>JANUYF010000004.1:43404861-44673611 GCA_026167975.1 Phrynosoma blainvillii | reverse complement strand
GGAGTGGAGCTCAAAGGAGGTTAGTGTCCTACAGCAGGGAGGACATTGTGAAGGTGGTTTTCTAGCCAAGGGGACAGGACCTTAGAGCAGCTGAGCCTGTTAATGGTGGCCACTTTTGGCACTGAGCCCAGCCTGCCGCTACTTTTTTAGACTTTAGGCAGATTAGATCTAGTATAACTTAATTAGAACTCTAGTAGTGTGCTTTTAAAAGCCAACTACTTTTAAAATTGAATTTTTAAAAAAGAAAGGACAGGAGAAAGTTACCGAAAGTGTGGAAGTTACAGGAGGTATGAGCAGGTTGAAACAAGCAAGATAGGACAAAGAATAGGTGATGGGAAAGAACTTGGAAGTGAATTGAAAAGACAGTGAAAGTTTGGAGAGACAATTCTAGGTAGAGGAAAATGGCAGGGTAAGGAATTAAAGACAGTAACAGCAGGACATGACGAGAATAAGAAGGACCCAGATTTAGAGAGGATTTAGATTTAGATTTAGAGTGACGGAGATGGAGATGGAGATTTGAGGGAAAGATAATGAGAAACAATGATTACCCAGAAATAGAGAAAGAATATGATGGAAGGAGGACAGGGGACGAGATGGAAGACATAGCTTACATGGATTAAATGGTCTTCAGATTATGATAGAGTTGGAAGTATGCCAGAAACAAAGCAAAGAAATTCACTAAATCCCAAAACCTATGTGAAAATTTTTGGAAAATGGAACAGCGGTGGTATTTAACCCCAAATAAAATAGCAAAGATTTACAAGACTGATTCAGACAGATGCTAAACCTGCTTCCAAACACAGTGTTGCCATCTATGCTTTTCCTGGTAAGTTTGTTACTATTCTTGGCACATCCAGACTGATGGAAAAGTCCAAGATTTTGTTTCTGTTCTTTCCAATTTTACATTGGGTTAAATAAACCAACCAAGGAAGATGGTATAAAAAGTCTCTGATTGTATTGGGAGCTGATAGAAAATGTTCTGGGTTAAACAAAATGTATATGGATCTCCAAAATAAAACAAGAAAGAACAGGAACAAAAATTGGGATTTTCTAGTCTTTGCAATCAGTCTGGATGTACCTTTCTGCCCCTATCAGTCAGAGATATAGAACCATTAAAGGAAATTGCCTTTCTTACTTTTAAACCATTAAAGGCAGTTTTTTTTACTGCTTGTATTTCCTTTAAAAACAGGATCACATTGTTTGGGGTGGGGTCCACCTGAGCTAGCACTTCATTTCATTACTAAATTATTTCTAAATTTACTGAAGGGGGACTGAATAAATGACCACTGTTAGTCCTCTCTCATATGAGGAAAGGCAATCATGTTGTGAAGCTTTGAATTGAAGATGGTTGGAGTTAAAGAATCAGAAAAAAACAGATGGGCAGCTTAGGGTGCTATTGATGATCTAGCAACTGCCTGTGAGCAAAACCCATTAATTTAAAAATTGCTTACCTGTTCTCAAGTTGGAAATTGGCTGCCTTGCTGCTATTCCTGTATCACTTTGCCATTTGTTTATGAGAAACACCTAGTGAGAAGCAAATAAGCACTGAAAAAGTATATTTCAAACAGTATCAACATGTTTATGTTAAGTCTGAGTTTCTTTGGTATACAAGATATAGAATCTAGTTAACTTGTATTTTAACAAGCAGCTAACTATACATGTTGTACAAATGCACACAATATAGCATGTTACTTAACACTAGTGCTACTCAAAGTTGTAATCATATATCAGGGCTGGTCATATATCAGGCCATCAGCCCTGGTGGCGCAGTGGTTAAATGCCTGTACTGCAGCCACTCACTCATAGACCACAAGGTTGCGAGTTCAATACCAGCCAGGGCTGAGGCTCGACTCAGGCCTGCATCCTTCCGAGGTCGCTAAAATGAGTACCCAACTGTTGGGGGGCAATCAGCTCACAATTGTAAACCGCTTAGACATCCCATAGCGTGATATGAAGCGGTATATAAATAAGCTGCTTTTGCTTTGGTCGATGGGCCAAAGGCTTCAGGTGTGCAACTGGTTTCCAAGGAAGAAAGAAATGGTTGTATCCAAGGGGATCAAATGTGATTTTGTAGACAAAAAAAATGCCAGTCCCCCACATCAGATAGCATGAGAGGAACTGACATAACAGCTCAATTTGCCCTTTTTAAAAAGAAAATAAGAAAAGAAAAAGAAAAAGAAAAGAAAGTCTTTGAGAAAATGTGATTTTGATTAAAGAAGAAGATGGTGGACTTGTTCTGCCCACCATTTCTCTGCTTCAAATTCGATTCCTTATAGGATTCTAATATGGCCAAATAGTGATTTTTGAACTTCAGGAACAGTAAGGAGAATGCTTTATAAGAAGTCAGCAATGGGGAAAGAACTCTGCATTTTCTCCCCTGAAAGTTGTACCCAAAGGTGCTTTACTTAAGGGAAAACAAGAAAAGGAGCATGGAAAACACATATTTGCATATAGTGTAATTAGCTCCCAAATAACACAAGATTAAAGAGAAGTGTGGCAACCAGGCAGCCTTCCAACTGCCCTGGGCCTAGCTGTTGCTGAGAGCCACCTTTCTCTACCAATCAGCCCTACAAAGTGTTATCTGCATGGGTTGGCTGGCCCAATTCCACATTGGCATGGCTTGCCCATCCCTCATCCCCAGAGTCACTGGTGCTGTGGTACTTACCTGCAAGAATTTCATGGACAACCCTTCTGGTATGTTACCACTTCTTCGGAGATGGACTCATCCATGTGGACAATGAAGAGATAGGGCAGAAAGATCCTCTGTGCACATGGTGAGTCTCCAATCCCCTTCAGGTAAGCAGTGGCATTGGCTTTAGGGATAGATCATCCCCTTTCCTCATGCTTCTCAGCATGTGAAAGGTGATGGTATGGTGTCTGGCATGCAAACAGCTGGCTGCCCTGAATTTGCATGTTGCCTGGTATGCAAACAGCTGGCTCAGTGTAGCTGTTCGCATGCCACAAAATTTGCATTAATCTTAGAATTTCAGGGAAACACTAAGGTTTCCTGCAACTTTGTTACCTCTGGGGCAAAGTCACAGTAACCAGCAAAACCTGTGATGGTCATTCTGCATCATGAAAACAGATAGCACCAGTGTCAAGGTGAACATAAGTGTCAGGGTGTAGACAAGACCTGAGTCACATTGCCCCACTGTGAGGAAAAAAAACAGCAGCAGCAGGGGAAGATGCCTTTTCCCATTTACCTTGGCTTGGGCCAGATAATTCCACGAAATTGCCTCAATTGTCCATCTAGATCAGGGGTAGGCAACCTTTTTGAGTGGGGGCCGGTCCTGCGAAGTCCTCCGCTCCGCCGGGCTGAGGGGGGGGAATGGCGGTGTGCGTGCACATGCGTGCTCGCTGCCGCCGCTGATGCCGCCACCGCCACGCAGCTGCCTCTGCACATGTCGCGGCCGCCATTTTGATTTCCAAAATGGTGGCCGCGACGCATTTGCACATGTGCAGGAGTACTGTGAATGTGCAAACGAGTCGCGGCCGCCATTTTGATTTCCAAAATGGCGGCCGCAACTCCTGCGCATGCGCAAACGCATCATGGCTGCCATTTTGGAAATCAAAATGGCGGTCGCGGCGCACGCGGCTGCACAGCGGCCAAAACGCACGACGGCGGTGGTGGCGGTGGCGATCCGCCTGTGCCGGTAAGTACAGGGACCTGGGCCTTAACCGGCCCGTGGGCCGTAGGTTGCCGGCCCCTGATCTAGATGAACTGAAGCATTGAATTTAGAAGAGCTGTAGAAACCACTATATCTCAGACATTATAAACATTGCACTCAGTCTCCCATATTCCCTCCACATCTCTTAATCCTCTAGTTTAGGGTCCAAATTTTATACCCTAAACTGGAGGATAAGGACTGTTGTATTATAAACAGAGCTTTATTTAATTTGTGTGTGTGTGTGTGTGTGTGTGTGTGTGTGTTAAAAAGCTGGGTACAACTACTTTAAATAAATAACGATTTGCTATTTTTGACCCCCCTCCACCTTGAATAGAAAACTGTCCTATCATAAAAGTGTCTTGCTGAATAGCAAGAAGAGCTGATGCTCAAGAAACATAAACCCATAACCCATTTGGGTATGCAATTGGTACTTTAGATCTCAGTCAATGAGTAATATGGATTAACCATCCCTCAACAGCTGTAAAAAAGAGTCAATTGCTTTATTTGCAAAGCACAAAATCAAGTATAGCATGCAAGGAGATATAGATCCTAAGTAATACAAAACAGGCTATAAATCACAGTAGGTCTAGTCTAGGTCTCTAGTCATGGGGATTTGGGGGGGGGGGATGGAGGCCTGATCAGCCCTTCTGAGCTGTTCTCCCTTATGTCATGGTGGATGTGTATAGAGCCAGTTTAATAAAGAATTTATGAGTGTTGTACCTGACTTACATTATTTTATCTGTGTTGGACATCTTCCTTATAGCCAGGCTACACAACTCACAACCTCTTATGGACTTATTGTAGTCTGGTGTCTAACAAAATGATCTGGAAAGACCCCAACTCAGAACTCACCTCAGAAATAAGCTCATAGCTCACCTCAGCAATAAACCCATACCTCATAGATGGTTATAAAAGCTACTGTTTCTCATTGCCTCTGTAATATGGACCCAAAATATTAACTGGGAAATAAAGCTATTGGAAGTGGAGAACATTATCAGCCAATAAGCACCTACTTGCATCAATACCATTCTCTGAGTACTGTCTGGTGTAGATGGCCTGGTAGGGCACCATGGGGAGGGAGGCTGGGACAGGTGTCCCTTATGCCACAAGATGTTATAAAAGTAGAGTAAGTCATTGTCAAGAACTGCTCTTCCCCTCCCCACAGTTCAGTGAACCAATCTTCTGTGTTTCAAACAGTAAAACTTTATTCCAGTGACCATAGATGTTAGCAGGAAGATGCTTGCAGACAGAACTGATATTTCCATACACCAGCTCAATATTCTCTTTATCCTGAACTACAGTTTCATGAGCTTTTTTTTTTTAAAAAAAATTGTCCATAATTTAATACAATATGTACCACCCTTCTTAACCAAATTGCCCAGCTCCTCTTTACTACTTTCAGTTTATGTTCTACATTACGGTACTTTCCCATGGGAAAAGGCATCCCCCTGAGGCAAAAGAATTTCTTTAATTAATGTTTTATATTCCTAAATTAGAGATGTGTGCTATTATAAGTGTAAAAATAATGGTCAAGCAGCCATGTGAAGGGAATGCTGGGAAGTGGGCCTCTAAGGAAGATGCTGGAAGGTTTAAACTCAAAGAATGCTAATTTAGACAGGGTAACCCGAGATCTGGTAACCTGATGCATTAAACCTTCATTAGGAGCCAGTGTGGGCCAGAAAGCCACAATAAATCATTGGCAGCTACTCTTGTTTGGGCAAAAGGATCTTTTGCCTAGTACACACAGTTTGTTTACTGATAAGAGAGTTTGTATGTGGTTGGCATGGCAACATGGTAACTTAAGCATATTATAATGTATTCTGAAATCTGTATTCTCATTGCTCAGGATTTTGTGTGTTTAAAGTTTAGAGCAGGGGTAGGCAACCTTTCCCATTTAAGGGCTGAGGGACTTCAGCTCCCAGAATCCCAGGAGCTATTGGCCAACATGGGACTATTGGCCAACATGGCTGAGGCTTCTGGGAGCTGAAGTCCCTTGGCCCTTAAAGGGGAAAGATTGCCAACCCTGGTTTAAAGCATCCAATAGAATGTCAGCTTTGAATTTCTTTGTCTGTGAGTGCATAAAACTACGGCCATCTTGGCTGGTTCTTGGCCCCAATGATCTGAAATGCTAATTCCATTGGGGACTTGCCGGCAATAAATAAACCTATGCTTTCAATCTATTTTTGGTCCCCTGTTTCTGCGTCAAGCTCTGCAAAGAACCGTGGATGCTGGGAGTTAATTTGCAACAGTTGGTTTTTCCACTACACCCCATATCTGTGCATTCCTCAACAAGGCAATTATTTTTAACACGGCACTCACCAGTGTCTGGGTTATTTATCTCCCATCATTCAGATATACCCAACAACATTATATTTATAACCATCAAACATTAACCATAACTATTAAACATAAACATTCAACATAAACCAAAATCAACCAAAACATAACAGAGTCAATGTGATTCAGATAGTCACAAAGTACTAATTTATAGTCTCTTAGCATACACTGATTATCACTCACAGACCCTGCAATTTTTTTATTTTACTAGAATTTCCATAAGCTATCATTCAGCTTGACTACAAGTTATGGTGGCTGGGCCGGCAGTGGGGTTCAGAGAGAGAGAGAGAGAGAGAGAGAGAAAGAGAGAGAGGTCTATTCTTACAAAGTGACATTACCAAGCTCATTCATATATGGGGTATATGCATGATTAATTGAACTATACCAATAGGTTCTTCTTTTTGTTTTTGATTTGAGCATCATTGGTAGTCAAGACTATCATTTCATTATTTTCAAAGGAGATATGGCATACCCATCTATGAGTCACTTTAATATAATAAATGGAAAACGGTAAGAGTTATGCTGGATCTATCTTACCAAAGGCCTAGTTCTAGATTCTGTTCCCACAATAGACAACTAGGTATCTATGGGAAGTGCACAAACAGGATCGGAGTACAATTATACTGTTCCACTGGAGTCTTTTGGCAGCTGGTATTAAGAGGCTTAGTGCCCCTAATTCTGGAGATAATATATAGCCACCAAGGCTAGCTATCCTCTGTTTGATCACATGGATAGCTAGGAATGCTAGGTCATCAAGAACTAACATGTTCATGAGAAGTTCTTCAGTCTCCCAGGCCATGGTCTTAAATTTATCTCCACAAATACCTCCAAGACCTTGTTTGTACACACTGTAAATCATGTATTGACTTCAAGGCTCTGAATCTCTTCCTGTTTTCCTGAAAATAATCTTCTTAATGGTGAGTTCATTTTTGCCTTGAAGAACATTTGTTAAGGCTCTTTGGTTCCATATTTGCATTGTTGGCTTATTTAGTGAGGTTTATCATTGGACTGAGACCTGGAGGTCTAGTGAGCTGGATGAATGTGGTTGTACAATATATTGTACCTGAATGTAGTATTGAAACACAATTTGCATAAACACTATAAACAACACTTGCACTTCAGACAGACATTTCTGATATATATTGTCAACTACCACCATTGCACACATTGGACAGACTCTTGTGATTTTACATGCTTTCTGCACAATGTTAGGCAGTTTAGTTTTTATGGTTTATTTTGTTGCTTTCAACAGTGCTATTAATCATGCTTTCTCATTTTCTTTCACTGCTGGGATTTGACAGGGATTTTCTTTCACCTTGAAAAATTGCACATAGCTGAGCCTGCCTCTGTTGTACTCCCATAGACTTAACATATCTTGCCAAGAGAAAGCAGATTGTTTTTGTGTGAGGGTGTTTTGTGCTAGGTGCTTCCTTCTGAAGGGTGATTTTAAAATCATGTTTGAATTCTCTCTTGGTGCTGAAAACTCGTAAACAAATATGCCTTCCAAATTATATTTTCTACTGCAAGCTTTTATGATACCAAAGAAGAGACAACTAAGCTAATTCTATATGCAGTAGACCAGGGAGTAGTAAATGGATATGCTATTAATTTTTGTCACTGAAATTTATTTCTAGAAACACTGTTTATGCTTTGCAACTTCATGATTATGCTGGAATCCTCCTCCTTCAGTAAAATTCATTGTCTATGGCAATAACGATATGCAAAATATAATGTCAGAATAATGTGAAAACTGAATAAATTGCTAGGACAGAGGTGGGTCTAGGCCACATGCAGTCTCCTTCTGGTTCCCACTTTCCTCTTTGCTGCTTCTTAATTCAGAGCTATGATAATAATGCGGGTGTTAGAATGATGTAATAATGTGGTGATCACAAATCTCATTTTAAAGTGAACTATATTCCCAGAAACAACTAAGAAGCACGATTCTTCTTTAAACCAAAGCACATACCATCTTGCAACATTTTTTAAAAAAACAGATATGTGAGTTTTCTTGACGGTAAATGGACATAGTAGTGCAGTTCCTAATGGGTTCTGATTCCATCTGAGGTAGAGAGTCTAACTAGCTGCTTTTGCTTTTGTTCCTTTCAAGGACTGACTAGTGGGTCCCAGGGCATGAAAGATATGTCATCTGGTTAGCCAGTGCTAAGATGAAGTCAAATCTATACCATAGAGAGCTAAATACAAAGCCCTGGCTTTGTATGAGTTTGGGTTTTCTTGAAAGCTACCCGGAAGCACAATTCTCTTTTAAAACAGAGTGCATGCTCCCCATAGACGTTGTAAAGCAGTAGTAGTATTTTTCTTGTTCTCAAAGTGAAAGTGGTGGTAGCACAACACCCTAAAAGAGTTCTAGGGATTTAGGAAATTTGTCCTTGGACTTGTCCAAATTTGCTTACTCTTGATCATGGGAAGCACAAGAGAAAAGGAAATTATAGGGCCTACTTGTGGTAAGACTACAGTTGAGGCACTGAGCACATACATTGCAAGTTCTATGATTAGTTTCTGGCAAGGACAAGGGGAAGACATGAAACATTATATGAGATGTTAGAGGAGATAGTAACAATCCAACTTAAAGGAATTCAATTCTTCTAACTTACTATAACCCATATAAATTTGTCAGCTGATTGTTTCTTTTATTATTATGGGCTGCCATCCCATTTTTTAATTGCTTGATGTTTAAAAATTTAGTTTAATGAATTGTTCTACTTATGATGTAAGCTGTCTCAGCTTTTGTGCAATGGAAAGACTGGATAGGCATTTCCCTAGATATGAAATCACTAGTATTCATAGTTGATCCCTGAAACTGTTACATTAGAGAAAGTAGGAGATATGAATGCAAAAGCTTTATTCAGTGGTTTCATTCTGTAAATAGAAAATTTCTACTACTTACCAGTAAAGAAAAGAAAAAGAAAGAAAGAAAAAGAAATGTTTTGACCTTTTCCAGGTCTCAAACCTAATAGTCAGATTCTTGTGTTTGTGCCATGGCACAGCCATTCTGCAAGAGTGTTCACCACTCATTAAACATTTATTATGCTAAAAGTTTGCAATAGTTATTTCACTATGACAAATAATTGCAAATCATTACACTAGTATAACAAATGATACGAGATTTTGAGATATATAATTAATTGGGTAAAGGTCTGACTTTTTGGTAAAACTTTCTCAGTGTCCAAATGTTATAATAAACCATGGTTTGTTATGTATGAAAATGGGTAGTTTCCCTCGAGCTCTCCTTCTCTGGAGCAGCCTTAAGAAGAGGTTTAGAACTGTTCATTTGATTTTCCATTAGCCATGGCTTCTCATGTCACCTGAGTTGGACATACTGTTGTCAATTTTAATTGATTTGAAACAAGACAACTTCAAGCCATGGTTTATGAAGCTACCTTGTTTCTACAAACCATATTAGTTTGTTTGAGAAAGCCAGGTTAGCCACAATTTAGGATTTGGATGACACAGTGAACTGTGGTTAATCTAACATGAAAGCAGAAACATCCAATCTCCTCTTTGTGGTTCTGTTGGAGGAGGACAGAGGAATGTATGGGCTTGGGGAAAGGAATATACCACACTAATATTGATAGGTACACATGTGCATAAAGTCTTACAGTTAAATACTTTCTTGAATGGCACAATACTT
Organism: Phrynosoma blainvillii; assembly: GCA_026167975.1. NCBI lineage: Eukaryota > Metazoa > Chordata > Lepidosauria > Squamata > Phrynosomatidae > Phrynosoma > Phrynosoma blainvillii. Next base: position 44,663,957 of record JANUYF010000004.1, on the reverse strand, counting down.
TATTTAAAACTAAATATTCAATATTTAGTTTAAATATCTCAGTCATGTTTCATTTCTAATGTCAATGTAATGTCTAATGTCATTTCTAATGTCAACCTGAAATGGATCTCCCAGCTGAAGTTACCAAGTCCATATGTTGGAGTGCTAGAAATATTTTATCTAGTTAACAAAGCAGCTCTGAGTTTCCCAGTGGGATACTGGACTTTTCCAACTAGCAGGAACTCAGGACATGCCAGGCCTCATTCCCACTAGGTTATAAACTGGTTTGCTAACTGGTTTGAAGAGGTTTAAATGACCCTTGTTTGCACTTGAGCTGAATTGCTGAAGCGGTTTGATGAGGGCCCCCCTGCATGAGACCCATTTAACACACGTCTTTTTGACACTCCTTTTTTTCCATTTCTTTTCCAATAAATCGATTTAGTGCAAGTGTGAATGAGAAGAATATCAGAATCGATTTCCTATGATGTGATCAGCGATCAGTGACCCACTGAAGAGGGTCCATTTTGAATTGATTCATTAGTCAATGTGAATGACAAGTGGGTTATTTTACAACAAGAAAACGTGATCGGGGCAAATGTAGTTTGAACCAGGGTTCACTGTCGAACTGATCCATTGATTCGGATCACAAACTGGTTTATTTGTAAGTGGGAATGAGGCCCCAGTTTTGTTTTGTTTTTCTCTTGCATTCCAGTGATCCAGATACCAAGTTATTTTTATCCAGAATCTGCAAAAACATTTGCAAATGTTGGTAAATTGTCATTAAAAATGAACAGAAATTAATTTTTTACCCATCTACATTTGCCAGATTTGATAGCTACGTACAGCTACTTCCAGCATGGAAATGTCCACGTTGTGCAGTTAAAACCTGTTAAAAAAAGGAAAAAAAATGGGACTAATGGAGTTGACTACACAGCAATTCAAACCTAAACTTTGAAGAGTCTGGCACTCGAAGCCTCTGGTTTCTCATGCATCCTATTTCCCCCCTCCAAATTTGCATATATATTCAGTCCTGAGAATTTTGTGAATGTTGATAAATCCTTATCAAAAATGGAGTGAAATGAAATACTCAACCATCCTACCAACTAAGCTCTTCTGAAACCCCAGTTTAGTTACACACTTATGAGATTGTGGCTATTGAAAGCTCAAAGAATTGGGCTGTGCTTGATAAAAACAAAGTACTTTAGATTAGAAAAATGATATGGTGTTTTGCACCTCAATCCTGCTATTTTACACACTAGTTGGTTTGATATTACTATCTGTTTGAGCTAGCAAGTTCACCTTTTCAGCATTAATAAATCTTGCAGGTGCTATGTTGCTTTTTCATAGCTTAGAAGGTCTTCTTGGCCAGAAAAACTTCTGCCCCAATTTTCTAACATCAATGGCTAGTTATTCAATACCCCTCCTGGCAGCTGAGTTCATGTTTTCCATGCAGACTATAGAAATTTAGCCTCTATTTTCCAGATGACTTTGCTTCCTTCTTATCCCCTTTCAGCACATAATGTACTGTAGCTCTACAAAAATTAATGCTTCTGAGTATAGATGTTTGCATTAGTCAGCAAAGCTTGCTTGGAGTTGATGACACCTTGCCTGCCCAAGGGAGCTGACATTCACAGCTTTATAAAGTTTTTCTTTTCCTCCTCCCTGATCTTCTGGCAGATTATAGTGCAGGAGATAAATGGGCCAATGAGTAGATTTGAAAACATTATCTTGTGCTTGCATAGCAATTTATGTAACTTGCAGTGCAAGAAAGAGCAAACACGAACACAATCCATTAAAGGCACAAGGCAGGAATAATCCTTGTAAATTGAGAATGCTGCCATTTCAGCTAGTATTAGATGAAGCTCTTTAACCTTTTGTCGGCTCTTTTAAGCAGAAGCTTTCTTCATGCAGAACCGAGCCTCCATTTGATCCAGATGCAGATGGGAATTTCCACATGCAAGAGGATCTGGAAGGAAGTGCCTTGTCTCTGTCATGCTCTTATCATTTCTTGGTAGTTTCTGTTCTGCAGCTATGCCAAAGTACTTTGTCTTAAATCTAGCATAACATTAGTGCAGGAGGAAAGTTTTCAGTTCAGTTGATTATACAAACAGCAGCCCATTTGTTCTTGTGTTCCCTTGGCATGCTGCCATTCGTGTAACAGCTGCACAACTGGAAACTGCAAATCAGGTATTCATGAGTACAATCTCATTTGCTCTAGCAGAATAACCCTGTTGGATATGGCCACTCTCACATCTTGACAAATTCTGAATAGAGATTGTTCAGCTAGTTGTATGACCCAGCTCCCAGAATTAGGACTCATTTGATTATTTTCAAAAATGAGCTAATACATCTAAAAAGTAATGCATTTATTCACCAAATATAATGAATCAAATAGTAAACATTGAAGTCCATCATTTTCTATTTTAAGTCACACTTACACAATGCAGATACATTTCAAAGGCTGCTTTCAAGAAATGGGCAATTTCCCCCTTTCTTACTCTTTCACTTTTTTTTCTTGTTTCTTCAGTCTCCTTCAGTGTTCAAACAATTGGTCTTCACACCCTGCTCTGGGTGTAAAGATCTGTATTATGATAAGAACTCTTTCATCACTCTGAGGACTTTATCATATGAGCTTTAGTCCTGCCTTGGTCATACCTCAATTGTGTTATTAAAATAAAAAGGAAACATACCAGTTTTGGAATTTTAATACTCCACTTCTGTTCAATAGCACAACAGGGCTTTTTGCACAACTGAGGATCCCCATGTATTCTCTTCATCGTTCGCCCTTAACCATGCCTCCCTGCCTTCCCAACTTCTCCCTCTCTCCCCAACAAAAGAAGGAATGACTGCCTTTTCATGAGGAGTCACTCATTCCTTCTTTAGCAGACTGGGAGGGAGGCATGCAGAGAAGCCGACTCAGGAATAGGGAAGAGGAGGGAGTTGGGAACACTGACCCACATAATAATAATAATAATAATATAGTTTATTTATATACCGCCCTAGTGGAGAACCAATCTGGGCGGTGAACAGTAAAATTATAAAATTACAATCATTAAAACAACAAACAATATCCCTCCTCCCCCCCTTAAAAAATTATTAAATCAATACATTTAAAATAACTGCAATTAAGCAGCAATTAATCTAAAACAGTAAATAACCAATAATCAAACGATGTGCACCAATACAGCCAGGCAACAGTCCCCTATAGATCTCCTCAAGGGCATACAATGAGTCCTCAACCAAAGTCCAGAAGGTCCTGGGCTAGTTATCTAGTCTGGAAAGGCCTGCCGGAAGAGATCCGTCTTGACAGCCTTTTTAAAGCTGTTCAAGGATGTTAATTGACGGATCTCATCCGGCAGGCCGTTCCAGAGACTGGGAGCGACGATAGAAAAAGCCCTCTGAGAAGTCGCCGCAAGCCTAGCTCTCTGGGGCTGCAGCAGATTCTTCCCCGCAGATCGGAGGGCACGGGGAGGATTATATGGGAAGAGGCGGTCCCTGAGATAGTTTGGGCCCAAGCCATTTAGGGCTTTATAGGTTATAACCAACACCTTGTACTGGGCCCGGAAACCAATTGGCAGCCAGTGGAGGGACTTCAACACCGGAGTGATGTGGTCCCTCCTAGATGTCCCAGATATCAACCTGGCCGCCATATTCTGAACTAGCTGCAGTTTCCGAGTCAGGTACGAGGGTAGCCCCAAGTAGAGCGCATTACAGAAGTCCAGGCGTGAGGTTACCAGTGCGTGCACTACAGTCTCAAGGTCCTTTACTTCCAAGAAAGGGCGCAGTTGGCGTATCAGCCGAAGCTGATAACAGGTGCTCCTGACCGTCGCATTAACCTGATTAGCCATCAGGAGCGACGAGTCAAGAAGCACCCCCAAACTGCGAACACAGTCACTGGAGGAGAGTGTGACCCCATCCAGGACTGGAGGTTGCAACCCAATTCCTGGTTTCGGGGCCGAGACCGTGAGCACCTCCGTCTTGTCTGGATTCAGCTTCAATCTGTTTTTCCTCATCCAGCCCATTACCGCCCCAAGACATTCATTGAGAGAAGATATGCCATTGGAATTCGAGGCCGACGAACGAGACATGGAGAAATAGATTTGGGTGTCATCAGCGTACTGATAACACCCAGCACCATAACTCCGTATTATCTCACCCAGCGGCTTCATATAGATGTTAAACAATATTGGGGACAAAATAGCTCCCTGAGGGACCCCACAAGTGAGGTCCCTCTTGCAGGAACTACAGTCCCCGAGCAGCACCCTCTGGGACCTACCCGAGAGGAAGGACCGGAACCACTGCAGAGCAGTGCCCCCGATACCTAAACCTCTCAGGCGGTCCAAGAGGATGCCATGATCTATTGTATCAAAAGCCGCTGAGAGGTCTAAGAGCACCAACAGGGTCACACTACCCCTGTCGATGCTCAGACGCAGATCGTCGGTCAAGGCAACCATGGCAGTCTCAACCCCAAATCCTGTCCTGAAGCCGGTTTGAAATGGGTCTAGATAATCGGTTTCATCCAAGACAGCTTGGAGCTGAAGAGCAACCGCCCTCTCGATCACCTTGCTCAAAAATGGCAACAATGATACAGGCCTATAGTTTTTCATCTCCAGGGGATCAAGGGAAGGTTTTTTCAGAAGCGGCCTAACAGCCGCCTCCTTCAGACTAGATGGAACATGACCTTCCCTAAAGGATGCATTGATGATATCCGTAAGGAAACACACCAATGCATCCCCCCCCTGGACGGCCAGCCATGATGGGCAAGGGTCGAGAGGGCAATGACTGCCCAATACTGGAACAGCTATGCCAGGAAGTTATTGTAATGAGGAGAAATGCTACAGCAGAGTGCTTGGGACCGTATTGACAGGTGTTGCCCATCAATGAAAAGGGATGCACTGGGACTGATGTAGTGACGAAATGGCTACAGCATCATGCAATGAGCATTGCCAAAGCTGCTAATCTCCAGCTTTAATAACATATTTAAAAGTTTGGTTGATAAAGTCTTGAGAAGCAATCTGGTAAAAAAGTATCTGGGCCTTGCTTTATAAACATATTACAAAAAGTGTTTTTTTTAAATGATACAGTCCCCATCTAGCTACTCCAGTTCCACTTGTGTGATCCTATATTAACTCTAATAAATGGAACTGATTTGGCCCACAACATCCTCTCTTTGGCAACTGTAGAATTCCATTGCAGAACTGTGGATGTTCATCTCCAAAAATCCTTGGTTTTCCTAGGGATTAGGGATCAATGCAGAGGCTTTCAAGGACACTGTGAAAAGAAGTGAAACTTTACCTTAAGCACTTCCCCTAAAGCTTCTAGAAAACAAAAACATTTTCCAAGGCCATTTTTGTTAGCCCAAAACCTATCAAGGGGTTTCAGTGAAGGTTAGAGTAAGGTGTTGTGAAAGCTTGAAATCTGTTCAATACCAACACAAAATATTGCCTCAGACATTCTTATGTAATAGTTATGCATGTTTCTTTCCTAAAAAGCCAAAATAGTAATGCTGTGGAATGGATAAAACTGAACAAATTTAAATCCTAAAAATATACTGAAAGCCGAATTTTTGTTGTTAAATTGGCCCTTGTGCATAACAATGATTTAGTGATTTCAGGTGCCTTTGACCCAGCTGGGGTTATGACTACAATCATATGGTTAATTTACAATGACAGTTTTCTCTTGTGAAGATTAAAGTCATCAGGTTCCACTTTATCAGGAAAGTGCACAATCTGCAGAAAGTCAGTTCTAAGACAGGCATTTAACTGGAATAATCTCTGAAAAAAAGATATCTAGAGTGGAAGAAGAGTCAATATTATGATATGCAACTGTATTATTCAATATAATGGTAGCTGTTGCTTTCCATGTTAGTGGGGTGGTGATTGTGCGCCACATTTTAGCCACATTTTAAAAGAACACTTGAATCCAAGGTGTATGTGTGCCTTATGGTAACCTTTTGAATTTCATAGTATTTTCATAGGCAAAGAGTACTCAGAGGTTGTTTTGCCAGTTTCTTCCCCTGAAATACAGCCTACAGCATCCAAGTTCTAACCAGGACTGACCCTGCTTAGCTTTCAAGATCAGATAGGATCTGGTTCCTTTAAGATATTTAGCACTCAGGAAACCTGGTTAGGAAGACTAACATACTGGTGAAAATTCTGCATAGTGTTTCTCTCTATCTGCACATTCCATAGTGTTTTGAGAAATATGTTTTGGGGAAAAGTATTCTGCACAAATATGTTTTCTTTTGGATGAAAATGATATTTTTGTGTCAAAACATTCTTCATGAAACCCTCCTTATCAAACTATGAATCCCAGGCTCTCATAGGATGGAACCATATCAATCTGCTGTATCTGTGTAGGATAGATACAGTCCTGGAGAATAAAATAATATATAATGGAAATATTAGGAGTTTATTCTTTCCATGGTTTGTTTGAACAGCTGATGTGAATTGTCCCAGCAACTAAAGAACCCTACTGCAATAAATTGAAAAACATTTGACCTATTGTATGGAAAGGACAAGTCAATCTCTTGGGCATATTATAAATGGAAGCCAAATCATGCTCAAAGAGGACAGAGTAGATCAACTGAATAAATGAAATTTACTTAAGTGCTGAATTACCAAGTTCCTATTTATCCAGTTAGGCTGGATTTAACTATGTTGTTTTTATGTTCCTTCAGGTGGTTTCCCACTTATGGTGACCCTAGGGTGAACCTATCATGGGGGGGGTTCTTGGTGTGTTTCTTCAGAATGGGTTTGCCATTGCCATCCTCTTGAGGCTGAGAGACTGTGACTTTTTAACTGTGTTGCCAAAAGGAAAAAAAATGAACGGGTGCACAGGGCAGATTAGCTGAACATAGTGGGTGCAGATGTGCTTACCATGCTATGCATAGTTTTTCATTTCTTAAATCTTCAAAAACATGCCTTGTTTTTCTTATGTTAAGGGATCCTGAGGGGATAAGTAAACAAACACTATTTATTACATGTTAATCACTTTAAGTCTCAGCAAAACTAGCTACATATATTTTGATATATGTAGGATGAGTTACAAGGCTTCCTTGTCAAAAAGGGAGAATTTAAAATAGTGTGGCATTATCATAACTGTACTCAAATACGGTTAGTTTTTATCATGCTATGTTATTTGGTATTCAGCTTTGTAACTGTCTGCAGCCTGTCAGTCAGAAAATCATCCCATTAAGCTGGAACCTTACTACTCAGTGCATCAAAATGAGCTAAAGTGAAGAAGACATGGGGGGGTTGCAGACTGTCAGAAATAGTGTGAATTCAGTCCACTTTTAGGGTTAGGGTTAGGATTAGGGAATCACGGGGACTGTATTTTATTGTGACACCAGAGCTCTCTGACAAAGAAGGTTCAATGTCTCAGAAAAATAACAATTCCCATGATTCCCTAGCACTAACCCTAACCCTAAAAGTGGACTGAATTCACACTATTTTTGACAGTCTGCAACCCCCCATGGAATAAATGACAGACAAGAAGTAGCCTCTTTGGGATGAATCTGAATTCATTAGAATGCAGTTAAAAGCATATTGGGCATTTTACTGTTACAACATATTCAAATGGGTATTTTACTATTACAAATATTCATATATTTTCCCCTGATTTTTAACTGCAAAAACAATTACTACTACTCTTATCTTCATTTATATCTTATCTTCCACCCTCAACTGGGGACTTGAGGAGACTTAGGGGGGTTGCAGACTGCCAGAAATAGTGCAAATTGAGTTCACTTTTAGGGTTAGGGTTAGGGTTAGGGAATCATGGGAACTGTAGTTTATTGTGGCACCAGAGCTCTCTGACAGAGAAGGCTCAATGTCTCAGGAAAAAAACAACACAATTCCCATGATTCCCTAGCACTAACCCTAACCCTAAAAGTGGACTCAATTTGCACTATTTCTGGCAGTCTGCAACCCCCGTTAAAAATTAAAAATACCCCATAGAGCAAGAACATACAAACTTGCTGATAAGGTCATTAGCATCATCATCATCACCAGCATCATCATGACTTTCCCCAGTTCAGGAGTCAACATACAGTAATTAAAAATGTGGTTAATACCTATTAAAAACACAAGCCATTAAAAAGAAAACAGTAAATGGAAAATCCAGCACATGATGCAAGGACCTTCCTCTTTGAGCAACCAGTCTTCCATGGTCTGCAAAAACTGAAATGTCTTTACCTGACTCTGGAATGATAGCAAGGAGGGTACCAGTCTAACCTCTCTGGGAAGGGAATTCCAGAGCCTAGAAACAGTCACTGAGAGTCCCTCTCCTGTTTTCTTTGGATCTGAGTGTCATCCACATACTAATGGCACTCCAAACCCTGGATTACTTCTACCAGTGGTTTAATGTATATATTACATGCCCCCCCCCATAATGGGGGACAGAATCAATCCTCAAGGGACCTAAACCAAGGGACTGAACAGGAGTTCTCCAGCATAACCTTTTGGTTTCATCCTTTTGGGAAGGAACAGTGTCTCCAAGTTCTGTCCCAGCAAAGTGGCACAAAAGGATGCCATGATTGATGGCATTAAAAGCCTCTGAGAGGTCTAGCAGAACCAAGATGGACACAATACAGTTCCAGACATGCCCAGTTCCAGACATAGGTCATCTACCAAGGTGACCAAAGTTGTAATGTCCCATACCAAGGTACAGAAAGCAGACTGAAATGAATCTAGATAACCCATCTAATCCAGAATCCTCTGGAGCTACTCTTGACCCATGGTGACCCTATGGATGAGATATCTCCAGCCCCCCCCCCCTACTGCTCTGCCCAGCTCCTGCAAACTCATATTTGTGGTCTGTTTAATAAAGTCAATTCATCTAGCATGTGGCCTTCCTTTCTTTCTATTCCCCTCCACCTTTCCTAACATTATTATCTTTTCAAATGATTCATGCCTTCTCATGATGCGTCCAAAGTACGAGACAGTCTAAGGGGCTGTACAGACTGGCCAAAAGGGCAGGCCTGTGGGTGGAGTCAGAATGTGGCAATCACCCGCTGGCCAGCTCGACTCTGCCCCAGTGCTGCCATCATGCTGCCCACCCAATCAGATGGTGGGTGGCATCAGGGCACTCCCTTGGCACAGTGTTCACACATGCTGCACCAAAGGAGTACCAAAAAGCCACGGTGGCAGTGGCAAGGGTGCTTTTTGATGCTCTAAAAAGGAGCGGCATTTACCAGCTCTTTTTAGAGTGGCAAAGCACTGGATCAAGGCTGTGGCATGTGGTTGCCACAGCCCCGATCCACAAATAAATGGGTAGCAGGATGCCGCCCCTTAAGGACCATCTATTCAGCTCCTCAGTCTTGTCATCTTGGCTTCTAGGGATATCTCTGGCTTGATCTGCTCTAGGACTCATTTGCTTGGCCTTTTGGCTGCCCATGGAATTTTCAGCACCCTTCTCCAGAACTACATCTCAAATGCATTGATTTTCCTCCTATCTTCTTTCTTGACTGTACAACTCTCACCGCCATACATGGTAATAGGGAATACAATGGCTTGTATGATTCTGACTTTTTAAAAAAATATATTTTATTCGGTAATAACACCTACAAAAATACAAAGTACAATACAATACAATACAATACAATACAATACAATAAAGACAAACCAACCAAACATAAAACAAACAAAAAACATTGACAACCATCCCCGACTAACACCCCACCCCCTCCCTCTAGACTAAAACCCTCCCCCAACCATACTAACTACATATATACACATACATACTACTATACACACACACACACACACACACACATACATAAACTTCCAGATCTTCAGCTATGGCATTAAGATAATGCTCTTAAATCCACACTCCAATGCAATCTATTTGGAGAAATCCCATTTCCTTTACTCAAACTTAACTTGTCTACTTCTTCCTCTTATTATCAGTACAGAAGGTACCCATCCTTTTTACCTCTTATTTAACTGACCATAAACAAAGAAAGCGATCAGAAAGTCATTTTAGTAATTCTATAACCAAATCACAATATTTACTTTGCTTTAAATAATTTGTCAACGGCTCCTAGGATTTTCTTTGTTCTTCCCATGATTTCCCTCTTAAAAGTAAAGTCAGTTTATCTGCTACCATACATTCAATCAATTTATACAGCCAATCTTGTATTTCGGGCAATGTCTTATTTCTCCATTTGGCAGCCCATACAAGTCTGGCTGCAGTTGTCATGTAAAATAACATCTTGCCGTATTCATTCTCTACTATTTTATTCTCCACCATACACAACAAGTAAAACTTGGGATCTTTGTTTTTAATAGAAGGTACTAGCTGCATGACTATTTTGTGTATATTATTCCAAAACTTTTTAGCAAACTTACAGTTCCACCACATGTGTATCAAAGTACCTGTTGTTGTTTTTTTGCACTTCCAGCAGTTTTTACTAACATCTTTTGCATCTTGGCTAGTCTTACAGGTGTCAAGTACCAGCGGTGACACATCTTGTGTAAGTTTTCCCTTAGGGAGAAACTAAGATAATATTTGATTCTATGTGACCAAGTTTTTCCCCATAGTTCTAATGGTATATTTTGCTTTAAATCAGTAGCCCATTTTACCATATATTCTTTAATAGTTTCACTTTCTTGATCTAGCTTCAACAACAAATCATAGAAATGGGCAATCTTTGGTTGATTTTCTCTATTTAGAATCTTCTCAAACTCTTTTTCACACTTCCCGATACCCTTCTCTTTCTTATCCTTTGTATGATTCTGACTTTTGTGCTGAGTTGTATGTCTTTGCATTTTAGGATCTTTTGTAGTTCTTTCATAGCTGCCATCCCCATTCTTAATCTTCTCCTGATTTCCTAGTTGCAGTCCCCATTCTCATCAATGTTTGATCCCAGACATAAGAACTCTTTTACTATTTCTATGTCCTCATTGTCTAGTCTGAATGTGTATAAGATCTCTGTGGTCATTAGTTTTGTTTTCTTTATGTTCAGTAGTAAGTCTGCCTTTGCACTTTCTTCTTTGATTTTCCTTAGTAGTTGTTCTAGGTCTGTGAGATTTTCTGCTAGTATTATGGTGTCATCAGCATATCTCAGATTGTTGACATTTCTTCCTCCTATTTTCACTCCTCCCTCTTCCATGTCCAAGCCTGCTTTCCTTACAATATGTTCTGCATATAGATTGAATAGGTAGAGTTATAGGGTACTGTCTTATCTGACTCCTTTGCTGATTGGGAACCACTCTGTTTCTCCATGTTCTGTTCTGACAGTAGCCTCTTGTCCTGAGTACAGATTTCTCATTAGGACTATCAGATGTGTTGGCACTCCCATGTCTTTAAGGGCATTCCATAGCCTTTCATGATCTATGCGGTCAAAGGCTTTGCTATATTCTATAAAGCACATGCTGATTTTTTATTGGAACTCCCTTCTACACTCCCTTAGCCATCGTATATTTGCAATGTGATCCCTGGTGCCTCTTCTTTCCTGAACCCTGCTTGGACCTCTGGGATTTCTGTCCCCATGTGTGGTTGGAGTCTGTGTTGCAGTATTTTGAGTATAATTTTGCCTGCATGGGAGATTAGTGCAATGGTCCTATAGTTGCTGCAGTCTCTTGTGTCTCCTGTTTTGTGGATGGGTATGTATATTGATCGCTTCCAATCTGCTGGCTATCATTTTGTGTTCCCTATCTGTTGGCATATGTTGGTTAGCACTAGAGTTGACTCTGTCAGTGTGGATTGCCACAGTTCTATTGGAATATCATCTGTTCCTGGAGTCTTGTTCCCCCCCCCCCATTTCTTTTATTGCAGCTTCCACCTCAGGTTTCAGAATTTAGGGTTCATCTTGATAAGGCTCTTCACTCTATGTGTCTTTCATTTTGTCATCTCTTTTGTATAGTTCTTCTGTGTAATGCATCCAATTTTTTTTTTATTCCTTCCTGGTCTTGAATTATGTTATTTTTATTCTCGTAGAGCGTCCCAGTCCTATCTTTGAACTTTCTCTTGATTTCTCAAATTTTGTGGAATAGGTCTCTCATTCTTCCCTTTTTGTTGTTTTCTTCTATTTCTCTACATTTGTTGTTCTAGTACTTTTCCTTATCTTTGAGCACTAACCATTTTACTGTTGTGTTCATGTTTCTTAATTTATTCCTATCTCCTTTTTGTTTTGTTTTTCTTCTTTCTTTTATTGCTTGTAGCATTTTATCTGTCATCCATGGTTTCTTCACTTTCCTTTTGTTTTTATGCATTCTTCTTTTATTTATGTCCCTGGCTTCAGACCAAAGCGCTTCTGGTTCACAATCCATTATACTTAGTATTGCAAATCTGTTCCTTATATTGTCAATGAATTCTGTGGAAATGTTGTTTAAAATGTATTTTGGTATGATGACTACTTTTGTTCTCTTATTGAGTTTTACTTTTATTTTTGAAATGAGTATATTCATATGTTTCCCATGGAGCCTTATTGAGATGATTCGGTTTTATTTTGCATTGTATCCTCTGACTGCTTTAGCAATATCTTTTCTTAGTATGAAAACCACCATTTCTTCTCGTCTTTTCATTCCCTGAGCAGAACATTGTGTGATTGTCTGATTCAAAGTGGCCCATTCCTGTCCATTTTAACTCACTCAGCTCAGTACTGCTATGTTCATGCATTGCATTTCCATTTTCACTGTATCTAGCTTCACCTGGCTCATGTTTCTCACATTCCATGTCTCTATTTTATGTGTGGTGCTGCTTCTGATGGGGTTTGTCTTTATGAGAGTGTTTCTTGCTGGCTTTGTCATTTTTGACTGCCCTTAGCTGCTCTTGCAAGTGTGTTTTCCTTTCGTTTCTATCTGTCTCTCTGTTAATGCTCTTGTCCTGCCTGTGTGACACTTTCAATGTCTCCTCATAGGGTTTTCTAGGTGGGGGGTTACACAAAGAGGACCACCTACACCTCCCTGTGTGCAAGGCTAACAAGTGTTAGCTATGATGTCACTGTTGTTCTTACCTTTAGTGACATCCACCACTATTGCATGTTGAAAACTGGCTGACAATTGTCCATTATGGTGTGACACAGGAAAGGATTTTTCAGAAATGGTTTTTTAACTGCTTCTTTTGGACATGCTGGAGCTCTATATTGCTTTAGTGAGGCATTCCTTCTCCCTTTCCTCATTTAGCTAGCCCCCTCCTCTGGCTTTTTTTTTTTAAATAAACCAGGAAGGGCAAGGGTCTAGCACACATGTGATGGCTTTTATTTCTCCAAGAATCCCATCCACATCCTCAGGTTGTACAAATTGAAAAGTATTCATTATCACTGGATAAGTCACATCTATTGGATCTGTATTAAATGTATCATACAAGTCAGAACAGAACCAAGCAATATTATTTTCAAAGTATTGGATAAGTTGTTCACAGCAGGCTGTCTTATGGTTTTGATTTGTTTTTGTTGCCAATATTAGTCTTTGAAATTTCTCTTTGGCACTTATATTGCCATAGGTCCTCCGGTAAGCATTAGTCTGTCTTTGATTGGCCCTGGTCCATGTTTTCTGCTAATGTCACTCAAGTTACTGTCTCATTGGTTGCATTGCCACCAGTTTCTTAGAAAATCTAGGGGCTAGTTTGGGTCTGTTTCATGAGCGGGTACACTTAAGAGTTATCATGTCCACTCCCATGGCCATTTCCCTGTTCCAGAGGTGGACCAAGACTTTAATAAAAAAACCGTCAGGAATCCATCTTGATTCATGAGCCTCATGGGGTGGATCATAACAGGTTCCCTACCCCTGCAGAAGTTGAGTCCCAGAAAGTCTAACCCCCACAAGGTCCACGAGAACAGAACCATAGACAGTTCCTGCACCTTCAGATCACCATCACCCCTTCAAACACAGTAAACAAGGTCCAGACTGTGCCCACCAGCAAGGGTAGGGCCAGATATCACTTGGGACAGACCCATGGTTGTCATAGCAGACATGAAGTCCTGAGATGTTCCTAGCAGGCAGTGTCCAGCCCCGAGATCACCTCGACTAGCTGAGGAAGGGAGATTATTGGGCAGTAGGATGGGAATCTGAAGGTTTCCTTAATCAGAATCCTTAATCTGTTTCAGCCACCTAATTTCAAGTGCACACAATCAAACCCAGAAAAATGTGGGATATGGCACCTGGTCAGGAGTATAGCAATAGCAATAGCAATTACGTTTCTATATTGCTTCAAACTAAACTAAGCAGTCTCTACAGGTCTGCTTCTGTGCCCCCAGGTTTTATCTGTTGCTGCTGCACAAAGAAACACAGTGGACAAAATTTAAAGAGATTAGCCACCCTTGTTTCATCTAACCAGGTCCCTGATACACATTTGGCCAGCACACGCATCAGGATCAAGGTCTGAATGGCAGCAATTTTAACTTTAATATGCTTACTTGGCATTTAACATCAACATTTTCAGCCCTTGGAGCTGTTGGCAAGGCCATCCAGGTTGTATTAGTTGTGGGACAGTTTGGGGAACTAACATCCTGTTCAGTCTCTTCTCTCATTAAAAGTGTTACTCTCTCCCTTTCCCATATCTCCCTCTGTCCACAATTGTAGTGACTGTCCTCTGATTCCCTGAATCTCTTGTCTTCTTTTGAAAACACATCCTTAGATCAAGGCAGACTACAAATAAACATACAAGGAACAAAATCTTCTCCATTCTCTTAAGTAGCAGGACAGAGCTTTGTCCTTGTGTCCTTCAGTCTCCTTTAGTAGCAATCCTGTCAGCAGCAGATTTGCCCTTCTAGTGTCCAGTCTTTATTTTCCATCTCTTTCAACTGCTCCAACTGAGGTTGGTGGCATTTGCTGGCAGAGACTTCTGAGTCACCTGAGTCTGCAAGAAGGTAGATGTATTCAGATGTCCTACATGTACAGCAACAAGTGGGGCAACCCAGCAATGGTGGTCATAGTGGTAGCAGCAGTAGATGGATGGTTATACTTGCCTCTCATTGTCTGTCCCTTGCAGATGTTCTTGGGTCTTCCTCTCCTTACAGAAAATTAACACTGAAATGTAATTAAATTATTATTAACGTTGGAAAGAACAGAATAAAACATACAGCTAAAACAATAAAAAGCTGTTTAAGACAGGGCAATTAAAAGTAGTATGGCACGCCATATAAAAACAATGTTTTCTTTTAAAACATTCAGGTCTCAAAAGCCTGACAGAATGCCTGCTGGTAGAAGGACAGCAAGGATGGAGCCACTGTACTCTCTCTGTTATACATGTTGTTGTTATTCACTGCTGTCAAGTTTTCTTACTTATGGTGATACTATGACTGAGAGACTTCCAAGTCATCCTCTCCTCAACAGTTCTACTCAGGTTGTTCAGACTCAGGGCTGTGGTTTCCTTGATTCAGTCTATCCATCTGTAATGCTGTCTTCCTTTTTTCTTGCTGCCTTCTACCTTACCAAGCATTATTGTATTTTCAATTGAGTGATGTCTTCTCATGATATGGCCAAAGTATGACAATCTCAGTTTAGTGCTCTTGGCTTTTAGGGAGAGTTCAGGCTTGATTTGTTGTTCTTGTTTCCCTTCAAGTTGTTTTTGGTTTATGGCAACACTATCATGGGGTTTTCTGGCAAGATTTGTTCAGAAGGGGTTTGTCTTCCACTCAGGCTGAGAAAGTGTGACTTGCCCAAGACCACCCACTGGATATCCTTGATTGAATGGGGATCCAAACCCTGTTCTGCAGAGTCATAGTCCAACACTCAAAGTACTAAATCACACTGGCTCTCTCCTATGTGTGTGTATGTTTTTATGTTGCCTGTTGACAATGGCAGCCCCATGAATTTAACAGGGTTTTCTTAGACAAGGAATACTCAGAGGTGGTTTTTGCCAGTTCCTTCCTCTAAAATACAGGCTACAGCACCTGGTATTCATTGGCAGTATGCTATCCAAGTACTAATCATATCTGACCCTTCTTAGCATCCATGATCAGATAGGATCTGCTGCCTTTAGGGTATTTAGGCCTAGGACCATTTTATTGTTATTTTGGCAGTCCAGGGTATCTGCAGAACCCTAGAACTACATTTAAAATGAGTTGATTCTCTCCTATTATCTTTCTTCACTGTCTAGTTTTCACGACTATATATAGAAGTGGGAAATACAATCGCATGGACAATCCTTACTGTTATTCAAATATATATCTTTACACTTGAGGATCTGGTTGAGTTCCTCCATAGCTGCCCCTCCAAGTCTTAGGGCCTTTGCAGACTGCCAGAAATAGTGCACATTAAATTGAGGCACTGCCCTGGCTCAGTGCTAGGGAGTCATGGGAATTGTATTTTTTTCTGGGACATTGAGCCTTCTCTGTCAGAGAGCTCTGGTGCCACAATAAAATACAGTTCCCATGATTCCCTAGCACTGAGCCAGGGCAGTGCCTCAATTTAATGTGCACTATTTCTGGCAGTCTGCAAAGGCCCTTAGTCTTCTTCTGATTTCTTGATTTCAATCTCTGTTTTAAACTGCTGTAATGTACTCTACAGAGTTTATCATATGGGGGAAATCCCGTGCAGAAACGGGGCTTTAAATTAAACAAAACCCGCAAAAAACCCGTTTTTTCAGATGATGTCGCTGTTAAAAGGAGGTTAATCTGAACGGAAATTAGACAAAAACTGCTTCTTTTTACTTTTGGAAGATCCCAAAAGTAAAAAGAAGCAGTTTTTGTCTAATTTCTGTTCAGATTAACCTCCTTTTTAACTGCACTGGAGTTTATCATATGGGGAAATCCCATTGATAAATTCCTTCTGCTTTTGTGTCCCCCCCCCCCCCCAATTTAAAGCAGCGTTTCTGCACGGGACTCCCCGTGTGATAAACTCCTACGTGGGGCTGCCTTTGGAAACTGTAATCTTAAGTGGGCCCAAAATACTGCAGCCAGGATGCTGACCAGAACCAGTTATAGAGATCTACAGAAGAAGGCTTTGTCTCACTCCTTTCACCATCACATGCTTGCCTAGTGAAGAGACAAGGGAGCTTCTCAGGGTTTACTCCCACACCTTTCCACAAGAGACTAGGCTAGCCCTCTCCTTGCTTTCCTTTCATTGGCAGATATGTTGTTGTTTGTTGTTGTTGTTGTTGTGTGCCTTCAAGTCATTTCTAACTTATGGTAACCTTAAGCCAAACTTATCATAGAGTTTTATTGGCAAGATTTGTATAGAGGAGGTTTGCCATTGCTTTCCTCTGAGGCTGAGAGTAGGTGACTTGCCCAAGGTCACCCTGTGGGTTTCTATGGCTGAGCAGGGAGTTGAATCCTGATGTCCAGAGTTGTAGTCCAACACTCAAACCACTACATCATGCTGGGTTTACAGATGAACATTAAGAAAACAAAACAAAACAAAATCATGATCACAGATGATTTATATAACTTTAAAGCTGACAATGAAGAAATTGAAAAAATTTTTCAGGATTTTCCATACCTTGGCTCAGTCATCTATTAGAATGGACATACAAGAAATCAGAAGAAAACTGGGACTTGGATGGGCTGCTGTGAAGGAACTAGACAAGATCCACAAGTGTACAGATATTTCACCGAATGCCAAAGTCAGGATTGTCCATGCCATCATAATTCCAATTTCTATGTATGGCTATGAAAGCTGGACAGTGAAAAAAGCTGATAGGAAGAGAATTTACTCATCTGAAATGTGGTTCTGCCTAAAAGAAAAATACATGGTTCTAAGGGCAAATCAGGCCTGAACTCTCCCTAGAAGCCAAGATGATTAAACTGTTGTCCTGGAAAGCCAGTGGTTGGGCTGATAGCCAAGGCAAGGGAAAGTCCCCCAAACCAATCTGTTACCAATTGGAAGGGGCAGCCACCGAAGAGTCAAACACGGTCTGTAGATCGAGGGTTTCAAAGTAGCTGGGAGACAAGGCAGTCCGAGGTCCAGGGATGCAGAAGTCTGAGAGTCATCAAGGATACCGGGAGTGCAGGATAGTCAAGAGACAAAGTTCAAGGTAAGGAACAAGGAGAGCCAGAGCAGAGGCTTTCTCCAGGAAGCTCAGATAACCTCTGGCACTGAGGCAGTGTTTCCACACTTGATCAAATCCCCAAGCTGCCAGAGCTCAGCTGGGGCTGATCACCTTGATTACCTTGGCATATTTCATAAAACCTCCTCAAGCACCTGAGGCCCGCCCTTTCTAATCAATGCTGACTAAAGGTAGACACAGTCCCCTGATCCTTCTCCATGTCTGACAACTCTGTTGATGGAAGGCTTGGCTGTGACGTGACCTCCTGAGACATCACAGACTCCATGGGAGTTGGCAAAACTGGGTTACTATGGCCAGGCTGGGTCTCCTCTGCCACAGGCTCATGGTCCGGAGGACGTTCTGACTCATCTTCCGAGTCCTCCAAGTCTTAGTCCAGGCAGGGCATGACAACTGTCATACTTAATATTATGAGAATGCATGACTAATTAGAAAAGACAATAATGCTTGGCAAGGTAGAAGGCAGTAGGAGAGACCACATTATAGGTGGATAGACTCAACTAAGAAAGCCACAACCTTGAACTTGCAAGACCTGAGCAGGACTGGTGATAACAAGTTGACCTGGAGGTCTCCCATTCATAAGATCACTGTAAATTAAAGCCTACTTGATGGCAGTTAACAACAGAGATTTAAGAAATAGAGGATTGAAATCAAGAATTTATTTTCATTGTTAGAATTCAGTTCTCAGTCACTGCATAAAAAATCAACTCCTGGTTTCCCTTCTAAGCTTTCTTCATGCCTAATTTAGGTGGAAATTTTGTTGTTGCTGTTGTTAATAAACTGGGACACAAGAATCTTTGCTAATCTACTGCAAATAATGATCTATCAGTCTTGATCTATCCTGGTATGCCTTCTGTTCACTCCTGGGACATCAAGCTAGATGTGGAAGAAGCTTTCCTGGAACTTTTCAGGATATTTCCCTCTCCATCTCAGCAGGGCTTATAAATTATGACTTTCATTAATAAAAAGTATTTCTTTATTCCCTCTTATCTGTGCTAGAATTTATTACAAATTTACCAAGAGATCTGAGTTTGCCTTACCTTAAAGGAATGTCCTTTTAAAATGCCCATAAATCTTAACTGGGGCGCCATTGAAACCTCCACTATATAAAAGAGCCTTGATACCTGAAATACCATGAAGTTAGCTGAGAGACAGGGAGACTTTTTGGTGTCCTTGAATTCTGCCTTTTACCCAGGATCTCAAATCCCTTCCCATCTGTAGCCCTTTGTTCCACATAGTATGTTATACTGGAGAGTACCCCAACATTCAGAAGTGGATTTTGGAGGATGAAATTTTAACACTGGGAAGCCCATCCAGAATTTCCTTTGGTCTGAAATGTAGCCTACAAGGAGTTTTATACCAGCCCATAATCTGACCAAAGCCAATAGATCTTTACATATCAATCCACTGGGTGACCTTGGGCAAGTCACATGCTCTCAGCCTTAGGGGAGGGCAATCACAAACTTCCTCTGAACAAATTTTGCCAAGAAAAACCCATGATAGGTTTGCCTTAGCATTGGAAATGACTTGAAGGTACACAACAAGAACAACAACAAGAACAAACAACAATGGGGGAAAGATGCCCCCACTTAGTAGCTCAAAGACAGTGGCAATGGAAAAATAAGTGCTTTAATTATTCTTGGCACACAAGGCTTAATACTCAGGGACCCCCCCCCCTTGAAATATCTATATCTATCTATCTATCTATCTATCTATCTATCTATCTAGATCTAGATATATATAGATATATGCTCCCTGATCATAGGCCACACACATGGTGTGTGGTTGCTTGGCAACTCCTATTAGGCTTGTCTATTATGTAGTTTTGAGATTACAAAAATAATTGTGTCACAGAAGAAAGTAAATTGCACATTGCCTTTGAAACATTAACACACACTCCCAGAAAAAAAATTGCAGTTTACAATAAAAGCTTGATACTTAGAAAAAGCTTTGATGATTAAGCTTATGAACTTGTATAAATTATGAAACAAATGAAAAAAGAGGCATTTTACTCTGAGCCGTGGAATGACCATTGCTGTTTTTTTTTAAATGAAAATGTTTCATCCTTGGAAACATTTGATCATACCCATATGTACTATAGCTGGGAAGGAACTTAAATCTGTCTGTCTTCCTCTTTCATAATGCCTTCTATTCACAGGTTTATTGATAAACTGCCAGCTATATATTAGAATTGCCTTTTTTTCCATCTAAAAATGTGGAACATTGTTGCAGTTTTATTTATGCAGGGCCAACCTGAGACTTTCTGCTGCTTGAAGGAGAGCAAGAAATCTTCTTTCTCCTTGTTATGTTGTATAGTATGGAGAGTTGGTCAACTCTTTGAGTACCTGTGGCATAAAATCCCACAAGCACAGAGGTTTGACATGTTCCACTGCTTATTGGTGGGGTAGAAAAATCCCCAGATCCTCTATTCAGTGTGGTGGAGGCCAAACTGAGGACTGGCCAATTGCTGACACTACAATAATTCCTCTTTGCCTGGGGAACCCCAAGAGTGGTTTTCTTATTCGGGCTTCTATTCCTCAGTAACCTTTCAGCAGAAATTCATAGCATGATGAACAACTTCCTTTTTATTAAGAACCACACATAGAAAACTAACCTCTGGTAGCAAACTTCTACATGCTTCAATTTATACATACTTAGGGATGGAATAAAATGAGAACTACATTTGGTGGGATTGAACTATAGCAAATATCAGATAGGAAAGCAGACTTAGGGAGGTGGGCATGTTTAGCTTGAGAAGAGAAAGTGGACAGGTGATAACCATATTTAAATATTTGAAGTTATGCCATGTATTCAAACTTGTTTCCTGCTGTTCCAGAAATTGAAGTGCAAGCTGGTGAATCCAAATAAGAAGAAAAAAGATTTCCCTAAACACTAGGAAGAACCTTAAGGTGGGAAGAGCTGTTTGACAATAGAATAGACTATTTAAGAGAGTGATGGACTCTTCTTCTTTGGAGAGCCTTAAACAGAGCTTGGATCTTTATTTTTCAGAAGTGACTTAAGATGCTTAGAATAATAGAATCGTAGAGTTGAAAGTGGCCACAAGGGCCATCTAGTCCAATCCCATGTCATGCAGGAATTGTCATGAGTTATGCTCAATGAATATGAATTTTTAAACTTTGATGCATAAGATGGGGAGTTGCTTCTTGCCACAGTCAGCAAGCATTATAAGAAGGCATGCTAGAAGGGTAGGGCAAGAGGACCTGAATCCTTGTCCATATTAGTAAAGTCAAGCCTCATTTCAAAATACAAACTAGAAACACCCCCCCCCCCCGGTTTCATTGATGTTTTGAAGAGTGCAAGCAATGATTAACACTGAATCGAGACCCTGCCAAACTGGCTCAGACTGGTACAGCCCCACTGTAAGGTACTGTGTAATTTCCAGAGATGTTGATTAATCCTATTTGGATTTGAAAGAGGGTAAATGTCTATACTTAACTGGCGTTGTGTCATGTATCCAGCTCCATTTTTTCCCAACTCCCCACACCATCTTAGGACCTTATCACACGGGGCCAAATCCTGACAGAATCCAAAAGGAATCCCGACCTAATACGTATTATTTTTCCATGTTTACACACGATGTCGCACAGAACCCCGAAAGAACCCCGACACAATGCAGCATGATCCGAGTTCTTTTGAATTTCGGTTTCTTCAGGAAGTACAATTGCGCTACAGGAATCATTTCGCTTTTACCGTAAGTATGGTCACCCAATACGTATCACCAAATACGTATTGGGGAGCATTTCCCCGTAGCGCCGCCTCTCCAAAGGGGCCTCCTCAGAGCGCTGAGCCGAGGCAGGGCCAGCGCTCCAAGGAGGATCTCCTTGGAGCGCTGAGACGACGCAGGGCTGGCGCTCCAAAGAAGAACCCCCTTGGAGAGCCGGCCCTGCGTTGGATCGGCGCTCCAAGGAGATCCCCTTGGAGCGCCGGGCCTGCGTCGGAGCTGTCACTTGCCACGGCTGTCACCCTTTCCCAGGTCGTCCTTGGTGCAGCCGGCCCTCCGCATGGCCGGCGCTCCAAGGAGGACCTCCTCGGTGAACGCTGCGGCGGGAGGTCCTCCTCGGAGCGACGGCTGTGCGGAGGGCCGGCTGCACCGAGGACGACCTGGGAAAGGGTGACAGCCGCGGCGAGTGAGTGACAGCAAGAACATCATTGCTTGTTCATGTACGGGATTTCCTCGCTAGTGTGTGCACGGCAGATACGTATTTCCTTAAATGCGCGATGATGCTAATTGCGTGTGATAACCATTTGCGTAATGAAGGTTTCTTTGTGGTTTCTTTTTGGGTTTTGTTATTTCAGGATTATTATCGCTTTGTGGGCCACGTGTGATAAGGTCCTAAGAGCCATTATCAGTGCCCATTCACTTCTGTCTTTTTGTACACGAGGCACAAGTTTTGCACTCATCACTTCAAGCACATGTTTTTGTTTTTTGAGTCCTCCACAGAACAACATTGAGGCTATATTTTGCCCAACACAACTTGCATTGTTCTGTTGGTTTCCACTGCTATCTTTTCCTCTCTTTTATACAAATAAATATTTGTTTCTGCTACAAAATCAGCTTGTCCTCAACCTGATTTCTTCTCTTCTACCCATTTTCACTTGGACTCATTCTGGTTAATTGTCCATTTTTAAACCTTTAAGGTCTTGCAGCGAGTTAGTGCTTGGAGGAGCTTTCCCCCCCAAACAGTAAACCCAATGCACTGCTCTTAATATTTTACAGAGTTCAGCATACCACATGAACATTCCTCAGCAATAAAAGATATAATATCAATAACTGAAATAAGTAATATGACTCACAAGAATATTTATTATACAGTGGTACTAGATATTGTATAATAATAATAATAATAATAATAATAATAATAATAATAGCAATCGGGTGGCTAACAAATATTAAAAAATACAGAATGCAATCAACCCCCCATATCCTCCCCCTCTTAAAAAGATATTAAATTGAATAGAAATTAAAACCATACAGATTAAAACTAACATTAAACAACAGCACAAACAAACAACAACACAACATTAATTAGCAAAGCTAATCAATGGAAAAACGGTGGTGTCATGTTGAAGGGAGTTAAAAAGAAGTTCCTGGAGGGCTCTCCTGAAAGGGGGTTCCCAAGGCCAGGATATCTATCCTGGAAAAGCCTGCTGGAAGAGATCCGTCTTAACAGCCTTTTTAAAGCTGTCTAAAGATGTAAGCAGACGGATCTCATCTGGCAGGCCACTCCATAATCTAGGGGCGACCATAGAAAATGCCCTCTGGGAGGTAGCCGAAAGCCTAGATTTTTGTGCCTGAAGCAGGCTCCTCCCAGAGGACCAGAGTGCGCGGGGAGGGTTATAGCAGAGATGGCAGTCTCGAAGATAGTTTGGACCCAAGCCATTTAAGGCTTTAAAGGTGATAACCAACACCTTATACTGGGCCTGGAAACTAATAGGCAGCCAGTGGAGGGACTTTAATACCAGGGTAATATGGTCCCTCCCAGATGTTCCAGAAATGACTCTGGCTGCCATGTTCCGAATTAACTGCAGTTTCCGGACCAAGCACGAGGGTAGCCCCATGTAGAGCGCATTGCAGAAATCTAGTGCTGCTTAGTGACACATTTCCATATTATCTCCCACAGTGAAAGAAATACTATATGCTGTCTAACTCTGCACCCCTTTTGATGAACTTTTGAGTTCAGATAGGGTGATGGTTAATCTGTACATTGACTGTTTCTGCTTGTTGGATTATAATTCCAACCATAGCTTGCTTTAAAATTTGAGGATCTTACTGTAATGACAGCTATTCTCAAGTAAGCCAGTGTAGGACAGTGTAGGACCTTATTTTGTACAGACTTATGAAAACTTGATATTGACAACCCAGAGGAGTTTATATATCATAGGACCTGCGATTTGGCTGCTCCACTGCTTTCAAAGCAAAAAATAATTGCATCCTATTTATAATTCAGGTTTTTCAATATTGCATCCTTGTTACAGGGCAGATTTTGCGTTCTTCTAAAACTTAAGCATATTGTGTAATTGCACTACAATTAACCACAATTCATCAAATAGAATTAAAGACAAAACCAGCAATCAGTAATCCTTCTTGTGTCATAGCTGAGGTATATCTTATAATTAGTTTACTAATACATATCCCAGAACAAGTAAAACAAAATTAAAATCATATTTCCTTTTGATACATTGACAACATACTCTGGGATTTATTTCTATTGTGCAACAATGGCATTCATTACTATGATCATAGGCCAACTGTTAGGAAATTGAATGTTTATAGGGAGGTAAAAAGAGATTAGGATAAAACAAAATGAAATACCGTAAATATGATCCAATTTCAAGGTCAGATTTGAAGCAAGCAAAAAGCCTATTGATTTTTTTTGTTTTGTTTATATACAGTGGATATAATTGAAATGTCAACAGCTACTGTATGAGCTTGTTAAATTGGCTGTAGTATTTCTAATTTGAAATACAAGGAACACAAATGTAAAATCAAATGACAGTGTACAGTAGGTACTGGAGATTACTGAAATGAAACCAAGAGTGTGTGCAAGTATATACACAAATATTCTGCTTTTCCTGAAAGCTGGCTCAAGACATTTTGCTGCCTGAAAGATGTGGCGAGGCTAGAGTGCTTTCTCCCCATCCTCCATACAAATAAATTGTAACAAACCTAACTGGCAGTTAAATCTCATTTCAATATTATATGTGCTGTTTCATCACCTCCATTACACTTGAGGGAGGCAAGGGTACACAGTGTACATAGTCCTGTTTTCTTCCTTCTCACTCCCATCCCACTCCCATATGCCACCTGAAGCAGTCACTTTTCTCTGCCTAACAGTGGGACCAGACCTGTCCTTTCTGCCTTTTTAAAGGCAAAGAACTGGTGTGACATTACTGGATAATAGTAATAGTTTATATTTACCGGTACATGGTATTCTGAATAAACAAAACATTTCTGTTATTTTATCCTACCAGTCTTGACACCAACCTGATAAGGAAATAGATATTCTTATTACCACTTATCATTAAACTCAGGTTGATTCTGATATACTGAATTTTTATGTGACACAAAATTGGAACCAAGGATCTACCAATGCACATATCATATGGTTCCCCATTACAGCGTGCTAATTCTTACTGGATTTCATAAATTTAACGTAGGAAGCAGCAACTGGAGATGTCTATGCTGTCAAATTCAGTTTCAATATTTCTAGGGGAAAATATTTTTCGGCAATAGTCAGAATGGAAATATGAATATTACAGTCTCTTACATCATCCGGTACTATCTCCTTCTATCCAAATGCCAGCTTCTTTTGCTACCTCTAGTTTTGTCTGGTGAAAGTTAATTTTAAATTTTATTTCATTACACACAGGTGAGCAGGTGCCAATGTAAAACAGTGGTAGAATTCAAAGATATAGCTGTTTTAGTCTATAGAATCAGTATGTAGAGAGATTTTGTAGCACCTTTGAGACTAACTGAAGAAAGAAGTTGGCAGCATGAGCTTTTGTAGACTTAAGTCTATGTCCTCATCTGAATGCATCTTAGGTTTACAAAACCTCGTGCTGCCAACTTCTTTCTTCAATTAGTCTCTTTCTTCAATTAGTGCTACAAGTTGTCTCTACATACTGATGTAAAGCAGGCTGCTGAAGCATGCATGGGTGTCACCCCATATGTTCCTCTAATTTATCTATATCCATACTTGAGAATATAATTGAAATAATGGTGGAAGTAGACACTATAGAGTTAAGCATTCAGTTGCAGTGTGGGAAATACCTTTGGAACTGGGCTTAAAAGGGCTGAATTGGCTCACTTCAGGTTTTACTGGAAGCTATAGATGTGTTGAGTGTCCTCACAAAAAATGATGTTCAGTGAATCATATTATAAGCACCATTCAATCTTCTTTGGTGCAACGAGGGAGAAAAAATCTGAATACCAGCATGACCAGGTTTCAGCTGGTATATGGGAGATATACCAAAGGTTGGCAGCTTGTGTTCTTCCAGAAATTGCTGGACTGTGACTTACCTTTATCAAGATACCTAAAAGTATAAGGCATGTTCTTGTCCCATACCATTGAAACGTTACTAATTAGGACAGAGCACAAAATTATTTGATTTATCTTAGCTTTTTGAAACAAATCCCATTTACAATAGGTAATTATGGTTTTCTGAGTCACTCTCCTGATTTAAATTGCTTTTCTTTCTTTTGGATGCAGAGATAGTAGTTGTCCCCCCCACCCCCCTCAGAATCTGGGTCTTTGCCTACCTTACCAACATCATTTGAATTGCTGCCAACCAAGATCCTCTTTCAACCACACAGTCTATTTTAAGATTCAGTCAGACATAGCAGTCTTGAAGCCTTCGGGGCTTTAGAGGTAGCCTGTTTTGGGAGAAAAGGTTTATGCATTATATCTCTCTCCACATTTTTCTGCCTTTTGTTCTTTATTTAAAGGGCATGTGACTAATGACAAAGTTCTCCTGCTCAGTCACACGTTTCTTATGGTAGTATCTTTCCCTTCAATCTCAAATTATATCCTTCAGACTGAGGTAAAATTATTTCCTGCTTTTTAAATACAAGAGTGTGTAATTCTAGAGCATTATTATGTCAGTTGAAGATAAAATGGGAAAGAATATAAATAAATCATCTCCTTCATATCTCCCTATCAAATAAACATTGAGGGAAGTGGCAAATGGGGCTAGAAAGGGAAATGGCACAAATCTTTCTCCAAGTTTTCAGGTGAACACTATTAGAAATGATTGGAATTGGACACGGAAGGAAAGACAAGATTTCAAATAAGGAAATGAAGCTGTTCTACGGATGTTGGAGAAGCTTTCTCTTTAACAGTAGGTGCTCATATATGCAAACCATTTCTTTTTTGTGTGGTCAGGCAGATGTACATTTTACCTAACAAAATACAGAGGAAGATGGTGGCTCTGATATCAGTGGACTGATTAATCCACTTTGGGTTTTAGAGTGAACGTCAAAGAAATTATCCAGCATGTTGAATCTATTTGAGGAACAGGGTTTAGCACCTTGAGTAGCTCCTTTAAAGTTCAGGCCCAAACCTAGACATAGACTGCTCCACTGACACAGGAGTCACTACTCTCCACTAGCAAAATAACATCTGAAATACAGGGTGTGAGGGAGCCAGTGTGGTGTAGTGGTTTAAGCGTTGGACTACAACTCTGGAGAACAGGGTTCAAATCCCATTCAGCCATGGAAACTCACTGGGTGACACTGGGCAAGTCACATCCTCTCAGCCTCAGAAGAATAGTATTTAGCAATAGCATTTACATTTCTATACTGCTTCATAGTGAACTCAGCACTCTCTAAGTGGTTTACAATCTGTAAGTCAATTGCCCTCATCAAGCTGGGTACTCATTTTACCAACCAATGAAAAGATGAAAGGATGAGTCAACCTGGAGCCCTCTAGGAGTGAATTTACAACATTGTAGCTGCAGTACTGGCATAGAACCACTGTGTCACCAGGGCTCCTGAAGAAGAAGGAGGAGGAAAAGGTAAAACCCCTCTGAACAAATCTTGCCAAGAAAAAACTGTGAAAGCATTCTCTTAGGGTCGTCATAAGTTGGAAAGGACTTGAAGGCACATAACACACATCAATATGTAAAGGGAGAAGTTGGACAAGCCTGGTTGATGCTAGCAACCACAGCTCAAGTAATGCTGGAAAGAGGCACCTACAGAGGAGAAAGGATAAAAAACTGAGGCTTATCCTTGATAGAAGGCAGATAGGAGAAATATGGTATAGAGACAGGGAAAAGATTGCAGAGAGATAGAGGAAAGATGGCATAATGAAGGAGATAGGGGAATAATGGCTGAGAGATAGGGAAACACAGAGAGACAGGGAAAGATTGCAGAGAGGAAAGATGACATAGAGATAAACTATAGTAGAGATAGGATACTTAGCCAGACAGAAGAACTGAATAGGGCTTTGGGGAGCTGTGAGGATTAAATTCAAGGGTTAATGTTTTTTTCCTAATTGTGTTTTAATAAACTTCTGTCTGTTTATTCTTTTTTTTTTTTACAACAATATCCTACTGTTCCTAAATACTAGCCATATTGAAAACACTGAACAAGACAGCTACTGGTCCATATAGGGATCATCTTGAAGCCCAGCTATTAGATTCTGAGGGGTGAGAGGGCAAGGTGAGTGACAGGAGCTCAAGGGTTTGGAACTGTGAGACCAGCCTAGAGAGGGGATCTGTCACAAGGTGCTTTAAAAAAGATGGGTTTCTTCTATCCTATCTTGTAATATCTCTGTAGTTTTTTTTTTTAAATAAGGACTTTCCCCAAGACCATGATAGTAGCTATGACTATTACATCTATGCTCAGGCTTGGCAGCTGTCCTTTGCTGTGAACAAAACTGATGCAAGAAAATATCTGCAGCAGGGATGACTTAATTGATTTTTTGGAATGACCTATATTTATACATCCAGTTTGCAACTTTTTGGAAAGAACCATTAGGAATGTTGTCCTTGTTAAGTAAACAGGTAATTGAAATATGGGCCCAAAAGACACTGCAGAAACCATCCAGTTTGAGACGCCTTTAACTGCCCTGGCTCAGTGCTAGGGAATGCTGAGAATTGTAGCTTATTGTGGCACCAGAGCTCTCTGACAGAAATGGCTAAATGTCTCATAAAACTACAGTTCCCAGAATTCTCTAGCATTGAGCCAGGGCAGTTAAAGTGGTCTCAAACTGGATGATTTCTGCAGTGTGTTTTGGATCATAGAATGAAGAGTCCTATTTTGATGAAAAGTCTTTCCCCTAGTTCTCTGCAATCCCACCCCCCAGCTCTTTGCAATCTTTTCCCTATCATTATTCATCAAATTGGAATGGAACAGGGTTACTATATCATCCCCCATGCATGTGAAACAAACCTGCCATGATACATGCCTTTATAGCCATAAATTCCTGTATCCTACAATCCAGGGATATATCTACCTGAGCTATTGAAGGGAGTACTTAAAACTTCACTTGAGTATTTAGAAATACAGGTTAGACATCCGAAGAAAAAGGGCAGGCAAAGATAATACAGGAATATGAACACAAGAAATATGAGAACCCTAGATGTGAATGATTTTCAATGTCTTGCCCTCTACAATGCTAGAAACTTGAGAGCTGAAGGAAATTTACTAGGAGGGATTCTTATTTGGAGGGGAAATGTCCTCATTTTGCTCCTCCTAACATTTGTACTCTTGTTAACCTCAGTAATGGTTTCCTCAAGATAACTGTAAAAAAACATTGAGAAGAGTGAGTAGGATCTTCAGATAGCTGATTTTTTCCCCCATGACAGTACAGCAAATTGCTACTTTCTCATTTATACCCTTTAGAAATCTGTCTTAGGTGCCAAAATAACCTGCCCTGCCATGGATATATGCCCAAAGGAGGATGATTTATATTCCACCTTAGGCAGCGATGTATGTGTGAGCCCTAAGTAAGTTGTCTGGTGTCAAATTAAGGCTTTTTAGCATCAGACCATTTTCCTGGGCTCAAATGGTCCATTTTTTTCTTCATGAAACTACTGGTTACACCAGATCTGCAAAACTGTGCTTATTTAGATTATGGATTTTTCCTTTTTGACAAAACTAATGTTTAAGGTCTTACATAGTATCCTGCCTGTGTTGAATATATTTATATTATTTGTGCCTGTGTAGATACACGTGTGTGCAATGTTTGTATTACCATGAAATACTGATTCAGTGACTGGAAATGGACAGGAGGTAGACTTATAGATTTCTGTTTGAGTTACAGTGGATTAGCATGGATTTCTGACTTTGACTAATTTGATAACGGCATGTAAAAGTCTTTTTTTTAAAATGCCACTCTCTGGTATGGCTGCTGCTTTGTTAATCACTTATTTATGTGTGCTCCAATGTTCTCATAGGTCAAATATGAGTATGAATGAGTAGGCCTTTGACCAGGTCTCTATGTCACATGTTGTGTTGCCTCTTTGAGATTTTTGTTCTAGAAGTCCTGACCTATAGTAACTCAGATGTAGATGTGTATGTGTATATCAAGAAAGTGGCTTACAGGCTGCAGTAGGTCATTGATACCACTCTCTCCAACCACTGATTTTCACTTTGGGGTAATAACAATAAAAAGTCTTTATGTTTGCCTACCCCTGCCCTAGATGTTAAATGTTTAAATGAGACAATGTGGAATTTTAAGTGGTGCAGACCATCAGGTGTATTTTGGATGTCAGATGTTAAGATACTTGCTCTGGGCTTACTAAAAAGGGGGCACTTTTGTCAGTGGGGAGCTTTCCATGTTCTTCAGTGAATGACAGAGCTGGTCTTTAGTTCTTTTGTAGGCAAAATGCCTATGGAGCTCAATGCTAGCTCTCTCCTTGCTTTAAAGGATGACACAAATACTACTGAAAAAAGGATGAATGCCTTTTTTCTTTCTCTTTACTCAGAAGAAAAGATTGAAGTTAGAATTCATCTCTGTATTCACAAAGTATATCAATGAAAAAAGTTTTCTTTCTATTACTGCTAAGCTAATGGAATACAAGGATGTGTTCAAGGGTGGGTGTCTCTCCTGCTCTGAAAGTAATCTTTTAACCAAACACCAGTGAGTAGACTTTCTGTAATAATAGCTTGAGCACGATCAAAGGCCTATGTGACATAGAAAGTTAGAACAGATGGCCTTGGGGTCTCTTCTGATCTTGCATGCTATGATTCCATCAAAATGATAATGCTAGGGTTTCGAATAAAGCAAATTACTGGATATTTTGACCTAGACTCAAAGATCTTTCCACATCAGTGATTATCTAGTGATTATTCTTATGACTGTTTTTTCTTTCCAAAAATAATTTTAAAAACTGACTGTGCTACTTGTGTTAGCCTTTGTTCAGTCCATTTCATTATCTGATGAAATGGACTTTGGTCAAGGAACACTCATGCTCTAAAAGTAAAACGGGCTTGTTTCCAATATGTTGCAAATACAAAAGCCCCTCCTGCCCTTAAAAATAACAGATATATGCTATCATGGCTTTAAAGTGGAATGCTATAGATTAAAACAGCTCCCATGCTTGATTCTGCTTTTGCAAGGAGCCAAGTTAATCTTTTCCTTTCTATTCTTCTTTCAGAAGGAACAAAGTTAACCCTTTCCTTTCCCTCTGCTTATTACAAATTCAAAATCCTTCCTCTGATAAAGTTTTTGCCTTTGGAACATTTTCACCCACCTCAGGTTCTCTCATGTGGGCTCCTTACTCACCTCCAGTTAGCCTGGCAGCAAGTGCCTTCTGCCTTTGGAAAGAGATAACACAAATATTGCAGAATGGTTTTGAATGTCTTTGTACTCATTAGTTCCAAAGGCAGAAGCTAGCAGCTGGCCTTAATATTAAGAATTGAAGTTTGCCCCCTCCCCCAGAGATATTTGCATTTTTTTATTTTTTGTAAGGATGTGCTTCATCCCTAATTCATGCAAATGTGGAGGGCTGGCTGTATCTTTAAATGAAAGGCTTAACAGGAAAATGTCAACTGGACTTTGTTTTAAAAATGTTGCTATACAAGTTCTCTGAGACTTATGGCCACACTATCATTGGGTTTTCTTTGTAAGACTTGTTCAAATAGGGGTTTGTCATTGCTTTTCTCTTAGGCTGAGAAGGTGTGCCTTGCTCAAGGTTGCCCCGTGGGTTTTCGTGGTTGAGCATGGATATGAATCCTGGTTTTCCAGATTCTTAGATGAGCACTTAGACCATTACATCACACTGACTCTTTTTTAAAGAAATATACTTCAGCATCACGTATGGATAGCTTTGGTTGCCATTACTTCAGCATTATTTACAGAGAATTGCTTTGGAAGAGCTGGAGTAGGGGAGCAGGAGGTGGTGGCTGTTCCATGTAGCATGGAATATCTTTTATATCAAATAGAAATATTCTTCTGAAAAAGTGAGGTTTCCTAATGAGGCTGAATTATGTTTAGGGAGTTAGGTATGTTGAGATTTCTGAAGTGTGTTTGTTTTATTCTTGGATGAAAAAGTATTTAGAAGCAATTATCCATCATGAGGGACCAATAGAAATTATACTAAAATTGAAGGCATATGATGGTGCCTATTTTTAATCTTTCTTTTTCTGGTTTTCTCTCCCAGCTCTGTTTTGAATTGTTTTGGACTCACAACATGTCAGAGAAAATCTTAGTTTATTAGTAGACTTTGCAGAGCTCTGTGTCACTGTACTTTGCATATTCTCTACTTTGCAACAGTTTTTCCCAGTTCCAGGTACGGGAAAAGAGGAGGGAGGGAACAATCCTAAGTATTAGTTTTGGCTTTTCTTTGCTTTGTATAAACAGCTGGCCAAGTTCAGTGGAAGAAACTGGGATGATGTCATCTTGATTGGCATGGTTTTCTTTTTAGTATTTAGTGCAGCATCAGCAGTGTTTGGAACTACCTTACAAACTCTTTCTATAATATTTATATTGCACATAGGACAGTGCTTTTATGGCTTTGCATGAATTCCCTGCACATAGCAATCCATTCTAGCACATCTGACAGAAGGTTAAAGGAAGACTCTTCTCTTTCATACTTATTGTTCAACAGGAATACCCAACATTAAGTGAAAAGGCTATGAAAGTTCTCATATCGTTTGCAACTACTAACCTTTGTGAAACTGGATTCTCAACTCTGGTGGCTAGGAAGGGTAAATATCATGCAAAGAACTGAGAGTTGTTTCCCCCGCTCTAATATAGCTCCTTGGAATTTTTTAGTAAAGTTTGCACTTAGAAACAAACACATGCCCCACATCAAGTATAAAAACTGTGTTGAGTTGGGTATTGAATTTATTGAAATGAAAATGTTCAAATTTGAACAGTTACTTCCTTATAAAATGTAAAAATATGAGCATATGAATGTGTGAATAAAAATATGCACACGAAAAACAAAATATTTTTATTCATGTGCATGTATGTAAAGGGGGACAGAGGGGAAAAGTCTGAGAACCACTGATCTAGATCTATTTATTTAGATTCTGGAATCTCTAGATCTATATCAGTCTGGTTTCAGGCTTCATTTTGGGACTGAGGGCCTTGGCAGACGGCTTATTGAGCCGTCTTGGAGGCCCGGAAGAGGAGGAGCCACCACACGAGCGGCGCTCCTTCCTCTTCCTGAGGTCTCCCTGGGAGCTGCCGGCCCTCTGCACAGCCGGCACTTCCGGGGCAACCTCCCGCTGCAGCGACTGGACGCGCTGCGGTGGAAGAGTCAGGGAAAGTGCGCCCACCGCTTTTAGGGCGCACTTTCCCTGACATCTAAAAGGAGCGCCAATTTGGAGCTCCTTTTAGGGACGCCGCAGGAGCGCCATGGTGCAGAGGCTCCGCTCCGCCGGCGCTCCGTCCGGCGGCGTCCCGGAAGCAGTCGTCTGCTTCCCCCCTGAGTCAGCTTTGGTCAACTTGATGGATGACTTACACAGGAAACTGGACAGGATGTGTGTGTCTTTGTTGGTTCTGCTGAACCTCTCAGTGGCTTTCAATATGACCAACCATGGCATCCTTTTGGGTCACCTTGCTGGGATGGGGCTTGGAAGTACCATCTACAGTGGCTCCATTCTTTCCTGTGAAGGTGCTCTCAGAGGGTGGTGCTGGAGGATTCCTGTTCAACTGCTTGGGCGTTGGCCTATGGTTCTGTCTTGTCTCTTATGCTATTTAACATCTACATGAAACTTTTGGGAGAGGTTTTGGGGTGAGATGCCACCAGTATGCTGTTGATACTCAGCTCTATCACTCCTTTTCTACCTAATTCCAAGGTAACTCTGTCTGTGCTAAACTGGTGCCTGGCAGTTGTAATAGACTGGATAAGGATGAATAAATTGAAGCTTAATTCAGATAAGGCTAAGGTTCTCCTGGTCAGTTGAAAGACAGATATGGGAATATGGATTCAGCCTGTATTAGATGGGGTTACACTCCCCAACATAGGTTCATAGTTTGGGGATACTCCTAAATTCAGTCCTGAGCTAGAAGTCCAGATTTTGGTGGTAGCCAGGAGTGCTTTTGCAAAGTTAAAACCAATGCACCAACTGTGCCGATTCCTAGAGAAGTTGGATTTGGCCATGTAACATATTTCTCAGTTACAGCCTGTTAGGATTACTGTAATGCATGCTACGTGGGGTTGCCTTTCAAAAGTGTTCTGAAACTTCATTTGGTTCAAAGAGCTCTATCCAGATTGCTAACTGGGGCTGGCTACACAGAGCATACATCTCCCTTATTGCAACAGCTCCATTGGCTGCCGCCAGTCTGTTTCTGGACACAATTCAAAGTGCTGGTAATGACCTAAAAAGCCCTATATAGCTTGGGTCCAGCTATTTGAAGGACTGTATCTCTCTTTATGAGCCCATTAAAGCTTTAAGATCTTCTGG
The DNA here is from genome assembly GCA_026167975.1 of Phrynosoma blainvillii. Taxonomy (NCBI): domain Eukaryota; kingdom Metazoa; phylum Chordata; class Lepidosauria; order Squamata; family Phrynosomatidae; genus Phrynosoma; species Phrynosoma blainvillii. Next base: position 44,629,648 of record JANUYF010000004.1, on the reverse strand, counting down.
ATCTTCTGGCTTGTTTGGTGGAAACAGAGAAGAGGTATTTCTTCATGGTTGCTCCCAGTCTTTGGAACTCCCTCCCTAGGGACAACAGGATGGCTATCTCCTTGCTCTCTTTCCATCAGCAACTGAAAACATTCTTGTGCCACTAGGATTTTGAAAACTGAATGGGGTAGGCTTTTAATTATATATGTGCTTTTTAGAAATAGTCCATTTATTCTTTTAATGCATTTTTATGTTTTTAATGTCTACTGTTATAACCTGAGGAATTGTTTAATAATTTTTAGATAACTTTATATTTATACTCATAAGAAAAAAATATATAGTTTTTTTAATCTGTATTGTTTTAGACACGTTGTTAGTTGCCTTGAGTCCCATTGGGAGGAAGGCAGGGTATAAATTAAAATAAAACAATAAAAAATAAGTTGATATCTACAGATGTCAATATTCTCCCTTAGCCCGCAAAACCCTTCATCAGGAAGTGCTGAGGAAATTCAGAGAAGCCGTAAAGTCTTTCGGGCCGTGTATTCTAATGAAAATTATTACTTCTCTTTAATGGCAAACATTTCCAATGTTTTTTTTTGTGGTGCATTCCAGTTTCATCTTTCCCTTTTTGCTTTACACCTTTAGCGAAATACCTCATATGCTCTTCCACAATATTTCAAATTTCTTTATATTACAAGTTTGATTTGTGAGATTTTATATCCTGAGTCTTGCTAATATGCTTTATCTTATATGGGCTTTCAGCTTTTATAGGTCCAATTATTACAGCATGTCTTCAGTGCTATGAAGGTCTTATATGAGTCAGGATGACCTTATGCCACTTGGACAAACTGAGGGTTAAACCTGTATGGTTACAATAAAGTAAGACATGTTCACTGCTGTCCATATAATAGAAATAGGGCTTGATCTCAATATATTCTTATGCTACTAGAGATATCATTAAATAGATACAGCTGGTGCCTATTAAAAACTGGTAGACATCAGACCTTGGAAATTCCTTGGTTTTAAATTCAATATATTTTAACAAACATGCCATATATTGCTACAAACGTCACTACAGAAGATTGTGAAGCAACTGTTGTACTCTTTAGATGTGGCAAGATCTGTTCAGTAGTGGGCACCACACACTAAGATAGATCTTTTTCTGAGATATCGTAAAGAATACTGAAGAGAAATATAAAGATCCTATAAGGGCTAGAAGGCAGAATCTACAAAGGAAAGCTAAATTAATGTTTATCTATCCAAAAAGAAGCTGAGCTTTAAGCAGGCATGATGGCTAAACATTACCACACATATCAGAGGCAGTATGACTCTCAATATGAAGAAAGGAGATGCCACCTAATCATCAGCAAAAACTTCCTAACAGTAACAGCTGCTCCACAGTGGAATAGACAGCTTCAAAAGGTGGTAGATTGTGTGGGAAGGGGAAGTCAATGCAGAATGAATGACAGGACACCCAATTGGCAGAAAAATGTCACAAACTCTATTGAATACAGCTGACAGGTAGGGGATGGCTTGAATGCAGGGGCCTGGATCTGTCATTATCCAACCCACCTGTTGTTCAATGAACCCAAAAGGCCTGGTCACGGCTGGGCTTTGGGATGACAGAAGGGGTGACCAACTGGTTGACAATCCACCTCTCAGCACCTTTGTCACCAGGGGATGCTGTTCAGGAGTTGCCCCTGCAAGGTAACACCTCACTGCTCTCAGCACCCCTGGGTCCCCTAGGGACTCCTGATCCTGTGCTCCGCAACCCAGGAAACCATGCCCACCAGATCCATGGCTCATGCTACTGCAGGGGTAGGCAACCTTTCCCCTTTAAGGGCCGAGGGACTTCAGCTCCCAGAAGCCTCAGCCATGTTGGCCAATAGTCCCATGTTGGCCAATAGCTCCTGGGATTCTGGGAGCTGAAGTCCCTCGGCCCTTAAAGGGGAAAGGTTGCCTACCCCTGCGCTACTGCCCCCGAATACCGTGACAACACCCATGGCAACCTTGATCCCAACAAGGGTGGGAGGGAGGGAAGAGCTCTCAGCCAGATATCCTTTCCCCATGGGGCTCTGGCTGGCAATGGCACCAGTCACCCTGGCCACGTGGCCTTTTATAGGCCTGCTGGCCAATGGGGGCCAGTGTCAGGTGGAAGTCTCACCCTCCCCGCCCTCCCCACCAATCAGGGAGGCTGACTTACCAGAAGGGGTGGGACTTCCAGCCACGTGGGCCATTGGGACTTGTAGTCCCACTTCCTTGCGAGAAGTCTTGCCCCCTGCCTGGCCCACTCCACCAATCAGAGGCTGCTGAGCCACTCCTGGTGAACCCTGGGAGCTGGCCGGCCTCCCGAGTGGGCCGGGGCTCCCTGCCCAAGCAACTCAGCCAGCCTGATGTGGCTGCATTTCTCCCTATTTGGAGGTCTTTAAACAGATGTTGGACGACTCTTTCTTAGGAGTACTTTGACAGTGTGTATTGCAGCAGTTGGAATAGATGGCCATCATGGTCCCTTCCAATCTATGATTCTATGATTCTGTGATTATTCTTTTCTTTTAATAAACTATACACAGAATTCAACTCCACCCACAAAAACCAATCCTCCTAGAATTCTGTGGTGGTTGACCTTTGAAATCCATATGCGAAATGACTGATCACAGATTTCCTTGGCATACATAGATCACTTTGACACTGGCTACCAGATATTTTAGCAGCCAGTGTCAAAGTGATCTACATATGCCAGAGAAATATTTTGCCAGATATTTTGGCAGTCTCCTGCCTTCAGAGAAAAGGTCGTCAGAGTAGTAAAGAGCAGCATGTTATCTCTGGTAGGTCAGAGAATATGTAGTCTGACTACTGGTAGCCCCTTCCTCCTTGAATTTGTCCACCCCCCACCACCCCATAAAGACATCCAAGTTGGTGGCCATCTTGTGATAAGAAATGCCACTCTTTAAATACTTGTGGAATAAGTCTTTATAAGTACTGCAAGCAGCCATACTGGAGACAATGTAAATCCAAGAATATGCAAGAAATCACATATATTTTGTGTAAATCAATTATAATAATTTAGTGGCTGGCAATAAGAATTCAGTTTAATTTGATAAGAACTATATATAGAGAGAGTGGGAGGGAGAGAGAGAAAAAGTGTGTCAAAAGAAAGGCAGTGATGTTCCTGTTGATTTTAAGACTCAGAGACTGAGCTTTTCATTCTTTAAAAGCTACGTTAATTGCTTTTAGATTACCAATCAACTGTGCTTTTCTCTCTGATTGTATCTCTGTTTGGTATGTTTTCATGTTGTAAATGCATGATAATTTGTAGTGATTGTATCTGTAGTTCATGTTTTATGTTGTAATTGTATGCTAATCTTTGATTGTACATTTATCAGATACTGGCATATGATTCCCCTCACCCCAATATCTTCCCTGCATAAGTAATTCAATTTAAGCAGCTCATGCCCTTTAAGAAATTGAGTATACTTCAGGGATGACATATAAAGGATGTTGTTTTCTCCTGATGTAAGATGTAAAAAATACCTGGCCTAGGACTTCTGAGGCATTATCTTTAGTCCATATTTCTGAGTCAGTCTGATTTGCACTTCCCAGACTAATATGTGGACCAGAATGCAGTTGTTAATTGATCTTACATTTTTGCATACATTGCAATAGTTTTCATCTCAAGAAATGAACTTGAATATTTACAAAAATGTGAAATCTTTGGTCCATGCACACAAAACACACACTTTAGGATAACATTTTAACAATAACCTTTTAAAAATGGGAATAAATAATGCAGCCTTTCATATTCATATACTTTTAAGATCAAATATTGTTACAGAAACAGGACAGAAGACACTATAGAGCTGTCTTAGGGCCTGTATGCATCACCTAAAAGGCCTGTGCTCACCCCAGCTTCATGTCATCCTGTCTGGATGATGCAAGCCATTAGTCCCAGGCTAGGATTAGACAGATTGGATGTGGATCTGGTGGAGCTGGAAAGCATAACATAGACTTAGACTCATCCCTACCCATATCCAGTTGGCTAGCTGGGTGCTGGTGCCAGGGAATTTCCAAGTACACTCTGGCAACATCCATTTATGCTAGTGTTAAGTCATCAAGAAAATTTGGGGGCAAAAACCCTCTGAAGAAGACATTTCCAAGCTCTGAGAAAGAGATGGCTTGAGGGAGAAAATAAGATGTATCAAGCAAAGCAATGTGTAACAACACTTTTAAGTGATCTTATTCTTATGGTTCCTCCCTTGATTCTCTTTCTTTAGATTCAAAGAATTGATAAGATTATTTTAAAAATGTATTTTTCTCAGATTCAAATTATTTGGTTGGATTGGAATGACAGACCCCTGCCTGGTACAGTGCCTCCCTTTACTTAGCCCTCCTCCCGCAAATCTGAGCTGAATAAGAATCGTGGTGTATTCTGTTGAATTACAGAACCCTAGTGGTGTTTGTTGATCTTTTAATATGATTGCCTGTACACAGTTTAAGCATTTGTTACAAGAAGAATAAACTTCCCAAAAGGAAAGAAATAGAAATTTGTTCAGTTCCTTGATGTTCAGTGGACTGCTGAGATATTTATTCCTTTACTTGTCAAATAATGTAATTTTAGGTCTGATACATTGTATGTCTCTTGCTTATTGTCAGGTATTTTGTGGGAGGAAAAGCCATCTTAACAAAAGAATTGTATTCCCAAGTAAAAGAACAGCACCAAAATTCATTATTACCAGCTCTTTGGGAACGATCAAATAATCAACAAAGTTTCTTATCTTCAAGAACTGACAGATGCAAAAGCTATTCTCATTATATTGGGAAGCCTGATACCTACAATATTTCTTTAAAATATGTATTGAAATACTTAGAGATGGACAGTTCAGCCACTTTCAATTCCTCCTGGTTACTCATTCTAATACAAACCTTTTCCCTGAGCAATTTCCCCAGACCTAATTTATTTTTATATATTTTTCACTAACATAGACATTTTTGTATATTCTTCACTCCAACATGGAGATTTTTGTCAACATATTTTTTAAATTAGAGAACTGCACCACAGTGTTCAGAGAAGCAAGGCTACCAACCAATAAATGTGTTTTGATGTATTAATTTAGGAAGTGTTGATTAGATAAGTTTGTATGAAAACTGGAACTCAAAAGATGTTTCACCATTCCAAAACTGCAAACTATGAATCCTTAGTTTCAAATACAGTGGAATCTTCTCATCTGTGGAGGTTCAGTTCTGCCCTCCCATGGATGAGAAATAAACATGGTCACTCAAGCTCCATATTATTCCATAGGCCAGTCACATGCATGCATCTTTATCAGTGTGCCCATAGGGGCACACCACCATTGGATAATATGAGATGTGGTGATCTGCAGATAGTCCAATATACAGATCACTAGACCACCAAGGCAGTGGACCCACTGTATGAATGTTTATTTTCTGCTGCTTGTGGCAGAAATCAACCCAAAGGACAAGCACCCCTTCCCAATGAAACAAAACAAGTATAAAGTGGTTAGAACTTGTATTTGGATCATTCTCTATAAAGGATAAAATAATTCAGACAAAAGATGTAACGCTTTGTAAATTTCATTATCATAGGCAGCAATTACCGTTTTTCCTATTTTTCTCCCCACTGTGAAAAAGCCCTTGAAAATGGTGCCGTTTTCAAATGACTCTATTTAGATCTGGGCTTATTTTTTGCAAAAACATGTGGAGTGTGTGCATAACTGAATTTTTTTATGTAGAGAAAATTGGCTGGAATCCTTTATGGTAGTTTTGAATATGTTACCTTGAATCACACACTCATAACAGCTAAGTATTCATGATCCCTATGTAGGCCCCAGTTTAGGCCCACAGTGTCATGGGTCAGGATCTGCAGGGCTGGGAACTAGAGGAGTCTCAAGAAGGGATGCAGGCAAGTCACCCAGGTGGAGAACAACCTGCAGCTGCAGAACAGTCTCAGCTAGCTCTCCCTGTTGAAATGCAGCCTTAGCCAGCAGGACAAAGGCAAGAATCACCTGCAACTGATGAGAAAGAGGACACAGCTGGGGCTCCAAGTCCAGGGATGAGACATAGGGAGAAATTGTCAAGACCATGTTGCACCCTGGTCTGGAAACTGACATGGATGTGGCCACTGAAAGGATGGAGCAATGGTAACAGGGTTACTACAGTTCAAGTGGCAGGGGCATGAGTCAGCATTTGGAAAGCTGTGCATCATGGGAGGTCTGATGCAACATGCAAAGTGGATGAGATAAGCCAGGTATGCATCATGGGAGGTCTGATGCAACGGGTACTGAGGATGAAACCAGCCAGGTTTCATTAGTGCACGGCTGTCACATGTTACCAGGAAGACCACCTATATATGGGAGAGGGTCAGAATCGGCGTTGTTGGTTAGCTGTGCTTGGTGGTTGGCGAAGCACTTTATTGGTCTGTATAGTTGTGAGAATTCAAGACAGATGTTTGATACTCTATGTATCTTTGTAAATATTTGCAACAAAGATCAAACCCCTCATTGAATGAAGTCTCGCTATCCAGTAATTCATTTCTCCAAGCTAAAAGCAGCAGCCTGTGTGTGGGAGGATTTTTCCTGTGCTGTCTGGAGCCAGAATCTTCATAGAGACCATCATCTGTGAATGGTTAGGTGGATTAGTAACTGGTTGACTGACCAAACCCAAAGGGTGCTCAGTAATGGCTCCTCTTCATCCTGGAGAGAAGTGACCAGTGGGGTGCCACAGGGTTCTGTCCTGGGCCCAGTTCTATTCAACATCTTTATCAATGATTTGGATGAATGAATAGGGGGCATGCTTCCCAAATTTGCAGATGACACCAAATTAGGAGGAATAGTTAATACTCTAGAAGACAGGATGAAAATGCAAAATGATCTTAATAGATTAGAAAGCTGTGCCAAAGCTAACAAGATTAATTTCAACATAGAGAAATGTAAGGTACTGCACTTAGGGGAAAGGAAAAAAAAAAGAAAGAAAAAAAAAGAAAAAAGAAAAAGAAATGTATAGATATAAGATGGGGGACACCTGGCTTAACAAGACTACGTGTGAAAGGGATCTAGGAGTCCTAGTAGACCAAAAGTTGAACATGAGTCAACAGTGTGATGCCGCATCTAAAAGGCCAATGCAATTTTAGGCTGCATTAATAGAAGTATAATATCTAGATCAAGGGAAGTAATAGTGCCACTGTGATCTGTTTTGGTCAGGCCCCACCTGGAATATTGTGTCAAATTCTGGGCACCACGATTCAAAAAGGATGTTGAAAAACTGGAGTGTGTCCAGAGGAGGGTGACTAAAATGGTAAAGGGTTTGGAAACCATGCCTTATGATGATAGACTTAAAGAGAACTGGGTATGTTTAGCCTGGAGAAGAGATGGTTAAGAGGGGATATGATAGCCCTCTTTAAATATTTGAAGGGATGTCATATTGAGGAGGGTGCTAGCTTGTTTTCTGCTGCTCCAGAGAACAGGACCCGGAACAATGGATGCAAGCTACAGGAAAAGAGATTCCACCTCAACATTAGGGGGAACTTCCTGACAGTAAGAGCTGTTCGACAGTGGAATACATTCCCTTGGAGTGTGGTGGAGTCTCCTTCTTTGGAGGTCTTTAAACAGAGGCTCGATGGCCATCTGTCTGGGATGCTTTGATTTTGAGTTCCTGCATTGCAGGGGGTTGGACTGGATGGCCCTTGTGGTCTCTTCCAACTCTATGGAGGTTATCACACGGGGCCCAATCCAAACAGAATCCAAATGAAATCCCGACCTAATACGTATTATTTTCCCGTGTTTCCACATGACGTCGCACAGAACCCAGATAGAACCCCGACAGAAAGTGGAAAGAACCGAGATCTTTTGAATTTCGGTTTCTTGAGGAATTGCAATTGCGCGACGGGAATCATTTCGCATTTACTGTAAGTCTGATCACTAAATACATATTGTGGCACATTTCCCTGTCATTATCCTAGGCGGGGCGGGGCCTGCGCTCCAAGGAGGACCTCCTCAGAGAGCTGGCTCTCCAAGGAAGACCTCCTCGGAGCGCAGACCCTGCGCGGGGCCTGTGCTTCAAGGAGGACCTCCTCGGAGCGCTGACCCTGCATGGGGCCTGCGCTTCAAGGAGGACCTCCTCAGAGCTCTGGCTCTCCGAGGGGGACCTCCTCAGAGCTCTGGCTCTCCGAGGGGGACCTCCTCAGAGCACCGGCTATGCGGAGGGCCGGCTGCACCGAGGACGACTTGGGAAGGGGTGACAGCCGCGGCAAGTGACAGCTGTGGCTGTATTGCGCATGTGCTAGAAGAGCATTTCTAGTACATGTACGGGATTTTCTCACTTGTGTGTGAACGGCAAATACGGTTTTCAGGAGAGCTTTCCTTAATTGCGAAATGATGCTACTTGCATCTGATAGCCATTTCCGTAATGTAGGGTTTATTTCGGTTTATTTCCGGATTGATTCTTTTTCACTTTCTTTTCGCTTTGTGGCCCACGTGTGATAACGTCCTATGATTGTATGATTCTGGGCGTTCCTGCCTACGTGCATCAACTCTGTGTGTGTGTATGCTAGATCCTGCTTGTCTGCATACACCAACAAAAATATATAAAATAGCAATGCTCAGCCAGGCTGCATGCTAAGCAACTATAGGGAGGCTCTGATTAGGACCATATTAGGTCGGGATTTCCATTTAACAAATGCATCTATCTAAGGCTGGTGCTGGAAGCAACTTGTCTGTTTCTTGGCCAGCATTCCTGTCTCTAGACTCCTGCAACTCAGATATTGGACTTCTTGGCTTCTTTGACCTTTGGACTGTATGGACCTTGCTGCTTATTAATTCCCTTTACTTGGACTGCTTTTTTCTTTTTGTCTATCATTCAAATACTCTTTTCAGTAGGTAAAATACTTAGATATTTATGCTAGTGATGAAGATGTCTGGAAGAATCACTACCTGTGGTGCTTTCTACTACTGTAAACCATCTCAATGAACACATGAACGAGTGACAGAAAGTGTGGTTTTGTGATACCTTTAAGATTAAACAATTTGTTTCAACATAAACCACAATGGGCTAGCCCACTCTTTCAGATGCATGGTGTACAACTGCAATAGAGGAGTTTCAATGGGCTAGCAGTGAAAGCTGCGTTTCTGTAAATATGATTTCTCTCCTACTTCTCCAGTTAGCATATTTAGTATTTGAATTAAGATGAAAGTTGTGCATTGTCATTGCATCTTGGATGAACAAAGTATGCTTTTTAGATTTTTAATTTTTTTATTAAATTTCAGAAAGTTTAAAATGTACAGAGTATACTGTTAGAATATGGATGGATTATACAGTCAAAGGAGACATGTAGAGATGTGTGTGTTTGGAAATTTCCTATGGCAACAGTGTCTACTGAAAACAAAGAGAACTTGACAGCAGGTGGTTTAGGAGTCAAAACATGTGCTCACAGGGCAGAAAAGCAAAAACACAGTTTGAGCCTGGGAATAGATAAGCAACACATAAACATATGAGCTCATGGGAAGGAAGTCACATGAGGGACGACATACAGCTAGAGGCTAGGTTAAAGCACATCATCCAGGCATCATCCAGTCAGCATAAGGTTAACACCCAGAGGGTAGGGTATGGGAAGGGCCAAGAGTTTCTTTGTTCTCTTCTGTTTATATATGCAAGCAATGTGTTTGTGACTAACACTAACTTTTACACTGTAACTTTAACTCCAGGATCTGTAAACATGGATCTGTAACTTTTCTATTTTACAACAACATCAGCAAGATGTGATCCTATAGTGGATTGTATGTTTTCTTTTCTTTTGTACCTTATGGAACAATAAAGCTCTACAAGATGTGTCTGCATGCTTTTAGCATGGAGGAAGCTGATGGAGGAAGCTACTTTCTAAGCTCTGCTGTACTGCACATCACATCCAAATATTCAACATATACATGTATAGTTACTTACATCGACAAAACAATGCAAATAACACATAGCTAACTAATACCAACAAACATTAAAATTACTTCCTCATAGGTTGTAGTCACCATATTCTATGTACTTTTCTTGGTTTTCTCATACAAAGAATAATCTACAAAGTTTCTGTTCATATTTGTATTACTATTATATAGTAGAAATAATAATAAAGTATGCTTTTAAAGTATGTAGAGAACAGTGAGCAGATCTGTCTGTAGTAAGGGTGGGGAGCCTCAAGACTTGGGGTGAAATCTGGCCTTTTTGAACCCAGGTTGGCCTTCTTGGTTTGTCAGATAGCTATGCCCACTTAGCTATGACATTGTTGACTGGTAATTTCCCAGATTTTTTATGTTTTTTCTGCTTCTGAGAAGGGTGGCATTCCTAAGGCATAAGGGCTTTAAGGCAACTCATTTGTTGGTATTTTTGGTCCTACACTTTGGTATTTGGCTACACCCACACTGGAAGGTAGTACTGGAGTTCTGTATTTATCTGAAACTGAATTTCACTCTCAGGTTGAAAGACATTCTCCAGCCTTGGTATATTGTAATTCAGACTTAACGCTTTGTAACAGACAATAGAAGTTTGAGGTATTAAGCTTGGACACTCAGTCCTCACTGGATTCTTATAAATTAAGGAAATCTTAATTTATTGGATTCTTATACATTAAGGAAAATGCTATGGGCTATGCAACACTTGTTTACCTTTAGCTGTGAGTTTCCTTTGCTTTTAATGTTCTGTTTGATGGAATGTTATGAGGCTTTGTAAAAATCCATTTTAATGTATTATTTTCTCCAACAACATCTGAAATGTCAATGACAAGATATGGACACAGCGGAAATTTAGGAACAAGAAAAGAAGCTATCTATCCTCTGGGGGCCTACCATTTGGATGAGGCTAGACTGTGTTATTTGTAATCTTTATGAAAATACCAGCACAATAAAATGCCCCAGTGATTTTAAATGAGCTGAAACAATGCAATATATTCTGAAGTACTAAAAAGGAGTTGCAGATTAATAAAACATGGAGAGTACAATAAGAAGAATAATACAAAATGTTGGCCAATCTCTTGTAACTTGTATTATTTTATAATCAGATTGTGGAAGGTAATTTTGGTAACCTTAATTTACTGCAAAACAGACTTGGCCAATGTTTAACAGACTTCTTGCCATACAGAGTTATGAAGGCATAAAAAATACTAAAATAATTACAAAGTTTTCAATATTTAATGCAAAAATGTAATTGTACACAGGCTGTCTACCTTCATGATATTCAACAAATATCCATTGCTTCTGCTCCACATCTTTTGAGCAAGGATACCAAGGACAAATTCTTGTTCAGCTGTTGCAGGGCCAAAATTTATGCCGGGATTTTACTACAATACCATTGTATTAGATCCCCACTTTCCTCTTTTGATCTCAGCTTACATTCACTTGCTGCAAATTGAGTCCAAAGTCCAAAAGTAAGTTGTACCCAGTTAACTCAGCTTGAGGAAAAAAAGGGTATGGAATTCTTCCCTTCCCAATAGGATTGTTTTTTTTTCCAGGTTTTCCTAAACTCAGTACATAGCTTGGCCATACATGTCCTTGTACTCATCTGTGAAATGTTGGAGGGTATGGAAGTATCATACAGGGAATAGGAATCCAACCCAAGCCCATAGCTTCCCACTTTCTGAAATCTAGAGGAATCAGCACAAAGATGGGACGTTATCACACGTGGGCCAGAAAGCGGAAATAAAAGTGGAAATGAGGCATCCCGAAAATAAACGGGAAATAACCCTTGTTTCCACATACGTCATTACCTTCATTGCGCATTTACAGTAAGTGTATCGAACGTCCACACAAGAGAAAAAACCCTGTAAATGTAGCCGAAATGAGCCTTCTGCACATGCGCAGAGAGAGGAATGCTCGCTGGAACCATGGCAACAGCGGGGAAATGCACCACAATACGTATTTGGTTATCAGACCTACAGTAAATGCGAAATGATTCCTGTTGCGCAATTGCAATTCCTGAAGAAACCAAAATTCAAAAGATCTCGGTTCTTTCCACTTTCTGTCGGGGTTCTGTCGGGGTTCTGTGCGACGTCGTGTGGAAACACGAGCAAATAATCCGGATTCATTCGCCGTTTCGTTTGGATTCTGTTTGGATTGAGCCCCGTGTGATAACGTCCATGGAGGCCTTGGCAGGAGTGGATTGTGAGTCCACTCCTTGCCTGTCATTGAGCCCTCCCACAATGTGAAAATAAAGGTGAAACAAAACTTGAGGTTGTTGGAAGAAGCAACTAAAGCCCAACCACTACATTTTGATCCTTTTTTTTGCAGGGTTTCACAGATTTTCATGTGATCTGTGATGTCCAGCCTGGACTGTTTAAATTCTCCCCTGTATTTTCCTTCATTTTCAGTTTAGTTTGAGCATAGGAATGTTCCATTGTATTAGTTTGTGGGAGGAGCTATAGGAATCTCCTGCATTTTTCTAGTTTTTAGTTTGCCCCTTCTCAGCAAGCTCTGCTTTAGCTTGGGATTTTTTAGTTTCTTGGGTTCATTTGTTTGGTGGCAAAACAAGCTCAGGCAGAGGGAAAGGGCATTTCTTACACCATTTAGCCAACTTACACCTGCAGCCAAATTATTTACCATATAGCCAACTTATTTACCACATTAGCCAATTTAGTTACCTGTAGCAGTTAATTCCAATAAACATCAACATCAAAGAAAACAAGAGCACCAGAAGCTGAAAGACCCTGCACCAGCTTCATTGAGAAGGAGATCAATCCAGGAACAAACCCAGAGAGATGACAACACTGAAGATCATTAAACCTGAACTGTAAAGTACCTTTTATTTTAAGCCCATTAGAGCTTGGGAGGAGAAACCCCTTTTTTGTTTTTCTTTAATAAATTTCCCTCTTTTTGGACTTTACACTCAGCTTTGGAGCCTTTTTTGGGTTAGAGATTGATCTCACCAGGGTACTGGCGTTGCACACCCATATTTGCCACCACCTTTAGTTGGGTGTGTCTTTGCATGATCCCCCCCATAATATATTTATTTAAATTGAAGTCTTATTATTATTATTATTATTATTATTATTATTATTATTATTATTATTTATACCCCGCCTTTAGCTGTAGCCATCAAGGCAGCTTACATCTAGGAAAGTCTAGGATTTTCATAGATGTTCTGGAAATGTACTGGTGCTCCTTGTGGCTCATGACTCAACACTCTGCCTTGTGGGGGTCCCCTTATTGCAGGGGTAGGCAACCTTTCCCCTTTAAGGGCCGAGGGATTTCAGTTCCCAGAAGCCTCAGCCATGTTGGCCAATAGTTCCATGTTGGCCAATAGCACCTGGGATTCTGGGAGCTGAAGTCCCTCGGCCCTTAAAGGGGAAAGGTTGCCTACCCCTGCCTTATTGGAAAGCAGGTGCAGCTATCTCACTGTCATCAGGAAGCTGCCCCACTGTTTTCAATGTCTCACACTGGAGCTGTGGCAACAGAGAACAAGAACACGAAGCAGCATAAAATGGTGTGAGGAGGCAAAAACTCCGTGGAGTTTATCACACAGGACAGATTCTATGCAGAAACTAAATTTAAACTGGAAAAAACCCACAAAAGCGGGTGGCTTTTCAGACAATTTTCAGATGTCTTTGGGGGTTAACCTGAACAGAAAGTCAACAAAAACCACAGAAGTGGATTGATTTTCACATGATGTCAGTGTTAATGAGTATTAACGTGACATTAACCTGAAACAGAAACTGGACAAAACCCGCTCTTTTTAATTTCAGAAAATCCTGAAAGTAAAAATGAGCAGGCTTTGTCAGCTTTCTGTTTGGGTTAATGTCTCATTAATGCTTATTAATGCCAACATGTCTGAAAATCAACCCGCTTTTGTGTTTTTTCTCTGGATGTTTAAATCCTGTTTCTGCACAGGATTTCTGCATTTTGTTACCCGTGTGATAAACTCCAGTGAGATATTGCGTTCATGGATAAAACTCCACCTCCAACATTTTACATATGAAAACTGGGACTCACATAGCCACCAACATCAGCGTATGGTGAAGATGGCAAGAGTTATTAATGAAGAAAACCCCACAAGCTAGAAGAAACTGCAGGAGTTTGGTTTGCTGAGCCTCTCTTTTCCCCACTGCTGAGTTTGCAGCAAATCAAATAAGCTGAGGACAATGGGAGAAACCAGGAGGAGGAAAGAGAAACCAGGACATTTTAAAATCAGCTCAAAAGGTGTGACGAGGATTAATCAGGACTGTCCTTGCCAAAGTGGGACAGTTGGATGGTATGAAATTCTTCCCCAGTTCCTGTCAACCAAGATAGCAACTAAGGACTTTATCACACGGGGCCCAAAGCAGTCACAACCCAAACGAAATCCTGACCTGATACATATTATTTTTCTGTGTGTCCACACGACGTCGCTCAGAACCCCGACAGAACCCCAACAGAATGCTGCAAGAACCGAGATCTTTTGTATTTCGGTTTCTTCAGGAAGTACAAGTGTGCGACGGGAATAATTTTGCTTTTACCGTAAGGACCTTATCAGTTTGAAAAGACAATATGTATTGGGGAGCATTTCCCCAATACGTATTGTGGAGCATTTCCCCTCCCCCGCCTGTGCTCCAAGGAGGACCCAAGCAGGGTCCGAGCTCCAAGGAGGACATCCTCAGAGAGGCGCCTCTCTGAGGACGTTCTGCTTGGAGCTCAGGCCCCGCGCAGGGTCCGAGCTCCAAGGAGGACGTCCTCAGAGAGGCGCCTCTCCGAGGACGTTCTGCTCGGAGCTCAGGTCCCGCGCAGGGTCCGAGCTCCAAGGAGGACGTCCTCAGAGAGGCGCCTCTCCGAGGACGTTCTGCTCGGAGCTCAGGCCCCGCGCAGGGTCCGAGCTCCAAGGAGGACGTCCTCAGAGAGGCGCCTCTCTGAGGATGTTCTCCTCGGAGCGCGGACCCTGTGCCGGCTTGGGAAGGGGTTTGGGGGACAGCCAGCTTGGGAAGGGGTGTGTTTGACAGCTGCGGCAAGTGACAGCCACGGCTGTATTGAGCATGTGCAGGGCATCATTGCTTGGTTATGTCCAGGATTTTCTCACTTGTGTGCGAACAGCAAATACGGTTCCTGGGAGCACTTCATCACGCTTTCCTTAATTGTGCGATGATGCTAGTTGCGTCTGATAGCCATTTACGTATTGTGGGGTTTCTTTCAGTTTATTCCTGGATTTATTCTTATTTTGCTTTCTTATCGCTTTGTGGCCTGCCTGTGATAAGGTCCTAAGACTAGGGAAGGTGAATTGGGGACATCTGTTTCATCTCTACCACCTAATGCCAGAAAAGTCCCTCTTACTCATAACATAAGCAGATTGGAGAATCTGATTGGCATTGTCAACTGTACTGTCAGCTGATGACACCGATTGACTGGACAAAGGGCCCCATATAGCTAACATGATCATGACAGCAGCCAAAATCACAACCAATATCCAGAATGGCTACAATCTTTCCGCTTCTCTCTTGTCCCACCAGGGACCAACCAGTAAGTTGTGGACCTTTATGTATTATAAAAAAAACCAAAACCAAAACAACAGTATGTAATGTGAGGAATGATTCAGGCCCACTGCCTGCTCTAAATACGAACATTTATCAAGTACTAATGGAAACTGCTACACTCACTTTTCTTGCTAGGTCTGAAGGGGTTTGGAATCTAACAAAATCTGGAGGAAGTCAAAGTGGCCCTACTCTGCTTTGATAGAAAAGCAGAATAGAAAAAATTAATTAACTGGTCAAGCCCAGAATGCTTGGAGATGGGAGAAACATGGAAATCTATTCCACTGCCACTGAGTAAAGTGAAGCTAGGCCTTCATCCTCTGTGATAAGGAGCTATGGATTTCAGCCCACTTCAGGTTATGTCTTAGTCCTGATGTTTTTCTTTTTAGAACTTCATGAAAACATAGGAAGTCCCTACTGTTAAGAAGGTCCCTCAGATCAGTTTTCTATAAGCATGTCTTAAATGCAATAGCTCTTTCCAGCTCATATTCCCTTACATACTGGAACTGAGTGGCATATACAGCCTATAATGACAATGACAACTGGCAATGATGTTCTGATTTCTGGAGCTGGAATTCCAAGTAATTAAATTTGTAACCCTAGCCCTACCTCACTTTTCCTATACCATCATGGATAAGGAAGTCTCAGCCATGAAATAATAAGGAACTAAAGGACAATCCAAGGAAAGGAGAGAGAAATGCTGTGCTAAAATCTAAGTCCCTCTTACTAAGTGTGTCCACAAGTTAGTGCATTATATTGTCATCATAATTTTTCTTGAAGGATAGTAATATCA
Source organism: Phrynosoma blainvillii (assembly GCA_026167975.1). Taxonomy (NCBI): domain Eukaryota; kingdom Metazoa; phylum Chordata; class Lepidosauria; order Squamata; family Phrynosomatidae; genus Phrynosoma; species Phrynosoma blainvillii. The sequence continues at coordinate 44,613,398 of JANUYF010000004.1, read as the reverse complement.
TGGACAGCACACCTATGGCAACTATTAATCATGGAGACACTTAGAATGCAAGGCTAGACTTTATCTGATTGTTGTGCACATAGCACATTCCATTGCCTTACAAGAAAAAAGAAAATATCATGGATGCTCAATCATGACCTTGTAGAAGAGAAAGGGAACACTTAGATCCCCAAGGAGGTTTAACTGGAGTCTAAGGAGACAATCACTACTATTTATTTCCTCTCTCCTTTCCTTTGTGTGTATATTACAGTGCAAACATAAGGGGAAGTCATCATTTATAGTGGCACCATTGTACCCTTCAACTGTCCTGATTTGCCAGGGACAGTCCTAATTAATCCTCTGTCATCCTACCTTTTCAGCTGTTTTTAAAATGTCCCAGTTTTCCTCTCCTTTTCCTACTTCCTCCCCAGGTTACTGCAATTGCTGCAAACTGAGTTCAAAATGCAAAAGTAGTTCTTACCCAATTAACTCAGCAAGGGAGAGAGAGAATTTTGCCTTTCCAAATAGGCTCAGGCAGAAGCAAACTGTTACAGCCTCTCCTAGGACATTATCACACAGGGAGTCGCGGGGAGAAAGTGGAAATAAATGGGCACGAGCGGAAGTCTTTAATTTACAGGATTTGTCCCGTTTTGCCTTGTCTGATAACTAAATTCGAATTTAAAAGGGGGTTAATTCGAACGAAAACCTGATCTTTTCATTTTCGGGATTTTGAGGATTTGAAAAGATCAGGTTTTCGTTCGAATTAACCCCCTTTTAAATTTGAATTTAGTTATCAGATGAGGTGGAATGGGACAAATCCCATAAATTAAAGTCTTCCACTCGTCCCGTTTATTTCCACTTTCTCCCCGCAACTCCCTGTGTGATAACGTCCCTAGCCTGTGTGTTCTTCATCATTAAGAACACAGTCCTATGATCAAACAGCTTTTTTCAATATTGTAGCTGTTTTTAATGTTGTTGTTTTTTGGGGGGTGGAGGAGCTGATTTTCAAAAAACACAATCAAAATATTGTACCACACACAGTTCTTTCATAAGTTCAATATTTTTAACAGTTCAGTTGTTACTCACTGCTGATTAAGTACAGAACTGATGTTCTAATGCAACTTTTTAAGTGCTTTTTTACTGGTTTTTTGTCTTTCATATTAATGAATTAAAGTGTTATGCAAATTAGAAGACTTTTAAGTCAATGTGGTGTAGTGGTTTGAGCATTGGGCTAGGACTCTCGAATCCCAGTTTGGCCATATAAACCCACTGGATGACCTTGAAAAAGCCATACTCTCTCAGCCTCAGAGGATGGCAATGGCAAATCCCCTCTGAATAAATCTTGCCAAGAAAACCCCAGTACAGGATTGGCATAAGCAGAAACAACTTGAAGGCACACAAAAACAAACAAAAATAAAACTCCTTTTTTACTCTTTGCAAGATCATTTCATTCAGCCACATGTTACAACATAGAAATGTCAAAGGAAGTTGTGAAAAAATTGTACATGATGGAGCAAATCTGAGGTCATTTTTTGTTTAGATCGCCAAATTCCTATATAACCAACATACAATTTTTAAAAAAAATATTTTTATGACCCTCAGTTTTGCAGGCTTGTGTAACTTTTGCCATATTGACCACATTCTAATATTATTTGTCCAGATGCATTCTTGTTTTCATTTATGAAATGTTGCAGGCTATGGACAATTTGGGCTGGAGTCTGTGAGTTGCTTCAGAATTCCCATTGGCAATTTACTGAGCAAGGAACAGTGATAGAAAAAAGCCACAAATTTTTATATGTGTGTAAAGCCATGCTGGGCAGAGGGGAAAGGGTGCCTGGGGCCTCTTCCTCCTTGCTACATGCTGTGCCCCTTAAATCCTGTTTTCTCTCAAACATTTTTGCAAGGTAGCCACAAATACTGTGAAGCACAGTGTTGCCAAGGCTCCAGTTGTTCCCACTTTCATTTTTTCAATGAATGTTTTCCTAGAGGCATTTTAACAGAATGAAGATGGCAGGCAGATGGAGTTGCCTGAGGTTGTAAGAACAAAATTTGCAAGACAGGAACAGGGTTCTTAATAACAGAATTTCTTGGTGGTTTCTCATATAGGGTTGCTTGATTGAAAACTGGAGAGTGCTCCTATATCTTTAATGCTTGTGTAGTAGAAGGAATTTCAACAAGTGTTGCTTTTCCCTATTGGGTGGCAAGCAAGACCAGCTGAAATTCCCTCTTCTACACCACAATTAAAATTCCCTCTTCTACACCACAATTCTACACCCTCTCCAGTGTTCACTCTGGCAAACCTACTGTATTTATAGGGTCACTATAAGTCAAAGTTCAACTTGTATGCAGAACATATTATAAGAAAAGCAGGACTGGACACAGAAAAAGGAGGAGTAAAAATAGGAGGAAGGAATATCAGCAATCTAAGATATGTAGATGAGGCCACAGTACTAGCAGAAAACCTCACAGACCTGGAATGGAAGATCAAAGAAGAAAGTGCAAAGACAGGCTTAATGTTGAACATAAAGAAAACAAAAATAATGACCACCGAGAATCTTCACAAATTCAACCTAGAAAATGAAGAAATAGAAATAGTAAAAGAATTATCATACTTGGGATCAAACATTGATAGAAATTAAGACTGCAGTTAGAAAATCAGAAGAAGATTAAGAATGGGGAAGGTGGCTATGAAAGAACTAGAAAACATTCTAAAATGCAAATGTATACAACTCAGCACAAAAGTTAGAATCATACAAGCCATCGTATTCCCTATTACCATATATGGATGTGAGGGCTGGATAGTTAAGAAAGATGAAAGGAAGAAAATCAATTCATTTGAGATGTGGTGCTGGAGAAGAGTATTGAGGATGCCATGGATAGCCAAAAAGACAAACAAATGGGTCTTAGAGCAGATCAAGCCGGAAACCTCCCCGGAAGCCAAGATAACCAAAACTGAGGCTGTTGTACTTCAGACACATCATGAGAAGGGAGGACTCATTGGAAAAGACAATAATGCTGGGAAAGGTGGAGAAAAGTAGGAAGAGAGGAAGGCCACATGCCAGATGGATGGACTCTATTAAGGAGGTCATGGGTATGGAGTTGCAAGAATTAAGCAGAGTAGTGGAGGACAGAGGGTCTTGGAGATGTCTCATCTATAGGGTTGCCATGGGTCAAGATCGACTCGAGGGCAGTTAACAACAACAATAAGTCAAAGCCAACTTTACTGCAAATAAAAACACCAGATAATGGGAGTCATTGATGGGGCTATGTTTTGCAGCATGTCCAGCCATTATATATGTTAGAAAGAATGAAAACTTACCAGCTACTGGATAAGCTTATTGGCTGTAAAGGAGAAAAGAAGTGGGAAGGAGAATGGAATGACCAGTGTTTGGATACCCATCTGTCATTGTATTACCTTTGACAGAAAGGACAAGAAAGTGCTGCCAACTGATTACAAAGTGCAAAGTGATCATTCCTTGAGTGTGATGGATCCACTTAAGGTTTCTAAGGTGCTGTGGGCCCTTGCCTGTTGATGTCAACATTCCTGTTGCTGGTCTCTTAGCACAAAAGGAGCAGAGAGTCAGACTCTTGACTATGGTTATGAGAGCCTTTGCAGACTGCTAGAAATAATGCAAATTGAGTCCACTTTAACTGCCCTGGCTCAGTGCTAGGGAATCATGGAAACTGTATTTTTTTCTGAGACATTGAGCCTTCTCTGTCAGAGAGCTCTGGTGCCATAATAAACTACAGTTCCCATGATTCCCTCGCACTGAGCCAGGACAGTTAAAGTGAACTTAGTTCGCACTATTTCTGGCAGTAGCAGTCTTGGCAGACTTAAAAGTCTGAATGATATATGGGGGCTCCTGATGTAAATACCCAAAGAAAGATGTCTTGAATACATGTGAAAAAAAGTAGAGCTGAATCGACTAATCACCAGTTAGGAACTCATTTAAAGCCTATCCTGTATAACCTGCAATGCAATTCTAAGTTGCATCAATAAGAGTATAGTATCTAGATTGTGAAAAGCAATAGTACCATTCTATTCTGCTTTGGTATGACCTCACTTGTATGTTCTGAGCATCACAATTCAAGAAGGACGTTGACAAGCTGGAGCGTGTCCACAGGTGAGTGACCAAAATGGTGAAAGTTCTGGATATCATGTTTTATGAGGAGCAGCTTGGAGAGCTGGGTATATTTAGCCTGGTGGAGAGAAGGTTAAAAGGTGACATCATAGCTATGGTATTTGAAGGGATGTCATATCGAGGATGGAGCACGATTATTTTCTGTTGCTCCAGAGACTAGGACCCAGAGCAATGGATGCAAGCTACAGGAAAGAGATTCCACCTCAATGTTAGGAGGAACTTCCTCACAGTAAGAGCTGTTCGACAGTGGAGCATACTCCTTTGGAATGTGGTGGAGTCTCCTTCCTTGGAGGTCTTTAAACAGAGGCTGGGTGGCTTTCTGTCAGGGATACTTTGAGAATTCCTGCATGGCAGAGGGTTGAACTGGATGGCCCTTGTGGTCTCATCCAACTCAATGGTTCTATGATTCTATGCAATATTTTCTTTGTCACAGTGTTTAGCTGTGTCAGATTGTCTAGTGGAACTTTATGTTGGGATGTATGTGAAAAAAGATATAAAGTGTGTGTGTGTGTGTGTGTGTGTGTGGGAAGTTTGTTACATCAGCTGTGACATGCCAGTTTGCAAGACATTTTGTGGTGAGGTGAGCATTCTAAAAAATCTGGCAAGGAGATGCATCTTCAGTAATCCCAGATCACAGAGAAGCTGAATCATCATCTTTCAGGTTTATGTCCAAACAACCACTTGGCTACAGTGGTTTTCATGATCATTTATTGTACTGATACTCTGGAAAAAATGTTTCTTTGCCTGTTGTTTTGCATACATGCATTACTTCATTCTAAATCCATCCCAGCGGGTGCATTTATTAATTATTAATTATATGAGCTTGTATAAAGAAATTAGATCATACTGATATTTAGTTTCAAGAGGAAAATGCTAGGTTAAAACATAGGTGGGTGGGAAGTTTGTCAAAATTTACTTCCATGGTAACCAAACAGCTGCTGTGATTTGAATATGGAAATTGAAGACAATCCCTTTAATCTTATTAACTAAGCCAGGTTGATTAGACAGACAGACAGGAACATTATTCACATATCCAAATACTACAGGTTGAAGCAGAACGACATACAAAAAAATAACAATAAAATAAAATAAAAAATAACAGTGTTATGTTCCCTTTAATTATTTTGATGACAAGGTAGACCTCTACAAATATTTATTTGTTATGCATGTTTTTTTTTACATTTAAGCATTTTAAAATACTTTGTGCCATGTACCCTGTATCTAATTTGCTTTTGAACAGAAGCACTAATATTGCCCCTGAGCAGTGTGTTAACACATATTTTAATCATTAAATAATTGCTTACCCTATAGCCTTACTTCTCCCTCTGCCTGTTTTTGGATTTGTCTGTCTTTCATCTCATGGGATCTAGCATATTCTTGTCTTTCATCTCATGGGATCTAGCATATTCTTGTTTCCTTTGTGGTTTTAGTGTTTTGCTTTCTTTGGTTAAAATGCCAGTGTAAGTTAACTAGGAAAACGTGTCAGAATATCAATAAAAGACTGACATTTCTATTCTCTTTCTACTGAGCATACAGCACAACAATTTAAAGCTGATGGCCCCATGGAAACATGATTGGCAAGTCATCTTTTAGCATCTTACAGCTTTTCCTTTTAGACTTCCATATCTGTCTATCTAGCTGTCTCTGTGATTTGTGAATAGGCAGTCTCACAATTAGACTAATGACAATGCACTCTGTGTGAAGCTGCTCTTGTGCTTGGTTCAGAAGTTACAGGTAGGATGGAATACTACAGCAGCTAGGATGCTCAGTGGGATGCCAAGCTTATACACATATTATACCTGTGCTGAAAGAACTGAAGGGTTTGACTGTTATCTGTCTAGTGATTTAATATCAACATACAAAGCCTTGAAGGACAACTTGGGGAGGTGGGTTGAGCATAGCCTCTTTTGGTAGGAAGTTCTGAACCAGGGGACAACCACTGAGAAAGCCCCCTGTGTCTTCATTATTTGTTTCATTTGTGATATTTATATACCAAATGCCAGCAAGGTGTAGTAGTTTGAGCACTAGGACTATGGTTTGATTTGTGATATTTATATACCATGAGCCTGAATGGTGTAGTGGTTTGAGCACTGGGACAATGACTCTGGAAATGAGGGTTTGAATCCCCTCTCAGCCATTAAAACCCATTGAGTGAACATGGTTGAGTCACACTCTCTCAGCCTCAGAGGAAGGCAAAGGCAAGAGTCGCTATAAGTTGGAAATGACTTGAAGACACACAACACCAAGAACATTTGTATGCCACTCAATATTGTGAAATCTCAAAGTGGTTTATATTCAAAATGCTTATATAATCTTGTATAAAACAAGGGAAAATAAAAGCTGGCTGTCAGGGCAGGGCTGTGGAGTCACTACACCAAACCTTAGGCCTGTGTTGACAAGCTTTTGGCATGCATGCCATCTCTGGCACGTGAAGCCATTTGCAGGGCACATGGAGAGACGGGAGGGTGGGGAAAAGGAGGAACAGGCACACACTTGCTCCTTCTCTTCCCCTGCCCTCCTGTCACTTCAACTGCCTCTTGAGAGACAGTTAATGGCATGGGAGGGTGGGGAAGAGGAGGAACAGGCGCTCTCCCAGGTCTTCAACTGTCTCTCTCTTGGGCCTTCAGCTGCCTGTTCCTCCTCTTCCCCATTGTGCCAGGCCTTCAGCTGAGGGCCTGCACAGGGAGAAGAGGAAGTCCCATCCCCGGAATGCAGAAGTTCTGCCCTGGAAGTCCCCCCCCCCAAAGTCCTGTCCCCTGGCACTGGGTAATACCCAGTGCCAGAACACCTTTAGGTTTGGGCACTTGGTCTCTAAAAGGTTTGCCATCACTGCCTTATGCTCTGACTCCATCTCCAACTCTTCTATGTTTCTACTATTTGAGTCTTACTTTTTCATAAATGGCAAATGTATTTGAATTAATAATAGCATATTTACTGTATTAAAATCATAGTGCAAAGTATTTCATCACCACCATGTGACTCAATCTAGGCTGCCTAGATTGATCAAACATAAAATGATTTTATTTGATGACCTGTAAAGTATAAATATAAAATGATATATTTACTATATATTTTTACAATTATAAGTTTTTTTATTTTGGAGCCAGAATTGGAGTTGATGTATTTCTACCAACTCCATGACTACAGAGCCCTCTGCAACAGCTAGACTGGAACCCCTGTATTGTATTGTATTGTATTGTATTTCACTTCAATTTAAACTCCACTTTTCCCCTAGACTTTTCCCCTGAGCCTCAAGACAACTTACTAAAATTAAAGCTCCTAACAGGTAAAATCACATTAGATAAAAATATGCAGAATATATATATATATATTTGTATACAAAACCTTTTGCATTTTACATATATCCTATCGACATATTACTGCCAGTTAGTTTCCAGGCAAGGTACAAAGTGTTGGCTGCTACATTTCAAGCCTTGCCATTAAAGCTTTGTGTCCAGATCACCTACATAATTGCTTTCTCCCCGTTCAATCTGCCCAGTATACTCAGATCCTCTGAAGGATATTTACTTCCGTCACCCAAAACTAGGTTGACATCTGCTTCCCAGAGGACATTTTTTTCAGCTGCCCTCAGAATGTGGAATGAGCTGCCAGAGGAGATTTTTTAGCTAGAAACACTACCTGAGTTCATAACAGCGGTAAAGTTTAGTTTCCTGTAACATGCCTATCCAGGTGATTTTAATTAATCTTTATTATTAATAAAAAAGTGTGTGTGTATATATATATATATATATATATGTATATATATATGTGTGTGTGTGTGTGTGTATACACATTCAATACATAATCAACATTCAAATAAAATCCAAATCAAAAATTTGATTGCATTAATGTAATTATTTTACAAATGTCTTGATTCTTCTTAACTTCCTTATTCGTTCTCTTGCAGGTATTTATATATGTATTTTTTTTTATACCTTGTTGTGTTGACGCTTCATAGAATCTTCGGATATAGCTAATCATCTCTTGTTTGTTCCACTACAAATATAAATAATCTTTATTTCAATAACATTGCTTAGCTAGTATAGATTGTAATATTTTATAAGTCCTTTTCTATTTTTGTAAGATGAGACCTGTATTCATTCTCATGCTTATTTTTTTATGTTTTTCACTTATTCTTGCTTATTTTGTTATTCGCCTTTTTTGCTGTCTTAATGTTTGTTTATTTTTGATTTACATTTATTATATATCTATATTTGTTTCTTTTACTCTGCCTTACAGTTCTCTTCTTATTATTTGACATTCATTCTCATTCCAGAAGTAAGTTGTTAAATAACACCCATTCTTTTTCTATTTTCTCGGATGGTTTCTGATTAATTAGTGCTGTCAGTTTGTCCATATATTTCATCTCTTCCACTTTAATTTTCCAATCTTCTAATTTAGGATTATCCCCTGTTCTCCACCCTCTAGCAATAATTAATCTTGCTGCTGTTATTAAGTACAAGATTATTCTCCAGTGTTTTGTCGTTAGTTCTTTATTGAGTTTTGTGGTTATATTCAACATAAATAGTTCAGGAATGAGAGGTATTTGGTTTTTGAGTTTCTGTTGCATAATTTTATGAACTTTTTGCCAAAACTTTTTTTTTTAAATTTATTAACATTAAAAAAGTACAATACATAACATGACATAACATGTAACAACAAAACAAGACTAACAGACAAATAAAATGACTTCCTTGCTGGAGACATACTGTTACAAGACACATAACAAGTTAACACTTGTATCACTAAGTAACCATAAATCTAATGTCACACGTAATATTGTGATACTCCTAATTTACCCACTTTACAAATATAAAATTTTAAACCCTTATACACTAAATTCGAACTTTTTTATCATTACAACCCCAAGTCTAAATAGTACTAGATCACATCAGTTAGGAAGTATGATTCTTTCTCTCTGATCCAGTACTCAATCAAGGGTTTCCATTCATTAATAACCATACCATATTCTCTTTTTTTCAACACTGAGGTTAATCTTTCAATTTCCATTATACCTAAAACTCTCTTAACCCACTCACTGATGTCAGGTATCTCCTTTGTTTTCGATTTCGCTGCATAGACAATCCTAGCCGCCGATATTAAATAAAACAATATACCATAAGTTTTTTCTAACATTTCATCTTCAATCATTCCCAAGAGATATATTTGTGGTCTAAATTTCAAATCTTTTTGAAATATTTTTTTCCATTTCCTTATGAACCATTCTCCAATAACTTCTCGCATGTTTACAATCCCACCAAAGATGGAAGAAAGTACCGGTCCTTTTCTCACATTTCCAACATTTATTCGTAAAGTTCCTTTTCATTTTGGCCAATTTGTAGGGAGTCAGATACCACCTAAATTGCATTTTATAGTAATTTTCTCTAATATCTGAATTTATTGTAAATTTAAGTCTTGTTTTCCAATTTTTCTCCTACTTTTGCAATTCGATATTCTGGCCGATATCTTGTGCCCATTTCACCATTTGGGGTTTGATAAGTTCATCTTCCATCTCCAAACCTAATAATAATTTATAGATTCTTGAGATTTTGCATTTATCTTGTGCCTTAAGTATCTCATCAAAATCTATATTCATAGAGCCAAATGATTTATTCTTTTTATCTAAAAGAAATCTTTCTTTTAATTGACGGTAAGTAAACCAGTTACAATTATATCCCTCTTTATGTAATTGCTCCTGTGTCTTAATTTCTAATCCGTGTTTATCTTTTCGCAACAAATCCTGATATGTCAACCAATTTTCATTTCTTAATTTATTTTCTCTAGTTGCAACTGCTTCAACTGCTGTCCATAGGGGTATCTTATCATCCCATTTTGCTTTCACTTTAAGCCATACCCTCAAAAGGGTTCTTCTTAGATAGTGGTCATTAAAATTCTTATGCAATTTAATTTTGTCATATAATAGATAACTATGCCATGAATACACTTTGTCAAATCCTTCTAGCTTTAGAATTTTTTCATTCGTCAAATTAATCCAATCTATAATCCAATATAAACAACACGCATAGTAATAAATTTTGAAATTCGGCATGTTCATACCACCTCTTTCTGTCGCATCTTGAAGTAGTTTCATCCTAATCCTTGTTCTCCTACCCCCCCCCCCCATATAAATTTGGATATTTCGGATTGCCACTTTTGAAATGGTGTATCACTAATCAATACCGGAATATTTTGAAATAAATATAACATTTTGGGGAGGATGTTCATTTTTACCGCTGCTATCTTACCCAACAGCGATAAATTTAACTTACTCCACCTAGCCAGATCTACCTTAATTTCCTTCCATTTGGTTTCATAATTATTTTTAAATAGTTCTGAGTTCTTTGTTGTGAAATTTATGCCCAAATATTTTATCATTTTGTTTTCTTTAAACTTTGTCATTTCCTTTATCTTTTCCTTTTCCCCGTTTGTTAAATTCATCATCAACATGGCTGTTTTTTCTCTATTTACTTTTAACCCTGTTAACTTCCCAAATTCATTAATTACCTCATTCAGTTTACAGATACTCCCAATCGGGTTCATTAATGACACCATTAGGTCATCCGCAAAAGCTTTAAGTTTGAATTCACTATTTTTAATTCTTACCCCCTGTATCTGTTTTTCCTTTCTTATTTTTTCCAAGAGTACTTCAAAATAAATAATAAACAATAACGGAGAAAGTGGGCAGCCTTGTCTAACCCCCTTTTCAATTCTAAAAAAATTAGTAGATTCCCCATTAATCAAAATTCTCGCTTCCTGAGTTTGATAAATCATATCTATCCATTTTTTAAAGTTAGCCCCTATTCCTAGTTTCTCTATCATAGTTTTTATAAAAGTCCAGTTGAGACTATCGAATGCTTTTTCAATATCATAGAAGAAAATTACTCCATTTTTATCTATATTTTTATTAAAAATATTCAATTAGATTTAAAAGATTTCTCGTATTGTCCTTAATTTTTCTGCCTGGTAAAAAACCTGCCTGATCAGTATTTATCCATTTATTTAACCATTTTTTAAACCTGTTTGCCAATATATTAGTAAAAATCTTATAATCACAGTTCAAAAGTGAAATAGGCCTAAAATTTTTAGGATCTGTTAAATCTCTACCTTCCTTCGGTATTAATGTTATATTGGCTTGTGACCAAGAGTCTGGAATTTTACTGTCTAATATTGCATTCATTGTCTCCAATAACAGGAGAGCTAACTGATCTGAAAAGATTTTGTAATATTCCATAATAAATCCGTCTGGGCCAGGGGCTTTCCCACTTCTTGTCTCTTTAATTGTATCTAATAGTTCCTGTAGAGTAATTTTTTTCTCTAATTCTACCTTACACTCTTCTGAGATCATCGGGAGAACCATTTGTTGCAGGTAATTACTTATTTTCGATTTATTATTCCCTTCATGATCAACCTTTTTATATAATTTAGTATAATATTCCAAAAATATTCTTTTAATATGTTCTTGAGATGTAACTACTTTGTTTTCTGTTTTTAATTCCAGGATTGATTTTTTCCCTTGTTCCTGCCTCAACTTATGTGCCAATAATTTTCCCACTTTATTTGAAAACTCAAAGTCTCTCTGTTTTATATATCTAATTTTCTTCCGTATATCTTCTGACACTAAAATAGAAATTTGACCATGTAATATTTGCAAATTAGATTTTAATTTTGTACTGTTTGGCTTCATTTTCAATTCATTTTCTGTCTTTTTTATTTCTTCCTCCAAGGTTTTTATTTGCTTTTCTCTTATTCTCTTCTTTTCAGCTCCCTTTTTTAGAAAAAAACCCTCATATATGCTTTCGAAGCATCCCAAATTACGTTAATTTTTGTTCCTTTATTTAAGTTTTCCTGAAAAAATAATTGCAATTCTTCTTTTGCCTCCTTAATTATCTTCTCATTACCCAAAATACTCATATTGAGTTGGCAACGGAATTCCTTTGGAGAAGTTTTTAGACTCATCATGATGGGATTGTGATCTGACCACACTGAGGGGAGTGTCTCGATTTTTTGAACCAATTTACAAATTGTTGCAGAAACCACAAACATGTCAATTCTTGACCATGAATTGTGTACATGGGAGAAAAAGGTATAATCTTTAACATTTTTGTTTAAAGTTCTCCATACATCTTTTAATACTAATTTTTCTAACATTTCAAAAAAACTTTGAGGCAATTTGCCCTGCGAAACTTTAATTTCCTTTGATGAAGTTCTATCCATTTGTGGGTCAATGATCTCGTTCCAGTCTCCCATAATAATAATCTTATGTTCACTCCAGTTTTCCAATTTACAAGTCAATTGCTTGTAAAATTCAGCTTTATTAGTTAAAGGAGCATATATTCCAATTAATAACATTTTCTCCCCCCCCCCCCAAATTAATCTCAACAACGACAAAACGTCCTTCATTGTCCACAAGTATCTCCCTAGGGTTAAATCTTGATTTAACATATACTACAACACCTTTCTTCTTATTTTTCGCTGATGCCACAAATTCTTCTCCTAATTTTTTATTTCTCAAATATTTAATGTCCTTACAACGAATATGCATTTCCTGTAAGCAATATATGTCTGCTCTTAATTTCTGTAGATGATAATTAATTTTTTTCCTTTTATTCGGTGTGTTCAATCCCTTGACATTCCAGGAAATAATCTTGATCTTATCCATACTTGGGCTATGAAATCTAATATATACAAGAAAGAATTTCAAAGTGAAAATACCCTTATAACCTAAATACCCACATAATTCCTATAACAATAATTAATAATATCCACTTACTATACTTCTTTATCTTATGCTGGAAATTCTCATACTTTCATAACCCTTCATAAACATCCCCTTCTTCTTCTGAAAATTCCCCCCTTTTTCTTCTCTGAGAGTCCCCTAGCTCGTCTAAAAGGTCGTCATCTGAGCCACTCAATTCTTTCTACACCTCCAATTAACCGCTCCTGCTTCTTCTGAATCCTCTTCCTCTCGTACTCTCTGACCTCTATTATTCTCTTGGCTATTACTCTTGTGTATCTTCCCTCTTCCTAAACCCTTATCTTTCTCATCAGTGGGAACTTTCTTCTTCTCTAAATCCTGCTCTGACTCTTTTTTCCTAGTTTTCCTCCTATTTTCTTCTTGTTCCCAGAATCTCCTTGCTTCTTCAACTGTTCCTAAGACTATTCTTCTTTTCCTAAACCAGAAGATCAACCCCTCTGGCGTTCTCCACCTATACGGTATCCCTTCTTGTCTTAAATAACTTGTCAGGAAAAGATATTCCTTCCGTTTCTTCAACAGCCTAGCTGGGACATCCTTCAAAATTTGAAGTTGCTGACCCTCAACTTCCAACCGGGCTTCATTATGGACTTTAAGAAGTAGATCCTGGGTCTGCCTTTGAACAAAATAAACTACAATGTCCCTTGGAAGCCCCCTTTGCTTTGCCACTGTTGAGTTAAGTCGGAAAGTTCTATCTATCTTGTATTGAAATTGAGAAGGGTCTTTACCTAGGAAATTTGCTAAGTTCACTGTAATAAATTCCATCAAATTTTCACCTTTATCCTCTGGGAGTCCCCGAATTTTCACACATTTTTCTCTGAGCTTCTGATCCCATACCGCTTTCTCATCAAGATCCCATTCTCTATCTCTTCTAACCTCTGCCAATTCTTCTCCAAATCTGTCACTTCTATACTCTAAATTTTCAATTTTTTGGTTTGCTACCGCTAGTTCCCCTGTAATCTTTTCTACCGTATGATTAATTTCCTGGAGGTCCGTTCTGATATCATGATGTATTTCTGATTTAAAATCTTTCATTTCCTGCCTAAATTCCAATCTAAGTTTTTTGATCTCCTCCAAAATATTCACATTGACATCTATTACTTTAACTTGCTCTATGGAGTATCTCCTAGGCAACTGTGATTGAGTCTGAATTTTAGCAGTTTGATTTCTTGACATCATTGTCTAATTTATAATTACTATTATATTTCTTATTGGTTGTTTCACTTGGCTTAATTATTTTATTTATTATATTTGTTACCCACTATTAGTTTAATTTATTTTGTTCATCCACAAGGTATTCCCACCAATTCCCCCTAATACAACAATAAACTTCCACCCAATTATAGCAGAGGAATTCAATCAATTATTTTTACGATATCAATTAATTAATGCCAATTAATTAATTATGAAACAGAAAATTCAATCCCACCTTACTTTCAAGTTTGAAATAATATTATTAAGCCCAAGCCTTCTCTACCACAGTTGTAAATTACAAATTAACCAGTCAGTATTTGAACTTCGAAATATTCAAACTCTTCCCTCTCACTCTCCTTAGATTAGGCAGTCTTTCTATATCACAGTATATGATGGATCAAAAGTCGAGCTCCCAAAGAATTGATCAGAACTATGAAATTAGAAACTCTCAAAATTCCAGAGCCGCGGATGGGATAGTCACTCTTTGCCTTTTGAGTCTATGTATGCAAACTTCTGCTATTCACCTTCCCCTCATTGTTTCTCAGCGACCCACAAACTCTAAGCGAGTCCTCTGTCTGTAGTTTTAGTCTATGAGCTAAAGCGTCCCGCTGATGTCACTTGCCGCTCCTCTCCCCAGCACCTCCTCACAAGCGTCGTCACCAACACCAACACTCCTCCCCTATAGAAGCCGCAAAGCTCTCCACGTCTCCACGTTCCAGGCACGGGGCAGAAACTACTGCCCCACTTATCTTTCGTCTTGTATCTCTCCAAGGACGATTTTTCCCAACAAACTCCTCAAGGACCCAGATATTGGAGTAAGTTAACCCTTTGTTTATTCTCCTGGGTTTCTCACGTTGCCAAACTCTTCCAAATCCCTCTCCAATTACTCTCCTCACGAGTTGTCTTCTTTATATTAGAGTGGCAAACCTTGCAAATAATACAATTCCACCCAGTTTAGTGAGTCTTTTTGATCAATTAAAGTCTATCATTCAATCCAAGCCTGGGAATTTAATCCTTTATCTTGCATCACAGCCTCCACTGTCGCGTTCTTTAATGTCTTTCCACCCTTTGTTTGTAGTACAGTAGTCGGATTAATTCAAAGAGTTCAGAGAGTAAATCCAAAATAAGTCTCAGTCACCCTTATTAATCTTCTTTAAATTTGTAAAGTTCAGGGGTTGTTATGAAAAAAACAAAATGTTACCCTCTTCCCAGTACCGTCTAATAATAAGGTTAATCATGTGATGGTAAGCTTGAAGTTAATCGCCCAGATCTGTCTTCAGCAAATTGCAATCCTAAAGTCTAAAAATTTCCTGTAGAGTACACTTATTCCAATAGAAGATTAAATAAACTGGGTGCGTCTCCGTCTTCAAGAAGAATATCCTGACGACGCGGTCGTGCCTCTCTTAGTCCTCCGTTCTCCAAACCCTTCCAACCCTGTGAAACACTTCAACAGGATTTTAGGGGTTTTGGGACCCAATAGGGACTTATGATGAGGTCATCCGAATCCCCAATACCAAGGGGATATTTTCGGATCGCCAGTTCCGTTCTTTAAGTGATCCTGACCCCGCGTTGCCAAAGTCGTCCCAAGGAGATCACCCTTGAGACTTCTCAAACGGATGCCATCCCAGCCGGAAGTCCAAAACTTTTGAGTTATTGGACATGTCTACCACATGTGATACAATGCACCAGCTTCTTTTTGGCATTTCCAGCATCTGTTGCTTAGTTTCTTGTTTATTTTCTTTAATTTCTTCGGGGTAAAGTACCATCTGTTAGCGATTTTCATAAAATTTTCTTTCAAATCCTGTGATGCTGTGAAAGTATTTGTTTTTTTCTAAGCATCTTCTCATTCCTCTAGAGATATTGGGTGACCAATATCTCTAGCCCAATCAATCATGTTTTTTTTAATGTACTCTTGCTCCAGCTCTCTCTCTAGAAATATTTTATAAAGTTTTGAAATTTTACCTTTATCCGGAGATTACAGAATTTTATCTGGTTCATTTGTGGTTTGTTGGAATTCTTGGTTTTTTTATATCTTCTTTGTATTTGCTTTTTATTTGAGAGTAACTGAACCATGTTAAACTTATATTTACCTTCATCAATTCTTCTCTATCTGGGAGATAGTAATCTCCTTTATTATTTTTTCTGAGTAGGTCATGATACTTTTTTCTTTGAAAAAAAGCCTCCTGGGTGGATACCCATAAAGGAATTTTCTGGTAGTACTTATTTTTTATAGTTAGCCATATTTTTAAGAGAGAATTTCTCAAAATATGGTTGTTAAAGTCTTTATTTGCTTGGAGCTTATCATACTATACGTATGTGTGCCATCCGAATCAGTTTCTAAAACCTTCAAGGTCCAATAATTTTTGATTGTCTAGCTTTATTCAGTTCTGCAACCAGATTAGACCACATGCTTGATGGTATCTTTTGAAGTTTGGTAAGGCATATCCTCCCATTTTTTTTTCATCCTGAAGAGTCGACATTCTTATTCTTGCTTTTCCACCTTTCCATATAAATTTGCTTATTTCTTTATTCAATTCTAAAAAAGTCTTTTCTTTTGTTATTATGGGAAGGTTTAGCAACAGGTATAGTATCTTTGGAAGAATATTCATTGAAGAATTATTCTTGAATATAATTTGCAATTACTTTTTTCAGTCTGGAAGGTAGGATTGAAGTGTATATTTTATAATCTGTATTCAGAAGTGAGATCGGTCTATAGTTGTTTATTTCTTTAGTGTTTTTTCCTTCCTTTGGTATTAGCATAATATCTGAATATTTCCAAGATTCAGGTATTCCCTCTGATGGAATTGAGTTAAAAGTTTTCTGTAGTGGTTCTAATAAGGTCTCTTCAAAAGTCTTATAATAAGCTGCAGAAAAACCATCTGGGCCTGGAGATTTATCTATTTTGAGACCTTTGATGGCTTATTTTTTGCTTCGTTATTAGTGCATTTATTTCTTCTATGTGCTGTTCATTACGTTCAAACAGGTTTTTTTTTTATCCAAATATTCTTGCATTTTTGTCTTATGATCTTTAGAATTGACTTCTTCTTTCTACTGAGTAGAATTACAGAAAAGAGTTTTTAATCTCCTCTTGTGTTTTAAAAGTTTTATCTTTATATGTAATTTCAGTAATTGTTTTTCTTTTTTTATCTTGTTTAAGTAATCTGGCCAGATTTCTTCCTACTTTGTTAGCATGTTCAAAATATTGTTGCTTAGTTTTTTTCATCTTTTGAGCTATTTCTTCTAAGTTTTGATGTTCAAGTTTTAATTGTAGGTATTTCAATTCCTTTTTTAATTTGTTATTGTTAGGTGTCTGACTTATCTTCCTTTCTAGCTCAGTAATTTGTTTTATTATATCAGAGATTTGATCCTGTTTCTTTTTTCTCATCTCAGATCCTTGTTTTATTAATTAGCCCTCTAACCACTGCCTTGCTTGCATCCCATATGGACTTATTTTTAACATCTGGAGTGGAGTTTTCTTTAAAGTATTGTCTTATTTCCTCTTTCATTTTTTAAACAAATGTTTCATCTTCCAAAAGATTTGAATTCAGTTTCCAACATCTTTCTTTTCTTGGTAGCAACATTTCAATATTAATAAGATTATGATCTGATATCATTTTTGATTTTATTTCCATTTTTTATATATTGCAAAAGGTGTTTTGAAATTAGCCCCATGTCTAGTCTTGAACTGGATTGGTGTACATTTGAAAAAAAAAAGTAAATCCACCCCTATTTCCATATTTTTGTGTCCATATATCTTCTAGATTTTGTTCTTCTTTTAAATAAAAAAATGTTTGTGGCAATTTTCCCTGATTTTTTTTATAGGCTTATCTGATTTTCTATCTATTCTTGGATTAAATACTCCATTAAAATCCCCAACTAACAAGATATTGTTCTTATTGTGTTCCAACAGTTCTTTATTTAATTTTACATAAAAAGATTCTTTATTTTCATGGGGACCATATATTGCAACAATTAGAAGAGTCAGAAAGTCAAATTTTAATTCAACTCCAACATAATGTCCCTCGCTACTCTTAAATTTTTCCTTAGCTTGATATTTTTTATTCACATATAGTGCCACCCCTTTTTTTTCTTATTTTCTAATGCTGAATAATTTTTTTCCCCTAACCTAGGATTCTTCAGGTACTTTATGTCCCTGTTTCTGATCCTGGTTTCTTGTAAAGCTATAATGTTATGATTAAGTTTTTCCAGGAGATGGAATACCTGTTTCCTTTTATAGGCTGTGTTTAGGCCTTTGATGTTCTGTGACCCTATTTTTAACAACATTTTTCTTTTTTCGCTATTTCTTTCAATAATAAATTATTGTTGTTCTATCTTGTCTTCTTCTGTTAATAAGTTGTCCTCTTCTTCTTGACTATTTACAATGGCCTTGTTCAAATCTCCTATTTCCTCCAAATCCATTAATTCGTCATCATTGTTTTCATTTTGTAGTTCTTCTGTGTCACCTTCCTCTTCTCCGTTAGATTTTTTCTGCATCTGGGTCAATTTTTTTGATGCTATCTAGTTCTTTCACTGTTCTTGCTTGTTGTTTCTCTTGTTTCTTCTTTTGGTACTTCTCTCTATTCACTTCCTTTGTTTTTCTATTTATTATATTGTAAAATTCTTTTGCCTTTTCAACTGTATTTATTTTGAACCTTTTATGATTGGATGTTAGGGAAATACCTTCTATTCTCTCCCACCTAAAGTTAATTTGTCTTTTTATAAGCAAGGTCATAAAAATTTTGTAATTTTGTCGTCTCTTCAGGATTTCTTGTGGCAAATCTTTAAATATTTCTATTTCCACATCATCTATTATTAATATTTCTTCATAATTCTTTTAGATAAATCTTTCACTGAGTCTATAATTTGTGAAATTTATTATTATATCCCTTGGTGTTGTCAGGGATGATGGGAGTTGTAGCTCTTCACCTCTGGCTCTAACTCACCACCTTGTTATGCAGCAGAGCTGACCAGCTTTGATCAGTGGTTGATGCTTCTTTCCCAAGCAGCAGAGTTTCAGAGAATAGGCTGAAGACCCTGACAAACTCTCCAAGCCTTCTCACTCTTCTTCCTGAGATGTCTCCAAACTTCTCCAGGAATCCTCTGGCTCTTGTATCTTCTCTCAAGACACCAGACAACTCAGTAGTCTTATATAAAAGATCTACTTTATTTTACTATATACATAAATACCATATGCCCTACAAATCACAATCTCTACACTTCACAATATCTCCAAAACTACTCCACACTACTCCACAATATGCATTGGCAAACATTGCACTTATAGCCATTGTTAGTCACCACCCACTAGTCAGTTTCCACCCAGTGGGTGTGTACATACATCTTGATTGGTCCACATAGATCATCCCATACCTAAGACCAACCCAAGTGTTTCATCACTTTACCTTGACCACTTAATGAGTCTCAGGTGTTTGCAATCTATCACAGGTGTTCTCAATATACCTTCTATAACTTTGTCCTTGGCTCTCAAGGCTTCTTAATTATATTATCTTTTTCACCTGTGTATCTTCCTGATTGCTCCTGCTTAGTCACTTTGACATTCACATACATATTTTTATTTCTATTACTGTATATCCCATGTTGCTTTTTCCTTAACAGGTGTTCCCTTATCTTTTGCAAATTTCAAATTGATTCTGAATATTCTGTTGATTTGCAGGTCCAGGGATTGTTCTGAAATTTCAATAAAGTTTGCTAATGGAGGAATAAGACGATCTAACAAGTTTTCATTTTTTACCTCTATTAAGCCTCTTATTTTAATGCACCTTTCTCTAATTCTAGCCTCTTGTATCAGGAGCTTATGTCCATCTACATCTTGTTCTCTTTGGACAGTATTTGTTTTCTTTTCTAGTTCTTGATTGTGCTTTTTAACTTGTTCCAGTTCATTTCTAATTTCATGCATCTCCTTGGACATATTATCTAGTTTTTTTACTGAGGCTTTCTATTTCTCTTTCTAGATCTGCTTTTATCTCTTTTCTGGTTTCTTTAAGTTCTTCTCTTATCTCCTTCTTGAATTTTTTAAAAATTCTCTTAATTCTTGAAGAATGGTTGTATTTATATCAGGTCTGTTAGCCAGTTCTGTAGAGTTTCTTCTTTGGGTAGTCTGCGAAGATGTCATTTGCGCTGTTCTTGCCCTTGTATTTGCCATTTCAGTCTGGTTTTCTTCTATACTATTATGTTCTATCTTAATTCTGTTGTATTATTTAATTAATAGTGACTTATTGCTCAAGGAAAGAAAACAACAACAGTAGTTATTGTTAATTGTCTATACAATTGCATATACTGGTCTTTTTGATAGGCTTCTACTTTTTACCTTTACACCAATCTTCTCACAATTTATAGTTTAACACATAACCCTTGCAAATACACTAAAGGTGTCATTAAAGAAATAAGAAAAGAGAGTTATCACCACTCTTATTTACAGCTATATCATTTGTCAGAGAGAGATAAAGAAGAAGAGGAAAAAAAACGAGAGAGAAAATTCATGATACAAAATATACTCAATAGTATCTATTACACCAGCTTATCATCAATGAAATCTGATATATGAGTTTCCTACAATTAAGAATTAAACAATGTTTGCCTCCCTTTGAGAGTTAAACAAAGCTAAACATTAAATTTTAAAGTGAGATCAATGAGTAATAGACATTAATATTATACTGTTAACAGTGAATCTTGGCCTTCCTTCCTTCCTTCCCTCTTCTTTCTTCTTCGCTCTTCCTCTCCCTTCCGCCTCTTTTCTGAGCTCTCTTTCCTCTTTATTTTTATAAGTTCTTATTTTCCTTGTGTCAAAAAAGAGGTTGTTATAACTATTCAGTTCAGCAGTTTTGTAAGAAGTTTGTAAGGTGCTTTTTCCAATTAGGATTTAATTCACTATAACACAGCCTCAGTCAATCAGATCTCATGCGAAAGAGAGTTACATTAAAAGAGTTTTTTTTGTAATACCAATTCTTTTCTCAGCCAGGTGTTCCTGTTAATTCAATTCAATTTATTCGGTCTTTGACCAGTATAAAAATATAAGGATATATAAAATGTATAAGATATATACAGACTAAAATAGGTTATATAAATTCAATATCAGCCAGATCTATCTAAACAGTAGTAAGATATCCATTTATCAATTGAGGTCGCAATTTACAGACAATAGAACAAAATTTGGCCACCATATGAGATACTGTATGATCTTTGTTGTCTAATAGAAGACGTAAATAAAAAGAATCAGATTTACCTGGGAATTTACTCAATAACCTGTTAATTCACTTTGAGTTATTGCTTTTCTATTTGCATTCAAGAGAACAGAAATGGAGATAATAATAGGCAGAGTTCAAACCCCAGTGCAAAACTGTCTGCTTTTTATCTATAAGACAGAATCCTAAGAATTCTCCATTCTTCCCCCCCACCCCTGGGCAGGGAAATTCTATTGAGATATGTCATTGCTTTTCTCTTTCACAGGATCTCTTTTATTGTATCTTCTCCCTTAGAAAAGGGCTATTTGTTAAGGTATTAAGTCTTTTACTTACAAGAGCTACAAAGTCTCTTATCAGCAATTAGAAAAATTAAATTAAAAGGTTGCATTGAAGGCTAAAGCCTTATGGCTCTAGAACCAAGGTGGAGCTGGTCCTTCAGACCACTCTGAGTCTAGATGCTTCACCTCCCTTACAGTGTTTGCCTTACCACAAACTACCTTTCCGGTGGCCATTTCACAAAGTTCGCTCTTTTCCCCCCTCCCTCTTCTTCTTCTGGTGATGTTTCCCACTTTTTAAATCATCCTCTCCGCAAACCGGCTCACCACCAGTCTGTCAAGCCCTTCTCCAGCTCTCTTTCTCTGCTCTTTCTCCCCCCCTTTATTTTTCTCTTCCGAGAGCCTCCATGCTCTCAGGCTTCTCAAAGCCGCTGCCGCCGCCTCCACCTTAAACCAAGCTGCTCTGCTGTTTGGCTTCAGCTCCGCAAATGCCTGGGGAGAGGAGCAGCAGACTCGGCTGGTCTCCCGACAGACCCCTCTTTCCACAACCTCCCTGGCGATGGAGAAGAGGGGATTGCTGTTTCCCCCCCAATAAATAACCACCTTGGTTTAGTTGGGATGCGGAGCACCGGCTCGGCACGTCCTTTCGTCTTTCCCCACAACCCGGAAGTCGTAACATGCCTATCCAGATGATTTTAAAATTATGTATTTTAAAATATGAATTGATTTTTTAAAATATGTATTGGTTTTATATGCTATTTTAACTAAAGTTATGGGTTTTTGAACTGGTGTTAGATGTCCTATCTGTTGTTGTTAATACGTTGTCTACTATTTTGATCCCTAAAAAGAAGCGGGTAAGAAATAATGATAAAACAAATCTGTAATTAATCTGGAGGTCTTCCTCCATTCATGTTCCAGGAAAACCATATGCTAGGATTACCAAATACCAAAATTCCCTTATGTAACATGATAACATAAAATTTATTAATTATACATAGTAGCTCTGTAGATGCAGAATAAAACAAAAGGAAGCTCTCAGGTGATAGAAGCTGAAATTCATTGCAGTTAATGTTGGCCAAAGTTGCCTCGGGATGGCAATTCTACAGTCTGGTAAACCCCGTTGCACACTTCCTTTCCCCAATGCAGGATAAGTTGGAGGTCCCAGTTAACAGAATTACTAATAAACTATGCCATATCCTGCAACTATACCAATTTGTCAAGGACAGAGCTGATTTGTCATAACAATTATTTATATGCTGCTTTTAAGATGTCTCAATTTATCTCTCCTTCCCATTTCCCCCTTTGTCGTCAGCACACTCTAGCTGCTGCAAACTGAGTTCAAAGTGCAAAAGTAGTTCCTACACAATAAACACAGTGAGAGGGAGAGGAAATAGCAGAATCTTGCCCTTCCCAATAGAGTCAGACAAAAGTAAACTGCTGCAGCCTCTTCCAGGTTGTGTGTTCTTCCTCATTAATACCTTTTGCTATCTTGATCACACATGATGTTGTTGGCCCCATGTGCTCTGGTTTTCATTGGTGAAATGTTGAAGGGTTTGGTGAATTGATGTCTTCGCTGAGAGGATCCTGCTTCCAGTGATTCAATTGACTCCTTTCACCTCTTCTTGCTGCTGCGACCAGCCAGCAGTCCTCCATTACACAGTCTTTAGCTTGCTCATGCATTTCTGGTGCTGCTTCTCCTCCTTGTGAGCCCAGCTCTATATAGGCAGTGCTATTAAGGAGGAATAGCAGCCATCACCATGGGAGCAGACTGGTGGGAGATACAAGAATAAAGAGGATAAAAAAACAACAAGCCTGGTACCTTGAGCACTAACAATTTCATTATGGCATTTTACCCTGCTTTCCTATTTTGTTCTTTTGCATTTCCTGCTTATTCCTTCCTGTGGCTGAACTTTCTATACATGATTTGCAGGCAGATCTGTAAAAGCAGACCTTAGGTCTCTAGAAGCAGACTAGACTTTCGTTCCAAACTGTAACACTCATCCTGGGAATTAGATTTAAATTTCACATTGTTTAAATCTATATGAAGTAGAGACTTTGGTCACTGAGTAAACACTGAAAGACAGTAGAATAGTTCTTTCTGTCAAAACAATTTGGCTGCTGGTTTTGTCTCATGACAGCTTGTAGAGGGAATTGAGATTTAGGGTTGTTGTTTTTATATAAAGGTTTGGAATTGAGGCCAGCTAACAGTCCAAGCAAGCATTGTGTAGTATGCATAAAAGTAAAATGAAATCTGGTCAATATGGAAACCCTAGAAAAGAATTTTAGATTAAATACATCTTTGAACTGATCTGGCAAAAGGGGAAATTTTCTAACAACTCCCTGATCATACTTTTTGTTGTTGAGAGGCTTAAAAAGTTGTTTCAGAAGTTTGCTAAAGATGGGGAACAAGGGGAGAACTTCACATAATATGCAAGACATACTTTTATTAGGTTATGCAGACAAAAGGATGGCTGGAGGAATGAGGTATGAGAAGGCACTAAGAAAAACAACCCTAACCTTGTGAATGTCTTTTTTTAAAATGAGTTTTACTATTTATTTATTTTATTCATTCAGGGTTGCATACACAAGAAAATCTACATTGAACCTAAATGGTCTATCTTTTAAAATTTGGTGTGGGATAAGAAAAAAAAATGCTCATAATATTTTGGTTTTTTGATTATATGGCTAGCCCATAAATTTGATAAAATAACTCATCACTGTCTATCTTTAGCAGAATGGGCAAGATATCATTGCCAATAAAGAGTAGGCTAACACATAATAACACACAGTGGCTCAAGTGGTTAAGACGCTGACTCCGTTGATTGCAAGATTGGCAGGTTGACAGTTTGAGGCCCGGATGCTGTATGATGAGTGAGCTCCTGTCACTAGTCCCAGTTTCTACCAACCTAGCAATTCGAAAGCATGCAAATGCAAGTAGATAAATAGGTACCACTTCGGTGGGAAGGTAAACAGCATTCTGTGCAATCATGCTGGCCACATGATCACAGAGTAGTCTCTGACAATCCTGGCTCTTTGGCTTAGTAACAGAGATGAGCAACACCCCCTATGGTCAGATATGACTTGACAACCTTGTCAATGGGAAATGCCTTTACCGTTAACACATAACAATTAACTATATCTCTTTCACTTTCATTCTTCTCTAAACATACCCAGATCCCCAAGCTCTCCCTAGCTTGGAGTCTAGACCTTTTAATATCTTGGTTGCCCTCCTCTGTACATGTTCCAGCTTACCAATATTCTTCTTGAACTGGGAAACAATAAAAGGGACAAATGTAGCCAATGGGCATAGATATAGTACCAGCTCCTGACACAGTGTGTGTGTGGGGGATGCCAATCCCTCACATCAGACAGCCTAAGAAGCACTGGCAGAGTATATCCATAAAATGGGAATTATTTTAGAAAATTGAGGATCTTCACAGAATAGCTTCTACATCAATACCATTTCAAAAATATTACACATAGTTTTCACCATTCTTTTGGCATTCTCTCATGTACCAAGTAGCATCTTGGTATACTGTGTGCCAGACAGGTGTCCCCTTAGCTTACTGAATCTCCCACTATTCTGTTCTGTTACTCAGTTTGAGTAATGACTACCACAAACTAGCAATAATGAAAACTTGAGAATACATACATATTTCAAAGGAATATGGGAACATAGGAACCTGTCTTATATTGATACAGACCATTGGTCCATTTAGCATACAGTGCCACAAAGGAAGGCCAGGACAAAGAAGATTGCAAAAATGCTGTGGAGATAATTGTCTTAGAATTTAGCAAAGATATACATGCATGGTATTGAGTAAACATGGATAAATAATATGAGTATGTAAGTAAGCAGCAGGTACTATGTTCCAGAATGGCAAAGCAACCCTAAAGGTCAGGATTAGCCAAGATCTAGGGTGTAGGTACATGTAGGGTTCCTCCTTCCTTTAAGAGTAAGGGCTTGTTGTTGTAATAATCTAAAGAAAGCCGTTGCTTTTGAAGCTTATGTTCCATTATTCTTAACTTGATATAACCAGAAGTATTGCTGGCAAGTGATCAAAACTGCCATATGCCTTTGTTCTTTTCAAAAGTGTCTAAATATTTGGCACCAGAAGTTGAAAATTTTATTTGAATGCTAAGTACTAAAGCAAAATGGATTAGTCTATAGTAAAGGGAATTTGAAATTGCTCAGTGCCAGGGGGTTAATGGAAAGCAGTATGTCAGGTATGCTCATTTCTCCTTTTGCTATCTTGGCCAAAACACCTGGGTAATGTATTCTACATAAATTATAATTCAATCAATATTCTGGAAATCTTAACATTGGTTCTTCAAGGGGAAATTTCTATTGTTAAAGTTAGGCATCTGGTTAAGTATTCCTTCTGATTAGTCTTATCATTGATATTCTGCATGTGAGAAAAGGGTATACATTGTATTCTGGAAATCATCTGCATTTTTTATTGCTTTAGGGCCTTCTGAAATACAGTGATCTGTTACCCATTTTCTCAATGTGACATTTAGGAAACATCCCCATGAGTCTCAAATGGTTCCCTTTAACTAGATTTGCAATATTACTTTCCTAGGAATGCAGAAACGTTTTATCTTAGACTATAAACCAGAAAATTAAAAATGTATTTCCTGCACCTATTTAAGTTCTGCAGGCTTGTCATTCAGTTTCAGTTGAAAAAAGGTTTTATGTTATACCCTCACCAGCCAATCATTATGCATTGCTTTACATTTTCAGTGCATGGCTGTTACTTTATCAATGGGGTGCATGCATCATTAAATGACAGTGTGTGGCATTTTGGAAATTTAATATTGAAAGGCTGGCAAGAAAAGCAAAATTGACACATACTTTCATAGAGGAAAAAAAAGATGCCTGAAGTCCATGTTTATTTTTGGGTCTAAGAAATACTTGTTTTTTTTGCAGAAACAGCTGGACAGGTGAAACTGTGTGGATGAGAAGGTGATATAGGAGGGAGGGTTCTAAATTTGTTGGGCAGTGGGGAACCTTTTGGGGTCAACTTGGCCTTCAAAAAAGAGATGTAATACAGTTTCCATAGAATGGAACTAAAACAAGCCTTGTCTTACCACTGAAATAAATAATTCAGCATGATTTTCAAATAATTTTTGTCCCCAGGTTATGCAGAACACCCCCTCAACGTGTCAAAACACACACACACACCAACTGCACAGGCATCCCTGAATCCCATGTTAAGTCCAAGTAACTCTGTTTTCCTCTGCAGTCCCTCTGAAAATGATGATAGGAAGTGATGGGGTGTCACGTCCTATTACCATATAGAGAGACTATAGAGGAAATTTGAGGTAGTTAGGATTGTGTGGTGGATGTGGCCAAGGGGACTTAGGGAAATTAGCCCCTGGACCTGATATAGTTACCCACCCCTGAGACAGAGTGTGGTGGTATTCTCAGGCAGCACAGTTTGCATGTCATGAAATTGTAGTAAAGTTATGTACTTTGTTAATAATATATTTTCATTGCCAAGAATGAAGAGAGCTGCATCAGATATTTTATATCTCACCTGCCTGGCCATTTGCAGCTCTCCCTGAGACAGCAAAATGTTGAACCACTGATGTATGACATCCAGAAGTGATCACTGGTAATTAAAAACCATTGAAGAATTATTTCCCTAGCTTCAGTGATAACTAAATGAACTAAAATTCATCAACCATATCTAGCATGACCAGTTGGCATATCCAGCATGACTAATCTCAGACCAGCAACACTTGAATGGCCACTCACTACTTGTCTCTGTGCTGAACAAGCTACAAAAAGGCCATATCTTCACTTGGCAGCTGTTATGTTGCACAAATGTATTGAGCTACATCATATCATTAGTTCTAACAAGAGTAGATCCATCACGTTAATGGCAGCTTGGTAAATCAATCCTTATGCAAATTAATTTATTGAATGGGCCTTCTCTTTAAACTAGTTGTTCAAACAACTAGTTCTTTTATTAATCCACTTCTTTGTTCTAGAATTGTATCATGGATAGTTTCAGTGCATATTAAAAAATACATCTCTGTTCGAAAGCCAACCATTCTCCAAATAGTGAGAAAAGCAATAGTATAGACATATTTTCATACCTTACCTCTCTGTCGTCTGTCACCAAGCACTCAACAAAATTAACAACCACAATAAAAATGGAAGAAGACCTGAACAAGGAGAGTGGAAAAAAATGAACTTCAGTACTCTCATACCTGAATTTCATGCAGAACATAAAAATAAAACATAGTATCTCTCAACTGTTTTTATGCAAACAGTTCATAGGTTTTATGACTGTGAA
Organism: Phrynosoma blainvillii; assembly: GCA_026167975.1. Classification (NCBI taxonomy): domain Eukaryota; kingdom Metazoa; phylum Chordata; class Lepidosauria; order Squamata; family Phrynosomatidae; genus Phrynosoma; species Phrynosoma blainvillii. The sequence continues at coordinate 44,585,549 of JANUYF010000004.1, read as the reverse complement.
AATCAGTCTCTCTAAAGGAGAATAAGGATTTTTTAAGTGTTTGCCATTTTTCAACAATAATTTTGAGAAGTTTTCCTAGAGATAGCCAACATATTCTAGGACTTCATGTCAGATGTCAAAACCAGAAACCTTATGAACCGGTACAAATTAAAATAGGAGCAAGTTCATTTATAAATAATTGTACCTACACAGATATTGGTAGTTCATTGACAAAACAAAGAGAAAATTTGATAGCTTTCATCCACATTAACAGATGAGGGAAGCATCATTTTGATGACTGGAGTAAAAATGATCACGTGTAAACTTTTTCTTGCTCCAATAGGCTTTCAAAAGTGGATTTCTACTGGACTGGATCTCAAACACACAATGTGGTACTTTACGGGGGGGTGGGTGGGCACATCAGCATCTAGGAATGAATAACACCATTAGATACCACTATAAAGAATTCTGATAGAGAGTGGAATGAATTCACTGTAGTCTGCCAAAATTCCACAATGGATTTTGATTGCTCTCTTCAGCATTTATTTGTTACTATGCAAAAAATGAAAAAAGAAAGAAAGAGGGTGGAAAGAAGGAAGCATAACCCATCTGATAAGGACACAAATACAGTGGACCCTGGTATCTGCTGGGTTCTAGGACCCCTGTTGATGCTCATATCCCATTGAATGCAATGACATAGTAAAATGGTGTCTTTATATAAAATGATAAAATCAAGGTTCACTTTTTGTAATGTATATATATTTAATATTTTCAAGCTGTGGATAGTTGAATCCATGGATAAAGCATATGTAGATAAAGAGGTGCAACTACAAATGTGAAGGTGGTGGAAAAACTTATCCGTGCATTAATTTCAAAGAAAGGGATCTGAATATCCAAAAAGATATCCTAACCAAGTTTATAAACTGCATGATCAAATGCTGAAAAAATTATAATGTCTTCAATCCATTGAATAATAAGAGGTGAATATTTATCTTCCAGCACAACTTTTTTAGCCACAGGCAAAGAAATGGGGAAATCCATTTCTACTGAGTAATAATAAATTTCCAGGAAACAGTTGCAGTCCAATATTTAGACATCTACCAAGTCTTGGGAGACTGCAGATTCATATTAGTAGAGAACCTACACCATCCCTTTTCACACAGAACATTCATTTTCTTTCTGTATGGTGTTATAGGGACCTGTTGGCAACATGACCTTTGACTTGTTAGTGGAAAAATGGAAATGCAGGAGTCTTAAGAACCCCTTGGTCACATTAGATCCTTGGGTGTGCAGTGCATCAGAAATGCCTTTGCCAATATTTATTTTTTAAGTGTCAGTAGTGTGGAAATCCTTGACAGTACCATATGTTTAGCCCTTGCTCATATTTATTTGTTGCATTTATAGCCCATCTTTTCTTTAAGCAGCTCAAGGCAATGTATGACTTTCTCTCCCTACCTCATGATTATTACAGTAGAAAGAGTGGAACAAGTGAAAGCTTTGGAGAATAGTCAGAGGTAAAATAATATGATTGGCTCCCATGATCCTTGATCATTGGTCATGCTGTCTCAGGCTAATGGGAATTGGTCCAACAGGATCAGGAAGACCACAGGTTTCTAACCACCACCCACCCACTGTGGCACTGTGATTCTCTTTGTTTTACCCTTCATTTAATTGTTAAATGAATATTCCAGTTTTCATGCAAAAAGGATTTTAAAATTTTAGAAGTTTCATTCAAAAAATATTTTTGAAAGAGAACTCACAGACATATAACTTCACTGGATGACTTGAGTATAACTAGACCAATTAGGGCTGGAGCAAGCAATTGTGCTCTTCTGAATGCTGTTGTTTCCAGCTCCCATCAGCCTGATCCATCATGGCTAATAATCAGGGATGATGAGAACTTCTCAAAACCATCTCAAGAGCTTCAGGTTCTCCAGGTTTATATTCAGAGCTTTATTGGCTAAAACCTGTACCTTTAAGTGGCACCCAAGTATAGCAATAACCAAAGTCACTGGCCACCTTAAATATAGTAAATTTGTACTAGCATTCATTCAATATCAGCCAAGTAGTGGCTTTGCAATTATTTTTTAATTGTCTTCATAGGCAACCCATACAGAGCAGATTGACATAATCTAATAAGACTATCTGAGTCAGAGCATTTATTAGCATAGTATAGAGCATACAATTGCAGGTGAGATGGGGGCATTTTTGACTTATATTTTGATTGCTTTCTAACATGTAGGATGCGACTTATATTGCTTTTGAACTGATGGTTGTCTTGAACATGTGTTGAAAATGTTTGGTCATTACTTTATCAAATAGGGTCCATTGAAAGTAGGTGTTCTATGATGACAGCATGAGAGTAATGAACAAAAGTTACTTCATCACATAGTTCTTATCTTTGTCTATTTTGACAACTGTCTACACCAAGATTTTCTCAATAGTTATACTGTAAGCATGGAACTGGCAGAGATGCATAATTAATCACTCTCAATCTCCATGGAAATATTGTGGCGTGACAGCATGAAGATAAAAACCTCTGCTATTGTTGCCTACTGCATAGATTTTCCATAGCTTAATAAGTCATTTCCATTTCTAGCAGTTTCTCATGGGCCTTAAATATGCCTGCTTAAAATACAATTTCAGCAGGAAACTGGAATATATTATACTCCATTAATATAGGCTTGGCTAACTGTTTAGAAATAGAGGCACATAAAATGCAAGGTGGGAATTTCTGCATAAAATAGGAAAGATAGGAACATAAATATGACATTGCTTATACATTAGAATAGCACAGAAGTCTGCTTTTCACTCAGATGTCATCTCTACTGATCATCATATATTACAGCATGGAGCAAAAAAGGCTGCTCAGAAAAAAAAAGATATTAATATGATATTTGCTGAAATGGTAGTTTTGTGCTGCATGGAACTTTACAAGGTGGATTAGGAATTATAAATATATTTTTAAACAATGCTAAACAGCAGTGTTAAGCTATGATTTTAGTAATTTATGTCAAACATGCCATCTGGTTTGGTGTTCTGATATGAACTTCTAGTTGTTATTTTTTTAAGGGAACATTTTTTACTATTTGCTATGTTTCTTTACAAAGTAACCAATGTATAATATCTTTCTATTTTAAAAACAGAATATTTTAATGGTAGAATTCAGCCTGGTCAAATTGAATGTTAAAAAAAAAGTCAAGGGGGAAAAATGTAATGTTCCTTAAAATGGAATGTGTGGTGGTGATGGTGATGTAGGAGGAGGAAGATGAAGTACAATGATATATATAGCTTTTAAAGAGTTAAATGTGTGTCTGAGAGAGCAATTAAATTGTATTTTAGTGACCTAAGATCTTCACATGTCTTATCCACCTATTGCAACCTCTCTGAGAGACAGACTGATAGTCATAGGGATCATTCCACCTCTTCTGTCTCTTTCTTTTATTATCTTAAGTCCAAACATAATGCAGAAATAATCCAGTTTGAGAAAGCTTCAATTGTCCTTGCTCAGTGCTAAGGAATCCTGGGAATTGTAGTTTATTGGGACACCAGAGCTCTCTGACAGAGAAGGCTAAATGTTTCATAATGCAATACATGAATCTCCCTTACCCCATGTACATATCCATAGGAATTTCATGATTTACCGTTACTTGTTTACTGGTTAATGCTCATGTTCTCCTTTGAATTTTATACTGAAGTTCAAAGGTTGATGCATGAGTCCCTGAGATCCTATTCAGGTGTTTGATATGTGTAGGAACCAAATATACAAAGAACATGTGATGTAATTTCTCTCAGCGGATGCGGATACACACATTGGCTAAGACCTACTGCCATTGCTCATTTGTTATCCATTTAAAGGGAGAGGGTTATGTGAGCAGAGATACATATTCATATAACTGACGTATTGTAACAGGAGCCAGTAAAGTCAAATGCCTAAATATGGCTTTATTCATTTAATTATTGTAGCTGGCGGCGCAGTGATAGGGATTACTGGACTGCAGGTGTTGTTGGACTGCAGTTCCCAGTAGCCCTAGCTAACTTAGCCAGTGGTGAGGACAATTTATGCAGGCTTCCACAATTCCAATCTCTGTGGAAGAGGAAGGGGTTATTGTTGTTGTGTGCCTTCATGTCATGGAGTGATAACCCTGGCTTCAGTAGTCAATGACAAATCTTTATACCTGATGATTTTATCTAGGTCCTTCATATCTGCCCTTCCAAATCATACCATAGTTGCCATTTTGATTTATGACTCAGCCATGGTATATAAAAATTATTAACTATTTATTTATTAAAAGATATACACAGGTGTAACTTTAAATTATGCCTGCATATCTCACCAACAGAATTTTGGCCAATATTTTTTTTTTAAAAAAATAAGATGGTGAATTTGGTTTTGAGTTGATTAATTTTATCTTAGGAAAAAAATATATATGAAAATATGATTTGTCTCCTGAGATACATTTTTGCTCTTTACGCTACTCCTCTCATATGTTTCTTTCCAAGTCAATGAAATATGACAGATTTGCCCCTGCAATTACTCTTCCTTCTTAACCTTTCATAGCATTTTAAGTATCTTCTGCAAAGATTACCTGAAGTATGTTAGATTGCTTCAACGACTTCTTGACCACTTTTTATCATTGATTTACCTGACCTGTAATGAAGAGGTGATAACACATTACAAATTTTCCAGTATCTCTGTTGATCTCTTTGGTTCAAAGGGACTCCTGCCCTGCTTAATAGAAGTATGAACTTGTATCACAAAAGGCCAAGTGTGAAATATCTGAGGAATCAATTTTCCTATCGTGTTTCTTTAGATTCTTCCCAATGTTACAAGGGGGAGAGCCTCTGTTTCTTTTATTTAGTATGCAAGTCAATGACCTTTACCAACCATGTGCACCTCTTTAACAGTGACTTCCTGGCAGTGTGGATTTCTTATTTGATTTGTTATCAGTCAAAATGAGGAGGGAGGGAACCTAACCCATTATTTAATGGATGTTCTGTATATGAGGAATTTATTCAGACCATTAGGTCATGGAATACATTATTAAAATTCTCAGCCAATTATGTAAATATGGTTGCAAATGAATTTTACATGCCAGATCTGAAGTCTTCAGCCTGCTTTACACATTGCCAGACTAAGGAGCTTCTCTATGGTATGTCATTCCTTGCACAACTATGTTGTTTTGCAGGCAGAAAAATGTGGAGGCCTGCTTTGGCTGTGCCCTAGCACCTTCACTATAGGTAAAGGTCTCACTGTTAGCTGTCCTCAAAACTGTTAGCTGTTGTTAGCTGCCCTCAAATCAGCCTTGACTCACAGCACCCCTGTGGATGACAAATTTCCAAGACCCCCTGTCCTGCATCTCTCTGCTCAGGTCCTGCAGGCTCAGGCCTATGGTCTTCTTGGTTGACTCCAGCCATCTGGCATGCAGTCTTCCTCTATTTCTGTTGCTTTCCACTTTTTCTGGCATCACTGTTTTTTCTAATGAGTCTTTCTTTCATATGGTGTGGCCAAAGCATGACATCCTTCCAGGGATAGTTCAGATTTATTCTGTTCTAGGACCCATTTGTCTTTTTGGCCATCCTTGGTATCTACCAGCCTAATATGGGTCACATGACAAAGGAGCCAATAAGAACATCAGACTATTCACTATGGATCAAACCAACAGCATCTTCCAATTTGGTCTCTGTTGGGTCAGGAGTTGTTTATTTGGGTATTAACTCCTTTAGGGAAAGATGGAGACTGGAACTGCATCTGCACTGCAAAAATAATCCAGTTTGACACTACTTGAACTGCCATGGCTCAATGCTATGGAATTCTGACAATAGTCGTTTGTTGTGGCACCAGAGCTCTCTGATAGAGAAGGCAAAATGTCTCACAAAACTGCAGTTCTCAGAATTTCATAGTATTAAGCTTTGGCAGTTAAAGAGGTGTCAAACTGCATTATTTCTGATGTGCAGATGCAGCCTGAGTCTGTAGGAGGCAGACCACTTCAACACAGGCTATGCAGAGAAATGTGTTAAATCTGTAGTAAATACTACAAAGAGTAAGTTTTCATAAAAACAAAAGGTGAAGAAGTAGTGTTAAAGTTATATATTAGAAAAGTTTGCTTACTGAATCTAAATATATATTCTAAATATAAATTTAGATTTTGTGATTAGGAGAGTATTTCAGACAGAGGCTGTAATTCACCACCATCTCAGTCCAAAGAGAAGTGAGTGGATGAAATCTCTGGATAACCAGCAAAAACAAATTGCTCCAGCCTCTTCTAGCTTTTGTGTTCTCCCTCATTAATGACTTTTACCATCTTGACCACACTCTGATGTTGTTTGGACAGATGTCACATTTTTTTCATCAGACTTTGTTTCTTCTAACAGGAGGACCAGCCTGAAGAGGTGTACTACCAGATTTTTGGCCACCAGATGATGTGTTGTCTATTGTCATCTGAATAAATGCTTGGTGCACAATCTACTCAAAGTTACTTTATTATTCTGTAGGAGAGATAAATGATGTGCTGGATGGACCATGCCTACAAACTGAATTTAATGAGACTTGCTCCCAGATATGTATGTACAGTGGGCCCTTGGTATCTGCTGGGATTTGGTCCCCCCTCCATGGATACAAAAATCTAAGGATACTCAAGTTCCATTAAATATAATGACATAGTAAAATGGTGTCCCTTATATAAAATGGTAAAATCAAAATTTGGTTTTTGGGATTTATATATTTAAAAAAAAATTCAAGTGAATGCTTGAATTCATGCATAAAGAATCCATTGAAATGGAGGAACAACCATATAGGATTACAGTTTAAATTTTGCATTTGAAATTATATGAATCTAATAGTGTGGAACTTTGATTCGATAGTGTTTTTTTTTTAAAAAAAGAATTTATGTATAGGCTTTATTTGATTTTCTCCCCTTAGATCAAAGGTATGGTGTCCAACAGCTGAATAAAATTATAACAACTCAAATCAATGAAATAAAATGTATATTAAAATGGTTTATAATCAGTAGCAGTCAAACAATAAAAATTAAGAAAAAATACTAAATGCTTTTGTACATCAAAACAGCACTGATAGAAAGTATATGTCCCATGGCTGATTGCAGCCTGGATTTATATATGATGGCCTAATGGTATATTTAAAAATACTCTTGAATTTTCAATCTTGAAAAAGCAATGTAAAATGAGAGGTAGAAAAGATGATAGGGACTGCTTTCCCTTGTGGATTATAGCTCAAGTGGAGCAGCATTGATATCAATTGGATTTTCTAATTCCCCTTTGACATTTAAAAGGATTTAAAAATTATTGCTGTTTCCTCTGTGCCTTTTTAAATAATATGCATAAAGTAAATACCAATAAAATTGCTTCTTGGTGTGTTCAGTACTAACTTAGCAATCTTATATATTTGCATAAAGCATATTGCAGTGCATTTTTTTATTCTTGGTCAGCCAAGATGAGGAAAATAAATTTCTAGATTCATGAGAAAACAAATGGTTATATCCAAAGAAATAACAGGCAAGAAATGAGGAAATGTCTGTTACACATGAAAGGGATAGCTTAAAAACTGTTGGACTGGGATCAAGAAACTTGGAGGCCTTCATGGTGGAGGGGAGAGTCAACATGATGTACTGGTTTGAACATTGGACTATGACTCTGGAGATCAGGATTCAGTTCCCTGCTCAGCCATGGAAACCCCTGGTTAACTTTGGGTGAGTCACACACTCTCAGCCCAAGAAAATGTAACTTAGGGTCAGCTTAAGTCAGAAACAACTTGAAAGTACAAAACAATAAAAACACGGTGGATACTTCAGGAAAAGTCTGTGGGCTTTTCTGACACAGATATTTCATTTGTGAAAACTATGCATGGAGCACTAAATTGCATGGTTATGGTGAAGGGTGACAGAAGAATGATGTACGTTTGACTGATTTCCCAAGCTAAGGGCTAGTCTACATGACTGAATAGAATGTGATCCACATGCCACAAGTGATTCTCAGGAATTTGGGTTTTTTGTGGGGGTGGGATTCCTTAAACTCTATGGAAAAAGACTTCATGGTTTTTACTAGAATATCTGTGGAAATCTGCAGATATGCACATTATCGCACATGTAGTTATCTATCTGCTTTGAACAGATACAAAGAGATGCAAATTTATGCAGGAAGTTGAAGACAGTTAGCCACCAGTGTCAATGTCAGAAAATCAGCAGCAATTCACATAATACACTTGTATTTCATTTTACATTTCATACACATTTCACATTTCATATACTTTTCTTGTATTTCAGAATTTTTTAAAATATATTTCTCAGCTGCCTTTTCAAACTTCCAAAGCAGTCATCCCATGATGACTTATGATGTTGCACATTGCATAATGACTGCCAGCCATTGATATGTGTTGTGCAATGTTGCTTTAGTCCATAGTTATTTTGTAGTGTAGCACTTTTCTTGTTAACTGTTGTCAAGTCAAATTTGATTTGTGGTGACCATACGAACAAGATATCACCAGGTCACCCTATCATGAACAGCCTAGTTCAAGTCATGCAGACTCAGGGCCATGGCTTTCTTGATTGAGTCTATCCATCTGTAATGTGGTATTCCTCTTTTCCTACTGCCTTCCACTTTGCCAAGCATTACTGTCTTTTCTAATGAGCCATGTCTTCTCATGATACGTCCAAAGTACAACAGTCTCATTTTAGTCATCTTGGCATCTAGAGAGAGTTCTGGCTTGATTTTGCTTTAAGACCAATTTATTTGTCTTTTTTGCAGTCTATGGTGTCCATAGGACTCTTCTCCAGCACTACATTTCAAATGAGTTGATTTTCTTAACTGTTCAGCTTTCATAACCATACATAGAAATTGCAATGTGATAGCATGAACCATCGTAATTTTAGTATTCAATGATATATCTTTGCACTTCAGGCTCTTGTCTCATTCTTTCATAGCTGCCTCTCTGAGTCCTAGCCTTCTTTTGATTTCTCGACTGCAGTGTTCATTCTGATTAATGACTAAACCAAGGCTTGTGAAATCTTAAATTATTTCAGTGGCTTTATCATCTAATTTAAAGTTAGGTAAATTGTCTGGTATTATTTTTGTATTCATAATATTCAACTGTAAACTTGACTTTGCACTTTCTTCTTTGACTTTCTTCAGTAATCATTCCAAGTATTTGCTATTCTCTGTTAGTAGTATGGTATCATCTGCATATCTTAAATTGTTTATGTTTCTTCTTCTTTTCACCTCTGTCTTCCAAGCCTAATCTAATTTATATATGATTATGTTCAGTATACAAGTTAAACAGAGTTATAAAACACAGCTTTGCTTGACCCTTTTCCCAACTGGAAACCATTCTCTTTCTCCACATTCTGTCCTGACATATTCTGTCTCTTGTTCTTCCTTTTTCGTTATCTTCCGTTTCTCTACATTGATTGTTATACTAGTCCTATTTGTCCCTGCTCACTAATCGCTGAACAATTGCATCCAGGGCTCTGACTCTATTTCTGTCACCTTTTCCTTTAAGTTCTCATCTATTTTTATCTCCATAAAGAGTTTCATCTATCATCCATTAAGGCTTCTCTTTCTTTTTTGGCTGAAGAAAGTGTCTTTTGGCAATGTCCCTGGCTTCAATCCACAGTAGAGGCTCCTACTCAAGTAGACTTAATACTGCAAATCTTCTTTCCCCCCCACTATTGTTAAATTCTATGGGGATGTTCTTCAGGCTGCATTTTGGCAGAAAGGTTTAGTGTTCTTCTTTAGCTTTACTCTAATTATTTATATTAATAGTTCATGGTCTGTGCCACAATATGTTCCTGGCCATGTTTTTGCAGAGAAAATGAACTTCCTTCAGCTTCTGCTTCCAGTTATGTAGTCTAATTGATTTCTCTATTGGCCATCAGGTGATGTCCATGTATACAATTAGCAATAGCGATAGCAAGTACATTTCTATACTGCTTATCAATGAACTAGCACTCCCTAGATGGTTTGAAATATGTAAACCAATTGCCCCAACAAGCTGGGTACTCATTTTACTAACATATGTAAGGATGGATGGCTGACTAGACCTTGGAGCCCTCCTCTAGGATTGAACTTACAATGTTGTGGCTGCAGTACCAGCATTTAACCGCTATGCCACCGGGGCTACTTATAGTTACCTCTTTGGTTGCTTGAAGAATGTATTTGTGATCAACATACTGTTGGCCTCACAAAATTCAGTCAGTTTCTCTCCTTCTTCATTTCTTGTTCCCAGACCAATTTTTGCTACACTCTTTGGCTCCATTCTGTTCTTTTGCATTTCTTATTCTTCTGCGCTGTGGTTGGAGCATAAGTTTGGGTTTCCCTGAAGTATTATTGATATGATTTGGTCAGACTTGCATTATATCGTTTGACTGCTTTTGCTGCATTTCTCCTCACTATTAATGCCACCACATTTCATCTTAGGTTTTCATTTCATTTCCTGAGTAAAACACTGTGTAACTATTGACTCAAAATGTCCCATTCCTGTCTGCTTTAGCTCACTCTTTATACAATCTTTATATGTTCTGTTTCTTATTTTACTATGGCCCGAAACATAGGCTAAAAGTGACACCTTAGGGCCAATCCAGGGGGTTGATGATGCATGTCCCTGGAAAGGGCTGAAGCTGCCCTGTGGACACCTCAGGCAGCCCAAACCCAACACAAAAATGGTGGTCCATTGTGGGCTGTGGTGGTGGTCATCCTCCGGACCACAGCATCTCTACCATCTGGTCACCACGGTCCTGCACTAAATGGGGAGAGATTGGGGCAGGAGCAGCCTCTGGTCGTTCCTTTTGTCCAGTCTGCTTGAGGCCCCAGTCTAACTTCCCCTGGCTCATGCTTCTCACATTTCATGTTTCTGTAATATGAGTTGTGCAACTTCAGACTTTTCTTATACCTTGAGGATGCCAGCACTGTTAGCTATGATGCCACTGCCATTGTATCTAAAACATTCTCCACCAGTGTCACTCCACACTGCTGATGCCACCCAGTAGCTGTTTGGCACATTTAGTTTGGCTCCTCAGCCAAAGCCTGTCTGACCCTACTCGCAACACTGATGCCCTCAGGATAGACTCTCACTTGACAGGAACATGCAATCCTGCCACCACCCGAAGATAGTGCAATTGGTGGGAGTGTATCTCTGCATGTGGATATTTATACTACACTGAAGGAATATTGCATTGCAGCTTATGTGTGTATGAAATAACCAGACCGTTTCCCCACCATTTCCCCTTGCTCACATGTTTTCTCTTTTCTTTGTTGCCTGTGTTTATATTCAGTATAATATGTCAGGGCAGGGATCCGTCCTCTTGTATCTGTAAAGCAAGTTACACATTGATGGCAAAGCATAAAACAAACCAACACTTTATGTTATAACAATGCTGGTGTTCCCATTGTCAATCACTAGGGAATGATTTTAATCTCTCTGTTGGATTAGTTTTGCCATATGGTTTAAAAGTAATTTCTGAGTCTGGTATGTATTAAAATGTGGATTTTAGAATAAAATATATTGAAGGTTGCATACCTTGGGATAAAATATGAGCATGAGTTTATACTGAATGAAAACTTATGTTAAATGTGTATTTAAATTAAAAAATTGAATGTGGAATTTTCTTATCAAATTCCCTAATTAATGGTAATGGTATGAACCGTTAAGAACAAACCATTCAAAAATAATTTGTCCATCCTTAATGTTGGTCATGCTTTTCTGGGTCTTCAGCACAAACAAATGGGGTACTAGTGGGCATGTTAAGTACAATAATGCCCCAACACAACACATGAGAAACTAGTTACATAAGGGGTAAGGAAGATGTGACTCTCCAGGTGTTCTGGGGTACAGCTCTCAGAAACTCAAGCCAACACAGGCAATAGTGAGGGATTATGGGAGTTATGGATCAAAATTTCTGGAAGACCTTAGTTGCCCCCCCCCATTTATTATGAGTACCTTAAGACTAGTCACCATCTATATTAGTCCCATTTGGGGATGAAAGAAACAGCCATCTCTCACTGTTGCTTAGCAGGAAATAGCCATGTGTTATTGTTGCTCATCTCTCACTGTTGCTCAGCAGCACAAAAACTTCCTATTGCTTACCCCTGAAACTGGAAGCTGCCTGGATCCAGGGCAATATTGGGAATCATTTTGTTTAGTTTGTAGAGGTGTGGATCAGTGGGAATACCATGGGTTAACACAGCTACTTCCCTTCCCTCACCTGGATGATCTTGCCCTCATTTTGCTATATAATCAAAAATTTGAGACAAATAAACTAAGCAACTTCTCAATAATTGCATTAAAGGCAGAATGTTCATTTAATGTAAAAGGTGAAATTCATTTGAAATTCCGTGGTATAGTAGTTTCTTTTCTTTCTTTTTCCAAAAAGTATGCTCAGCCTAATATAAACTCTGTTCACATAAATGGAAAACAAAATCAATGACTCTTAGAATTGTAGAGAGAATTTCTGAAAGATCACTGTGTTGCATGGGGTCACTTATTGAATACTGAAATCTCATCCCTTTTTGTGCATTAGATAAAAGAAATATTCTTTTTCTATGCAGGAGGTGTTTTCAAGGGTTTTAGATGAAACCAAAAGATAAGTACTGTATGTGCCACTGTTCATGAAATATAATTTCTGTTTGCAGAATGGACAGCTAGACAGTAAGGATCTGCATCTGTTCAGCTACAGTGGATTTTACAGCAATATCCTAGGCACAGGAAGTTAGGCAAAGCTAGTACTGTTCATGTGGCAGTTGATATCCAGGTTTTAGTCAAATTTTTAAAGGAGCTGTCTAATATGCTGACCCTGATCTCTCAAAAAGGCTCAGCACCTTGGATAGTTCCTTTAAAGTTTGGACAATGATCTGGAGTGGATTCTCTCCCTCCCACCCCAATGTGGGACAGCTACCAGCTGTCACTTCCTCGAAGTTCTATTACATGCCTGAAATAACACACACAAAGTGTCCCAGTGCAGAGAATTTGTCTGGGATAACAGAGACAAGGAACATTGGTAGCTCTACCATTTTCCCACCCTGAGTAAGCCATTTGTATTGACACTCTGTACGAACTTATGTCTTCCAGGGAGCTTACAGAATGCTGTCCCAGTCAGATTAGCTCTGGCTTGTTGACCTCATTTAAGGACAAACAAGAAAGAGACAAGAAGACATCTGTCTGGCCAATCCAAGTTATCCCTGCACAGAACCTGGGTTATATAAAACTTGCTTGTCTCTGATATAGGACTCTGTGTTGTCTGGTGGCTCTCTCTCTACCTGAACAAATTTGGTGCTGGATGAACTGGCTGCCATTTCAGAGACCAAGTAGGATTTTTTGCAATTCCAAGCTCTCTCTGTCTCTCTATGCATGATATGTTTTAATTTCCTCAGCACAGGTTGCTTGTTAGTGTTCCTAAAATTAGCTTCCAGGTTTATTTAGATTAAATTGGTCACAGAAGTAAGGGTATGTGGGTTGGATAAGTCAAGAATATAGCCAGTGGGCACCTGAAAGTACCCTAACAGTGATTTGCCATTTCACAGACTGGGAGGGAACACTCAGAGCCCTGAGACCTTTACTGAAGATGTGCATGGTCTTTGGGCTCAACTGCACCCAGCTGTGACCTAGGAACAGGCCTGAATGGCAGGCCCGCCATTTTCTGAGACAGGGTAGAATTTGCCTTAACTGGCTTTGAACATGAGAAATTTTTTTTGGGGGGGATGTTTTGCCTGTGCAGATCATTTTCCTTACAATTAAAATGGAATAAGATATGATCCATAGTTTAAGTCATATATGTTGTTTGCTTCTGTAAATACTTGAGTGGAAAAATGTTTGGATTTATATTTTTATTCACGTATTGAGCATTGCTATAGTGCTTCTCTGCCACCAAAGCAGCATTTTGAAATAGTGTAGAATGTTGAAAGTAATACTGTAATAGCAATGCAGTAGTCTTTATTTTCATGGTAAATATATCTGTCAGTGGTTATTAGCATGGCTGGGGGATTCTGGGACTTGTAGTTCAAAAACATTAGCCCTTCCAATCATTAGCTATGCCATGACAGCTCATTAGAGTCTTAGAGCCTGGAAGCATTATTCTTCTTCATCTAGTTACAAACAAGAATGAGGCAATTATTATTTTCTTAGTTGTTTCTGTGCTTCCTAGAACCATTTGATAGATGGATGTGGGCTACTGGATTCTGAATCAGCTTGGTTCTTGGTCTAGTTGTGGAAGACTCTTAAGTTCTTACATTTTTCATGTCATACTATGTTACATCTTTCATGTCATACTGCATTCTATGTACTGTAGGGGATAGTGGCATCTACTTTTAATTGTAAAGATCATCGAGGTTTGCAGAACGCAGCTAGATTTGCATTGAAATCAATATAAATACTAAAACAAAGGTGAAACTAAAATTATAGTGACAACAATGAATGTAAACTAATGCTGAACTAAATTGAAATGATTTTTTAAGAAATGAAATCTGACAACCACAAGAAAAAAGTCCAATCTTTCCCCCCACATTTCTCTTAGAGGTCAACCACTGAACAGGATTCATGTTTAGATTAATTATCCAGGTGGATCCAAGGAGCAATTAACATATCCTTATGTGAAGGGAAAAATTCTATGGCCTCAGAAAAGCTGTGACTCTCCTAAAGACAATCTTGCTAGATCAGGGGTTGGGAACCTATGGCCCGTGGGCCAGTTCTGGCCTGTGGGCCACCATTTACTGGCCCCCGCTGACCCCTGCCACCGCCCGCCACCTCCGCCGCCCATTTTGGTGGCCACCATTTTGTTTTCCAAAATGGCGGCCGCGACATGCGCAAAGGCAGTGGAGTCAGCGGCGGTCATGGCATGCGCGGTGGCGGCGGGGGCGTGCACGGCTGTGTGGTGTGCGTGCGCCGCCATTTCCCCCCCCGGCCTGCCGGAAGGGACTGCCAGAAGGGACCGGCCCCAGGTAAAAAAAGGTTGCCGACCCCTGTGCTAGATTCTGAAGTACTTGGCAGTTAACCATCCAGTTGGTAAACCTACTTCATAGAGCAGGGGTGTAGAACCTACAGCCCTCCAGGTTCTGATGAACCAACATTCCCATCATGCCTCACCACCAGCCAAGCTGCAGGAACTTTTAGCCAGGCTCATGAGGGATTGATTGTAGATCCTCCCCGTATGGTGACACTATATGTAGCATTGCCATAAGGGGAGGAGCTAAAAACAAGCCCTTGTGAGCCTAGCTAAAACTTCTCTCAGCTTGGCGAGGAATGATGGGAATGGTAGTTTGTCAGAACCTGGAGGGTCGTAGGTTCCCCATTCCTGTTTTAGAGCAATGCACTTAGAAAGATTGTGGTGGTTCAGCTACAAAACTGCTACAAAGAAACCTTGACCAATCTGCTTTTGAGCATAGGTTTGACATGTAACCAGCCATTATCTCTCAGTTGGATGGCCTTCATTAACAGGTGGTCATGAGGAGATTTGGAGCACAATGCCATCAGACTGCTGAAAACATTAGATCAAGAGAGGTCATAAGTACATGGCACTACTGCTTGAATGCAGTGGTGGGCTATATGAGGGCTCATACACTGAAACTCAGTACTAGAATGGCACGGGGTTCATGTGTGAATGGTTACTAGAAGTGATGTGGTTCCAACAAAGGACTCCTTCAGGAGTCTGAATTCCCTAAAGCAGAGACTGGTGATGAACTGACTTCCTTTTCAGACCTGGGACCCACCACTGGATAGAGGCAGTTCAGTGCCAGAGTCCAAGGGGGAGATAGAATCTTGTCTCAGTCTACTAGAATGATGACATCTGAAGGTACAAGTTCTGTTGGTGTAAAACTATTGAGCACAACATAACTTATGTTTCTGCCAGTTAATCATTGCATCTTGTACCTTTTTGTGGGACAGGGACAGATTTGTCAATGTAATTAGAATAGGTCTAATGGTTTTAAGTTACAGGAGGGTAGATTTTTATTGAACATTAGAAGGAACTTCTTGACAGTGAGAGTGGTTTGGCAATGGGGTTGAATGCTTGGTTGTCTTTTCTGGATGTCTTCAAAAAGAGGCTGGACAGCTACCTGCTGGGGATGTTTTAGCTGGAGATCCTGCACTGATCAGGGGGTTGGATTAGATGGCCCATTAGAACACTTCCACCTCTATGATTCTACACTTCTATAATATTCCATGGTAAGACTCTACTTGATTATGCCATGTCTTCTGACTGCCAGTCTTCTGCAATTTTCCTGCCAGCCTACTTCATGTCTACTTCAGGTGCAAGCCTTGACTGGCCCTTTGAGTTAATCTGTAGGCCTTACATCTGGGTATCATCCACCCTGGAATAGGACAAAGTGCTGTACTGGGGACCTTTGCCTTTTCTGGATTGAGTTGCATTCCCTCAGGGGTTCACTGTCAACTACATGTTGACAGGTGACCAGAAATGAGTCACAATATACCCAGATACTGCAAAGGCTGACTGTACAGCTGCTGAAAATGGCATTGCAGCCCTCCAAGTTTTGGAGTGTACTCATTGCTGTCCTAGAAAAATAGAGATTGTACTATGTTCCATTCAGCAAATAAGCCAGGAATCAGGTGGTTGGAGAAGAGCTGTTGGGTCATTAATCTAGTCTAGGTCAGTCACAGGTTATTCAGAAAGACAAAGGGAGAAACAAGATGGTGGCATCAGACACTCCAGAAGTCAATAGTTGAGCTCAATGAAGCCAGCAAAGAGTAAAACAGAATCGTCAGTCATAGCCTGTCCAAGGTTAAGAAAACATTAACACCAAAGAGTACTGCCAGTCACCAAGAAAGAATGGTTGCAAGAAAAGGAGCTGCTGGGAGATTTAATAGGCAGCTGTCTCAAGACACCAGGTACATAATAAGTCAGCATCTCCTATTTAACAGCCAATGGGATCAACACAGTCTCACCTTATCTCCCTGACAATCTTCAAAGGATGACAGTACATCCTCAGCATCTGCAACCTCCTGCTGGAGAATAGGGCCCCCACTGCCTCAGCTCCTCAGACTCAGAGAGGTCACTGCCACTATGGAAAATATGTAACTGAATCTTCTGATTCCAAAGGGTAAGTTATGACAGAGATACAGAAAGACACTGTCCAATACAAATGTCACATAAGGACAAATGCAAAATATTTGAAGAATTTGACTTAGAATGTTCAAGGAACAAAATACACAGGCATTCTCTGTGGCACAAAATTAATTACATGGATCACAGTGATAGACACAAATCTGGGAGCTTTGTTACAGTGGTGACATTTTGTAAACAAAATTGAAATACTGGATTTTCACAATAGCCAACAAAAAGTGAATACATGGCCTCTTTTATATGCTTGCAATGTGTTACCTTCAGCAACAAATCTACAGTGCTCCCTGCCATGACTTTTGAATATTATTTATAATTCCAGTAGATTACACAGCTATAAAATTAATCATAGAAAATAAAACATAATGATTTGTGGCAGAAAAACTAGATGAGTCATAATAAATGGTTACATTTGGAGAAAATGGGTTGGAATGCGCAGACCAAAGCCTAATCCAACCAATTTAGTCAAATTACTTGGATATCCTCCCAGGATACAATTTCATATTTTACTGGCATGGGGGGAGGGGGATATTACCCTGAATGTAGAAAAGGCCAATCAAAATATAAACCATAAGGAAGGATTCATTTTAATGGGGTTGGAGCCATTTTCATTAGAGACTTTAAAGTAGCCAACAGGTAATTGATGTTATCTACAACCATAGTGCCAGAGTCTTGAACAGTTACATGCTCAGCTTTTAGTCAAACAATCTGTATTGGCAAAGAGAAGTAGGTCTTGCTTTTGAAATAAATAGATAATAGCTATTTATATAGATAACAGGAATGTGGTGGCTTAGTGGTTAAGATGCCAATTCTGATGATCAGCCCAAGACCAGAAGGTTGGCAGTTTGAGGCCCGAGTGCTGCATGATGGGGTGAGCTCCTGTCACTAGTCCCAGCTTCTGCCAACCTAGCAGTTCGAAAGCATGCAAATGCAAGTAGATAGATAGGTACCAGTTTGGTGGGAACGTAACGGTGTTCGGTGCAGTCATGCTGGGCACATGACCACCAGAGTCATCTTTGGACAACACTGGCTCTTCAGCTTAGTAACAGAGATAAGCACCACCCCTTACAGTCAGTCATAACTAGACATTCTCATTCTCTTCCTCTACCTTTATTGTTTATTGATATAGATAAATACAGATATAGATAGATATGTGTCTTGTTCACATTTGCCTATTATTCTTCAGTACCTGGGACATCCCTCTTATTTTTTGAAATCTGATAGATTTATGGCTTTTTGCCAAGAGGTTTCTGCTTCTTTTCTCAAGTACTCAGCTGCCCTTGCTTTACCTAAGAAGGTCCTTTAAACTGCATATCACTTTACTGCCAAGATAAAAAGGTCTAATCATCTAATAGTTGTGTTGAAGAGGTATTTAAGTTATCATTTAGAACTATTAAAGGTTCAGGAACCCTGTCCTCTTACACACCTATGTACTTAACTGATAAGTAGTTTACCAGTATGTATATTTTCTCCAAGAATGAATAAACACCATTCACTTTTGTTGATGTAGTATAGCTAGGTGGAGAATAAAGGGAGGAAATCCCTGATCCATTGTTTTCTATGGCTTTCTATTTTAGCAAGACCTTCAGGATGGCTCAGTAGGTAATAAGCAGTTAATACAATGTCTAGTAAGTTGCTCCATAATCATGCAGGCCACTGCCTTCTTCATCAGATGCTACTTCCTAACCAGTGTCAAGAGAAGCCCAACATTGCCTTGGTCATTTTAGTAAAGAAGTCTTTCCTCTGGTTGATAGTGGCTCGCCTCAAGCTCTTAGAAGCGAACTGTGACTGAGTTGTGAGTCTGAGCTCCAGATGTGTGGATTCAACCAACTGTGAGTTCAAAAGTACTAAATGAATGATATGAGAGGCTGAAGGGAGACAGAAAGTGTGAGGGTGGAGAGAGACTGGGGATCTATTAAATGGTGGGAATCCAAGCACAGTGTTTATCATGAATCCATGCCTCCCACCATTTTATAGATTCTCCAGTCTTTCTCCATCCTTGCATCTATTTTACATAAGAGACTTGATCATCCACAGAATTTGGTATCCACAGGAAGTTCTGGAAACAATCCCCCATGGATACAGAGGGCCAACTGTATTATTTATTGAGGTGGCTTATTAGAATTGTTTTCCCATATCTTAATTATCTTTCACCCTCCTTGGCATTTCAAATGGCAACAATAGAAACCATTTGTGCTTATTGCTGGGAGAATGGGAAAATGGGACAAAGACAGCCCTGGCATGAGGATTTTCAGATTCTGAGGAAGCTGTGTTAGGGCCTTTACAGACTGCCAGAAATAATGCAGCTCGAGGCCACTTTAACTGTCCTAGCTCAATACTAGGGAATCATGGGAATTGTATTTTTTTTCTGGGACACTGAGCCTTCTCTGTTAGAGAGCTCTGGTGCCACAATAAGCTACAGTTCCCATGATTCCTTAGCACTGAGCTAGGACAGTTAACGTGGCCTCAAGCTGCATTATTTCTGGCAGTCTGTAAAGACCCTTGGGGGGATGCAGACAGGCGGCTGTTGGTTGTCCTGGGAAGTGGTGGATTGGGGCCGAGGCTGCTCTATGCCTCGGTCCTGATCCTCCCTTTAGCTGCCTGGGAAAGGAGCACTAAAACAGCGCTCCTTCCACAAGCCGCGAAAGGGGTGCTGGAAGAGCCGCCATGCGGCTCTTATGCACCTCTTCCAGCTCAGCGTGTCTGGACGCTGAGCCAGAAGGACGTCATTGGAGCACCCACTGTGTGTAACGGTGGGCGCTCTGATGACATCCTTGGGAAGGGGTTGGGGTGCCCAGCGTGAGGCTGCCCCTCCCCTTCCTTGCCTCTAAGATGACGCAAAGTGCCATCTGCAAAGGGGGTTAGTTTTCTGCAGCATAAAAAAGAGTAAGGAAAGGGGAGACAAAATAAATGTGGCATCACCTTTAAGACTACCTGATTTTTATTTTTGTATGAGCTTTTGTGGATATAAATCCATTTCTTTGGCTACATTATGAGTAGTATTATGGCTTCTGGCATAAAGCATAATAATACAGATGTGGGAATGCTTCCAGAAGAAAGAAGTAAACCTTTTCTCTAAATGTTCAAATGATGATGGTGGACCTGCTTATGCTTTCTCTCCCCCCCCACACTTCCCTCCTTGTAAATCAGCTGTAGTTCAGTGTATGCATCAGTGCTGACCACATCCTTGTTGTTAAAATATCTGCTTTGTTTGTTGGAAGGGAACCCACAGTTACACACAGCACCTATTCTTGTTGTCTCTGGATTTATTTATAACTAATGTCCTGAGAAAGACACCTTTGGAAAAACTTTAAAAAATAGTGAAATAAGAAAATGCATCTTAGCTTCTACTTTAGTCTGCCAGATAGCCTTTGTTTCCTGTTTTCAGCAAGTGGTACCACCATCCAGGCTAATAGTCCAGAGAAGGAAATAAAATGTTATGAATTATCATAGCATCCCAAGATATAGGAGAATATATAGCTGTTGCCCTCAGAGAAGGTAAGGTTAAATGTTAACATGTGTCAATTAATACATTCTCCATTCTGTACCAATGTTATAAAAAATTTATTGGGAGCTTTCTACAATAGTAAACCATTCACAAGCATAAAAGTGGTTGTTAGATAGCTCATTGATTCAAGTAACCTTCTGAGTTCTTGCCCTTTTGCATCTCATTCAAGTTTGAGATTCATCTCTCTTTAAGTTTTCAAGGCTATTTTGAGTGATATCTTTCTGTGTTTTTTTAAAGCTATGAGAAGGAAGCCATGTGAGCCTGTTCACACTTGTGTCATTAGAATTACAGATCATAGAATCATAGAGTTGGAAGAGATCACAAGGGCCATCCAGTCCAATCCCCTGCTATGCAGGAACACACAATCAAAGCACCCCTGACAAATGGCCATCCAGCCTCTGTTTCAAAACCTTCAAAGGAGGAGACTCCACCACACTCCAAGGAACTAGAATTGTTGTCACCCAGCACAGTGCCCAATTGGGAACCATTCTGTTTCTCCATATTCTGTCCTAACAATAGCAACTTGACCTAAGTACAGATTTTTCATCAGGACTATCAGATGTGTTAGCACTCCCATGTCTTTAAAAGCCATTCATAGTTTTTTTTTTTTTTTTGTGATCTATTCAGTCAAAGGCTTTGCTATAGTATATAAAGCACATGCTGATTTTCTTCTGGAATTCTTTAGTCTGCTCCATGAACCATTGTATGTTTGCAGTGTGATACCCAATGCCTCTTCCTTTCCTGAACCTAGTTTGCACCTCTGGGATTTCTATCTCCATATATGACTGCAGTCTGTGCTGCAGTATTTTGAGCATAATTTTGCTTGCATGGAAAATTAATACTATAGCCCTATAGTTGCTGCAGTCTTTTGTGTCTCCGTTGTGGATGTGGATGTATATTGATTGTTTTCAGTCTGTTGGCCACCTTTTTGTTTCTATATTTGTTGACATATTTTAGCTAACACTATGGTTGAGTCTGTCTGTATAGTTTGTAATAATCCAATTGGAATATTGTGTGTTCCTGGTGATTTATTCTTCCCAATTTCTCTCAGTGAAACTGAACTTTTTTTTTGGCTGGTCTCTTACAAGTAATCAAAATGGTGATGTAGGAACTGTAGCACTAGTTGAACTGAAGTTATTGGAATCCTAAGCTAAATACAACTGTTAATAGCACCATTAAATCAATTGCTGGCAAGTAAATCAGCACAATGATACATTGAATTGATTCAGTGGGCCTACTCCAGTTGAGATGAGCAATGGGATTAAGGCCCATGGCACAGAACAAGGACAGTCAGAAACATTTGACTTGCAGATTGTATAGGACTGGATGTCTCACAACAGTTTTGAACTAATCTTATTTTGGAGCAGTGGTTCCCAACCTTGTGGTGCATTGTTAATTGCTATCAGATGAGCTTCAACCTATGACAACCTTATGAATGAGAGGCCTCCAAGATACCATGTTAATAATAGCCCTGCTAAGGTCTTGCAGACTCAGAGCCATCGCTTCCTTGATTGCTTCCATCTACTTGTAATGTGGTGTTCCTCCTTTCCTTTTATCTTTTGGCACATAATTGTTGTATAACTGTTGTAGTATAACAGGGGCTGGCAACCTACGGCCCGCGTGCCAGTTCTGCCCCAGGGCCCCGCACTTACTGGGCCAGGCAGACTCTTGCCGCCTCGGCCTGCCACCGCCACCGCGCATTTTGGTCGCCGCGCGGCCATGCGTGCCGCAACTGCCATTTTGATTTCCAAAATGGCGGCCATAATGCATTTTCGCATGCGCAGGAGTACTGTGCATGCGCAAATGAGCCGCAGCTGCCATTTTGGAAAACAAAATGGTGGCCACAACATGTGCGGAGGTGGTTGCAGCAGCACGCGCTGCGGCGGCAGTGGTAGCGGCAGCGGCGGCAGCGTGCGCCACCATTCCCCCCCGGCCCGCCGAAAGGGACCACTTTGGGGGATCGGCTCCTGGCTCAAAAAGGTTGCCTACCCCTGTAGTATAATTCCCAAATTTCTCAGCCATTTTGGCCAATAGTTGGAGATTCGTGGAACTGTTGTCAAACAACATCTAGGGAATCAAGTTTTGAAACCATTGCATTAGAACCATGTTTTCCATAACTCATGTAGAGCTCTGTCAAATTGAATTAATCATAGTTCAGAGAATGAGACACAAGAAAGGTTTACTTTCTTTGAATGTGTGAAGAAATCTTCTCTCATACGCCAAACACATAGGTAACATAGGAACAAGGCTTCATAGTCCAGACTTTCTGTCCGGACAACAAAACACCAAAAGAACTGCCTTGATCCAGAAAAAAAATATGGCAAACAAATAACTTCCCACAAAAAGGTTTTACCTAGGGAGGCAAAGAATGTATGGTCAAAATGAGCACATTTAATAAAGAATCAGTCTTAGGTATTATCAAATTATTTCACATTTGCTATCACAGAGAACATCTCATATAGTCAGGCTAACTACAGAAATACAGGAATATAAGAAATCAAACAGCACATGCTTTGACCCTTTGGGGTCTTCCTCAGCAGTAACATATGAGCTCCTGAATAATAGATTCTATATTAAACTTATATATGGGATGTATATTGTGGAGAAACAGCCCTGATCATACATATAGATGTATATAACAAAATTGAATTTGGAACTGTAGTTACATAAATGAGCTAGGTTTAGAAAAAAATTGTGAATCCACAGACCTTCCTATGAGGCTTCATGCAAAAGTATAAAATATCAAGATAAGTTTTTTTCCATGATGCGTCCAACACACAACTTATTCCTGCAGAGATGCTTGAAAATATATGCACACTTAGGCTAGATCAGTGTTTCTCAATTATTTTCTGTCATGCCCCCCCCCTAGGAAGAAGAAAACATTTCGCACCCCCCGCGCGACTGTAAATAGTATCATTTGTCTATAAAATTGTTATAAGTACACCTCTGCATAACACTGTATCCTTATTAACGTATATGAGAATAAAAAAGGAAAGAAATGTGGATCAATTTACAACAAAGAATAGCTTTATTAACTGTAGCTGAAAAGATTTAAAGGAGCACAGGATTTAAAGGAGCACAATATTAAAAAAACCTTTAACCTGAAAAACAAAAATATATAAAATAATTTGAGCTGATTTTTTAATCAGAGGTGATGTCTGGATTAATGGCTACAATGAGCATGTTTTGCAACGCATAGCTTTTCAAAGCGGGGTTTGAAGCAG
This sequence comes from Phrynosoma blainvillii, assembly GCA_026167975.1. Lineage (NCBI taxonomy): Eukaryota > Metazoa > Chordata > Lepidosauria > Squamata > Phrynosomatidae > Phrynosoma > Phrynosoma blainvillii. Next base: position 44,561,760 of record JANUYF010000004.1, on the reverse strand, counting down.
GACACAGCAACTCTCAGCTCCTTCTCAATGTGTAGCCGAGACCTGTGTTTGCTTTTCAGAGCAGCAACAGCAGAGAAGCCAATCTCACACAAGTAAGAAGTTGCAAATGGAAGAAGAATGTGCACAGCTCTTTGTCCTAAGAGTGGATATTGCTTCTCCACACTCAGCCAGAATTCACTCAGTGTCTGGGATGTGAAACTTAGGGGGGTTGCAGACTGCCAGAAATAGTGTGAATTCAGTCCACTTTTAGGGTTAAGGTTAGAGTTAGGGAACCATGGGAACTGTATTTTATTGTGGCATCAGAGTTGTCTGACAGAGAAGGCTCAATGTCTCAGAAAAATAACAGTTCCCATGATTCCCTAGCACTAACCCTAACCCTAAAAGTGGACTGAATTCACACTATTTCTGGCAGTCTGCAACCCCCCTTAGCCTTTGCAGACTGCCAGAAATAGTGCACATTAAATTGAGGCACTGCCCTGGCTCAGTGCTAGGGAATCATGGGAACTGTAATTTATTGTGGCACCATAGCTCTCTGACAGAGAAGGCTCAATGTCTCAGAAAAAAATACAATTCCCATGACTCCCTAGCACTGAGCCAGGGCAGTGCCTCAAATTAATGTGCACTATTTCTGGCAGTCTGCAAAGGCCCTAACTCAATATGGAGTCAGATGTGATTTCTATGAACTGCTCCTCCTCTGCAAAACTGAAACCAGTAGGAGCTGGTGCATTAAAAGGATCTCTCACCCAGTCATACTGGGAACTGTTTTCAGGAAAGTACTTTGTAAAGAATCCTATCAGTGATGAAATATGTTGCTTAAAATATGGAATCACTGAGGTGGCATCATAGTCAGTAGTGTCAACAAATTCCTGCAAGTTCTCAAATGACACGGTACTTCCTTCATCAAGTCTCCTGCCCCACATTGCAAGCTTTCGAGTGAAAGATTTGATCTTGTCTGTGGCCTGAGGGAGGTGTTGATTTTGCCCTTGAAGCTGTAGATTTAGTTCATTGAGCTTTCCAAATATGTCACTCAGGTAAGCAAGTTTCATCAGCAAGTTCACATCACTAAACTTTCTTGCAACGTCATACTTATGCTCCTGCTCCAAAAACATTGTTAGCTCCTCTCTGAGCTCAAAAACTCGGGACAACACTTTTCCTCGTGACAGCCACCTTGCTTCACTGTGAAACAGCACAGCTTGATGTTCAGCTCCCATCTCCTGACAGATAGCAGAGAAAACTCTTGTTTTTAGTGGTCTGGTCTTTATTAAATTGACTACTCCTATAATGTCAGTCATAACCTCATTTAATTCAGAGGAAAGGTGCCTTGATGCCAGTGCCTCTCTATGTAAAATACAGTGTGTCCACTCAGCATTAGGTGAGGCCTTCTTGATGAGTGTCTGAAGTCCTTTTCTCATCCCTGCCGTGGTCTGTGCACCATCACTGCAAACATGCATGCAATTCTCCCACTTTAGCCCATTCTCAATCAGGAAGTAGTCTAGCATTTTGAATAGCTCTTCAGCCGTGGCTCTGTCTCTGACAAAAAAGTAGATCCTCACATAGAGAATTTGCCATTTCAAAACGTACATAAGCGATAAACAAACAGTCTTTGTTGCTGTCAATTGCTTCATCAAATTGTAAGGCAAAACGTTTATCCTTGAGTTTATCTATCAGCTGTTCGTTAAGATCGTCAGCAATGTCATTTATACGTCTAGCAACGGTGTCATTTGACAGAGGGATAGTTTTTATTTTTGCAGCACTTGTGTCATCCAGCATGACAGAGAGCATGTCTAATGCTGCAGGCAGTATCAGCTCTTCTGCTATGGTGTGGGGTTTTTTGCACTGAGAAATTTGGTATGCCACCTTATATGATACCAAAAATGCTCGCTTGTTTACTGAAGTAGCAGTCAGAAAGTGGGATGATTGTTTGCAATATTCGACACGTTTTCGCTGAAAAAACTCAAGCGGCTTATTAGCGTGATTGGGGTGTAATGTCTTTAAGTGACGACTTAATTTATTTGGCTTCATGCTGTCCACTGCCAACATTTTTAGACATAGTAAGCACACCGGTCTTTCCTCGTCTCCCACCGTAGTCACAGTGAAGCCAAGCACTACATACGCCTTGTCATATTTCCTCGTCTTAGCCTTTGGAAGACTTTCTTTTATCTCCTTCTCTTCTTCTCTCTCTGCCTGTCTTCTCATCCCTCTTAAAAATTTTTTCATGATGTCACTTGAGGGTCTGCTACACTTCGTGTCTACAAAGAGAAGAGGGCGCAACTGAGAGTGATCCTTTTTAATTGTCAGAAATTTGTAAAATACAAAGATTAAAAGCATAAAAATGAGCTACACCTACATCAGTTGTGGAGCAATGGCAATAAGGCATAGATGGATGAATGCCCCCTACAGGTCGTGTTGACGCATTTCAAAGCATAATAAAAGCCTTTTCATCAGAACACTGACCTTTTTTGGCTGAATTGGCGATGTCCCCTTTTATGTGTCTTCAACTCCTTTATTTTAGGCGTTTTTCTGTACAGAGGACCGATTTCCGGGTCTAAAAGTCACACGGGTGGGTTTGGCCAATCAGGATAGAGCATCATGTCTATCTAATCGGGTCATTTGCATGTGTCACGTGCGTTGGTGGTCACGTGGTCCTCCGCGTCGGACTGCTACTGGGGCTGCGCTGAGACAATCTCCAGTGTTCGTGCCGTGCTGCTCCCTCTCTCCAGCCGTAGAGTTGCTAGGCAACCAATGCCATGTGGGACGCCGCTTGCGAGTGAGTTGGAAGATCCGATCTAGAAATCTAATATGACAGTATTTGCCGAGGTCAAACGAGCCCCCCTTTACGGAGCCTCACGTCCCCCCTTGGGGGCGCGCCCCACTATTTGAGAAGTACTGGGCTAGATTAATATATTAGTGCATGTAAGATTCTCTATAAAGTTCATTTGCATTGATTGTGCTGTACATTCCTTACCTCTCTGCTTTTTGTCATAGCTTTCTGGGTAATAAGGGTAGTTCTTTGGGTTCTCAAAACAAGTTCTTTGTTTTGTTGGGTGAGGGAATCTTTTATCACCAGTATCTAGCAGACTGGCAGTATGTAGTGGCCTCCAGATGTTCCAGTGCTGGTTGCTCCCTGTTCAGTGCAGGACCGTGGCAAACAGATGCCACAGTTCTGAGGCTGGCTGCTGCCATGGTGTGCAATGGACTGCCAGCAAGGAGCATTTTTTGCACTCCTTTTGCAGCTGGGTTTGGGGCACCTTAGGTGGACATGACACTGATCTGGGGTCATGCCTTATCTGTACACCATGGCCCTGGATTGGCCCAAAGGCAGTGCTTTTGGTCTGTCTTTTTCAGGCCACTGTTGGCGAGTTCCTCTACTGTCTCATTGTGAGAATAATAATAATAATAAATAATAAATTTTATTTTTAGCCCGCCTCTCTGTAAAGCAATCGAGGCGGGTTCCAACAATTAAAATAGTACAGCTAAAAGCACATTCCCTCCCTCCAAATCTGTCCACCCACTCCTTAAAACAAGATTAAACCAAGATTGAGTTAAAACAAACAAACCATTAAAACCATTATGCTAAGACCAACTGAACAATTGTGCTCATCAGACAAGATAAGAGGCCCATCTCCTCATGACGGTTGTTATAAGGCCTGCCGAAAGAGATCCGTCTTTACTGCTTTCTTGAAAGCAGCAAGAGTGGTAATAAGATGGATCTCATCCGGCAGGCCGTTCCAGAGTCTGGGAGCGGTTGCGGAGAAAGCCCTCTGGGAGGTCTGAGACAGCCTGGTCTTTATTGGCTGTAACAGATTCCTCCCAGAGGACCGCAAGGCACGGGGGGATCATATGGGGAGAGGCGGTCCCTAAGATAAGATGGACCCAAGCCATGTAGGGCTTTAAAGGTCAAAACTAACACCTTGTACTGTGCCCGGAAACTGATCGGCAGCCAGTGGAGGGATTTCAGCACTGGTGTTATGTGCTCCCTCCTTGATGTTCCGGCAATTAGCCTGGCTGCCATATTTTGTACCAATTGCAGTTTCCGGGTTAGGCACAAGGGTAGCCCCATGTAGAGCGCATTACAGTAATCCAAACGAGAGGTTACCAGGGCATGTACCACGGCTTCCAGGTCCCTCATGTCCAGATAAGGGTGCAACTGGCGTATCAGCCGAAGCTGATAACAGGCACTCCTGACCGTCGCATTCACCTGACTAGTCATGTGAAGCGACGAGTCTAGAAGTATCCCCAGACTGCGAACACAGTCCTTAGAGGAGAGTGTGACTCCGTCCAGGACTGGAGACTGTATTCCCAGATCTGGTTTCGGGCCTGTAACTGTGAGTACCTCCGTTTTGTCCGGATTCAACTTCAATCTGTTTTTCCTCATCCAATCCATTACCGCTCTTAGACAGTCATTAAGAGGAGAGATGCCATCTGAAGTCTGAGACGATGATCTGGTCATGGAGAGATATATCTGGGTGTCGTCAGCGTACTGAAGACACCGCGCTCCATGCCTCCGAATGATCTCACCCAGCGGCTTCATGTAAATATTGAATAGCATCGGGGACAGGATGGCGCCCTGAGGGACGCCACAATTAAGCTCGATTTTGGAAGAGCAACTGTCCCCGAGCCTCACCCTCTGAGATCTGCCCGAGAGGAAGGAGCGGAACCACTGCAGTGCAGTGCCTCCAACTCCCAACTCTCTCAAGCGATCCAAGAGGATGGCATGATCTATAGTATCAAAGGCCGCTGAGAGATCCAAGAGCACCAACAAGGTCACACTACCCCTGTCGATACTCAAGCGGAGGTCATCGGTCAGAGCAACCATGGTAGTCTCCACTCCAAATCCCGTCCTAAAGCCAGTTTGAAATGGATCAAGATAATCGGTTTCATCCAAGACTGCTTGGAGTTGGGAAGCTACTGCCCTCTCGATCACCTTGCTTAAAAAAGGAAGCAAGGATACTGGTCGATAGCTATTTTTATCCAGAGGTTCTAGGGAGGGTTTTTTCAGGAGTGGCCTAACCGCCGCCTCCTTTAGACAAGATGGTACCATCCCCTCCCTGAGTGACGCGTTGATTGTGTCCCGAAGGTCTCCTTTGGCACATGTGGGAAGGTCTTCTATGCACATATTGCATGCATGCTAATCCACAGCTTTTGGCATTCACAAGGGATCCTGGAACCAAACCCCAGCAGATTCCAAGGGCCCACTGTGGCTGCTTGGAATAATAAAGCAGCACTGAATACAGGTTATGTTTGAATCAAAATTTGTTTCACTTTCATCTTCTTGTTTGTTCCATAATGAAAGTGATCCCAAAGGTGCAGGTTGCTTTGGAACCTTTGTCATTGATTGTTACTGCTATTAAAATGCTTTATTATTCTGGCTTTTTGTGCAGCAATGCTATCCTCTAATAGACACATAATCATCTTTCAGAATTTACTCAGTATAGCCAGGGGTGGATTAAGAATGGCATTCCAGACCTTCCGCATTGGCCCACAGCTGAACTTTAAGCAGATAGATGGAAAGGGCTCTTGCTGTGTTCAGAAATGAAAGCTTATCTTGTGAAGGCTTCAGGTCAGCTGTCACAACATCATGCATTTAACATAAGCAAAACTCAGTTGGCCTGAAAAGACCTACAGTAGCATAATTGGAAAAGTGGTGTCAGAACTACAGTAATGTTGGGAACACGAAAAAAGCATTTCCTCAGGCTTAGCCGAAGCTACCTCAGTGGGAGTGCTTTCGTTCTTGCTTACTTAAAACAACAACAACAATTTACTTGGCACCAAGAAAAGATGCATTAGTGATGTCCAAATGGCAGCCTCGGTTCAATTAAAAGTCCATATGAACAGTATAGCTTTCAATGTTTACAAGCTGTTTTTCAGTTTGACGGCTGTGAACCATGCTTTAAAAGTAGAACAAGTTGTGTGAAAGATGTGTTGGAAAATTTGTTTTAACATAAAATGCTTTAGGGAGATGAAACAATGGCAAAAGAAATACCAAAGTGCATTCAAACTAATCCGTTTCCATTTTTGGACTGTTTTTCATGGTTCCTGTCAGGAACGCTAAATACTGTATTAGCACCACACAGTGACTTTCCCTTTAGGGCAGTCCCCAATTTCTGATACTTGTTGATAAGTAATGGGTTGGAAATATGTAAGTCTTCATATGTTTTTGGCCTACCACTCTTATTAGCTTAAGCCAGGAATGATGAGAACTCTTGTCCAAAACTATAGGGAGGGTAGCAGGTCTCCCAACTCCATTTAAATGTTTTATATTTGTTTTTTATTTTGAGACATGTGTGGGATGACTTTGCATACATTTTTAGAGATTTTGGAGATTGCTTTATAGTGCTCTCTCTTCAGATAATAAATGCTGAAGTAATCTGATCTAACAACCCACTGTGATATTGTGCAACCAGAATAACAAGATTCATTCTGACACTGGGACATCTTAATGGAACATTGTTTTGCTCTGTTGAAGAGTTATTATCTCCATGAACTGACTGCATGCTTTTGGAACATCTGTTTGGCCACCATGGGAAACAGGATGTTGGACTATATGAACCATTCATCTGAGCCACCAGGGCACTCCTTATGGTCTTGAGACTAGGCAAATGCAGAGGAAAAGGATGCAACCTATGGTAGGAAGAAGAGCTTTCAACATTGTGTTAAAGGGGAGGATCACCTCTTCAGATAATAATTATGAAAATATAGGTGTTACAAATCTGTTAGATGTCCTGGCATAAATATCATATGCCCCTATGGGCTGGCTTTCACAGTTCATCCACTGTGTGGTGAGGTGTGAGTGCAGTACTTGAGGCCTCTCAATCTGTACATTTAGACAGCCACACATTATAGATGTTTTGCATACACATAATCCAAGCATCACAAAATAGGGTTGGAAAGATTGCATTGGCAGAGTATATATTTGTCCTGATACATGATGCCTCTTTGTTCTGAGCGTACATGACATTCTCTTGAGGTTGAATTGTACAAGCTCCTTGTGCCAAAGCATGTATGTAAAGACTCACCATTGTGAAAAAAGACCCTGAGATATATGTGAAAGGTCTTGTATATAGCATGAAGGTACATAAAATGTCCAGCTCACCTGATAAAAGATGATGATGAAACATACCTTCTGTTCTCAGTCTGCCATATTTATGCTTACATAGCCCAAACACTCAAGCACAAGAAGTATTGGCAGATTTGGGAACTAGATTTGCAGATTACAAAAAACACACACACACAAAAAAACAAAAAACAAAAACAAAACACCTACCACAAACAAAACATGTCTGGAACAAAATCCAAAACTGCCTCATCAAAATATAGTGGCATGGAATGGTGACCCTGTGTGAGAAGGGAAATCAGAGAACAGAACACAATGTCTAAAAGACATGTTTATATAGATATTGAAAAAAGCATTTGTCCAGGTAGGTCACTCCCTAGTTCACACTGCGGAACTATGTTTAAATGTCTGCAGATATGAGAATGAGAAGTACCAGTGGCTCTTTTCAGGCTGGGGAGTCTGTGCAAAGTACTCTGGGTGTTCCCTACTCTATGCGACCCTACAGCTGCCACATCACCCATTGATGCTTTTCTGTTGTTCTGCTTTCTTATCCTATTCTCTCCCATTTTCTCTCCTCTGCCTTGACATCCTGGTTGCCCTACTTTCTTATTCCAAGCTTACCAGGTAATAATAGCAAGAAGTGATTCCTCCCCTTTTTATTTTAGCCACACACCACACAGTAAAGAGCCTGTTGTCAAGATTCTAACCTTGTCTACATTTCCATTTCCACACAATGCCTCTGGGCAAATAAAAATGGTGGTGAAGAGGGGTTTTGGGCACTGCTTGGCAGGTCTGCCTGACTAAATATGGCAACAGCAAGAACAAAACAAATAAAAATGGGATGGTATATGTTGATGGAGATTGGCATTTTATCCAGATTCTGAAGCATGGTGCTACTGCTATGTTTCCCATTTCCCCTCATCTTACTACCATTGTCACTTTTGGCAAATACTGGGGGAGTGGTGATTATATGGAAGCTGTAAGGCCCTAGGATTGCTCAGCATTTCATGCTCTTTAAAAACTCAGCCTTCTCAAAAAGAATGACTTTTCCCTGGATGGGCAGAGTGGAACATTTCTGAAGGATATGTATTATTATTATTATTATTATTATTATTATTATTATTCCATTGGATACAATGAATTAATGCAGTCAATTCAGACTGTATACTAATTTTGCATTTCAGTCCCATCTGTGTAACTCAGTGAATATTCATGGGTGCATTACTAGTTACCTGGAGGCGTAAGACAATGACAATATGAGAAGGGTAGAGGAGATAGGAAAATATCTCTCTGCCCTGTCTTAGGTTTTATTGGATTTATGACCAACTGGGAAGCTTATTGATGTAGCCATTCTCCTAATTGCTCAGGAAATGCCCTTGACTGCACACTGTATTGCTACTACAATCCATTTTCTCTAATAGGAAATAAATACTCTCAATATTTTTTGAGTGAAATTGTGACTCAGTTGAATCACAATAGAGTTTATTTGCATAACCTAGCTTTTGTTACCCTTTGGGATGTTTTTGTCCTGCAGAATTAATCTCTCATATAAATTGTAAATAAATTATATTAATACTGTTTTAGGGAGCAAATTAAATATTCTGACTAGAGAACTGGTAGAGGTAGACAATTAGAATAGTGTTTTCTAATGCATTTCAATTTATTTTCTTCATTTGGAAGTAAAGCCTCCCCCCCCCAACCCCCTCAACCTCGGAAATTTTAAGTCAGTATTTAAAATGGGGTTGTTTGGAGGATATTACTTACCTTAAAAAGAAATATCTCAAAAGTGGACTTTAAAAATCAGATGCATTTGTGTTTGATAAAGATGATAAAGCAGAAAGCAAGAGAGAAGATGCTACTTAATGTGCTGTTGTACTGAGCATATTAAAAATGATAGTTGTTATTCAAACCCATTTTATGGCATCTTCTCTGAATACAAGAACAAGCAAACAAGGCAAATACTAAAGCAGATACAAAAAGAAAAAGGAGGAGAATGTGTGTGTATGGGGGAGGGAACAAGAAGAGAAATTTAAAAACCTCTAAGCTTTCTCTGGGCTTATTCCCACTTGCTTTTCATCCTCTTTGTGAGTCACATTGACATTGGGTCACGGGAGTGATTCGTACCAATGTGTACTATGGAAGTGAATTATTACAAGAATTTCATGCATTCGTGTCTTTTTTGACACGCTTGTCATTCATACTAGCCAGTTTTTTAAAAAATGTCAATCATATGACATGTATCTATGTGTCATCACTGCCAACCTGGGCAGCATCCCCAGGGTTCCGGAGCTCCCAAGCCTCCTGAGGAGCAGGCAGTTCCGGGGCTCCAGGATCAGGTAAGGGCATATGCCCACTAGCCCCAGTGGAAAGGAAGCTGAGGGAAGCACGGGCAGATCCTGCCAAACAGCCTTTGGGGAGGGATGGAAGGGGAGGGGGTGGTGGATGGCAGTGCTTTAGGATTGCCATAAATCTGAAACAACTTGAAGGCACACAACCCACCCACACACAAGGCAAACCCTATCATGGGGGACTGTTACTCAAGTAAGTGCAGAGGAGGGCTCCAGCATAAAATCCCACTGGGTGGCCTTCAGCAAGTCACACTCTCTCAGCCTCAGAGGATGGCAAAGGAAAAAACCCCTCTGAACAAATCTGCCAAGAGCCCCCCTATGTTTCCTTAGGGTGGCCAAAAGTCAGGAAGGACTTGAAGGCACACAACAACAACAACAACAAAGAGGGAGAGCTAGTCCTCCTGAAAACAAGGCAACTAGCTCTGCTGCAGGGGAGAGAAACCTGGTCCTGGCTCTTCCAAGAGGCTGAGAGAGCAACCCTTCCTCTTCCACCATCACCCCCATCATCCCCTGCTGCCCATCCTCCCTAGCTGTACCTGAAGGCAACTGGAAGAGAAGGAGCCCCTCCTCCTGAGGCTGTGGCTGCAAAAGGGGACGATAAAGAGGAAGGAGGAGGAAAAGTCAAGGAGGTGAGGGAAGAATGGCCAAGCTAAGGCAGGCTCAGCCCTCCAGAAAGCCAGGGCCACTGGGCTCAGGGAGGGCTCCTGGGGGGTTTAAGTGGCAAATGCCTGAGCCCAGGGCCAAAGAAGGAGGAAGGCACCCTCATTTCTCTCCTTCCCCTGGGGAGACAGGGTGAGCAGCAGGCATCCTTTTTTCCAGGACCTATCCTCCTCTCCCTCCTCCTCCAGGGACCATGTGTGTCCTCACCCCAAAGGAGGACAAGGGCCTGGCCTTGACTTTTTTGAGGCAGCCACCAGGTTTGGAGAGCTCAGCTGCTCAGCCTCACCCACTCCTCTGGGGGTCTCTCCAGTCCCTGAAACTGGGAGGGCAGAGGGTGGTGGTGGACAGTCCTTTCTTGTGTAATGGCCTCCCTTTTTCTTGAAAGTCCTCTATTTTGAGCATGACTAAGAAGCCTGCATTTACATTTCTGTATGAGTGCTTTTAGCTTTTCTTTGGTGTCATGCCCTCTCTTTCTTTTGTTTTCTTCTAAAATGCCCTCCCTTTTGAGGAATGCCCTTGTCTTCTCTGCCAGAGGGAGCCCCAACCTTCTGCCTTTAGTCCCTCCCCTCCAGTGCAATGAGAATCAGGTCCTTCATTCACACTTGTTGAACAAGTTTCCGAATCACTTTTTTTTCAAAAGAACCAACAAAAAAAAACTAATGTTTGTATTGTATTTGCCTTGCTTCAAAGTGACTCCAACTGATTACATTTGGGTCAGAAACCATTTTCAATGTGAACGAGGCATATATAAAGCGATCAACAAATCACTTCAAATCATAGTGGGAATGAGCTCTTTGCTAGCTGGATTACCAAAGTCCTTGGAATGAATGAAAAATCTCTGTGATAGACTAAATGCACAATGCTGGGCAGAAGAACATATGATCTGATTGAGTAACCCTTTTTGCAAAATAGGTGTAATGAGGTTGAATGTGTGTGGGGAGAGTGTTGTTGTAGGATCACAGCAATGTAAATGTTAATGCCAAATCTTTGTTAAAAAGAGTGCTTAAGCCCTACAGCTTTACACAGCCATGTGAAGTCCCACTGCAGAATGTACATAATCCAATCTGGATTCATATGTGACTGCTTTCCTTCCTAAAGTGGTCATTTTAAGCACAATGTAACATTTAATTTGATCAGGATTTGTAAGCATACAACTGTTTTAGGTCGCACAGCAAGAACATGTATGTGCATAGTATCTATGCTACTCTCCTTCAATTTGGTATTCCCTAGATTTTTTTGGAATAGAATAATAGAATCCTACAGTTGGAAGAGACCACAAAAGCCACCTAGTCCAGCCCCCTGCCATGCAAGAAAACATAAAGCACTCTTGACAGATGGCCACCCAGCCTCTGTTCAAAAACCTCCAAAGAAGGAGAGTCCACCACTTTCTGAGGCAGCACATCCCGCTGTTGAACAGCTCTGTCAGGAGGTTCTTCCTAATTTTGAGGTGGAATCTCTTTTCCTGAGATAGCCATTGCTCTGTCTCTGGAGCAGCAGAAAACAAGCTTACTCTATCCTCAATATGACATCCCTTCAAATATTTAAACATGGCTATCATGTCACCTCTGAACCTTCTCTTGCCCAGGCTAAACATACTAACTCCCCAAGCCGCTACAATTTCTTTCATCCATCACCTTTTCACATAGTGGATGGGATGGATGAAAGTTATGGTACAAAACACATGAAGGTTTGGGAAGGCTACTCAAATGAATATAAAGGAGTTAGAGACAGAACAGAAATACTTTTTTGGGGAGGTGGGGGACTCAGCTCCCATAACCCTTCAGCCAGCCTATCCACTCCCCTAAATGCTAAATAGGACATTCTGGGTATTGTTCTCCAAAAGTTGTTGGGGATGAGGATGTACTATCATTTAATAGAGAAATGATTATTATATTATAGGATGTTCGTTCTACAAGTGTGTTCATTCAAGGACTGTTTGCTTTCCATCTAACTGGAATGCACAATGATAGCAAAAGACTGTTGCAATCATTTTGTAACACAGGTTGCTCCCTCTTCTGCAAATTGGCCACAACACAAATCTTAAATGTTTGCCTAAATGGCATCATGTTTGAGTCTTCCACTGGACAAGGGTTAATTGTTATTCTTGTTTATAGGTACATTTAAAAATGTGTTTCATTAAAGTGATAGGTGCTGGAATGGCTTTACAATTGATTATCATTTGCTAGAGGTGCCATTTGTCACAGAGTTAAACAATGATGGATGATACGAGCTGAGAGGCCCACTTGAAAGCACAGAAACTTCACACAAAATACAGAGTGGCTTCCATGTGTGGTGGATAGATAGAGCTGTGCAAAGCAATGAACCAGTCTGGCCCTTGTCAATGTGAACTGGTAGCAGATCTTGAAGGTCTGTCTGAACATGATTATACTTAACAAGAGGGCTTTGGCGACCTTGCTGTCCTTGGAAATATACTGAGTCTTCTCTCTGGATTTCCTGCCCTTGTAATATCTCTGGCTATTTTGCTTTTGAAGTGGACCACATGTTGTCCTCCTGAAGTGGACCACATGTTGTCCTTCCCTGTCTTTGAAACACAGGGAAAGCGTTGATATGATCACAAAGTGGATATGGTGGTCAGACAAACCCTACCTTTCACAAGAAGGGCAAGAATACAAAGAAGATTGTGCTGAGGCTGGAGTGTGTGGAACTCAACTGCAGGTCCAAGAGGATGTTAACCATTAAGAGATGCAAGCACCTTGAGTTGGGTGGAGACAAGAAGAGAAAGGGTCAAGTCATCCAGTTCTAAATATTCCTCTTTGGTCTTTGATGTGAATCACAATAAAATCCTATCTCAATACCAAAAAAGAAAGAAAGAAAGTCAGAAAGAAAGAAAGAAAGAAACACAGTGTGCCCTGTTTATCTTGTTTACAAGGAGAAAGAAGCCACCCCGACACGTCAGGAGGGGGTCCCTGTTGCGTCGGCTATTAAAGTGCCTCGACGCAATGATTGGTTGAGTGGCCCGGAAGTCCCGCCTTTCTGGGCTGCTCAACCAATAGGAATGTGTGTAAAAGGGAGAATCTCGCGAGATGGGCAGTCTCGCGAGATTTCGAACGAGATTTCAGTGAGGCTATATAAGCATGGCTGCCTCGTGGTCGGCAGCCATTTTATTTTGACAAGCGAGCAGGCAGCTCGCTTCTCCGCTCGCTCATCCATCTGAGGTGCTTTTGGGCCTAAATTTGGGGCCACCGGCCTCAGAGGACAGCGAGGTTTTTTGCAGTGGGTGCGACCACGCGGGTGGCTGCAGCTGCAGTTTGGCCATTTGCGGCTTCGGCGGCGGTTCGCCCCACGTGTGGCTCGCCAGCAGCGAGACAGTGTTTTCGGCCTTAAATCAGGCCTTGGACCGAGACAGCTGCGGTTTGTTTTTTAAATGGATGAGCGCGCGGCTCGTCTCCTGCACACCCTGACCTGAGGCCTTAATTGCGGCCCAACGGCCAGGGCTCCAAGGCCAAAAGGGCGGATCGCCCTGTGCAGTTGCCCCACCCCCCTGCGCTCCCGAGCCGTCGGAGCGTGGTGTTTCGCATTCTCTCATCCTTGACCCGAGGCAGACTGGGTTCGGTGTCTTGGTGGTCAGCTGGAGAGTGCAGGGGCGATTTTCTGCATTTGGCGACACGGATCCTAGGAGCACCTACAGCAACCGCAAGTTTGATATTAAAAAAAAACAAAAACTTGATCTCATATACACACACACACACACATATATATATATATATATATATATATATTGGAAGGATACACATATATATATATATATATATATATATATGTATATTTATACATATACATAAGGCCTATTTGGGGCCTAAAGAAGCTGCGGCCTATTTGGGGACTTTTACATCAGGCCTATTTGGGGCCTAGTTTGGCTGGTCCATTTGGGGCCTAATTTGGACGGGCCTATTTGGGGCCTTAAACAGAGTCAGTGGCCTATTTGGGGCCTATTCTAGCCGGCCTATTTGGGGCAAAAAAGGTGTGCTGGCCTATTTGGGACCTAATTTGGACGGGCCTATTTGGGGCCTTAAAAGAGCCAGGGGCCTATTTGGGGCATATTCTAGCCGGCCTATTTGGGGCAAAAAAGGTGTGCTGGCCTATTTGGGGCCTAAATTTCACAGCATTGGGGGACTAATATTAATTAATTAACCTGAATTGCTGGACTTAATGAAGTCCATCAATCAATTTAGCCACAGATTTTGCAGGTAAAACAGTAGTCTTATACGCAGGAAAATAAGGTGTGTATATATATATATATATATATATATATATATATATACACACACACACACACACACACACACACACACACACATATATATAAAAGATCTTTACGGATTAGCTCCAACCAATAGGATTTTTAAAAGGCAAATATTGGAGAATTGTGCCATCAGGTCTTGCACTAATATCACGATTGTCTATAAGATCTTGCATATCAGGATTATTCACGGGCAGTATCATGCCGCGCAGTAAGGTGCAAAACAAAAAACGTATGGCTACAGCTGGTCATAGTGCTGGCCAGGCAGCTTCAAAACGTATTAATATGGACAAGGATAAGAAATTAGACATTCAAACACATTTAGCTCAGATTGGCCGTACTATGCAGGCGTGTGCTTCCGTGTGTGAGCAATTAGCTCAGCAACATCTATCGAGAGGCTCACCTAGTTCACAGGTTGTAGCTCCTACAGCTATAGCCCATTCATCTACTTCAATTCAGCAACCTGCAAATCTGGCTAACAGGCAAGTGAGCATAGCACAGAATTCCCCTGAGGCATCTGCTATGGAGATGGGGCAGCCAACCATAGCGGATATAATGGAGTTATTGAAGAAAGTTCCGGGGGTGGAGCTTCAGGCTGCGTCAGCAATGGAGGGTAACCAACCTACGCTGGCTGATTTGTTTAATATGGTTCAAAAAGCTGTCGTTTCAGGTCAGGACAATGTGCCTGTTTCAGACAACATTGGGTCTACCAGCAGCATCAGGCCAAATATTGGAGGGAGACACCACAACACCAGAGCCGCTACTGCTACGCTCTCAGTGGGAGCTCAACAAGCATCAACGGATGCTTCAAGCCAGAACTCAGGTGCGTCACTTGTTAACAATCCTCAATTAACCTGGCCTGCATCTGTTTGGACTTCTAGTAGTCAAATGGGAACGACTACTGGATTTGAAACTTCTTCGCCTGTACCTTCACCAGCATTCACCCCAAATGCTGTTTGCCCCCAGGGCTCAGAGACACGGGTACAGGATGGTGTGAATCAAATTAATGCTTCAGTTCCTAATAAAGAAACGGTTGTGTTGGGAGCATTAAATATTTCTGGGCCTGACAGGACCAACGAATGCAACCCATATACAGGTATGTCGACACCTTTGGGATCTCACCTTCCAATGTCTACCAAAGAAAGGATTTGGAAAGGTGAGTTTATCGACTTATTCTCATTCACTTTCCGTGATTCGGAGCCGAGGATCATGGTGAAAGATGGGGTGGTTTTTGCTTTGCCCAAAGAATTTCAAGTACATAAACGCCCGAAATTGGAAAGGAATTTTGTTAATTGGATTATGGGTTTCACTATTTACAGGGGCATTATTGAGGAAAAAGAACCCAACAGAGCTGCAGACTTATCTAAATACCAAGAAATAATAATTAAAGCTTATACAAATTGTCACTTCAATGCCAGGAGGTCGGCTTAGCTGCAATATGACAAACAATTTAGGATGAGGGCAGCGTTAGACCGTTCCCTTTCATGGCGTCACGTGCAGTCAGAACTTTGGGCAGATGTTATGTTGGGTGCCTCCCCTACGAGCCGTTGTGACAATGGGTTTGTGCCCAAGGTCACACAGCCGAGAGGGCAGAATACGAGGCCTAGCATGGGGGAATAAAAGGCAGGTCAGTCTGTGCTGGGACTTCAACGCAGGTAGGTGTCGGAGGCAGCCATGCAGGTATAATCATAAATGCAGTGCCTGCAGGGGGCCTCACCCCGGATCATCGTGTGGTAGAGGTAAGAAAGCTGGGGGTGGGGCTTCATATGCACAACCCGCAGCTGCGGGAAAAAGCGCCAACACCAATTAAATTAAACGTGTTGGAGAGTTGGTTGTGGATCTACCCAAAAGTAGATACCGCGCAATATTTATGGGAGGGTTTTTCCCAGGGTTTTCATATTCCTTACACAGGTGTTCGCGTGCACAGTTCGGCTCCTAACGCACGCTCAGTTAGGGAACTCCCAGGGATTGTAAGGGACAAGCTGGCTAAAGAAATTGCAGCAGGAAGAGTTTCAGGCCCTCACGATCAATTGCCATTTCCAAATTTGAGACTATCGCCCCTTGGTGTCATCCCTAAGAAGGCACCAGGTGAATTTAGATTGATTCACAACTTATCATACCCTAAAGGTGAATCAATCAATGACGCAATTGATTCACAGCTGACATCAGTTAAGTATGCATCCTTTGATTCAGCTGTAAAAATGGTAAAAAATTTAGGTAAAGGAGCACTTTTAGCGAAATGTGACATTAAATCAGCTTTTAGATTATTACCTGTCCATCCTGATGATTTCGAATTGTTAGGTTTTCAATTTGATGGTAAGTACTATTTTGACAAGGCAATGCCAATGGGTTGTTCCATCTCCTGTGCGGCTTTTGAGGCATTTAGTACATTCTTACATTGGTGTGCTGCTAAGAGGTCTAATAATACAGCAATTACACATTACCTGGATGACTTCTTGTTCGCAGGGGCTGGTGGGACATCAGATTGCTTTGACACTTTATTGGCATTTCAGAAACTAATGGAGGAGATGGGTGTTCCTTTAGCAGAGGAAAAAACGGAGGGTCCTGACACTAAAATTGTTTTCCTAGGAATCGAATTGGATACTATGGAAGGAGTATCACGCCTTCCGTTTGAAAAACTCATGGCTATGAGGTGCCAAGTTAAACTGATGAAAAGCAAATCTAAGGCCACGCTTAGAGAATTTCAATCCTTGATGGGTTTATTGAATTTTGCCTGCAAAGTTATTGTCCCGGGGCGGGAGAATCTCACGAGACGCGCAGTCTCGTGAGATTTCAAACGAGATTTCGGTGAGGCTATATAAGCATGGCTGCCTCGTGGTCGGCAGCCATTTTATTTTGACAAGCGAGCAGCCCATCCCACCCACCCTTAAATTAGAACATGTTGTTTACTCTCAGGCTTCGGCTGGTCGCCTACGGGGGCCGGGAGGGAATTTTCCCAAATAAAGCTGGTTTGGGTTTTTCGCCCTCCCTGAGAACAAATAACATCATTAGCGGGGTGAGGAATATAAATGCTAAAATGTTGGCAATGTAATTGCAGCTGTTTTTACCAATGTACAGGTCAGGTGTTGAATCTGAGATAATTAGTTATCAAGTTAATCGTCGCAACTTATGTTACGGGGTCTTAGTATTACCGTTTAGAATGTGGAGTATTTTGGCGGGCAGGGACCCCCCCTCAGGGGTGGAAATAGGTTAATTGGGAATTAATATGCGAATAAATGAATAAATTTGAATAATAGATGATGTAATTGGGTTAAATTAAATTGAATGATGTATTATTAAAATTAATGATGTCATATGTTAATGAGTTAGTTGTATGACATCATATCTGGTCGGGGGGAGGGGGTTAATTGGTAGACGGTTAATTAAGAGAGTTAATACCTTGGAGCATGCTTGATTAAAGATCGATTAAAACATTGGCAATTACAATTAATCGCAGGCACGCATGCGCCAAGAATTTATGTTATAGATGTATACAAATACTGAATTTGATTGTTATTTGATCTTATATGTTACGACCCTGTACAAATAAAGTTGTGGCCAAAAGTGTTATACCCAAAATAATGCGTTCGAGTCCTTTGTGCCGATGCAACCATATTTCCAGAAGCCTCCTGGTAGTATGAGTCTGCTTGTACACAAGGAATAAGAGAAATACCTGCCTTGTTTTAAAGCAGGGATGGGTACTGGAAGTGGGGGTAGGGATCAAATTTCTACTCAATTTCTATGTCAATGTGATGCACATGTTTTTTTCCAGAAACAAGTGATGCAGTATCACTTCTGGTTTTACTTTAACCCTTTTTGGGAAGATTTGGAAAGACCGGATGTGGAAAAGCAAAACTGCCATATTTTGAGGTGGCTTTATGTGGTTTGAGGCCATTTGGAGGCAAAGCTTTGCCTGGAGTATTAATCTGGGAGGAAGGTGGGGACTTTGGAAGTGTTCTGGGAGGCAAAATGGGGCACTATACCTTCCCTTTCCCAACTTTAAAGAAAAAAAAACCCCCCACAGTGCATTTATTATTGCTGCAGGAGAAAAATTTTAGGGATGTGGTGGCTTAGTGGTTCAGGCACTAATTCTGATGACCGTAAGGTTGAAAGGTTGCCAGTTCAAGGCCCAAGTGCTGCATGATGGAGTGAGCCCCCATCACTAGTCCCAGCTTCTGCCAACCTACCAGTTCAAAAGCATGCAAATGCAAGAAAATAAATAGGTACCACTCCGGTGGGAAGGTAACAGTGTTCTGTACAGCCATGCTGGCTACATGACCACTGGAGTCATCTTCAGACAATTACAAAGGAACATTTTACTAAGTCTTTGACTTAGTAACGGAATGAGCACCACCTCCTAGAGTTGGTTCTGGCTAGATTTTCATATCAAGGGGAAAACTTTGCCTTTACCTTTAGCAAAATTACTGGTGGCCCTCAGGGGATTCAGGGTGATGTCATTGTACCCCCCAAAAAGGACTTGGAAAACACTCAATTGCAAAACATATGACATAAATGAATATGATTACAAAACCTTAATTATAGAAAGAGGGTTAATTGAATGCTCAAGGCACTAAAACATATATTTATACTCAAAATATAAATAGATATAATGTATGAACATCAAATATGTCTTCTGAGCTATATCTTCTCCCAGATTCACATTTCTGAAGTTCTTAGTTCATTTGCCCACAGCATTTAACATTTTACAAAGCTGTCAATTTTTTCTCACAATTAGCAGGTAACTATCTCTCATAATAGCATGTTTTGATGGTTTTTATTAGCATTGTTCTTAGTTTCATTATGTTTGTAATTATGTGTGTGTATTGTTGGCAGTGAAATGGGAAGAAGATTGAAGAAGCTACTCAGGCTTTCTTGCTGCTTCTTACATAATAAAAATGACACATTAATTGTATCCATGCATTCATTGACATCATGTTTAGTTTGGTTCTTAATTTCAGCAATGAGAAGTGGGAGCAGTGAGCAGAACATCTGGGTCACATCTGTATTTCTAGATAAGAGGACTGTAGTCTCACATTTGATAACAGTCAACACCAGGGGTAGGCAACCTTTTTGAGCCGGGGGCCGGGTTGCTGTCCTTCAGACAATTGGGGGGCCGAAGCACCAAAAATAAATAAATAAATTAATTAAAATAAAAATAATTTTTTAAAAAATTAAAAAATTAAAAAATATGCATGCACACTCTCTCAGCCCCAGAAAAGCCATGGCAAACCCCCTGTGGATATTTTGCCAAGAAAACCCCAAGAACAAGTAATAACAATAATAATCAATATCATCATGGTGGGCGGCGGCGGCTGCGGCAGGACCGGCCTGGGGCCGGTCCAAAGGCCTCATGGGGCCACATCCGGCCCCCGGGCCTTAGGTTGCCTACCCCTGGTCAACACTGTTTGGCATCTATTTTACAACCATAACTTGTACACTTTCTTTTCTTTCCATCTTTTTCTTAGAAGTAAAGATACAAAGGATAATTGTGAAACTTTTATTCACAACACATACCGTAGTTGACCCTTGAAGTGATGGTTGTGGCAGGTATTCTCTCAGCACTAACAATGGTTTAGATTTCCCAGCTTATTGCATTGCCTTAACAGTTGCTGGAGTTCTGCTATGGCAATCTGTTGCAAGCATATTCTCCTTTAAAAATAATTGAATTGTATTTCATTTCCAAAGAGAACAAGGACAACTTCTGAATGCCTTGAACTTACAAAACACCTGAAGATAGTGAACAACTGTTGACATAAATCATCATCAAAGCTGTTAACAAACTGAAAATATTAATTCATAAACAAAACACTTACAAGACCAAAACACATTAACTACAGGTTTATAAGTGGTCCTTTTGACTGCAAGAACCTTGAGTATAAACAGTTTCAATACTGCAAAGCTGTTTGCTTTGGTTGGCATTGCTGGCATCTTAGTAGAAAGGAGGACTGGAGTTGTATTTACAACAGTGAGTAAATAATTTGAATACTGCTTTTCAGCCTGTGAAAGGCATTGTCAGGCATTGGTGGTTCACTTATAAAATGTTCCTTTGCAATTCCCTCTATAAAATATACTTGTTTAATGAACACATACTCTTTTCCCCAATGCAGTACCGACAATATAATTCCTGTGCTTAGGAAATTTGGCCTACTTAGAAATGCAGCCATTTAAATATACAGTGTCCTGGGATGCTGCTCTTCCATTGGCAATAATGAACCAATTATCATGGAAAGCATAAGCTCAAAAAATGCTGAAGCTGAGAGTAGGAATAAAAAACCCATTAATACTAAGATGTCCTTCACCTGGCTCTGCTTCTAAACCCATGCAGTATTACTGAAATGGAAACTTTTGTAAGCCTATTAGGAAAACTGCACCCACTATTAAAACTGTTCTCCTTCAAGCAATTCTACTAACCCAGGGCTTCAGGGATGCAGGAGATCTGCCCTCAAGTCCCAGAAATCTAAAAAGACAAGTCATACACTCTTGGCCTTAGAGAAAGGCAATGGCAAACCCCTCTGAACAAATCTTGCCAAAAAAACCCCATGACAGGGTTGCCTTAGGGTCACCATAAGTCAGGAATTAGTTGACAATGACAACAATGATAACAACAAGGCAAAGTTTTAAATTGCTTCTAATTCAATATTATACTTTTTTTTAAAAAACAACAACAACAACCATGCATCATTACATTTCTTGAATGGTTCAATCTGTAAATCCATAGGACATTATGGCTGGCAGATTCCAGGGTTACAGTTCAAAATGGAACTTTTTCCAAATTCAGGATGTGAAGATCTGTAGAACAATGGTTCCCAAACTTTAGTCTTTCAGATATTTTGGGCTTCAACTTCCAGAATTCCTCACTATTGGCCAAGCTGGCTAGGGCATCTGGGAGTTGAAGTCCAAAACACCTTAAGGATCAAAGTCTGGGGACCACTGCTGTAGGAGAAGAAGGATTTCAGGAAGATGCCTTGGAATAGTGGAGGGTGGCCTGGGATTATTCCAGGGCAGGGTGTTACTGGTAAAGGCAGCTGCAGCTAGTGTGTGTGTGTGTGTGGGGTAGTTACTGTTTCTTGACAGGGAAAAGCTTTTTTAAATGAAAAGTTGTATAGGAAGACAAGATGACCTTGTAAGTAGAATATGTGCTCCTGATATTTTTATCCACAAGAAAATAGTATTTCTTGTTACGTTTAAGATAGCTGTTTTCCTTTCTGAAGCAGGAAGCTGAAATTGTAGAGGAAGCCTTTCACCTAAGGCCACCTCATTCTTATCAATTCTGCCTTTTTCCCTGTCAGCCACTGAAAGCATATTGTGAAAGCTGTCACCAAAAATACTTTCACACTGAAAGTATTTCATTTTGCTATGACATGTTACTGACTTGAAGTGTGTTTTACCTCAGCTGAAGAAGAAGGATAGACAAAAATGTCCCACCCATTCTTAGCTATTTTGTACGTAGTTATGTTTAGCTATACTGGTCCTGTTGTTTTGTAATGAAATTGTGGTTTTGTGCTGAGATCTAAAGCATTCTTATTACTGAAGGAAGAAGATACTGGGGTGCAAATAACAGTGTGGATTTTTCACATCTTTGATGATGGAGGGCATC
This sequence comes from Phrynosoma blainvillii, assembly GCA_026167975.1. NCBI lineage: Eukaryota > Metazoa > Chordata > Lepidosauria > Squamata > Phrynosomatidae > Phrynosoma > Phrynosoma blainvillii. The sequence goes on along the minus strand of JANUYF010000004.1, from coordinate 44,539,840 downwards.
TTGACATATCAACACATCCTTTCAGGAAGATAGTCAACTATATTCAAACTTTTTGCATTTCAGGACATCTTTGTGAAATGTTTCCATTTCATACAGTTTTGGAAAAAGAGATTTTTGCTCAAAATACAGCTTTCTGCAGAAAAAGTTGTTTTTGTACAAAATTAAGTTTCTTTCATAAGATTGGGATGGCCAAAGATTCCTCATCCTTGACTTAGGTTTACTCTAGCATTAGGAAGTTTGGAATTATACTTGTTTTATTTTCTATTTTTCCTTTCTTCATTCCATATCTTGATCTGATACTTGTGTCACTGCCCGTGACAAGCCTGATACTATCTGATACTTATGTCACTGCTACCCATGACAAGCCTGATAGATTAAAAAAAATGCCATGGATGTATTCATTTGAAATCTTTCTTGATTTCAGTAAGGTTTTCAACAAGGTCGTCCATGATATTTGCCATGAGACTCTTCAATATGTAGTTGGTTGATGGTCCCTCATCATAACAGAAAGAAGTGACAAAACAAAAACAAAATGAAACAAACAACAAAAGCCTGATGCAATTTCAGGCAGCATAGAGAAAAGTATTATGTCCAGACCAAGAGAAGTAATAATACCCCTCTATTCTGATATGGTTAGACCTCATTTGGAATCCTGTGCATTATTCTAGGGTAGCATGGTTTCAGAAGTAAATTGCAAGCTTGGGATACTCCCAATGGAGGATGACAATGAGGGTGAGTGGTCTGGAAACCAAGCCCTACAAAGAACAGTTTGAGGGATCTGGATATGTTTAACATGGAGAATAAATGATTGAAAAGTGCTATGATGATCATCTTCAAATACCTAAAGCTCTGCAGCGAGGATGGAGCAGGATTGTTTTCTACTACTCCAGATAATAAACCTTAAACTGATGGATTCAAATTGCAAGAAAGGGGATGTCAGGATTCTGTGATTCTCATAGGAACCTGACCACTAAGGGGTGATGCAGGCAGCCGGGGGAAATCAAAGGGAATGGCAGATGGGCATTGTAAATAGTAGATGGGACATTGGGGCAGGTTTATGACTTGGAGAGTTTGCTTTCCGATCCCAGGAGATGAAAGGAGATGGACTGAAAGAATTAAACTTTGAAGATCCTTTGATATGGACAACTGGATCACTGGGAAGTGGGGAAAGGGGATTGGTCAGAGGGCTTTAAAATACTGGTTTGGTGGGAAATTGAGTGTTGTTTCTAAAAGGATTGCTGTGGCAAACTGTCTCGATTCTAGAATAAAGCTATAGTGAATTTACACTTAACAATGTTTTCTTGGTTCTTCAAATGACAGGGGAAACCCAACTAAACATTAAGAAGAACTTCCTCAGGGCAAGAGCTTTTCAACAGTGGCATAGAATACTTCAGGACATGGTAGAATTTTCTTCACTGGAGATTTTAAAATGGATGACCATTTGTTAGAGCTGCTTTACTTGTGAATTCCTGCATTGGCAGGAGGCTGGACAAAGTGACCCTTCCAGCTCTATAGTTCTGTGCTTCTATTACATCACTTTGCCAATTACCTGCCCCACTGTTACTGCCTTTTTCAGTTGTGTGGCAGACCTTTGGCCCTCTGCTTTGCAGAAAGTGGGATATGGAACTGAGAAGACCACATATACAGCTGATAAGGTAGATGAACAGAAGGGGCAGACAAACTGCAGGTCTCCAGAAGCTTATCCAAATATTCTAAAGACATCAGATTTCATCTGATCTTGGAAACTAAGCAGGGAAAGTCCTGGTTAGTATTTGGATGGGAGGCCCCCAACAAACACCAGGTGCTGTAGGCTATATTTCAGAGGAAAGAAATAGCAAAGCCACTTCTGAATATTCCTTGCCTAAGAAAACCCTATGAAATTAATGGGGTTGTCATGTCGCCAGGCAACTTGAAGGCAGATATACACAAAGAGATATGTTTTTGGACTGCAATATCAAGAATCCTTCTGTTATTGGATAAACTAGTTAGGTCTGATGGGGATTTGCTCTATAACATCTGGAAGGAAGTACTTTCCCCATTCTTTTTGTTATGACTTTACATGCTGTTTTGATAGCATTCAGGATTAGTTCTAAGAAGGTTCTTCATATCCTGCATATTTGCTTGTATATTTCCCTGTCTGGACTGAACATCGAAATGAAATAATAGGCCATCTGTAACTGAATGTTTAACATAAAGATTATTCCAAACCTGTACATAAAATATATGTTTTAAAAATGAAGAATTATTTCTTTTATATCTCTCATGATTCCATTAAGGATGACAACCTTCCTTGAAAGCAATTCGGACATAGAACCAGACTCTGCTATGCCGGTAGAAATTATATAAATTCTTAGTAATTGTTAAGGGTATGCAGGTATAATTCATAACTTTATTTCACAGTGCCACTAAAAGATTTAAGAATTTGCAGAGGGGAATTATATATTATTAATGTGTGCCAAAATTATGAAATTGGAAAGTTACTGCTGGTTGCTGTTACCATTCTAAGGCTTCAAATGTAGTTAACGAGTGCTATAGTTACAATATTTTCCTTTCCAGTTTTTAAATATGCTGCAAGATACACCAAAGTACACCACATGCAACTAAGAAAGTGATTGCAACAGTTATTTAAATTGGAAAAATAATGAAAGGATTCTTCATTATATTATAGTTGTAAAGCAACTTAATTATGTCTTAGCTATTTCAAACTAAGATGTTAATGAATTGTATAGAAGCTCTTGAGAGGCACATATTTCCTATTTTAGTATCAGAATCTGGTTTTAAACACCACAAAAAGTAACCCCAAGACCTTTTTCTTGTCATCCTACAGAAGAACAGATCGATTAAACCAACCCCAGTTGAAAATGGGTGTACAGAAGATGCTGAGGAAGTAGTTTGCAGCCAATAATTTACTATGTGAGGCTTGACCTCTCTTTCCTTTCAGCATTGCCCATGAGCAGGGTCTAGTTTCCCCTGATATATTTGTTAGAATTGCCAGCTATATTTTGCTGTGATGTTTATGGTGTTTCAGAGCCCGGCCAAAAATAATTTGCTGTAGGTATTTGCCGCGCTAAAGTAAAAGTGAGAACTTTGGCCTTTTGTTTTGATTGGCCATATAAATCACAGGAGCTCCTTTCCTGTTTCCAGAATGAAAGTAATTCTTATAACCAAGAACAAAAAGTGAAAAATCTAAAAAGAGATTAGGACAACATGTTAGAGGTTTACAAGGCAGATTGCCTTAATAAAGTAAGTTAGAAAGTTCAATTGAAAATCCAAAATCCTGTAAGAGTCTTTGTTTAAGAACAGCCCATTAATTCAACCAAACAAAGTGCTCTGGCTTTTATTTTCAGTGATTTTGCTCTCTTTCAGTGCACTGGATCTTATAAAAACAAAATGCAGAAACAGCAGTCTTGCAAATGAAGAACATCTAAAGTGAGTGTGCAAAGTTAACACATTTATGGTACATTCAGCATACCTTTTATTTCTACAGTATGTCAGCACAATGCTACATCTGTAACTTGCCACTATAATGATAGAATTTTTGCTTAATCATTAAAACAACCAAACCTTGGGTTGGGCTACTCTTGTGTCTTTAACAATGTTAGATTTTCAGCAGCTGAAATTTTTGACAAATGTTACTAATTGCTAATATCTGCACATGAAGCCACAGTTAAAATATACATCTTCAGAGATCTGTTAAGCAGTCAGTATCTTTACATGAATGAGTAAATTGAAAGACAGATGTGGAGAAGATAGTGTTGAAAAATTTCTTAAGGTGCTTGGACATATTATGGATTTCAGAAGTCCAGTGGAAAGGGATTGGATGCCATAATAGAGATGTTGCTTGAGTGCAAAAGTGTGGATTAGAGTGACAATGATAATTTTCCACTGGAAGCTGTGGGACATCCTTGACCACCTGAGGAATATATTACTTTATGACAGTCTGAGTCTCATAGAGATCCTTCCAAATAATCCAAGGATTGATTAGATGCCTCAAATCCACAAAGTTGAGGTAGGAGGCTTCCCCCACATCTGACATGTAAGTGAGGATCTCAAAAGTCCCTGAACTGCAAACCACATTTTGCACATATACTTTGAGTGTGTCTGTGTACATAAGGATTTTGACTAAGAAGCCAATAACAAATCAGTCCAGTGTTTCTCAGAAGATGTATTTTATCAAGTGCAGAGGAACATTTATCAGGAACAAAGAAGAGGCATTGCACAGGCCAAATGATATCATCATATTCAATGTGGTCACACAGAAATATAATTTTCACTTATGTCCTTCTCTAATCTGAACTTTCTTGTAGGCTTCCCAGAGGCCTAATTTGATTATTATTGTGATGGATTGCAGGTGGTCAAAGAATTTTAGGTGAAGTGCAGTAGATACTTATTATATACCATGATCTTGTTAAGTGCCTCCATAGTTATCTCATAGTTATAACTTGTCTGCCTTAATTTTTATGAAAAAGACAGGTGCCCCACCCAGAAGCACTGAGAACCTGGTAAAACCTCACTGAAGGATTTTGTTTTCTCCCAGAAAATCCTGGGAAGTGACAAATGTGGACTTGGAGAGTAAAGAGAGATGGTCTAACAGAACAGATGTACTGGGGACCAGATGTATAGGAAAACCATAAAACAGCTAGAGAGAGTAATGTGTCAGTTACATTCGGGCTAATACACATCTTAGGTCAGGGAAAAGATTCACATTTCTTCTTTAGATAGGCACATTGTCAGTGTTCTGAAGATAATCTATTGGTTGCTCCAAAGATTTGAGGGGTTATACCAGACCAGTCACATAATGCCCAGTATGATTGAGAAATGCAGATTTACTGGAGGGTAGCATAATGGAAGTAAGACAGATATACCGGTATATCTGTTACGGTCACATAAGACTGATTTCCATCTGGCAAGATTAGGTTAAGGAAGGTAAGGCAGACTCAGTTTTCAGCCAGGTCATGTTGAAGAAGGTACAACAGGCTCTGGGTTGGATATGGCAGAAATGTTCAAATAACACATATGACAGACTTTCAACCTCTGCTCATTTGGCAAAAAGGGAAAGGAGAACTGAACTATATAATTCAGTAGCTCAAAATGCTTAGCTTGCAGCATTAAGAAAAGAAGACAAGAAATGTGTGCCAGGAAAGTGTTGTAATTGCATAGGCTGAAACCCAGAAACACAATAGACATGGATAAGAGTAAAATTTCAGAGCTTCATAGATATGTCACTAATACAGTCAATATGTCCATATGCCTTTCACATAACATGAATGGAGTTCTTTTGATCCTTTCAGGACATTTACAGCAAGTATTCTAGCCTGAGTTCTGAATAATTAATTTGGTACAGGCAGACATGTCATACCATTTTACAGTCAGTTACATTTTCAACTGCACATAGACCAGACTTTCAGTGTCAAGTATGAAGGTGCTATTGTCACCTGGGAGTCAGTTGAGGAGACGGACGGGAGTGCAAAAGTTTACATCATTTTATATCTGAACAGAAGAATGAATCCAGAATAGCTGTATCTTTCATAAATCCTTGACCAATCTGTCTTTATGAACAATTCTTTCAGACACAGAGCTTCCTGTATTTTGCAGATTGTTCACTTTCTGGTTTCCCTTCACTTAGCAGTCATAAGACCAGTGACTGCTAGTCTTTTACTCCAAGTTTCGAGTCAAGTCTCAAATTGAGTCTCAAGTCTGGGAATCAACTTTAACAGAAAAATAGGAGGGCGAACAGCAAACATGTTAGGCAGTGGGCTTCAGGCAGGTCAAGAGGTCTACTCAGGAGGCTGTCCCTACTACACATCAGAGGAGCCTTGTAAAGCAAGCCAGTGAGGGAAGGTAAGAGGTTGGAGAAATGATTCTGATTCAATTCTGAGAAGAAAACATAACCTGTAAACCGAAGTGGGGAAGGAGGGGGGAAAGAAAAGAGAGTTGGTAAATGAGGCAACCAGAGGAATGTTTGCCTTTGTCTTGATCTATTGCCAAAGCCCAATCCTGCCACCCCCTCCTGTGCCCTCTTCCCCTCCTCCTCCTTAGCTCCCTCTGCTGTCCCCCTTTTTGACTGGTCCCTCATCAAGTGAAGCTGGTTTGTATCATTGTAGAAGAAGATGGCCGCAGTGGGCAGGCCCACCAGTGTGTTGCTTTGTGGGGGCTGCTTCAAGGCTTGGGGGGGCTGGGGCAGAGGTGAAAATGAAAGCTATGCTGAATCCATGGTGCCTCCTTCCTGAGAGGAGCTATACATCTGCCACTACCACCACCACCACCATCTTGGGGCCTTTCCACTTTCTTGGCTCTGGGAGGGGACACTTCCTGTGGTGTCACTCCTACCTTCTTCTCTGGCACAACACTAAAAGGAATAGCTTCTTTGTGCTGGGAAAGATCTCTCTTACTCTCCCCCTTCCCCTCATTTTTGGGGGCAAGTCTTACCTGCTGCATGAAATGAATGATGCCAACAAGTCGATTATCAAAAATATACAAGTCATGAGCTGAGTCAATTTAGTGCATCATTTATTGCCGAGTTGAGTCATTGAAGTGACTTGAGTCCAACATGAATCCGAATCAATTGACTTGAGTCTACACCACTCCCTAAGACTAGCATTAAACATGTTTCCTATAAGCAATTTGTTCTCATCTCTGTTAAAAGAGATATTTTCACCTCTCATTAAGCTAGTAGTATACTTTTATCTTCCTCTTCTTCAAAGAAGCTAAGAACAATAGATAGGATCTCTCCCTCTTTGATTTCAACAACCCTGTGTGAAGAATTTCAAATTTTTTTTTTGTTTCTCTTTGGTTCTGGGTGCTTCTACTAGTTTCACTTTTAGAAGATACTGTTGCTAATGTCTTAATCTACCATAACAGTCTAACCACTTGTTTTTTAGGAGTGGGGAACTTCCAAGTCAACAAAACAGACTTTGCTTATTAGGGAAACTATTTCTAGTTCGTTCCGGTGAAAGCCATTATATACTCCAAATGCCAGAAATTTGGAGGGTGTTTGGACTATAACAGGTTGATCTGGATAGCCATGGGTAAAGAATATGAAAAAACTCATCTCTCAAGTCACAACAGGGAATCTTGAGCCACCCATTGAAATGCCTTTTCTCAGATATCCTAGTCATTGGGTTGAGAGAGAAATCATTGGTTCCAACTAACCCTAGAGCTTCATGGCATCTTAAGAAACCTTCCCATTGAGAAATTTTCCTATTGTGCAGGTTTCCCATACAGTTCCTCACTGAAGGTTATCTGTATAGGGTAATGTATTTCAATCTGCTGTTTTCAGTGGCAAGGTTTCTTATCAAGCCATTGATTTCTAGGGTTGTTTGGAGCCATCTGGATTTTTCTCTCCTTCATGTGGCACCTCAGGTTTTTAATCTCCAGTTACTGCAAGTGTATTAGGGTTTCTTATTTGACCTTCATTTCCCTACTCTGCCAGCTCAATGGATCTGCCCCATGATTGCTATTCAAGTTCTTCCTTTGACCTTGTCCTAATTGATGGGTGATGCATCTTTAGGTATGCTTTGCTGATCTCTTGAGTGGGTTGAGGAGTAAGAAGTAAAATTGCAGGCTCTGCTTCAGTGGTATTTCCATGCTCATATCTAAGAAATAGGGATTTGAGGATTCAGTAGTAATCTATATGATACATAAATAAATAAATGCCTGTCTGTTTTGTTCAAGCCTATCAAATGAAAGAATTATCTAAACCCACTTCATAAACCTTTAAACCTCTGCTATACATGATAAAATAATGAATTCATTCTTTGAAATATTCACAAACTGAAATGATAGAGAGTGGACAAGATCCTACATTGGAATTGTATAGGGTAAATTTCCTACATTGGAGCTGTATGGATTAAATTGTGGAGTTATGCATTGGTCAATACTACACAATCTTTTTGTGTTGAATGACAATATTGTGCAACTGAACACAAACCCAAATATCCAACTGAATGTATGGCTGGATATACATTTTCATTTTCATGCATGTGAGTGTCCGAATGCATGCTCACATGGACTTCTTCATTTACATTGATATCACATGTGCAACATTTTTTCTACACATTTGAACTGAATGTGGACATTCAACACTGGATAAAATTATCCAGAACCTCCATAATAGAACTTACAACACCAACAGGATTCTAATTGCACCTGTTTTTATTTCCTGTTTAGGAAAGGGTGATCTTTCAGAACAGCTCTGCTTCAGTGGTATTTCTAGGTATTTCAGTGGTATTGGTAGCCTATGCCTATACATAGATGACCCTCTTTTCTTTCTGTCATTACACCAGTGGTAGCAAAAATGTCACCCTGTGGGGCTGCATGTGTTCCTCAATCCCTCCAGACTCCCTCGATCACATTTAATCTGACCAAAAAAGGGAAGTGAATAAATTGCCTTTCTTGCAAACTTCCAGAAGTGGCAACATGTCTTTTAAATACATAGTAGTTCGCCTCATCATTGTGTAACATAAAAACCCTGCTTTTCAGAAGCAAAAGTAGACTTCTACCTAGTTCCATTTTTTGAACCTTTGGCAGTCTATGTGGCTTCCAGAGATGAAAACTACTCCCTGGACCTGCTGTAGTTGCAGACCCCTGTGCCAGAGGGAGTCTTCATTTCCCTCCTGTGACTCTTCCTGAGTTCCAGAGGCATCATCAGGGGAATGTGGGGGATGCAGCCTGCACTGGGTGACATCGCAGAAGAAGGTGACACCAAGTGAGGCCCTCTTCCTGCTGGGGGTGTGTGAGAAGAGGATGAGCTTGTCCCTCCAGGCTTTGCCATGGTAGCAACTTCCTCCTCAGGAGGAGGCTGCCACCATGGTGAATGAGAAGGGCAATAACCCCCTTCCAGGCTTTGCTGCAGTGGCAGCTCCCTCCTCAGGAGGAGGCCCCTGCTGCAATGAAGAAGAAGGCTTTGCTGGGGCAAAATTCTTCTCCTGAGGAGGGAGCCGCCACCACCATGAAGCCTGGAAGAGTGCACTTGCACTTCCAGGCTTCACCAGGGCAGCAGCTCTCTCCTTAGGAGGAGGCCACCCCAGCAGGCACCTGTGCCTTTACTGGACAATATAATGGCCTAGACCAAGGGTAGGCAACCTAAGGCCCGGGGGCCGGATGCGGCCCCCTGAGGCCTTTGGACCGGCCCCAGGCTGGTCCTACCGCCACTGCCGCCGCCTGCCATATTGATATTGATTATTGTTGTTATTACTTGTTCTTGGGGTTTTCTTGGCAAAATCTCCACAGGGGGTTTGCCATGGGTTTTCTGGGGCTGAGACAGTGTGCATGCATTTTTTAATTTTTTTTATTTTAAATTTTAATATTTATTTATTTATTTATTTTTGTTGCTTCGGCCCCCCATTGTCTGAGGCACAGCAACCCGCCCCCCCTGCTCAAAAAGGTTGCTTATCCCTGGCCTAGACATTGCTCCATGTACTGTCCTGTTCACTTGGAGACTCTTAGTGCTGAGAATTTTAAAGTTAATTATCAGTAGATTGTGGGCTGCTTTTAACAGTTTAAAAAGGTGTTTTGATGGTTTTATATTTCTTTATGGGTCCAGAGGAAGGCTAGAAATGATAACCACTGCTTTAAAAAGAAACTTTATAAAAGCCACATGTTAATGTCATTTATTTGTGATTACAGCTCACAGAATAACCTAAAATTGAGGGATTCTGGAAATTATAATCCCCCCCAAAGTAAATTTCCCATGAGCTGTTTAAAAAATAGTAAAAACAGTCGTTAAAATCATGAGGGTGATAGTCACCCCTAAAAGTTGAGTGCAGATCAAGAGGGAGTTTTTCTTGCATAATTCTGTCCAAAAATAAAACCACTGGATTATCATGGGGGGAAAAAAGTCCTCTTTTATTCGCACCTGAATTGTTACAGGGCCTGACAGCTGAAGGTCATTAAAGGCAAGATTCTTGTATTGTGTTAAATGCATGAATGAGTAAGACATAGATATAAAATGGAACATATTTTTGTGCAAGAAGAAATACAAACTAGTACTGTGCTGCTGTCTTCTGGTGCCTAAAGAAGCACTCAGTAACAAACAAGGGAAAACCAATCAATTTATTTATGCGAGTTTGTCTGAAGTCTAGACAAGGCCAGCCAGTTTTAAACATTTTAATGGCGCCATTGTGAATGAAGAAAGGATTATGATCACCATTAAAAGAAAATGCTCACTCCCATAAGAATACCAATACACAGCTTCAAGACACTTCATACAGACATTTTAGAGGAAACAGAATTAGTTCTTCAGCTCAGAAATGAAAGGATTGGTGAAAAGGTCATAGTTTCTTCAGCAAAGAGAACTCAAATGTCTTCCATTCATTTCTAGGTATTATTATTTGAAAAATAAAGACAGGAATGCTGGATGATATAGGAACTACTATTAGATAATCTATTATACTTTGGAATAGAAGGTAAACTGGAATAGTCTGAGAATGTCAAGAATTGCCAATAATTCTGCCCTTATGGGAAAGGGGTCAATCAAGTGCATGAAGTTCCAACAACCAGCATGTTGAAAACTAGCAATCAGATCTGTACCTCCCATGCTATGTAATGTAATTCATTCTTTATTAAAGAATAATACTATTTTATATTCAACTTTTAAAAATTGAGATTGTATAGGGTTATGTAACACAAAGCTCCATAAGTTGAGTTGTGCATTGATTGTACCTTTGTGGTACTCTTTGTGTTGAATGGCAAAGTTGCTCAACTGAATGCACAGCATAATATGCAAATGGATACACAACCAAATGTGGATGAACAATGCTACCACAAATCTGCTTCCACAATCTCGCTCACTGAATAAAAATGTTGAGCCATTCCTTTAGGGGAAGTTACACATGTGTTATATACAATCAGGATGGTGGACCATCAGAACTAGCAGTATACAAGACAGTTGTATCTCAGTCCAGCAAGTTGGTTGTGTATTTATCAGCATCTGAGGGCTTGTCTGCACTGGTCAGAATACTCTAGGCTGCTTCCAGAGTATCCTGGCCCTGGAGCTGGCCTGGATCCCACCTTACCACTGTACTCCATTGTGATGACAGGTGGCTGTCTACACACATGTACTGCTGTGCAGTGTCTCCATCTCTGGAACAAGTCCCTTCCTCTGAGGTCAGAAATGAGGTATCCAGCATTGATCACATGATTGAGCACCTTGTTATGACCTCAGAAAGAGACCCTCACTAGTGGTGGCAGCACTTGGCAGCACAGCAGGGAATGTGTGTAAAAAGCCACCCAGGGTTGCAACAGAGTGCTCTGGGTTTTCCTGCAAAATCTGGAACAAAAGATGAGTTTTTTAAAAAATTTTAGACAGGGATAGAGTAAATTCAGTGTGTAACTGGCCTTGCCTTGTGAAGACAGTCTACACTAGAATTGGTTCTGGCTTGGGCTCTGTATCATGTAGACAGGTTGCAGAACCAATGTAATTGGCTCATGTTGATGTGCCCCAAGACCTTCCTGTGAGGATTTTGTCCTAAAGCAAAGTTGGTTCCCAAGCCGCACAGTGAATGTCAGGGGAGGGGGCACTTTTTTGGCTTCCATGAGAGGAGACCAGAGGGTGTGGCTATTTAGGATCACTTGTAGGTAGTGAGAGGGAGGCTATTTAAAGATCAGTCACTCCCTCATGTGCCTCTTTACCCAGGTTGGTCTTCCAAAATTGACTATCTGAGATGGCAACAAATCTCTTTTGATTGTCCTTGGGGCCTGGTGTTTTGCCCAAGGATGGCTGGGGAGGTGTCACAGGTTGACAGCTGTGCCAGCATTAGATTTCTATCCCCTTTGTTTGCTCAGCTCCAGGTCTCAAACTTTTAATTAGGTTTTAGGTCAGTAATGATGGTCCTTGTTTAACCCCAAATATTGTTTGGACACATTATTTCATAGTTGGTCAACAATGCCTATCCTCCCTTATCTGTGGGAATGAACTGTAAAGTAGGAATAGTGTTGACTATCTGTTCCACCCCTGGCATTGGTTTGGTGTGATATTGCTTCCAGGGAAGACTTGGGGCCTGTGCAGACTGCGAGGAATAATCCAGCTTGAGACCACTTTAATTGTCCTGGCTCAGTGCTAGGAAATCATGGGAATTGTAATTTTTTCTGAGACACTGAGCCTTCTTTGTCGGAGAGCTCTGGTGCCACAATAAACCACAGTTCCCATGATTCCCTAGCACTGAGCCAAGACAGTTAAAGTGGTCTCAAGCTGGCAGTGTGTACAGGCCCTTGATCTTGGAGCACTACCAAAACCAAGACAATGAAACCTAAACAGGAGAAAGCAACAAAAGTATGGTTTTGTAGGCTTTCAAAAATTGCTGGTTGCATGTGACTTGATTGTGTTTATAAACATCTATAGATGATTTTTTTTCTATATTTCTAAAGTAGGGGGTGTTCCATATGTGGACATGTGAGTAGTCTGAATAAAGACTAAAAATATTGATGATAGTCCAAGAAAATAGCAGAGGCTGTTTATTGTTAACTGTTGACAAGTTGACTTCAATTTATGCAGATCCCATGAATAAGAGACTTCCAAGTCATCCTGTCACCAACAGCCTTGCTCAGGTCTTGCAGACTCAGGACTGGGGCTTCCTGAGTCTATCCATCTGTAATGTGGCCTTCCTCTTTTTTTCCTACTGTCTTCTGCCTTATCAAGCATTATTGTCTCTTCTAGTGAGTCATGTCTTTTCATGATATGTCCAAAGTATGAAGTCTCATTTTAGTCATCTTAGCTTTTAGGAAGGAATTCAGGCTTGATTTGCTGTAAGTCCTATTTTTTTTTTTGTCTTTTTAACAGCCCATGGTCTCTGTAGGACTTTTCTCCAGCTCCACATTTCAAATAAGTTGATTTTCTTCCTGTCAGTTTACTTCACTGTCCATCTTTCATGACCCTATGCAGGAATAGGAAATAATATGGAAATACAATCCTAACTTTAGTATTCAATGATATATCTTGACACTTCAGGATCTTGTCTAGTTCCTTCACAGTTCTCTTTGCAAATCCTAATCTTCTCCTGATTTCTTGACTGCACTCTCAATTCTGATTAATAACTGAGCCAAGTTATGGAAAATCTTGAACTATTTCAATGTCTTCATCTGCTTTAGTTATGTAAATCATAGAATCATAGAATCCTACAGTTGGAAGAGACCCCAAGGCCATAAAGTCCAACCCTCTGCCATGCAGGAATGCACAATCAAAGCACCCCCAAACAGATGGCTATCCAGCCTCTGTTTAAAAACTTCCAAAGAAGGAGACTCCACCACTCTCCGAGGGAGTGTGGTCCACTATCGAACTACTCTTACTGTCAGGAGCAAGCTTGTTTTCTTCCTAATGTTGAGGTGGAATCTCTTTTCCTGTAGTTTGAATCCATTGCTCTGGGTCCTATTCTCTGGAGCAGCAGAAAACAAGTTTGCTGCATCCTCAATATGACACCCCTTCAAACATTTAAACAGGACTATCATATCACCTCTTGACCTTTTATTTGCCAGATTAAATGCACTCAGCTCCCCAAGTCACTCCTCATAAAGCGTGGTTTCCAGACCCTTCACCATTTCAGTTGCCCTCCTCTGGACTCGCTTCAGCTTGCCAACATCCTTTTTGAATTGTGGTGCCCAGAACTGGACACAGTATTCTAGGTGAAGCCTGATGAAGGCAGAAGAGAGTGGGACTATTACTGTCATGATCTATATACTATACTTCTATTGATGCAGCCTAGAATTGCATTGGCTTTTTAAGCTACTGTATCATACTGTTGACTCATGTTCAACTTATGGTCTACTGGGATTCCTAGATCTTTTTCACATGTATTGTTGTCAAGCCAGGTGTTCTCCATCTTATAACTGTGCATCTCTTTTTTCTCCCTAAGTGTAATACCTTATATTTCTCCATGTCGAAAATCATTTTATTAGTTTTCACCCAGATTTCTAATTTATTAAGATCATTTTGAATTTTGATCACCTGTGGTCATTATTTTTATTTTCTTAATGTTCCGCTCTGTGACTCTGGATACCATGATTCAAATCCCCACTCAACCATGGAAACCCACTAGGTGACCTTAGGCAAGTCAGAGGATGGCAATGGCAAACCCCCCTCTTCACAAGAAACATGCCAAGAAAACTCCATGATAGAGTCTCCATAAGTCAGAAATGACTTGAAGACACAACAACAACAACAACAACAACAACAATGCTCAACTGTAAGCCTCCTTTGGACTTTTTTCCCTAAATGTATTCAGGAATCATTTTAGGTCTGCTAGTAGAATGGCATTATATGTGTATCTTAAATCGTTGATGTTCCTTCCTCCAATTTTCATGCCTCCTTCCTCCGAGTATCATCCTGCTTCACGTATGATGTGTTCTGTGTACAAGTTCTGTTAGGATATGGATGGGCTATGCAGTCAAAGGTGAAATGTAGAGATGTGTGTGTCTGTAATTTTCCACTTGAGAACAGCTTCTAGGCAAAGCACAAACAACATCTAGAAAAACAAAGTATAACACCAGATGGCCAACACAGACATCAACATGAATTTTCCCAAAGATAGAATCCATGGACACAGACTTTGTTATGGGTAGCAATAGATATCCAAAAAGGTAAATAATCGTTATCTTGGGAAAATAGTCACTCAGAAGCTGGGACAGTGGGATTGATAGGAAGGGCTAGAAGAATAAGGCATACATCCTGGGAATCTCAGAGTGGAGCCAAATGCAAGTTATGTGATGTCTAGATGTGATACTCTATGTGGAACCATGGATGTTACTTCAACAACAGGCTGATACAGTCTTCAGCCTCACTGGTTGGTTCTCTCACCCTGCTGTGAAAGCTTCTTGTGCCTCTGTCAAATTTCAACTTCAGTTGTCTAGCAGGATCTGAAGTAGACTATAAGGAAGAAAGCAAGCTATGGTACATGGTAGGAGTGGCTCCTTAGGTTTTCTTCTGCAGGGATTTCCAATCTTCTGTGGTTTATCCTGATTAACTTTCCTTTGAACTGGCCTCTCTTTTGATTCCTCTTCCTTGTATCAGAACCACAGGAAGGGTGATAACACAGTCATGACCAGAAATGATTTCTCTCTCTGTGTGTGTGTGTTTTGCGATGATGTTGATGGGGAAAGTAAGTGTTGCACCACAGGAGCCTGACTCTCTTCAGAGCAAGCATAGTGGAAAGAGCATACTATGAAAGGGCATACTATCATTGAGCTCCAAATACAAATTTAATATTTAAATCCTTAAAAAAACTTGATATAATAATGAAAAATGTAAGGGGCTGTTTTTATCTATCTTAAGAAGGCTGGCTGTTGAAGCTGTACAAAATTAAATATCAGAAATTCAATATGCTGTCCATTCAAATAGTGATCAGCATTATCATATCTCATAGGTAATATTGTGAAATATTCACCTTTTAGTTTTAATTAGTAATGGGTGAATTTGTGTAGTTATATGATTTTTGAAACATAGAATTAGTGACAGAAAATAGTTAATACAAATGTCAGATGTTTTTGATATTCCCGAAAATAAAGATAGATAAATGTTACACAAAACAACATTGCCTATTCATTTAATTATTATTTATGATAATAGTTTTATTATCTAATTTGTTTTTAGTGATGATTGCGGGGCTTTTTGCAGTTTGGTTTTAGTGATGTTAACAACCTTGAGTGTTATTTTTTAAAAAGGAAAGGTAGGACACAAATGAAACAGGTAAGCACAGTCTAGCATCTAGACACCTTTGTTCCTCTTTTCCCATTCCTTAAGAGATAACCTTCTGCAGGTTTGTTTCTTTTTTGAAAATAGTACTTATTAATGCATACATTAAAGAGCTATCTTATACTGAGTCATAACAATGGTCTATCTAAGGGGCAAAACAGATGGGAAGGAAAAATTGGCTTGAAGTTGCCCTTTCTGAAGCCAAATTGAAACCCCACCAACTACACCGCCAGCTTCCAATGTGATTGGAGTATGCATGTCATGACCACACAGCATGGCTTCAAGCTGTGCTGCTGGGTACTTTTTTTTTTTAACTGTCCCACCACCATCCCTGCGTACCAATGACTGCCATTCAATTGCATGGCCATCCCTGTGAACCTGCACACATTCACATGTGCAGTGCTTTAGTGGGACAGGGCATCAGAGCAGAGGTGTGCCCATGCAGATGCCAGCAAGGCACAATCATGCCTCCCTTCATTCCCTCCTTCACACTATGCCCCCTCTTTGACTATCTGTTTTGTGTATGTTGTGCTCAACTACATGAGGGGTTCCATGGTTTCTCTTTTGGGCATTGCCACCCACATCCTGGAAGAGCCCTGGACGTGCAGTGGTTAAATGCCTGTACTGCAGCCACTCACTCACAAATCACAAGGTTGTGAGTTCAGTACCATCCAGGGCTCAGGCTCAACTCAGGCTTGCATCCTTCCAAGGTCACTAAAATGAGTACCCAGCTTGTTGGGGGCAATTAGCTTACAGTTGTAAACTGCTTAGAGACTGCATAGTGCGGTATGAAGCAGTATATAAATGAAGCTGCTATCGCTATTGTGAATGGTAGCTCTGTCCCTTTTAAATGCACTCCTGCAATGGGTTAGAAACACAATTAGGGCTAGGTTTTGGAAAGCATGCTTCTTTAGAGCTGCATTGGTGTTGGTGCATTTATATGCACATGTGAAGGTGTGCACTTTTCAGGAAGAAGAGGGGAAAAGCTGCTTCTTTTTGAAGTGGCTTTTCTCCCCATAAGGTGCCTAGAGGACACTTTCCTGCTGGTTTCAAGGTGTGTGTCATCTAAATGCCACACCTTCAAGCCAGCCTGAAAGCACCTCTTTTTGCTTGTCTGTTTAGCCCCTAAGTCCGGGATTGTAAAGTCTAAAGAAAACCTGGGCCATGTGGCAACAGCCAACACCATGGCTCCTGTTCCTGCCAGTTTTCCACTTTCTCCACAAAACTGTCACTGGCATAGGCAGGCACAAATGTGTGATCCAGTGCTTTCAATGGGCCTAAGCAGACTGCCAGAAATAGTGCACATTAAATTGAGGCACTGCCCTGGCTCAGTGCTAGGGAATCATGGGAACTGTAATTTATTGTGGCACCAGAGTTCTCTGATAGAGAAGGCTCAATGTCCCAGAAAAAAATACAATTCCCATGACTCCCTAGCACTGAGCCAGGGCAGTGCCTCAATTTAATGTGCACTATTTCTGGCAGTCTGCTTAGGCCTAACGTTACCTATATGAGGCAAGAAGAGTCTTAAGCTGTAATGGATCCTATACTACAAAAGGTAATAAAAGGCATTCCCAAGTTATATTTGGAAAGGGGAAAACCATGAAGCCTCAGAGATAACTGCACCACCACAATATAAGGGCCTTTTTTGATAACTATTGTTGAGTATAGTTCTGGTCACTCCTACTATCATACAATCAGTTATTTAAAAGACAAATACAGGAGCACTCACAAGAGAAAGAGACAGATAAGTTATAGCACAGGTAGTGGCTCTCCAGAGTTTCATGTAGGTTTGTCTCATAGTCCTGCTTGTTGCTGGATATGTTTCAAGTATTAACCAAGCTCACCATGCATATCTTACAAAATCAAACAAGGTAGGGATGGTTCAGATGTTGTATGGTTTCCGCATCTGTGCAAAACCTGATACTTATTCAGATGAACATTGACATCCAGGGACCAAATTCCCTGATTTTTAGGGATCCAGTCACATGCAGTTCTTATTATAAAGCCATAACTATATTGTTTGGATGACTCATGTTCTGCCATATTAAAAATTAAATTAGGCTGGAGTGAGGGAAGGTTGTAGTTTCTGGTTTAGTCCCAACAAAGAAAAGGATGAACATCTGTCTGAATGCCTGCTATCTGTCTGTTCATCTCTCTCTCTTTCACACACACACACACACACACATTCACATATGCACATACATATCTGGGGTGTTATAGGGAGAGTATCACTCTTCATTTCTAAGGTGGCTTCGTGGAAAGAAAAGTGCTCTGGAACTCAGTGGAATAATAAATCCCTCATTTCCTCCATCAGGTCATAACTGGCATCTTTATTAGCATTGTAGAATATTTTAAAACCCTGTCTCCTGGTTATAGGCTGCAAGTTAATCTATTTTTAAAGGCAGCGATCATTCAGGGATGCTGTGTGTGTGTGTGTGTGTGTGTGTGTATTTGAGACACTCTGCAGTCATTTGGCTTTATCTGATTTACCCTATGCAATTAATTAAAACTTAATGCCCAATCACACTCATCATTCATCAGACACTCATTTGAATAAGAAAGAAGATCAAATGAAAGACTGTACAATGAGGTGGCACTGGCATTCACTCTGGAAAAGGCTAGTGATCATTAGGGCCATATTAGGTCGTGGTTGAATGAAGGGTACAGAGAAATGTAGGCGCATGGGACCGAATAACAAGTTGCTTTGAGCAGTTCATATTGTGAGTTGGGATAAGACGCCTTCTTTTGAAGATGAAATGATGTGAGTGATGGGGGCAGAGTACTGTCATGTCATTGCCTCCATGATAATTTATTTATTTACTTATTTATAATACATTTATAATAGGGATGCTCGACATCAATTGATCAGCCCACTATTGAGTAAATTCCCAGGCAAATCTGACACTTTTTATTTACGTCTTCTTTTAGACAACAATGACCTTACAGTATCTCATATGGTGGCCAAATTTTGCTACATTGTTTGTAAATTGCGACCTCGATTGATAAATTGATAAATTGATAAATGAACATCTCACAATTGTGTAGGAAGATTTGGTTGGTCATTGTATTTATAGTTTATTCTTAGTTTGTCCATTGCTCTGTTGGTCTATACTTATATATATATATATATATATATACACACACATATTATATTTTAGACATTTTATATATTTTATATATTTTTATGTATTTTAACATTTTTGTACTGGTCAAGGACCAAATAAATTAAATTGAATACATTTATAAGTCTCCTTCTTGCTCTTGGGTTTGGATTCCTTGCTCAAAATTAAAGGTGATCTTTAAAAGCACTGGACAAAGTGGGGGGGGGGGGATGTCATATAAGTTAGTCTCACCCTCTCTGTAAGCCCAATGTTCCGCAGACCCAGGCACTGATCATAAGATTTTTTTTAAAAAAAAATATTTATTAAAATACTTATATCCCCCCCATAGCCTAGGTTCTCAGAATAACATCCAAATAAAATCTGTTCAAACAGCTTAAAGTAATTCAACATTTTAATTTGTTGCAAATTTAAACAATCACAAAATGAATGGCACTTTTGCATCTATCTGCTGTCTGATCATTGTTATCTGTATGATGACATGACATATTTTTAATCTTCATGATACACTATGTTGAAATCTAAATACCACTGTAGGTGATTATATAAATATTTGTTTTGGTTTATCATAGTTGTATTCTGCCTTTCTCCCAATGTGGCACCCGCTAGCTTACAATATATGTTAAAACAGAATACAGCTAAAACAAGCATAATGAAAAGTTTAATAACAATTGTATCAAAACATTAATTTATAACACTTTAACAGCTGTAAGGTAAAAAGGTAAAGGTATTCCCCATTGATAAGGTTGTCAAGTTGTATCCGAACATAGGGGGTGGTGCTCATCTCCATTACTCAGCTGAAGAGCCAGTGTTGTCTGAGGACTAC
The DNA here is from genome assembly GCA_026167975.1 of Phrynosoma blainvillii. NCBI lineage: Eukaryota > Metazoa > Chordata > Lepidosauria > Squamata > Phrynosomatidae > Phrynosoma > Phrynosoma blainvillii. The sequence continues at coordinate 44,520,213 of JANUYF010000004.1, read as the reverse complement.
TCTGTGATCATGTGGCCAGCATGATTGCACAGAAAACTTTTACCTTCCCACTGAAGTGGTACCTATTTATCTACTTGCATTTGCATACTTTTGAACTGCTAGGTTAGCAGAAGCTGGGACTAGTGACAGGAGCTCACCCCATCATGCCACACCTTGAACTGCCAACCTGCTGATCTTGCAATCAATAGTTGTATCTGCAGTTAAAACACAATATGAACAATTTAAAAATATAGCATAGCCCAACTGAAAGACCTTCTGCTATAGCCATTTAATAGTCAAAGTGGCTCTGCAGGTGGGCGGCAGAGAGCCACCCCGGGAAGCGGCATATCGGGGCTGCGGCAACCCCATGCCATGGCCCCGATCCTCCCTTTTGCTGCCTTGAAGAGTGGTAAAATGCTGCTCCTTTTAGGAGTGGCAAAAGGCTGCCCTAAGAGCCAGTGCTGCAGCTCTTCCTCACCCTTTTGGCACAGCATGCGGCTTCAGGACGGTGTTGGCATGGTGTTGAGGTGGCTGGTGTGTGGCTGCCCTGCCCCAACTCTACCCCCAGGCCGGCCCTTTGGGCCGGTCTACAGAGGCCCAAAGTCCAGGGTAAAAAAAGATATCTTTGCCTGCAGGTGGAAAGAGAGGGAGCCAAGCTAGTCTCATGAGGGAGCAAATTTAACAGCCTAGGGACAGCTAGTGAAAGGCTCTTTCCAGTGTCCTCACTTACCACAGCTATGATGCTGGAGGGACTGAGAAAAAGCCTTCTCCCAATGAGCTTAAAACTCTGGCAGACTTATATTGGGAGATATGGTCTTTCAGATAGCCTGAAAGCCACACACACACACACACACACACACACACACTAATTTATTAAGTTAACAATTAAATATAAGCCCTATATTGGAGTCTGTGTGCATAGATGCAGTGTACATATATGGAAAAAAACATACTTTTGTCAACTACATCTCCATAAATTGCCAGGCAGCACATCTAGATTACTTCAGGGATACCTACAGTGCAGTCCAAAAATAATTTTTCTGAGCTCTAATAGATATTGTGTGTCTTCAAGTCATTTCTAACTTATGGTGATCCTAGGATAGGTTAACTGATCATGGGTTTTTCTCAGCATGATTCATTCAGAGGGGGCTTGCCTTTGCTTCCTTCTGAAGAGGAGAGAGTGTGACTTGGTCAAGGACACCCAGTGGATTTCCATAGCTGAGCAGGAATCCAAACCCTGGTCTCCCAGAATTATAGTCCAACACTTAAACCACTGTGGCACAGTAGAACACACTGGTGCTTCCAAAAATCTTACCTTGTAAGCAATGAGACCCTCTGAACACAGCCATCTCCATGTTGTCAGAGAGTGTGAGAACAGAAATCAGTAGGGGGATCAGACACATCAGTAGATGTGCCCAGCTATTTTCCTGCAGCTGGATGTGCTGCAATAACTTCCACAGAGAACTCCAGGATTCCTTGCGAGCTCTATGCAAATGATGTCCTTGTAGCTTGTGCAGCCACAAGAAAATAGTGTGATGCTTTTCAGCCTCTCCTGCTCCCCAACAACAAGGTGAGTTTGGGTGGATTTTGGTTGTTGTGTGATCAGAACAGCATGTTGAAACTTAAATACTTTATCTCAAATATTTTGGAAACTGCTCTTACTCATCTGTTCTGACATAACAATTTTACTCCTGAAAGAATTTATGATAAAATTAAAGTTTTTCAGTATCATTAATTGCATCTTCACAACCAAGCTTATATAATCAAGAGCCTCATGTATTCAACAGAATATATCATCCCCCATTTAGATTTGGCAGACAGCCTAGTGCCCTCAGTCAATGTTCAAAATAATTACCTCGTATTTCAATACTACCATATAGACAGTGACTGATATTTATGTTTTGTGTTATTTGCATTTATTAGTAGAAAAGAAATGTGCTTAAAGAATATCACATCAGCCTCAAAGAGAATTCAGAGTATGGCCATAGCTCTATAGTGGAGCATATGCTTTGGCTTCAGAAGATTTCTTTCTGGTATCCCTGGTTAGGATTATTAAGTTACACGAGTAGAGCTACTTTATTGCTTATTATTCTGAAAATTAATTTCTGATGGGTTTATGCCAATGATAGTTTTAGATCTGAACATCACACACATTATGTGGAACTAAAAAGTTCAGCCTTGCACTAAAATTCTTAGCATTTCCATACTCTTAAAATAAAATAAAGTAAAATAAGGCATCCATCACTTGCATGCTTCCTATTTGCATTCTTTCTATTTGTTGACCACAGAGTCCTGTAAGACCTGTACAGTTTAGGAATAGATTATTTGATGTAGCATATTATCCCATACAAGTCTGCCTGGGCCCTGGGATCTTTGAGAGAAGCACTCCTCTCAGGCTGCATCTGCACCACAGAAATAATCCAGATTGACACCACTTTAACTGCCATGGCTCAATGCTATGGAATTCTGGGAATTATAATTTGTTGTGGCACTAGAATTCTCTGACAGAGAGGTTTAAATGTTTCACAAAACTACAACTCCCAGAATTCCATAGCATTGAGACATAGCAGTTAGAGAGGTGTCAACCTGGATTATTTCTGCAGTGTAGATGCAGCCTCAGTCCCACCAAATTTTGAGGCAAATCAGGCATGGATGAAAGAAAGGGACTTCTTGGTGGCTGCTCTGAAGTCCAGAATTCCCTTCCTTCTTTCTATCAGCAAGCAAAATAAATTAATAAATTAAAATTAATAAATACAAAAATGCCATTCTGACAGGCTTTCAGGAACTGACTATTTTTAAAGAAAGGGCTTTCAGTAGAGTTCTGTACTATTTTGTGTAACTCTATTTTCTTTATTTTTTAAAATTCCTGTTTTGAATTGTTTGTAATGTTTTTGAAAGTTCAGTTACATTTCAATGGTAACCCTTTGTATGTTTTCATGTATGTTTTATGTTTATGTTTGTTTTATTTATGTTTGTTTTAACTTGAGCTGCCTTGAATCAGTTCTCAGGGAAATGCAGTATATAAGTAAAGTGACTAAATACATGCATGGATGAAGTTCCACTTGGTTCTACAGTGCTGATCTCCAGCCAGTAGTTCATGTAGAGAGAAAGCCTTTGCTGAAGTTTTGTTGATAGCTAATCACTCACCAGAGGTTTTTGGTGATAGAAATGGTAAGCTGGCTGAAAAAATTCCTCACAACCACAGCACTGTCACAGTGATGATTTGGGGCATGTGCTGGGAAGTAAATTCTTGACCATTTCATCCTTGTAAAGGTAAAGGTATTCCCCGTTGACAAGGTTGTCAAGGCATGTCCAACTGTAGGAGACGGTGCTCATCTCCATTACTAAGCTGAAGAGCCAGTGTTGTCAGAGACTACTCTGTGATCATGTGGCCAGCATGATTGCACAGAACACTGTTTACCTTCTCACTGAAGTGGTACCAGTTTATCTACTTACATTTGCATGCTTTCGAACTGCTAGGTTGGCAGAAGCTGGGACTAGTGATGGGAGTTCACCCATCATGCAGCACCTGGGCCTCGAACTGCCAATCTGCCGATCTTGCAATCAACAGAGTCAGTGTCTTAACCACTTGAGCCACTGTATCCTTTTCATCCTTGTACATGAGGATAAAAAATTATGGTAATTCTCTCACTGCTATGGGAGAAAACAAATAACCTTCTGCAATATTTTCTCTGTATTTGAACATCCCAATGTTGTGTGGAGGAATTATTCAGTGGAGACAAATGTTCAGTGTTTTGAGAACATGTTCAAAAGAATCTGACATGAGCAGTTTGGATTTTGGTGGCTAAAAGTTTTTTTTTTGGGGGGGAAACGCCTATATAAATGTGTCTGTAAAGGAGGTGTCTTTCACTTCACTGGCACTTTTATTGTGTGGAGGGTTGCAGGGGGCAAAACCAGAATGCATTCCTAAAGTAAACATGTTCACTTTGTCTCAGCTTAGGATGCATCTACACTGCAGAAATAATGCCATTTAACACTCCTTTAAGTGTTGTGGCTCCATCCTATGGAATCCTGGGATTTGTAGTTTTACAAGATTTTTTTGCCTTTTCCTCCAAAGGATGCTGGTGCCTCATCAAACTACAGTAGGCTCTTGACATCTGCTGGGATTTGGTTCCAGGACTTTCCATGGATACCAAAATCTGTGGATGCAAGTCCCATTATATACAAGAGCACAGGAGAATGGTGTCCCTTCTATAAAATGGCAAAATCAAGATTTGCTTTTTGGAATTTATAATTTTCTAAACATTTTCAGACCATGGATGTTTGAATCCATGGATAAAAAGTCTGTGGACACAGAGAGCTGACTGTACAAATCCCAAGATTCTGTAGGATGGAGCTATGGCAGGTAATGCAGTGTCAAACTTCATTATTCCTTGTAGATAAGATAACAGAATTATAAATGTCAATGAAAGAAAGAACAATTTATTGAAACATTTAGAGAAGAAGTAATAGCTAGAGTAAGCTAGAAAAGAAAGTAACTGAAAAAGTTAAAAAGAAGTTAAATCAGGTTTCAACAGAAAGAACAGTAACAAAAGTTTTTTTTAAAGTGTAAAGAAATAAACTGATAACTGGTGGGAAGGAAAGAAGAAGGTTAGAGTAGGTGCATTAGAAAGAAGAGAGAAAGTGGAGAGGGTACGGGAAGGTAGGAGAAGAGATAAGTAGGTGAAGAAGAGAAACATAAGGGAGAGAGTGAAAATGAAGGAGTGAAGTATGGAAGGAAATTGGAAAAGGGATTTAATAGAAGGTATGAGAAAGGAAGATGGGGAAAGGAAGGTGGGAAGAAGAGAGGAAGAGGGGAAAGGAAGATAAGAAGTAAGAGAAATAGGTGGAATGGAAGGATGATTGATGCTTATTAGTCTAGAGAAATCCAACACTACAATGTTATTTAATGATCTTGAAAAAGATTAGAATTCATGTAATTTTAGTACGATCTCTGATGAATTGAGACAAAGAATAACTTTTTTTTTTAAATTCTACCATATAATATGTATTGTAGAAATTTTCAAAATTAATGAATGTATTGCATGTATTGTATGTTATGATATTTCATTTAATAAAATTTATTTTTTTTAAAAAAACTTCATTATTCCTATAGTGTAGATGCACCCCTAGTTTGTCTTGTCAATTGGTGAAGGGAAGAAAGAAGCTTGGACAATTTTTCCCCTTCAGAAGACAGTGGAAGCTCAATTTTCCAGCTTTTATATATAAATTGTAGTTATATACAAATTATAGACACATTGCTAGAACTATATACGAATATTTTTTTCATAATGATACAAATATGGTTTGTTGTACTATGCATGCTAAGGCACTAAACTCAAACGCTGAAGGAAGAGCAGTTTACTAGACATGCTAGGAGCTCTAAAAGAGTTCCCAATGTAGGTCTTTGCCTCAGTGCTACATGTTGATTCATAGGCCAGTATGGTTGCTGCTGGGCAGCATTTTCCACTGCTCCAGTTTGTTGTATTTGCTGTTTCGGAAGGTTCAAATTAGTAGCTTCCATGTTTTCTAGTCAGGAAATAAGAGAAAACTTATGTGGAAGATATTTTGAAATGCTTGTCCTACCGCCAGCATATGGTAAAGTGTGGGTGAGCCAGGCAATATTGTGGCCCAGTGGTTATGTGTAAGTTGTGGACTTTTTGTGAAAACCAGAAGAGTTGTATCATAGAACTCATAGAAGATATAAATCCAATAGAACTCTTGTTGTTATTTTATAAAGCAGTCCTTTACTGCAAAGTTTGGATGAGAACAATTGGTACAGGATCAGAAAAAGAAGAGGCAGGTAGAAGCTAGGAAATATTCTGAAAGTTGTATATGCCTAATTTGGAACCAAAACATCACCAATCTGTAATGCTCTTAGGCTTTCTGAACAGAGTGCCATTTTCCTAACACACTTTTGTCTAGCTTGGAATAGTAACCAAGGCTGCATCCACACTGAAGAAATAATCCAGATTGATACCACTTTAACTGCCATGGCTCAGTGCTATGGAATTCTGGGACTTGTACTTTGTTGTGGCACCAGAGAAAAGTTCTGGTGCCACAACAAACGTCCACACTATACAGTTATATAGCGCTATGGTTTTGCTTTAACTGCCATGGTAGCCTCCCCCATGGAATCTTGGGATTTGCAGTTTAGGGAGAAGGATTTAGAATTCTCAGCCAGAGAGCTGTATAGCATCACCAAACTACAAACTCCAGAATTTTATAAGCTGGTAAAGTGGAATCACAGTGCTATAATTGCATACTGTGAAAGTGCTCCCAGAGAAGCAGTAGGATACTGGCTGAGGCAAGTGGTGAATATAAAGTAAATGTGAAAGAGAGTAAAATACATAAAATTTCCTCCTCCTCCCCTCAGGCATGCACCTTCATAACTGCTGATAGGAGTGAGTATTTTGTTGGTGTTGTGTGATGGCATACACCACAAATTATTTCAGAGCACACAGTCAAGATGAATAGGGAAGCACAGTCAGTCTGTACACAGCCTTGAATAGATGGGAAAATATAAAGTTGTTGATGTGAAGGAATGACATGTTTTGGCATTATTATCAGAATAGAAGGTGGGAAAAGTGTATAAATAAAGTTCTGTAGATTCATGTTATGAATTATATGAAACATGATGGCTAAGATTCTCTGTGATGCTTAGAACTGATTGGAAAATATTATGAATGCCGTTGGTAGATTTTCAAGGAAATCTCTGACTAATTTTTGTCCTTTGGTTAAAATAATAATAATTCTCAGAGTAAATTTGTATTCGCATCTGCATTATGGCCAATCACTCATGTTGAAAGAGCTGCAGGGGATATATTTGGAATATATTTGGAATTGAGATGGTGTTTGGTGAGGGCTCAGTACAAATGAATCAAGCAATATGCAGTAAATTTCATGGACAGTTAAGTTTTAGTTCTGATGGCATAAATCACAGGTGAGATCATATTATGCACAGCTACAAAGGGAAACTGATGAAACAGTAAAACAAAAGTCAGGTCTTGTTGTGAGTAGCCAAGCTTCAGTAGAGTGGGAAACACAAGAATGAGATAAAGAATGGCAAGAGAAAAATTAGTTTTAACTTGTTTCTTAAAATAAAGGCATATGTGGAAGTTGTGCAATCACCTTTTTGACCCACCTGCATATCCAGAGTCTGCAGGAGAACAGAATTAATCTATCAAAGTTCCACAGCTGTAGTCAAGCATGTCATAGTATTAAACACAGACGTGCACACATGTGAGTGCATACACTTGAGAAACTAAGTGATGGGAGATGTTGTTGTTTTGATTAGCTTCTTGCATCATATCGAAAGGAAACCATTTATTTATTTTTTAATGTAGGGCATTCGAGTATTCATTATATTGCATGTGATGAATTTTCTCATAACTCAGGATGGGGAAACACCTGTACTCATTCTTCATTTACCCACCGTATATCCACTTTGGAATAAGATTGCAAGCTTTCATTGTTTTTCATTGGATTAATGAAAATAGTGTTTTGATTTACTGATAAGTAAATATTTAACTGCTGGGATTGCAAGTTGTATATTGTGAGTTTGAAGCTCTTTTGGTTCTTTTGGGTTACTGAAATGGAAGTACTGAAGTTACTGTAATGGAAATTGAATTATTGTAATGGAAGAATATTATATTCAAAAGGGAAACCAAAACTAGAATTGGAAGCAAAAGTGCATTTCTTCTGGGCTTACAACAGAAGGGTCCTAAAGAAGGAAGAGGAGAGCTTTTCTACTTCAGTGAAGAGAGATTTATTTATTTATTTAGAGCACACACACACACACACCCTGCCCTTCAGCCAAGAGGTGCCAAGAACAGCTTACAAATTGTTGATTTGACACTTCCATGCCCTCAGGCTTACAATCTAAATAAGATACAAGATATAAGGAAAAAGGAATGGCAGTGGGGAAGGGGATTAAGTCCAGCAGATACTGCCAATTTTGATGTTAAGGGTAAGGCACAATGGTGTAATGTCTGTCTCTTCTTTCCATCTGAGGCAACGTCAGTACCAATTGCAATGGAGGGAAGGGTCTCTCATTTGATGTCATACTGCCAGAAATAATGCAGCTTGAGTCCACTTTAACTGCCCTGGCTCAGTGCTAGGGAATCATGGGAATTGCATTTTTTTCTGAGACATTGAGCCTTCTCTGTCAGAGAGCTCTAGTGCCACAATAAACTACAGTTCCCATGATTCCCTAGCACTGAGCCAGGGCTGTTAAAGTGGACTCAAGCTGCATTATTTCTGGCAGTCCATAAAGGCTCAATGTTAAATTAAAGGCTAGGATCTTATAGCATGAACATAGAGGTCAAAGCTGCCTTCAGAAGTTTCTTAGGACCTTGTTTTGTTAGGGAAACCACAGTTTCCAAGTGCAGATCACCTAATACACAATCACAAGCAGTAGCATTAGCAACCCTGTGCTGTTACACTGTTGAGGCTTTGTGCTACATTGGCAGCCCACTGAATCTCACCAAACCCTTTGAATGGCTATGAATACTGTACTCAAAATGATACAAGTTTATATGTGTGAAAACACAAACCTTTCATGGATGGGAGGGAGAAAGTGTGTATGTAATTTGCAAGATGTTGATCCATAGAATATTCAAAATGCTGTAGGGATCTATGACAGGAAATACTAGAAAATAATGTTTAGAGGGCTTAGAAAAGAAAAGGAAAAACAAAACAAAATGGGGGGGGGTGAAGATGTGGTGCATGGCTTTGCCCTGTTTGCCCAGCATCAGTGTAAGAAAAGAAAAAAAAGAACCAAATTAGCAGCATGTGATTGAGATGGATGTGACTGTGACCATAGATGTTTTATCAGATTGTGGATAAAATGGCAATCATTTAATTTAGCATTATATTTTACCACCATAATGGAGTATGAGGATGCATTTTAATTTTCTTCCAAAATGTTTTGGGCCATTCAGGTTAATTTGACAAAGACATAAATACCACTGTGCTAAAAGATGTCTCAGAGAAAGAGTATGCACATTTCCTATATAGTAGTGTGAACAATCAACAGTCAACCAACAGTGTTTGTTTATTTATTGGTTATCTATAAGGGCTCAGAGTTGGTTATGCCGTTATTCTTCCTATTTTGGCTTCTCAGTCCAATTCAGTCCTCATATGCATTAATGCGGTCAGACTGCAATAACAAAACAGTATTGTGATTTTCTAATTTACCAGTTCACCAGTGCAAACTTCATGAACTCAATGTCTTTTGGAGTAATAGTGGAATTCAGGGATGATTCTGTCTTTTGTATCCCCCTCTCTCTCTCTCTTGTGTATATGTGCACAATGAACCATGAAAAGCCAAACTAATGTGTTCAGCATCATGAGTGTAAATACACAAGCTCATATGTACTGCCACGTCAAAAGCATATATATGATCAAATGAAATGTCTCAGGTTTCTCTGCTTAGAATTTCCATGAACTATTAATAGCTTATTCCTAAACTCACAGACATGTCAGAATATATGCAATATTGTTACTGGTACAGGTAGATTATGTGTTGATGTTGGGCCTTTATACTGAGAACATGATCACATGACTCCTTCTGAGCTTTCCTCTGTAGTAGAAATAGTTATAATAGTGCTCTAAATATCAAAGCAACAAGCCATTAGTATAGTTTTTTTTTAGGGTTTTATGGGCTTTGTGGCTGTGTTCTGGAAGAATTTATCTCTGACATTTCACCTGCATCTGTGGCTGGTATCTTCAGAGGTGTCTTTGAAGATGCCATCCACAGATGCAGGTGAAATGTCAGGGATAAATTATTCTGGAACACGGCCACATAGGCCAAACCCCCCACAAAAAAACTATGGATGCTGGCCGTAAAAGCCTTCGACTTCACATAAGCCATTAGTAGCTTGGAGTTGGCTAAGGATTGCATACCATACAACTAAAACATTAATTCATTCTGGTCTGCTCCAAGCCCAAATCATGGTAATAAGTATATTCTAGAACCATTTGCAAATAGAATGGGACACCACAAACTCACTTGTGCAATAACATTCATGCCGTGATTCAGCAAATGACACACAGTTCAGTAACTGTGTCTAGTACTGCAACTGGGTCTCTTGTAGTAGCATGTTTTTGTGACTGGCAATTTTCACAAAAAGCAAAACACAAAACACATGTTCAGTAAATAAATAAAATAGAATGGAGGAAGGAGGTCACAATATCAGGCTTGCTCTTAGCCTCATTGCACTTATCTGAAGGTGCATAGAACCTTAACAATGAATAACTCTATACAATGGATTCTATCTGCATTCAGAGAGCATTGTGAAGCATAGACAGAGTATATATCTACGCAGCCCTTTCTCCATCTTTCACTGAATTCTGGATCCTTCTTATATTTTGGTATCAGCATATGTAGTACTGAGTGCTAGTGTGACATAGTGCTTTGAGTGTTGGACTATGACAGATCAGAACTCGATTCTCTGCTTGGACATCAAATTCACTGGGTGACCTTAAACAAGTCACATGATCTCAACCTCAGGAGATGGCAGTGGCAAATTTCCTCTGAACAAACCTTGCTAAGAAAACCATCACCATAAATCACAAATGACATGAAGGCATACAATAACAACAGCAATATTATTAGTAATATATCTACAGGTAACAATATTGTAGCAGTGACCTTATTTTTTACCTTCTTATTTGGAAGTCAAGCAGTTATGAACATTCCTTTAACACCTTTGTTTTCCAAACTTTAAACTATTTGAGTTTAATATAATCATGCTCTTGACTGCTCTATCTCCATGAGCAAGAAAAAGAAGCATTTTTAACAGTGTCAAGCCTGAACTGAAAGTGCATGGCTTGGGGCTAGCACTTGGACTAGTATACTAACTAGGACTATATTTTCACACACCTTCAAACCGTCCTAAGGAATAAATTTTATTATGGCTTTGAGTTGATAGGTACTATGAGTAGACTGTCAAATTTGCATATAAATATCAGGAGCCACTGACCATCTACTTTTCCCTGTCTGGAAGAGCGTTCAATGCCTACCTATGCAGTACTGAAAAAAAGAGCACAAAAGAAAATACATGCTTGCACAAAATATGCATGCGATTTTACACATACATGTACACACACATACAAATACTTAAAAGTAATTACTATATTTTAAAAAGAAGCATAAATCATCTCAACTTAGGGCTGTAGTTTATTGTGGCACCAGAGCTGTCTGACAGAGAAGGCTCAATGTCTCAGAAAAAAATACAATTCCCATGATTCCCTAGCACTGAACCAGGACAGTTAAAGTGGCCTCAAGCTGCATTATTTCTGGCAGTCTGCAAAGACCCATAGTGAGGAAGACAGAGGGATTTTCAAGGGCTTTTCCCATTGTTCAAGTACTAATGGTTGGGGAAACTTCAAGGACCTTGTTCTGTCACTTAATTTTCTTTAAATCTTTTTACCAGACTTGCACAGCCCTCCCAAACAAAGACAGCTTCAAAGAGGACTATCTTCTAACAGCCCTTCAAATGTACTGCAGCCACAATGTTGTGAGTTCAATCTCAGGCTCCACGTTGACTCAGCCTTCCATTGTAGGTCAGTAAAATGAGTACCCAGCTTGTTGGGGGCAATTGGGTTACACATTGTAAACTGCTTAGAGCAGGGGCCGGCAACCTATGGCCTGCGGGCCAGTTCCGGCCCAGAGCCCCGCACTTACTGGCCCAGGCGGATCCCTGCCGCCACCGCCGCGCGCTATGGTTGCCGTGCGGCCTCGTGTGCCGCAAACGGCATTTTGTTTTCCAAAATGGTGGGCGTGACGCGTTTGCGCATGCACAGGAGTACTGCTCATGTGCAAATGCATTGTGGCAGCAGTGGCAGCGGTGGCAGCGCATGCGGGGGGGGGGGGGGGCGCCATGGTAATTCCCCCAGATACACTTTCCAAGGTCCCTCCACTTGATCCTTGGGTGAATTCACCCCAGGATCAAGCAGAGGCACCTTGGAAATGGTCCTCCAAGGTGCCTCCGCTCAATCCTAGGGCGAATTCGCCCAAGGATCAGGGCGGGGGGGCCTTGGAGGACCGTTTCCAAGGCCTCCCCGCTCGATCCTGGGGCGAATTCGCCCAAGGATCGGGGCAGGGGGGCCTTGGAGGGACCTTTCCAAGGTTCCTCCGCTTGATCCTGGGCTGAATTTACCCCAGGATCAAGCAGAGGCACCTTGGAAATGGTCCTCCAAGGTGCCTCAGCTCGATCCTGGGGCAAATTCGGCCAAGGATCGGGGCGGGGGGGGGCCTTGGAAAGGCCCCATGGCAGCTGTGAGGGGTGTGCACCCCCAGCTCCCGCACGACCAGCCCCTGCACCATTCCCCCCCCTCCCCCGGCCCCCAGCAACAAAGGTTGCCGACCCCTGGCTTAGAGAGTGCTTAGAGATGAAGTGGTATAGAAATGTAAATGCTATTGCTAAAGTAGGATGGCAAGACACCATAGCAGAGCAGAACATTCTATTTGTGGAATTCTGGGCTCCAGCCTTTACCCTATGCAACTGAATATCATACCAGATGGGCAGTGTAATCTTATCCTAAAATGAGGATATAGTGTGGAATAGTGGTTTAGAGTTAGGCATAAGCTGCTTCTTCCAGCAGAAATCCCCTTCTGGATGTAGAATGCTATTCTGCTGGCTGCCAAAAGTCTGCCAACAGAACAATTTTCCAGCAGAACTGTTCTACTGGTTAAGATCTGCTGGCAGAAGAGCAAAAAAAGGAGGCAGAATTAGCAGGTAAGGGAAAAACTGAGTCACATCATATCTAGTCCAGAGACACTGGCACAGCAATGACACAAAGGCTTCTGCCACACTGCAGAATTAATGCAATTTGACATTGTTTTAGCTGTCATAGCTCCATCCTATGGCATTCTGGGATTTCTAGTTTGCTTTGGCACATGAGCTCTCTGACAGAGAGGGCAAAATATCCCACAAAATTACATATCCCAGAATTCCATTTAACCACAGCAGTAAAAGTGGTGTCAAACTGCTTTAATTCTGCAGTGTAGCTGCAGCCTACTGTAGGCCAAAGCAAGGGTAGTCTTACATAATTACTTAAGTAATTCCTTAAATTCTATTCCTGGACTTGGAACAGTTGAATTCATCACCATTCTGGCTAGCCTAGTGCTAGCTCAGTTGCCTTTTTATCATCTTTTCCAGTTAGGACTATGCTGTTAGCTTCCTGCTCTAGATCTAGCAGCCATACCTCAGTGTGCCAACAATTTCCAATGTGAGGACAAATCATGACAGGAATCCTGCTTCTGATTGTTGCACAAGATATCACTGGTGGGAGGAGAAGGGAAACAACAGGAAAAGAGACTCTGTCACTCACAGCAGTTGGTGGCAAATAAAGTAGAATTTCATTTATTTATTGGATGTATATCTCATCTTTCTCCCAGGGTGGGATCCAGGTTGTCCTATAGTAATTTAAAATGATGGGGGTGGGGTGAGATCAGGAAAAACTACTTAGTTAAATATTAGCTAAGTAGCTGATCTAAGATCTCAGCCATTATCTCCTTTTCCAATATGGTGAGAACTGATTTGGCCATGAGATGACTTTATTGTTACTCCAGTCAGGCAAGATTGGGAACAAGGAAAGAAATGGTCTGGAAAAATCTTCATTCATGTAAATACTTTTTTTTAAAAAAAAAAAATCAAATCTGAGAAAATTCATTTGTTAAAGCATTATAACACACTTTATTTAAAATCTACATAGAGTAGCAGATGAGAGGTGTCCATATTTCAAGTGCTTGCCAGATGTCAGAAAAAAATAACAGCACTTTGCCACTCAGCTGTTTTCCAATCTACTCAGAGTTTGGCCTTCAACCTCATCATTTATCTGCTTGGGCACCTGATTAAGTCCATAAACCAATCAAAGGGGGTTCTTATTGCTTTAAATAAGTACACCTAATTAGTAATGTGTTTTGGAATATTATATGAAGAGGTCTTTGGTGCCAAGTTAAAAAATTACTACAATAAATGAGAGAGTTGCACCTCTATAATTAAAGCCAAGGGGATCTATAAAATTATGTCATTTCCCATTTCTTAATGATTTATTTCACTATTACTATATAATAGTAATATTCATTATTATATAATTACCATTACCTGGTTATTAGTATGAATTACATGGACAAACCCTAGGGGTTTAAGTTGGAGTGGACGATCAATATAGAAGATTTTAAAGTCATCAGTATGAAGGTTAGGTAAGGAAATTTTTCGTATTTCAAACTTCTGGTTGGTAATGGTATGGTTGAACAAAACTTTCTCTCTGGATATGGGGATAAATATATGACCTTTTGTGTTGTTGTTGTTGTTGTATGTCTTCATATCATTTCTGACATATGGTGACCATATGGTGTTTACTAGGCAAGATTTGTTCAGAAGGGGCAATTGTCTACCTATGATGCTGACAGAGTGTGACTTGACAAATGTCATTCAGTGAATTTCTATGACTGAGCAGGGACTTGAAACCTGGTCTTCCAGAGTCCTAGCCCAATGACCAAACCAATACACATCACTGGCTCCCCAAGATTAGAATACAGCACCATTTTTCTCTGGCAGCAGAGCTAGGAATATGGTTCTCAGAATTAGTCAGTTTTTGGCCAGTTGTACAAAAGTATTTATCTACAAAAAGTACGAAAAATATTGTATAAAGAGACTGTGGTATGCCAAAATCCATGGATGCTCAAGTCCTATTGACTTCATTGGTGGTGCAGACACGTGGCTGTCCACCATTGATGACAATGGCACTTTGGAGGAGCTTCCTCCTCCTCTTCCTTTCCCCTTGCCACCTCTTTCATCCTCCTCTTCCCTGCCACTGCTTCCTCATCTTCCTTCTCCTCCCTCCCTGTGCCATGCTGTGCCTTCCTTTTCCTTCTCTTCCTCCTCGTGCTGCACCTCTCCTCGCCTTCCTCCTCCTCTTTCTCCTTTTCCTCTTCCTCCTGCCTCGCCTTCCTCCTTCTGCCATGTGCCACACTGCATCCTCCTCCTCCTTGTGCCACACTGTGCCTTGCTCTCCTCCTCCTCCTCCTCCTCATGCTGCACCATGCCACACCACACCTTCCTTTCCCTCCTCCTCTTCCTCCTCCTCCTCTTCTTCCTTGCGCTGCACTGTGCCACACCATGCTCTCCTCCTCCTCTTTCTCTTCATGCCATGCCTCACCTCACTTTGTCTTGCCTTCCTCCTCCTAAAGAAATAAAGAAAACAAAAATAATGACCGTCAAGGACCTTCACAAATTCAACCTAGACAATGAAGAAATAGAAATAGCAAAAGAATTCCCATACCTGGGATCAAACATTGATAAAAATGGGGAGTGCAATCAGGAAATCAGAAGAAGATTAAGAATGGAGAGGGTGGCTATGAAAGAACTAGAAAAGATTCTAAAATGCAAAGATATACAACTCAGTACAAAAGTTAGAATCATACAAGCCATCATATTCCCTATTACTGTGTATGGATGTGAGAGCTGGACAGTTAAGAAAGATGATAGGAGGAAAATCAATTCATTTGAGATGTGGTCCTGGAGAAGAGTGCTGAGTATCCCATGGACAGCCAAGAAGACAAACAAGTGGGTCCTAGAGCAGATCAAATCAGAAACCTCCCTAGAAGCCAAGATGACCAAACTGAGGCTCTCATACTTCAGACACATCATTAGAAGGGAGGACTCATTGGAAAATACAATAATGCTGGGGGAGGTGGAGGGAAGTAGGAAGAGAGGAAGGCCTCATGCCAGATGGATGGACTCTGTTAATGAGGTCACAGGTATGGGTTTGAAGGAATTGATCAGATCAGTGGAGGACAGAGGGTTTTGGAGATGTCTTATCCATAGGGTCACCATGAGTTGAGATCAACTTGAGAGCAGTTAACAACAACAACAAATGGTATTTGGGAGGAATTTTGGGTTGATTTTCACCAAAATTGCACAAGTATTTTCTATTGTAGGGTTCAAGGGGCTTGGAAAATTGGCAATTGACTTTAAGGGCTACAAAAGTGTGGTTCAGGGCTCCATGTGGCCAATGGACCACACTTGCCCACCTCTTCTGCAAAGTATGTTGACCAGCTACCAGAAGAATGCCTACCATAAGGAAACCATAAGGTTCATCTGGGGAACCTTTAGCTCTTTAGACTTTCATACTACATCATTATAACACTTCAGGTACCATAGCTTGTTCCTATGGAATCCTGGAGTTTGTAGTTTGGTAAGGCAGTAGAGCTTTGTGGCTGAGAATTTCTCTCCCTGAACTGCAGATCCCAGGATTCCATAGGATGTTGCCATGGCACTCAAAGTGGAACCATCGTGCTCCAATTTTGTAATATGACAGATTGCTGAGGCCAATTTTGTGTCACTGGCAAAAACATGGTTGTTTTACAAGGCTAATATTTATGTTTAAAGACTATAGGAAAGCATTTGATTGTATAGATCATTTTTTCCCAAAGTTTGGTCCTCCAGGTGTTTTGGACTTCTGCTCCAGGTATTCCTGATTATTGCTAGGGCTTCTAGGAGTTGGAGTCCAAAACATCCGGAGGACCAAATTTTGGGGAAAAACTAGTATAGATCCCTCCAAAGTTAAGATTGTCCATGCCATCATATTTCCCAATTGTATATATGGTTGTGAAAGCTGGATAGTGAAGAAAGCTTATAGGGAGAAAATCAACTCATTTGAGATGTGGTGTTGGAGAAGAGTTCTGGAAATACCATGGACCATTAAAAAGACCAATAGATGGGTCATAGAGCAGATCAGGTCTGAACTCTTCCTGGAAGTAAAGATGACTAAACTGAGGTTGTCATAGTTTGGCCATATCATGATAAGAAAGGACACACTAGGAAAGACTATAATGCTTGGCAAAGTGGAGGGCAATAGGAAAAGAGGAAGGCTGCATTTCAGATGGATAAACTCAACCAGTGAATCCACAACCATGAGTCTGCAGGAGCTGAGCAAGGAGGTTGAGGATAGGATGACTCTTATACATAGGGTCACCATGGATTGAGATAAACTTGAAGACAGTTAACTACAACAACAAAATAATTGATGTGCTTGGCCTATTTTTAATGTTCCCTAGTTTGGTCTGCTATCACTAAAAGGTCTTGATTTTGGTTTATTAAGGGCCTTTGCAGACTGCTAGAAATAGTGCAAATTGAGTCCACTTTAACTGCCCTGGCTCAGTGCTAGGGAATCATGGGAACTGTATTTTTTTTTTCCTGAGACATTGAGCCTTCTCTGTCAGAGAGCTCTGGTGCCACAATAAACTACAGTTCCCATGATTCCCTAGCACTGAATCAGGGCAGTTAAAGTGGACTCAATTTGCATTATTTCAGGCAGTCTGCAAAGGCCCTGTTAATAGTATGGCATTGCAAACATTCTTTTTACAAATGGGTGTTCTCCCCCCCCCCCCCCCCCCCCCCCCCCGTATTTCTATAAGTTATATGTTCTGGTTTGATTTGTGAGGCACCTTAATGATCTTTTCAAATAAAAATTGGTTATATCTTTTGAAAATAAAATAAGAAATAAACTGGATACCTTGAGCTTCTTGGAAGAAAGACAAGATACAATGTCATGAATATATTACAATAAATGAGCAGGGTTTTATAAATTATTCTCCATCTATTTTAGAATTGGTCCCACTAAATCCTCTCATCCATGACCATATTATTTTTATTAATGAAAGACTTAATAACAACAGAAAAGATGATATCAACATCTAATAGACTTTTTCAGACTTAATGAGGCAAAATAGCTGATGTGTCAGTACAAAATTTGAAAGTACTGTTGCAATTAGGAAAACAGAATCCTAGTTCTAAAATAAGGCTGCAGTTTTACACAGACTAACCTGAGATGGAGAGTAATAAGTTCATTGAATTCAATGGGGCTTATTTCTGAATAGACATATATAGGATTTCATTGTAAAATCTCTTTGGATTACTGATGTAACCAATGAAAAAGTATATACTGTCATCCCTTATCTTTCCTAGGAAAGTTTATCAAAATTTTGTCCCACCCAATGGAAATTTAACTTTTATAAATTTAATCCATAGAAAGCATCAAATGAAAATTAAGAAACATGCAGAATCGGTAATAAAGTTATTGCTTAATGAATGCAAACATTTGTCTACATAGAAAAACCATGTGTATTTTGTACAAACATCATGAGTATTTTGTACAATTGACACCCCCCCCCCATGAAGTACTGAAGTGTGAAGAATCTTGTAACTGTTCTCTTTTGAGGAACATTGTGTCATACATTTCTATAATGGAGTATGTTGTGACATTCAAGGGCTGGGATTCCCTTCTTTCAATTCTAAACATTTTACAGAGGTAGGGAACACCATAATTGGATTTCCCTCCTCCTTGCTTTTTCATAATGACTAAAATTATTTTTAAGGGCCAAAAAACTGTTGCTTTGACCTATATCTTTATAGTCTTAGGGGGGATGCAGACCAGGGCATCGGGGCCGCCCTGGTCCGGAATGCCGCGGGACCGCGGCAGCCGGACCGCGGCGCTCCTGCGGTGACCCTAAAAGGAGCGGCAAATTGCCGCTCCTTTTACAAGACAGGGAAAGTGCGCCCTAAATGCGTAGGGCACACTTTCCCTGTCTTTTCTGCCGCAGCACGTCTGGTCGCTGCGGCGGGAGGTTGCCCAGGAAGCGCCGGCCGTGCGGAGGGCCGGCAGCTCCCAGGGTGACCTCAGGAAGAGGAAGGAGCTCCGCGTGTGCGGTGGCTCCTCCTCTTCCGGGCCTCCAAGACGGCTCAATAAGCCGTCTGCCGAGGCCCTTACTCTTCATAATGTTTCATACTTATATTTCCACCTTCAAATTAAGGCTGTAGTTTTATACATACTTTGAATTTAATCAATTGAATTCATTGAGGCTTATTTCTGAAGAAAGTATGGGATTACATTGTGAGTAAATCAGTATGTCAAATTGTGGGGAAAATAACTTCCTATCTAGCTGCACTAATAGATACAATACAAAACAGCAGCAAGTACTCCTAAGATCTAAAGTACTAGTAATAAAACTGAGGGGAAAACAGCATACCCAGAAACACGGATGTGGAAAAGTGAAAATAATCATTATATACGAGCAGTAGGAGAGTGTGGGAGGGTTAAATATCCTTCCGGCCCAGCTCCCAACCTCTCTGCTGCCTCTGCGGGGTCTCAGTTAGTGTAATGGATTGGCAGGGTGGGCTAGATGGAGAAGCCTCACCCGGCCTGATTCTCAGCCTCGCTGCTGCTGCAGGTCATCTGGTCTGCCTGGGCCTTCCCATCCCTATTGCCACTGTGGTTACTCCGCCGCTGGGTGGTGGTAGATACAGGTGGCTTTTAAAGGGTTTGTCTAGGCCTCCCTAGCCCCATTGCTGCCACGGTTGCTCCGCTGCCGGGTGGTGGTGGAAAGAGGTGGCCTTTAAAGGGTCTGCCTTGGCCTTCCTGGCCCCATTGCCACTGTGGTTGCTCTGCCGCCCGGTGGTGGTGGTGGAAAAAGGCGACCTTTAAAGGGTCTGCCTGGGCCTCCCTGGCCCCGTTGCCACTGCTGTTGCACTGCCGCCAGGTGATGGTGGACAGAAGCGACCTTTAAAGGGTCTGCCTGGGCCTCCCCGACCGTGTTGCCACCGCGGTTGCATGAGTCAAAAAAGGTTTCAAGTGAATCATTCAATTCTTTGTTTTTATCCTGTTTAGAGGCACTTGACAGAGCTTATCAAGAACAATTCCGTGAAGTAGTTGTTGTGGATGCAGTCTGCGGAGTCAGCCCCGCCAGCCTCAATGATGCAAACAATGACTCCTGATTCAGGTACGCCTTCTGTTTATTCCATGCTACAGGCTTCTTACATTGATTGGGTGCAGGCTTGGCCCTGGAGAGTTTGCAATACAGCAGCTAATAGGTTCCCAGTTAACACACCATCGGCTAATGACAGAATACGCACATCGACTTTCCAACCAGATTCCACACCACCTCAAGGGTTTGCGGTGGGCAGGAGACCCTACGTTGGTTCAACTTATCAACCCCTCTCCCTTTCATCTACACTTCCATATCCCAACCTTCCTGTCACGTTGCCTACGGACCAAATTGCATTGGGCAGTCAGGTTACATTACAGTCAACACTGGCAGTTCCTTATTCATCCATACCAGATGGAGAGCTTGATTCTGTTTTGGGTGAACATTTGACACTTGCCACAGTAAAGAAAAAATTCTTAAAGGAGAATTTATTGATGTTTTCTCACTTTTATACTGAGAAGTGGAGAAAAAGGATTGGGAGGGTATGGAGGAAAAGGAGCACAACAAGTGCACAAGCAGAGGGTAGACAGAAATAGCCAGGTTGCAGCCAGCCAGGGTCTACTCACTAGTTCACTATATGGATATAATTCATAGGGCCTATGTGGATTTTGCCAGCTTTGCATGGCTTCACTATAATGAAGCCTTTAGAATGAAAGTGCCTAGGACCCCAACACTTAGGTGGGATCAAGTCCACTTTCATCTATGGATACAGTTAATGACCCCAGCATAGCCCATGCAAGGTGAATGTGCTCATAGTGGCCATAAGATCAAAAAATCCCAGACTAGAGTCCATTGACCTCTATGGACTCTTCCAGGATATGTTGGGACTTTGGAATACAAGTTTCCTGTAACGCATCCTTGTAGGTATCGTCATGAATGTTCCATTTGCAAAGGCTCTCACTCCTTTTGCCAGTGTCCCAAGGACAAGTCTTCATCAGGTTTCAAAAATAGACACCTAAAACAAAAAGAGCCCTGGGGCTCCCACTCCACCTGCAAAAGGGGCCAGCCCAATTAAGATGGATTATTTGTTCAAGCTGCTGTTCATTGATCCTAACTGGCCAGCAGCTGACTAACTAATGAAGAGCTTCCATTATGGTTTTCATATTCTTTTTTATGGTCAGTATAGACCTTATCATTCAAAAAAATTGTGATCCATAGTAGGTTTAGAACATATAGTTAGGGCTAAGAAACGGAAAGAAGTTGATGAAGGGAGAGTTATAGAGCCTTACTTATTACCCCACTTCCCAACTTCAGAGTGTCTCCATTAGACATTGTCCCCAAAAAGGCCCCAGGGGAATATAAATTAATCCATCACTTATCGTTTCCATGGGTGGATTCAGTTAATGACAGCATTCCTCTGGAGCTCTGCACAGTGTGATACACTTCCTTTGATTTGGCCCTCACTACTGTGTGTAGTAAAGGTTTTGTGGCTGAGCTGGGAAAGTGTGATATTAAATCCGCTTTCAGACTGTTATCATTTCACCCACATGACTTCAAGTTATTGGGATTTTCATTCGAACACAAATTTTATATGGACAGGACCCTTTCCATGGGCTGTTCTGCTCAGCATTCAAAGCCTTTAGTATCTTTCTGGAATAGGTGATGCATGTGCAATCTGGTCTTCAAGGAGTAGTACATTATTTAGATGATTTTTTGTTTGTTGGTAGGGCAGGGTCACTTTTTGATGCAACAGTTTGCATTGCTTGCCAACAACCTAGGGATCCTTTTAGCACATGAGAAGACTGAGGGTCCCACCACCTGTCTAATGTTTTTAGGCATTGAAATTGACACCATAAATCAGTGTTCCAGATGCATTGATTTCCTGTTTCTTTGGGTTTTTCCCCCTGCCCAAGTCATCTTGCCAAATATGCCTCTTGGTAGATATTGCATTTTAAAAGGAGATGAACAATTTTGATTCTCACAGATAATTAGCGGATCAAATTTCCAAGATAAGGAAGGTTACAGCAGATGAGACAAGCCATGGTTTGTCAGGGTACATAATATAAACAGGGTACATAATATAAGCACAAAGAAATCCCAGGAGCTATTGGCCAACATGGGACTATTGGCCAACATGGCTGAGGCTTCTGGGAGTTGAAGTCCCTCGGCCCTTAAAGGGGAAAGGTTGCCTACCCCTGATGTAAATGATAACAGTGTGGAAGGCCACTGAGAAGGGCACTGCTTTAATGTATTCTAAACTAACCTGAATATGTTCTAAATTCACTAAACTTTGCAGCCTTTATAAACCCAACAGATTAGTTATTGGTATTTGCTCACTGAAGCTTACTAATTTATTCACAATTACTTGCAAAGGTTCTTTACTGGGCTTAGTCTGTGAATATTACTGCATGTATATACTCATGCATAAGTCTAGAAATTTTGGACAAAAAACTGACCCAAAAAACTTGAGTTAACTTATCCATAGGTCAATGTAGAATCATAGAATCATAGAGTTGGAAGAGACCACAAGGGCCATCCAATCCAACCCCCCTGCCATGCAGGAACTCAAAAGCATCCCCGACAGATGGCCATCCAGCCTCTGCTTAAAGACCTCCAAGGAAGGAGACTCCACCACACTCCAAGGGAGTGTGTTCCACTGTCGAACAGCCCTTACTGTCAGGAAGTTCCTCCTAATGTTGAGGTGGAATCTCTTTTCCTGGAACTTTCACCCATTGTTCCGGGTCCTAGTCTCTGGAGCAGCATAAAGCAAGCTTGTTCCCTCCTCAATATGACACCCCTTCAAATATTTAAACACAGCTATCATATCACCTCTTAACCTTCTCTTCTCCAGGCTAAACATCCCCAGCTCCCTAAGTCGTTCCTCTTAGGGCTTGGTTTCCAGACCTTTCACCATTTTAGTTGCCCTCCTTTGGACACACTCTAGCTTCTCCACATCCTTTTTGAATTGTGGTGCCCAGAACTGGACACAGTATTCCAGGTGAGGCCTGACCAAAACAGAATAGAGTGGCACTATTACTTCTCTTGACCTAGACACTATACTTCTATTGATGCAGCCTAAAATTGCATTGGCCTTTTTAGCTGCTGCATCACACTTTTGACTCATGTTCAACTTGTGGCCTACTTGGACTCCTAGATCCCTTTTGTAGTCTTATTCAGCCAGGTGTCCCCCATGCTCTGTGCATTAGTGTAGAGACATCTAAGACCATATGTCCCCTTTACTTGCTGCCTGTGCACGCTTTTTTGCCTCCCACTGTTGGGTCCTTACACTGTTTGCCTTGTTCCCTCTGTAGGTACTGTACTTTAACTCTTATTTTTAAGAAAGGAACCATCCCCTTGTGAATGCAAGTGCGTACTCTATCATGGAAGTACTGATTCCCCCCTCCATTCTCTAATCCATTCAGTTAAGATATTATTTGAGGAGCATGTTGGGCCTCAAGTTGATGTGTTGGTGGTAACCTTGGTGGAAACCATCTGGGCTTGATGAAGGGCAAAGTCCTGGTTTGGCAAGCAAGTATGACTGCAGTTATGCCTGCAAAAATTTTCTAAGTTCTTTGGCATCGTTTTCTTTTCCTTCATCTTTTAGATCCTTTGTTACATTTCCCTAAGTTTTATCCTCAACTTATCCATTAGTCATATCAAAATCCATAGTTTGGGCCCCAAAACCTGCCCTCAACTTATACATGAGGTCAACTATGGGACATATGTGCCATGCATGTTGCTACAGTGTTATAATTCTTATACTCATTTCAGATATCTGAAGAGTTGTAGCCCACATTCACCTGGAAGATCAAATAATTTTTTTTATCATGCTGCTCTGCTTTAGGCACCCTTCTCCATTTTGTTTATATTAGTAATAATTGCCTTCAAGGACTCATAAGAGAATAAATGGTCACTAAATAAATCTGTACTCATTGTTAAAATAATGACTGAAATGGACAGATGTTTGGATTGCCTGAGAAGGCAGTAACAATATTTTGCCAGCTCATCACAGTTGTTGTGTGTGGCTTCAACTTGTTTCTAAGGCAAACTTATCATGAGGTTTTCTGGGGCTGAGAATATGTGACTCAGCCAAGGTTACTCACACAGTGGGTCTCTATGGTCTAGCTGGGAATTGAACCCTGGTCCAGAGTCATAGTCCAACGCTCAAACCACTACACCACATTGATTCTCCTTTACTTAAATGTTCCATTTTTATCGGGGGGGGGGGGAAGGGTTATGGTGACTGGTAAAGATAGGGTAAAATGCTCTTGAATATCACTGCCAAAGCCCCTTGTTGAAATGCAAAAGATTGTGTGTCTCCCATCCACAAACTGGCATGAGGCCTCTTGAAACAATTTGTGCTCAGTATTTTTTCATGTCCTAATCTGAGCAAAGTCACTCTGTCTTTCCTGTGAATGAATGACTAAATAACAGAAAACATTATTTTTTAAATTTGTCCATAAAATTTACTAGATCCACAATTTATACAATGTTGTCTTCTGCTGTGATACCTCATCCCTTAGACAGTTTGGGACAGTCTGAGGAAGCAGGTTGAAGGTTGGTTGGGGGGAAAATAATGTTGCTCAGGCCCTATGGCACTCTTTAATTTCATTGAAAGTCTGTGGATGGGACAGACAATGATAATACTGGGAGAGAAGCCATAGATTTAAGGATATCATAGATGAATAAGCAGAATTAAGTGCTCCAGAGAACACTTGAGCAGAAAGTGAATTAAGATTTGGAAGAGAGATGAAGAACTTGGCAAGCTAATACTGCTCAGATGCAAGAGTGATGCAAGAAGATGACAAGTTTTCATATTCCATCACAATGCCCCTGGCTTTTTTCCCCTTTTCCATTTTTTGTCATATGCTTTTAAGTTGACCTAGACCTATGACAATCCTCTCATTTGGTTTTCTTGGCAATTTTTTTTTTAAAAAAGAGTTTCCCCAGAGGCTCAGAGAAGGTAGCTTGACCAAGGTCATCCAGTGGGTTCCTGTGGCTGAGCAGGAATTCATCCTTGATTTCCTGGAGTCTTAGTACAACACCCAAACTAGTCCACAACCCCTGTAGACCCCCTTTATTGGATGATAGTTATTACTATAAATATTCCTGTACAGTGCTTAAAATTTTGGGGAAAAATATTGAGGCGCTCTTAATAAAATCCACTGTCATGATATCCTGATTTTCCCAAATTTCAGACAAGTAATAGTTTTCATAAAGGGACCATTATAAAAGAGGAGGGAGCTCTTAGTACACACCCACCCATTATAATTTGAGCAATGCTGTTGAAAAATCAAGGGCCTAGTCTTAATCGTATACATCCATGCTCATAAATGCAAGTAGAAGACTTTGAAATCCATGCGTGTTTCTGGATGGAAGCTTATGATCTTGCCCATTTTTCTGGAATTTGCATGCAAAATGTAACTTGCTGAGTACTGGAAATATATAGCAGGTTGAGATTTGTTAATTAGATTCTTTTGAAAATAATGTCCACAATTTTCTTCAGTCTAAATTTTAAAAAGCTCATTTATAATTAGAGAGATCTAGTATTGCAGTTTATTTCTTAATATTCAAAATGTTAATGACTTCATAAATAAGCTGTGCTTTTACTTTCAACCATCTGGAATGAAACATAGATTTACCCTGGTTATTGGGTAAGATTATCACGTTTCTGTTGAGTTGTGTTTTGAACATAGAATAAATGACCAGTAATGTTTAGTACTCTTGGTTAAAATTCCATTTTTATGGTTCAAGAATAGTGCTCCAACCTGTGTGTTATAGTGATTGATTTATCTAAATAGGAGTTCTGCTACGTAAAGAGTTTTAATGGACTAGTGGGGAAAAAATGACAAATGTTTTATAGCTTCCCAGTCATCAACACAAATTAAACCACATTATTGAGTGCCTTATGCTGCCAGAAGCACATCACACTTATGATTTTACAGCAGCTGAACTAGCATTAGATTATAATTTTGGCTGCAGTCCTTGAAGAACTTACTCCAGGGTTGTTATTTTGACTTGAATTGAAGTTATCCAAGGTATACTAGTCCAATGGGGTTGAAGTTTCTATAAATATTGCATATTTACAATTTACAAGTAGAAGTCCAAATTGAAAAGTACTAACTTTGCCATATGTGAATAATTATTACAACAACAATTCATAATTATCTACTCTGTAGGAAATTGAGTGGATCGTTCCCTAAACAAATTGGAATATTATATGGATATTTATAACAATATTTAATAGCCAGCTGCAGTTTTCTGGACCCCCCTAGACACAAATAGCTTGTCATTTAGGAAAGAAGCATGGAAAGCAAGCAAGAGCTGTGACCTGGCTATAGGCAGATGGAGGGTTTAGAGCTGGGGTGGACAATATTTGGGGGCAAAAGTTCAATTCCTTGTACCCATCAAGAGGCCACTCCTGAAAACTGTCACAAATTTGCCATTGAATTTGGTGGCAGTGCAGCAGAACAGAACAGAACAAAACAAAATAAAACACACATTTCCCTTTAAGAATGAGACACTCAGGGATCTTGTCCTTCAGGAGAAATACAGTGTCGATGAAACACCAATGAAGGGTACAGAAAATTGGATAATGCAGCAGTGATACCAAGAAGACATATAGGACTAGAAAAAAAGATAGGGAAGTCCATCCATTCTGTAGGGTGCTGGATGCTCAGCCTTAGTTTATAACTTCTCTCTGGTATTACCAAGTGACAGACCTCTCTGAAGGGGCGACTTCAAGCCGTGGCCAAAAAAAGAGCAGCAGAGAGGTGCTCCTTTTTGTGCTGGCAAAAAGCTGGCTTTTCCCACCCCACCACAGATGGAAGCCAGCTTTATGGTGCTCTGGTGGTGTGAGGCATGTAAATGCCATGCTGCCAGAACACCTGGAAGCCAGCTTATGTGTGGGCAGCCAGTCAACTGGTAGTCAGCTTCTGGGTGGCTTCAGAGAATGCGGCATCAAAATGCCACGCTGAGAAGCCACCTTGATGACGGTGCAAAAGGGAAATCTGTTTTGCTCCTTAGTCACATTGTTTTAAATATCACCCTAGCATGCACCCCCAGGATGAAGATTTTAAAGAATCACTATTTCCACTTGTTCATCCATTTATTTTTACTGTATCTGAATCTTCTTCCTAAGGGCTTCTCTATGTATTCCTAGCCAGAACAGATAGTGGCAAATGATGATGAAAGCTGCCTTACAACAACATCTGGAGACCTACACACTCTCTAAACTTGGTTTACCATCAGTTCCTCATCTTTACCTTTCTTTCTGAAAGCTTCAGTTTCATTGCCTGCTCTACCAGTTAGTTAAACCTCCATAATTTGTAAAGAGGAGTGAAGTTGTAGGCTTTTATGGCTGGCATCAATAGTTTTTTGTGGGTTTTTTGGCCTGTGTGGCCATGTTCTAGAAGAGTTTCTTTCTGATGTTTCTTTCGCCAGCATCTGAAGATGCCAGCTACAGATGCTGGTGAAACAACAGAAAGAAATCTAGAACATGGCCACACAGCCTGAAAAAACACACAAAAAACTATGTAAAGAGAAGTCTTCACAACTATAGTGCTCTAGAATGGTCCAGCAGATGAACTTTTTTTTTAAAAAAAAAAAAAAAACTTTTATTGATTAAAATACATAAAACAAATAAGACACAAATGTACACAAATATACAAACACTTGCAAACATGCAAACATATTTCATTTAAAACAAACATATGACTTCCTGCTCCCAATCACTGATTCTTGAATATTCTTACTCTAATACTTTCTCTCCCTGTTGTAGTGTATATATCTTATCTCCTAACAGCAGTATATAGTATAACTATAAGAAAGGAAAAAAAAACCTATGCAGACATATAACAGTTATCCATCTACACCTCATATGTATATCCTAACTAAACATCCCCCCTCCAATTAGGGGATGCCTAACCTAAACAAAAAAAGGCTAAAGTTCTCTCTATAATATATTTGATTGTTTAACTTTCCAATCCTAATGTCCAATGTTGTCCCCAGATTTTTTTTGAATATACAGTAAAGGGCTTCCATGTTTTTTCAAATTCTTCTATTGGTTTTTTTCTGTATTGCCTGGGTCAATTTGTCACTTTCCATTAAATCATTGATTTTCATTATCCAATCACTTATCTCCGGTATTGCCTTTCTTTTCTGTTTGGAAGCATAAATGATTCTTGCAGCACTAATCATATAAAATATAAGTGGAGCGTATTCCCATTCAATATAGTCTTCTTGATTGATACGTAGTAGATATCTCACTGGATCTTTTTTTATTTTAAACTTTATTTTTTTTCTATTGTCTCATGTATTTTGTCCTAAAACTTTCTTGCTAATGCACAGTTCCACATGACACCGACTTCCGGTTGGTTATGGCTCCCCGTCAAGACGTGCATGAGTAGTTCTCCAGTGCCCGTCTTATGCTGTGGGGACCCTGGAGTCCTGGTCATTCGATTTAAGGGGTCCAGAAATCGCTCTCTGGATGAGAGAGCTCAGAGGGGGCTCGGAGGAGGTCCATTTGGCTCTGAAGCGAGGTTGGAGCGAGGTTGGAAGTAAGAACGAGGATCGCTCGGTAAGAAACAGAAATAGAGCCAGTCGGACTTAAAGAGCAAACCACGGACCCGCAGCAGGTCGGCTGTTGCCGCAGGGGAGCCACCAATTTTAACAATTTTAAGCTTTTATGGAAGACGATAGATGGCTTTGGTCGTTGGATTTAGTTAGAGACCTGGTAAAGGAAGATATCTAGTCCAGTTTTGAAGTTTCGGAGGTGCTGCTTATTGTCGTATTAGCAGAAGGAGAAACGGAACGGAGAAAGTTTAAATCGGATGGGAGAAAGTTAAAAGTTGAAAGCGGAGCGAAAGAGTCCTTCTCTGGATATGGACTTTGCCTGATGTGTTAGAGGATTAAAATTGTATCTAAAATAAGTGAATTTCTGACACCTGGTTTTTGAATTTTGGATTTTGAAATTCTGGCTATCTGACCTGTTAATTGTTAATTGTCACTGACTCTGCATTGGCTCTGGGAAGGCTAAAGACATTTAAAATTGGGATAGCTGTTTATAACTTTCTAAATTGAAAGGGCTGGGAGCATATTTCAAAGGAGAATATTTTGTCTGCAGCTAGCTGTCCTTGAAGCAAGAGAGGATTGTGTTATATAAACAAAAACTGACTTGCAGTACACTTGTTAGAAAGTGGGAGAAAAGTCAAGGACAAAAATGACTACAAGATCGCAGGTGCAGAAATCAGCTTCACAGAATCAAAGAAGATTATCTATTGATAAAGTCAAGAATATGGACATGAGTCAATTAATCTTGGAAAAAATAGACTCTTTATCTGATAAATTTACTGCCCAATTTAATGATTTCAAAAAAGAGGTCCGACACGAGATCAGGTCTGACCTTAGAGAAATTGGCCAAAAGGTTGATGTTCTCCTTGGAGAAATGCAGAGTGTAAAGAAGAGAGTAGAAGTGCTAGAATACACAGCTGAAAGATCAGAGAGGCAAATAACCAAAATGGAAACTAAAAGGGAACAGGATATGGATGAATTGGCGGCTATAGAACAAAAAATTAGAGAAAAGGCAATCAAAATTCGAGGCCTAACAGAGGAGAAAAAGGAAAATTTATCAGACAGACTGATCCCAAAATTG
Organism: Phrynosoma blainvillii; assembly: GCA_026167975.1. Classification (NCBI taxonomy): domain Eukaryota; kingdom Metazoa; phylum Chordata; class Lepidosauria; order Squamata; family Phrynosomatidae; genus Phrynosoma; species Phrynosoma blainvillii. The sequence goes on along the minus strand of JANUYF010000004.1, from coordinate 44,490,865 downwards.
GCAGAGTTCCTGGCTAAGAATGTACAGGATATGTACTCGGAAATTGATACCCTGTTTCGTGTTAATTCCGTGGTAGCAAAACAGAAAGGGCTGCCTAGGGATGTGATTGTTAACTTTGTCAGAAGGCAGACCAGAGACACATTCCTGGCAAAACATAATCAAGATCCTTTTAATATTGAGGGGCAAAGTTTAAGGATATTAAAGGACGTGCCTGGAAGAATACTTAGGAAGCGCCGAAGCTACTCCACCTTGACATCCTTTTTGAGAAGGGAAAATATCCAATACCGTTGGGAGATACCTGAAGGAGTAACGTTTTGGTGGGGAAGGAGAAGAATTAGGATAACAACTATGGAACAGGCAACTGACTTCATAAAACAAGCAATGGACAGAGCTAGGAAAAAGGACAAGGCGAAAAAGAAAGACTCAAAACCCGGGGAAAAGATTAATGATGATGATATTGAGGACACTGATGACTGTGGAACCTTGAGGAATCCCAATGACAATCAACAGGATAGGGAAATGCAACTTAAAGGGGCGGTCGCCCTCTCCTGTCAGGATTTTGGTCTGGGAGAATTTAGGGGCGATCGACCTGGTCGAGAGGACGATGAAGAGGAGGATGAAGAGGGAGATGATGACGATGACGACGTTGATGGAGAGGAAGACGATGACGAGGACACTCTTAATGTAATTGAAGGTCTTAGGCAAGCCACAGATAAAGATGACAACAGTTGCCTGGCATTATTGTCCCCAATTGGTATAGAAGAATACTTTGACGATTAAGAGGTGACGGTTTATAGTAGTTGCTTGTCTGGTTTCTTACTTTTGGGGGAAGTATTTAGTTTAGATTTAGATAATATATAGATAAGGGTTATTTGATTGTTTATTGATCCAGTTAATTCGCAGAATCGACACTGATATTCTAAGTGTAGAAAATGACATATTCCAAGAAGATTAAAATTTTATCTTTAAATGTGCAAGGATTAAATACACCACAAAAGCGAAAGAAAATTTTTCATTATCTTCAGAAACAAAAATTGGATATTTGTTGTTTACAAGAATGTAGGATAAAAAGGAAAGATGTGAAGTATTTAAGAAATTTAAAACTAGGATTAGAATTTACTGCCGCATGTTTATTTAAGAAAAGAGGTGTTACTTTATATGTAAATCCTTCTTACGAACCCAAACTAATTTACAGTGATCCGGAAGGATACTGTTTAATGACGGAAATTACCGTGGAGGGCAAACATTTCCTCATAGTAGGAATATATGGACCGTTAGAGAACAAAAATAAATTCTATAAAAATTTAAAAGAAAGATTGCTAGAATTGTCATATGAAAATGTAATAATGCTGGGAGATTTCAATGGGGTTGTTGACCCGGTAATAGATCGTTCTGCACAAAAAGTTATTAAAAAAGCCCGAGGAAAATTACCAAATGACTTTTTTAATTTAACAGATTTGCTAGAATTAAAAGATGTGTTCAGGGATAAAAAAGGTAAAGAAAAAGATTACACTTTCTTCTCGAACCGACACAAAACATACTCTAGGCTTGATATGATTTGGATGTCTTCCCATTTATTGAATAAAGTAACTAAAATTAAGATTTTTCCAAAAATTTGGTCGGATCACAATCCTGTGTTTTCGGAATTAAAATTTGGCAATTCCACGTTTCAGTGGAAATTAAATTTGAATATATTGAGAAATACGGAGATTTGTGGGGAAATTAAAAAACAAATATCATATTACTTTAAAGAGAATTTGGATAAGGGGGTTCCCATTCACTCAGTGTGGGATGCACATAAGGCGGTAATAAGAGGGATCTGTATACAAAAAACAGTAGAGTGGAAGAGGCAGAAGCGAGAAAAAGAAGAGAGTTTAATTAAGGAATTGGGTGAATTAGAAGATAAATTGAAAAAGGATATGAATTCTCTGGAAATAAAAGATAAAATTAAATGTATACAGAAACAATTATCAATTATTACCATGGAACAAATTGAAAAGAAAATTAAATTTATTAGACAAAAATATTATGAATTTGGAAATAAATCGGGAAGATTGCTATCGTATATGGTTAGAAAGGAAAGAGCGAAAAGAACAATTACCAAAATTAAGAAAGGTTCAGAAATTTTCTCCAAGCAAGAACAGATTAAAAAAATTTTTACGGAATTTTTTAGCAATTTATATAAAGAAAATGTTACATCTGACATAGAAATTAAGAAATATTTGGATGAAACAAAGCTTTTTAAAATTACGAAGGAACAACAGGATCAACTTAATCACCCCATAACGTATAAAGAATTGGAGAATGCAATTGGACAATCTAAACTTTCTAAATCTCCCGGACCTGACGGCTTTCCCAACGAGTATTATAAAACATTTGCCTCAGAGTTAATAGAACCTCTTCTCTCCACTATGAATGGTATAGTCGTAGGGAATATTCCCCAATCATGGAAATCCGCAAATATTTCACTGATATTGAAACAAGATAAGGATGGATTAGACCCTAATAATTATAGGCCAATTTCATTATTAAATACTGACTATAAGCTTTTGGCATCAATTTTGGCAAATCGGTTGAAAATCATTCTAAGGGATTGGATACATGATGACCAAAACGGCTTTCTTCCGTCCAGGGGGACAAAACAAAATTTTAGAAATTTGCTGAATATAATTGACTTGCATCAAAAGAATATACAAAGAAAATTGGCATTGATCTTTTTGGACGCGGAGAAGGCGTTTGATAATGTTAATTGGAATTTCATGATTGGGGTTTTGCAAAAAATAGATATGGGGAGAGTTTTTATAAATTGGATTGAAAAGATATATTTTGAACAGAAGGCAGTTATATCAATAAATGGTGACTTGTCAACTAAATTTGCAATTGAAAAAGGGGTGAGGCAGGGTTGCCCCTTGGCTCCCTTATTGTTTATTTTGATTTTGGAAGTAATGTTGGTCAGAATAAGAAGTAGTAGGGATATTTACGGAGTAGAAATTGGAAAACAAACTTATAAGCTAAGGGCCTACGCAGACGATCTGGTTTTAACAATTGCAAATCCATTGGAATGTATTCGGACAGTATTGGAACTTTTGCAGGAATTTGGGAAAGTATCTGGTTATAAAATAAATAGAAACAAGTCAGTAATGCTGACTATGAATTTGACTAGGAAGGAAATAGGAGATTTAAAGGAGATATCGGGCTTTAAGCATGAAGATAAAAGTAAATATTTGGGAATATGTCTTACCACTAAGAATTCAGAACTTTTTAAAAATAACTATCAAAAAATTTGGGGTGAAATTAAAGGTAGTATGGTTAAATGGAATCAAATATCTTTATCGTGGTTGGGAAGGGTAGCTCTTGTTAAAATGTTGATTATCCCAAAATTAATATATTATTTTCAGAATATACCAGTAATTGACAATGAGAAAATTTTAAAAAATTGGAACAAGCATATATTAAATTTTATTTGGAAAAACAAAAGGCATAGAGTTAAAGCAATAGACATACAGGATACAGTTAATAGAGGAGGATTAGCGGTACCAAATTGCTTGTGGTATTATGAAGCGTGCGTACTCGATTGGCTTCAGGACTGGTTACTCTTAAAAAATTCAAGAAATTTAGAATTGGAAGGAGGGGATTTATTGTATGGGTTTCATTCATATTTATTCTATGACAAATTTAAAGGAGACGCAAGGTTTAAAGATCATTTTATTCGCAAATCCTGCCTAAGAATTTGGCTAAAATATAAGGCAAAGTGGTGTACAAAGGTACCATTATGGGCATCCCCCGTGGAATCAGTTTTGATGAAAAGTGTTTATAAAGATGTTAATTGGTATAAATATAAGGATTTAACTCAGGGGGAAGGTAATGAAATTAGGTTTAAAACAAGAGAGGAATTGAAAGAATTGGGCTGGGATTTGAATTGGTTTACGTATTTGCAAATTCACGAACAATTTAAAACGGATTATAAAGCAAGGAGGATTGGACCGGCAGATAAAATTTTTGAAAGAGTGTTATTTGGGGAAAATAAAAAGATTATTTCAAAATATTATAATTTAATAAGAAATTGGGAATTGGAAGAAAATACTGTTAAAACGTATATGATAAACTGGGCAAAAGACTTAAACCAAAATGTAAATTTAGATGAGTGGACAAGAGGCTGGAGAAATGTTAAAAAATGGGCAATTAATATTGACCAAAGAGAAAACGTATATAAGGTTATGAGTAGATGGTATCTTACTCCATACATGTTATCGAAATTATACAAGGGATGTAATCCTACCTGTTGGAAATGTGGGGGTGAAATTGGATTCTATTTCCATGTCTGGTGGAAGTGTAAGGTTTCGCAAAAATATTGGAATATAATTAACAAAGAAATCAGAGAAATAGTTAATATAAATATTGGTTTGGATCCGAAAATATATCTTTTAAACATTTGGGGGGAAAAGATTGGAAAAGAAAAAGAACGCCTTCTCTTTCTCTTGATTACCACAGCAAGAATCCTCTTCGCCAAATACTGGAGGAACAGAGAGATACCAAAGGTGGAGGAGTGGAGAGTTAAGGTTTACGAAATATATGAACTAGAGAAATTAACTTGGCTACTCCGAAATAAATCTCTACAGGAGTTCCACAGAATTTGGAACCCGTGGTATACTTATGAAAAGAAAAGATTGGATGTTGGATTTTATTTTAAATAGTTTAAAATAATATAAGGGTACTAAGTGAGTAGATGGACTATTATTATAAGAAAGTGAAGTGTGAAGAAGGTAGTAGGGGGAAATGTTGGAGATTAAAAGAGACTGTATGGTAAAATGTATATTATAATGTAAATTGTATGGTATATTATATTGTTTTGAAGAATAAGATAATAATTGTGGAAATTCCTATGGGTTATACCACTGAGCAATTAGGAATAAGGATAAAGAACAATAGAGTTTGAGTATAAGAATAGGAATGCTAGAATATTATAGTAATAGAATGTCAGGCGGAATTTTGGTTCTTCGACGTAAGGAAATTAGAAAGAAAGAAAGCTTGCACGGATTAGTGAGAACAGACTAGGATATATATAAGGTATAAAGTTATAGATATGTAGTTATCAGTAAGATCTAATATAGTATCGTGTTATTTAGAGGTCCGGAACTGAATGTAATTAGGGATCCACACTAAAGTCAAGGAAGTTATGTGTTTTTAAATGTTTATTTGTTTTGTGTATGTTGTTTTTGTATTAAGTGTATTTTGTTTTATTACGATGTTGTTTTGTTGATTGTGTATTGTTATTTTGTTGGAATTCGTGTGTTGTTTTTTTTCTAATAAAGTATAAAAATTTAAAAAAAAAAAAATGCACAGTTCCACCACATATGATAGATGGTGCCAAGATCCCTTTCACATTTCCAGCATTTATCTTTCTCACTTTTATAAATTTTTGCCAATTTAAAAGAAATAAGGTGCCATCTGTAGAACGTTTTATAAAAAATATCTTTCAAACTGTAGCTTAATGTATATTTTAATCTTTTTATCCATGTTTTCTCCCATTGTTCCAGGCTTATAGGTTGTGCAACATCTTGGGCCCATCTTATCATTTGATCTTTAATCCTTTCATCTTCCAGTTCCAATGTCAAGAATAACTTATAGAACTTTTTTATTCTGTGATTTTCCTCTGATTTAATTATCTTTTCCAATCCTGGATCTGCTTCTTGAATATTATTTTGTTTTTTATCTAAGCCAAATCTTTCTTTTATCTGATAATAGGTGAACCAAGTACATTTTAGCCCTTCTTCCTTTAATTGATCTAATAGTTTTAAATCCATTTCTTTGCTCTTTAGTAGGTCCTCATATGTGACCCATTTCTGATCATTTAATTTTGTTCTAGTGAAAAAGGCTTCATTTATCGAGGCCCACTTAGGTACCCTTTTACATAATTTTGGTTTTAACTTTAAGCAAATACGTAGAGGGGATTTTCTTATATAGTGATCATTGAACCCTTTGTCTACTTTTAATTTTTCATAAATCAGATACTTGTGCCAACCATACCTAATACCCGTGCTCTCTAAATGTAGTAATCTTTCATTTTCCAATTTTATCCAATCTGTTATCCAATCCATTATACAGGCATGGTAGTAGATTTTTAATCCTCCTCTATTTGTTTTATCTTACAGTATTTTAAACTTTACTCTGGGTTTTTCCCCAGTCCATAAAAACTTTGATATATCCCTGTGCCATGGTTTGAAGGGTTTATCATTCATAATTATTGGAAGATTCTGGGATAAAAAGATCATTTTAGGTAAAATGGACATTTTAACCATTGATATTTTCCCCACCCACAAGAGACCTATATCTCCCCACTTTTGAAAATCTTTTTTTATCTCTATCCATTTTAGTTCATAAATCAGAGGTTTTTTGTAATGATCTTAATTCCTAAATAGCTTGTTTTCTTTACTATTTCAACATTTGTCTTCTCTTTTAATATTTGCTTCTCTTTCTCTGGCACATTCATTGTTAACATTGTCATTTTATATTTGTTTATGGAAAGTCCTGAAACTGAGCAATATTTTTGAATTGTTTCCATAAGAGTTCCAATGTTATCACTCGGGTTTGCCAATGATATCAATATGTCATCGGCAAAGGCCCGTATTTTAAATTCAGATTTCTTTATCTTAACTCCTTCAAATTTTGAGAAGAAGGTAAATTCCTTTTCCCCCTTATATTTATTTCTCCAAACGTCTCTCACATTCAATCTATCTAACATTTCAAAAAAGGATTTTGGCAATTTTCCCTGATTTGATTTAATATTTTTTTTCTGATCCTCTATCTACTGTGGGGTTTATAACCCCATTCCAGTCCCCTATTGCTATTATATTATCATAGTTCAGCTCCTCTATTTGTTGTGAAAGTTTTTTTTATATATAAAATTTGTTTTTCTTATGGATGAGAGCATATATCCCCACTAATATCTTTCCTAATTGATTCTTCAGCTCTACTAGTATATATCTCCCTTTGGGGTCATTTAGAATTTCTCTTACATCAAATCTGTTGTTTGCATATAATGCTACTCCTTTTTTCTTTTTATCTCTTCTCACTGAGATAAATTCTTTCCCTAATCTATAATTTTTATTTTTATTTTGTCTTTTTCTTTGACATGCATTTCCTGAAGGCAGATTATATCCATTTTTTCCTCTAAATAGTGAAAGATTTTCCTTCTTTACTGGGGAGAATCATTCCATGTTAAACATCTGATTTGATTTATCATTTTAATTTCGTTTATATTTTTAAATTTTTACTGCACTTAATTAGTTCCCTTTCAATTTACAGCATTCTGAGTCCCATTCTAAATCAGATTCTTCTTCTTGTATTTTGTCCTCTTCTATTTCCTCTTTGTTTGATCTTATTAAATGAATTAAATCTCCTTTTAGCTCCTGTTCTTGATGTTCTCTTAAAAATTTCAGTTCCTTTATTGTTAGAGATCGTCTTTCCTTACCTTCTCGCTCCGTCCTCTGTTGGCAATATGTTTCTATTTGTTCTTCATCTTCTGTTCCTTCTTCCTCTCTTCTCTGTATTCTCTCTTCCTTCCTTCCTTTCTTCCTTCTCTCTCTTTCCTTCCTTTCCTTCCCAGGTAGTCTCTTAAGCTTCTGGCCTCTTCTAGCAATTTGATTACAATCCTTCTATTGTTTAGCCAAAAAGACAAGCCCTCTGGTTGTATTCATCTGTAAGTGATTTCCTGATCTTTTAGCAAGGTCGTTAAGAAAGTGTATTCTTTCTTTTTACAGAGAATCCTCATGGGTATGTTCTTAAATATTTGAAGTTCTCTTTCATCAATTTTTAATGGAGATTCACTATGTCATCTTACTAAGCTATATCTTGTCTGTTTTCTTACAAAATATATAATAATGTCTCGGGGCAGCTTCTTTTGTCTTGATATTTAGGAGTTTAGCCTGAAGACCCTATTGATCTCTAACTCATTTTTTTTCTTCTTTTTCTAGAAATGTTGCCAACTTTGGAAGAAATATCCTCGTTAAGTCTTGCTCTCTAGCTTCTGGGAAGCCTTGAATCTTGATGCATCTCTCTCTCAATTTCTGTTCCCATTGAGCTTAATTATCTAAATGTTCTTCTCTCTTCAACTTCAGTTTCTGAAATTCCTCTTCTGCTGTTTCTGCTTTTTCTTCTAACAGTCTGACTTTTTGTTTTGTTATGGACATTTCATTTGCTAATTTTTCTACCATCTGGTTTATTTTATTTAATTCTGTCCTGATCTCCTGATGGATTTCTGCTTTAAAATGTTTCATTTCCTGCCTCAGGTCCATCCTTAATTTCCTAATTTCTTCAAGTAAAATTTGATTTGTAGCTTTCATTTTTTTGTTGTTCTAAAGATGGCCTTCTTATAAACTGTAATTGGGATTGCAATTTGTTTGTGTTATTTTTTTGAAGTTTGACTTCTTAAGCTCATTGCCATTTCTGTTTTATTCAAATTAAGGATTCCTTCAAATTTTATAATAGGTTGTATTTTCCTAATGCAATTAATTATCTAAAGGTGGATCTGGTGATATATCTCTAACTGTTTCCTGGTTTTACACTTATGAGTATTGATTTTCTATTGCAGGTTATCAATTATAAATCCCCGGTCAGTATTCCAATATCCTCTAGGTAGCCAACCTTTTTGAGCTGGGGGCCGGGTTGCTGTCCCTCAGACAATGGGGGGGCTGAAGCACCAAAAATAAATAAATAAATAAATAAATAAATAAATAAATAAATAAATATAAAATTTAAAAATAAATATTAAAAATAAAAAAATAAAAAAAATTAAAAAATATCCATGCACACTCTCTGAGCTCCAGAAAAGCCATGGCAAAACCCCTGTGAAGATTTTGCCAAGAAAACCCCAAGAACAAGTAATAACAACAATAATCAATATCATCATGGTGGGTGGCGGCAGTGGTGGCGGTGGAAGCAGGACCAGCCTGGGGCCAGTCCCAAGGCCTCAGGGGGCCGCATCCAGCCCCCAGGCCTTAGGTTGCCTACCCCTGCTTTAGGTATTATACAGTTATCTCCAAAAAAGGTATGTAATGTCACTTATTCTATTTGAAAAAAGCTTTGTATCCTCTCTTTTTATCTATAGTCTTCTAAATCCTCTTCCTTTTAACTATTCTGCCACTAGGGTCCACTATCTGTTCTTCTTTCTCCTCCTACAATTGTTCAATGCTTCCTTCTCTATGTATTCATTTGTATTCTATCTTTCTTAAGAGAAGAAACTACTGATCCCAGAATTCTCTTCTCTTCCTATTTCTTCCTCCTGTCTTCCTTCACATAGTTATGTGAAGATAAGAGCCGACCTTGACGCGACTATTGGAACAGAGTCTATAGGCGAGGCGTCCACCGACTCTGTCGATGTACTTTTACTGGATCAGTGGCAATCTGTGAGTACTGAGGACGTGGACAAGCTGCTTGGTAAGGTGAGGAAGACGACTTGTCCTCTCGACCCTTGCCAATCATGGCTGGCCGTCCAGGGGGGGATGCATTGATGAGATTCCTCACGGATATCATCAATGCATCCTTCAGGGAAGGACATGTTCCATCATGTCTGAAGGAAGCGGCAGTTAGGCCGCTTCTGAAAAAGCCTTCCCTGGACCCCCTGGATATGAAGAACTATAGGCCTGTTTCATTGCTGCCATTCTTGAGCAAGGTGATCGAGAGGGCAGTCGCTCTTCAGCTCCAGGCAGTCTTGGATGAAACTGATTATCTAGACCCATTTCAAACCGGCTTCAGGACAGGCTTTGGGGTTGAGACTGCCATGGTTGCCTTGACCGATGATCTGCGTCTGGGCATCGACAGGGGTAATGTGACCCTGTTGGTGCTCCTAGACCTCTCAGCGGCTTTTGACACAATAGATCACGGCATCCTCTTGGACCGCCTGAGGGGGTTAGGTATCGGAGGCACTGCTTTGCAGTGGCTCCGGTCCTTCCTCTTGGGTCGGTCCCAGAGGGTGCTGCTCGGGGACTGTAGCTCCAGTAAGAGGGAGCTCACTTGTGAGGTCCCTCAGGGAGCTATTTTGTCCCCGATGTTGTTTAACATCTATATGAAGCCGCTGGGTGAGATTATACGGAGTTATGGTGCTGGGTGTTATCAGTATGCTGATGACACCCAAATCTATTTCTCCGTGTCTCGTTCGTTGGCCTCGAATTCCAATGGCACCTCTCCTCTCAATGAATGTCTTGGGGCGGTAATGGGCTGGATGAGGAAAAACAGATTGAAGCTGAATCCAGACAAGATGGAGGTGCTCACGGTAATGGCCCCGAAACCAGGACTCCAGTGACTGTGTTCGCAGCTTGGGGGTGCTCCTTGACTCATCGCTCCTGATGACTAATCAGGTAAATGCGACGGTCAGGAGCGCCTGTTATCAGCTTCGGCTGATACGCCAGCTGCGCCCTTTTCTGGAAGTAAGGGATTTCGAAACTCTGGTGCACGGGTTGGTAACCTCACGCCTTGACTTCTGTAATGCACTCTACATGGGGCTACCCTTGTGCCTGGTTCGGAAATTACAGCTGGTACAAAACATGGCAGCCAGACTTATTTCGGGAACATCTCGGAGGGATCACATCACTCCAGTCTTGAGGTCCCTCCACTGGCTGCCTATCAGCTTCCGGGCCAGGTACAAGGTGTTGGTTATCACCTTTAAAGCCCTAAATGGCTTGGGCCCAAGCTATCTCAGGGACCGCCTACTCCCATACAATCCTCCCTGCGCTCTTCGGTCCTCCGGGAGGAATTTGCTGCAGCCTCAGAAATCGAGGCTTGCGGCTACTTCCCGGAGGGCTTTTTCAGCTGTCGCCCCCAGGCTTTGGAACGACCTGCTGGACGAGATCCGTCTACTAACATCCTTGGATAGCTTTAAAAAGGCTATTAAGACGGATCTCTTCCGGCAGGCCTTTCCAGACTAGGTAACCCACCCCGGACATAAGCAGTCGTGCTGATGATGCTCCTACGTGGCCCCATCGTTAGGTGGAGGGGATCATTCAGTCAGGCCTACTTATTCTGTGTGGATTCTAATTTTAAATTCTGTTGATTTTAACAAATTGGTGATTTAATATTGTTTTAAGGGGTGGGAGGGTGGGTTTTCTGTATTATATGTTTTATGTGGACTATGATTTTAATTTGTAAGCCGCCCTGATTGGGTATCCATTGGGCAGGGTATAAATAAATTTTATTATTATTATTATTATTATTATTATTATTATTATTATTATGTTTTTCTTAAAGAGCCCCCATCCTCTTCCCTCTTCCCTCTCCCTTTTTCCTCTCTCTCCTCTCCTTGGCCCCCTTCCTCTTCCTTCCCTCTCCTCTCCTCAACTCCAAACCTCCTCACAAAGGCAGACCTCCCAATATTTCCTCACCTCCCTTGAAAATCCCTTTCCCAGTCCTCCCCTGTCTTTTCCATTCTTCCTTTCTGTCGCTGCTTCCCTGGTTTCCCCAGGCTCACTATTCTCTTCCGCCCCAACCTCTCCTGATTCCCCAGTCCTTTCTCCACACTTCCAGCTGCCTTCCTCCAAGAAGCAAACACCGAAGGGGCCCCTGTGCTTCTTGGTTCCCCAGCCGTCACTCTCCTCCTCCAGCTATTCCTCCAAAAGCCCAGGTCTTTCCAGGGAGGCAAACTCACAAATGGCCTCAGTCCCAGCTGCTCAGCGTAGGCTTGGCAGCTCTCTCTCTCTCCTCCCCAGCCGTCCTTCCCTCCTTCCCACTGAACGCAGTCTCCCAAAGCAGCGATTCATGCCAATACCTCTGCCAGCTTCCTCCACCCTCAGCCATCTCTCCAACCTCACATACCCGCAAAAGTACAACTACTTACACCGTCAATCTCCTCTTCTTCAATCCACCTCAGCTGCTCCTTCGCCAGCATCCTGAAAGCCTCATGTTCAGTTCAAAGATGGTGAGCTGTGTTTTCGATCTTCTACTGTCCTCTATCTCAATCCCGGAAATGGACAGTCTTGGGGGGGGGGAGGTTGGAACCTTTTTTGTCTGTTCTTTAATCCCCCTTCGGATCCCCTTATTAAGGGTTGGATCTGTTAATTATTTCTGGTTTGTTTGTTTATTTATTTATTCTTTGACTTTATTACTTTCCATATATTATATAATTTCAGGATTGTTCCCAAGAGATAAGTGTTTTTCCTTATATTGCACCAGGTCTTTATAATTCTATGAGTATCTACAATGGAGATTTTCCTATAATCAGTGATTGGAGATCTTTTCTGTATTTGGTAGACTTACAGATCTCATTGATGTTTAGAAATTGGTGGAGTCTGAGTTGTCTTTTGACAAAACAGGAGCCTCAAGGTAGTTTCCCTCTCCGGTCTCCTCTTTATCCCTGATCCGTCTCGCTCTAGATCTCTTGGCATCCAGTGTTCCAATGTTTCAAAGGGCAGGAATAGACCCTCAGCCAGGAGTCACAGATTCTTCGTACCCAAAGATTCTTTTCTGGTTGAATTCAGATTGTTATTTTCAGCTCTTTACCTCATTGTTCCGAGTCTCCCCCAGCACCCATGCTTGGGGATTACTCAATCGGATGCCATTGCCCACCGGAAGTCAGGTTACACCTGAATCCTGAGGATAGAATTCCTTCTTACTATCTCACGGTAGATAATAGATACTTTTAACTTCTTCTTTTTTCTCACACCTTATCTGTACAACAGTTATCCATTTATCATAGGCTAAGTAATTTATTCTGTTCCTGGTCCCAAACCTAGTTAGGCTTCACATGTGCCAATCTTGGTCCTAACAGTCCTCCAGCTCCATATTGGGCCATAACTTCTTTTTCCCGTTCCTTCCAAAATACTTTTTTTCTCCATTCTTCTTCATACCCACTTGCCTCTATATAATGTTGTTGTTGTTAGAATCATAGAATCATAGAGTTGGAAGAGACCACAAGGGACATCCAGACTCTGTTTAAAGACCTCCAAAGGAGACTCCACCACTCTCCGAGGGAGTGTACTCCACTGTCGAACAGCCCTTACTGTCAGGAAGTTTCTCCTAATGTTTAGGTGGAATCTCATTTCCTGTAGCTTGCATCCATTGTTCCAGGACCTGTTCTCTGGAGCAGCAGAAAACAAGATTGCTCCCTCCTCAATATGACATCCCTTCAAATTTTTAAACAGGGCTATCATATTATCTCTTAACCATCTCTTCTCCAGGCTAAACATACCCAGTTCCCTAAGCTGTTCCTCATAGGGCTTCATGGTTTCCAGGCCCTTCACCATTTTAATCACCCTCCTTTGGACATGCTTGTTTCTCAACATCCTTTTTGAATTGTGGTGTCCAGAACTGGACACAGTATTCCAAGTGGGGCCTGACCAAAGCAGAATACAGTGGTACTATTACTTCCCTTGATCTAGACACTATATTTCTATTGATAGTATCTAGATCAAGGGAAGTAATAGTGCCACTGTATTCTGCTTTGGCCAGGCCCCACCTGGAATACTGTGTCCAGTTCTGTTGTGTGCCCTCTTGTTGTTTCTAGCTTATGGGAACTCTCAGGTGATCCCAAGTAACTCTATTACAGAGTTTTCTATGTAACTACTTAGCTCCTAATCTTACATGAATGCCACTTAATGTACACCCTCTTTCCATGTTGCAATAAAATGAATATTCAGTTACTCCAAATTTCCTGAACTTGGGTTTTCCAAGAACTGCTGTGGTACATCACACTCTTCAGCTAAAGATCTTTCATAATGATCACTCAGGAACTTTTGCATGATGAGATGTATGTTGAAGAAGACATCCAGCAAATAGAACATAAGTGAATTAATTGTACATAGAAGATTTCAAATATTCTTTTGTATCCTCTCTGGCCTGCTAGGACATATATCCATTCCTTAACAAGAATGATCACACATATTCCTAGTTAACATGCAGTGATGCTTCAAATGCTTGCATGATGTATTTTATCCGTTTGTGTTGGCCCAACAAAGGCATTGCTGCTTTGTGGGTTTTATATTTTTTTTATATATGCCTAGATATGTTAGTAAGCACTTAAACAAAATGGTGCTGTACATGTGATTTCTAGGGCAGTAGATCTGCTCATCCACAACCATGCATGTGTGGTGGTGGTTGTACTACACTCAGGGCTTCTGGTGGTATAACTGGACCAGTACCAAGTTCTCTGATCAATGAGAGGACCAGATAAGAAGTCTTGTGTTGAGATCTTGTGATATGCAAAGCATCACATGACTTTGGCATATCTATAAATATGCCTGATCACGAAGCTCTGCTCACCTGTTGGCCAGGAGAAAGTATGAACCACCAGTCTTCCCAATGCTACAGAGCTGCCCCAGATGGATGTCACTCACCTGTATGGGGTGTGCGAAGGATTTTTATATATATATATATATATCAGTGAAACATTCTGATTTTTTTAAAAAAAAATCCTTATGGCATTCCCTTTTTTCATGTATCAATTCTGTCTATGCTATTTGTGTTCACCCATTTATAGGTGTGTGTATGCAATGCCAGAGCTCCATTGTAAGCTCTAGTTATGAATCCACTAGAACACCGAGATCGTCCAGAGAGGCCCTTATCTCTGTCCCACCACTTTCTCAGGTGCATTTTGTGGGAACAAGAGAGAGGGCCTTCTCAGTGGCTGCTCCCAGGCTTTGGAACTCCCTCCCTGGAAAGGCCAGGTTGGCTCCATCCCTGCTTTTGCTTCAGTAACAGATAAAAACATTTTTTTTTGCTACCAGGCTTTCTTACACTGACATTGGTGCTGTAAGAGTTTTATAAAGAGTTTTTAAAATTTAAATTTGAACATGTAACATTTTTAACTTTTTGAAATTGTTTAATTGTTTTTTAAACTTTGTATTTAATGTTTTGTACTGTTTTAACTTGGACTATTTTAAATTTTGTCAGCTGCCTTGAGCTCCTCTACTAGGATGAAGGTGGTATTTAAATAAATAATAAAAATAATAATAAAATAATAATTGGTGGATGGACTTCCGGCGGTGATGGCATGGCGATCAGTCCAGTGTGATTGAGGTTCCGCTGGACCACCAGGAGGGAAAGAGGGGACTGAAAGATCCCTTTCCATCTGCACCTCGGGAGAGGAGCAGATAATTTAGGGGCTCAAAGAGACCTCGTCCAGACTCCTTTGAACACCCAGGCTTGGGGATTACAAAGGAAAAGGGACGAGATCGCAGAGCAGCCAGCCCCAAACTGGTCACTTTAAGGGCATTAAGCCCTGCCTGCCACTATTTTTAAAGAACTGATCAATAAAAGAACAGTGGACCATCATCAGAAACAGTGAATACCAGAAAACATTTATACAAAAAACTCTTACTAAGATATAAATTAATCTTGGCATATCGAGGTGATTAAGGTGCCCATAAAGGGGATAAAGATAGAAAACCCGAGTCAAAAACAACATCAAGACTGGGTTGGAAGATTAAACTTTGGAGCCAAAAACTTAAAATAATATAACTTTATATCAGATCCTGATCCAAGGAACAAATTAAAAGAAAAAGATATAGATTGTTAAATAAAGTAAACAAGACGAAATAAGGAAGAAGAAGGAAGCTGGAGGAAAGAAAGTGAATTGGGAAAGAACACCAGAACTTTAAGGACGTATGGCCATGCCTATATCCAAATTCTGATGGCTCTACCTTCTTGTCAGAAAGTTATGTCATCATCCAGAATAGACATGTTTATGATTTTGCCTGAATTAACAACTAAAATAAAAGATATGGAAATTTTGCCTAGAATAACATCAGGTCACAATCCAATCATACTAGAATTAAAATGTCAAACAAAGAAGAGTTACAGATGGAAATTAAATGACTTTTTATTAAATGACAGAGAATACAGAAAAAATGAAGAAAACATTAAAAGAATATTTCAGTACAAACAGAACAGAATCAACAAGAGAAAAAGTTATATGGGATGCTGGGAAAGCAGTAATGAGAGGATTGTTGATACAAAGAGGAGCACAAGTTAAAAAATTAAAAGATGTAGAACTGAAAAGATTAGAAGAGGGAAAAAAAAGTGGAAAATGAATTGAAGACAGAGCCATCAAATGATAGGATGGGCAAACGATTAAAGTGGCTGAAGAAACAATTGGGTACAAAGTTAGCAGAAGAAATTGCAAAAAAGATGAAATTTATTAAACAGAGACAATTTGAATCAGCAAACAAGACGGGTAAATGGTTAGCATACAGAGTAAAAAAAGAAAGAGAAAAAAGATTGATCACAAAAATAAAAGGAGATAAGTTGCTTCAATTGAAGGAGGAAATCCTCCTAGCGCTGCAACATGGGCACAAATCCTCCCAGCTGGGTACTCAGTTAGTGAGCAGATAAGGGAAAGTGGGCGGGGGGGGGGGGCAGGGCGGCGTAGCCTTAGTCTATAAAAACACCCTTGCTTTGATCAGGAAGCCTCTCTGGAAAATGACTTATATCGAGTGTATGTGCCTTAGCCTGAAAACCAGGGATAGTTTGGGGATTCTGTTGGTATACTGGCCACCCCGTTGCTTAACAGACTCCCTAACCGAACTGACTGCCCTGGTTTCTGAGTTGTTGTTGGAGTCGCCCAGACTTATGGTCTTGGGCAATTTCAACATTCCACTCGAAACCAGCTTGCAAGATCTAACTGGCGCAGCTCGAGAGTTCATGGATACCATAACAAACATGGGCCTATCCCAATTGGTTGACAGGCCCATGCATTGTGCTGGTCATACCCTCGATGCAGTCTTCAGTACGGAGCAGGAACATCCATGGGCGGAGGTCAAAACAACCTCCACGTTGTCATGGACGGATCATTTCCTGATCAAGATGGAACTAAGAGCTACTGTCTGCCCTCCCGGGGGTGGTGGACCCATTAGAACGGTCCGCCCTCGAAGGCTTATGGAACCAATTGGTTTCCAGAAGGCCTTAGAGGGTTTAATGGTTGGTAACGCCGGTGATTCTGTTGAAGCCTTGGTGAACACGTGGAATACCGATCTCACCAGGGCTATCAACACAATCGCTCCCAAGCGTCCTTTCCGTCCCGCTTCAAATCGTAAGCCCTGGTATACAGAGGAGCTTAGGAGGATGAAACAGGTTGGACAATGACTAGAGTGCGAATGGCGAAAGACTCGTCTCTCATCTGATAGAACTCGCCTTAGAAAGCATCTTGATTCCTACAGGAAGGCTTTGCGTGCAGCGCAGAAATCGTTCTGTTCTGCACGCATTGCGTCTGCAGAGTTCCACCCGGCAGAGCTGTTTAGGGTGGTGGGGGAGCTGGCGAAGGTCCCTCCTGTGCCAAATCCCCTGCTGAACCCAACGACAGCCTGCTGTGAGGCATTTAACATCCATTTTGCAGATAAAATCTCTCGGATAAGAGCCGACTTGGACGCCAGTGTTTTGGCAGAATCCGTAGACGAGGTATCTAGCAACTTCGTTGAAGGTAATTTACTGGATCAACTGCAATCTGTGAGTACCGATGATGTGGACAAGCTACTTGGGAGGATGAGGAAGACGACTTGCCCCTGGACAGAAACAACTATAGGCCAGTCTCCTTGTTACCATTTTTAAGCAAGGTGATCGAGAGGGCAGTTGCCTCCCAACTCCAAGCAGTCTTGGATGAAACCGATTATCTTGATCCATTTCAAACTGGCTTTAGGACAGGATATGGAGTGGAGATGGCCATGGTCACTCTAACCAATGACCTCCACCTGAGTATCGACAGGGGTAGTGTGTCCCTGTTGGTGCTCTTGGATCTCTCAGCGGCCTTTGACACCATAGATCATGCCATCCTCCTGGATCGCCTGAGAGAGTTAGGAATTGGAGGCACTGCTCTGCAGTGGATCCGTTCCTTCCTCTCGGGCAGATCCCAGAGGGTGAGGCTCGGGGACAGTTGCTCTTCCAAAATAGAGCTTAATTGTGGCATCCCTCAAGGCACCATCCTGTCCCCTATGTTATTCAATATTTATATGAAGCCGCTGGGTGAGATCATTCGGAGGCATGGAGCACGGTGTCTCCAGTACGCAGATGACACCCAGATATATCTCTCCATGACCAGATCATCGACTCAGACTTCAGATGGCGTCTCTCCTCTTAATGACTGTCTAAGAGCGGTAATGGATTGGATGAGGAAAAACAGATTGAAGTTGAATCCAGACAAAACGGAGGTACTTACAGTCACAGACCCGAAACCAGATTTGGGAATACAGTCTCTAGTCCTGGATGGAGTCACACTGGCCTCCAAGGACTGTGTTCGCAGCTTAGGGGTACTCCTTGACTCATCGCTTCACATGACTAGTCAGGTGAGTGCGACGGTCAGGAGTGCCTGTTATCAGCTTTGGCTGATACGTCAACTGCACCTTTATCTGGATATGAGGGACTTGGAAACTGTGGTACACACTCTGGTAACCTCACGTCTGGATTACTGCAATGCACTCTACATGGGGCTACCCTTGTGCCTAACCTGGAAACTTCAACTGGTACAGAATATGGCAGCTGTAATTGAGAAAACCATTATAATTGAGAAAACCATTATTGAGAAAACCATTAGAAACTCCTGTGTATGTGGTATGACCTTCTCAATAATTGAGAAAACCATTATTAGAAACTTTTAATAAAATTAAAGAGGAAGGAATCTCTGATAGGTGGAAAAACGCTAATATTATATTACTACTGAAAGAAGGAAGAGATGAGACAGAAATTAAAAATTAGAGACCAATTTCATTGCTAAACATGGACTATAAAATATTTACATCGATTTTAGCTGAAAGACTAAAACAGGTCTTAATAAATATTATTAAAGAAGAACAAACTGGGTTTCTCACAGGAAGACAACTAAAGGATAATATAAGGATGATTATTAACACTATTGAATACTATGAAAAAAACAACGATAAGAAGATGGCAATTATTTTTTTGGATGCTGAGAAAGCATTTGACAATGTTAATTGGTCATTTGTGAAGGAAACATTAAGGAAAATGGAGATGGGAAATACATTTTGCAATTGGATAAAGGAGATATACACAGAGCAAACTGCAAATTTGATAATAAATGGAAACATAGAGAAGATTAATATCGAAAAAGGAACGTGTCAGGGATGCCCTCTCTCACTGCTTCTTTTTATAATAATATTGGAAATATTATTAACTAAGATAAGACAGAACAAGAACATAAAAGGAACAACAATAAAAGGTAAAGATTACAAACTAACAGCATTCGCAGATGATCTTGTACTAACGTTGGAGGAACCGCAAATGCAAATTGAGAATGTGTTCCAGACATTGGAAGAATTTGGAAAAGTGGCTGGATTTAAGATTAACTATGAGAAAACAATGATTATAACAAAGAACATGACAGGTATAGAAAAAAAGGAATTAGAAACCAAAACTAAATGTAAGATAACTAAAAAAGTGAAATATTTAGGAATATGGATTACTAACAGGAATACAGACTTATTTGACAATAACTACAAGATGAAATCGAAAGAATAAAAGAAGAGTTGATAAAATGGAGCAAATTGAAATTTTCTTTAACAGGAAGAATAGAAATGATCAAAATGATGGCCCTCCCCAAAATGAATTTTCTATTTCAATGTATTCCAATAATTCATAATAAAAAAACAATTTAAAGATTGGCACAAAGATATAAGGAATTTTATTTGGAATAATAAAAAAGCAAGAGTGAATTGGCTAACAATGATAAGGAGTAAAAAGGACGGAGGAATGAACTTGCCAGACTTGGAATTATATCACAAAGCCAAGGTGTTAGATTGGATGTCTGATTAGGTGATGCTGAAAAGAGAAGAAATGTTAAATCTGGAAAGCTTCAATAACAGATATGGGTGGCACAGTTATTTATGATATGAAAAAGTTCTGATTCACAAAGAATTTAAACATCACGTAATAAGAAAAGCACTTTTAAATATATGGAAGGAAATAAAAGGAAAAATATACAGGAAAATACCATTATGGATTTCACCACACGAAGCCTTTCATGGAAAATGGACAGCAGTAAAAACATGGTTGAAATATAAGGATATATTAAAAAAAGGAGATGATCAAAAACTGGAATTAAAATCAATTGAGGAAATAGCACAATTGGACTCTAAAATGCATTGGCTTCTGTATGTACAACTAAAAGAGAGATTTAAAATGGATACAAAACTTCAAGGTTTTGAAGAAGAAACATTTGAAATAGACAAAGTGTTGCAACAATCACCAAAACAAAAGATAAGTAAATTTTATAAAATACTAATGGAAATCAAACAAGAATCAGAAAAAATATAGGAAAACATGATTAATGGGCAATAGATATATGAAAGACAATTGAATTGGAACAATGGGAAAAAGTAAGGAAAAGAACAGATAAATTTACAAAATCACAAGATTTAAAGGAAAATTTCTGGAAAATGGAACAGAGGTTGTATCTAACACCAGCAAGAATAGCTAAAATATACAATATAAAATCAAAAGAATGCTGGAAGTGTAAACAGAATGTAGGGTCATGGTTCCATATAAGGTGGAAATGTAAAAAAATAAAATAATTATTGGAAAAAAATACATAGTAACATACAAAATATGCTGAACATTAAATTTGAATTACACCCAGAAATATATTTATTAAACATGTTAAACAGTTTAGATCAAGAAATAGAAAGGGAATTTTGGAGGATCCTTTTATATATGGTAACAGCAACCAGAATTGTAGTAGCGCAAAAATGTAAGAAACAAGACATACCTACTGTTGATGAATGGTTTTTAAAAAATTTAGAAGTGAAAGAGATGGATAAATTAACAAAAATACTTAATAATAAAGACTTGGATTTAATAAATGAAGAATGGGCTCCATAGAGAAATACATTAAAGAAAATTGGATGTAAATGAGCTAAGATACTAAGATGGAAGAGAACATTTATAGTCTACTAGTAAGAATTGTAAGACATTAAAATTTAAGATAGATACTAAAGAACAATTGAATAAATGTAGGTACTCACTGTTGAAGAACTAAAGGAAGATTGAATGTATTGTAAATAGAACAATAGAACAGTAATAATATAATATGTATTGTAAATATTTTAATTATGTAATAAAATAATAATAATAATAATAATAATAATAATAATAATAATAATAATTGGTGGAGCATAATGTCCCACCTGCACAGTAAAAGCTTCCACGCTTAGTAGCTAATAAAGCACAGGAGCACCTGTGGTTCTGTAGCTGGGAGAAGAGAAAGGAGATTGCTTTCCTGGATCACCAGTGAATATGCTAGGGTATGCTGGAGATCTGGGAGACTGGTTGTGTTCTTTTTCCTCAGTTGTGGAATTATAGCCAGATGCTATCCAGCTTTCTCTCTGAACTCTGTTTACTAAATGGCCCTGAAGGCATGCTCCAGTCTTTGCCAACTGCTTTTTTGGTGGGAGGAGTGGTGGTAACAGCTGCAACATCCTCAAAATTACATACACATACTCTGATGTTGTACACCAAGTTACCTTAATGTGTGTCACCAACAGTATTCTGGCCATTAGAACTGGTTGCTCAGTTTTTTATTCTTCCATGCTTTGCTCACAAATTACATATATAAAAGTGTGGAGGAAGAAAGAGGAGCCTGGTACATTGGCAGCAGGTAACACTGAAGGTCTTCAAAGGAAAGATGGAGGGTGCTATTCTCCAGGTACCATGGCTGATTTCATAGTTTGACCTGGCCAGTGGATATAAGAGCAGTCATAGCTCATTGGCAGAGACCTTTTTGCAGAAGATCCCAGGTTGAGTCCCTGGTATTGCTTGTTAATAGTCTTGGACCATGGGTCTCAGCAAGAGTCACACCAGCCTCTTGCCAGTCTGGCTAGGGCAAGACATGTGGTGATGGCACATGGATATTTTTCCCTCCCTTATTGTCTTGATGTCAATTTATTGTTAGCAAATAAAGGTGAAGGCTAATTGAACTCATCAGAAGCTTTTGGCTCCTCATTCTTGAAACTATAGATGGAATTCTTTTTAGAAAGTGGCAGTGCTGTTGCTGATCACCTACAAGAAATAAGGTGAGCTAGATCATGCTCCTCATTCTATATTTGCTCATTAACACTTTTTATAAAGTTTATATCTTCTCTGTAAATGTATTCTGCTGGATCAGAGCCTGCTTCTTTAATTTTAATATATGCATGAATGCTCTGCTAATAAACTGAAACAATTTTATCAACCAGCAGTGGTGAAGATATAAATAGGTACACACAGTGGAATTGGTGTTCTTGGAACAAAACAGCTACATTTCAAATTTCTACCCAGAAACAGTATCATCCAATTATTTCTTATACAGAAATTCTCTGATGTGTTTGAGTAAGAAATACTTGCAGCTAATTTTATTCAGTTTTACGACATTCCAATTCAGATGCACAGTAAGGCAATCCTATGTCTCACTCAACTGTTGTGCAGCTAATTCCAATCAAATTCTTGATGCATTTGACACAGCATGGTGTTTAGCCTTTATTATTCATTGCTTGTTTACTTGTTTCTAGCATATTGCTATGGATTTGACTATCAAAATATTGTAACTATTGTGAAATCCTTGCTGGTGGTTTCAACTTTCCCAATAGGTGACAACTTCAGCCTAAGGTTGCTTTGAGTAACTTTAAAATGTTCATTGCTGCCTGACCTTTAGCTGTGGAAAATAATAATAAGGGTAATTCTGTTCTAAAGGTTGCATACTGATCAGTGTGACAGCTGTCTATGAGAGGGACAATAGCAGCACACAGCAATTTTCAAACAGATGAAAAGAATAATTATGAGGTCTGTTAATCCAGTCCTCCCAGTTCTCCAAGATCCACTGGATTCAATAAACCCCAGGGCAGCCACAGTGAACCAAAGCTTGGCTTTGTATAATCTTTGTTAGGAGAGCAGCCAACTGTTGGTCAGTATGATTTTTCTTGAGATTAAAAAAAAAACTGTCTTGAGAGAGCAAATAGACTAATGGGGTGTGAAAAGCCTCATTAGTTGATAAGAAAATATGAAAGCAGCATAATTATTTTCTGCTGAGAGGCTGAAAAGGGCATAGATGGTATAGTGGGTGGTAAAACCATAGCAGTCTCATTGGTAGCAACATTTATTCTGAGAAGATTTTGATAAGAAATGTGTTTATGAGAAGGAAATGGGAAAATGCAGAAAAACACTGTAGATGTTTTCCCCTGATAAAACTGGAGTAAACAGAAAGCATGGGAAAATCTTGGTCTTATGAGTTTGTGCCTACCTATGAGCAATGTAGTAATGTCTGGCTCTGCCTGAGATCAATATACGTACCTAAATCCAGGTGTTAGTTCCACTCATTGAATCAATGAGAATTTGATAAATCAACACTTACATACATTTTATGGATTCCATACATCTACTTTATTTGGGTCTAAGAATTAGATTCAGATCAAAAAGGCCCAGAATGGGAGACTGTGGGTATCTGTACTTACATCCCACTTCTGACAGCCTTTGTTTCTTTTTCTTTTTCTTTTTGTTCTGTTTTATTAGCTATGGACTCTAGTAGATATAAACTGCTTAGAAAAATGTGGAAATTGAAATTGAAATTAACATTGTTTACCTGGGTGGGTGCCCTTGGGCAAATCACAATCTCTCAACCTCAAGGGAAGGCAATGGCAAATTAGTCACTTCTAATTTCAACTAGAATTAAAGCAAAGCAAAGCAAAGCAACTTCATTTATATACCGCTTCATATCACGCTATGGGATGTCTAAGAGGTTTACCACTATAAGCTCATTGCCCCCCAACAGTTGGGTACTCATTTCAGTGACCTCGGAAGGATGCAGGCCTGAGTCTAGCCTGAGCCCTGGCTAGTATTGGACTCACAACCTTGTGGTCTATGAGTGAGTGGCTGCAGTACAGGCATTTAACCACTGCGCCACCAGGGCTCCTTAATAAATGTTATTGGTTCATCTACCATCTCACTGATCCATATATACAGAACAAAAGGAAGAGTTCTTGATTATTCATATTTTACCTATATGATATATATATTTCATACTTTACTCCTCAGTCTTGCCAGTAATGGTTCTAAATATAGTATAAACCAGGGGTAGGCAACCTTTCTCCTTTAAGGGCTGAGGGACTTCAGCTCCCAGAAGCCTCAGCCATGTTGGCCAATAGTCCCATGTTGGCCAATAGCTCCTGGGATTCTGGGAGCTGAAGTCCCTCGGCCCTTAAAGGGGAAAGGTTGCCTACCCCTGATATAAACCATACACATTTGTAATTTTCTTTATGGCAATGGATTGAAGTTCTTTCCTGTTTTCCATTTTAGCCTCTCCCATCCAACACCACTAAAGGTGACAACAGTGTTTCTGTGTCTTTTCCTCATTAGATACATGCACTAAATGAACCCGAGGAAGAACTAAATTTTCTCCTAGCTTTAATATATTTTTATAATTAACAGATTCATACTATTGTTAGTAATAATGCCTTGGATATTTGTTATGATTACCTTGATACATTAGGAAGAGACAAATGATTAGTTTGTTATTTTTTTCAGTAATATCATTATTCAAGGGGATTGAAAATAATGGATTTCACACATAGGACAAATATGAACCATATTTAGGGAATCAAATATCTCTTTTTCAGAAGCCAAGTTTATCCAGATGATCTTTCCCTAAACATTACCATAGCTATGTCAGATACTATATTGCATGTATTTACTTTTATTTAAGCTACTACTCTACCTACCTTGTTGATTTATCAACCAGCTTTATTGCAAATCTGTAATTCCTTCCAGAGTTTGATGAAGTTACTTTTTGGGGGTAACTTCCATTGATCATGCCAGCTGAGGTTGAATCCAGAAAAGTAATTTTCCCAAGATTTGCACTTTCCCTCATTCTCTCCCCCCCCCCTTATACTTCAAGCCCAGGTAAATAATTATCAGGGTAAATTGTTAAGGTTATATGTAAATGTATATCTTTTAAATCAAGTCCTTGTGTTTTTTTTCTTTCAGGCAATACTGCATAGCACAATGTCCTAAAATTCTATACCATTTCTGCCAGACACAACAGGACTGTTGACTCCATTCCCACTGAATAGGTTAAAAATGTATCTCTGTGTGAAGAAGGGATGATTTCTTATTACTTACTGTAGGAGTCAAGGCAGCTGTACTGGAAAAACAAAGCAGTACTGAACGAATACCCATGTCTCCAGCACCATGTCAGTGACCTCCCACTGAGACCTTTCCCTTTAAAAAGCTGCCATCGTGCTCAAATTTCCCACCATGTCTCAGAGTGACACTATTTCAAGAGATATTTGTAGGAAATTTAAATGGCATCACTAATTGTTATTGTTAGAATCATAAAATCATAGGATCATAGAGTTGAAAGAGACCACAAGGGCCATCCAGTCCAACACCCTGCCATGCAGGAAATCACAATCAAAACATCCCTGATAGATGGCCATCCAGCCTCTGTTTAAAGATCTCCAAGTAGGGAGACTCTACCACACTCCAAGGAAGTGTGTTCCACTGTTGAACAGCTCTTACTGTCAGGAAGTTCCTCCTAATATTTAGGTGGAATCTATTTTCCTGCAGCTTGCATCCATTGTTCCGTGTTCTAATCTGTGGAGCAGCAGAAATCAAGCTTGCTTCATCCTCAATGTGACACCCCTTCAGATACTTAAACAGGGCTATCATACCATACATAAAAATGGGAAATACGATGGCATGAGCATGAACTAACTTGAGTATCCAGTGATATATCTTGATGCTACAGAATCTTGTCTAATTATTCATAGCTGCCCTTCAGTCTTTTGGTTTCTTGACTGTAGTCTCCATTTTGATTAATGACTGAGCCAAGGCATGAGAATTTTTTAAAAACTATTTCAATGTTTTTATCATCTACTTAAAAGTTATATAAATCATTGGTGGTCAGTGCTAAATGAGAATCCAGACTTTACTACTGCTGCCTCCCACTATTGCTGTCACCATGAAGGCATACAGCAGAGGGCATTTTACTGAAAGTCCCAGCGAGCCTGAAGCTGGACCTAAGAATAGTGGTGGCTCATGGTTGCCATGTTAGTGCTGCTATCCAATGTATTGAACATTGTTCCCAAAATAGGTTTAAAACCTAGAGTTATGAAGTTTGGGTTAAAGTTCAGAATGGATTTACCTGCTCACTGACATGAAAGCCACAAGCTGTCCATACTCAGGAGCATTATTTCTTCCCAAACTACAAGCCCCACACAGCAGCTTCTCCCCATGCCAATTTAGAGAGCTTCCTGATGGTACAGTGTGTCATTTCTTTGTGTCTGATTCCTGTGACCACAAATGCACACAAGTGAGCAACTCTGCAGCAGCTTCCAAGCCACAGTGGTAATGCAATTACTGAGCTGAAAGAGATGAAAGATCATTGGAGTTTACAGCTTCTGCAGCAGGAATATTCAGTGAATTACTTGTTCTTGTCCTACATGGTGTAAGGGAAACTTTTTCCAGCTTGAGAGCCAAAGTCAGTTTTAGGAAAATTGTAAGAGGGACCAAATGTCCAGAATATTTTAGCTTGAAGATCCTGCTGCCAATAGCTAGGCCATAGAAGAGACATTTCATCATTGTAGAATGGAGAGGGAAAAACTGTTCAAAGGTGGGAAATCACCAGATAAGGATATCATGGGGAAAGGATGATAGCCATTTTGGGAAGTCCAGCAGGCAGGATTGGGATTGCAGGAATGTCAGATTTGTCTTTGGGCCTCAGGTTTTCCCACTCTCAATTTAGCTGGAGATACCAAGAGACTCTTTTACATGCAAAGCTGCCATCCAGATACAGGGCTGTTCCCTGATAAAATTCATAGACTTTTCATTCAAGTCAAGGGCTAGACTACATACTCAGGCATTCATGAGCTAATACAGCCACACCAGGGGTTCCAAAATGCTAATCTTAGGCATGGGATTTTGTTGTTAACTGCCTTTAACTCATGGTGCCTGTGTGGATAAGACTCATGGTGACCCTGTGGATGAGACAAATCCAAGACTCCCTGTCCTCCTCTCCTCTGCTCAGGTCCCATAAATGCATACCCATAACCTCCCTAATAGAGTCTATTTATCTAGTGTGTGATTTCCCTCTTTTTTTTTACTTCTCTCCACCTTTCCTAGAATTATTTTATTTTCTAATGAGTCATGTGATCATCTTGGCTTCCAAAGGGTTTATTAAACTAAAATTCTTCCTTGCGCAAATACATTCCAAACAAAAAATTGTCCTCAGCTCTCCTGCAGGCTGTGGTGGGGGAACCATTTCACTGAGATTGTAACTGAAGAGAGAAGGGTTGAATCTCACTTCATGTGCTATTTGATGAATGGATGGATTGATTTATGAAAATATCCTCCTACCAAGCCTGAGATTAAATAAAGAAATCCCCTAGTGTGGCTTGAAGCCACAAAATTAACTTAATATATAGTTTTACCCTCCAACTGTGGATTTTGTTGGTTGTGACTCTCTTTATCTATATTCGTAATGTAGCTCTATTATCTTTATTATAGACAAATATTTTTGTATCAGGAGAATGGAATGAAGATCATTATCTGCATACTGAAATGCTAAATACACTGTTCCTATTTTCTTTTTAAAATATGTGAAGACAAGCTTTTTATTGGGGTCAGGTTTTAATTTACATTTCTTGTGATTGTCTTCTTGTCTTTGAGCATAATTCATAGCTGCATTATCTATTTTATAGACAAACATCTTCCACCCATTTTTAACTGACCAGTGTAATGAAGGTATTGTAACTAAATATTGAACTGTTAAATACCATTTTCATATTTTGAAATATAAATATTTATAAATATCTGATGGCAAATTTTTAATGAGGTCAGTTCTTGATTCAGATTCTTGTCATTGTCCTCTTTCCACATTCTTGCAATTAATTTTTAACAGTTTTGTAATTTCTCAAATATGCTAATCCACTCTATTTCTCATTCTCCAAAGTCCTTTGAAAATAAATTCCCTCATTGTTGCTTTTGTGAGAGGAGGTTAGTTTTGGTATTCATCTCCAGCACTGGATCTATGACTTATTAATGATTATGTTTAAAACCAATTCTTCTATTTTATTCTACTTCCCCATCTCATTAGAGCTGGATTTTCCACTTCCTCTTCATACATTATAATGTCTGAAAAATCCAATACAGTTCATTGTATGCTTCTCAAATAATGTATTTTCCAAATGGCAGTGCACACACTGGTAACTGGTAAGCTTGAACATGATGCCTTCATCTGGCCTCCTCTTGGAGTGGATCCATCTATTTCAATTTCTGTCTCTGTTTGCCCTCTCCCTTTGAAGGATAATCTGCACTGTAGTACTGAGAAAGTACTGAGAAACTCCCCATTCCTGTCAAAATCAAACTTAGACAGTCTAATGCAGGGGTAGGCAACCTTTCCCCTTTAAGGGCCAAGGGACTTCAACTCCCAGAATCCCAGGAGCTATTGGCCAACATGGGACTATTGGCCAACGTGGCTGAGGCTTCTGGAAGCTGAAGTCCCTTAGCCCTTAAAGGGGAAGGGTTGCCTACCCCTGGTCTAATGTTTCCTGATTGTGAGATACCACATTGTAGCTGCAACAGGGAAACCCTGAAGAGTGAGCCAGTGGATTGGGACCTCCAAGCATGGTAAAACATTTCTTCTTCTTAAATTTGAACTGGATTGGCATGTTTTACCTCAGTTCTTACCAAAATGTTCCTTGAGAAATCCATTGTCCTGTGCCTACAAAGAGGCCTGTGACCTCATAGGAATGAAGGCATATTGGATTGCAAAAGAAGGGTCCTTGTTGAGA
This sequence comes from Phrynosoma blainvillii, assembly GCA_026167975.1. Lineage (NCBI taxonomy): Eukaryota > Metazoa > Chordata > Lepidosauria > Squamata > Phrynosomatidae > Phrynosoma > Phrynosoma blainvillii. The sequence continues at coordinate 44,462,120 of JANUYF010000004.1, read as the reverse complement.
TGCAAATGGACTTTAAATTTCCTGGTCTTTGCAAATCTTTGCAAATAGCCACAAGGACAGAAAGAGGAGGGACCCGCCTGAAAAATATACCCCCCACTTACCATCTTAACTAAGGACAGAAACATCAAAATGCAGGCATCTGACTGACAGCTCTATTTTTTTCTTCTCTTGGTTTGTAACATCTTGCCTGATGAAGAAGCCACAATATATTGTGCATTTTGGTTGGCCAATAAAGGTATCACTATTTGGTAGATTTTTTGTTTGACTTTGCTAAATGGCCAACACAGCTACCCCTGCATGTTTCTTCAGTTTAGTGGCAATGCAACAGCTGCTGAAGCTTGATAGGTCAGAAAAAGCACAACACTCTGGTGCCAGATGAAGCTATACTGGTTTTCAGGGCCTTGTCCATTGCATCTGGCATCCACAAAGTCTCAGAGAAGTGTATAAAAACTAAACAACTGAGAATGTATAAACACTGAGTCATGTGGTCAAAGCAATAAGACCCAATTCACAGATTAGAGTAGAAACAGGGGAAACAGCCAGTAAATTACTTGTGTTTCTTTTCTTCAGTCTAATGTTAGAACTGGGACTGAGAAATTAACAGTGCAGCAGTTTGCTAGGAGTCTATCTCGTGAAAGTGACAGTCACGAATCTTATTTCTTCTCCCTTTCCCATTCAAAATGTAAATCAGGAATAGGTAGTCTATTCACTATACCTGTGGAAAATCATGGAAGAAAAATGACTGAGGAATCAATATATAAAATGGGCAGTATGGCAACTTGTTCCCTGTACTGCATTATAGTAGTATTTTTTTCCCCTTGACTGCATAGCAGTGTAAACACTTTCCTACTTTACAACACAGATGTAAAAATCTGTCAGTCTTGTTTTTGTTACATTTCTTAGAATCTCACTGGCATTCTTGGATCCTATTTTGGTTTTGTTGGAATATATTCTTTGGATACACACACAAATCACATGATTTTTTCATGAAGAATGAATCCTCAGCTGTGAAGAATCTCACTCACCTAGAAATTGCTTCATCAGAGTTTCCTGGAACTCATGAAACTCATTTTTCAAGCACTATCCAACTATTTTTGAATATTCTTTCCATCCCTAAACCTGAGTGCAAATGAGGTTGCACCCATCCTTTACAGTCTCTTGCCCTCTGCTGCCAGTCCCTTCTTCAGGATGAAAGGCTTTAATAAAATAGGAAAGAGGGCCCGGGGGGAAGCTACAAATGCTGCTCTAGTCATTATTTTCTACCTAGAGTGATTGGACATGACTACATGTCCCATGATAGCTGTCAGGAAAATTATACACAAAGAAGGTGGCATGTGCTGTTTTACTGGTGTTGGTTCTCTGTATGAGGAGCTGCCAGAGCATTTTTTTTTAAACTGTCTTCAGTTTGAATCAGTCTAAGATCCAAAGGAAGGGAGATCAGGGAGCCTGAGATTACCTGTCCACAATGAGCATCAAGACAGCAGACTTAGCAGGCACACAGAGTACCTGGTCAAAGTCTTTTTCACCTGGATAAGCTGTGTTGTAAATCTGATTAAATTATAAACATGAATTCTGATATATACATTAGAATGTGCAGTTTAATGGAAATCAGTGTCCTCCTTTTCTAATTAATTCATGGCTGTCCTTCCCAGTCCTAGTAGTCTTCTTATTTCTTGGGTGCAGTCTCCATTCTGATCACTGTTTAAACCTAGCTATGGGAACTCTTTAACTGTATTGATTTCTTCTTTGTCTGGGTTAAATTTATGTATTTCTACCATGTCCATTATTTTTGTTTTCCTTATGTTCATGATTAAGCTTGTTTTTGCATTTTGACCTTCCTTAATAATTGTTCCAGATCTGAGATGTTTTCTGCTAGTAGTATGATGTCATCCACATATCTAACATTATTGATGTTCCTTCCTCCTATCATCACTCCTCCTACTTCTGAGTCTAATCCTGCTTTTCTTATATTTCCTGTATACAAGTTGAATAATTATGGTGATAGAATGCAGCTTTGCCTAACCCCCTTGCCAATTGGGAACCAATCTGTTTCTCTATATTCTGTTCTAACAGTAGCCTCTTGTCCTAGATGCAGATTTCTCATCAGGACTCTAAAATGTAGTGGCACTCCCATGACGTTTAGAGCCCTCCATAGCTTTTTGTGATCTATACAGTCAAATGCTTTGCCATAGGACGTTTTCACACGGGGGCTCCTAAAGCTGGGTGGAGCCATTCCGGAACGGCTCCTGCCACTGATTCCGGAATGGCTCCGTCGGCGGCAGGCTAATTCCGGGTGGACAGCCAGAATTACCTGAAGCCGGAGTTAGCTGGAGTTAGCCTTTTGCCACCCGGAGTGACGCCGGACTTAGGGCTCCGTGCGTTTGAACACATGGAGCGAAAAGCCGGACGGAAGCAGGGATGGCACCAGAAGGGTCGGGGTTTGCCGCCGCGAGTGTGTGAACTACGTGGAAATGGAGCCGGAGTGGGGCCGGACGGAGGTAGGATTGCCTCCTCAAAAAGCCCCGTGTGAAAACGTCTGTAGTCTATACAACACAGCTGAGCCTCCCCCCATTCCTTTGTACACTTCATTAGCATTTGTATATATGAAGATGAATCCCAAATTCTAGAGAGTGAGATGGATGCTGCAATAAGAGAAATTGGGAAAAATAAAACATCAGGAATAGATGATATTACAATTGAACTGCTACAATCCACGCAGAAAAAAAATCAACTTAGTGTTAACTAATATATGTCAAATGCAGAAAACAAAGTGGTGGCCAACAGACAGGAAATTATCAATATACATCCCAATCCACAAAAAAGGAGACAAAAAAAACCTGCAGAAAATATAGGACTATAGCATTAATATCCCATGCATGCAAAATTATTTTCAAAATTCTGCAGTGTAGACTCCAATCATATATGGAGAGAGAAATCCCAGAGGTGTAAGTAAGTTTCAGAAAAGGAAAAGGCACTAGGGATCATATTCAAAACATACAATGGTTAATGGAGTGCACATCAGAATGTGCTTTATAGACTATAACAAGGCCCTTGCCTGCACAGATGACAAAAAAAAAAAAAAAAAAAAACCCTATGTAAAGCTCTTAAAGTCATGGGGGTGCCACTACATTTGATAGTCCTGATGAGAAATCTGTATCTAGGACAAGAGGTTACTGTTAGAATACAATATGGAGAAACAGAATGGTTCCCAATTGGCAAAGGGATCAGGCAAAGATGCATTCTATCACCCTAACTGTTCAACTTGTACACAGAAAATATCATACAAAGAGCAGGGTTAGATTCAGAAGAAGGAGAAGTGAAGACAGAGAAAGGAATAATCTAAAATATGCAGATGACACCATAATACTAGTGGCAAACTTCACAGACTTGGAACAATTACTAAGGAAGGTCAAAGAAGAAAATGTGAAGGTAGGCTTACTGCTGAGCATAAAGAAAATAAAAATAATGACCACAGAGGATCTACATAAGTTCAATCTAGATAATGAGGAAATAAAAATAGTTAAAGAATGTCCATACTTTGGATCCAACATTAATCAGGATGGAGAGTGCAGTAAAGAAGTAACAAAACTAGAAATGGGAAGGGCAGCTATGAAAGAACTAGAAAAGATCCAAAAGAGTAAAGCTATACAACAGAGCACTTGGCTCCCTTGAAGCCAAGATGACAAAACTGAGGCTGTCATAGTTTGGCCACATCATGAAAAGACACCAATCACTAGGAAACACAATAAAGTAAGGAAAGGTAGAGGGTGGTAGAGAGAGGGAGAAATGCCAGATGGATAGACTCAATCAGGGAGGCCATAGGCCTGAGCCTGCAGGACCTGAGCAGAGAGGTAGAGGATTAGGGGTCTTGGACAAGCCTTATACAGAGGGCTGCCGTGAATTGTAGTCAACTTGAGGGCAGCTAACAACAACAAGGGTTGCATAGAACTTCAGCTTGACACACTTTTTAAACTTGTGTCTTCTGTAGTTTTGACAATTTTTGATAATTTGTGGAGTGAGTATCTTGCCATTTGAATTGTTTGGTTCCTGATTACAGTCAAGACAGAGAAGATGAGCAATAAGAGAACTGCTAGTCAAAAAAAGAAAAGGAAAACAAATCACAATGATGGATGACCCTGTTATACCTTGCAATATTGCCCAGCTTAACAAAAACAGCATGAAATAAGAAATTATATTTTCTTTCAGTTGCTCATAATAAAGGAAGGTCTTTTTATTGAATGCTCAACTATACAATTATTTTATCAAAGGAGAAAAGTGTTTTTGGCCTCCAAAATAGGTGGTAAAAAGAATAAAAAGAAAGAAAGCTGAAATTTATTTTTGTTAAATGTGCTGAGCATCTAAATAGTTGTTGGTATTCTTCATATCCTTTCTTGCAAAAAAAGTAGGATGGCTGTGTGCTCATTGCTTTCATTACATGTAAAACAGTGCTTTCTACATGCAGGACAGATGGAGTAGCGTAATAAGGGAGAGAAAATTTTCCTATTTTAGAATCTACAAAAGACGAATTTTCACCTACTTCTATTGTGTGATTCAATGAGGCTGACAATCATAACTGTGCAAAAAACTCTAAAGATGAGGCTTAGGTTGCTAGGTGACTTGCATTGCTGGAACATCAAATATTAACTATAATCTTATACATGTCTATTCAGAGCTAAACTCTATTGAATTCACTGAGGCTTAATCCCAATTCAGGCATTAAGTAATCTACTGCAAATCAATCTGCAAGGAGGGAGAGCATCCTGCCCTCACTCCCTCTTTTATCATTTCTATGGCTCTTCTGACATGGAATATGGCAGTCCACAAAAAGAAGAGCTTCTCCTAAATATGGAGGCTCCTCATGTGATCTATAACCTTGTGGGGGGGGGGGAGAGAAGATCATGGTTTCTGATTATGTGGAGTTCTTCTACACATCAAGGTGGAGTTCTACAACATGTCACTCCATTTCAGAATATCCCTGTCCACATGAGGACGATGATGATGTTGGGAGGTGGAAAAGAGTTTGTCAGCTTCACTCTTGAGGTGTTGACTTAAAGCAGCCAATGGAATGCTTGCGTAGGGCTGATCAATATGCAAAATGGGTACTGAATTTCATCTTGAAACTTCATGCAACAAGCAGCCAAATTCTGTGACTTGAAAAAAATCCTTTGAACAGTTCAACAGACATTGTCAATGTGTTTTCCATTTTAACTCTGCTTTTTAATTAAATGCCCTAAAGCACTAGATCCTGTCTGATCTTAGATACTAAGCAGGGTCATCCATGGTTATCACCTGGATGGGAGATCAACAAATACCAGGTACTGTAAGCTATATTTCAGAGAAAGGACTTGACAAGCCACCTCTGAGTATTCCTTGCCCAAGAAAACCGTATGAAAAATTCACGGGGTCACCATAAATGGACAAGCAACTTGAAGGCACATAGCATACACACACGGCATTAGAGCAGATGACTGCCACATTTCAAAGTCTACCGTGGATGCCAAATTCCATAACAGCACACACCAAAAAAAGCAAAACAAACAAACAAAACAAAACAACAGAAAAATTTAAATATTTGCATAAATGCTGAGGAATTAATTTGGTATTCAGGTCATCTGGGAATGAAGAAAGAGATAATCACACACACACACACCAAGCAAAGCTGTGTTTCTTTTGCTGCCACTAGTTTTAATCTTTGTAAGCAAGTAATATATTTTGTTCAAAAGAACCATGGTCTTAAGAACTTTACTATTGTAAGAACTTGGGAAAGCCACTGAAATCTATGAATGAAATCAGTATTCTGTTCACATTTTCCAAGAAAAAATACTAGATTTACACAAATAAAATAACATTCTTTAAAAATTTGTGAAACTGCTACAATTTTCTGTTCACATTTTCCAAGAAAAAATACTAGATGGAAGATTTACACAAATAAAATAACATTCTTTAAAAATTTGTGAAACTGCTACAATTTAAAATGCAAGATTTCATTAGGGCATTCCGTATATTCTTTAGCACTATAGACCTCTTCATGTCTACTCAGAGGTAAGTCCAATTGAGCTCAGTGGGTCTTATCTCAAGGTAAATGGGATTAGAATTGCAGCCTGAAATAATAGAAGTGATATCAAAGGGAAAGGGGACTAAATAAAAGCTATTGTTTTATTATGTTACATAAGAAAAGTACAGAGGAACTATAATTGCTCTATTAGTTTAAAATCATTACTGAGAAAAGCCTAGAGCAAGATAAGTTCTTTTGAAATACATTTTGCCAGAAAGCAGAGACAGAAAATAGCATTATGAAGGTGAACTCAAGGGAGAATGTATTTTTCAGTATTTAAAAACATCTGGGAAATGTGTATCTTTGCTGTTTATGAGAATAAATAAAATAATATTTAATTTTTAAAAAACTCTAAGAGACCATGCAGAATGTAATCTCTTTACTATTACCAAGTATCATGCAAAGGATTTGGAGGGGTTTTCCCTCCAAATACTGACACTGATGTCTCTTGGAATTCAAATTTGATGATGTTCACATATAACACAAGACATATTCCTCCTGATCCTTGCCTGCCATTTAGATTTTCTGGGAAATTATGTGTATGAGAACAGATGCCTAAATACCCTCAAGGCAGTGGATCAACTAAGAAAACCCTAGGAAATTCATGGGGTTGCCATAAAGTGGCAGGCAAATTGAAGGCACATACACACATCATGTGTGTGAGAGAAGTGCAGCATAAGTTTTTAAAACCAAGCCTTGGGTAGGAATAATTTCAGCCATCTAGCTTGACTGGTGTTTGAAACATTTCAGAACATAAACATTTTTCTATTATTCAACAATCACTAGCTTCTAAACTCTCTTCGCAATCTAGCAATGTATAGGAATTCAAAGAGGATAGCTGATCGGAACTGATTAAGGTTTTTATATCTTCTGAGGTATATGCCATTCATGCATATTTAGGATTAATGTATGCTGCAGAATTAAAGCAGTTTGGTGTTATTTTAACTATCATGGCTCCATCCTGTGACAGTCTGGGATTTGTAGTTTGGTGAAGTATACAGCCTGGTGTGTCAGAGTGCTCTGGTCTCACCAAACCACAGATCCCAGAACTATGCTGGATAGAGTCATTGCAATTAAAGTGGAGTTAAACTTTTTTAATTGTGCAGTGTGGATACACTTCTCATGGCAAAAACATGAGAACTCATTTCTCCACAGAACAAATTCTATGCACCTAGAAACTAAGCAGAGTAGGAAGGAAGGTAAGCTAAAGCTCCACTTCTTGACATGATATCCCAGCCAGAATTGAGTCACATCTCAGTTGTTGCCCATGGTGGTACCACTTTAGCAGTCACCAAAGATCTATTGCAAGTGACCAGGTTCTCTTACAGTTCTGCAGGCTTTGTGTTTAAAACAGGCTGCATCACAGATAGGAGTCCCAGTGTGGTGTAGTGGACTGTGACTCTGGAGATCAAGGTTCCATTCCCTGCTTCACCATGGGAACCCACTAGATGATCTTGGACAAGTCATACACTATCAGTCCCAGATAACCCCAGGAAAAAATACAACAAGAGCCAATGAGGAATATAATCTCTTTTCTGTTACTTAGTATCATGTAAAAGATAAAATAGTATAAAGAATTTTTCTTTTAACAAGACCATATTGACACTGATGTTTCCATAACATCAGTAAAATGTTAATAACTGAGAAAGACAAATTAATGGATTAATGATTAGACTGGAGAAGAATGTGATTACAGTCGTCCCTCCATATTCATAGGGGTTGGGGTGCAAGACCCCTGTGAATGTGGAAAAATCGTGAATAACTCCTCCCCCAGTAAGCCAATTAAAGGGATGGGTGGGGGACAAGAGGAGTGGAAGTGTGTGCACTTCTTCCCCTGTTCTCCCATCCCTTTAACTCACTCCCCGCCCCTTTCCCTAGGCAGTTCTCCATCTTGGAAACATGTGGAGAATTGGTTCCCCAAGCCTCTTTCCAAGACGGAGAGCTTCCTGGTGAACCAGGCAGTTATCCATCCTGGAAAGGGGTGGAGGTTAGGTCCCCCAAGCCCATTTCCAAGACAGCGAGCTGCTTGGTCCACCAGGCAGCTATCTGTCTTGGAAAGGGGTGGAGGGTCGGTCACCCAAGCCCATTTCCATCCTGGAAAGAGGTGGAAGATTGGTTTTCCCCAGCCCCTTTCCAGGACAGAGATCTGCCGAGGGAATGGCACCTCTCAGTCCTGAAAAGGGGAGGGTTGTGTGTGCACCCTTCACGGCTGCTCCCTCCCTCCTGGGCTTTTTATCTCCGAAGGGGAAAAGCCCAGGAGGGAGGGAGGGAGGAGGAGGAGGAGTGCACATGCACATGGTGACCCTGACCTCACGAATTATCAAAAACATGAGTGTCAAAGCCACAAATGTCAAGGGACGACTGTACATAATTTATGATACCCTCCTATCCATGTTCAGCATGTCACTAACCTGACAAATGCACTTTTTTCAGTAGTAAAGGAGAATAACTAGTGAAGGAAGTATAATACAGAACAATTCAAGTCAGAACTCCTTTGAATTTTAGCTCATGAATCAGGTTAGTCCCATTCTGAGCTGTTTCATCCCTTTGTGGAGATCTTGCTTGCAAGGAGCAGCAGCAAAAGAAAGAGAGAGCTGCTATGCAAAGGAAAGAGCCATTCTTTAGAGCTTCAGTAGGTCACAAGGCCCTTTGAATAGGAACTAAAAAAATGAGTCAACCTAGCATCAATCTGGTGTATTGGCTGAAGAAAGGAAATGGTGGCTGCTATTTCTGGAGAAGTTTCAGAGACGTTAGTCTGCTAAGTCATGACTAACCTAAGCCCCATTTTATTAACTTTCTTTTCATTATTTGGAAGAAGAGACTTGAGCCTTGTTTATTTTTCTATATTCCTGTGAAGTCATTGAGTTCTGAATGTAGTCACGTCTATGCAGAAGTGTTTTTGAGAAAACAATTGTGTCTGCTTCAGTCCCCAGCTGTTTACAAAAATGTTTATCCAGCTACCTATATATTTCTCCAGAGGAAGTGAACTGAGCAGCCTACATTTCTTGATTGCCTAAAAAAAGAGCTAGGCCTTGAACATGTTATCAGCATCACCTTGAAGGGTCTATTTGTGTCTCAAAAGGAATATTTTAGCTTGTGTCATTTTTGCAGTGGAGATGCTCTGGACTCTTAGGCTTGTCAACCTTAATGGAAGCTTTTAAAGAGACCAATTCAAAACCAAGCCTTCTTAACATTACTTTTAAAACCTCTGGTTCATGCTCCAATGCATTATTGTTTTATTGATTCTACTTGTCAGATAGCTCATCATTATTTCCAGAAGGACTCAGTCATAGATATGTTAGATATTTTTTTTTTACTCTAGGAAAAGCTGTAATATCCTTTATCTGTGTGGACAAAATGAAAAGGTGAATCGCTATTCATTGTAGGGTCTTGCGAATCTCATCCATTCTGTTCCTTAATTAGTTTGGAGATTTTCATAACCAAGTCTTCCGTTCTACCCTTTTCAAATGATCTGGTGTGAATTTCTGGTAAGTTCTGCTCCACTTCTAAATTTATGTTTTTTATATAAAAGTAAACCATTTATATGATTTTATGGGAGGTATTTAACAGGAATTAACCTATATATAGTGTTTATATCTCCTTATAATGAAACAAATTATGCACACAGGGGTACAGATCATGAACACTCCAGCAGCTTTTGGACTGTAACTCTTATCATTCATCACCATTAGCTAGGCTGGCTAGGGCTACAGACAGTGGGATTTCAAAAATATCTTGAACATAATAATAATAATAATAATAGTAATAATAATAATAATAAATAAATTTTTATTTGTAGCCCGCCCCTCTGCAGAGCAATCGGGGCGGAGGACAACAGGATTTAAAACAGAACGACATTAAAACAATCCCTCTCCCCATACTTCCTTCCTCCCCCCACCCCATCCCCTTAAAATAGAATTAAACCAAGGAATAGTTAAAATACTATAGTAGTTAAATTAATTAGTTAAAAACAAAGTCCCCCCCCCGAGGAGTCAGACAATGGGGCCCCTTATGGGCCGACAGTTAATCCGGGAAGGCCTGCCGAAAGAGATCCGTCTTTACTGCTTTCTTGAAAGCAGCAAGAGTGGTAGTAAGACGGATCTCATCGGGCAGGCCATTCCAGAGTCTGGGAGCATCTGGGAACTGGGAACATCCCACAGTTCACGTCTCTGATTAGCAAAGTAAGCATATCTGATCAGAATTATATAATTTTTTTTGGGGGGGGGGATAGCTCCTCCAACACAAATATTTGATTTTGTGCATTCATCCCCTTTTCACTGTTTTGTTGTGTTTCTTTTCTTTTCTTTTCTTTTCTTTTCTTTTCTTTTCTTTTTGAGGCAAATCCCATTCACAACAGATGGTGCAATGAAAACTAGCACTAAGTATGCCCCCATGTTAATTGAACTATATCCCAAAATGTGAGCCCTTTCAATAACTTTCAGAGGCAAGGATTCTGTTGCATTGAATGTATCTGAAATAAGATTGCAATTTAATAGTTATTTTTCATAAGGTGGAAAACACTTGCCATCAGTACGAACCAGCAGGCCATTTGGGGCCATTGACCAGCAATCTATGTAACAAGGAGTGGTTGACAGTTGGCAACAAGCATAACAAATAAAGATGAGTGTACCTAATCATGTATGACATGGTCTGTGATGTATGTTTGTATGTAACCAAGTATGCACCAGGGACTTGAGAAAGTATAATCAGAAATAATAATTTAATAATGATGATAGAAAAGAAAAAGATGTATGACTTAAGACTAAGGACAATGGCATTTGTTGTCAAAGCAACTTTACGGAAGTTTAGTAATGTAGTTTAGGAAATTATGAATGTACTTTGCTTATGTGTGAAAGCTTTTTTTTTTTTTTTAGAAGTGCAAATAATAATAAATAAAATTATTTAAAAAAAAGAAAATATAATCAGAAAGATCATATACAACTTTTCAAATGCAAATGTGAACCAAACTAGACACACATTCCTATCCAACCACCAGTCTCAATTTGGGGAAAGATGTACTTGAGTTATTTTATTTTGGATCCCGTGTTTATGGAGCTGTTGTCAGTTTATATTTGTTGTTCTCTTCAGTTGACTACTATTGTTATTTCTATTATTAATTGCCTTATGTTAATTTTATTACTTTTTAGGAAAAATATATTTGAACAGAAGAGGAAGAGAAAGGAGATTAAAATAAATCTGCATTTGTAATGAAAAAACTGGAAAGACAAATATTTACCATGCACAGTCAATGGCTAGAAGATCTTACAGTAGTAGCCATGCATGAATGTGTACTTTGCAGATGGCAGATCCAAATAAATATCTCTCTGGATATATGGATCTGAACTATAGTGATAGTCTCAGCTATAGTAGGCCCATTGCATTAATTGTTAAATCATGATTTAAAGTTCATGTATAGCCTATTGATTCGATAGCTTTATTCTGTCTGGGACTCCAATAAGATTAATGCCTCGGTCAGCTATTATTAATTAATGTGGACAGCCTATGTTCACATTCTATGTGTATTTTTCCTTCCCCTTGCCTTTTCTTCTCCCCATTCCTTCATTGCATTTATTTTTTAAAACTCCAAGAAAAACACATTTCTTTAAAATAAAAAGGCTAAAAGTATCTCAGACCCTCCAGTATTTCACAGATGAAAATGAGGACACATGAGGATGGTTAAAGTTATTAATGGGGGGGGGGGGGGAGCACAAGCTAAGAGAGGCTGCAGCAGTTTGTTCTGGCCCGAACCTACTATGACAGCAATGGCGAACCTTTTAGAGACCGAATGCCCAAATTCAGTGGCGTTCCTGCACCGGGTGTCACTGGGTCCCAGGGGTGGGACTTCCAGGGGACTTCCAGGGGGAACTTCTGCCTTCCAGAGGAAAAAACCAAGGCACACTCTCTCAGCCTCAGGCTAGCATAGCCCCCTCTGACAAAACTTGCCAAGAAAACTTGGGTCGCCATAAATCGGAAATGACTTGAAGTCACCATACACATGTCATGCTGTCTCAGCCTCAGAGGATGGCAATGGAAATCCCTCTCTCAGGAAGCTTGCCAATAAAACCCATAGGGTCACCTTAGGGTCATCAGAAATGATTTCAAGGCACACAACACCCCTCACACACCCAGATGACACTCTCTCAGCCTCAGAGGATGGCAATGGCAAACCTCCTCTGATGAAATCTGCCAAGAAAAGCCCATGATAGGGTTGCCAGAAATGACCTGAAGGCACGCAACACCTCACACACACCCAGGTCACACTTTCTCAGCCTCAGAGAACAGAAATGGCAAACCCCTTCTGACTAAACTTGCCAAGAAAACTCTGTGATAGGATCACCTTAGGGTCATAGAATCATAGAATCATAGAATTATAGAATTATAGAGTTGGAAGAGACCACAAGGGCCATCCAGTCCAACCCCCTGCCATGCAGGAACTCCCAATCAAAGCATCCCCAACAGATGGCCATCCAGCCTCTGCTTAAAGGCCTCCAAGGAAGGAGACTCCACCACACTCCGAGGGAGTGTGTTCCACTGTCGAACAGCCCTTACTGTTAGGAAGTTCCTCCTAATGTTGAGGTGGAATCTCTTTTCCTGTAGCTTGCATCCGTTGTTCTGGGTCCTAGTTTCTGGGGCAGCAGAAAACAAGCTTGTTCCCTCCTCAATATGACATCACTTTAAAAATTTAAACAATAGCCTTACTAATAGGCTATCTAATAGGCCTTACTAATAGGCTATAATATCACCTCTTAACCTTCTCTTCTCCAGGCTAAACATCCCCAGCTCCCTAAGTCGTTCCGCATAGGGCTTGGTTTCCAGACCCTTCACCATTTTAGTTGCCCTCCGAGGGCATGCAAGTCTGGAAGGAAGAGAAGGTGCCTGGGGGGATGGGATGTATGGCTGGAAGGGGTGGAACTTCCACCCTGAAGGACCACGGGCCACCCCTCCTTGTCACAGTTTGGTTTTCTGCAGGAGAAGCAGGCCATGGCAAGGAAACAGGCTGGCCGCTGCATGCCCTCAACGATGGCTTCGCATGCCAGAGAGGGCATGTGTGCCATAGATTTGCCAACACAGTACAAAGAAGTGAAAGATCCTGTCCTCTCTGCTCCAGTCCTCACCTCTCCACCCCAGTGAGTTAGCTGAGTGCAAACTGTTTTTGCACTTGGAACTCAGTTTGCAGCAAATGGAGTAAACTGAGGGGGTAAAGCAGAAGGATAAGAAAAAAACTGGGACATTTAAAAAGCAGCTGAAAAAACATAGGATAACAAATGATTGATCAGGACTGTCCCTGCCAAATTGGGACAGTTCAAGGGTATGGCATCTTCATCTTTTCCATTCTGTACAAGGGATTAGAAAAATTGCAGTAAAGACAGACTTAAAAGTGGGACTGCTACTTTTGAACATTCCTTAATCCTTGCCCAAATATTATTCATAATTGTATCTACTGATTTCTATAAATACTAAAAATACTTATTTTATCTATTATATATGTATTTAATTTTGTACCATACTTTTCTCCTGGCAAGGGACTCAAAGCAGCTTTACTCCCACCTCCAATTTTTTTTTTAAATTAAAGCTATAATTGTAAATGTACAGTTTTTTTAAAAAAACAGCAACAGCAATTAAACAGAGAAGTCTAACAAAAGAGCACAGAGTTTAGACAGTTATACATACCTTTAAGATATAATTAAAAGATAAAAAGATAAAATCACACACACTACATTCAGAACACCTTTCTGCCTCATAATTTGAACACCAAAGACCTACTTAAATAAAAAGGTCTTTGTTTGTCAGTAGAAAGAGCGGAGCAAGAGAGCTAGCTGGACCTCCTTACTTATGATGTAGAGTACTTTCCAGTTATAAATAAAGAGAGATTCTTTTGTTTGATATTCTGAACTTGATTCCATTTATGCCTGCTAGTTCTCTTACATTGTTAGGAAAGCCTGGCCCTCTAATTCTTAAGATGAACCATAATCACAAAGACTCTGTGACAATCTTTTGTTCTATAGGATCTCCTCTCCCATCCCTGCTTGCTTCTAAATTAGTATCACCTGTATTTTTCCAAGTCATAATCTCTGAAGAATCAAACACACTCCATTTTCCAAAAATGTTTTTACATATTTATATTTACCCCTTTCTTACTAATGTACCTGTCAATGTAGATGCTAAATGCTGGTGACAGCAAAAAGTTTTAGTCTAAAATGATCACGTTGGTTTGATACATTAGCAACACTCTCTCAATCATTAGTGTATCTGCCAACACAACAGACCTTTCCTTTAGATGTTCTTTGCTAATCTCCATATCTGGCTGCTCCAGATCTGTATCATATATCAGTTTTAGGAGGCACCTGGAGCTATTAGCTATTTTTTCCTTTTGTGGGAAAATGCCACAATTTCAAGCCATTATCATCTATTGCTGCTGATTAAATTTCTCCTGCTCTTACTTATCTATCCAGGAAATTGCACCATTTATGACTTTTTCATTCCTCTGAAGTATTCAGAAAAATGAAATTAGTGACAAACTAAGTGTAAAAAATTATGCACAATGCTTTCCAAATAAATAGGTTTCTTTGGCCCACCTTGTATGACTAGCCTTCATGGTATATTTAAATGATCTCAATTTTCAAAATACAGTGGCAGCAAGCATAAGTGAAGAATGGCTCTGGATTTAGTCTATTTCAGAGAAGTTCTGTTGAAATCAATTGGCCTTCAGCAACATCCTCTAAAATAAAAATTAAAAAAAAAACTTGCCCCCAAATCCCCCCATGATAGGTTTGCATTAGGGTCACCATAAATCAGAAATGACTTGAAAACTCACACCAACAACAACAATTTAAGTCAGACTGGGCTAAATCGGTGTATGTCCATTGTGTAGCCCTCAAGATGTCATTGAACCACATTTCCTAGTATTCCTCACCATTGGCTATGCTGACTAGGACTGCTGGGAGTTGCAGTCTAACAACATCCGGAGGACTACACAATTCTAGTATTCTGGTGGCAAAATGTACAGAATGTTCTATTCAATGCAGCCCTTTTTTCCACACCCCAAAAGGCTCCAAGGGATTTTTCAGTCCTCCACAGATGGTTTTGGTGGCCCACAGAGGTCTGAAATGGAGAGAGCTGATTGTCCCTCCTAGTTTTTGTGGATTCTACAGTTCAGCCAACAGAAGTTCACATTTGGATACTACTCATTGTTTTCAATATCTGTACTCTAAATTTTACTAATTCTGTAGACAGTCCAAAGACTATAACAATTTCAATTGAAAAAAAATTACAATGTCAATAATTCAGTATGTTGAATAGTGGCCACCCACTCCTGAAAAGGCCTTCCATCCAATGGGAGCTTCTGGAAAAACAGAAGAGGGGATTTTCACCACTTTCTATTTTTACCTGCACCACCGCCAATATTTTTTCTTGAGGATGGCCCGCCATATAAGATCTGAGCGGTGCCCAAAAGGCTAAAAGGGATACAAAACAACTAGTGAACATTGCTTTCTTCTTTTTTGTCCACTGTAGTCTCTGCCAGATCAAAGATCTTTCTGTAAATGGAAGAACATAATTAGCAACAGGCCAAGGAGATTGCTTGAAACTTATAATGTGGAAGTTTCAAGGAACATTCCACAGAACAAACAATTTCAACAGTTTTCTAATTGCTCTGAATGGATATGGTGCCTCCTGCACAATTGCAAGCACTATTCAGTTTTCAATGCTTCATTGAAGAAAACTCATTATCTCCCTCCCACCACAATGATTTTTCTGTTCAAACAACAACTGTGTCAGCATTTGTGTATCTTGCACAAAAACATTCTGATTTTTTTTAAAAAACACACTTTTTTGAACAAAATAAATGACAGAAAAATACCTGTTTTTAATGTGCAGTAATCACAGTATTTGCAAAAATGACATAGGGGTTTTCCACAGGGGGCTTAAGACAGACACTATCCTACCTCCGTCCGGCCCCAGTCCGGCTCCTTTGCAAAGTTTTCACACGACGTCGCAGCAAGCCCCGCCCCATCCAGTGCCATCCCCGGCGCTAGCCGGCATCAGTCCGGGTCCTTGCTCCAAGTGTTCACACTTACGTCGCAGCAAGCCCAGCCCCGCCCCATCCCCGGCGCTGGGCGGCATCATCCCCAGTCTTTGTAATTCCTTTTTCAAAAAGGAATTAAGTTGCCGCTGCCGGAGCCATTCCGGAATAATGCTGCTTTCACAGGTCTGAAGCTGCAGGATCCATTCTGGAATGGCTCCAGGCGGCTTTGAGACCCCAAGTGTGAAAACGTCCCTAGAGTTGCATAAACTGCATAAAATTCTACAAAAGGACATGGATGTTTGAACAAAAAGCCATTAATACTTTTGAGCAGAAAACAATACTTTTGAGCAGAAAACAACATTTCCCCACAGGAATCAGTGTATTTTGCATAGAATATACATTTCCTGCTCTAAAATGTGTTTCTGCACAAGGAAACCATTTTTGCACAGCTAAATTTTCACCAACAAAGTCCCAAGTGCAAAGAAATCTTGCAGATGTTCCTTTTCTTAATGATCTGTCTCAAGTGTTTAGACACACTTTTGTGGGTGGAAATGTGGCTATAAATGTGTATTTCTCACAACTCATATTCCTCTACAACAACCAATTCCTCTACAACAATGGGTGTCATTTCAAAAAGCTCATAGCCCTCATTCTGGAACATAGACCAGAATTCTATGTGGGAATTATGGCTTGTAAGTGGACATACATTTGCAGGAGCTAGAATTGGTCAGTTTTGTAATGTCTGTATCCAGTAGATAGCTGCTATTACAATACTATGCAGGAGAGCCAGCAAAGTGCCTAATACTCATCATACACTTATGTGCATCAGTCCAAATGCACACCTGGCACTCTTGCAGTCTTGCCATTGTTCTGATCCACATCAGCACAATTCACTAACAGGGTTTCTTAATGCCTTTGCTACTTAGCTAAGAATGTATACAATTATGTTAAGAAAAAGGTGATATAGGAGTCTGGCAAATATGCATATTTTCAGGTGCAGTAATGATTCCAAGAAACCTAATCCAATAGACCTTCACAATATTTTGGTGTGATTGGTGATCTAGTTATCTGTCTTTTTTCTCTTTTGCAATTGTTACTTTTACTCTAGATAAATTTATAATCTGGGTCTCAGGTCAGTGACTGGTGGCTCAAATCCTTCAACAATCCTTCTCTTGATTCCTGAGTGGTTGTCATCTGGTTAAAATTGAACACCACTTTGGACACCCTGCATTTGGCTTTCCTGATTGTGTGAAGTAAAACATCACCTTGGCACTGTTTCCTGGCCATGACTCTGGAGCTTACCTGCCTGATTTGTCTGCAGGCATGTGAGGTTTTATTGATTCTAATTTTGGACAACTTTACCTTGCTCCTGGGACACAGAGTCACATAATCATAGAGTTGGAAGAGACCACAAGGACCATCCAGTTCAACCCCTTACCATGCAAGAACTCACAATCAAAGCACCCTGACAGATGGCCAATTAGAGAAGGAATCAGAAATAAAACTGTCACTATCGCAGTGCTTTTATGCAAATTCATGATTTGACAGCGTCTGGAGTACTGTGAACAATTCTGATCATGATACATAAAAAGGTGTTGTAGAAATGGAAAAAGTGTTGAAAGAGGTAAGCAAAATGACCTTATTCAAAGAACTAGATTAGAGCAACATGTGCCTATGAGGACAGACAGCAACATTTGGAACTGTTTAAGCTTAGAACAAAAAGTCAAGCAGGAGGAGACATGACAAAGGTCTAAAAAGTATGTATCTCTAAAACTCTGTAGAACCCAAGTTCATCTATATGCCCACGTGGAACCAGGGCTTACTTTGTTTTTCTATACTTCGAAGGCTGACAGTTTAAAGAAGAAAGAGAGAAATAGAAAGAACTATTGAACAATCCATACCCCCAAAATCCTTTCTAAAAGTTCAAACATAGAATGAGAAATGCTGGAAACCTGGTGAAGCTTTCTTAGGACAATTTTAAAGCTTTCCACACAAATGAATATTTTGAAATGTACAAGGCAAGGTAAGAGAGATAGTATTGAGTTTTCTTTTTCAGAATAAAATCTATTTTTGATAAAGGAATATATTGAAGATAGTTGTGATGATATCAGGAGCAGGAATTGGATGAAAAATGTGGTGACAAACTCATGTCCCTTTACATGCTTCCCAATTTATGCATGACATTTGTTATGGTTCAACTGAGAAATGTTGATATTGCTACAGTGTGTTTTATGTCATCTAATGGGATTCTTGATGTGTTACAAATAGACCATATATATCTTAATTTAGCAAGACAAGAGACAAATGTTGACAAAGTGACTTATTGCTTTCTTAAAGGAGTATTTTATAAAATATATTGTATAGTAAAAATTTATACTTTTAGAGGCACTGCCTGGAATTGTTATTGTGAAGGAAATAATACCAATGATATTGCTAATAATATACCCTCTTGAATATATTAGGTCTGGGCATTTGTTCTCCATAGCAAATTAATTTATCTATGCTAAAATGGTAAAATACAAGACAGAAGAGATTGAAGTAGCATTTGAAATTATAAGAAATATTCATATTTTTCATTTAGTTCAGCATTAATTTTTCAACTTTTGGACTGAGAGAAAGTCAGCCAAGCCTGATGGCATTTATCTATGAGCAAAATTCCCACTCTCTCATTATCATCTTTAAGGGAAAGGAAGGACTTGCTATAAATCAAATAGATTTTCTGCCCATGCTTATGGTCAGCACTTGTGTGGAGTTCTCAATTTCTGCAGAATAAACTGTGCACAGAGTAGACCAGCATTAACTGGAAAATGTATCAGAGGGAGAAGCAAGTAATATCTACCATATGTTATGCCAAAAGAGAGAGAAACACTGGATCATCACCTGATTTGCCTCACTTAGCACCCTTGTTCTCTGAACCAATTTCATTTTCTAATAAAAAACACATAGTTAAGACAGTTATACAAACATTTATGATATAATTAAAAGATAAAAAGATAAAACCACAGCACACCACATTCAAAACACTCTTCTGCTTCATAATTTAAACATCAAAGATCTGCTGAAATCAAAAGATATTTGTTTGTCAGTGGAAAGAGGGCAGAGAGAGGGATAGCTGGACCTCCCTATTTATGATGTGGAGTACTTCCCAGTTGTAAATAAAGATTCCTTTGTTTTGATGTTCCCGGCTGCAATCTATTTATGCTTGCTAGTGCTCTTATTTGTTAGGAAAGCCTGTACCTCTGATCCTTAAACTGAACCATAATCTCAAAGACTGTGTGACAATATTTTGTTCTACATGGTTCCCCTGCCCCATACTTACTTCTAGGTTAGTGTTACACAATATTTTTCAAGTTTTAAACTTTGAAGAATTGAACATGCTCCATTTTTCCAAAAAAATAAAAATTAAAAATAGTGTGATTGGTGATCTATTTATCTGTCTTCTTTCTCTTGCACATGTTGCTTTTATTCTAAATACATTTATAACTTTGATCTGTGACTATTTCTGGCTCTCAGGTCAGTGTCTGGTGGCTCAAATCCTTTAAAAAAACACTTCTGATCCATGGATAGTTGTCATTTGGTTAAAATCCAATGCCATTATTTGATTTTTGGCTTTGGACACTTTGCATTTGGCTTTCCTGACCCTGTGAAGTAAGATTTCTTGACCTTTTGGTCACCTTTATTGACTCCTTCCCTGCAACAGAAGGAAACACAGTGGGTAAATTTATAGTTGAACTCAGAGTTTGGCTGTAGAAATTCTAGTAACTAGATATCTGATTTGGTATATAGGGTGGCATTTGTGACATAGCAGGTAATTTATTTGGTAAAATAAATCATTAGGAATTTTGAGAGCTGGTATGGTGGAGAGGTTACAGTGTAGGATAGGAATGTGAGAGATCTGGATTCCATCCCCCTCTTAGCAGTGATGTGTTTAAGTCTTTTAGTCCAAGTCTCAAGTCAAGTCTCAAGTCTCTACCTTCAAGTCTCAAGTCCTTATAAGATACTTTCAAGTCTTAAGTCTAGGGGCCAATTTCTCAGAAAGGAACTGCAAATGCATTAGGCAATGGGCTTGAAGTGAGAGTTGAGATCTGTTCAGCAGGCTGTTCCTGCTGTACATCAGAAGAACATCCTTGCACCTCAAGCCCATTGCCTAATGCATTTGCTGGTTCCCTCCAAGAAACGCACCTCACACTCTGGGGTTGGGTCTTGTCTGCTGATTGAAGTGAATGGCATCAGCAACTCAGTCACTAAAAGTATATAAGGCTCAAGTCAAGAGTCTTTTTTGCCAAGCCAAATCCAAGTCAAGTAATTGAAGTGAATTAAGGGGGGTTGCAGACTGCCAGAAATAGTGCAAATTGAGTCCACTTTAAGGGTTAGGGTTAGTGCTAGGGAATCATGGCAATTGTTTTTTTTTCTGAGACATTGAGCCTTCTCTGTCATAGAGCTCTGGTGCCACAATAAAATACAGTTCCCATGATTCCCTAACCCTAACCCTAACCCTTAAAGTGGACTCAATTTGCACTATTTCTGGCAGTCTTCAACCCCCCTAAGTCCTCCTTAAGTTCAAAGTCAATTGACTCAAGTTTATATCACTGTCTCTTAGCAATGAAACATACTGGATGACCTTGAGCCAGCATCTGTCTTTCAGGGTTATCATCAGGATAAAGTGGGGAGGAGGACAAAAGTATACACCACTTTGACTTCATTAAAAGAGGCAGAATATAAATGAAATGATTTTTTTTAAAAAAATAAACAAAACTCAGTCCCTCTAATATAAACAGGTGGTGATGGTTGCCATAACTAGAGCCAAAACACAACCAGTGAGAAACAAGAGGGAGGTATCCATGTGCTGGGAGAAAACAGGGGTCCAAAGAAACATAAAGTGGAAAAATACTGCAAATAATCCAGTGAGGACTGAACATGTACTCATCTATCCATTCATTTAATTTGATTTGTATCCTTTTCTCTCCAAACTGGCTTACACTGTAGGTTAAAACAGAATAGGTAAAAAAGTCTGTAGTACAGTTAAAAAAACTAAACCAAAGCAAAACAAAACCCACATTTCAATTGAAACAATAGCCATGGATTGTTGAATGTCAGCTGGAAAATAAAAATGGAAAGTTGGGATAAGGTGGCAGTGGGTTGGAATAATCTATTAGAGGGACTATCCAGAACTTGGAAAATTTGTCTATTGGCCATGTATGCTGAGGGATTCTTGGAGGTATAGTTCAACAACAACAACAACAAAAACAATTCCAAGCTCTGGTCATATTTGCCTAGATTGATCCCTGTGTGAGATAACTCCTATTAGGAGTGAGAATGCATTATAATAATTTCCTGCAGCTCTGAATTGAATAGTTTTAGTGCTGGGAAGGTATAATTTTCAGTTTTCATCCAAGCAATCAGTTAAGCTAACTTGCTTGCATGATGTTGTAAGTCTATTCTGCATATCCTTAGTCCACGTCTTTCCTATAATAATTGCATTGATTTACCTTTTCCCCTAGATCATTTACTATCACATGTGAATATCCTAATTGCCTATTTCCAGTACTTCAATAGTTCTGTCTTCTAATTATACATTTTGAAGGGGGGGGGGAGAACAGTTTGGGTAATGTATGGAAGCTGTGTTCTTTCTGTATATTGAAAATATGAAAAATAGAGTGATTTCAGAGAAATGATCATGGGAATACATTTCACTCTCTGCTAAGTACCACTTTTTGAGACATATGCACATTATGTTCTATGTGTCTATGTCTATGTAATATATAATGCACACTGATAAACCAAATGCACTCTTATCTATTCAGATGGTGTAATTGAGTTAATTAGCAGTAGCAAATTGCCCACAGAAGAGATGGAAGGTAAGAAATGTCATGCCTTTGCCAATACCAGGAGATGACAGTACCATCAAAAACTGACCTTCTGTTGCACCAGTAGCAATTTTGTGGAAATGAAGGATCTTTCATGTCATACTGATTGACAAAAATGTTGTAAAATTATTCTATTATCACAATCTTCTGCAGGAAATCAAATCCTCACAGCCTTTAATTCTAATTAAAAAGTGCAATGACATAAATATAACATGCAGCAGGAAGGGAAAAAATCAATCTCTCTACAGAGAACATTATATTAAGAATATTAGTGCAGCTTGGGTTCAGGATGGTTCACTATTTAACATCCAAAAGCAGTGCTAATGTCATACATACATAGGTTTCGAGGGAAAAGTTAATATAATTAAATAATGAAAAGCATCTAGATAGCTAGGGACACCAGATGGTGCACTGATTTATACTAAATGTTTCTCATGAAATTTGTCAAGTGCAGCTCAGACCTCATTTCTGCAGCAATCCTCATTATTTTTTATTCCACCCTGCCAGCTGGAAAATATAGTACCTGTGTTTTAATCCTTGAGATCTGGTTTGTCAGATTTCAGACAAACCAGATTTGCGGAACCAGGCCCATGATGCTACACAAAGACAGATAATTGAACAGACAAAGTTGATATATGCATTAAGAAATAAGAAATAAATGCAAAGAAAGTTTACATAGTATTTATTATTATGATCAACGATCAGACATAAAGTTTACATATATTCTTTCAGCTGATGGAAGCTGAAATTCTTCCCAACTGATTTAGGTCCCTAGATGCCCTAAACACCTACAGTTCCTCTAGGTTGGCAGTGTAGTTTAATTTTCCTGTAGAGAAAGTGAGTCTGCCCTTGATACAAACTTATATACTTTTCTCCCTTGTTATATAATCCAGCTGGGAGGAAAAAAAACCGCACACACCCATAGACTGAGAGATAAATCACTGTTCCCTGTTAAAACAGAGTCCCAGTTGTCTTAATAAGGTTGACTGAGTTTCTGGCCTTCTGTGGGACAGAAAGAAACATCCTTATCTCAGAAAGGTGAGATCAATTGGAAGAGCTAAGCAGTCATAATGTACTTTTGCTTGTTGATTGTTTGGTACCAAATTTTCCATATGAGAAATCTACCTGGTTAACTTGAAGTAGGTTATACATATACAATCAGCATATTGTATTGGATGCAGTGTAAGAGCTCATTAAATTCCTCATCATTCTTCCTCACAATGTAGTCATACCAACTCAAATTTAAGCTGAAGTTCATCTAAATATTCTTGCCCTAGGCATTCCTAATTCAGAAATCTCTAGTAGATTTAGAGAATCTGATTGTTCCCCTATTATCAGAGAAACATCACAAATCCGTGTTCCACCCACTCAAATATCTGCCTCATATCCAAATATTTGGGAAGTTTTTGTTACCTCATAAATACCTCAAATGCATCTCAAAGCATTTAATGATTTTGGTGGAAGATCCCTTTTGCTAGAATCTTTTTGGTTAGTGCAAACTAGAGTAGACCCATTCAATCAGTTGCTGAACAGTGGAATAACAGATAGGTAAATCCAATTGCTTACATGTTATTTCACTGTTCAGCAACTGACTGTAGGTAAATCCAATTGGAGATTTAGCACAGTGTAGTGGTTTGAGCATTGGACTACAGTTCTGGAAATCAGGGTTCTATTCCCCACTTGGCCATGAAAACCTACAAGGTGATCCTGGGCACGTCACACACTCTCTGCCCAGAAAACCCCTTGATAGGTTCACCTTAGGGTCACAATAAGTTGGAAACAACTTGAAGGCACAAAACAACAACAATTGAGTTGATGGCTCTACACTAGCTAGAAATGGTAATAGGATTAAGGTTATCTGTATGTTGCCCATTTCTGGCCTACACCATAAGTTTTCAACAGATGTAGTATCAACTAAGACAACACAATACGGGCTTTTATTAATGTACTTCCTTGTCTACAAAAGAATGTAGTTGGAATTATTTTTATTCCATTAGACAGAATTATTAGGAAGCCACTTAGCATAACATAATAAATCTAACTAAACTCAAAAGCAGCACAATTAGAAAAGAAATATTTGATACCCATTAACATGTGCCTTAATCCACGTATTTTAAAATCTGCAAAGACATTCTTTTTCTCAATCTCTTTTTAGCTCCCAACAGATTCAAGATAACTTTTCAGTGAAGGCAGCAGCTTTTTCTTCACTTCATTTTCTGAAGATTCAATGCAATAGTTATCTTTCTCTAGTGTATGAAACCTACATATTAGAATAGGAGGCCCCTTAAATAAGCCTCATAACATTTCATTTCCCTTTTTTCAAAACATTTTTCCTTTAAAAAGTAAAAGCCATGTATTTAACATTAATATTTAGGTGTTTATTTTCCAACTGGACATAGGTGTGTGGCCAAGATGCTATTTTGGCACAACACTAGGTAACAACTGTTACACAAATGATTATGTATTCTGGGAAGTGAAGTCACCCAAGGGTGGGAATTCATGCATGCAGAAACTATCATCATTGACTGAGGGTCAAGATCATCATCCATTGCACAGTAGATCGGTGCAAGGCCATGTAGATCAGTGCAAGGCCACTCTCCTCCAAGGACTGTGTTCGCAGCCTGGGGGTACTCTTTGACTCATAGCTTCACATGACTAGTCAGGTGAATGCGGTGGTCAGGAGTGCCTGTTATCAGCTTCGGCTGATACACCAACTGCACCCTTATCTGGATATGAGGGACTTGGAAACTGGTACATGCTCTGGTAACCTCACATCTGGATTACTGCAATGCACTCTACAAAGGGCTACCCTTGTGCCTAACCCGGAAACTTCAATTGGTGCAAAATATGGCAGCCAGGTTAATCACCAAAACACCCAGGAGGGAGCACATAACACCCGTGCTTAAATCCCTCTACTGGCTGCCAATTAGTTTCCGTACGCGGTACAAGGTGTTGGTTTTGACCTTTAAAGCCCTAAATGGCTTGGGTCCATCTTATCTTAGGGACCGCCTCTTCCCGTATGATCCCCTCCACGCCCTTCGGTCCTCTGGGAGGAATCTGCTGCAGCCGATAAAGACTAGGCTTTCGCAGACCTCCCAGAGGACCTTCTCTGCCACCGCCCCTAGACTTTGGAATGGCCTGCCAGACGAGATCCATCTTATTACTACGCTTGCTGCTTTTGAAAAAGCAGTAAAGACGGATCTCTTCCGGCAGGCCTCTCCGGAATAACGCCTGCTTCAGAGGGATGAGTCTTAATGAGTTTTTATCCTGTCCCTATTTTTTCGCCGAATCTTAGTATTGTTAGTTGTTGTTTTATTATATTGTTGCTTTTTAATTCTTTCTAAGTTTAATTCGGTTTTAAGGGGGGGAGGGTTGTGGACTGAGGGAATTTTTTTTTAACTTCACTGTTTTAAAATGCTGTAACCCGCCCCGATTGCCGCACAGAGGGGCAGGCTATAAATAAAAAATTATTATTATTATTATTATTATTATTATTATTATTATTATTATTGGCATCTGTCTCATGAATGGATGTGAAACAGTCTGATCCAGTGACCTCCATTAGCTTATGTTTATGCAATACTAAATTTATATAGACTGTTGGCCCTTCTTCCATATTTACAGATTTTCATTCAGACAGGCTTTCCTGGGAGAGGCATGCCTGGGCAAACTTATCTGAAAATTGTCTGGTGTTCATCTCCTGATGACCAATCACAAAAACAAAGCAAAACTTCTTCTTCTTCTTCTTCTTCTTCTTCTTCTTCTTCTTCTTCTTCTTCTTTTACTACTACTACTACTACTACTATATCCCACCTTTTTCCCAAGGCTAGGATTGAATTACAGATTACAACAGATTACAGATTACAACACTAAAAAACAATACAATTAAAAACATAGAACAATAGTACATTAAAAACAGAATTAAAATACCACAATAATTAAAACAGATTATAAATACTTCAAGAAGATAAAAATATTTAAAATATCTTTAAACAATATTGCACCCCAGGCTGTTCTTTAAAAGCTTTCTGTTTTGAAAGCCTGTCTGAAAGGGAAGGTTTTCGCCTGTCAGTGGAAGCCATCAAGGAAGGGGTAATTCTGGTCTCCCTGGGCAGGGCGTTCCAGAGTCTAAGGGCACCCACAGAAAAGCCCCTCTCTCATGCCCCCACCATCCATGCTCTCAGCTTTCTGAATTAGTTAGTGGAGTGCATGTGGGTTTCTATTGAGGGGAAAAATCTCTTAGGTCTCCTTTATGGCAGGAATGTCACCATTGAATATTTCCCTAAGGCCATATTCCTATACACTTTTATCTGGGAGCAAGTCCTATGGGGTTATACTCCAGAGTAACACTAAATGGACCTGAGCCATTTGGCAAATTGTATCTGTTGCAATGATGGTGGGGGAGGCTGAAAGGAAAGAATTTCTGCTGTCACCATGAATGAAACACAGGACTTAGTGATCAGAGTATATTGAGAACTTCTACTCACTTTCTCCATATCATTCTTAGGTTTGTAAGCATCTATCATCTTTGCAATTGTGAGTAGAAGTCAGGGTTATAATCCTCTTCCTAACATCTTCCCCTTTCTTTTAGACTGTTCCATGTTATGAGAATTATAAAAAAGGGAGAAGGGGGAGAGATATATAAAAGACATGAGATCAATAAATGAAGAGGCACAATAACCTTCTAGAATGAGAAGAGGATTTGCTGTATACAATATTAGAAAGTTCTGTGAGATGACAGGAAGCATGTAATGGGAAGGCAATATGGCAGACACTTAAACCTTATTTACATCAGTCAGTAGGTAGATTAAAACAAAATAAACAAACACATTTGTGAATAGTGAAAGTAATTATCCAGAAAAGAAAGAGATAACCTTTGACATGTCAGCTGTTAAAACCTTTCAGACTTCAAGCATAGCATTTTTGAGATGCTGTCAACCCGAGTTAACTAATAAGGATTCTCCTACAATGCTGTGCTGGCAGGCTGCTGACAAGTTCCAAGTCTATACAAGATCAAGGCAGATTAGAACCTTGTACCAATTATCTATGTTGGATATCTAGTGATATTCTCTAACTGTCATTTTTTGCCATCAGAGATGGTTTTGTGAGATGCATGTGTAATGCATCACAGGTCTGCTATTCAATATCAGTACCATGGACAAGAGCCATTTTTAACCCAAGTGTGAACTATTTAGATGAGATACAAATATATATGTATATATTTAACAAAGTCCTTGTGAAAGGTCTTGCAAGAGAGTGGACTGCCTTGTAATGATTTGCTCCATGCCCATACTTTTCCAAGCATCTGGATAAATCACCTTCCATTTTTGAACAAACACCTTTCTTTCCTCTCACACATACTGTATTATGAGCATAATTACATTTAAAAACTGGTTTACCTCTTGAAGTTATGCTATACTAGTTTGTTTGATTGATTGATTGATATTCCAGCTTTCCTCCCAAAACCAGGTCCCAATGTGGCTCACGGTATTATTTTTAAAAAAACCAGCCACAGGGAAAAAAAATGCAATATTTAGAACCACGGATTCATAGAGTTGGAAGAAGCCACATCCAGTCCAACCCTCTGCCATTCAGGAAGACACAATCAAAGCACTCCTGGCTGATGGCCATCCAGCTTCAGTTTAAAAATCTCCAGGTAATGAAACTCCACTATATTCCGAGGAGGTGTGTTCCACTGTTGAACAGCTCTTACCATCAGGACGTTTGTCTTGATGTTTAGGTGGAATCCATTTTCCTGTAGTTTCCTGTAGTATATGTTATATAATTAAAACTTAAACAAGTTGTATTATTGAAACATCATTAAACAAGTTGGAATGTTAAAACACAAATGTATTAAGAACAATTCAAAAAATGTAAACAATTAAAATAGTAATAACTACATTGGAGAATATTCACTCATTAAAACCCCCAGTGAATTGTCAAAGTCCACCTGAATAAAGAGGTCTTTAGCAAAAGGACAACAAGAAGGGGCAAGCCTTGCCACAATCTGAGAGCAGCCACTAAGAAGGCCTCTTTCTTGCCCTTATCAATTGTACCTGCAAGGTTGACAGGACTGAAAGACCTCCCCTTGCAGATCTTTAAGTCTGGACAGGTTTGTAGGGGGAGAAGATGGTCTGGATCCAAACTTTTTTTGTAGGTTATACACCTTGAATCATAACTGGAAATTTATTGGTAGCCATAAAAGAGAATCTTATGGTCTCTGCAACCAGACCTGGCTTCACCATAATTTGTAATTATGTGAGCTATTTCCAAAGCCATTAAGAACAGCTCTAGGAACTGTGTAGCACTTCAGAAGTTGTTGCTCTGCACCTTCTATCTGCTCTAGCCAGCATACCTAATGGTGAGGAGTGCTGTAATCCAACATCTGGAGGATAGCATGATTTCTATCCAGTTCTAGAATACTGAGGGTGACCATTATCTGACAAAATTTGACACCCTCACCCTAATTTGAGCTTGAGTTTACTAAGAAAAAGAATGTCCAGGAAGCTTTTTCCCCCCATTTACTTTTGCTTTATTTTCCACTACTATTTTCTTTATTTCCAGCTATTGAGAACAGAAGCATAAGCCTGTTCAACACTTACAGCATTTTTGTTATTATCCTTTCATACTATAATGTTCCATCTTGTTCCTTGTGCTCCCATGTCCTCCTTCTTTGCTTACACATGGATTCTTCTCACTCATGTAGAAAATGTTTAAACTGTCACAGGACTCCTGGGGTTTGTAAGTTAGCTCCTTGAGGGGCAAAATTCCTTGTCAGAGGCTAACAATTTTTCACCACAGGAAGCGCCCATGTAGAAGGCAATAAAAAGGGGAAAATGTTAAAAGATAATGCAGTATTTAAAATATGGGGGGAAATTGCTCATTTTTGATTCAGGTATGGCTAAATTGGAAATACCAGTAGGAATCACACCAGAAGCCTCATTAAAATTTAGAGCATTTGGAAACAAAAGGAAAAAGTGTTTCCTGTTTGATTGTATCATGCTGCTGATAGAGGAGAAACTAGGTAAGGGACGGAAACTCATCTAAATAGAACAAAAGTATAACTTGAAGAAGGGCAACATTTTCATTTGATTTGTGTAAATCATAGAATTGCAGAATATTTATAACTATTCTTATGTTATCCTTAATATATCTTTGAGGTAGAAAGCCTGCTTGATCATCCTGAACCCAAGTTGATAAACCTTTTTTTAATCTATTTGCAAGAATGGAAGCATAGATCTTATAATCTGTGTTCAACAATGCTATTGGTCGATAGCTATTAATATCAGTTGGATCTTTCCCTTCTTTATGAATTAATGTGGTGTGCGATTGTCTCCATGTATCTGGGAAGTGCCCTAGATCAATGTCTTGCATTGTTCTATGAAGTATTTCCGATACCTCATTTTTAAATATTTTATAAAATTTCGCCGGAAGTCCGTCTGGGCCCGGCGTTTTATTGTCTTTCAAATTACAAATCGCTTGATTTATTTCAACAAAGAGCAAACTTCTGATCATTATTAGGAACATGTTACAGCAACAATAGCTGTGAAGTTCTTGGGAGTGAGTGGGTCAGCAAGGGATAGAAAACATCTGAAGGAGAAAATAGAGGATATCTACATTCTTTAGGAAACTTAAGGAATAAATACTGATCATGAGATGCTGTAACGACATCAGATTCTCTCTGATCTTGGATGGTAAGCAGGGTCAGCCCTGGTTAATACTTGGATGGGAGACTGCCAACAAAAACCAGGTGTTGTAGGCTATATTTCAGAGGAAGGAACTGGCAAAGCCACCTCTTGAGTATCCCTTGCCTAAGAAAACCATAGGAAATTCATGGGGTCACCATAAGTCAACACATTACTTGAAGGCCCACATGCACACATGGAATGCCAGTAAAGATGGCTTATGTGATGGAATCCCAGGAGGCCTTGAGCGTCTCAGCAACTGCGGGCTGTGCTTATGAGGTCTTAGCAGCTGTGGCTTCTTTTTGATGGAGTTGGCATAGTGTTTCCATGAGTGGATAATGGTAAGCAAGCACTTACATAAATTCCATTAGTTAAATGGGTCTACTCTAGTGGGGAATAACAGTTTAGTACAATGGATTCAACTCTAACAGCTGTATAACTTTGCTTAAAGGTTTTGATATTTCAAACTGAGGAGGTATTACAACTCAAGCAACATTAGACCCCTCCCCCAATGGCACTACTGTCAGAGAGCCCTATGATTTTCCTCACAATTGTAAAAATGTATTTCCCAATTAATGACAGCCCATCTTTTTATTATTAATATTATTATTTATAGGTCCTGCCATTTGGAAATTCAGCTTGAAATTGAGTTGAGTACTGTGTGGCAACCCAAAAGAATCTGTTAGATTTGGAAATCTTTACAACCATTTCCTCATGAGATATGGCAGGCTCTCCATCTTTTGCTCATAGCAAGCCCCTCCTGTATGGTATTTGGGTACCACAACTTGAATGACAATCATAAACACTATCAAATTTTGAGACTCGATATGCCATTGCTTCTATAGATGTGCTGATGTTTTTGTTATTATAGATTTCAAGCACAATGATTCATGAATGAACTATGATGGAATTAATACAGATAGCAGGTCTAATCCTATTATTTCATATGCTTGCCTTGGAGTTGTCCTAAACATTTAGGGGAATAAAATACAAACTGTAAAGATTTTTTCTCTCTTTAACATGCTTATGCCTTTCTGGTGATAAAATATGCCTGAAGCATCATACAAAATAACAAGGGTTCAAATCCTTCAAGTGTGATTGTCAGAAAAGAGTACAGCTTAGATTATCATAGCTGAGAGAATGGAAAATATAATGATGTGTCTACTAGGGAACAAGCCCTTTGGTCATGTTAAGGTGGGAGACAGAGGAGAATCATCTCCTGAATAAAACTTTCCTTGACAGATTTGTTCTGATCCCATTACAAGTCTGCTGCTTCTTCAAGAGTATCTGCAGGATTTTCTGTGCCAGAGATGCAGATTGTCAGATCATGTGCTTGGTTCTGTCATGATGTGTTATGATATGATATTGGGAGGATGAATATGGGGAATGTTGAAACGTATTGAGTATTAATCGTTTGGGTGCAATCCCTGAAGGGGGATTGAAGGATAAACATGAGAGGGAGAAAAGAGGACATGAAAGGTTGCTTTGATCAGGATCAAAAGGATCCAAGGAAGGGGGGGTGGATAACTTGCATTCTTATGCTATGGTCCTGGGGAAGAACTGCAGTTCTGACACAGACCCCAAACAGGTGACTGCTGTCTCAATCCTTGAATAAATATCTTTTTGTTTTTTCTAACACAATGAGATATTTTGGGTGTTATTGGGAGCTGAGCTGGTCAATAGTGACAGTGTATCAGCACTCACAACAATGCCTCATATGATGCAGTTGCATTTGGACTGAGATGCACCCATCTTGGAGGAGCCTTCCAAGGAAGAGCTGGAAGGCAACCAGGGAGATCAAGCCCTGAAAGTGAGCATGGGTCATGGGCAGGGAATCAGCCCTAGAAGGCCCCAAGGTGCTGAGGGAAGCATGGGAGTAGACAGCATCTTCAGGAGGAGCCCAACAGGTGACACAGGATTGTGCAGAAGAATGGTACCTGGAGAGGGAGGATGATGCAAGGATGGAATAATGGCTTTGGAGAGAAGCCCAGCAAGATCCATGGGTATGCGTGGAGGAAGATGAATGGTTCAAAACCCCAATTCCTACCAGGAATTGGGAGTGGCCTGGGGAATGGTGGTGGCTAGACCCCTGGGTGCGGATCCCCTGAGCCGGGACCCCGACATCAGGCAGCAGCAGCAGATGTTGATGGAGGAACACTTAAGGCGAGACATCCTAGCCAAGGTAGCGAACATACTGGTCAGATTCACGGTGGGACAGCCAGCCCATGGAGCATCAGGGAGCATGGTGAGACAGCCAGCTCATGGTGAGGAAGGAACCCCAGTCAGCCCACGGAGTGGCAGGGAGTGCGGTGAGACAATCGGCCCATGAAGAGGGTGGAACCCCAGGAAGTCAAGCAGCATGAGGCAAAGTTGAGGATGTAGGAGCACCCACTGCACCAGCATGGACCCCACAGCTGCAGGGGCTGGCCCAGCCCAGGGTGAGAGAGATGGTTCCATGAGCTCCAGCGATTGTCCCAGCCCTGGCCCATTGAATCCAGGATCCAGAGGCTAGACACCTGTACTGAACCAGGAGCTCAATGGATTGCAATTCAATGGGAAGCTGAGTCAGTTTCCCTACTTTCTGGCCCAGGTGGCATGGCACATGAATGAGTGGGGGGACACATTCCCCAGTGAAGAGTCAAACGTGAGATGTGTGGCCGCACACCTAGAGATATAACAGAGGGGCAATGGAATTGAGGAACTTATCAGCATTCATGATAGCCCTGCAGGCCTGATTCAAGGACCCCTTTTAAGCAGAAAGGGCCCAATCCAAGCTGATGGTAGTGGAACAAGGGGCCTGCTCAGTGACTGAGTATGCAGTAGAATTTCTTGACCTGGCTGTCAAGGTACAGTACTTAAAGGAGGGCCTGCAGCCAGACCTCTTGGAATGGATTCTAGTGAGGGAAATCCCCAGACTGTGAGGGAATGAATCCAGTTGTCCAGTTGTCCAGAGAGGGCGAGATGGTGAAAGAAGCTAGCTCAAAGAAGCTAGCCGAGAAACAGTGGAACCAGAGGTAACCTTTGACACCACAGAATTGGAGGACAATGCAGAGCTGGCAGGAAACTTCTCAGGCCTGCCTCAGACAGCTGCGGAAGGCAGACCCCAAACTCAAGGTGCTACACCCAATGGTGAGCGGAGAAATTCCTTTATACACTCTGAGAGTTAAGTTGGAGGACCCAAAAGGGGGAAAAAGTATGGACTTGGTGGGGGGGAATCTACCAGTGAATGAACAGGGACTGTGTGGCGGGGGGGGGGGGGGAGAACATTGGCAAAGAATCCGGTTTGTGGTGGGCCCCACCTCAAGCTACCAGTTGATCCTGGGAATAGACTGGCTGCAATAACACAATCCCAGGATATGGTGGAGGCCAGGAGAACTGATTTTCGAGGATTTGGTGTGCACGGAACACACTCAGGGTCCATTTCAAATTTGGAAGAGAGGGCAGTGGCGGCACTAATCCAACCGGACTCCCCACAAGAGCGAGTGGGGAAAGCCATCCAGGAGGATCACTTGGGCTACCCACCTATCTATCAGGACTTGGCAGAGGTGTTTGATGAGAAGGAGTGTAACCAGTTCCTGCCACACTGGGAGATGGACTGTACAATTGAGTTGGAGCCAGGAGCTCAACTTCCCAAGCCCAAGTTGTACTCAATGACCCCTGTGAAATGGGGACCCTTAAGGAATTTATAGAGAAGAATTTGGCTAGAGGTTTTATCCACCCATTGACCTCTACATTTGTAACCTCAACATTCTTCTGAAAAAAGAAAGATGGGTTGCTGAGACTAGTTACAGACTATTGGAACCTTTATGGGATATGCAGTTCCAACAAGTATCCCCCCCCCCCCCCAATGAAGGACATGTTAGGGAGATTGGCCACTGGCTGGATTTTCACCAAATTGGACCTAAGAGATGCATATTTTTGAGTGCAGATTCAGGAGGGAGATGAACATAAAACTGCATTTAATTACCCCTTGTGGATATTTGAGTACCTGGTAATGCAGTTCAGGCATGTTCATGTGGCTGTTGAATGAAATCATACATGATCTGCTGTTTGACAGGGTCCTGGTCTACCTTGTTGTCATCTTGATTTATTCTCAAGATATGGGTGTCTGAGCTAAAGTGCCTCTTGGACAATCAATTATATGTCACACTATCCAAGTATAACTTTCACACAGACAACTTGGACTTCCTGGGATACCCTGTGTCCACTCAGGGAATTGAAATGGACCCCGCCAAAGTCCAAACCATGCTAGGGTGGGCTCCACCTAAGACCAGTAAACATGTGCAGAGCTTCTTGGGGTTTGCAAACTTCTACAGACAATTTATCCCTGACTTTGCCCAGATAGCTATGCACATCATGGACTTGTTAAGGACTAAGACCCACCCAGAAAGCCCCAGAGACAAACCCAAGCCATCCATTAAGATTAAGTGAATTGGTGACAGTTTCTGGAGAGTGTGCCTCATCCCTTTGAAGTCTAGACAGATCACCCACAACTTAGAAGCATTGCAGACCCCAAGAAAGTTAAGCCCAAAGCAGAGCCAGTGGGCCAAGGAATGTTACTGCTTTAAGTTGCAAGTGAAGTTCTTCCCAGGAAAGCAAAGTGTGTTAGCTGATGCCTTATTGAGATTGCCCCAGCATGAAAGCAAGACAAAAGCCCCATTAGAAACTGTGCTCACCCCGGAGCAATTGGGACTGGTGGTGACCACCCGAAGTCAAGCCCAGAAAGAGAAGGAAGATAAAGACTCACCCCAAACATGCTGTTTCAAAATTTCTGTGAAGCAGCAGTGGCTCTAGGACCTTAGAGTTAAAAATAGACTGTGGGACAAAGGGGTGAGACTCTATGTGCCAGAAGAACTGAGAATCAAGGGTTTGCAGCTGTGCCACAACACAAAGGAAGGTGGACAGTGGGGATTCCTGAGGATCTGGCATCTGGTCCAGAAACAGTACTGGTGGGATAGAAACTGGTGGGATGTGGAAACTTATGTAAAAGGCTGCCTTGCTTGCACCCATGCGAAGCTGGTGGGAGGCAAACTTTGGGGCTGTTGTGACCACTACCCACACCCAGCGCCCCCTGGAGACACATAGGGATGGATTTTATACCAGACTTGCTCGAGAGCAGGGAGTGAAACACCATATGGGTGGTAACAGATCTATTTTCAAAACAAGGACATTTTGTGGGGTGCAAAGACTTACTGACTGCAGCCAAGCTGGCCGATCTGTTCATTGTCCATGTATACAAATTGCATAGGTTGCACAAGAGGATTGTGAGCAATAGAGGGGGGCCAATTCACTTCACAGTTTTGGAAGATTTTGCAAAAACAGTTAGGGATTGAGCAGGCTATGAACACCTCTCAATACCATGAAATGGATGGACAATGGGAGAGAACAAACACCACTCTGGAGCCATACCTATGATGCTATGGAAATTAATTGCAAGACAATTGGTTTGACTTACTGCCTCATGCGGGGGTAGCGTTCATTGGGGCCATCAACCAGAGCAATAGTCATTCCCCATTTGAGATTGTTTATGGCGATGAGCTGGAGACCTTGCTTTCACTGACAGTGGAGCCAATGGACCCTGTCCCACTTTCCCAATAGATTCCAAAAATCAAATATGCCAGGCCCCAAATTGTGACTGCTTTAGAAGGGGCAAAGAGAGACTACAAGAGGTTTGCAGATCAAAAAGGGGGGAAGGAATGGGACTTGGCTCCAGGGAGCAAAGTCTATCTGTCCACCACGCATCTGAAGACTCAACAACCATTTAGGAAACTAGGACCAAAATATGTGAGACCATTCGTGGTGAAAAGACTGGTCAACAAAGTGACTATGGAGTTAGATTTGCCTAAATCCTACAGACATTTGCATCCAGTGTTCCATTTTAGCCTGCTGAAGCCAGCTTTGGCCACAGACCCTTGGCGGATGGACCAATGGCCACCCCCACTGTTGGTAGTGGTAGGGGAGAAGTACTCTGAAGTGGCTGGGATTTTGGACTTGAGAATCCATAGGGGCAAGCTGCAGTATTTGGTCTGCTGGAAATGTTTTCCTGAATTTGAAAATGAATGGGTGTACACCAACTATGTGGCTGCCCCCCAAATGACTAGATTGTTTCATGAAAAGTAGCCTGACAAGCTGGGGAGAAGGTTATATTTCCCTTGGGTGGTGGGATTTCAGACCATGTGCATGGTTCTGTCATGATGTGTTATGATATGATGGTATGAAAGTACAATAATATAATGCTGTAATAATCTGCTGAAGCATTGGGAGGATGGATATGGGGAATGTTGAAATGTACTAAGTATTAATCATTTGGGTGCTATGGGCATGGGAACGAACGGGGAGGCAAATGGCAACAGGATGAAAGTTTATGGTTTTATGACCCTGCTTTTACTGTATGAGGATTTGGTTTGCATCAGATGGGTGCCTTCCTCCCTTCCTGACGGGGTATTGAAGGATAAACATGGGAGGGAGAAAAGAGGACATGAAAAGGATCCAAAGAAGGTATGTGTGTGGATTTCTTGTATTTTTATGCTATGGTCCTGGAGAAGAACCCCAGTTCTGACACAGACTCTGGATGGGTGACTGCTGACTCAATCCCTGAAGAAATATGTTTTTGTTTTTCCTATCACAATGAGATGCTTTTATGGTTATTGGGAGCTGAGTTGGCTGATCCTAACACCGATTCTGATAACTTCATTACTGCTCATTAAGTCATGATTCAAAGTCATCAGAACTTATGGTTGTTACTTGGTGAAAAGAATGAATGACTAAAGTCTTCCAGCACTATCCTACAGTTTCAGGTGTGGAATGGATGGGGGGCTTGTGTGGGTGACATACATGGAAACATGAAGTGTAACACTTCACATTTACAGATGTTTAATACTAATTTTAACAGCCATGGCTCTATCCTATGGAATTTAGGTTAGTTTAGTCACCTGAAGTACAGCTGTCTAGGAAGTGAATTCTAAGTACCTCATCAAACTATAAATCCCTGGATTTCATAGAGCTGGGACAATTAAAGTGGTATTTAAACTGCCATACAATGTTGATTAGATAGAGTCATGGTGAATCTAAACCCTACCCTTGATTATTGTATCAAGAAATGATGTCCTCTCTAATATCATGGGTGTCATTGTTGCATCTATGCTGCATGTATACTAGTAATAAGATGGAAAAATGGGGAATTTATGTTCATGCGCATATGGATATCGACAGACCTGATGTACTAGAGCTAGAAATGGAAAACAATTGCATTAAGTTCTAGTTAAAAACTTATCATAGTTCTCGAGCAGATGGGGCAAAAGGAGCAACTAGAGGGACTGCAGAGACTGTAGGACTGCAGAGACCAGATACTGACTCCTGAGGCTGGCTGTTGCTATGGTCCTGAATGGGTTGCAGCAGGGAGTGGATAAAATCTGCTCCTTTTGTGGCTGGGTTTGGGCTGCCTTAGGTGACCCTGGTATGGCTTCCGCACTGTTTGGAAGTATGCATTGTCTAATTACCACGCCACCAAACTGCACGGAAGGCACATTTTTTTGCCTGTCTGTTTTGGGCCATATTCACACTTTCCAAATACAAATGTGAACTCAAGACGCTTATCCTTCAATATGCACAGTTCAAATTTTACAATGCCATTTGCCCAGTCACTACCTGCTAGGAAAACATACATATCAAAATATGTATATTTGGGGAGATATTTTGTGTGTGTTTGTATGCATATATTCATGTATTAGTCTAGACATATTGGTCAAAATTGACTAAAAAAACCTGAGTTATCCATGGGTCAATGTAAGTACTGTACATTAACTCTTATTTAAAAGAGAAACCATCCACTGGTGAGAAGCAAGAGTATAATTTGTCTAGTAAGCACTGATTCCCCCCACCCCCCCACCCCACTCATCCATCCAACTTTTCATGTGAGCAAAAGCAGTTATGCCTGCTGGAATTTTGTTAAATTCTTTGGGATTATTTCCCTTTGCTTTATCCTTTGGGTCCATTATTACACCCCCCTAAGTTTTACCCTTGACTTATCTACAGGTCATATCAAAATCCATAATTTTGGCCTCAAAACTTGCCCTCAACTTTTAAATGAGATCAACTTATAGTCAAGTATATTTGGTATATTATAAGAAATGCACATGAAAATGTACACAAATTTGTTTATTTGTTTACATATGTATATTCCACCCTCTGTCTAAGGATCTTGGGGCAGCATACAATAAAATCAACTAGCCCAGCTTAAAACAGTGTAAAAAATAAAATAAAAAATTAAAAGGCCAAATTAAACAGTTTACTAAGTTAAAAGAAGACAGATTTAAACCAGCTGAAATAGTTTCAAATGATTTGCAGCCATGCACATGGACAGGTTAGTACAAAACAGTTAGGCCCCAAAAGCTTTAGTAAACACTTTTTTTTAACCTAACACAGGGATGTAATCAGTGTTAGCACCAGTCTGTCCTCTAACAACACGGTGTCCCACAGCAGAGAAGGGCCTCTCCCTTGTCCTCCTATGATGTAGTGCCCTGACTGATGTGACATAAAGGAGGGTCTTTCCAGAAGAATTCAAACCTTGGTTCTAGTCCTTGTACCTGGAGGAAGGTTGAATAATAATAATAATAATAATAATAATAATCATCCAGGTGTGGTGCAGACTTTACACTCAAAAGCTATGTGGAAACAGATCAGATCAAACTGCTGATTAGAGGAATGAGAAAGCAAAGAGAAACCAAAATTAACAGATCCATTCATCCCTGCCCAGAGTGCAGATTACAGTGCTAGTCAGTGTTACTACATAACCTTGAATTTAGGAGAATTTTAATTAGCTCACTGGATTAGCTAGGATACATCCCAATTTATACTGAGGGGGCTAGAGATAATAGATGGTCAAAGGCAAGGTTTCTTCAATATAATTGTAGATAATTGTATATTTATTTGTTGATCATACACACTAATACACCCACTCACTCACTCACTCTCACAAGAACTCAGGAATAAAGTAGTTAAGTGTGGAATAGACAAGAGGATTTCTAATGGTGATACTACCTAATGAGGCTGCTCCTTGGTTCCAATGATGCGTTGGATTCAGTCTGCACAGATGGGACAGGGAAAGGGCAAGGGTCAGAGCTGAATCAGAATTCAGAGTGACATGGAGACACCATGAATTCTTAACCAGAATATTGAACACAGAATTTGGAGGTCCGTAAATAGCTTGAAAATATCCTAGAGTGAAGGTTGTTTTTCCCTAGCTAGTTTGATCTGTAAAAAGGGTCCTTGGCATATGTATGTGATCCATCCTCCTTGGATTCATGGCAGCTTGTGCAGTTCCTTTTTGAGGCCCATAATCAGAAAGCATGCATATCTTACAGTATTTAATATTCATAACAGTGTGACCTCCATGCTCTGTTTCAATGCACTACTGTATTCTTTCCAGTCCTTGGAAATGTTTGACAGTACAAACCCTTACAATTTTTCACAGAAATAAGGCTTATTTAGTTCTGGAGAGACTTACTTTTAGGAAACTATGCATAGCATTTTAGTCTTTGATGTGTGCCCCTGTATTATATTATTGGATAGAAATGGCGCATTTGCATGACTGCTGTGTACTTTTTAGCAGTGTCATGTTATAGAAAAGCTGGCTAGTATCTTGCAATGCAGTTAAAGAGTCATAAGAGTTACAGCTCTATAACTTCTCTGCATTCAGCAATGCTATACATTTATATCTTGGCACTATTGCCACACTCATCAATGCACCCAATCCAGGCATCAGAAATATGTGGTGCAGTTGGCTGGGGCACTTTATGATTGCTACAACCTCTTGCCCCATGTCACAGGAGTTTATCACATGGGGGAAATCCCATGCAGAAACGGGATTTAAAAGGTAGGGAAATCCGCAAAAGCGGGCAGATTTTCACACACATTGCTGTTAAAATGGGGTTAACCTGAACAGAAAGTAGTCAGAAAGTGCTTCTTTTTACTTTCGGGATTTTCTGAAAGTAAAAAGAAGCAGTTTCTGACTACTTTCCGTTCGGGTTAACCCCATTTTAACAGTGATGTCATCTGAAAATCTGCCCGCTTTTGTGGGGTTTTTTCAATTGAAAATCCCGTTTCTGCACGGGATTTCCCTCGTGTGATAAACTCCACAGTGTGATAAGGAGAACTGGCTGTGCTGCTCTTCACACCCTGGTTTGCAGGTTGCAGGGGCCTTACCACCCATCCTGAAGTGCCCCACATGACAATGCCACAGATCTTCATTGTTTGGAGTGGCTTCCTGGAGTTTAGAGTGGGTTTCAGTTCTTTAGGTTATCCATAGCTTCATTTACATAGTTACAAATGCAATGCAGGATATCAGCTACTATTACTACTATGCCACCAAGAGCTTTTAGTATCATATTCCTTAGTTATGTAGCTTGAAGATATGCAAGGCTTCAGTCCTATGCACACTGAATTCAGTGGGACCTACGTAGGAGTAAATATGCATATTAGGCAGTAAAATACAAAATACCTTTTACAAGATTGGAGGGAAATATTAGGGGTTTATAGACTAGAAATCCCGCGTCTGATTTCAGTAGACAGCTCTGAGCTTTAACAATAAAATAAAAGAAAAGAAAAGAAAAGAAAGGAAAGAGATTTCAGAAAGCATCAATATTTCCAGCACCAATATGCAAATGTCATGTGGGATAATGCAAAGCCAAAAAGCTTGATGTGCAATATGGTGACATGATATTTCACATCTTATTTTCTATCAATGTGTGTCATAATTTGTATACAAAAAATCCAAGTGAGTAAAACATATTGTAGATGAAAGAGAGAGTCCCCAACTTCATTGGATAGGAATATTCTATCGAACTTGCAATATTCATGCTTCACTTATAGCTCTCACATGGACTTTTCATTCTATTTCACACATGAGGGTCGGCCACTTGGATTTCTCATTTTCCATCCAGCTTGTAACTTCTCAGGCCTGACACTCTCTTGATTTCAAGTCCACTATAAATGGCTGCACATATTCCTTCTGGGCAGTACATCACTTCCTTATCTCCCTGAACAAAAAAACATATGCTGTGGTCACACATCAGAGGCTGCAACTCAGGGTATTTTTTTTTTAAAAAATGGTAAAGCCACTTCTTTTGTTTCCAGCAGGTGGAGTGATGTGAAATGTCAGATATCAATGGTAACAAGCCATTTTCTCCTATCTCTGTGGAGGAATTGCAGTCACTTTATCTCCCCCTTGGCTACAGATAAATGGGGTAAAACAAGATCTGTAATTAATTTCATTTGAAGCATAATGACTTTAGGCATAGATACTGCCTGGTGGATAATAATCAGCTGGGTTAAAGGCCCCATGGCTCCTACAGTCAATCTTGTGTGGTATCCCTGTTCAAATATGTAGCAACACAGAGACCTTCTAGGTAAGCAGAAAAGTGCCTTTTAAACTGGCTCAGTAGAATATCTATTGTGAATTTTGCCCTCATTTCATTAAAACATTTTTATTGGAGGGCAGTCTTGTGACTATTAAGAATTCATACAAAGTTGGGGGCTCCCAATTGTGAGATTGTGCTGAGACACACAGTCGCAAGAAGATGCTGGCTCTGCAGCTGTCTGTTTCAGTTTGCCCCATGACTGAGAGAGAACTGGACATCTCATAATTTACCACCCTGCTCTCCAGGATTTTGGATATGGTTGTGTATCAGATGGGAGGGCTATGA
Source organism: Phrynosoma blainvillii (assembly GCA_026167975.1). Classification (NCBI taxonomy): domain Eukaryota; kingdom Metazoa; phylum Chordata; class Lepidosauria; order Squamata; family Phrynosomatidae; genus Phrynosoma; species Phrynosoma blainvillii. The sequence goes on along the minus strand of JANUYF010000004.1, from coordinate 44,420,787 downwards.
CCCTTCAATGGTAGAATTTAGGGTTCTAGAATCAAGAGGCATCATAGCAGCCTCTCTGTAGCTAAATCTTCTGATCTATGGATCTCAGCCAGTAGTTTCTAGAGTCTTCATTACAGAAAATGACATATCATGTTATTCATGCCAGCTCAATGAAGCTTGTTCAAATATTTGTTAAATTTATGTCCTCAACATGCAAGGAGGGAAGCATGGTAGCCCCACCCCTCTATCATAGCTGTCCTTACATAAAAGTGATGTGCTTGAAGAGAAGAGAAGAGACTCTTGAATCCATGAGGTTATCCATGTAAGGTGGAACAGGGTTCCCTCTTCAGACATGTTATTTTTGTATGAAGTGCAGAATTTTAAGAGTAACCCACTTATTTCAACATGAGCTTTTGTAGATTTCAGTCTACCTCTTTGCCTCCAATTCCTCCCTCTTCCAATACTCCCCCCTTTTTTATGGTGTAACAGAGTAGCAAAAAGAGTGCAGAACTGCAAAAAGGGGAGGCATGGTTAGCACACTCCCATCCTCACATGGGAAGTATATGTGCGTACTGAATACCTGGATAAGGCTTCTATAATCTCTTTATTTGCTACATTTCAATTTATACCTTTTCTTCACTGACTTCAAAGAGGCATACATGCCATCCCTCATTAATTTGTTCAGAACCCTCCAAGAGAATTTCTGCATCCAGTGATGGCCAGTGAATCTGACAGTGTGAGGCAATTAATCCACCATGAATTTTACTGCTGCTTCTACTGCAGCTGCTCAGAGGTGAATGGAAAATGCTGACATTGCCAAACCAGAGGCTCAAGACTGGCTTAGCTCCCATTGAACTTAAAGCAACTGTGGCAGGAGTGAAAATAAAATCCATAAAAGGGGGAGGGAACAGGTAGGGGAGAAGGAATCTTGCAGATTTTTAAAGAGTAAGCAAATTTATTTCAGCATGAGCTTTTGTGGATTTCAATCTACATCTGCCTGTGATTCCTCCCTCCTCCAATAGTTTTTCTGTTTTGCAGTGTAAAGAGTAGCATTGGCATTTCTTTGAAAATTAAATCTGGAGTAAATTTGCCACTCCCATAGCAGCTAATGCTCTACCCACTGGCCACTCTGTCCAGCATCATTAACCTTCTAAGAATTGTCATGTTTATTTATTTGATTTATATACCACTTATGTTCCAATATTCTTTTTAGTCATTTACCTTTGTTATTAATGGAAGTATATTCCAAATGGTTTATTCCTAACTCTTTGGGAGAGAACTGGACATCTCTAAACTAACCCCTCTGTTTTGTCAGATACTTTATTGTGTGCACACGCATGCATGCACAGGCATGCTCTCTCACACACATACACACAGAGCCCATATGACTAATTTTAACTGTCAGATTAAAAATCATTTTGTTTTTGTCCTGGTTTTTGAATAATGCTCTGAATGATTGCTAATGGCATCATTGATGACACACTGGCAGAATAACATTCTTAAACATTATACTTGTGGATAGGTGGCATCATCCTGAGATGATCACAACATGGAACAAACAGTTCATTCTCGTGGCACAATGTGGAATGAAGTGTGTGATAGACATTGACTGACTATTCTAATAATAACAAAATGTACCCCGCTACCCAAGATGGACATTTTAAGATCATTACTTTGCAAAGGTGAGTCTAGAATATAAAAATATCAACTAACACCCCAAGGCAGAAAATGTCAATATTTCTCAGATGATAACATGAGAAGTGTCTACACAGAAAATGATAACTGAAAAAATATGACACTTGTAAATTCATCTTCCTCATTTATAAGAATGAAGTGATAAGACCTTTAAAAATCAGCTGTCAGCTAAAGAATGGTTGTGTCATCTACACTGCTTATTAATGTAATATTTTAACACTTTTTTAGTCTTCATTAAATTGAAAGTTATTGAGACCTTTTGCAATAGCTACCTAGCGATTAAGCTTGGTCATTATGCTAGATAAGCATAAAGATAATTTCTTCAGGTTCTGAAGTGATATATCATTGCACAATGCCTTGCTGAAGTAATCAACAGGAGCATGGGTGTCCCCTCCATGCTATGCTTGCAGATTCCAGATATAATGGGTTTGCTGCCATTTCACCTGAGTACTAAGCCATATGAATCCATGGTCTTGTTAGAATTAGCAATCTTTGCATTTCTCTTCTCATGAATTAGAGCCAGAATGTTGTAATGGTTTCAGTGCTGGACTAGGACTCTGGGAGACTACAATATGAATATGAATACTTGTTCAGCCATAGAAACCCATGGTGTGACCCTGGGCAAATCACTCTCTGTCAGCTTCAGAGAAAGGTAATGACAAACCCATTTGAACAAATCTTACCAAGAAAACTTTGTAATAGATTCACCTTAGGGTCTTCATAAACTGGAAAGAATTCAAAGGCACACTAGCACCACCACCATTCATGGGTTTCTATGGCTATCTTACTGTCTAAGGCTTCAGGCATATGTATACTTATGGTAACTTTCTGTTAGTTTTTTCCACATCCCCTGTCTACCTTGCATCCCTCTAACATACAGTGATTTTCTCTTCTCTTCCTCCTCCAGCAGCCATGTATTTTGTGGATGCTACTAACTCAGGAATGATGCTGAATCACAATGTTGTACAGTTGGTCCACCATATCCATGGATTCCTTATCCACAGATTCAACCATCCATATTGATAATGAAATATTTTCCAATTGAACGTTTGCAGTCCACATTGACAGAGTCACCTCTAGTGCTAACCAACATATGTCAACAGATATGGAAATCAAAACAATGGTCAACAGATTGGAAGCGATCAATATACATCCCAATCCACAAAAAGGGAGACACAAGAGACTGCAGCAACTATAGGACCATGGCACTAATCTCCCATTCAAGCAAAATCATGCTCAAAATTCTGCAACATAGACTCCAGCCATACATGGAGAGAGAATTCTCAAAGGTTCAAGTGGGGTTCAGGAATATCAACAATCTAATGTATGCAGATGACATCATAGTACTAGCAGAAAACCTCACAGACCTGGAACACCTGCTAAGGAAGATCAAAGAAGAAAGTGCTAAGGCAGGCTTAGTGTTGAACATAAAGAAAACAAAAATAATGACTCCCAAATAGAAATAGTAAAAGAATCCCCATACCTGGGATCAAACATTGGTAGAAATGGGGACTACAGTCAGGAAATCAGAATAAATTTAAAAATGGGGAGGCTGGCTATGAAAGAACTAGAAAAGATTCTAAAAGGCAAAGATATACAACTTAGCACAAAAGTTAGAATCATACAAACCTTCATATTCCCTATTATCATGTATGGATGTGAGAGCTGGACAGTTAAGAAAGATGATAGGAAGAAAATCAATGCATTTGAGATGTGGTGCTGGAGAAGAGTGCTGAGGATCCCATGGAGAACCAAGAAGACAAACAAGTGGATCCTAGAGCAGATCAAATCGGAAACCTCCCTAGAAGCCAAGATGACCAAACTGAGGCTGTCATACTTCAGACACATCATGAGAAGGGAGGACTCATTGGAAAAGACAATAATTCTGGGAAAAGTGGAGGAAAGTAGAAAGAGAGGAAGGCCACATGCCAGATGGATGGACTCTATTAATGAGGTCACAGGTATGGGCTTGCGGGAATTAAGCAGAGCGGTGGAGGACAGAGGGTCTTGGAGATGACTCGTCGATAGCATCACCATGAGTCGAGATTGACTTGAGGGCAGTTAACAATATTCCAATAGCAAACCTTAATTTTTGCCATTTTTTATAAGGGACATGGTTTCACTATGCCATTGTATATAATAGAGCTGGAACTTCCATGGATTTTGGTATTCACCAGGGATCCTGGAACCAAACCCCAGTGGATACCAAAGGCCCACTGTGGTCATCCATTCTTTATGTTTACAGTATAACACATTGAGCAAAAATGGCTGCTACAAACTCTCTCCCTTATTCTCCTAGGAAAGTAAGCCTACCCTTGATTCAATGGAACAGCTTTAAAGACTGGAGACCAAGACAGACTACTTTCTGTTGGGATCTCATGTTTCCAGTCAGACAAGCAGTCAGTGGGAGGGCAAATTGCTTTGCTCATTCCATTATCATTCGGATTTGAATATGAACACAACAGCCTAGAATCCCCCTAGCTCCCATTCCAGTGTGTTCTAAAGATGTTTTAAGTTCTGAAGGCATAGGTTGCATAGTTATATATTTATCACTTTGATAATCTGAGTGTGCATTTGTACTTTCTCTTGAGTTTAATGACAATCTTAAAACTATCTGTTGAATTGAAATACAGCCATTACCTTTGTTTTAATTTTATTTTAGTGGTCTTGCTTCTGTCATTTTAGGAAAAATCAATTGAAAGTGAACCCAAAGTCTGAGGTCCAGACACACTGCAGAAATAATTCAGATTGAGACTGCTTTTACTGCCCTCGCTCAGTGCTAGGGAATACTGGGAATTGTAGTTTGTTGTGGCTCCAGAGTTCTCTGACAGAGAAGGCTAAATATCTCTCAAAACTACAGTTGTCAGAATTCCCTAGCATTGAGCAGGACATTTAAAGTGGTCTCACACAGGATTATTTCTGCAGTGTGTTTTGGACCTCAGTAGCACTAATATGGGCTATATATGATCAATCTATTTTATTTTAAGAATATTTGTATTCAGTTCCCTAGACTTACATATACCAATATTATTGAAATGAAGATTTTTTAAAAAAACAATATATCATTAAACAATTAACAAAAAGCAAGTTTATGTTTTTGTTGGGAACAGAAAACAAGTTTGAGTTTTTGTCATGAAAAAATTGTATGTGTGTGCACTTGGTCACCCATCCCATGTACTAGGATTTCAGCCAGGTAAGTGTGCAAACTGGCTTTCCATGAGTAAGTTGTATATTTTAATTGTATTTTAATTGGATCTTGCTGTTGTCTGTTTCACTGTTACTTGGGAACATGAAACAGAAAAGCTTCAGTTTGTAATAATAAAAAGACATTTCTAAGTGAATGCACAGAGGACTTAGATTTCCTAAATATATCTTTCTCTGGTATATGGAGGGAGGTAAAAGATCACATGATCCAGTGGCTGGGCTATATATAAAAAAAGAAGAGTGATGGCTGATAATCCTTTAAATAAGCGAAGCAGACATTGGATGGTAGCAAGACATGATCTAGAATGAAAAGACCTTCATTTACCTGTCAGCATTTATTTGTTGTAAAAGCTCACAGCCATTCTTACTTGGGATTCTTTTAGGATACTATACTATATTGTGCTTACTCCATTATTGTCTCTGAGGTTTTTGTCTGGGACATAATTATTTTTACTCGTAATTTCTATTTAATTAATTTTTAAAATAAATATTTAACTTCACTGGCTATATCAGAAGTTTCTTATCAAAACGTAGACTGAATCTATGAGTTAATTAAGAGTATGTAGGACAAAAGTCATTTCCTCACTCTCTCATTTTCAATCTCAAGGTTGCAAAAGTGCATTTGTGTGTTGGGCAATGAAGCCATGAAGCCCACTGGGTGACCTTGCACAAGTCACACACTCAGTTTCAGGGGAAGGCAATGGTAAACCTTTTCTGAACAAATCTTGCCAAGAAAACAACATAATAGGGTTGCCATAAGTTGGAAATGACTTGAAGGCATACAACAACAACAAATTGATGTATGTTTTCTTAAGCAGAAAACTACCTCCCCCCCCCCCCAATAATAATAATTAAAGTGTCTATCAAAGATATTCCTGGGGTTTCAAAGGGTCGAAATTTTATTTTAGATGTCTGGGACTAGTCTGTGCAAAGTGGGAAAGAAAATGTACTGCAGATGCTCAGATGCAAATGTCAATATTTCTACAAGGTGTGTGTGTGCATTCACACAAAAATACTTCTGAGTTAATGGTTTAGTGTCCTTCTCTTTCATATTCTTGGCTAATCCCTCCTTCTCATAGAATTGTTTCAAATCACTTCAAATTGTGACAGCTCCCGATATGCATTAGATGGTTTTGAGAAGACTTTGGAGAACAGAATATTCCTGATCATGAGCAGTATGTCCTCCATCACACACATCTAGAGCAGTGGTTTTCAACATTTGGGGGATCACTGAAACCTTTGAAAATCTGAATGAAAGCTGTGGACTTCCTTCCCCAGAAAAATACAAATAAATATATACAACACACAGTTTTGCAGTTTTATTGCATTGATTTTCTTCATATAGACATGTCTGGAAAAAATAATAACAAACACTTGAAAAAAACTACCGGTATATTTTTTTTTACTTTAAATTTCTCCAAGGCAGAAAAAATGAAAATAAGAGTGAGGAAACTAGAAAGGGGAAATCAGTTTTTGTCCATAGACTCCAGGATAAGAATCCATAAGATGGGGGTTCCTGCAAAAATGTGCCTCAATAATTCTTACCTTACAGATTCATGACTATTGGGAAATATGAGAGATTGCAGTGGATCTCTCAAGCACAGCAACTAATGTGGTAAGCAGAAGCTGAACAGTTTATTTACTAGCCCAGCCCAGCCCAGCCCAGATAGAAAGTCTAGCAGAGAAAGAAACCAAACTTAGGGGCTAAACAGACTGGCAAAAAGAGCCAGCATTTCAGTGGCTTGGAGGCGTGGTGTCTAGTCACCACCTGTCCCAACTCCACCCTCAAACTGGCATCACACTGCCCACCTGACCAGATGGTGGTCAGCATGGGAACACTCCTGCGGTGCAGCAATTACATGCTGCATGCCACAGGAGCAGAGAAGAGCCATGGTGGTGGAGAAAGGGGCTCATTTTTCCCGCCACAAAAAGGAGTAGCATTTTGCTGCTTCTTTTTGCACCGGAAAAATGCTGGATTGGGCCTACAGCAGCGATTGCTGTGGCCCCGATCCAGTGAGAACTGCTCCTTTGGAATGGTCTGTTTTGCTCCTTAGTTTTCTTTGTTAGGTATATAAAAGTTGTTTGACTTACAAATGCTTGTGCAAAATCAACACAAGTTCAGCTTCTTGAAGAAAGGTAAGAAAAGAAAAAGTACTGCATGGTGTCAGGATGATCACCATGAGAAGAGTCACCTAGAAAAGCTCTTATGACACATAAGACACAGGCAGGGAGAGTGAGCTATGGGAGCAAATGAGACCCCAGAGAACAAAGAAAGGTTATGTGATGCAGGAAGAGAGTGGGTGTGAACAAAACACAAACAGGAAGTTATCATAAACATGCTGCCCCTAACACCTAGAGAGTGATGTGCAATCTAATCACAAGTGAGTATAGGCATGGGTAGGCTGCTAACTTCAATATGCCTTCTCAACTGTGCTTGAACACTTGAAGTCCCATCTTGACTTGCAGGTTCTTGAACAATCCTTGGTAAAGGCTTGGTCAAAATATCAGCTGTCATTTCAGTTGCTGAAGAGTAGATCATCTTGATTACTCTTTTCTCCATGAGCTCTCACACTATGTTTTATCTAGGAGCCCTGGTGGCACAGTAGTTAAATGCCTGTACTGCAACCACTCATTCATAAACCACAAGGTTGTGAGTTCAGTACCAGCCAGGGCTCAGGCTTGACTCAGGACTGCATCCTTCCGAGGTCACTAAAATGAGTACCCAGCTGTTGGGGGGGAGGGGTAATGAGCTTACAGTTGTGAACTGCTTAGACACTGCATAGTGTGGTATGAAGCGGTATATAAATGAAGCTGCCTTTTGCTTTGCTATCTTATTCCAAGATGCTTACATTGTCTTCTCTGTTTGATAAAGCTTTATGCAGAGCTGGTTGTGTTCTATAACCTGACCTAGTTTTTGTTCACTTATTCCAAAGTCAGTCAACAACTGATCAAGTCATAACAATTCTCTACACACCTCTGCTGAATCAATGTATGCTGACTCTGTGGAAGACGGAGCTAATAATTCTTGTTTGTAGCTGGCTGAAGAAATAAGTCCATTCACTCACGAAAACAGGAAACCACTGACAGATCAATAATCTGCATTATCTCCAGCCCAGTCTACATCAGTATAGCATACAATTTTTGGATTACTGCTGGCTGGTAGCTTTATTTTAAAGTCCATAGTCCCCTTTAAGTATGTAACCACCTTTTTTCTCCAGGCCAATCCTTCTTTGTGAGTGCTGTAATTTTCCTGCTCAGAATCCCTACAGCACAAACAATGTCCAGTCATTTATTAGTAGGGGAACACAGAAGTTTCCCTACTGATGTTCTGTACAAATTATAAAACCACATCATTATTTTTACTAAAGTCTGTTACCATGGGCATTGCTATAGTATAGGCATCTTGGAGTTCTAGAATTTCTAAAAGTTTAGCAATCTTTTGTTTTTTGCTGAGGAAAAAAGAACCATCTGCTTCTTTTTCAATTTGTATGACTAGATAAAATGGAGCATCTCCTAATTATTTCAGTTTAACTCCCTTGTTCAGGCAATGCCCAATTACTGTGTAGTCTTTATCTTTCTGGGTGGCAATATAACCACCAGTGAGTTTAGGCATGCAATGGTTTCTAACTCCAACAATGGCAGCAAATGCTCCACAATGAAATCTCCACTCCTGTTTAATAAGATAAACTCCTCCACCAGATGTACACATGTAGATACACACACTAATGACAACAATTGCTTTTCAAACCCTACAAGCCCTACAAACTCTTGCTTCCTGCTCTGAGGGTCCTGTATACATTTAAAGGTTGAGATATTGGTCTAGACTATATAGTAGAGGGTAGTGAGTGGAAGAAAGATCTTCTGCTGGTAAAGAAAAGACAGAAGAATTATAGCAGAAAATCAGCATATTTTTTCCTTCCTAAATCACATACCCTTGTGCTTTCTGTGGTCTAGGAAACCATATAGTCCTTGAGGCATGCTGCTAGTGATAATAAATATGAACTTTTTAGTTTTGCCCAGTACTTACAGGAAAATGTTTGTTGTCACTATCTCAGGTGTAGTGAATCTTCAGTCACCCTCAGACAATTCCAAAAGGTGTCATTGATCAGATTAGAACTAAATACAGATTAGGACACTAATTTAAGAATATCAAAGAAATGAAGAAGAAAGCTAGTAATTTTCTCAAGAGGTTGAGAACCTTTGACATGTATAATAATGTGCCCCCGCCCCCCCAAAAAAACCCCACAAAAGGATTATTCAGATGCCCTATAACATTTATGTTTATTATCCTTTAAAAAGCTCAAGTGAATTCAAGGTATGTGGATGTAGCAGGGTAGGAATCACATAGCCCTCGTTGTTGGACTGAAACTCCCATCAGCCCTAGACAGAATAGGCAATGGTAAGGAATGCTGGGATTTGCCATTCAGCAACATCAGGAGAGTTACATGATTCATACTGCTAACATAGGGGTGGAACTTTACCCTACAATAGACTGGAAACAGAACATTGTTTGGGAGTCAGAGAATGAGGTAAATTATTATATCTGAATGCATTTAAGTTAGAGATCCCATTTAGCTGTATGGTCTAAATGCAATGAAGGTTAGTTGGATGTTTTTTAGATGGTAACCTACATCCTGACTTAAAGATGTAAGATGCTGCCAACACAGCTGGTCTGACTTTTCATAGCCTTATGATTGATTGTGAAACTGAAGATTATCCAAGGGATTTGTTCCTAATATTTAACCAGAGAATACTTGCTTGGCAAGTGTATGGAGGTGGTATGATTCACAATAAATATGACTTATAACTCAATAATATGTTGGTATCGGCACAGAAGTGAAAAGCATTTGGCTGTGGTGTAATTTTGATTAGTATTAGCTTCTATATCAATTCCTATTCTACTCTGAATCTTGAAAGAATTTACAGAATGAGATAACATCTAATCATGACCACGTTGGATAGGAACATTTTAATTATTCAGTGTTCTTTATGAAGATATGAGCAGACTGAGCATCCACAAAAAGTGTAATAACAAATAGTGCATGATTAAAAGATACATAAGTGCTTAATGTATTTCACCACTATAACCTTTTAATAGGTCATTGCAGCAGTATATTTATTATTCTGGAATTAGGCTAAAATTAATCCACTTATTTATTATTTCTGCTATGGAGATATCATGTTTAAAGCTGCTTTGTATTGCACAGAGTCATGATTTGATTATGTATTTTAAGCCCAACTTGTCTTCCAATATGTGAGAATTATCTTGAAAAACAGGGCAATAGATTGAAGAGTCTATCTATCTATCTGTCTATCTATCTATCTATCTATCTATCTATCTATCGAGAGGACAGTTTTTTTTAATTTTATTGAATTAAAAAGAAAATATATACAATACAAATACAAATACACAATAACACACTACAATACATTATCATACAAACACATATAAGCAAACAAAAAATAAAAAAATAAAAAATAAAAAGAACAAATAAAAAAAGAAAAACAGCACAAACAAGGAAACAAAAAGGGAAATTTTACTTTCACTCTTCTCTAACTTACTCTATCTCTCTTATACTATACTCTATAACTATCCTCTTCTTCTTTCTTCCACTTCTTTTACACTCTTCATTCCTACTCTATTCTTATATTCCTTTTACCTACTCTTACCTTCCTTTCACTTACTCTAACCTTCTACACTTCCTAAATCTTTCTATTCTTGTTTTCTCTTCTATCTTTCCTTATTCCCTTATACTACAGTACTATCTTCTCTCACATACAAACATCTACACTCTACCACACTTACCAACTTCCTTGATATCCCCCATGAATTATTCTTGTACTAAATTGACTTTCTACTATGTTTTATCCTCTTGTAGGTCCATATTTCCCACGTTAATTACTATCAAATTATTATCATATTTTCAATACAGTACAATATTTATATTCAACTCACACTCTCTTGAATTTCTAAAATAATATTTTACAGAATCAGCATTGCAGATTTACCCCATTTTCCCCCCGTATATTCAATAACTTCCGACCAATCTTCTTTAACATAATCTTTCCCTTCATCCTTCATAGCCTGTGTTAATAAATCCATTTCTATACCTTCATATAGTTTCATTATGCAGTCATCAATCGTTGGGCTTGTTTCGCTTTTCCATTTTTGTGCATAACATAACAGGACAGTTTAATTTTTTGTGCCTAACAGGACAGTTTAATGAACTCATTTACTAATCTATTTTTGCTCTAAGTTCCTGTTCAGACTGCTGTCACTCCTATTTTGGCAGAAAGGTAGGATATAAATCAAATAAATAAATAAATAAATAAATAACTTTATATCTCATGTCTCTCACATGAATAGAGAAGGGGAAGGAAGGGGGCAGGAGATTCAGACCATAAAGATCTGGCTGATCTGTGCTCTGGGAGAGGAAACAAGCAGGTGTACTCCATTTGAAAACAGAGCCAGTGTGGTGTAGTGGTTTGAGTATTGGACTAGGATTCCAGGAGACCAGGATTCAAATCACTGGGTGACCTTGGGCAAACCACATTCTCACAGCCTCAGAGGAAGGCAATGTCAAACCTGCTCTGAATGAAATGTTGCCAAGAAACCCCCATGATATCTTGTTGTTTTGTGCCTTCAAGTTGTTTCCAACTTCTGATGATTAAGGCAAACCTATAATGGGGTTTTCTTGGCAGGTTTCTTCAGAAGGGTTTGTCATTGCCAGGTTCCAAGGCTGATAGAGTGTGATTTGCCCAAAGTCATTCAGTATGTTTCCATGGCTAAGATGGGATTTGAACCCTGATCTCCAGAGTTCTAGTCCAACACTCAAACCACTGCACCATGCAGACTTTCGGGTTTGTCTTAGGGACACCATAATTGGAAATAACTTCAAGGAACTTAACAAACTCCATTTGAAGGAACTCAACCAATTCATTTCTCCCCCACCATCCGAGCTGAGACCAGCTGTTCCTTTATAATCTGAGTCACTTCCCTCCATCTCCTGGGCCTTGACAGGTGCAGGTGGTGGGAGGACAGGGAACTGCATATGTGGAGCTTCATAAACATTAAAGATCTTGCCCAGAAAGTGCAACTGGCAATAATTGCACATTTTGAAAAATGAGTCTGTGTAATTAGAAAAAAAGGTGGGAAATAAACATGTTGAGCCCAGAATGATATTACTGCACTATATTGATGGAAATATGCCAGTGAAGGTAGTACTGGCAGGAGGAACAAGGCCATGGATGTAGCAGCCATGAAAGTTGAGGCCTTGGAGAAACAGGCTGATCTGTTTCCCCCACCCAACCTTCCCTGAACTCATTGTGTACATTCCAAGGTTTGTCTGTGGAAAACATCAGTTTTGCATGTTATTAATGAAGAAAAACATACAAAAATATTATTAATATTTTTTGTCTTCTTGTTACCTGGCCACACCCTTTTGACAACAATTTGATGTTGCCATATGTGTGCCAGTTTTCATCGGTGAAATGTTGAAAGGTATGCATGTCTTGCGTAGTTTGGCCTTTCATCTGAAGAATGCTTTCCTCTGCTGCATACAAAGCTAAATATGGCAAAACAGAAGCACTTGAAGCAGAGGTGGATGATTTATGAGATAGATATATGAGTGTGCTAGCAGAGCATGCTAGCAGGGTACAAAACCCACAGGTACAGTCTAATTGTAAGCAAGTCCCCAAGACAAAATATCTGCCAGCTATATGAGTGGAAAGAAAAAGGCATCTAAGGAAATAAAAAATGTAGTGCTCCATTTGTTTTTTTAAAATGATAAACAGGAAACAATTGTGTGTTTCTGTTGCTGTAAACCAAACAATCTAACATGATAGTGCAAAAAAAGAAAAGAAAAAAGAACAAAAGGGAACATTGTAGGATTGTCAAGAGAATTTAGCATTTGAACAGGACACACAGAAAGAAAGAAATGTTCACAATCTAGAAGGGGGTTAAGATTCACAAGAATCCCCCCCTCAAAAAAATTATAGCCAACCACAATGAAATAAGAAGAGTTTGCTGAAAAAAACAACAGCTGAGTGCTGTGCACTGTCTTATCTTTGAAATTAGAATAATAACCTAAAATTATGAGTGAAGCTGATTGCAATAGAAAGCTTTATTTTAGAATTGGATTTGAGTGCATCATTTTCCTCACAAGTATAGAAAATTCTGAGGTCAAAACTGAAGGATAAGCAAGAGAAAGAAGTAGATAAATGGCTAAACAGAGCCACAGGTTAAGTAGTTGCTGTGACTGGAAAGCTAGAGGTATTATTTATCTTAGGAAAATCATTGGCAAGCTCATTGCAGTTCTGAAGGGCTATAGGAAATGAGAAGTTAAAACAGCCTAGCTGCTCTGAATGTAAACATTAGGAAGATAAACAGCCAAGGATTTAGCAGCCAGTACCTTAAGTCTAGAGCAGGGGTAGGCAACCTTTTTGAGCCCGGGGCCGGTTTGCTGTCTCTCAGACAATTGGGGGGCTGAAGCACCAAAAATAAATAAATAATTATTGTTGTTTTATTGTTTTATTTTTGTATATTTAAACTTGTTGGAATTTGGTTTTAATTTGGTTTTAATTAAATCTGGTTTAATAGTTTTTTAAGGGGTGGGTGGGAAATACGTTGTATTATTTTAATGTTGTGAACTGCCCAGATTGGGTCACCAATGGGCAGTATATAAATAAATTTTATTATTATTATTATTATTATTATTATTATATAAATAAACATATTTTTTTTTAAAAAAATAATTTTTTTAAAAAATATATGCATGCACACTCTCTCAGCCCCAGAAAAGCCATGGCAACCCCCCCTGTGGAGATTTTGCTAAGAAAACCCCAAGAACAAGTAATAACAACAATAATCAACATCATCCTGGCAGGCGGCGGTGGCGGCGGTGGGCAGTGGGGGTGGGGTGGGGGGCGGCGGTGGCAGTGGCAGAACCGGCCTGGGACCGGTCCAAAGGCCTAGGGGGGCTGCATCTGGCCCCCAGGCCTTAGGTTACCTACCCCTGCTCTAGAGCAGTGTGCTATAGCAGTTTGAGCTTTGGACTATGCAATGGACACTAGGGTCCAAATCTCCATTCAGCAAAGGAAGCCCACTGGGTGACAGGCACTCTCAGCCTCAGAAGGAAGCAAAGACAAACTGCTATCTGGCCTGAAGCATTCATACACTTTACCATTTATAGTATTTTGAATAACATACAACAATATTTAAGCTGTAATGGAAAATTATCAAGCAACCACCATGAAAGTACCATTTACTTGATGGAAGAGTCAGAATACCATTTGGATGCTTACTTTGTTTTTCCTTGAGATTCCCAAGAGCCTAATAACTCTGCAGTTTCTAAATTTTCCCTGGTTGAGGATACTTCTACCTTACCTTGGTCTCATTGTCACTTTCTGATCTTTCCATTTATAAGAAACAGTGATTTGACCCAGTAACTAAAACATTTCAGAAGAATGGGTCCACCCAATTGAATTTTGCTTGTTAAATTTGTGGCTGTTTCCTTCTCTCAAAGGGAAAACAAGGATTGTTTGAAGCATGCCTCTCAGCTTGAAGATAAAGATGTTCTTGACTGTCCCCATCTCTGCTTGGCAATATGCTTAGACTAGACATCCCAGTGGCAATATTCCAGCAGACATTTTATAAATGAATAAGAATCTGTCAAGGGGTCGGGAGGGGTAGTGGAGCAACCTGAATGTAGAATCAACTGGATAAATATTGCTTCCCAATGAGTGGAGTTCTTATCATATGCCTTAAAAGTAAGAGCTTAAACCTGAGGTAGGAGTCTTGTAGCCTTTGAGATGTTGGATTGCAACTCCCAGATTTCCTCACCATTGGCTAAGGTGGCTAGGTCTGTTAGGAATTGCAGTCCAACATTAGAGAGCCACAAATCTTTTCCAAGATTTACAAGCATTTTGGTTAATTTAAATAGTAGGAATTTCATGTCAGAATTTCTTTTTCCCCCTATTACTTGCCTCTCTCTACCACTGTTATAGCTTTCAGTGTTCTAAGTATATGTACATTAATGTGCAGATGATGCTGGTGACTTACAGTGACTTGCTATAATGTACTACTGGTGTTATACAGTGTAATGCGAGTCAAACATGTGCTGGCTGTTAAGAATGGGATATAGCCAGGAGTACCTGCCAGATGAAGTGGCCTCCTGAATACTAAAGTATTGCTATGTTGGCCACATCCCCTTTTCATGGCTTGTCTTAGAAATCAGCCAGTCAAAGACTCTGCTGGCACAGGTTCTCTGTTGGTTGAGATTAACCTGAAAAAATTCCAGCATAGGAGTGGAGAAAGGGCAAGGTGGGAAGAGACAACCTATGGCAAATGCAAACTGCCCCCAGCTCAGGGACATAGCTGCTATGCAGATAGAAAGATAGGCCAGGGCTAGGTTATTCATAAATAATTTCCAAGGACAGAAGCTGTCTGCATTCAGTGCAGCCTCAGAACTGGCCTAGATTGGAGAGCAGAGCAATTCCAGCAAAAGTTATTTCCTTGGGATGGAGTCCTCCATTTACTCCCCTTAATGTCTTGCAATGACACCTGGGGCTGAATTAAAATGTCGATCCCAAGTAGACTAAACCCACTGATTTAAGAGACCTTGCTAAATCAACACTGATGCAAATTCAGTTTAATAATCACATCAAATCTGTTATTGCTTGCTTATTGTTAACTGTCCTTGAAGTCAACCCCTACTCATGGTGAACCTGTCGATGAGATGTTTCCAAGACCTCCTATCCATAACTGCTCTGCTTAGGATATGTAAATTCATATATGTGGCCTCCCTAATTAAGTCTGTCATTCTAGCTTGTGGTTGTCCTCTCTTTCTACTTCTCTCCACCTTTCCTAGCATTATTGTCTTTTCTAATGAGTCATGCCTTCTCAATGATGTGGTCAAAGTACAAAGTATCTTGGCTTCCAGGGAGATTTCAGGCTTGTTCTGTGCATTCATTTTTTATTTATTTTTTATTTTTTATTTTTTGCTGTCCACAGTATCTTTAGCACTCTTCTCCAGTACCACATCTCAAATTAAATGATTTTCTTCTTATGTGCTTTCTTCACTGTCCAGCACTCACATCCATACATGGTGATGGGGAATACAATGGCTTGGATCAGGGGTAGGAAACCTTTTTCAGCCAGGGACCGGGTTGCTGTCCCTCAGACAATTGGAGGGCTGAAGCACCATAAATAAATAAATAAATAAATAAATAAATAAATATTAAAAAAATAAATAAAAAAAATGCATGCACACTCTCTCAGCCCCAGAAAAGCCATGGCAAAACCCCTGTGGAGATTTTGCCAAGAAAACCCCAAGAACAAGTAATAACAACAATAATCAATATCATCATGGCGGGCGGTGATGGCAGCAGGGGGCAGCGGGGGGGGGGGGGGGCGGCGGCAGCAGAACTGGCCTGGGGCCAGTCCAAAGGCCTCGGGGGGATGCATCTGGCCCCCGGGCCTTAGGTTGCCTACCCCTGGCTTGGATGATTCTAACTTTAGAGCTCAGTTCTATATCTTTACTGTTTAGAATTTTTTCCAGTTCTTTCATAGCTGCCCTACCCATTCTTAGTTTTCTTATGTTTTGGCTGCAGTTTGCATTCTAATTCATGTTTTATCCTTGGAACTCTTTTACTATTTTGATGTACTCATTGTCTAGGTTGTATGTATATAGGTCCTCCTTGGTCATTATTTTTCTTTGCTTAATATTCAGCGTTAAGCCTAGCTTTGCACTTTCTTCTTTGGGGCTATGCAGACGGGCAGCTCTGGGCTGCCCCTGTTAGCCATGGATCGGGGCCGTGGCAACTGTGCGCGCGGCCCCGATCATCCCTTTTGCTACCCCTGAAAAGAGCAGCAAAATGCCGCTTCTTTCAGGGGTGGCAAAAGGGCAGTCTAAAAGCCGGTGTGTGGCTCTTTAGCACCCCTTTCAGGTCAGCGCATAAAAACGCTGCACCGGGAGGACGTCCTGACACCACATACAGTGCGTAACGGCACGCGGTGTCAGGATGTCGTTGGGCTGGGGTTGGGGCGGCCAGCGTGCGGCTGCCCCTCCCCATCTCTGCCTTCAGGCCGGCCCTTTGGGCCGATCTGTAGAGGCCCTTAGACCTTCTTAAATAACTGTTCTAAGTCTGTGGTGTTTTCTGCTAGTAGTATGATGTCATCCACATATCTTAGATTGTTAATATTCCTTCCTCCTATTTTTACTCCTCTTTTCTGAGTCTAAGCCTGCTTTTCTTATGATACTTTCTGCATACAAGTTGAACTTATAGGGTTATAGAATGCAGTCATTTCCCTTCCAATTCACTCTGATTTATGGCAACCCTCTCCTAGGATTTTCGTAGTAAATTTTATTCTGAAGGACATTGTCATTGCCTTTCCTTAAAGGATGAGAGAGTGAAACTTGCCCCCACATCACCCATTGGTTTCCATGACTGAGTGGGGATTTAGAGCCTGGTTCCCTGGAGTCTTTGTCCAGCACTGAAACCACTATATCATGGTGGCCCTCATATCTAATTGGGATTGATAACTGGATTTAGCTCTACATCAGAGGCATCGTGAGAAATGCCAGGCTGCCAACAAAATCTTGTATCTATAGCAGCAAAGAAAAGACCAGCAACAAAAAAATAAAACAATGTATCTTTAGTTACAAAATAAATTATACTACTGCCATTGCTAATGGTGGTCTCCATGAAATTACTGAAGAGCCATCCCTTTCCCAGGATAAATTCAGGGAAGTGGTCCTCCCTTGCTGCATTTCTCTGCTCACATATTTCATGACAAATTTCAAGAGTTCAATGCACACAGCTCTAGTGGATCTTTGAAAAGATGTCATTACAATTCTGCCAGTCTGCAGTTACAGAAAAGGAGCAAGATCCATTTGGCTGCAATCTATACCCATGTGGTAAGTCTTCAGTCCTTTTACATTGCAGGCTAGGATGGCTTTAAGCTCTCCAGAAGACTAAATATTCAGTACAGGAAGGGGTTAAGAACAGATTCTGACTGTGTGGAGCAACACCAGGATAGAAGTGAAATAATTTGATGCATTAAAATCCTATCCAAATCAGCCTTGCTCTTGCTTTTATGCAAGGGCTGAGCATTCTGTAGTGTGTTTCCAGCAAGAACAGTCTGGCAAATTGTGTTTTTTTAAAAATACTCTTACTAATGTAACATCAATAGTTTTTCTTAATTTTTTCAGTGGCCAAATGCCAATATCTAAACAGAAAATATATAATTCACATCTGCTGGATTCATTCACATTGACACTGAAGAACCATCTGAACTTTTGCAAATGGACAAAAATCTCTCCATTACAAATATCAATTTTAATTATCCACTGAGCAAGGACAGATCAGCTGCAGTTTTTAAAATAACAGCTTTAAGAATAAGTTACAGAAAGAGGGATGGATGAAGGGGTGTATGGTGGGACTACCACATTTGCTGGGGATAAAGGCACAGGACTCCCATGAAAGTGGAAAAAGCACAAATTACCCCTCCTTTTTTTTAACCTGAGAGAATAATAATAATAATAATAATAATAATAATAATAATAATAAAATTTATTTATATCCCGTTTATTGAAAGAGACAATCCAAGCATCTTACATAAAAAAAACCCGTACAATATAACCCCTAAGACCAACCCACCCCCCTTAAAACAGTATTAAACATCTCATAGTTAAAATAATCAAACCATTTATAAAAACATTTGTAGACCAACAAAACAAAACAAAACAAACAAAACAAAACCCGGCCAACCTCACAAAACATTCCTCATCCATCAGAATGACGGGGCCACGAGAGGATAAAGGAGGCCGGGTAACCTAAGGGGGCCGGATAACCCGAGGGGGCCGGGAAGCCCAGGGCTGGGATAATTAATCTGGAAAGGCCTGCCGGAAGAGATCCGTTTTAACAGCCTTTTTGAAGCTGTCTAAGGATGTCAGCTGACAGATCTCGTCCGGCAGGTCATTCCAGAGTTTGGGGGTGACAGCAGAAAAAGCCCTCTGGGAGGTCGTCACAAGCCTCAATTTTTGAGGCTGCAGCAGGTTCCTCCCAGAGGACCAGAGAGCGCGGGGAGGATTGTATGGGAGGATGCAGTCCCTGAGATAGCTTGGACCCAAGCCATTTAGGGCTTCAAAAGTAATAACCAACACCTTGTACTGCGCCCAGAAGCTAATAGGCAGCCAGTGGAGGGATCTCAAAACAGGAGTAATGTGGTCCCTCCTAGATATACCAGGAATGAGCCTCGCTGCCATGTTTTGAACCAACTGAAGCTTCCGAACTAAGCACAGGGGTAGCCCCATGTAGAGCGTGTTACAGAAGTCAAGGCATGAGGTTACCAGTGTGTGCACAACAGTCTCGAGATCCCTTACTTCCAGAAAAGGGCGCAGCTGGCGTATCAGCCGAAGCTGATAACAGGCGCTCCTGACTGTCGCATTTACCTGATTTGTCATCAGGAGTGACGAGTCAAGGAGCACCCCCAGACTGCGAACACAGTCACTGGAGAAGAGTGTGACCCCATCCAGGACTGGAGGTTGCAACTCAATTCTTGATTTTGGGGCCGCCACCGTGAGCACCTCCATCTTGTCTGGATTCAGTTTCAATCTGTTTTTCCTCATCCAGCCCATTACCACTTGAACACATTCATTGAGAGAAGAGATGCCATTGGAATTCGAGGCTGACGAACAAGACATGGAGAAATAGATTTGGGTGTCATCAGCGTACTGATAACACCCAGTACCATAACTCCGTATTATCTCACCCAGTGGCTTCATAAGATGTTAAATAACATTGGGGACAGAATAGCCCCCTGAGGGACCCCACAAGTGAGGTCCCTCTTGCAGGAGCTACAGTCCCCGAGCAGCACCCTCTGGGATCTGCCTGAGAGGAAGGACCGGAACCACTGAAGAGCAGTGCCCCCGATACCTATCCCCCACAGGCGGTCCAAGAGGATGCCATGATCTATCATGTCGAAAGCCGCTGAGAGGTCTAGGAGCACCAACAGGGTCACACTACCCCTGTGGATGCTCAGACGCAGATTGTTGGTCAAGGCAACCATGGCAGTCTCAACCCCAAAGCCTGTCTTGAAGCTGGCTTGAAATGGGTCTAGATAATCGGTTTCATCCAAGACAGCTTGGAGCTGAAGAGCAACCACCCTCTCAATCATCTTGCTCAAAAATGGCAGCAATGACACAGGCCTATAGTTTCTCATATCCAGGGGGTCAAGGGAAGGTTTTTTCAGAAGCGGCCTAACAGCCGCTTCCTTCAGACAAGATGGAAGATGTTCTTCCCTAAAGGATACATTGATGATATCTGTGAGGAATCTCACCAATGCATCCCCCCCTGGACGGCCAGCCATGATGGGCAAGGGTTGAGAGGGCAAGTTGTCTTCCTCACCTTACCAAGCAGCTTGTCCACGTCCTCGGTACTCACAGATTGGAGCTGATCCAGTATAACTACATTGGCGGAGTCGCTAGACGCCTCGCCTATGGACTCTGTTTCAATAGTGGCATCTAAGTCGGCTCTTATCTGAGAGATTTTATCTGCAAAGTAGTTGTTAAACGCGTCACAGCAGGCTGTCACAGGGTTCAGTAAGGGGTTTGGCACAGGTGGCACCTGCGTCATCTCCCTCACCACCCTAAACAGCTCTGCTGGACGGGACTCTGCAGACGCAATACGAGCAGAGGAGAAAGCTCTCTTTGCTGCACGCATTGCCTCCCAATAGGAACGAAGAAAGTTCCTATGGCGAGTTCTGTCAGATGAGAGTCAAGTCTTCCGCCACTTGCATTCTAGCCGTTGTCCAACCTGCTTCATCTTCCTAAGTTCTGGCGTATACCAAGGCCTCCGGTTAGAAGCGGGTTGGCATGGGGGCTTGGGAGCGATCGTGTCGATAACCTTGGTAAGATCAGTGTTCCATGTATTAACCAGCGCTTCAACAGGGTCACCAGCATTCCCAACCATTAAACCCTCCAAGGCTTTCTGGAATCCAAAAGGCTCCATTAGCATTCGAATGGGTCCACCACCCCCGGAGGGGCAGACATTGGCTCTCAGTTCCGTCTTGACCAGGAAATGATCCGTCCATGACAATGCGGAGGTACTTACCATCTCCACCCATGGATATTCCTGTTCCGTACTAAAGACCGCATCGAGTGTATGACCTGCACAATGTGTGGGCCCGATGACCAATTGGGATAGGCACATGTTTGTCATGGTCTCCATGAACTTCCGAGCCGCACCTGTTAAGCTGGTCTTGAGCGGAATGTTGAAGTTCCCTAGAACTATAAGTCTAGGGGTCTCCAACAATAGCTCAGAAACAAGCTGTGTCAGCTCGGTCAGGGAGTCTGCTAGACAACGGGGTGGCCGGTAGACTGGCAGAATCCCCAAACTATTCCTGGTCTTCAGGCTAAGGTACATACACTCGAAATGGGCTGTGTTCTGGACAGGTATGCTGGTCAAGGTCAAGGTGTTCTTATGAACCAGCGCCACTCCACCCCCCTGCCCACTTCCCCTCACCTGCTCACTAACAGAATACCCGGCTGGGAGGGTCTGTGCTTATACAGCAGTGCTATCCTCCCCCAGCCAGGTCTCTGTAAAGCAAGCCAGGTCGGCATCCTCATCCAGAAGATCCTGGATGATGTGGGTCTTGTTTTTAACCGATCTGGCATTGCAAAGGAGCAAAGTGAGGTTCTGTGGAATGGTTGGTCTGCTCTCCAAGCCATTCTGGATAACAGAGGGAACTGAATGTGGGATAGCTTTCAAACAGCGATCCCACTTTCTTTTGTAACATGTGTTCCTTCTGTTCCAACCATACCTCCCGTTCCCCTGCCCAACTCCAATAGTGTCCTCCAGCTCAACTTTATGGTCAACATCCACTGGAATTGTGCTGGAGGACTTACAAATGCCTAGAGAAGTGTCAACTGGATGACCTAGAGATTCCTAAAGATAATATATTGATCAAATCTATGAATAATCAAATCCACAAAAGTCAAAGCTACAAATGTTGGGCCTCCACTGTATATATCAGGTTGAGAATGCTTTGACTATGGTCAGAATATGAGGCAAATTTAGCTTCATCGATGAACTGGAATACTGGAATACGAAACCAGGTTTTACTTGTATGAGATTAAAGTTTTCTTGTCATCAACACCTTTTGAAGAAGAAAAATTGCTTCTGGGTGCAGTTTTTAGTGTCAGCCTTGTTACAGTGGTGGGTGATATTAGGCCCTCCAGATATTGGCAGCAGCTTCCATCAATCCCAGGCAGCATGACCCAATGAATGTTAATACAACTTAGGGCCTTTACAGACTGCCAGAAATAATGCAGCTTGAGGCCTCTTTAACTGTCCTGGCTCAATGCTAGGGAATCATGGGAACTGTATTTTTTTTCTGGGACATTGAGCCTTCTCTATCAGAGAGCTCTGATGCCATAATAAACTACAGTTCCCAGGATTCTTTAGCACTGAGCCAAGACAGTTAAAGTGGCCTCAAGCTGCATTATTTTTGGCAGTCTGTAAAGGCCCTTAGAGACAAACCTCTATTTATTGAATGCTTTATTTAATTTATATACTGCTTTCCCCCCAGGATGGAATCCAAAGCATCTTAAAAGTAGTTTAAAACAAAACATTAGGTAAAATTTTATTTTACAAAAGTTAATAAATAAATAGCAATTCTATTGTTTAGAAATTTCAGTGATGCTAAATTTTCTCATATGTAATTATTATTATTTTTCTATTTCTTCTAGGCTAGCCATGTATTCAACTATGCAGAAGACAGTCCTCTACTTGAAGACAGCATCATGATTATAAATTGATGAGGTACACAGCTCATATGGTAACTCTGGTGAGAAGTACTGGGTTTTAATTTATATTAATGTAATTATTTCTAAATGCCCCTCTCTCCATATAACGAAACATGGCAATTATAATCAAATCCGTGCCCTTGTTTTGATGACACTCCTTCTTCTCCTCCTGTTTTTCATCAATGTGTAAGTATCTGTCTTATAACTGTTGATGTTGTGTGCCTTAAAGTCGCTTCCAAATTATGGTGACCCTAAGGCAAACCTATCATGGGGTTTCCTGGGGCTGAGAGAGTGTGACTTGCCCAAGGTCACCCAGTGGGTTTCCATGGCCAAGAGAGGAATCAAACCCGGTTTCCAGAGTTGTAGTTCAATGTTCAAACCACTACATCACACCAGCGTCTTTGCTAGACAACATATTTAAGCTAGTATTTAAGACAAAATTTTCTTTGTGATTACACACTCATTGTCTGGCAGAGATTAATTTGTTCCTGTCAGATACAGCTGCCTTATTTATTAGAACTACCAGAAAGCAGCTATTTGGTCAAGATGTTCCTCCATTCGTTTAAGGTAGGGGTCGGCAACCTACGGCCCGCTGGCTGGGTGCAGCCTGCGGAGGCCTTGGGACTGGCCCATGGCCGGTCCTGCCACTGATGCCGCCACACCGTGCTTGAGCACGGGCACCATTTTGGCATCCAAAATGACACCCACGCTTGCGCACGCATGCGCATAGCGGCGGGCACCATTTTGGATCGCCCAACGGTGCCGATGTCATGTGCATGTTCACGCCGCCACCGCCATTGGGCATTCCAAAATGGCGCCTGCTGCCGTGCCCATGCATGCACAAGTGCAGCTGCCATTTTGGAATGCCATTTGGAACACCCAGCCCCAGCGCCATTTCCCCCTCCCCCCGGCAACAAAAGTTGCCGACCCCTGATGTAAGGGATGGGATGCTTTCCTCCAGCTTTTGATTTTGAGCTGTCTGTACCATAACACACTCTGGCCAAGAATCCTCCAGGCCCCAGGAGGAGATTTAGGCAAGCACAAGAAGCTGAAGGAGCAAGGAATAAGGGGAAATTGAGTTAGTCCATGATTCTGATCTCTGCTCCACTCATGGGGGAAAAAACAACCTATGGTCCAAACCAATGCTTGTAAATGTTCTCTCATATTTATACATAATGCCCTAGAACTTGGGAAACCTATAACCTGAGTTTCCTTTCAATTGTTCTTCAACACTATCTTCCAGTCATGATTTGTATTGATGATGATAGTGTTAAAAGTTTAGTAATTTTGTAATACTATGTTCAGACATAGTGATTTCATATGATGTAGCACATGTATTTGTGTTTGCAAGAGGTAGTACTAAAAATGAATGAAGGTCAACATCCATGTTTCTCTTTGGCTTCCATTGTTGCTCTTGTTGTTCTTACATCCTGATAAATGAGTAAACAGATGAACGATGAAGCCAGGCATATGGCATGTTGTACCAGGCCTAGTTTAAAAAGGTGTTCTTGCTCATTACCATATCTCACTTGACTGGATGAAACAGTCTTTTATTTCACCCAATGCTGGCTTATACTATATAGTAGCATGCCTATTTTTTCTTGCTTTATATATTCTTCCCTTTAAAATATTGATCTTGATGCCTTCCCCTGAGGGAGCAAGGAGAATAAGATTAGTAAGCAAAGCATTGTAATCTTCTGTTTCTTTATCATTTAATTCAGGCTACACTTTTCTTCTTGAACTTTGGAAGTTCTTTCTGAAATATAATTGCCATGTAGGGGAATCACTGCAAGAATGACCACAATACACCCATTTGGAAGGAAAAGGCCACAACTTTATTGACAACAGCTGAAATGTAGGGCTGGCCCACAAAGCAGGAGGTCTGGATCTGTCATTGACCAATCCTATATTGATCAATGAACCAGTTTGCTTGGTCACGGCCAAGTTTTGGGATGACAAAAGGGATAATGGGTTAATTGCCCATCGGCATCTCAGGTAACTGGTTGATCACATGTTCACATCTCTACCCCTTGTTACTGGGGGATGCTGAATCAGTGTTGCCCCCACAATGGCAACACTGCAACTCTCCCAGCACCCCTGGGTCACTATTGGACTCCTGATAGCTATGTAGACTCACCTTGAAACTGTTAACTTTGGAGCACAACTTCCAGATTCCCATGTCAGCATGGACATTGGCTGTGTTGGCTGGAAGATTCTGGGAGCTGTAGTTCAAGAGTATTACTTCCAAGATTTGAATAAAATGATACAGTTTAAGTAGCTTTAAAAGTCATGACAAGCTTTTGAAGTTACTGTTCATCATAAGATAGAAACAAAAAAATTAAGTCCATATCCAGCTCTGGTTTGAGCAACTTGCTGTGAGATTGCCAGATTTGCCTTGAGATATGGGATTCACTTGAACTCAGTGCAAACCCATAATAAATATGTTGTGATCCTCATCCTCATCCTCATCAACAGCAGCAAAAGCAGGAGAATTAAAACAACCTTTTTTAATTAGTTCACTTTCCACTGTTTAGAAGATCTGTCATATTCTGATGCTTCTTTCACCGTTGATTTTCATTTCTTCCTATAAATTCCAGGACATATTCTTTTTGATATCAAGTAAAATTCCATTTTCCATGATCTTTCTCTATAGACTCCTAGGGACTAAATTCCTCATTCTACTTTCACTTTCTCCAACCCTTGCAGGTTATTGTACAGCTTCAAACTGTGTCCTAGCACTTTACATACCTGTGTTCACCATCTAACTTGAAGTACAATTAGAGTGAAAAAAATCCTACTGTTCTCTCCATTTTTTCATACTTCTGAAACCAGTAACCAATTCAATAACTTTCTCTTTATAGCTTTAATAGTATGCTTTGTTCTCAATAGCTTTCTTCTGCAAACTGATGGCTTTTAAGTTGATTTCTTTGGTTCTCTCTCCCTTTTCATTTGTAGTGTCAGACTAAATCTACTGCACTGCAAAAGTTAACCTATACACTCTGACTTTAGTAATCAATTAATTCTGCTTAACTTTCATGCTCATCTTCCCATTGGTTAACACATTAACTCAGAGCAGGTTAACAGGCATGGTCTGTAAGCTTGTCCAACAATCCATTCATTAGTTTACAAACACAATCTATTAGCATCACCTTTCAGTAAGAGTGTGAAATAGACTCAACACACAGTAAGATAATAGCTCAGGTGAAACCTGTCAAAGAACTCCTAGACTGTATTTTTAATAATGGCCAGTAACATTGTAGGCATAAGGATCACCAGGACATATAAGTGTAGCAGACCCATTGAATCAATAGGATGGACCTCTGTATTACTCATAATTCAGCAACTGATTCAGTGGATCTACTTTAGTTGAGAAGAATCAGCAGGGGCTAATTTCCAGGATATTTTACATCCAAGTTAATGACTTAGGTGCCACTAAATTTATGAGGTTCCCCTTGTCTTGGGTAACAGGGAAACTCACAGAACTCTTATTACTTAGTAATGGAGCACTGGACACTGGAAATATTAATCCAAACTCAGTACTAGGTTTGAATTAAGTTGGGCACAAGGTCCTGCTGCATGGTTTTTGGACATTCACTGCACACCATGGACCAATTAATACTATTCTACAGTATTTTTCCCCCCACAGCCCTATTCCTTTTTTCACTCAGTTTATCAAGAAAGAGAAGAATTGAAAAATAACACTGTCAAGAACACTGAAGCAGAATTGAGACCCTGAACACTGCAATGCAGCACAGTAGGTAGCTGCTGGAAACAACTGTGTGCATCCATTGTGAGGTTGTTTAATCTTTGGAGCTCACTTTTATACTGTGTCTAGCCCTCCTTACCTGCTCATCAGCCTGTCCAGTCACTGAAACTTTTATCTGGTTTTCTGCCAGGATAATCCACCAATCCGATGTAGATTTTAGTGGGTTTTATAAATCTGGCTATCTTCTTTTAACTCAGGAGAACTCAGGAGCTTATCACATAACCTTTTAAAGAAAACTGTTTTCTAAAAAGAGCCACTGAGCCCAGCTGGGACCCGGGCTGCAGTCACCTGGCGATTTGGAGGTGACATACTGTGCAATAATTCCCATCCTAGCTGCATCCCTGGAGGCTTTTTCTGCTTTAAAAGGTAATGTGATAAAAGATAATTGCAAGGCTGAATTACACCTGGCCAGCTATCTTTTCCCCTATGTGTGTAGTGCTAGGTTCTCCCTTATTTATTGTTCTTAGTTTTGGTATCTTATTTTATAGTCAATCAGCTTAAATACCCAAACAAAACATATTCCCACCTAGAGCAGGCTATCTTAATCTTATAAGTGTTTTATTTCTTAACAAGTATATCATTAACACTTCATATTGAAACTTGCTATTAACCCACTTCATATTTTGCCTGAATTTGACAAAACATATAAAGAAAATAGTGTCCAGTCTATAAGAAAGGGATGTTGAGAAACAAGGCTGGCATATGACTTGGCATTATTATGTGCCTAGTGGAACAGATGGGCATTGGTAAATTTCCAAGACACCCTTGGTCATACTCTTTCTCTTTCTTCCTGCAATCTATCCTTGCTCTTAGGTGACAAGAACTGTGAGGGAATCATCTCTTTCTCCTAGACACCAAGCAGATGAGCTTGGTTGACAGGCTGCATCTACACCGTAGAATTAATGCAGTTTGACACTGCTTTATCTGCCATGGTTCAATGCTATGGAATTCTGGAATTTGTAGTTTTGTGAGATATTTAACCTTCTCTTTCAGAGGGCTCTGGTGCCAAAACAAATTACAACCCCCTGGATTTGATAGCACTGAGCCATGGCAGTTAAAGTGGTATCAAGCTGCATTAATTTTGCAGTGTGAGAGTTGCCACAGAAGCAAGTAAAAGGCAGGTGACAATGACTTAATCTGAATTTCATGTTGGAAGAAGATGATGCTGGGGAGAGAGGTAAAAAGGAGTAAGTAGAAGCAGTTGTGTGGAGAAAGACAGTGAAAGCACAGAATTAAGGGATGAAAAAGAATAAATCAGAGAGGTTATTAAGTGAATGGAAAGAGTAACAGAAAAAGGAGGAAGTGGGCTGGAAACACTTTTTGTGCCCTGAGAATTTAGTAATCACTGCTTACATTATTTCCATCAGCAAAGAGGAAGAAGATTACATTGGCCTTAACAAGAGCTAAGGATGTAATTCTTTTCTAATTTTGTTCTTGAAGGAAGCAACAATTAGTTTTAACAATGTTCTTCCCAGTACAAAAAAGTCTTTTCAAACTGTGCAGTTTTAAAACACCATCTATGGTTTGGGACTTATTCAGTGCAAAATCTGCACATGCTATTTTTAATTCAGGAAACACACATAAAAAGCTATAGTTGGGGACTTGCCAAATGGTGAAGTGTCTTGTGAGTCCAGGATTCTTCTCATCAGCATTTCCTGACACACAAGAAATATGTTTTTCAATCAGTTTCAAATATTATAACATTCTTTCCAGCCCTAGAAAGAAGCCCTGGATAATAATAGGTGAGATCTGACTTATAAGTAGAATCCTTTTGAAAGTAGATACTAAAGCATGAGAAAATAGGAACTCATGAATCCTAGAAACACAGCCTTCATACTTTGCCAATTTTCCTAGCAGAGCTGGCATTGATGGCCTCAATAATATCTTCCTTTATTTAACATATGAGACTAGTTTGCAAGGTTTACTCTTCTTATGAAAATTCAATATAGTAAACAGTTCTTGAATCCAAAGACCTATTTACAATAATTCTGTTAGCTCCTGTTTCCTATTTAGGCAGAAAAGCTTAAAAAAGTCAGAGTTAAATGTGCATGAAATAGCAGCTAAAGGATTGCCATCAGAACTCAAAAGTTGATGTCAAAGTAGACTGGCATATTTAAAAAACAAAATTGTTGGTTAACCAAAGTCATAGTACTTCAGGCAGCTCTGATGCTTCATTCTCTCAGTGTCAGTTCAAACACATGGAGGCAATGCTATGTGTCAGTTTGATGGAGTAATTATTTCCAGCCTCCCCAAAAACATTGTCATGTCGAGGTAATCATAAAGAGATGACAGTGAAAGTTTAAAGGGAAATTTAATAACAACACAAGAACAATGTTGCCTTCATTGGGAAGGTATGGGTATTATGTTCTAATGTGAAGATAATAATATGCTATCATGACAATTATACTGCTGCTTAAAACAAAATATTAAGCCTTAACATTTGTATTAAAGTCTATACTTTCTTTCTCCATCCAGTTCTCCAAAAATCTTTATAATGTTCTCACATAACAACAGTTACGATTGCAGCTTAAAGCTTGTAATGCATTGATGGCAGTCGTCTCTCAAAATTGGACTAGCATAAGAGTTTGAGATCTAAAATAACTTTTGCATTCATCTGAAATTCAGCAACATACAGAATGTTTACTTTGCATATCGACCTTTCTTTAAAAAAAAAAAAATTCAAAGGCTTCTGAAAATCTTCTCTGTGGCTGCTACCAGACTTTGCAACTCCCTTTCTAGAGTGTCTAGGGTGGCTCCCTTCTTGCTCTCCTTCCACCTGCAAGTAAAAATTCTCCTGTTCTGTAATTTTTTTAGGAACTGACTATGACGTTATCACACATGGGACAGAAAGAAAAAATAAAGTGGAAATGAGGCATCACGAAAATAAACGGGAAATAAACCTTGTTTCCGCAAACGTCATTACCTTAATTGCGAATTTACAGTAAGTGCATTGAACGTCCACACACAAGCGAAAATAGCCCATAAATGTAGTAGAAATGAGCCTCTTGCACATGTGCACATAGAGGAATGCTCGCTGGAACCATGGCAACAGCAGGGAAATGCTCCCTAATGCGCATTTGGCGATCACATTACAGTAAATTCGCAATTACCTTAATTGCTCAATTGCATTTCCTCCAAAGAACTGGATTTCAAAAGATCTCATTTCTGTCCACTTTCTGTCCACTTTCTGTGCGACGTCGTGTGAAAACACGGGCCACTAATCCAGTTTCGGTCTGGATTTTGTGTGGATTAACCAGCAGATTTGCCCCAGTGTGATAACGTCCTATGATGGACATTTAATGGTAGGATGTTTTGTTGATTCATTTAGTTTTCATGGATGTTTTGTTGATTCAGTTTGAAATGGTTTAAAATGGAATTTCAAATGGTTGTAATTCTGTAAAACAAACAATTGTTTTTAAATAACTATCTATATCTATAGATATATTACTGATGTTTTGTATGACTTATTCTATATTGGTTTTAATAAATTGTAAGCTGTCTTGATTCCTAGTGTTGGGGGAAAGGTGGGATGTAAGTGGAGGAGGAGAAGGAGAAGAAGGAGAAGGAGAAGGGGAAGGGGAAGAAACAGCTGCTTCTGCAACCATTGCTAGGTTTAACTCATTGAAAATTGTAAAGTAGTACACTTCTGGCCCACCCACTCACAGGCCCCTTTCCACATTCACTTATAAAATTCACCTTGTTTACAGCTTGCTTGAATATGAAAAAAGAAAGGGATTTTCAAGAGGTACCACAGTGGGTTTCATTTAGCTGGTTGAATCTCAAGATATGTGTTTGTTGTTAATTATTGCCTGGCAACCTGCTACTGATGTACAACAGAATAACACAGGTGTACATCCCTTTTATATCACTGCAGTGGAAGGAAACCACTACTTTCCTCATACAGTGAGTTCCACACCCTTAAAATCCTCCTTTCCCTCCTTCCCCAATACAGCCATATTCTGGCTGGAGAAGAGCAGGGATGGTTGAGAAGTGTCTTGATGTATCTGTACAGCTACATGTATATAACAATGAAAGCTTCCTCCAGGATAAGGAAAGGTAAACTTTAAATGGGGACAGGTCCTCCCAGATAGCTCCCAAAGTGAGGGTTTACACCAAGGTGGACAAAGCTGATTTTTGTGGTCCTTGACCAGATTCTTCCAAACACCCTATTTTCTCCCTAAAAAGGATAAATTTCATTTAGCTGGTTGAATCTCAAGATGTGTGTATGTTGTTAATTATTTATTCTGGAAACTTCTAGGAGCAACAATCCAAATCCTTTCAAATAAATGACAACCTCCCTCCCGCCAGCAATGTTTAAAATGAAAAACAAAACAAGACAAAAACACAAAAACAAAACAACAACAACAACAACAAAATCTTTTTTTCAGAACTAAAAGTAAAATTCCAGCTAGTTCTGGAGTGATTTGGAGGTATTCTGTGCAGTCCCTGTGGCTCCCGAAGGCCCTAAGGACAGAAAATGGACTGCTGGACCCACCACAGTTGCCCACCCTGGGTAATCTTAATTCAAGGCACAGGAACCTGTCTGCTGTGTCAGTAATGCAGAGCACCTTCCAAGATATATTCCAAACAATGTTCATGAAAAGTGTCAAGAGTTAAGTAATGTCCTCCATTTCACTTCCAATAAAAGTAAAGTACTGTGAGCAAGGGCAATGTTATTTTTCATGATTCCACACAGGTTTAAGTGCATTAGGTTTTCAGAGGCAATGTTGCTTACAGAATAATTCAGCAATATACCAAGGAGTGCTGGGATACCTTTGAGACAAATTGATTTATTACAGCTTTAGCCTTTGTGGGTGACAATCTACTCCATCAGATGGATGAAGTGAACTAAGAAGTGGTGGGTACATAAACACATGGTTTGAAATTCCTGTGGAGGATAACCCTGTTTAACAGGTTGAAGAGTTAAGATAATAGGGCTATTAATACACAACTAACCTGAAAAGCATGTGAGTTTGGAACACTTATTTCAGTGTTTAATGAAGCATCAAACAATCATAGGTAATAACAGATGTACTTGCCATTGTGAGGTATTGTTTTGTCTTTTATCTTCCAGAATAAGTGAATTGTGTTTATAAATTAAATGTATTGTATAATGTTTTTGTTCT
Source organism: Phrynosoma blainvillii (assembly GCA_026167975.1). Classification (NCBI taxonomy): domain Eukaryota; kingdom Metazoa; phylum Chordata; class Lepidosauria; order Squamata; family Phrynosomatidae; genus Phrynosoma; species Phrynosoma blainvillii. Next base: position 44,389,210 of record JANUYF010000004.1, on the reverse strand, counting down.
GAAGTGGCTACATTCTTGCTTAGTTGCAATTCTGATCTTAGAAGAGATTTCTTATGAACTTAACTTCACAGACAAAACCAAAACAAAACAAAGCAACAAAAACAAAACAAAACAACAAAGACCAAAACTAACAGCTCCAAAACATTTATCACTACAAGAAATCAATATTTTTATGTATTTTGATATGCATAATGCTCATTTTACTAATAGCTCAACATTTTATACTGATTTATCTAATGAGAAATTTTTGATGAGAAAGCAGTGTATATCAGCCAATTCTGGCATTTTGCTGCCTTGACTCTTTTTTGGGGGGGGAAAGGTGGGCTATAAAGATCAACATGAGCATCCTCCTCTTCCTCCTTCCTCCCCTTTTGGGTTGGGTTACATTCAATTGGATTACATTCAGATGGATTACATTCAGTTGATAATCTCAACCACAGTAGATCCATTGTAATAATGCAATTTATCCATTGTATCAATCGGACAACAAGGCATTAACTCTTGTGTAGATTTCATTGGCTCAGTGGGTCTGTTGTAGTTGGGATTAAAAATTGATTTATCTCTTTTATGTTTGTCCATTGACCAAAAGTTAGGTAGTACCACTGATAGAGATAAACTTGGGAATAATTCCAAAACTGAATGATAAGCTTGTTTTGGAGACCTGCATTCAGTGTTTTTATTTCTAATTTAGCTTGGCACATTTGATTACATTATCTGAATCTATATGCTCTGCAGAAGACTTTTACATGTGTACCAATTGCTAGTTGAAGTGGTCTTAATTGGCAAGAATTCAAACCATAATCTGGAAAATCAGTATGCAAAAGGATATGGTAGCACTTTATTTGACAAAGCTCACCTCTAATGGTTAAATGGTTCTTAGTCATATGACAAGATGATATTTTGGAAATTTTAAGTTCTTTCCTCTTTTTAATCTAGGTTGCATTAGAACAGAACTTTTTAACTTTTTATATTTATAAAGTATATGCACCAAACACAGTAGCCCATATGGACTCCATTTGACCCAGTAGTTTTTAGTAAAGCGAAATGCATGATGGATCTTCATTGCTTGGTGAATTGTCCTGCTTCTCACAAGCAATAGCTGGTGAAGTTGGGTGGGAACAGGGAAGCTCAAAAAATGATGATACCATGAATTTTGTTATATTAAGAGGTCCAGGGAAAGTTCTTGGGACTGCTACTTTCAGTAGTAGCTACACATCATGTACAGCATTTAGTATTTCCTATATTTTAAAATAATCTAACTAAACGTGGTACCCTTCAGGTGTACTGAACTGCATCTTTCTATTCTGACTAGAAGATTCTGGGGATTGCAGTCTACCAGGCCAGGAAAACATGTATACTTGCAGCAATGTTATGCAACAAAAAGCTGAACAATGGAACACAGAGATAAATCAAAATTGCATATGACATCTATGATAAGGCTTGTTATTTTTAAAAGCACATCATAATAAGAACTCTCCATATAAAGCTCAGTATTTGCATGTGGTTCATGCATCCTGTTCCTCATCTCATCAATCACAACTGGATTTACTCACTCAACTGCGTCTCACAATCCTAGCTGTATGCAGTTTCTCAAAATGCACCATTAATATATTGTCACTTTTATTGATATGTTTGTGGTTCCTTGCTGGTTTTCAAACTTGCAGCCATATATACTCTGTGACTCAACTGAAAGCTTTTGTCTACTTCATGGTTCGTGAAAGTGTGACCCACAGGGTCCAAAGCCCCCCCCCCAAATGTATTTACTTATTTGTCCTGAAATCCCCTGAATTTCTAGTGCATGGGGACACTTTTGTCATGTTTCTTGCGGGGTGTGTGTGCACATTTGAGCTGTTTTAGGCTCAGGGACAGCCATTTATCCAACAGAAAGTGAACCAGAAGTTGACTTTGGGGTAACTTTCTATTATAATGAAGGCTTCTCTTGGACCTAAAATAGCACGTGGAGCAACATATATGGCAAAATTACCCCTCATGCCCCCAAATGGTATTTTGGGACATTAAGGGTAAAAATCTTTTTTAAAATTTTGTTTTGTTTTGTTTGCATGTGTACTACAGCCTTTTGATTTCTCCTGGATGGGGACAAATGTGGCCCCTAATTCCCTACATTTGCCCACCCTGGGGGCAATGACTATGTTCTGAAGGCTTGAAAGCTTGTTTCTGGGAGTGGGAGGGATACAGAGGGATACACTTCAAATAATTTAACATAGGATCACAACCATTGAGTATGTTTAGTAAATCTACTTTATGAATGTACATACACATTCTCTATTTTATGAATGTAAAGGTAAAGGTAAAGGTATTCCCTGTTGACAAGGTTGTCAAGTTGTGTCCGACCTTAGGAGGTGGTGCTCATCTCCATTACTAAGCTGAAGAGTCAGCTTTGTCAGAGACATGGACCTCGAACTGCCAACCTGCCAATTTTGCAATCAACAGAGTCAGTGTCTTAACTACCTGAGCCACCATACTCAATGGTTGTGATCCTATGTTAAATTATGAGAAATGTAACCCTCTGTAAACACAGCTCCATATGTTCCCACCCCTAGAAACAACTTTTCAAGCCTTCAGAGCATGGTCATTGCTGTTTACCTGCCTGGAGGATGGATGGTGGGAAGAGGACCAGGCATACAGTTCTGCAGGCAAGGTGGGAATGAGAATTGAAGTTGCCGGCCTGTATCTCATAATTCATTGCAAATCTGGGAAAATGACTTCATCCTCTTTCCCCTGGTTACTGGTTGGTCACCTCTCTCCTTCCTGGCCAGTAAATCACTATGTCAGCACCCACAAAGCTTGGCAGTTGTCTTGTGTGGGTGCTTAAACACTGAGTAAGGAGGTCGTGAAAACCTCCTTGCACAATGATAAAAAGAAAAGACAAAACACATTCACATATCACCAAGAATTGTTAGTTTTATTTTCTTGTGCTTACATTGTCTGTTGCTGATTTCAGAATTATCCCTTTCAAAAATCTAAATGAAGAAAAGCATAGCAAACCACTGCACCCTTAAGAATATTTTTAAAAAACAAAAAGAAAGAAAAAGCAAGCTAATATGAATCCTTTAAAATGATGATGGAACACAGATGGTTTATTGAACATTATGAACAACTTTAATCTTGAAAATAAAACTTTTCTATGCTTTTCCACAGAAAGAATCAATAATTTTAAAGGTTAACACTTAACTCCATGCATAGCATAGCAACAAAAGTCTGAATCACTGGAAACATCTCCAGATCAATACCGATATAGGGAAGCAGCTGAAATGCAGGGATACAGGATATCAAATTAAGGAAATGGCACAAAAATGATTTATTTGACCAGGATAACAACATTACATAGGAACAGCATGACCACTATGGTTAAAAAATTAGATCAACACTGTTTTAAGATGTGTGAATTACCATTTTATGTTGTTTTTAGTTTCTGTGGGCTGTGATTCAACAGTGCCCTGCAGACTATAATTTGCTTTGCACTTGTAGGGGGAGGAAAAATAAAGTACAGAATTTTCTTATTGTTGTAATTAATTAATTAATTAATTAATCAATGCTGTAACAAGTTCTGGAGATATCCAGCATAGTTGGCATCAGTGAGACTGAAAATCATATGTGGTAGAATGGGAAGTGAAGAGCAGAGGCAAACAGTTGCCCTAAAATGGAGACGTGGATCTTTGCTAGTACAATAGCATTGAGAGATACTGATGTAATCAGTACCCAGCCATTCAACAAAATAATGACAGGTCTTTCTTGAACTAGCAGATGCTAGTCAAATATGAAAACTCTAAGATAATTACATAGAATTACAGCTAATAAAAGACCAAACAAATTATACTGGTTCAAATGATAGGGTCTGGACAATAAGTGTGAGAAATAGAGGAAGGGATGACAAGGAACCTTTGGCGACATTCAACAGGACTTTTCTTATGACTGAAACATAGGGCCTTTACAGACTGCCAGAAATAATGCAGCTTGAGTACACTTTAACTGCCCTGGCTCAGTGCTAGGGAATCATGGGAACTGTAATTTATTGTGGCACCAGAGCTCTCTGACAGAGAAGGCTTAATGTCTCAGAAAAAACTACAATTTCCATGATTCCCTAGCACTGAGACATGGCAGTTAAAGTGGACTCAAGCTGCATTATTTCTGGCAGTCTGTAAAGGCCCATAGCTGACTAGTAGCCTTCTCTCTCAGATTGGCACTAGCAAAAGAAACCAACCAATAATGAATAAAGAATGGAGAATGGAGTTCAGGACTATGTGTTGGACCTAGATTTTTGTTCAGAAGAGTTCTACATATATTGGAGGAAAGGTGTCAGTAATGCTGCTTCTCTGATTATTCCTTTCTCTTGCAGCATGCAGCACCACCCCTTATTGTTATAGAACAAGAAACTTTGGAACAGCACAGTAAATGACACTGATAAAAATGCAAAAAATGAGGTGGTAACAGTTCCAGCTAGTCTGTTTTGGTTGTTGTTATTGTTGTTGTTATCATTATTGTTGTTGTTGCTGCTGCTGTTGTACTTATACCCCATTCTTTAGAAATGCTCTCAGAGCAGTTACATCTCACCCAGAATAGTGTGTACAATGTACCACAGTTTAAGGCAAGGGTAGGCAACCTTTCCCCTTTAAGGGCCGAGGGACTTCAGCTCCCAGAAGCCTCAGCCATGTTGGTCAATAGTCCCATGTTGGCCAATAGCTCTCGGGATTCTGGGAGCTGAAGTCCCTCGGCCCTTAAAGGGGAAAGGTTGCCTACCCCTGGTTTAAGGCTACTGTCAAACTGGAATATGTCCAAAGAATTGTTAGGGCATGTTTGATCTGGTATCAATATGCAGAAGACTTACACCAGGAATAAGATGCCACAGAAGAGTCTGCGCTGTGAAGTTCAGTGCAGGCTGCAGAGAAAAAAAAATGTTTCCATGCAGAAGCTGTTGGCAAGACAAAAAACTGCTGGACTGCTGAGTTCTCACAAAGAGGCTTTTATTCTTGAATACAGCTATATACATCAGACTGACAAAGTGCTACGCCAGGCTCCTATTTACAATACAACTACACTGAGCATTCAGTTCACTCACTTATATACAGCATCTCCCCTGGGATTTGAGTCCAGCCCACTACTGATATGTCACCCAGTTTCCTGTCACCTGATAGTCATGACTCTGTAGGATTAAAGTTTGCTGACTTCATCTCCTACCCTTCTGTCATCAGCTTCCTGTGACTCAGGACTCTTCAAACTCTTCATCATGTCTCCTAACTGAATTCAGGTTAGATTTTTACCTTTGCTCCAGTTTCATGCAATAGCCACATCTATGACATTATCTACCCAGAGTGCAATTTGCTCTGACAATCCCCTCCAAAATGTCATTAGATGTGCTTTCATGTGACTCCCACAATCCCACATGTGTTGTATAGAATTACATGCTAAGACCCAACCTGTTAGCCAATCTTTCATGCCTTCCCACAGGTAGTGCTTTCGTGGGTACATCTGCAATGTTTTCTTCTGAATCAACATATTGCAGTTGCAAAACTCTATTCTGAACTAACTCATACACTTTTTGGTATCTCACTCCTATATATTTTGTGTCATGGATGATGAGAGTTGTAGCTCTTCACCTCTGGCTCTAACTCACCACCTTGTTATGCAGCAGAGCTGACCAGCTTTGATCAGTGGTTAATGCTTTTCTCCAAAGCAGCAGAGTTTCAGAGAATAGGCTGAAGACCCTGACAAACTCTCCAAGCCTTCTTACTCTTCTTCCCCAGATGTCTCCAAACTTTTCCAGGATTCTGCTGGCTCTTGTATCTTCACTCAAGACACCAGGCAACTCAGTAGTCTTATATAAAAGATCTACTTTATTCTACTATATACAAGTACTATATGCCCAACAAATCACAATCTCTACAAATCTCCTCAACTACCCACAATATCTCCAAAACTACTCCACAAAAACACATTGGCAAACATTGCAATTATTATAGCCATTGTTAATCACCACCCACTAGTTAGTTTCCACCCAGTGGGTGTATATATTTATTTTGATTGGTTCACATAGTTCAAACCATACTTAAGACCAACCCAGGTATTTCATCATTTTACCTTGTACACTTAATGAATCTCAGTGTCATCTGGGGGAGAGGACGCTAGGCCCAGCACCATCGGGCCTAGTGTAAGAAGAAGAGCCCTCCCTCCATTCCATCCAGTGTCATCTGGAGGAGAGGATGCTAGGCCCAGCACCATCGGGCCTAGTGTAAGAAGAAGAGCCCTCCCTCCATTCCATCCAGTGTCATCTGAGGGAGAGACACTAGGCCCAGCAGCTTCGGGCCTAGTGTAAGAAGAAGAGCCCTCCCTCCATTCCATCCAGTGTCATCTGGGGGAGAGGATGCTAGGCCCAGCACCATCGGGCCTTGTGTAAGAAGAAGAGCCCTCCCTCCATTCCATCCAGTGTCATCTGGGGGAGAGGACACTAGGCCCAGCACCTTCGGGCCTAGTGTAAGAAGAAGAGCCCTCCCTCCATTACCATCCGATGTCATCTCGGGGAGAGACACTAGGCCAAGCACCACCCAGCCTAGAATAGGAAAGAGGGATGAGATTAAAATGTATCTGCTTTAATGTTTGTTTTGATGTTTTGAAATACTGTACGCCGCCCCGATTGCCTAGCAGAGGGGCGGGATATAAATAAAAATTATTATTATTATTATTATTATTATTATTATTATTATTAGGTGTTTCCAATATGCATTCTATAACTCTGTCCTTGGCTCTCAAGACTTCTAAATTACATTAGCTTTTGCACCTGTGTAGCTTCATAATTGCTCTTGCTTAGTCATTGTGACTTTCACATACATATTTTATTTCTATCACTGTATGTCCCATGTTGCATTTTCCTTAACATTTTGTTCTACACTTCATGTTTTCAGCTTCAGCCATGGCAATGAATGCTTGTGAATCCTCATGTATTACTGTTGGAATGTTACATGCCTCTTTCAGATATGTCAACAATTGCCTGACCCACTGGACCTCATTGCCTATTTCTGACAACACAGCAAACTCTGCCTCTGTGGTACTTAAAGCAATACAGTTTGCTTTCTGGACCTCCATACAATCAGACTATCAATAAACCTTATGGTTAAACCAGTCACTGGTTTCCTATCACTTGTTTTTGATGCAAATGAGCTGTCCACATAGCCTTCCAGCTCTGTCAACTAGTTTGGGTTTGGATGCTCTTCTGCTCAACAGCCCCACAGCATAGCTGATATCGGGTCTTGTGTTGTTTACTATGAATAACAGACTTCCAATCATAGAATGATACAGATCTACATGCTCAAAAATCTGTTCTAACTCAGTGCTTACATATCCAGGTGTCATAGGACTTCTGACAACCTTTGCATCACACAATCCAACCTTTTCCACAAGTTTATCAATTTTCTTTCTTTGACATAACTTGAACTTCCCATCATGGGCTTTGTCTACTTCAATTCCCAAGTAGCTCTTCAAGTGTCCTAAATCCTTCAGCTTGAACTATCTAGACAATTCCTCCTGCATTATCTTGATTTCATCATCATTTCTAGCTGCAACACACAGATCATCCATATAGATTACCAGGATGATGCCGCCCTTTGTGTACACACATGCATCAGCCACACTCCGCTGATATCCAAGTCTTACCAACTCCTTGTGTATGCACTTATTCCAACACCTTGCACTTTGCTTTAAGCCTTTTAAAGCTTTCTTCAGTTTGTACACCTTAGTTTTGCCAGCACCATCATATCCAGGAGCTTGTTCCATATAAACAGTCTCCTCCAGATTAGCATTCAGATATGCTGTTTCAAAATCAAAGTGGTTTACAACCAAACCTCTTTTTGCAGCTATACAGGAACCGTTCTCAAACTCTCTGGTTTTGCAGTAGGATATATATATATATATATATATATATTTATCAAAGCTATCAAATCTTTCCTGATTATACCTCTTAGCCACAATCCTGGCTTTGTACTTCACTGTACTATCTGGCATCTCTCTCTGTCTCTCTCTCTTTTGTAAGTTCACCTGCATCCAACTACTTTTTGTCTTGCAGGCCTGTCTATAATGTAAAACAGCTTTTTTTCTGCCAGGGCTTCAAATTCATCATTCATAGCAGCATTCCACTTTTCTTGCTCCTCGCTAGGATAATGCAGCATTTCATGAAAACTCTCAGGTTCCTCAGCTATTACTGTGCAAACCCTTGCTTCTTGCACTACAAACCTGTCAAGTTTCCTCTTAACTCTGTGAGTCCTCCATGGAATTATTACCTTTGTTCTCCCTGCCTCATCTTCTCTTTCACTACTTGTCTGTATATCTGTCTCTATTACAGACCTATGCTCTAACTCAGCTTTTGGTGTTTGTGTCTGACTTGTAGTGTTCGTGTCTTGTGCTGTACTGGGTTTTGCACCATTCTCAGTTCCTGGCAAATCCACCCCTCCATTTTTGATGTTTGGTGAAACATTTCCCAATGGCACAAAAACATCATAATTACAGTGGATTTTCTCCCATCCTGAGTGTTTCTCAAAGTTCACACTTCTTGAGAATATCACTCTGCCATGACCCAATGAAAACCTGTAGCTGTTCTCCTCATAACCAACAAATCACAACCTTCTCCATTTCAGTTCAGCTTTCTTTCTGAACTGAGGTGGAATCAGTACATTTGCATATTGCCCAAAGATCCTGAGATAACGCAAATTGGGTGTTCTTCCATACAATAGGTAACATGGAGTTTGTTGTATTGCACTACTCCACATCCGATTTATGACATGGCATCCTGTTCTGGTAGCCTCTCCCCACAAACTAGGAGGTGCTCCTGCATCTAACATCATGCAGTCCTGCATTTGGTTTATCATGCCAATGTGCCATTTGACCAAACTGTGTTCAGCAAGACAAGCTGGATTGGTCATACGGTGACATATGCCCTTCAGCTTAAACCAATGCTGTGATTTCTCAGTGAGAAGTTAACATCCCCTATCAGTGATTAAGGTGCCAACATATGGGAATTCTCTCTATGGCATTGACTCATTGCTGAAATTTCACAGCAGCATCACTTTTGGCCTTAAGCAGAGCCACATATCTGAATCTGGTGTGTCTGTCCACCACTTCTACGACATATTTATTACCTCCTTCACTCTCCACCTGATGTGGACCAGATAAATCTTCATGTACCACCTGAAATGGCCTCACAGTAGTGCACTTGCTTTCTTTTGGGACTAGATAAGCCTAAACTTCACCACCTTGGACACAGAATAATCAAGGTATTTGTTACAGTTATTCACTTTTAGTTCTGGGCAAACCTTCTGTAAATTTGCCAAACTCTGGAAGCATGCATTCCCCACTATTCTGTGTAAATAATGAGCACAATCATCATGTAAAGGTTTGTTGTACACATTTGCACATTGCACATTTGAAACCATATGGTATACCTTGTTTTTCTTCACAGCCTTACCACATATTGTCCCATTTTCAGAAATTAAGCACTCACCCCCCTTAAAGAACACTTCATAACCATCTGTTGTCAGGGATGACATACTCACAAGGCAATTCTGCAACTTGGGTACACACAAAACATTGCCAAATGTTCTGCCTAGGCTAGGGATATATGCAAACCCTTTTTTCTGTACATTGCCAGACCCACCATCAGCAAAAACTATGGTGTTTACTGTTGTTGGTCTTGGGTTCTGCACCATCTCATATATGTTCACATGTGATCAGATGTACTACTATCTAGCAACCAGGTTTTATCATTATTGTTTTTACAAACAATCCCTTCTGCTATTGATGCAAACTCTCTCCCTTCCTGAGGTTTCTTCTTCCTTGTAGATGATCCCTTTTGGGCTGCAGAAGACTTAGGACAGTTCCACCTGAAATGTCCAGTCTCTCCAAAGGAAAAACAACATTTCACATTTCAGATCTCAGCACTCTCACTCAGAGATCAGGACGTCTGGGTGTGTTGCACCAATGTTCAGCTACCTCTCTCCATTTCCCTTGATTTGGCCTTGAAGTCTCACTTCTGGACTTCCTCCAAAATCCTTGAAGCAACAAGCTCTGGTCTCCAGTCTTTCTCAGCAACTCCTTACAAACTTTACATTAGGAAGTCCCAATCCTTGGTCAAGCTTCTTAAAAGAATGTAGGTCTTCTGGCAATCTTCTATCATCACTCCTCTCTGTTCTCCACCTGGAAAGCAGATTCTGCATTCTCTTTAAATGCTCTGTTACAGACTATTGCAACTGTACAGTCTTTTACTCCAAATAATTGTAGATAATGAGCTGCCAGACAGATGAACTTCATGCAAGGCTTTCCACATCTTGAAAGCAGTCTGCTTCCCTCTGACATGATTTAGGTGACAGGGCTCTAAAGTCAACAAAATTGAAGCTCTTGCCCTTCTATAATCCTCCAACTGGGATGGATCTGGTGGTGCCTCTACCACTTCCTAGAGGTCCTGTTTGACTAACAGGGCTTCTGCATAAATAGACCAGGCCCCGTAATTGCCATCCTTCAGCCTCTCAAATCCTACAGCCATCTCCATACTTTCTTTGTGCATTCAGCCTTCAGAGACAAATGGACTTCCGGCAAATGGCGAACTCTGTCCGGGCAAACAGCCAACTAACTCAGCTTACTGATAAGGCTTTCTGAGTCACTCAGTTAGGCATTAACTCAATCAATACCAAAACGCCAGAGTCCACAGTGGAACTTTTGCAAACCTTGCACACTTCCAAAACTCTCGTGACCATCAGATGGTCATGTGAGTTCTGGAAATGTGCAAGGTTTGCAAAACCTTGCACATACTGGGCCCACAACCCTTGTTGGGGCATGTGTGATGTGGGATCAACATGCAAAAGACTTATGCCAGGAACAAGTTGCCACAGAAGAGTCTCTGCTGTGAAGTTCGGTGCAGGCTGCAAAGAAAAAAAATCCTCCCATACAGAAGTTGTCGGAAAGACAAAAAACTGCTGGACTACTGAGTTCTTACAAAAAGGCTTTTATTCTTTAGTACAGCTATATACATCAGAGTGACAAAGTACTATGCCAGGCTCCTATTTACAATGCAACCACACTGAACATTCAGCTCACTCACTTAAATACAATATCTCCCTCTGGGATTTGAGTCCAACCCACTACTGGTATGTCACCCAGTTTCCTGTCACCTGATAGCCATGACTCTGCAGAATTGAAGTTTGCTGACTTCATCTCCTACCCTTCTGTCATCAGCTTCCTGTGACTCAGGACTCTTCAAATGGTGAGTGCTGTCCTTTTGCATACTGAATTGTTCATCATGTCTCCCAAATGAACTCAGGTTACCTTTTTACCTTTGCTCCAGTTTTATGCCATAGCCACATCTATGACATTTTCTACCCAGAGTGAAATTTCCTCTGACAAGAATGGCAACTAATTTTATCATTTTTAGTAGGTTACACTACAGATTAGGTATGCAGCATACTTCAATACTGTGTTATTATCTCAGATTTTTTTTTAATCTAGAAGAAAGATTTGTCCAAGTACTAATTGTGGATGGAGAACCTACCAGCTTTGTCTTATTTTAAAGCAAATTTACGCTGTGAAGTCCTTCAAATAAAGAGTACCTTTTAAAAAAATATCTGTCCTCTGCAAAATAGAATGACTATTCATCACTAGGAGGAAATGAAACAGAGAGCAAGAAACTGAGGTGGTGAGTTCTCAGAACCAAGAGATATGTGAGAGAAATAATTAGGAGAGTAGGCTGAGGACAAAGTAGATTACTAAGGACACTGATTTCAAGCCAAGGAGTGGGACTTGTGCAGAAAAGGTGCAGTGACTGTAGCCAACTGATCCCAGTCAAAGAGCTCATATTAGAGAGAATGCTGGAAGCAAGATCCCGAAAGTAAGATAATACAGTGGTAAGAAATAAATGATACATGCCACCTAGTCCAGAAGATTCCAAACTGTTCCAAAGTAGAGATGTAAAATGTTATTTGTTTTGTCTCCTTGTGTCAAGTGATAATGTGCAAAAGCAAGCAAAGAAATAAACATCTTCATTTGTTCATTCGCCAGACTAGCTTTGCACATTTCTGTGCAACCAAAGACTGTTAACTGCTGTTTTCTTGTATGGATTATTTTAAAATACATGGAATATGGAGGACTCTCCCCTGGGGTGCCTCAGCCATGGGTGTTATATGGAGGACTCTCCCTGGGATCATAGAATCAGAGTTGGAAAAGACTACAAGGACCATCCAGTCCAACCCCTTGCCATGCAGGAACTCAAAATCAAAGCATCCCTTACAGATGGTCATCCAGCTTCTGTTCAAAGACTTCAAAAGATGGAGACTCATCCACACTCCAAGGGAGTGTATTCCATTGTCAAACAGCTCTCACTGTCAGGAAGTGCCTCCTAATGTTGAGGTGGAATCTTTTTCTGTAGCTTGCATCTGTTGTTCTGGATCCTGTTCTCTGGAGCAGCAGAAAACAAGCTAGATCCCTCCTCAATATGACATTCCTTCAAATATTTAAATAGGGCTATCATATCACCTCTTAACCATTTCTTCTCCAGGCTAAACATACCCAGTGCCCTAAGTCATTCCTCAAATAGATAGGCTGTTGGTTTCTTTGTGATAAATTAGTCTAGTCTTTTTTACTTGGTCTGTTATGAATAGCTTCAAAAAAAAAGGAAAAAAGTGATAGGTGGTGGTGATTATGATTTGGCAATGTTCTGAAAGCACAACAGGAAAGAAAGTAATTGTTACCTTGCCCTCATGTTGGAACTGGCAAATCCTTGACAAGCTGTCTTGACATTGGTGATTCCTCCCTCCACATTCCTGCTGAAAAGGAAAGGAGCTATGTGACAAGATGAAGACTAGCAGCAAAGCTGCTATTGCAATCAAGATCAATAAATGGCTGGACTATTTCTCTTCAGATCAGCAATTTTCTGCCCAGGGCAGAGTTTTGTTTTTCTGTGATAATGAATTCTTCCAGACCAGTGTAGACATCATATGTTGTATGTGGAAGTACACAGGAAAGCTATTGATGCCAAAGGGAGCTTCCATTTTCATACAAACAAGCTATTTGGCTCTTGGTGCAGAAAAAGTAAACTGCTATGGTCCCATACATGATTGCCTTTCATTTGTAATGTAGGCTGAGATCCTGTATCATCATAACTACAATGATGGAACTCTGTCATTGTAGTTATGACTGGTGATACCCCTCTGACATGGAGAAGCAGTCTGCAGACATCCTGTCCCAGTGTTCCAGTTTCCAGTGCCTCAAAAAGGCTTCAGTCAGGATATTTCCAGATATTGCCAGACTCTTTCATTTGGACTACAATTGGCAGGTTTACCTATATAGCACCTAAATGTTTTTCCAGATGTAACAATATGGGGACTTCTTGAGAAATTCATTGTTCTTTGGCTAAGAAAGGGACAATTAGCTTTTCATAGGACAGGGACAGCCTGAATCCTAAGGGAAGTTACTTTTCTGTTGCTAATGGACCTGATACTTTATTACCTGTCTTTTATTGCCCTTTATCCCTGGCCCCCACATAGTCAAGAAGACAGTGACCTTTGCCTGTATTGAGATCCCTCTAAAGTATCTTAACTAACAACAGAAGAATATCTGAGACAAAATATAGACCTGTGACTCTAACACCATCACTTTCTTTCTTCTGTATGATTTTAAACATCTTTACCTGGTAAAGAAGCCAGTGAAGTGTCAAAAGCTTGCAAGATGTATTCTGTACATTTCAGTTGGCCTATAAAGGTATTGCTATTTTGTGGATTTGTTGTTTTAGGTAGAGTGAGGCAATCATCTCAGGTAGCAGAACCTGAGAAGCAGAGAGTCATAGCTATGTGCACTGTACAAACTGCCCTGTACCATCTATGAAAATCTGATATCTTCAGCTGACTTTAATTAATTAATTAATTTTATTTCTATCCCACTTTTCTCCCCAAAGAGATGCAAGGTAGCTCACAAAAATCTAAAAACATATCACAATAAAACAATTAAAATGTCATCTGAAAACAATATAAAATTACAGACATTAAAACCACACTAAAACCATGGTATCCACCCTATATAAGAAACACCCAAGCCACCCCTAGATTGTACATCAAAAGCCTGCCTGAATAGAGCCGTTTTTGCTTGCTGACAAAAGGCCAGCCTTGCTTCTTGCAGAAGGGCATTCCAGAGGGCAGGAACAGCCACTGAGAAGGCTGTCTCTTGTGTCCTCACCAGGTGAGCCTGTGATGGTGGCAGGACAGAGAGAAGGCCTTCTCTGGATGATCTTAGGGCTCTAGCAGGTTTGTATGGGGAGATAGGTAAGATAAAGGTATTCCCTGTTGACAAGGTTGTCAAGTTGTGTCCGACCACAAGGAGTGGTGTTCATTTCCATTACTAAGCCAAAGAGCCAATGTTGTTAGAGACTACTCTGTGATCATGCATGATTGCACAGAACGCTATTTTCTTTCCCACCGAGTGGTACCTATTTATTTACTTGCATTTACATGCTTTCAAACTCCTAGGTTGGCAGAAGCTGGGACTAGTGATGGGAGCTCAGCCCATCATGCAGCACCTGGGCCTTGAACTGCCAACCTGATGATTTTGCAATCAACAGAGTCAGCATCTTAATCACTTGAGCTACTGCATCCCACTGCAGATATGGTCTCTCAAATAATTTGGACCTAAGCCATGTAGGGCTTTATAAGTCATAACCAGCACTTTCAATTGTGCCTGGAAATGAACCAATAGTCAGTGAAGCTGTTTCAGCAAGGGAGTTATGTGGTCTCTATAACTGGCTCCAGTCTAACTGTGGTGTTTTGCACACACTGAAGTTTCTGAAAAGTTTCCAAAGAGTGCATTGTCGTAGTCCAAAGGGGATGTAATAAAGGCATGTGTCACTGTAGCCAGATGTGATCTCAAAGAATGGGCTCAGCTAACACAAAATTTTTAACTTTGCAAATGCAGCCACTGCTGAAACCTGGGTATCCAGGATCAGATATGAGTCCAGGAGTACACCCAAGCTGCAAGCCTGAGATTTCTGGGGGAGTGTAACCTCATCCAGCACTGGGAAGGTCCTTATTCCCTGATGTACTTTACGACTGACCAGGAACACCTATGTCTTGTCTGGATTAAGTTCCAATTTGTTTGCCCTCATCTAGATATAAAATAAATATATACCAAATAAAATTTTATTTATATTATATACTGCCCTTTGGTAATCCAATCAGGGCGGTTAACAACATTAAAAAGTATCTAGTCCATTATTGACACTGATTCAGTACAGAGACAGCTCCCTTGGAAGCAGATGGGAAGAAGATATAGAACTGGGTGTCATCCGCATACTGTTGACACTGCAACCCAAAACTCTGATGACCTCTCCCAGTGGTTTCATGTAGGTTTAAATAACATGGGGGACAAAATGGAACCCTGTGAGATTCCACAAGCTAGTGGACAAGGCGTCAAACAAGAGTCCCCCAACACCACCTTCTGAGTCCACCCCTTGAAGAAAGACCAGAACCACTGCATAAGTCCCACATTTCTCCCAATTTGGGACAAAAATTGGCTTAAAATATAAGTTAAAACAAAATAGCTAAAACAATATATTGTACAAAAGTATTAAACAACAAATCCAATGAAAATATTAGTTTAAAACCATTAATATACATTTGACAAATATTAACATATATTTTTAAAAAGTATAGCACACCTGCTAAAAAAAATCTGTCTGTCTTAATCCATTAAAGGCTAAAGACCTGTATAGATAAGAGGGTCTTTGCCTGCTGTTGTAAAAAGAGCAAAGACACGGTCAATCAACCTTCACTTGAGAAGGTTTTCCATAGCCTAGAACCATCCACTGAGAAGGGTCTCTCCAATGTCTGCACCAGACAAGCATTGGAGAGTTGTGGGATGAAAAAGAAGGCCTTCCCTCAATGACTGTAAAACTCAGGCAAACTTATATAGCGAGATATGGACTTTCAGATAGTTTGGACTTATGCAGTATATTTCAGATCCTGTGTTGAAGTATTATTCTACTGCAAGTGTGGTCAGTTTCTGTACCAGGATAGATGTGGATGCCATTTTGTACTTTGCTTGAAGTAGCAAAATGTCTGGGATGATCTGAGGTAGAGATGAGAAGTATAAACATGTCTTTAAGCTTCCCGCTAGTAGGAGGAAAATCACAGGCATCAGAATCTTTTCTTTTTCATTCTCAGATACATGCAAATATACAAGTGCGTTTTAGTGATTTATCTTTGAAAAATATATTCACACACATACTGTAAGCAGTGGAAAATGTGTTTAAATGTGTATACGTCAGGGGAAAGTGCATACTAAAATATTCACAAATTTCTACGTGGAAGTAAAAACAGACATTCACAATCTGGTAGAAGCAAAGATGGGGAAAATGCAGATGAAATTGGGAGAAATACAGTGAAAACACAATTGAGAAATGTTTACATTCTAGAAATGCATGCCCACTTCCATATTGGTATGGCATGGCTTTGTTTTAGAAAATGAGTTCTGATCCAATATTATTGAGTTAATTTTCCTAATCTCATCTTTTATTGTTCTGGTTTACTTCACTTAAGTAGTTAGGAGAGATATTGTTGTTTTAGGATGCTTTACTCTCAATTATTCAGGAAGGACTGATACTCCTTTAATTGCCACATAAATTTTCTGGATGCTGCTGAAAGGTAGCAACTCACTGCACTCCTAAAAGATTTCTGCAAAGATGTGGAGATTGTAACATTTAATGGAGAACTACTAAATTACACACTAATGTTACCAAAATTGGAAATAAAATGTTACACTGTGGTCTTATCTGCAGAAGGAAATAGGTGAGTGTTAGATACTACAGCTGCTTCCCATAATTGCAAAATGCTCTGATAAATCACAAGTCCACATTGAAAGAGCTATACAGATCTCTCCAATATAGGTGAGTCAGACAAAGAAAATTACCTAAAGTCTGAATACAACATAATACTTGTCACATAGCATGAATTTATGAATTGCTCTTTTTAAAAATAGCCAAAATTGTGGATGGGGTCAGAGTGGGATCATAGCATGGGATAGATTCTTTAATCTTTTGTGCTCGCTAGAGATGAGTAAGAATTTCAACTTAATTTTGACAAGAACTTATGAAAATTCAATCAAAACTTACTTATTCAGGATGGAAATAAATTTTGAACCCAAATGGATACAGCTGTGCTAGTCTGTAGAATCAGTATGTAGAGAGATCTTGTAGCACGTTTTGAGACTATGGGAGGATGCAGACCGGCACTTTAGGCTGGCCTGGGGGTGGAGTTGGGGTGGGGCGACTGCATGCCGGCCACCCTGACTCTGCCCTTATGCCGCACGCCTGACTGCACAGCATACTATATCAGGGCGTCTTCCTGGCACAGCCTGCATACACGTTGCACCAAAGGGGTGCAAAAGAGCCATGGCAGTGGCTAAAAGGGTGGCTTTTTGCTGCCCCCAAAAGGAGCAGCATTTGCCCACTCTTTTGGGGGCAGCAAAGAGGAGGATCAAGGCCACAGCATGTGGTTGCCATGGTCCGATCCGCTGCTCCCAGGGTTAGCACAGAGCCACCCCTTACAGGCCATCTGCATTGGCCCTAACTGAAAGAAAGAAGTTGGCAGCATGAGCTTTCGTAGACTTCAGCCTACTTCCTCAGTTGCATCTGAGGAAATAGACTTAAGTCTACAAAAGCTCATGCTGCCAATTTCTTTCTTTCATTTAGTCTCAAAGGTGCTACAAGATCTCTCTACATACCAAATGGATACATTTCTCTCTCCAGGATCTTTTTCATGGCCTAAGCAGACTGGCGGCACGGGGCCGCCCTGGGAAGGTACACCGCGGGACCGAGGCATCCCCACACCTCGATCCTGCAGTGCACCTTCGCTGCCCCTGAAAGGATTGCTAAAATAGCGCTCCTTTCACAAGTCAGCGAAAGTGCACCACAAAAGCTTGCGGCGCACTTTCGCTAACTTTTCCACTGCAGCGTATCCGGACGCTGCTGTGGGAGGCTGTCCTCGGAGCACCAGCCATGCGGAGGGCTGGTGGCTCCGAGGATGACCTCGGGAGGAGGAAGGGGCGCCAAGCGTGCGGCTGCCCCTCCCCTTCCTTGCCCCGAGGACGGCTTTTTAAGCTGTCTGCCGAGACTCTCAGTTTAATGCACATTTTACTCCACACTGGGACTTATAAAAACAGATACAAAAATACAAATAAAAGTGTGCAAAAACCTATTCTTAAAATGAAATTAAACTGTCCACTGAATTAATGCCTTCTAAAAGAAGCCCATTAGAAATATTATTATTAGGACTTTGGATCAAATCTGAGTTTGAAATCACGTCTGTGCTGAATGAAGGTAAGGAGCATCAACAGGGCATAGTGTCCCACTGCAGCCAAAAGTCTATGAAGGGGAATTTTATTTAGCTCAAATTGAGAGGGGGTTGGCTACAAGGACCCTGTGAGACCATCTCCCACATGTATACCAAGAGTTCAGGGATCTAAGAATTGATTCAGAGACAGAATTCTGCAATTAAAGTGTTATTTATTAAAGGGGAAAATCACAGCAATTCACATACACACACAGACTTATTCAAGGCTCAGGAAATCAGGAGTTAGCTTGGAAAAAATGTTCAGGCAGAACTACGGGTGATACTTACTACAGATGAGGCTTTCTCTGGGATCCAATTGGGTGATGTGGCATGAGACACAACCATTCTGACAGTTCATGTTTGAATGGAGGTGCTGGTAACTAGACTAGACACACTGTCCCCATGAACTCTAAACTAGCGACACTAAGGGGGAAAAATCCAGGGGTTTTAAAGGGCTAAAACTATCTGCAGGGCAAAGGTATGAGACTGCATGGGTGAGGTAATAGTCTGGCAATATTCAAGGTGAATGGGAGAGGATTAAGTCATTATGTGGCCCATCAGGTGAGACATCTAGGCCATTATCACCCATTCTTCTGATTATGGAGGTGATGATGGTCCTTTTGCAACTCCCACAATATCTGCCTGGCCTTTGAGATGGGTTTTTTCCTGTCTTCGAAGTGACTATGGTAATAACCTGCCTGCCATTGCCTTGGTGGCACTTGGGGTCCATTGCAGTGTACATCTGGGGTTATGTGGAATTCATACACACATCAAAATTCAGAAAAATGCACTTTTGGTAACACCACTCTAGGGCCTTTACAGCTTGAGGCCACTTTAACTGTCCTGGCTTAGTGCTAAGGAATCATGGGAACTGTAGTTTATTGTTGCGCCAGAGCTTTCTGACAGAGAAAGCTCAATGTCCCAGAAAAAAATAAAATCCCCATGATTCCCTAGCACTGAGCCAGGACAGTTAAAGTGGCCTCAAGATGCATTATTTCTGGCAGTCTGTAAAGGCCCCTAATGTCCCATTTTTGTCCCAGTCAAGGGAAGTTTCAGCATCACTGTATTTTGCTTTGGTTAGAACTCATCTTGAATACTGTGTGCAGTTCTGAGTACCAAAAACCAAGAGTGGCTATGAATCTGTGACTGTGCATGATTTATTGGAATGGGATGCATTTGAAAGGGAGAATTGTGTGGACTGTTCCCACAAACTCACCTCAAAGTGCATAGATAATCCAATGGTTGTTCTGGATTGGGGTAACCTGAAAGTAAACTGGATGTTCATGTCATTGTAGATGTGCCCTGTATGTTTGGAAATTATGGCCCTCCAGATGTTAATGTGCAACCTCCAAAATTCTTCACCCATTGAATATGGTGTCTAGGGCTGCTAAGAGCTGCATTTCAGCCTCTAGATGGTTTCATAGTTCTCACCAATGCTCTAAAGGAACATGCTTCTGTATGTAGTTTATCAAACAGTTGGGCTATACAGACCACTCCAAAGGGGCATGGTAAGCTTTTCCTCATTGGATTGGGGCTGCGGCAACTGCATGCCGCGGCCCTGACCAGATCATTCTGTGGTCAATAAATAAATAAATGAATAAAAATTTTAAAAAAGCTGCAAAAAGCAGCTTCTTTTTGCGCAGCAGAAAAGGTGCTATAGTCACCGCCATGGTTCTTCAGTAGCTCTTCTGCGCAGTGAGTCTGAATGCTGTGCTGAAGACATGCCCTTTTACCGCCCACTGTGCCATTGCTTGGGCGGTGCAACACTAGCCTGGGGACAAAGTCATGGTGGATGGCATGCAGTTACCACACCCCCACTCTGCCCCCAGGCCGGCTTTTTATGCCTTTCTGTACATTCCCATAGAGGGATGTTTTAAGGTTCTCCTAGCACTAGAAAATACTTCCAGATCCCACTTCCCCAGAGGTCACCCTGAATTATCAGAGGACCTTTGGAAGCAGCAACCTATGAAAGAGCTATCAGGAGCCAAAATGAGGGGATATAGGCAACTGTATTCCCCATCTCTATATGTGCACTTAGAAGCTCTTTATATGAGGGCCAGTGATTCACCAAACTCCCACCTTCCTCAGACCATGTGCTCACGGAGAGCACACAGTCAGGAACAAGCACACTCACTCAAGTTTGAAAACACATCCAGTCCAGGATGTCCTCCCAGACACAGCTCTCCTGCTCCCTGTGCAGGGACCGAGCTTGAAAGCCTCTAGCAGCAGTTATATAGAGCTCAGCTGCTAGCCCAACCCCCTCAGACCATGTACTCAGCACTTCCTGAATTTTTATATGCATAAGATTTATATGCATGCCTTTTGTTTTATTTATCCCTTTCTTCTATGTAAGTATGAAGAGTCCAAAAACCAACAAAGAGGTCTTCATCTTATGCAGGTAAAATGCAACATTCATTCATGTTTTCTCAATTTAGAAATTAACTCTCAGAGTAATTATGTAACTTGGTTAAAAAAAAGAATATTGAGGCCTCCCAAATAGATAGTTCAAGTGTGTGGACATGTAGGAATGGGTGAGAATTTCATTTCTAATCAAACTTTACCCTCCCCCCCCCCCCACACACACACACAAAAGGCAAAATTTCAAAGTGAGAAGCAAACTGATCAAATGTTCCCCATTCCTACATAAAGGTGATTTTTTTTGTCGCCACATTTCATTTTTTTATAAAAATTGACCAAAATGGAAACAATTGAATGTAGGAGAAAGCAAAACTGAAGTATTTGCCCATATTTTTGGATACATGCTAAGAAGTGAGGAACAGTATACTTCTGAGCATATACTCAGATTTGGGATATGTTACCAGTACCAGAACCAAGCTCACAAGTCTTTCTACTCACAAACTCACTCCTGATTTTCCTCCAGATGTTTTTTTTATACCAGCTTAGTTTAGAGTGACTGTAGGGACTTATTTGTTGACAACAGGGCATAAGAAACCCTTGCTGATCTCTTGTGAACTTCTCAGAGACCTAAATTGTGTTAAACCTCTGTCTCAGAGAAAGAAGTCTTGATGAGATTCTTAGATTTAGGACTTTGAACTATCTTGAATTTGAATTTTTTTGATGGAAAAGTGTACAAATATGCTCTGTGAATTTTTATCAGCTTTATTAGAGAGCTTTTCTGAATCTTGATGTCTTCCATAGATAAGGCAGCATTTTATACAGATTATCTTGTTCCTATTACTTTTTTGCTATTACTGTTACCTTGTTCCTATTACTGAATCAACTTAGAATATTGTAGTTTCAGTAATGACCACAGTGGTCCAAAACACACTACAGAAACCATCCAATTTGAGACTACTTTAACTGGTTCCGTGCTAGAGAATTCTGGGTACTGTAGTTTTGTGAGACATTTAGCCTTCACTTCAGGGAGCTCTTGTGCCAAAAACAGACTACGGGGGGATGCAGACCAGGGCGTTGGGGACGCCCTGGGACGGTGCGCTGCTGGAGCGAGGCACTCGCACGGCGGCGCACCGGCGGCATCCCTGAAAGGAGCGCCAAATTGGCTCTCCTTTCAGAAGTCAGGGGAAGTGCGCCCTAAACGCGTTGGGCGCACTTTCCCTGACTTTTCCGCCACAGCGTGTGAGGACGCTGCGGCAGGAGGTTGCCCTGGGAGCGCTGGCCGTGCGGAGGGCCGGCAGCTCCGAGGGCAACCTCAGGAGGAGGAAGGGGCGCCGCTTGTGCAGCTGCCCCTCCTCTTCCTTGCCTCGGAGACGACCCTATTGGTCGTCTGCCGAGGCCCTACAATTCCCATGATTCCCCAGCACCGAACCAGAGCAGTTAAAGCAGTCTCAATCTGGATTATTTCTGCAGTGTGTTTTGGACCACAAGCAATGTAACTTTTAGTTTTTTAAAAAGAATATAGATTGAAACCAGACACTTTCAAATTTCTACTAGGGTCTGTGGTAACAACCCAGTTTCATCAAGTAAATATCTGAAGTGTGAATAAATCTAGAATCATATCCCACACAAGATATTGAACATATTTACCCTATATATGCTTTTATCCTATATCAAGGGTTTTAAAAACTACCAAAAATTTCTCTAGCTAGGCTTGTAGCTAAAAGATTAGATACATAAAGAAATATCTGCTAGACAAATATATATCTTAGGACCTTTTCTCTAAGATCCACAGTCTAATAGTAAGATGCACAAGTAATGATATACACAAGTATAAGAGGGAACAAGGGCTGGCCCTATCATTAGGAAAAGTGAGGGACTCTTTTTAGGAAGGAGTCTTGAGAGAGGGCACAGGAAGGAGTAGAAAAGTGTTAGGACAAACCTGTTTTTGCCACAGGATTTAATCTCTGCTCTGTGAGTGTGAAGAGAAGGCAGAGTTTGGCCAGCCTAGAAACAACCAATACGATGAGAGCTGGAGCCAGCCAATCAAATTGAAGGCTGGAGAGGATAAATAGGTCTATTGGTGACAGTTAGAGTCAGATAGGGATGATTAGGGTTAGAGTCCAGAAGTGAGGAACTCAGGACATGTACAGAACTCTGAGAGAGGGAGTTGCTGTAGTGTAATATCCTGTGGGACATTGGGGGGATGCAGACCAGGGCGTCGGGGATGCCCTGGTCCGGAACGCCACGGGACCACAGCAGCCGGACTGCGGCGCTCCTGCGGCAACCCTAAAAGGAGCGGCAAATTGCCACTCCTTTTACAAGACAGGGAAAGTGCGTCCTAAACGCGTAGGGCGCACTTTCCCTGACTTATCCTCCGCAGCGCGTCCGGTCGCTGCGGACTGAGGTCATCCCCGGAGCGCCGGCCGTCCAGAGGGCCGGAAGCTCCGAGGACAACCTCAGGAAGAGGAAGGGACGCCACGCGTGCGGCTGCCCCTCCTCTTCCGGGTCTTGGACACGGCCCTATTAGCCGTCTGCCGAGGCCCATTGTTAGCCTTGGTGGCTGGTACAGAACTAAGTTTAGGAAAGTAACCTAATATAAGGACTGTCTGGGTCTAGGGTAAAAGTAACTATTGTCCACTGGAGAGAGTGTTGGGAAGTAAACTGTAATTGTAACAAAAAGGAACCAAGAAAGTAAGATGTTGAAATAACAAGAGCATAAAACATCTCAACAAGTGAAATATTGTTCAAATCATCTTTCAAATAAAGTTGTATTATTGTTCAAATACTGACTTGTCTGGAACTTGAATAAGTAACCATACTACTGACATTTACAAATAGGGAATTAGTTTCATATATAAGTTGGTGTAAAAGGTAAAGGTATTCCCCATTGACAAAGTTGTGAAGTTGTGTCCAACCCTAGGGTGCGGTGTTCATCTCTGTTACTAAGCCGAAGAGCCAGCATTGTCAAAGACTACTCTGTGATTATATGGCCAGCATGATTGCACAGAACACTGTTTACCTTCCCACCGAAGTGGTACCTATTTATCTCTTTCTATTTGCATGCTTTCGAACTGCTAGGTTGGCAGAAGCTGAGACTAGTGACAGGAGCTCACCCCATCATGCAGTACCCAGGCCTTGAACTGCCAACCTGCTGATCTATTGACATTTACAAATAGGGAATTAGTTTCACATATAAGTTGCTGTACACAAGAAAAATAACCGTAACACATGGGTGGCGGTGTCACAAATTAATAAGGAAACTATTTTTTAAAGTACAGGTGCTTGTCACTAATAGGTAGCAGTGGTAAGAGAACAAAATCCCATTGGGCTGCCATCTGTGGAAAACAGTAAAGTGAAAGATGTGCCACTGTTACAAATCGGTGGCAGGGGTGAGATGACAAAAACCCATGAGGCTGTCACAATAGGAAACTAGTTGGGTGAGTGGGACTCATCTTCACACTGAGCTAGCCCACTGCCACATTAGAAGGCTGTTCTTTAATATTTGGCTAAAATTCATCTATCAATATGGGACCTTTTTACAATGCACAGTTATAATGCTATCATTTCCCTTTACCTGTCATGGTCTCATCCTATAGAATCCTGGGATTTTCAGTTTAAAGAGAAGCATTTAAAATTCTCATCCTGAGAGCTGTAGTACCTGATCCAAACTACAGACCCCATGACTCCATAGGATGAAGCCATGCCAGTTAAAGTGTAATCATAATGTTTTTAAACTGTGCATTGTGAAAGGGCCCTGGTCAGCTTCTGTACATGGAGGGCAAGGAGATTGTCCTTCTCTTAAGGTATCAAATTGTCATAGGTGGGCCCTGCTAAGGAAGGTGATTTGTTTATGCCAGAGGGCTGGGATGAGGAAAAACTGCAGAGAGAGTTAGATACAGGGACCCTGGAATTGTTTTTGAGTTGTTATATATTATAGTTGTTGTAATATATTATTATATATTATAAGAAAAACAGGCTTGGACACAGAAGGAGGAGGAGTGAAAATAGGATGAAGGAATATCAACAATCCAAGATATGCAGATGACACTATAATACTAGCAGAAAACCTCACAGACCTGGAACACCTACTAAGGAAGATTAAAGAAGAAAGTGCAAAGGCAGGCTTAATGCTGAAGATAAAGAAAACAAAAATAATGGCCACTGAGGACCTTCACAAGTTCAACCTAGACAATGAAGAAATAGAAATAGTAAAATAATTCCCATACCTGGGACCAAACATTGATAGAAATGGAGACTGCACTCAGGAAATCAGAAGAGGACTAAGAATGGGGAGGGTGGCTATGAAAGAACTAGAAAAGATTCTAAAATGCAAAGATATACAACTCAGCACAAAAATTAGACTCATACAAGGCATTGTATTCCCTATTACCATGTATGGATGTTAGAGCTCGACAGTTAAGAAAGATGATAGGACGAAAATCAATGCATTTGAGATGTGGTGCTGAAGAAGATTGCTGAGGATCCCTTGGACAGCCAAAAGGACAAACAAGTGGATCCTAGAGCAGATCAAACCGGAAAACTCCCTGAAAGCCAAGATGACCAAAGTAAGACTTTTGTACTTAGGACACATCATGAGAAGAGAGGACTTCTTGGAAAAAACAATAATGCTGGCGAAGGTGGAGGGAAGTAGGAAGAGAGGAAGGCCACATGCTAGATGGATGGACTCTATTGAGGTTACGGGTATTAAAGGATTGCAGAAATTAAACAGAGCAATGGAGGACAGAGAGTCTTGGAGATGTCTCATCTATAGGGTCACCATGAGTTGAGATCAACTCAAGGGCAGTTAACAACAACAACAAATATATATCAAGCTTGATGTACAGAGAATCTAGGAGTGTGGAACAGTCAGAGGGAAGGCTAACTACTTTTCCCATCCATTATCATTTAATAATCCTTAATAGGAAGACTCTTATGAGCACATGTGTACTTAGAAACCCCTCCCTGTCCTAATTGTAGATAACTCCCAGGTAAGTGTGCATAGGATAGATGGCATTCAGTTTTTATTTTGACAGTGACAGCCACTGCCTTCATATTTCTTAGCACTTGATCATCCAGTAAACGTCTGATTTATGATTCTTGAGAAGGCTCCAAAAATGGTGGTCCAATTTTGTCTGGTCCCACTGGGATTCCATCCCCAACCTCATTTTAAGATCTTTGGCTAGGGTAGAGCATTCTGTCAGTTTCACTTTCTGCCATATTTGCCTTTTAAAAACTCAATGTATTTCTGTTCTGAATATGAAGAAATTTGTTCATGTTGGTAAATTCTTAAAAATGTCTCTTTCATCTGCATCTGTCAATTCATGAACCACATCTGGGTCATCTCTCTCTCTCTTTTTTTTTCCCCTAGAGGAGCTCACCTGAGGACTAGTCATTCCAGATTTTTGAGACATGGGGGAGAAAATTTATTCCTTCTTGTAATATGGGATTTGTGGCACATAGCAGCAGTCAAAAAGAAACCATTTCAGAATAAAGATTACTCTTTGTGGAACTTAGATCTATATAAATAAAAATTCTCAGCATTATGTTTAATCTGAAAAGAAGAAGAATGATTCTGCAGTTACTAAGGAAACTGCTGTGGCTTTATTTTGGCATTCATAGGTGAAGTTGTAATGGAAACGAATAGATTTCCCCTTTGCTGCACTGCACCTATAACTAGAAAATGTCTATTTCTCTCTATTTTTCTCTGACATATCCTGATGCCATAAAGAGTATGTGAAGTAATGGGGCATGGCCCAAGTCTGGAAAGAAAAGTTACAAATCAGAAGTGAATATTGCTTGAAGTCAGGTTCCCTTTGCACTCATTTTTCCTGGATGTGTGAGGGAACCTGACAGACAGAATTGCCTGCCTCACAGATCAGCAAGTAAGCCTTGATGGGACAAACATGTGAAAGAGTGCACACAAAATCAGCTTTAATGATCAGCTTGCCACATTTTATTTGAACTAACACCGAAGGTATATAATAGCTACAGGGCAAGTAAATAACATTTCGCATGGCATCCATCACTTAAACAGCTGTTAAGGGGTGACAGTGTGACTGAAGGCAGTTCAAGTGACATATACAAAGGCTTTCAACTCTAAGTCACTAAACCTGAACCATCTTGTGCATATAATGATGAAAAATTGTTATGGTGCAAGTTCATTTGATGGCTTAACAAAATTATCAATGCATTTGTCTTTTTATTTTCAGCTAAGGGAAGGAATTCACTGCCACAGAGAACATTATAAATTTACGTTAAATATTTAACCCAGGCCAAAGACAATCTATCCTTCTCTAGATAACACTGAAAATTCACCTCTTTTTCACAGACTGTAAAGGGGGGGGCATGAAAACGGAGCACTATTTTCAACACAACTTTTGTAAGCATGCACATAAGAGTACTGTTAAGTCTATTGGAAGTGAATCAGTCATGTAAATCATGAGATGCTGTTCCTTTCTGCCCAAACTATTTTCATCTTGCATTAAGCATCTGAGGCTTTGCAACTTGACAGTGCAAGTCAACCAACTGAAATCAAAAGGTAAAAGTACATGCTGCTTTCTGAAAGCATCCTTTTCTAAACAAGCTTTTAACTTATACAAACTAAACATTAGAGAGACTAACAATACAGTCTTGTGAAGACTAACTCCAGAGTAAGTTGTAGTTTGATGTGTATACTTCTTGCGTCTATGGTTTACTGACTTGGGAACACTGACCTTTGTTTGAGGTTGAGAGCAGGACAGCTATTCTCTAGCCCTTTGCACCCTGTCTCAACCTCCATTGCTGACAAGCCCTAGGAAGTTGAGACCAAGGGGAGGGGAGGGGAGGGAGTAGAGAGGCAAGGCAGGTGGCAAATAACACATTCATTTCAGCTCAGAGGAGAAAGGAAATGGCAGTGCTCTCACAGATGGAGTGCACCTTCTGTCCCTTCCTCTCAGAGCCATGTCAACTAAACTGCCTTATCCATTCTTTCCTCTCCACACCATAGGGCTACAGGGTAGTGCTATCCCCAATCTGTTAGTGTTGCCATTAGAACAAAGTATGGGCCTCTACAGATGGCCTCGGCCCCAATCCTCCGCTTCCCAGGGTGGCCCATGGCTGCTCGTCTGCATCCCCCCTTAGAAATCTTTTCTGATGCTATGTCAAGTCTCCTCCTCCTCCTTGTCTTCCTCCTAGCTTTCCTTAAAGGCTTCCACCAAAATATAAAGAGACAAGTTATTCTTTCCAATTTCCCAAGGGTATTCTCTTTACAACACTGCAAACTGAGTCATCAAAAGGACAAGCATTTTTAATGGTTGGATAAAAATTCCAGAAAAGCTTTCCATGGTGATTCACCTGAACCAAAGTTTGCAAAACTTTAAAATGAATGTTAAGACAGCAATCAGAGACAAGGGTTCATTAAGTTTGGGAGGAGCACAAGTAGTGGTCCAGGAGGTACTGGTAAATTTTGAAAGGGAGGCACACATCCATTTCTAGGAGCTTTTGGTCAGAGTCTTATTGGAGACAACCATAGTTGTTAAGTGTGACTTATATCACAGTTGGGCAGAGCCCAATATTCTGTTATGTAGCCCTATGGTGTATCAGCAGAGGAAGGAAAAGAGAAGGCAATCCAGTCGACATTGCTTCAAGCAAAAATGGATAGGAGGTGCACTCCATCTGTCAGAGCACTTCCATTTCCTTTCCCCTCCAAGCTGAAATCAGCTGCTTCTTTACTATTTGCCTTGTCTCTCTACTTCCTCTCCTCCTTATGGGTAAGAAGTAGCAGAAGCAGCACTGGCCTCTTCTTGGGCTTGACAGTTATGAAAAAGAGTTTGAGCCGTGGTGCAAAGGGTGAAAACGGCTGTCCTGCTCTCAGTCTCAAGCAAAGTTCATTGTTGTCAATGCCAAGTCAATAAGCCATGGAAGCAAGAGGCATCTGGTGTCAAAACAGTATAAGTCAAGAAAGCCATAAATCAGAATCAGGTTTTCAGAGTCAGTAGCCAAGCCATTAAACAAGTCAAAGGTCATAAATGTGATAAACACACATGCACACATGGAGATGTTAGAAGAAGACTAAAGTTGCACTCAGTAAAACAGCTGGTGGTTGGAAATTCCTTATAGAGGCAGCATGTTTTGTTAACGCCCAGGCCAGATCACAGGCAGTATTTAGGGTGAGCATTCCACAGATGCTCCTGATGCCTTGACTGCAGCCTCTCACTTCATCTGTGAGGGAGGGTCTGAATCAGACACTTGGGCCTCCACCTTTCTTTGGGACTGTGGGGGGCTCTCTTTGAGCTCCTCTTCCTGCTCTGAAACCAATTTGTCTTGCTGAAATGAAGAAGGACATGGCTATTAGGTGTCTGCTGTGGCTCCTCCAAACTCGTGTGTGTGTGTGTGTGTGTGTGTGTGAGAGAGAGAGAGAGAGAGAGAGAGAGAGAGAATGCCCCGTGCAATATACAGGATGTTGACATGCAACTATGTGGGTAAAGTGTTGTACTCCACCAGCTTGATGTAGGATTTCAGCCATTATCTCCAGCAGAAGTAGGCCTTTTGTATAGAAAATGGGTCAGATTTGTCTCTCCAAGGGCAATCCTCTTTACATACATTTCACAGATCAAAACTGGAGCATGTGGCCAAACAACATCAGAGTGTGATAAAGATGGCAAAAACTATTAATGAGAAAGAACACACAAGTTGGAGAGGGCACAGCAGTTTGCTTTGCTACCACAAAGAGCAAGATTCTGCACCCCTCCTCTTCTCACCTGCTTGTCAAGTTAATTCACTGCAAACTATTTTTTACACTTTGAACTAGGTGCTTTGAACCTTTGAATCTTGTTTTCACCACAAGGAGGGAGAAAAAGGCAACTTTCTGTCTTTTGAAGCTGGTTTTGTGATGATCCTTCCTGATAGCACTAACAGTTTGCTGCTAGCACTGCTTCATAGGAGTTTATCACACGGGGACCTATGTGCTCCCATCCTGAAAATGATTAAAGCATCCGCATCCTGGAAAAGTGCGAAATACGTGAATGATTTTCACACAGAGACACAATAATGCATTCAAAGCTTATTATTATTGGTAAAATGTGGGCTAGACAAAGTAACTGTTACATGGATTTGTAATTGGTTATCTGGTCGAACACAAAGGGTGCTCAACAATGGCTCCTTTTCAACCTGGAAAGAAGTGACCAGTGGGGTGCCACAGGGCTCTGTCCTGGGCCCAGTGCTATTCAATATCTTTATTAATGACTTGGATGACGGTATTGGGGGCATAGTTATCAAATTTGCAGATGACACCAAATTAGGAGGAGTAGCTAATACCCCAGAGGACAGGATCAAAATTCAAAATGACTTGAGCAGACTAGAAAGTTGGGCCAAAGCTAACAAAATGAAATTCAACACAGAGAAATGTAAGGTACTGCACTTAGGGCGGAAAAACGAAAAGTACAGATATACGATGGGGGACACTTGGCTGAATGAGACTACGTGTGAAAGGGATCTAGGAATCCAGGTGGACCACAAGTTGAACATGAGTCAACAGTGCGATGCAGCAGCTAAAAAGGCCAATGCAATTTTAGGCTGCATCAGTAGAAGTATAGTGTCTAGATCAAGAGAAGTAATAGTGCCACTCTATTCTGCTTTGGTCCGGCCTCACCTGGAATACTGTGTCCAGTTCTGGGCACCACAATTCAAAAAGGATGTGGAGAAATTGGAGCGTGTCCAAAGGAGGGCAACTAAAATGGTGAAGGGTCTGGAAACCAAGCCCTATGAGGAACGACTTAGGGAGCTGGGGATGTTTAGCCTGGAGAAGAGAAGGCTGAGAGGTGATATGATAGCCGTGTTTAAATATTTGAAGGGATGTCATATCGAGGAGGGAACAAGCTTGTTTTCTGCTGCTCCAGAGACTAGGACCCGAAACAATGGATGCAAGCTGCAAGAAAAGAGATTCCACCTCAACGTTAGGAGGAACTTCCTGACAGTAAGGGCGGTTCGACAGTGGAACACACTCCCTCGGAGAGTAGTGGAGTCTCCTTCCTTGGAGGTCTTTAAGCAGAGGCTGGATGGCCATCTGTCGGGGATGCTTTGATTGGGAGTTCCTGCATGGCAGGGGGTTGGACTGGATGGCCCTTGTGGTCTCTTCCAACTCTATGATTCTATGATTCTATGATTCTATGATTCTATTAATGTGAGAAAGTGGGTAGAAATTGCATTTAGTTTTCACACAGATGCAGAAGTCCCATTGATGGTTTAGAAATAACTTTTTTGCACATGCACACATGGAATAAATAGTTTCATCACCAGAAGTCACCCAGAGAAATAAATAATTTTATTTACACAAATTTCTTTATAAAAATGTATTTTACTGTCCCTTACTTTCTAAGAAATGGTATCCAACCTAAGTAAAAAGAACAAAACATTACCCAGAAGAAGTAGAAAAGCTAAAAAAAATATCTCTTGCTCTTGCTGTGTCCCAGCCTTCACTCAGCAGCTGTTCTTTTAAGAGTCCCAGCTAATGAGGAAATCTGGAGGAGGAAAGACATTCACACACAGAGAGGTGCACAAGGGAGAAGCAAGCTTTTTCTTTCTCTCTCTATGTGTTCCTGCCTTTGTCTCAGCAGCTGTTCCTTTAAGAGCCCTGGCTGAAGCATAAAAGGCTGTGTCCCTCTCAGCATAAGAAAGCAGCACTGGAAGTAACTCACCCCAAAGAACCATGGGAAATCTGGCAACAAGTACAAAAATGGAAAGAATCCTGCAAATAGCTTTCACACTATAGCATTGCGCAAAAAAGAAAAAAGGGAAAAGGGGAAAAAAAAGGGATATTGTGAATGAAACTGAAATGAATTCACAATATTTTCCCAAAAATGCCTATTTGCTGGTTCATGTCACTTTCTTGTTGGATTCTATGCAGTTTGTGTGCAATGTCATGTGAAAACCATTTGCGCAATTATGCCTAATATGCTGGATAATCATGGATTCTTACCCGTTTAAACTTCCAATTTTCACCGTGTGATAAACTCTATAGTTTGTTGACTGGTTATGCTGTTATCTATGCCTGTTCTGTTAATGATTGTTTCTGAGCTCAAGAGCTCAATGTGGACTTGAAAAATAATGCTTTTCCTCTCCTTTGCTTCTACAGCTAAAATGGACAACTCAGCCTACTGCCAGTGCGTCTGTTGACAAGTCCTAGTTTGAGCATTCATTGACTTGCTAAGGACAATAATGTTCTGGTAGTTGACAGGGCTGGGAAAGAATTTTATCTGCATTTGCAACTGGTTAAGGCTTTGCATTTTTCATAATGATAACTTTGAGTCAGCATTCAATTATTGCTACTATTACAAATTCTTGGCCCAAATATGTAGCAGGAACCATGGACCCCTTCTTTGTAGTGATGCACAAGCTTTTTTCTCCCAAGGTCTGCATCCATGTGAGTACTGACACAGTATAAGGACTGAGCTCTTACATGCACGCAGATAAGACACAACACACAAACAGTTAAGACACACTGATTCTCTATGTATGCATGTACAGATCTCTCTCTCCCTAACCCCTAGGCAATTTAGTACCTTCCCATACTCCAACAACCTCCATTAAAGCTGATATTTACTTGGTGCCATCAGCAATGGTGCAAGCCAGGGAACATTTTTCCCCCTGCAACTGGGCTTCAGTCAAAAGTGGGTTAGATCCTCTCTGGTTTGGGAGTCCATAGAGGAAGTAAATGAGGGTCATATATGGCCCCAAGGCCTCATAGTGTACACCCCTGCCATAAAGGATCTTGAGGAATTACTTTAATTTGGGGACTGAAACTCTTATTTATTTATTTATTTATTTATTTATGTGTTCATTCATTCATTTATATCCTGCCTTTCTCCCAATAATGGGACTCAAGGTGGCTAGCAACATATTTAAAACAATACAAATGTTATATATACATATGTGGTGGAAATGTCCATTTGTTCAAGCATTTTGGATAGAAGTTCAGGAATAGATAAATACAATAATGGGAACAGAGATACAATTAAGCAAAGAAAATTGTTTAACTCTTAATTTAGGAGAATTAGGATTGAATAGTTACCAAAGATATGTGATAAAAGAAATTCTAAAAGCTGCCCATGCAGTGATAGCTTTTGGATGGAAAAGAAAATCAAATTGGGATAAGTTTTATTTGTTTAAAATAAACAAATTTATTTATTTCCACCACCGCTCCCAGACTCTGGAATGCCTTGCCGGAAGAGATCTGTCCGATAACCAACTTAGACGGATCTCTTTCGGCAGGCCTACCCAGAATAAAATCATTTCCAAACCAGGTCTCTCCTCATTAGACACTCTCCTTTCCTTTATTTTGCTCACCTCAGAGTGTCTACTTTTTTTAATTGTCTACTGTTTTAAACTGTTTTAATTGAGATTTATATTTAATGTATTTTTAATGGGGGGGTATTATGTTTATTGTCGGGGTTTGTATCTGTTTTTTAGCTGTAAGCCACCTTGATTGCTACAGCAAAAGGTGGGGTACAAATAAATTATTATTATTATTATTATTATTATTATTATTATTATTAAAAGAATATATATTATTTTATTTTCTTAGCAAAAGAAGACTTAAATATATTGGGGAAATCAATAAAGAATCATAGAGAGATAAATGAGAAATTGTGATTAAGAAAGTGGAAGGTAAAATGGGGTATGAAGAAGTAAAAAATATAATTAATGATATTTTCCATATCTCTGAAAATGATTGTTAATTTTTGTTATTCAAATGATTGTTAATTTAAATGGAATGTATTTTTTCCAAATGCTGTTTGTAGGAGGGGGGGAGGGGACAAAAGCATATTATGAATTATGGATTGACTAATTTGTACTATGTACTGCGTTAATAAAAAAAATAAACTAAAAAACAAAAACAAAAACATTTTTTAAAAAATACAAAAGCATTAATAAACATATAAATATAAGTTTTAAAAAAGCAATTAAATAATTTATGAAGTTAAAATAGTAAAATATTATCAATATTATAAAATATTAAACATATTAAAACTCATTAAAGACAATATATAAACCTTAAAAAAATAGCACCGCTTACCAGTTTGTAAAAAACTGATGGTACAAAAATGTTTTGACCTGGTGATGGAAGGTCAGAAAAGACAGGGTGGTTCTGGCATCTCTAGGAAGGGAATTCCAAAGTCTAGAAGCAGCCACCAATATGGTCCTTTCCCTTGTTCCCACCAGATGAGCCTGGGAAAATGGTGGGACAAAGAGAAGGGGCTCTCCAAATAATCATAGGGTTCTAAGGTGCTCATAAAGGAAGACAGAGCCCTTCAGATAACCTAGCTCCAAGCTGTATATTGTTTTATAAGTCAAAACCAGCACTTTGAATTATGCCCAGAAATGAACTGACAGCTGGTGGAGCTGTTGCAACAACAGAGTTAAGTGTTTTCTGCAGCTAGCTCTAGTTAACAGTCTGGCTGCAGCTCTTTGGGCCAACTGAAGCTTCTGAGCACTTTTCAAATGCAGCCTTTTGTAGAGTACATTACAGTAATCCAAATTGTATGTACCACCATGGCCAAATCTGACTTCTCCAGGAAGAGATGCTGTTAGTACACTAGCTTTACTTGTGCAAAAGCACTCCTGGTCACTATTGAGCCTCCAGGATAAGAGATGAATCCAGCAGTACCTCCAAACTGCAAGCTTGTGTTTTCAAGGGGAAGGTAATCCCATATAACACTGGAAGAATCCCTGTTCCAGGATCATTCTTTTCACTGAGCAGGAACACCTCTCTCTTGTCTGGATTAAGCTTTGATTTGTTTGCCTTCATCCAGTCTATTGCAGCTGCCAGGCACCAATTTAGAACAGGAACATTTTCCTTGTAATTATTTGGAAAGAAGTAATAGATCTGGGTACTGGTGACACATGACCCCAACATTCCGAACAACCTCTCCCAACAGTTTCAATAGCATAGAGAATGCGACTGAACTCTGAAGGATTCTGCAGGCCAATGGCCAAAGCCAGAACCACCCTGGGAGCACCTCTCCAGGAAAGAACAGAACAGGAAAGAACAGTACTTCCAAACCCCGTCCCAGTGAGGCTATTCAGAAGGATACCATAGCTGATGGTATTGAAATCCACTGACATGTCCAGAATCACCCTGTCTAGTTCCCTGCATTGATTATCCACCCAGGCAACCAAAGCTGTGTCTGTTCCATAACCAGGCCTAAAAACTGACTGAAAATGATCTAGATGTTATAGAACACAATAAAAGTCCACTGTGTAAATTTAAGACATCTTAATGAGATTACACACACACACACACACACACACACACACATTCTGGGACATGGACTAGAAGGGAGATATTACCTATTTGCTGATCTGCTGAATATCTTAATTTTTACTATATTCAGTGCTAGATTTTGTCGCTGGTATTCAACAGAGTTATGTCCATTTTGAACTAAATTTTATCAATGGTTATAGTTTTTCCCCTGCTGCACTTGTTTTGTTTAATCAACCCTAAATATGTTTGATCTTGATGAATCTCGTGTTGTGCACATTGATATTTATTTTTTAAAATAATTCTTCTTGAGTGACATAGTTGTGGGATCCTAAGGGAAACCAGAAAATACATTCACAGTTAATATTGAATGCTGTGTGAAATAAACTATTAACAGACCAGTAGACCCAACAGGAGACAAGTTTGCGTGCCATAATGACAGATCATATCAATGATAAGTGACCTAAGAAGGTAATAAATACACTTTAACTGGCTATTATTCTTGACTGTGTCCAAAATCTGCTTACGAAAGTTAGCAGAAGACTTACATACTGCAGCACTCAAATCCATAAATATGAATTTACCTGATGGGTTGTGAAGGTACAGAATGAACTTACTGTCTTCTCAATCTACATTTTAACAAGAGTCATTCTGCTCAATCTCCCTGAACTCCAAACTGGGACATTTTATTTGGGAATATATTATCTCATTCCATTTCTCATTATTAAGTGTAACATACATTCTATCCAATGAGAATTTACTATGACTTTTACGGACATTTATGGGCACTTATAAAATGTTGAACTCTGCAAAAATGCAATGAAGTTCTACTGGGAATATCTATTCTGGATCTTTTTCCATCCCTGAATAAGCGGGTAAAGTGTCAGACCAGAGCCACGAAATTGGGGACTTGAATTATAGACCTATGGGATACCCTTGGAAAGCTTTCAGCAAGCTACATCACATGGCTAATGCCATGATAAATGTAATATTCTTCAAGGTACCACAAGATATTATGTTTTATCTCATTCATAGTTTCATTCATTTGTTTAAATGAGCTTCTTATAGTTTTTTGTTGATGTGTGCCCTCAAGTTGCTTCTCACTTACAACAGCCCTAAGGCAACCATATCATGGGGTTTTCTTGGCAAGATTTGTTCAGAGGAGGTTTTTCTTTGCGTTCCTTTGAGGATGATAGAGTGTGACTTGCCCAAGGTTACGCAGTGAGTTTCCATGGCCAAGTGGGGATTCAAACCCTGGTCTCCAGGGTCCTAGTTCAATGTCCTGAAGTTTCACCTCAGGATCGCCATAAGTTGGAAACAACTTGAAGGCACACCACCACCACCACCACAACAACAACAACAACCATGAGTAGATGTAAAGATGTAGTGTATCTATACTATGGACAATAAAAGAAAGAAAGAAATGTAATCGCTATTGCTAATCATAGGGCCTTTACAGACTGCCAGACAAAGTGCAGCTTGAGGCTACTTTAACTGTCCTGGCTCAGTGCTAGGGAATCATGGGAATTGCAGTTTTTTCTGAGACATTGAGTCTTCTCTGTCAGAGAGCTCTGGTGCCACAATAAACTACAATTCCCATGATTCCTTAGCAGTGAGCCAGGACAGTTAAAGTGGCCTCAAGCTTCATTATTTCTGGCAGTCTGTAAAGGCCCTTAGTTGATTCTTAGAGTACTCAGTTCAAATGACACCTCTTGTTTGAATCTGAATTCTTTTATTACCCAAGTATGAGTATTAAAAAAAATATTATGTGGATAGACTGGTGGGTTTATACAATTTTCTTGGTTCACCTATATACTAAAAAAAGGAGGAAAATATGACACTATGCATTGATTTGTTTTTTCATCCTTTCCTAAACTTTTTGAGACAATACTCATCCTCTAAAACAGGGGTAGGCAAACTTTCCCCTTTAAGGGCCGAGGGACTTCAGCTCCCAGAATCCCAGGAGCTATTGGCCAACATGGGACTATTGGCCAACATGGGTGAGGCTTCTGGGAGCTGAAGTCCCTCGGCCCTTAAAGGAGAAAGGTTGCCTACCCCTGCTCTAAAAGTTTTGAACATGATGAGGATCATAATAAGTATTGCTTTGCACCACTTTCCTCCTATCTTTCTCTTCCCTACATACAATGCATGAACTAGTGATAGCACCCAGAGTTTTAAACCAAAGTGTCCAAATAAAAATGTAATGTCTAGTTCACATATTATGATGTCTACACTGGAAAAGCGGTAAAGCCTATAATCTGCTCCTAATATCACTAACTGTGGAGCCAAAATGCCCTCTCCCCAAATCCACCAATATAAATAGGGGACAAAAATAGGAAACATTTATTGGAAAATGTAACGTGTGTAAATGTATAGATATGGAAAAGTGACATAGGGTATTGCAGGTCACTTTTACAGAAAGTCTGAGGTTGGTTTTGGCATTTGCAGCAAGGAAAGGCCAAGTGATAAGACATTTTGATTTTGAAACTGCCTATTTAAATGCTAGTCTTAAGGAAAAAGTGTTCATGGAACAACCTTTGGGTTTTGAACAGGACAGTGATAGGAAAGTATACTAGTTGAAAAAGGCTTTGTATGGTTTGAAACAGAGTACACGGAGTTAGAATCATTTCATTCATGAAGAGTTGGTGAAACTAAGATACAAACACAGCATTGTTGATGCATGCATGTACACCAAGGGAAAAATGACTTTGGTGATTTACGTTGATGACTTGTGTGTCACAGCAAAGTCAGAGCATGAAATTCAGACAGTCCAGAAAGAATTGGCCAAAAAAATTGTGCTTAAAGATTTGGAAATTCTTAAGGCTTACCTAGGGATTGAGGTAGAGTATACTGAGGATGATAGATGTTTGTTGAGTCAACAGAAAAATATAGAAAGGTTGATTGAGAAGTGTGGACTACAAAGTGCTAAGGTCGTAAAAAGTCCTATGACTCCTGGTTATGCCAGTGGTGAGTCAACAAGAGAGTTTGACAATCCAGACTTGTTCAAACGTGTGATAGATAGCTTCATGTTCATTGCAAACAACACAAGACCAGATATTTCTTTTACAGTGAGAGTGCTTAGCAAGAAAGTGAGCAATCCAAAAGTTGAGGACTGGACTGCAGTGAAACATGTGTTAAGGTATCTGAAAGACAGTAAGGACAGAAAGCTGATGATACAGGACAGCATGGTTCAACTTAATTGTTTTGTTAATAGTTCATTCGCATCAAAGTTACATGACAGAAAGTCAGTAACTGGTTTGTTGATAAATTTTGCTAAAAGTCCAATAGTTAGGCGCAGCTGGAAGCAGAACTGTGTAGCTCTGAACACAACTGAGGCTGAATTTGCAGCATTGTTAGAGATGGTTACAGAAATACAGTGGATAAGACAATTGCTTGAGGATTTAGGTGAAAAATATACTAAACCTACTATAATACATGAGGATTCACAATCATGCATTGCAATGTCAGAGACTGAGAATTTAAAATGCAAAACAAAATACATAGGTGTAAGGTACCAAAATGTCAGGGAAATGGTCCAGAACAAAGTTGTATGTTTAGAGTACATTGACACCAGGGACAACATAGCTGATGTTTTTACAAAGGTGTTGCCAATTAAAAGACATGAACAGCTATCACGTCTGATGGGAATGGCACCTTAAATGCACAATTTTAGCTGTTGAGTTAAAGTGCAAAATCAAGGGGATGGCAAAGATACATAATACAAACAAGTAACATGACATGCACATCTATACATTTGAAGGGGAATGTTGGAAAATGTAACTTGTGTATAAATGTACAGATGTGGAAAAGTGACATAGAGTACTGCAAGTCACTTCTACAGCTTGCTAGCTGGGAAAGTTATCTGCAGCTGGGATACAAAACAACACAGGAGATGTTCAAGGTCAGGATGTGTCTGGAAACATGTAGACAAGTGGTAAACACATTAGGTCACCATGTTTGGTGGGAACTGTCAGAGAAATGCTTGATGGGACATACGGTCAGGCTGGAAATGTAAAAGATGTATGGGGCAAAATTTCCTGTGGGAAGAGTTTGCAAAAACATGTTGGGGGCAGACAAACAACAGGTGTCAAGTCAGACAACAACAACGGATCTGAAAAAGGAAAGCACTAGTGTGTTTTTGGAACAGGTCACATCCTAACCAAAACACACTACGTAAGCATGGCTTGTCACATGGACAAGGACATCAGCAACATGGGTTGGGCTGGAGGTCTGGAAAGTGGGACTCAGCCAATCATCTAGAATGTACACACCCAAGTGGGTGGTAGCTTGTGAGAACAACAAAATGCTTTGTCCATGTGTGCAGAAAGAGAGAGGGAGGTTTGGAAGGTTCTACACGTGTTCCACAGTATAGTGTGTTGCAAGCTTTGTTATGTAAATAAACAACTGCTGTAAGTATTTCTAGTTGTAGAATAAAGATAGTTTTCTTAGACTACAACTGGTGTGTTTCCTGACTGCTGGTAAGGCTGGAGAGCTGAGGCAGTGCCATAAGGATCCAGAGGAAGAGGTGTGGAGTAATGCAGGAGAAGATGTCATCTTTTCCTAACAACTCTGCTGTTTGGTAACTGCAACACACATCATCCACCATCCACTGACAAGCTGACAATGGAGATTGTGTAAATTCCAGCCCAAGGTATGAGTCATAACATGGTTATTGCTCAGACACTGCACTCTTACAAATTTTGCACACAATTTATGGTCCAAAAGTCCTTGACTCCAAAATGTGTATCTTAGGGGAAAGATGTGTACAAGAATTCATACCTTGGGCAAAGTGTGTATACAAATATTTATTCATTTATTAGAGCATTTATATCCTGCCCTTCAGCCAAAAAAAGACTCCCAGAGTTGAATCCCTTCTGGGAGAAAGGCGGCAAATAAATAAATAAATAAATAAATAAATAAATTACAAATTGTTAATTTGACAATTCCCTGTCCTCAGATTGATAATCTAAAAAGACAGGAGGCACAAAGGAACAAAGACGGCAGTAGGGGAGGAGATTAAGTTCAGCAAATGCTGTCTTCCATTCTCTCCTTCAGAGGCCAGAACAATGGCAGTTGGTGTAGACAGAGGTCCTTTCTTCAGCTGATGTGGAAACTGTATGCAACTGACTTGTGAATGCAAAATGAAAAGCTGCCATGGACCAGATATAGGCTAATTCATCTACTTCTATTCAAGAAAGGAAATAAATGGTCCCAAACTAGGACCTTTTTACCAGGGCTGGTCCAAAACATTATGCTTCCTGATAGAAAAAGCAAGTATTGACTGCCTCCAGTACATTTACAGAAGAGGAATGGGCTAGAAGCTGATTTTTTAACACCAACAATTGAATAGTAAATGTCATCACACCTGAAGACGGATGGATGGTTTATTAGCTCCAAGAGAATCTGTGTATACAGTGCTGTCCACCAAGACAGAGGAATGACTGAGTGTTACTATCACTGCCTCCAGCAACTACTGTCTGAAACAGTTGCTTCACTTTGTGTAGTGGTAGCACCAACCCCACTTTTGAGCACTTATCCACAAACAATATTTTTACAATTATAGTACTGAAGCTTAGTGATCATTGATGCCTCAATCACTATGGCAATCAAATCTGGGCTAGGAAGAATACAGGAATATAGCCAGAAATGAACATGGATGTCCTTTATCTTGTCGTAGGGGCAGAAAACCCCTCAGCCTTAAAAGTATATAAATGTGATTTATTCCTTAATAAAGAAGTACATTAAATAGCTAACATATCAGCAGGAACTACGACCTTGAGAAGCATTACACACTTCATTGACGAAATGAAGCATCCTCCCGTTGCCTTGCTGCTCCCAGCCATCTTATAAATGTCATTTTGACTAATCTTCTTTGATAAAATAATTTATGGTAGTCACCTGAAGAGCCAGCTCCTTAGGCCAAAATCAAACAATACAAAACCATGTACTGCTCAACATCAATACTGGGTTTCCTTTTCTCTTACACTGATAAGCAAAGCTGCAGACAAGATAGGTTTTAAACTATAAGTCTATTTTAACCTCCTGCATGTCAGAGCTAATTAGGGCAGTTGGGAAGGTGTCAGCTTGGGAGGCTTTTGTAAAGGAGACTTCCCATGGTATCTGCTTTCCTTTCTCATTTGTCAAATACTGACCTAATATCTACATAGCCATGAAGATAACAAGAAGGCTGCAGTGATGGGGGTGGGGAGAATCTAGCAAATCTTATTTGTGACAGACCTCTAATGATGAACAGTATTCCAGAGTCACTGAAGAGTCAGTAGTGGCCAGGTTATAAATTTTACTTTTGGGAGGGTAGTCCTCTATTTAAAGTCCATTTTAAAGTGCCATTAGATTGGAGAGAAGGGGCCTTGGAGTTGCCTACCAAAAACTGATAGCTAATGAGAAGATTCAGATGGCACTAGGGTTGCTAGAGTGAAAATCGGACATGCTTCTTGTATATTTCATGATTGTGTAGAAGGATTTTCAACAGGTATTGCTTTGTCACTTGATTGTGTGACAAGCAACAGTTGCTGAAATCTACACAATTTAAAATTTCTTCAGTTTTCCCTTCAGGAGCCCTATATGGCACACTGGTTACAGTCTTCTCCACTATGTTGAAATATACTGGCTGAGATCCCACATTGGTGTTAAACAATGGAAAGCTCTGAGTCAGAATGGTTTGAGCACTGGACTTTGACTCTGGAGTCCATGATTTGAATCCCCATTCAGCCATAGGCACCCACAGGGTGATCTCAGGCAAGTCATACCCTCTCAGCCTCAGAGGAAGCTAAACATTTCTTGCCAAGAATACCCTATGATTGCTTTGTCTTATGGTTGTCATAAATTAGAAATGACGTCAAGGCACCCAACAAACTGAAATCTCTGCATGCAGAGTTATGCATTAATTGTGCTCAACAACCCTTGTTTTGAACAACAATGCTGTCCAACTGAACTGAAATATTAAATGTACAACTGAATGCACAAATCAGCATGTGTATCCATGCACAATGATATTGCATGCCCACCTTTATTTCTGCAACCTTGAAGCAAAGCAAAGCAAAGCAAAGCAAAGCAGCTTCATGTATATACCACTTTATACCATGCGATGCAGTGTCTAAGCGGTTTGCAACTGTAAGCTCATTGCCCGCCAACAGCTGGGTACTCATTTTAGTGACCTCGGAAGGATGCAGGCCTGAGTCAAGCCTGAGCCCTGGCTAGTAATGAACTCGCAACCTTGTGGTTTATGAGTGAGTGGCTGCAGTACAGGCATTTAACCATTGTACCACCAGGGTTTCTGTGGTCAGTTTGCATCAGACAAAAATATTTGTCTCTATAGGGGAACTTACATGTGCTTAAGACACTAAAACAATTGTCATTATATTTCAATTTGAAATATATTTATTTCTAAAATTGGACATGCACATATGGATTAGCAGATACAAACATTATGCAGATTGGCTTAGGTATTTTTGGTCTTCTTTCTTAGCTTCTTGTCCTCTTCTGTTCTTTTGGTGAGGAGCAATAGGTGTCCACCCTCATATATATTTCGTTCTTTCTTTCAGCATGAACAATTTTGAATCCTTTTTCTTCTTTAGGGCACGTCTGCCCTGACTGTTGTCACACACCTGCTCCAGATTTTATTCTGAGTAACAAAGTCCTAATCATGAAAATCCATGTGATTTCAGAAAAGGTATCATATCTGTATACATCAGGGGTAGGCAACCTTTCTCCTTTAAGGGCCGAAGGACTTCAGCTCCCAGAATCCCAGGAGCTATTGGCCGACTTGGGACTATTGGCCAAGATGGCTGAGGCTTCTGGGAGCTGAAGTCCCTCGGCCCTTAAAGGGGAAAGGTTGCCTACCCCTGGTATACATCATCTCCATTTTAGTTATATAGATTTTGGTTGAATAGAATCAAATCTTCAATATGCATATTTCAAAGGATGTTTGCACATTATATTTATTTATTATATTATATTCAATATGTGTACAATCTGTGTTGCTATTAACTACAGCAACCAGAACACTGTGTGCACAAAAATGGAAGAACTCATGTATTGCTAACAACATTTTGATGAAACTACACTTCAGAGCTCCATTTCAGTTGTGTCACTACACTTATGTAAAAAAAAAAAAAGAAATCACTGTGAAAACAGTTGCATTTTCTTGGAGACTGCATAAGTGTAGTCCCTAGCACAGCCAGTAACTCTAAAAGCACACACATGGCCATCTCACTTTGGACTTGGTGGAAGGGACAAGAATAGACCATTGAATAACCTCAAGTTCTGGGTGCCTATTGAACAACTGTGAGACTTAACATAATTATACTGGCATACATTTACATGACAATAAAAGTATATTGTGTTTTGGCTGAATTTTTTTAGCCATCTCTCCTAGTAGCTTCCTATGTCATTGTCATTGACATTGTCATTAGTGGCGTGAGAGAACACTGTGAAAGGTCACTTGCCCAGTAGAGAAAATGTGGTCCCTTCATTACTAGCTCCTGACTTTTTTTTTTTTTAAATAATGGATCAGACCTTTGTAGTTCCTGTTTGCTTACTATTATCACTGTTTGACATGCTGATAGAAAATGCAAGAAAGACTGCAGACTGAGATGCATGGACTTGTATTACTATCTCTACCCATTGGATACCTAAAGATGCAACTTTATTGTCTTCTAACATTATATGCTTGTTGTTAATATGTTGCTTTTCTTTTCTTTATTGAGACAAAAGGCACTTGGCTGTATTCAATTAGACAAGAATGGAATTTGATTCAGTGATGATTCTTATTGTATTGAACTTATAGTATTTCAGAGTGACTGCCAAGAAGGCATAAAGGAAGAATTAACTGAAGGCTTGCAGTCAGTGCCTCTGTTAAGCCACTAATTCAATGCAGAGCTCTTGGGAAAAAGCAAATAATATATGGGAATGATTTCATCCCCAGCCTGCCAAAAAGAAATCTGTGTGGGCAACAAATCTCAGGGGGCCTTTCAGAAATTTTTCCTTAAAATTAAAAAGGAAATAACTTTTGCTTCAGAAGACAAGAAAAACCACTGGAGGATTCAAGCTACATTACAGAGAAGTCTACACCAGGTTCATGTTTTATTGAAATGAAAGGTGGACTGTAAATAGTAAAGAATCATTGTTGTGCCATTGGCCCTACTGGCATCTTTTGTCCTACCCACCTGGAGTCTATCCTGATGTCTTCATGCTAAGCATGGATGTCTGTACCAGAAAACCCAATGTTTGCATA
Source organism: Phrynosoma blainvillii (assembly GCA_026167975.1). Classification (NCBI taxonomy): domain Eukaryota; kingdom Metazoa; phylum Chordata; class Lepidosauria; order Squamata; family Phrynosomatidae; genus Phrynosoma; species Phrynosoma blainvillii. Next base: position 44,344,998 of record JANUYF010000004.1, on the reverse strand, counting down.
CTTCTACATGTGTAGGCTTTCACTGAATCAGGAACTGTAATTGCATAGTGGAGATCTAAATCTGCAGATGTTCACCTAGGGTATGGGGTGAGGTTGGAGACAGAACATAGTGTTCATTCTTTACTCACTTTTACCATTTCCGGTGGACATTTATAGTGTACTTTGAGGTGCAACCCTGGTCTGGAAAATGACAAGGATGTGGCCACTGAAAGGAACTGGAGCAATGGTAAAAAGGTTACTACAGTCCAAGTGGCAGGTGCATGAGTCAGCATTTGGCAAGCTGTGCATCATGGGAGGTCTGATGCAACCTGCACAGTAGGTGAGACCAGCCAGGTATGCATCATGGGAGGCCTGATGCAACAGGCACTGGGGATGAAACCAGCCAGGGTTCATTAGTGCATGGCTGTCATATGTTACTAAGGAGATCAACTATATATGGGAGAGAGTCAGAATCTCCATTGTTGGTTAGTTGTGGTTGGTGGTTGGTGAAGCACTTTGTTGGTCTGTATAGCGGTGAGTATTCAAGACAGACATCTGGTACTCTTTTTAGCCTTGTAAATATTTGTAACAAAGATTAAAGCCCTCATTGAGTGAAGTCTCGCTGTCCAGAGATTCCTTTCTCCAAGCTGAAAGTAGCAGCCTGTGTGTGGGAGAATTTTTCCTGTGTCATCTGGAGCAAGATTCTTCACAGAAGACCATCTTCTGGGCATTCCTGCTTTCATGCATCTATTCTGCATGTGTGTATGCTAGATCCTGCCTGTCTGTATACCCCAACACACATATACAAACTTTAGACTGCAAAACCCATATATCAGAATGACAGTGAACAAACTATGTGTATTAGAAAAACATTTCAGCAGGGGTGTGGTATGGGTTTGGGTTAAACCTCAAATTGAACTAGGCCAATAAAAAAGATTTGGAAAACATCTGAATCAAAATGGAACCCTCTGATGTGATCTAAATGTGAATTTGAATGCAATTGGGAAACAGAGAGACAGAATGACACAGGCAGTGTATCCCCAATATATTGAGGGACATCTCCAAGACCCTTTGTCCTCCACTGCTCTGCTTAATTCCTGTAACCTCATACCTCTGATCTCCTTAATAGAGTCCATCCATCTAGCACGTGGCCTTCCTCTCTTCCTACTTCCCTCCATCTTTCCCAGAATTATTGTTTCCCCCCCCCCCCCCAAAGAGTCCTCCCTTTTCATGATGTGTCCAAAATATGCCAGCCTCAGTTCAGACATCTTGGCTTCCAGGGAGTTTTTACAGTTTGATCTGCTCTAGGACCCACTTGTTTATCCTTTGGCTGTCCATGGGATCCTCAGCATTCTTCTCCAGCACCACATCTCAAATGCATTGATTTTCTTACTATCATCTTTCTTAACTGTCCAGCTCTCACATCCATACATGGTAATAGTGAATACAATGGTTTGTCTTCCAAAAGCAAAAATTGAAAAAACAAACAAACAAACAAACAAAAAACACCCCTGCTCTAGTAGAGTCTGTGATATCTGGAAACTTGTCGCCTGCTTGCTTGGAAAGTTTTGGATTTAAAAGTCCCCCTGGCTCTGCCACTGTTTGCTCCATAAGCCTGGGATGGGGAATTGTGATGGGGCCCAATATTCATTCCCACAGCAGGCCAAGTTATTGTAATTTTGGCCTATGCTGGGCCAAACTTGACAAGTGAAAGTGACCAGTAATTCCAGAATCCAGTTTATACTTCTGCTAGATTTGTTTCCCCCAATTTTTAACTATTTGTTGTTTAACTCTATAAGCTACTCTGTTGTTTAAGTATGTTTTGCCTAACACTGTTCTAGGCAGATGTAGGGAGTATTTTAGGGAAATTCTGTTTTTTGTGTTAAATTTTATTTTATTTTGGAGCAACTGTGGGACTTGCAGCACTCAGGAGGGACAGGAAGGGCACATAAGAGTGCAGCTAGATTATTGAACAGAAAATAAAAGTCTTAAAGTATTTTCCATTCAACACAGCTTTATAGATTCTGCAACCATCCTATTAAAGTTTCTGTAGGATTATTGTTATATAAATTTTGTATGATTGTCATTGTTTTGCACTGGGATGCTTCTGTGATGTAAGTATATCCTTTAGGAGAAATGTCTAAACTCTAAAGGTTCTTCTTGCACTAAACTCCCTGCAGCTATTTTTTTCTGAAATTTGGCAAGATTGCTTTTCTTTAGAGAGAAACTTCCACAGCAAATTTAATCTAATTAAAAAGATATCAGCTGCTCCTTTTTTAAAAGATCAAATTGCAGTGTAAGTAGCACCACCACCACCAATAACAAAAAGCAACAAACCCGGTGCCCATTTGTCATTGTGTGTAATTAAGGGGGTTTGTGGCTTCATACATTTCATCCAAACCTGTCAGAAAGGCAGAAAGTTCTAGTTTGAACTTTAGTTAGAAAGTTGATTGCTAGTTAGAAAGTTGATTGCTTTCCAATTATATCCAGTGGGAGGATAAAGAATTAGGTTTTTAAATCAAGATCCAAATTTGTTTCCAAGTCAAACTGGGTTTTCTCCAAATTGGTCTAAGCCAAATCAAAGGTTTTCAGAATCTCCAGATTGTACTCCAAACCAAATTTTTGCTCAGTGCACAGCCAGAGCAATGCATAGCCTGTTTGAAAAGGATAAGGATTTAAACAGGTCCTTCACCCTTTTGGTCTATGGGAGAAATTCAGGACCCTGGACAGGTAACCTGGAAACTGAAGTGAGATCTGGCTTGAACAGGTTTGTTTACCTTTAATTTATAGCAGACCTGCACAACTTGGCAGTAGAAAGGGGCCAAAATTAAAATAGGCTAAACTTCTTTGGGCCTCAGATAGGTTTTAATTAAATATTAAATAATTATATTAATTATTATTTATATTAAATATTATTACTATATTATTTATATTATATATTATTAAAAAGGCAAAGGTATTCCCATTGACAAGGTTGTTAGGTTGTGTCCAACCATAGGGGGTGGTGCTCATCTCCGTTACTAAGCCAAAGAGCCAGCATTGTCAGAGACTACTCTATGATCATGTGGACAGCATGATTGCACAGAACATTGTTTACCTTCCCACTGAAGTGGTACCTGTTTATGTACTTGCATTTGCATGTTTTCGAACTGCTAGGTTGGCAGAAGCTGGGACTAGTGATAGGAGCTCACCCCATCATGCCTTGAACTGCCAACCTGCTGATCTTGCAATCAACAGTCAACATCTTAACCACTTGAGCCACTGCATTTAATATTATTAAATGCTATTTAATATTAATTATTTAATATTATTTATATTAAATATATTACGTATTATTAATATTAATTCCTTCCTCTTCCTCCTCTGTCTGGCCCTTTCCTCAGGAGAATGCCAGACAGAGGAAAAGCCTTGCAGGGTAAGCATTGACCATCCTACTCCTCTGCTGCCTGGCCTCCTCAGTAGAAAGCTGGGCAGTGGAGGAACCCCGAGGGGTGAGCATTTGCCTGTCCTCCTCCTCCACCACCCAGCCTTCTCCTGAGGACAAAGCTGAGCAGTGAAGGAGTGTTGTGAGTGTTCACCCCATCCTCATCTTCATCCTCTACCTGGCCTTCTCCTTTGCAGCAAGCCAAACAGCAGAAGAACCATCTTCCTCCTACTCCACTGCCTGGCCTCCACCTCAGGAGAAAGTCGGGTAGTGGAGAATCCTTGCTCAGGAAGTATTTGCCCATCTTCCTCCTTCACTACCTAACCTTCTCCTCAGGAGAAATCCAAGCAGCAGAGGAGCCTTGCAGGGTGAGTGTTTGCCCTTCCTCCTCCTCCTCCACATAGCCTTCTCCTCAGAAGAAAGCTGAGCAGTGGAGGAGCCTTGAAGTCATTCCACATCCTTGTGGGCTGCCAGAAATCCTTTGGCAGGCTGCATGCGGCCCCTGGGCTGTATGTTGTGTAGGCTTGATTTATAGACCTCAGAAATAATTTGAAAAACTCAATAGAGTATATGTAAAGCCATACTGAAGGCAGCTTTTATTCAGCCCCCCCCCCCCCCCCAGTACAACCCTCCAGTGATTCCCAAACTTTGGTCACACAGTTGTTTTAAACTTCAGCTCCCAGAATTCCTGACAGTTGGCCAAACTGGCTGGAGCTCCTGGTAATTAAAGTTCAAAACATCTGGAGGAGCCACTACTTTAGATATTTGGAGTTTGGAAGCCACTACTCTAGACAATAGTAATGTGTCAAACAGAAGGCAGCTGCAAGAAATAATCACCTGTAATGGAATATTGCAATTGCTCCTTAGCCGGAAGTTAGCTTATAGACCCTTATTGTTTCTAGAGTACAACATCTCTCAACTGCAGATCTGTACATTTTTCACTGACCAGTAGGCTGCTAGTATCCATGTTAATTGTCAATCAGCTTGGTTTTGCTCATGTGTGGCTGATTCCCATGGGCTCACACTGATCTGAAGTTATAAAATTTTGCTGTAATCAGTTAAGTAGTCCCTCTTGGTAATGACAAGTATCTGGTGAGTTTGGGAGGACCCGCTCTTGACCAACGGTAATATTTACTTATATGCAAGTGCCTTCCTTGGCAGGACCTAACTGTAATATCAGCTTCCAGAGGGGACCTGATAGCTATGTTATTCCAGAATTCACCCAACATTGAGTGCTATAATTCATGGGAGAAGTTGCTCATCTATTGTACAAAATAAGATTGTGCAATGGGATAAGCTGAGGAGATGCTATTGCCCTCTGCAGCCTGTTGAAGTACAGCAGGAAGAAGGATTTTACATTGATATTCCTATTGAATTCTTTACTAGCTCCTAGGAATAGTTACTTTGCAACATTCACCAAGTTTTTACATTTCAAAATAACCATATTTTCCCCTTTAATGCCTATATGTATTTAAATGCCGGACAAGATGAAGCCAGACAGAAATAAGAGGATCAAGAAGAAACTTTGTGTATCTCTTTCAGAATACTGACAGCATAATAATCTAATCAGTAACTTTCCTGAAACAGCTCTATAAGCATATAATAAATCAGCTGTAGTGTAGATTTGTGAGTCTCTTGAGATGTTATGCTTTTTGTTACCAGTCAAAGAGATCTAAACAGGAAACCTATTGAGATTTCATGTTTTGCTAGTCTTTTCCAATCGCTGAAAGAAAACTATTAATTTTTGCTGTTACAGTGTCAGTCACCTACATAATAGCAGTTGGCTACTTACAATTCATTGCATTCTGTCTGGAAATTATCTGTCAAACTGTATTGATTGGGAGTATTATAAATGGATACTGCTGAATCCCTTTCTTACCATCTTCAAGACAGGTGAAATTAAAGAGAATAAAGGCAGAGGAATTAAAAAAAAGACATATCTTACTCATTTCCAATCTTTTCTTTCAGTATGGGAACTTACAATTTTTTTTGTTCTTTCATGTTAAAAGAAAAAAATATATGAATTATCATTTTTATCACATTATAATTGGACTTCTATGAAAGTTCCCAGAAATAATTGTGGATAACAGTACATAATAAATATACATTTAGCATTAATAGGCTATCATTTAATAAGGGAAATATATTGGAATGTAGAGCCAGCATGATGGTTTGAATGTTGATTTCAACACTGGGTGACCTTGGGCTAATCACATTCTCTCAGACTCAGAGAAAGGCAAGGGCAAACCCCCTTTGTATAAATTCTGAGAAGAAAACCCCATGATCTTCCATACACATTGGCCAGTTCACAATGTCTTTGTTCAATAACAACCATCATTAAAACTGAACTTGCTACTCCATTTCCATAACAAAGGATTTTGAATTTGAAATTGACATTCTCACATACAAATGCCATATATATGTCTGTCCCTGGTTTCCACTCCACTATATGTATCTGAGAAAGTAGACTGAAGTCTACAAAAGCTCGTGCTGTCAACTTCTTTATTTCAGTTATTTTCAAAGGTGCTACAAGATCTCTCTACATACTGATTCTACAGATGAATATGGCTATATCTTTAAATTCTACCCCATGATCTTTATGTTTAGCCTGGAGAAGAGATGGTTAAGAGTTGATATGATAGCCCTGTTTACATATTTGAAGAAAAGTCATAATGAGGAGGGAGCTAGTTTGTTTTCTGCTGCTCCAGAGAATAGGACCCAGAACAACGAATGCAAGCTACAGGAAAAGAGATTCCACCTGAACATTAGGAAGAACTTCCTGACAGTGAGAGCTGTTTGAAAGTGGAACACACTCCCTCGGAGTGTGGTGGAGTCTCCTTCTTTGGAGGTCTTTAAAGAGAGGCTGGATGGCCATCTGTCAGGGCTGCTTTGATTTTGAGTTCCTGCATGGCAGGGGGTTGGACTGGATGGCCCTTGTGGTCTCTTCCAATTCTATGATTCTATGATTCTATGGCCTTTGGGTCATCATAAGTCAGAAATTACTTGAAGGCACAGAACAAATTGGAATGCAACAACACAGCACTTTAGAAACTTCTTCCTTTAAATTTTGCTTTTAATAAATGAAGTGTATTGCCTGTAGACTAGGCTGGTGTGGTGAGGAGAAATCAATATGGGCTTCTGATAGACTGTAGAATCGAGCAAATCCAGGAAGGGCAGCCCCTTCCAAAGCACAGTCTTCTATGCTTTTCCAAGAGTAGCTTTGAAATACTGGAAAGTCATCCTAAGCCAGCTTTCAAGTGAGTTGGGTTTCAATTTAGATGTTAAGGTGAACATCTAAGGCAGGCCTGCACAACGTCGCTATAGGCAGGGGCCAAGATTAAAATAGGCTAAATTTCTTAGGGCCGCAGATAGGTTTTAATTAAATATTTATTAATTAAGTAATAATTAATAATATTAATTAGAATTAATTAATATTAATTCTGTCCTTCTCTTGTTGAATTGTGTTGATGGATTTCTTGCAAACAGTCCATAAAGCCAATCACCAAAAATCTGGTATCTCCAGCATAGCATCTTCACTTTAGCCAGAATGGCTAAACAGGAACAAAGCTTATCTGCTACATGGTTCAAAGTTAGTTAAGTTGCAGCATTAGCAAAAATATGTCTCAATTAGTCCATTACAGCTTAAAGTTAAAAGACAAGTGTGAGACTTTTCTAGATCACAACTCTCAGCCCCCAATTCTCCACCCCTTTGGGTGTAGCCCTTTCAGACTGATTGGTTGAAGTTACATGACGTGTGTTAGCCCAACCTTTAATTACCATATTAAATCATGTGACTGCAGTTCCCATAACATTTCCATGTTTATGAAACCTCTTATTGTACACAAAGCACTTTCTCACAGAACTGTAGCTTGTTTGGGCTAAAGCACACCTGGGCTGATAATTGTGAATCTGGCCTCAGAAAACAACTTTTCTCAGCAAGGAAAAATACAGACACACATCTTTACATTTCAACATTTTAACATTGACTATATGTCCCATCAAATTCTAACAATCCCCTCTTGAAATGTATGATGTGTGTATGTTGTACACTAAACTAAAACTGTTATAAAACTAACTTAGCTTAATGGCTAGGCCTAAGCTTAAGATATGCCAAGTAGACGTGACATCTGTTCGTGTCTATCAATGGTCAATGTCTTTGTCAAGATGTCTGCTTGATTATGATTTGACTCAATGTATTGCAGACTCACAATCCCATTCTGTACCATTTCTCTGACATTCTGATACCTCACACCAATGTACTTTGTTCTGCACTACAAGTTCTCAGCTTTAGCCATTACAATGCATGTTTGAGAATCCTCATTTATCACTATCGGACCAACACATTTTTCATTCAAATCTTTTAACAATTGTCTAATCCATTCAACCTCATTAACTAACTCAGATAAGGCACCGAACTTGGCTTTTCCTGTATTTTGGGCTACGTATCTTTGTTTTCTACTTCTCCAAACAATTGCGCTTTCTCCAAACTTAATCAACAATCCTGTCACTGACTTTCTATTTTGTAGCTCAGAAGCAAACGAACTGTCAACAAAGCATTCAAGTCCAGCTTGACTGTTTTGCAACTTGCAGTGGAGGAAAAGCCTTGAGGGGCAAATGTTTGCGGCTCTTCCTCCTCCACCACCTGGTCTTCTCAGGAGAAAGGCAGGTGGAGGAGGAGCCTTGTAGGGTGAGTGTTTGCCTGTTGTCCTCCACCACCCATCCTTTGCCCTGGGAGAAAGCCAAGCAGCGGAGGAGTCTTGCAGGGCAGTGTTCACCCATTCTCATCCTCCACCACTGCCCAGCCTTCTCTTCAGAAGAAAGCAGGGTAGCAGAGGAGACTTGCAGGCAAGCATTTGCCCATCCTCCTTATCCACCCAGCCTTCTCCTCAGGAGAAAGCAAGCCTTTCTGGGTGAATGTTTGCCCATCTTTCTCCTCCACTGGCCAGCCTTCTCTTCAGGAGAAAGTGGGGCAGTGGAGAAGACTTGCAGGGCAAGTGTTTGTCTGTCCTCGTACTCCTCTGCCTGGCTTTCTCCTCGAGAGAAAACCTGGCAGCGGATGACCCTTGAAGTTGTCCCACATCCTTGCGGGCCATCCTTTGGTGGGCTGCATGTGGCTCCTGGGCCATATTTTATGCAGGCCTGATCTAAGGTATTTGGATAAGGTATTGTTGTTAACTGCCTTCGTGTCGGTCTAACTTTGTCATCTTGGTTTCTAGGGATATCTCTAGCTTGATCTGTTCTAGGACCCATTTGTTTGTCCTTTTGGCTGTCCATGGAATCCTCAACACTCTTCTTCAGCACCACATCTCAAATAAGTTGATTTTCCTCCTATCTTCTATCTTGACTGTCCAGCTCTCGTATCTAATAATAATAATAATAATAATAATAATAATTTATATCTCACCTCTCTGCTAAAGCAACTGTGGCAGCTCACAACATTAAAATTAGCATTAAAAATACAGTACAAATTTCAGATCAAAATCCCAGAACCCACCCACCCCTTAAAATAGTATTAAACCATAAGTAGTTATAACATACTTAAAATAGTCACAATGACAGAACAGACAATGACAATAACTGCAGCAAAGAATAGGAGAATGGAAAAGAAGCGCTATGGCCGGGATACCTAATCGAGAAAGGCCTGCCAAGAGAGATCCAACTTAACCACTTTTTAAAAGCTATTTAAGGTAGTGATGTGATGGATCTTGTCCAGCAGGCCATTCCATCATCTGGGAGCAGTTGCTGAAAAGGCCCTCTGGGAGGTAGAAGACAGCCTTGTTTTAATAGGCTGCAGCAGATTCCTCCCAGAGGACCAGGATTGTATGGAAGGAGGCGGTCTCGAAGATAGGCTAGACCCAAGCCATTAAGGGCTTTAAAGGTAATACTATGCCCGGAAAGTAATAGGCAGCCAGTGTCTCTTCTTGATGTTCCTTATACCACCCTGGTTGCCATGTTCTGTACTAATTGTAGTTTCCAGATCAAGCACAAGGGTAGCCCCATGTAGAGCGCATTACAGAAACTAAGACGGGAGGTTACCAGTGCGTGCACTACAGTTTCAAGGTCCCTAGCTTCCAGCAAAGGGTGCGACTGGAGTATCAGCCGAAGTTGAAAACAGGCACTCCTAGCCATCGCATTTACCTGATTAGTCATCTGGAGCGACAGATCTAGGAGCACCTCCAGATTGCAAACACAGTCCTTAGAGGAGAGTGTGACCCCATCCAGGATTGGAGATTGTATCCCAATACCTGGTTTCAGGGCCGCTACTGTAAGTACCTCTGTTTTGTCTGGATTCAGTCTCAATCTGTTTTTCCTCATCCAGTCCATGACTGCTTTAAGACAGTCATTGAGAGGAGAGACACCATCTAAAGTCATAGGTGAGGACCAAGACATGGAGAAATATATCTGGGTGTCATCAGTATACAGATAACACTCCGCCCCATGTCTCCAAATGATCTCCCCCAGTGGCTTCATATATATATATTGAATAGCATCGGGGATAGGATGGCGCCTTGAGGGATGCCACAATTAAACTCTTTCCTAGAGCAACTGTCCTTGAGCAACATCCTCTGGAATCTGCCTCAGGCTGATCGGTGTTCCAGCTGTTCATACCTGGGAGGAAGGAACAGAATCACTGCAATGCAGTACCTCCAATTCCTAACCTACTCAGGTGATCCAAGAGGATGTTATAATCTATTGTATCAAAAGCCACTGAGAGGTCTAGAAGCACCAACAGGGTCACACTACTCTTGTCGATGCCCAGACGAAGGTCATTAACCAAGGCGACCATGGCAGTCTCAACTCCAAATCTTGTCCTAAAGCCAGTTTGAAATGGATCTAGATAATAGTTTTCCTCCAAGACAGCTTGGAGTTGAAGAGTAACCATCCTCTTCATCAGTTTGCTCAAGAAAGGTAGTAAAGAGACTGGCCTATAGCTGTTCATATCCAGGAGGTCCAGGGAAGGTTTTTTCAAAAGCGGCCTAACCACTGCTTCCTTCAAACAAGATGAAACATGAACTTCCCTGAGGGATGCATTGATGATGTCCCTAAGGAACATCCTCACGGCACCCCCCCCCCCCGAAAGGCTAGCCACGATGGGCAAGGATCAAGAGGGCAGGTAGTTTTCCTCACTCTATCAAGGAGCTTGTCCACGTCATTGGTACTCACAGATTGAAATCAAGCCAGTATAATTCCATTAATGGAGCTGCTGGACACCTCATCAGTTGATTCTGTTACAACACTGGCATCTAAGTCGGCTCTTATCTGAGAGATTTTATGTGCAAAAAAGTTGTTAAATGCATCGCAGCAGGCCATTGTCAGGTTAAGCAATGGTTTCTGCATGGGTGGCAACTCCAGCAGCAACTCTGAGACCAGCTGTGTCAGCTCGGTTAGGGAGTCTGTTAGATAACGAGGTGGTTGGTATATTAACAGAATCCCCAAACTATCCATAGTCCTCAGCCTCAGGTACATACACTCGAATTGGACTGTGTTCCGTACAGGTATCCTGGTGAAGGTCAGGTTGTTCTTCTGAACTACAGCCACTCCGCCTCCCCCACTTCTGCTTATCTGCTCACTAACCTAGTACCCAGCTGGGAGAGCCTCCGTCCAAGTTGTAGCGCTGCCTTCTCCCAGCCAGGTCTCTGTAAAGCAAGCCAGGTCAGCAGCCTCATCTAAGAAGAGGTCATGGATGATATGCGTCTTGTTTTTTACCGACCTGGCATTGCAAAGGAACAGAGTAAGGTTCTGTGGAATGGTTGGTACGATCTCCAATCCAGTCCAGAAAACAGGGTGAACTGAAGGCAGGATAGCTTTCAAACATCGATCCCACCTTCTTTTGTAACAGCCCTTCACTCTGTTCCTGCCATAACTTCCTTTCCCCCAGACAACCTGAATTTCTGCTCCCAGTTCATTCCCAGCCACTAAAGCAGCAAGATGGCTTCCTTCTCGGTGTTCTTTCAACAGCAATGCTATGGCAGCTAAAAGTCCCCGTCGCTAACTGTCCCCCCCAAACGGTCCCACCACAGATGGTAATAGGGTTGGGGGTCCCTTCATGGAGGAGTCAAGGCTGGTGGGGGGGGGGCTGCCACTGTTGGTGTTAAAGTGGCCGGTGGGGTGGGCTAGGGAGACTCCGCTGGGTCCTCCTCACGCCGCAGATGTCAAAGGCTGTGGAAGGGGCTAAATAGCCTCTGCCAGGGCCTTGAAAGCCAAGCTGCCATTGCTGCCGTTGGTATTAAAGGGGATGGTGGGGCAGGCTAGGGAGACTCCGCTAGGTCCTCCTCACGCCACAGGCGTCAAAGGCTGGTGGGGGGGGCTAAATAGCCTCCACTGGGGCCTCAAAAGCCATGCCGTCACTGCTGCCGTTGGTGTTAAATGGGCCGGTGGGGTGGGCTAGGGAGCCTCCACCGGGTCCTCCTCATGCCGCAGGTGTTAAAGGCTGGTGGGGGGGGGCTAAATAGCCTCTGCCGGGGCTTTGAAAGCCATGCCGCTGCCACCGCTGCCACTGCTGCCGTTGGTGTTACAAGGGCTGGTGGGGTGGGCTAGGGAGCCTTCCGTCGGGTCCTCATCACGCCGCATGGTAATAGGGTATACAAAGGCTTGCATGATTCTGCCTTTGTGCTAAGTTGTATGTCTTTATATTTTAGGATCTTTTCTAGTTCTTTCATAGTCAACCTCCCCATTCTTAATCTTCTCCTGATTTCCTGGTTGCAGTCCCCTTTCTGATCAATGTTTGATCCCAGATATGAGAACTCTTTTACTATTTCTATTTCCTCATTGTCTAGTTTGAATGTGTGTAAGTTCTCTGTGGTCATTATTTTTGTTTTATTTATGTTCAACAGTAAGCCTGCCTTTGCACTTTCTTCTTTGATCTTCCTTAGTAGTTGTTCCAGGTCTGTGGAGTTTTCTGCTAGTATTATGGTGTCATCTGCATATCTCAGATTGTTGATATTTCTTCTTCCTATTTTCACTCCTCTCTTTTCCATGTCCAAGCCTGTTTTCCTTACAATATGTTCTGCATATAAATTGAATAGGTAGGGTGATAGGATGCAGCCTTGTCTGACTCCTTTGTCAATTGGGAATCATTATGTTTCTCGGTGTTCTGTCCTGACAGTAGCCTCTTGTCCTGAGTACAGATTCTTCATTAGGACTATCAAATGTGTTGGCACTCCCATGTCTTTAAGGGTGTTCCATAGCTTTTCTTGATCTATGCAGTCAAAGGCTTTGCTGTAGTCTTTAAAGCACATGCTGATTTTCTGCTATGCTCCATTAGCCATCATATATTTGCAATGTGATCCCTGATGCCTCTTCCTTTCCTGGACCCTGCTTGGACCTCTGGGATTTCTCTCTCCATATGTGGTTGGAGTCTATGTTGCAGTATTTTGATCATAATTTTGCTTGCATGGGAGATTAGTGCTATGGTCCTATAGGGGCTATACAGACCAGTTAAAAGGGCCAGCCTGGGGGTGGAGTAGGAACAGAGCGACCACATGCCAGCTGCCCCAACTCCACCCCAATGCTGCCGTTATGCTGCTCACTCAAACAGATGGCTGGCAGCATCAAGGCACTCCTTTGGCACAGCGTTCACATATGCTGCACCAAAGGAGCACCAAAAAGCCACCATTGCGGTGGCAAGGGCAACTTTTTGCCACTCTGAAAAGGAATGGCATTTGCTAGCTCTTTTTAGAGCAGCAAAGTAACAGAGGGGGGAAAGTACCGGACGTGTGCAGTTGCTGCCGCCCCGATCCAGGAAGGGAAGGGGTGGCAGGAGGCTGCCACTTAGGGGCCATTTGTTGAGCCCCATAGTTGCTGCAGTCTCTTGTGTCTCCTTTTTTGTGGGTGGGGATGTATATTGATCACTTCCAATCTGTCGGCCATTGTTGATATATGTTGGTTAGCATTAGAATTGACTCTGTCACTGTGGATTGCAACAGTTTTATTGGTATATTATCTGTTCCTGGAGTCTTGTTTTTTTGCCAATTCTTTTATTGCAGCTTCCACCTCAGGTTTTAGAATTTGGGCTTCATCTTCATATGGCTCTTCTCTCCATGTGTCCTTCATTTTGTCATCTCTTTTGTATAGTTCTTCTGTGTATTACATCCAATGTCTTTTTATTCCTTCCTGGTCTTTAATTATGTTATTTTTATTGTTGTAGAGTGTCCTGATCCTTGATTTGAACTTTCCCTTGATTTCTCGAATCTTGTGGAATAGGTCTCGTTCTTCCCTTTTTGTTGTTGTCTTCTATTTCTCTACATTTGTCATTGTACTAACTTTCATTATCTTTGTACACTAGCCCTTGTACTGTTGTGTTCATGTTTCCTTTTTGTTTTGTTTCTCTTCTTTCCTTTATTGCTTGTAGCATTTTATCTGTCATCCATGATTTCTTCACTTTCCTTTTGTTTGTTGGAAATGCCTTTATGCACTCTTCTTTTATTATGTCCCTGGCTTTAGACCAAAGCTCTTCTGGTTCGCTAATAATACTTAGTACTGCAAATCTGTTCCTTATATTGTCAATTAATTTTGTGGAAATGTTTAAATTGTATTTTGGTATGATGACTGGTTTTGTTGTCTTCTTTATCCTTACAGTTAACCTATTTTCCTTCCCAGATGGGATTTCCTCAGAGATTTGTGGCTTCACAATCAGACTTACAAATTTAGCTTCTTTACTTTCCAATGACAAAGCAAAACACATTCAGTGAGCTATAAAAAGGCATAAGGGAGGTGGAGAAAAAAGGTCAGCATGCATTTAAGACTAAGGGGCTGTACAGACTGCCCACAAGGGCTGGCCTGGGGGTGAAGTGGGGTCATGGCGACTGCACACCGGCCGTCCCAACTCTGCTCCTATGTCATCCACACCGTGCACCCAAACAGATGGTGGGCTGCATCAGGGTGCTCCCTTGTTGCAGTGTTCATTCTAGAGTGGCAAAGTGCTAGATTGGGCTGCAGTATACGGTTGCTGTGGCCCTGATCAGGTGCTCCCAGGGGGGCATTGAGCTGCCCCTTTCAGGCCATCTGTTTATCCCCTAACTGGTTTTTATTTTAGCATGAGCTTTTGTGGATATAAACCCACTTCTTCATGCAGTACAGAATGATATTAAAACCTCAGGTTTAAAGCATATTTATACAGTTGTGGGAGTGGGATAGAGTGCAACGGGATCCAGGAAGATGCAAATCATGTCCCTTGCTCTCATTTTTCAAAGGGTTGGGTGGGGTGATATACGGTAGGTCTTTCAGATCTTTACAATCCTCAGTTAGTGATGATGTGTGAAAACATTAACTCTGCTTACCAAAAATCAGTTTCCCAGGGTTCAGTACTCTCTCTGAGAAGATTCTTTTTGTTATATGTGCAGTTGTGAGGACTCTTGCATTAATATAAGTAGAATGCCATGGCATCATTGTCCTTGTTTATACCTCTGCTAATGAATTAGAATTTGTGAATATAATTCAATCCAGCTGTTTCTCTCTCTAGTCTTGCTTTCTAATTTCCTTGTTAAAGTATCACAACCTGTAAATCCCTTATGCACTATGTAGGAGAGACAAATTACATGCTATTAGAAGCAGAAGTCTCTTGTCACTTGCTGGTTGCACCTATGTGTAAAAAGTGCTAAACTTATTTAGTTTGGCCCTCAGATAGTCACAAGGAGGTGGGAGGAGAGAAAGATAAGTGGAAACCACCTGGGCAAAGTTGGATTCAGCCCACAGTAATAATCATACTTTGTTTCCAGTGTCCAGGCTCTAAATGCCATAGTTATGTTGCCAAGATAGCACCACCAATGCAACAAAGAAAGGCATTCGTTCATTGGAGAAGCTATAAAGTTTGCAGGAGAACAAAATAATCCATGGAGGAAAATATCTTAAGGGAAGAATCCCCCAAACAACTCAGTGAGGACTGAGTCTGATTAGTGGCAAATGCTATCATATTGTTAAAGGAGGGTGAAAACAGAAAACTAGGAAAACAGCAGCTAGTGGCTTCCATGTCAGTGGAGCAGGAAAACTGCTCTAGGTTTTAATCTGCAGAATAAATGATTCTGTCGCTAGACAGAAAAGATTCATTACTTGGTTGACATAGAAGTCACTAGCCATCAGGAGTAACTGGAATACAAGGCTGCATCCGCACTGCAGAAAGACTCCAGTTTGATACCACTTTTGCTGCCACAGTCAATGCTAAGGAATTTTGGGAACTGTACTTGTGTGGCACCAGAGCACCCTGATAGAAAAGGCTAAATATCACATAACGATCTACAAACTACAGTTCCCAGAATTCTATACCATTGAGCCATGGCAGTGAAAGTGGTGTCAAACTGGATTATTTCTGCAGTGCAGATGCAGCCCTATTCAATGAGCACTCTACACTGCAAATTTTTTGAATGTGCTCTTTATGGTTCCCACCCCTAATTAATAATTTTTTTTTTTTAGGTATCAAAGAAATTGGATCATATTTGTTATGCTTCTTAGGCAATACTGTAATTATAACTGTTAGTATGGTGAGTCTCCTTTAGAGCAAGTTAAAATCCAAATAAACTGTGTTATGACGTTCTTATGTCCTGAACTTTTCTGTGTTGCAAATACATTTTATAGAACAGTTCTTGAGACATAGTTCAAAACATTTGTTTGTTGTCAATTTGAAATGAAATATACTAATTTGCTTGGTATTTTTTAAAATGAATTGTATGTTTAAGAAGAAAATGCAATCTGCTTTAATTGACCTAGAAAATATATATATGAATTGTTTGCATCAGCCATATGTTCACCCATATTCACAGCCTTTCCTGAATGAGGAGCTGTTAGCATAAATGTGTGGTTGTACACATAGGTTCTCCTTCTGTCCAGCTGACCCAGATCTTGGAAATATTCTCCCCCCCCCCCTTTCCTTTTCCTTTTTCTGGACTATAACTGCAGAATTTCTCAGCCTGCTAGGCCACCAAGCAAGAAATCTGGGAGTTGTAAATCAAAAGGGTAACACTTTTCAGGCTCTGATTTGCACAACCTATATCAGATGTACAGCCCTCACTGAAGAAGAAGAAAAAAGGATGCCTTTGCTCCTGTGGGCTGTGTGTACAGCCTTGAAGATAGGTGCTGGGGGGAAAAAAGCAAGCAAACCCCAGCTTCTCTGATGTGCTCATTAGTTTCTATTTTGATCCCAGATTAATTTTATTTGATAGTAGTCACTCTGCCACTCTGGCAAAAGTATTCCTGTAATGAATGGCCTCAGGAACATTTGGATCCACTCCTGAGCATATAATGATGAACTCTGGAACTGAAGAGACTAGGCTGAAATGCTCAGGTAAAATTGGATCACCATGACTTCTGTGTAGTTGAGCGAGCCCCTTAGGGATTATCAGAAGTGTAGTAAATGATCAAGGACAAAAAAGAGGCTGTAACAGCTATTGTGGTTGACTCTCCAAGAAGTAACTATGATTGTATGCACCTTATCCTGTGCACACTTTCTTGGCAATAAGGTCTACTGGATACATGGAAGGAACATCTGGAGACCAAGTGTGGTGTAATGGATTGAGTCTTGGACACCAGGGTTTGATCTCTCCGCTCAGCTGCAAAACCCATGGATGACCCTGGGCAAGTCACATGCTCTTCAGCCTCAAGGGAAAGCAACAGCAAACCTCCTCTAGACAAATTTTGCCAAGAAAACTCTATGATAAGTTCACCTTAAGTTCACTATAAGTCTCAAATGACTTGAAGGCACACAACAACAACAGCAGCAGCAACAACAACGGAACATGTAGGTAGGCATAAACAAGAGTCTTCATTCTCAACAATAATTTAATGCAGTGATTCCCAAACTTTTGTCCTCCAGTTGTTTTGGGCTTCAGTTCCCAGAAGCCTGGGCAACAGTCAGGAATTCTGGAAGCTGATGTCCAAAACATTTTGAGAACCAAAGTTTTGGATCCATGATTTAATGCCCTCTGCTGTCTTTCCCCAAGCAGTGAAGACATTTTTTGCAAGCCATTCAAGAATGACTGCTCAAGGGGAATTGGCCTTGCATAATGTGTTGTATGGTCTATTTGTTTCTTTTTAATAGCTATGTTTTAATTAGTTTTAATTTTGTTGATAGTTTAATGAAATTTTAGCATTTCCATGAGGTAACATTTTAACTATGTTTGTTTTAGTGCCAGTAAGATGCCTTGAGTTCAACACTGAGGAAAAGGTGAGATGATGATAATGATGATGATGATGATGGAATGGGAGAAGTAACTTGTCCTTCCCCTGACAATTTTCTCAGGCACTATGACAGCTGCTGTGATAGTCTGACTGAAGATTCCATATTACAACAAGAGGTATTCTGTCCTGTCCTCAAGGAAGGCTGAAGAGACTGCAGCAGGCATTTATACCCTTCTGGAGAAAAATCTGAAGACGAAAGCTCTACTACAAAATTGTAGTTCAGTCATCATTGAGGAAGAAGTATCCACAAGATATGCTATTTTTTTGTAAATTTTGTTTGTACTCTGTGTGCGCTCTGGATTTTCTTTCCATACCTCACAGCCTTGAAACAATAATAAATCAGATCTAAGTAACCTCATTATGCATGATGTAGGTAGAAAACAACTACATTTATATCAATATGTTATGCATAAGCTCTCAACCTCACTAAAATTTAAAATTTACTCCTTGTTCTATAGTCATTATGAGAGTATGACCAATGAACACAGAAGCTGTCCTAGTACAGATAAAATGGGATATACATCTAACAACACTGAAACAAAGAACCAAATGGATAGCAGGGAAGTTTGAATGATATAGGTCCAAAACACTGTGAGACATTTAACTTTCTCTGTCAGAGAGTTCTGGTATCACCACAAGTTAAAATTCCCAGGATTCCCTAGCACTAAGCCAGGCCAGTTAAAGTTATCTAAGGGGGGATGCAGACCAGGGCGTTTGGAGCGCCCTGGTCCGGAGCGCCGCGGGGCTATGGCAGCCTCACCGCGGCGCCTCCCCGGCGACCCTGAAAGGAGCGCCAAAAAGGCACTCCTTTCATAAGTCGCAAAAAGAGCGCCCTAAAAGCGGCGGGCGCCCTTTTTGCGACTTATCCTCCACAGCACGTCCGGACGCTGTGGAGGGAGGTCGCCCTGAACGCGTCCGGCGTGCGGTGGCCCGGAAGCGCTCAGGGCGACCTCAGGAAGAGGAAGGGCCGCCGCGCGTGCGGTGGCTCCTCCTCTTCCGGGCCTCCAAGACGACTGTTTTAGTCGTCTGCTTAGGCCCTAACACTGGATTAGTTCTGGACTTTAGTCGAAAATCTAGGCCTTCAGGCATGGGTTGAAGTTCCCTTTCATTATGCACTTTCATTATGTACTGCTTTCATTATGCACTGTGTGGAGATATAGGGCCTTTAAAGACTGCCAGAAATAGTGCAGCTTGATGGCACTTTAACTGTCCTAGCTCAGTGCTAAGGAATCATTGGAAATGTAGTTTATTGTGGCACCAGAGCTCTCTGACAGAGAAGGCTCAATGTCCCAGAATAATTTTTTTTGGCCTTTTTCACAGCAGTCACACACTAGTTTGACATTATCACCAAGCTTTCGATGACAACCCCAGGTTCCCTTTATTGCTCAGTCATTGTCTGAGATACCATCAAGCCATGTGAGACATTGGATTCTTTTGTCCCATGTGCATCAGTTTACACATGCTTACATTAACTTTTATTTGTCATTTTAATGCTCATTCTCTCAGTTGTAGAGATCCTGTCAATCCCACAGTATAATTGTATGAAGAAGTACATATTTTTATCTCTTCTGAAACTCACAGCATTCTGTTTTGGTGAATGGCTCAGGGTTCTAATATTATGAGAGATGCCTGGTTTTATACATCTCTTCCATGTCTCTCCTTAGACTTCTTTTCTAAGTGAAATGGCCCCACACATTTCAACCAGTCCTCATGAGCTCCAGCCCTTGATCATTTTGGTTGCAATTCTCAGTACTTATTCAAGATCTATAATATCTCCCATAAGTTCAATTATCAGAACAATACACAGTATTCAACATTTGAAACACCATGAATTAGTATATGGGCAGAATATTACCATTTCCTAATTATGTTCAACATGGAATTTGGTGGGACATTATTATTTTTTGGTGTTTTTGTTTTGATTTGTTGACAACAGCTGCACACAAGTTCAATGTTTTCACTGAACTATGAATAAAATATCCAAATCCCTTTCTTGGTCAATCACAACCAGCTCACCTCCCATCATTGTGTATAGAAAGTTGGTTTTCTCCCTTCACCCAATATGTGCCACTTTTGTTTAAAAGGAATTTGTCATTTTAATGCTGACTCTCTCAGTTTGGAGACATCCTTTTGGAGCTCTTCATAAACTGCTTATGTACTCCTATCCTAAATAATAATAATAATAATAATAATAATAATAATAATAATAATAATAATTTGTATACCGCCCTATGGCAAACCAATCCGGGCGGTTGACAACAGTAAATAACAAGAGTAAAATATAACATTAAAACATTATAATCCCTCCCCCCCTTAAGAAAGTATTAAACAATATGACAAATTAAAAACACAATATCAAAACATAAAACCATAATTAAAACAAACAAAAACCCTGATGTCCCTCTGGGGATCCTCAACCATCACTAAAGATGGGGCCACGGGAGGAATGAGGGGATCAGGAAGCCTGGGCCGGGATGGTTAATCTGGAAAGGCCTGCCGGAAGAGATCCATCTTGACAGCTTTTTTAAAGCTGTCTAATGATGCCAACTGGCAGATCTCATCCAGCAGGTCGTTCCAGAGTTTGGGGGCGACAGCAGAGAACGCCCTCTGGGAGGTCGCCGCAAGCCTAGATTTTAGAGGCTGCAGTAAGTTCCTCCCAGAGGACCAGAGAGCATGGGGAGGATTGTACGGGAGGAGGCGGTCCCTGAGATAGCTTGGGCCATTTAGGGCTTTAAAGGTAATAACCAACACCTTGTACCGAGCCTGGAAGCTAATAGGCAGCCAGTGGAGGGACCTCAGAACCGGAGTAATGTGGTTCCTCCTAGATGTACCAGAAACAAGCCTGGCTGCCATATTTTGTACCAGCTGAAGCTTCCGAACCAAGCACAAGGATAGCCCCAAGTAGAGCACATTACAGAAGTCCAGGCGTGAGGTTACCAGTGCGTGCACAACAGTTTCGAGATCCCTTACTTCCAGAAAAGGGCGCAGCTGGCGTATCAGCCGAAGCTGATAGCAGGTATATTGTATGTATACATTATTGTATACATACAATAAATGATGTATTGTCATCAAAAATTGTGGTTACCTTGTTGATCACCCCAACTCCAGGATTTACAACAGGAGATTCACATTGCCTCATATTTAGTGCATATACATGTTCTGCATTTTCTTTGGAGAACATTTTGCTTGCAATCTGTGTATGCTAACATATTGCCATAACGTCTGCTGCTAAAATAGCATGCTAGAAAGGGGGGTATGTTAGGAGAGTTTATAGCTATATTTGGTTTCACGGCATTGTTGATTTGTTTGTCTTCAAGCCATTTCTGATTAATATGAACCAATCACATGGTTTTCTTGGCTGAATTTGTTTAGAGAGGGTTTGCCCTTGGCTTCTTCTAAGATTGAGAGAGTATGGGGAAATACAGACCAGCCAAAAGGGCCAGCTGGGGGTAGAGTCAGGGCATGTTGACTGCACACTGGCTGCCCTGACTCTGCCCTGATGCCGTCGTCATGCTGTGTGCCCCACCACATGGTGGATGGTGTCAGGGTGCTTCCCTGGCACAGCGTTCAGAGACGCTGTGCCAATGGAGCATGGAAAAGCCACCACCGCAGCAACAAGGGTGGCTTTTTGCTGCTCCAAAAAGGAACAGCATTTGCCAGCTCTTTTTGGAGTGGCAAAGTGCCAGATTGGGGCCACGGCATGCGGTTGCCGTGGCCTCAATCTGGCAAGGAAAGAGCCGTCGGGACACCACCCCTTAGGAGCTGTCTGTATAGCCCCTAAGACTTACCCAAGGTCACCCAGTAGATTTCCATGGCCAAGTGGAGATTCAAACCCTGGCATTCCAATGTCCTAGTCCAACATTCAAGCCACTACACCCTGCTGCTATATATTTTTTCCTTTTGCTTGTTTTTAATAGTTTTACTTTTAAGTATTGGTTTTAATGGCTTTTTATTATTTAAGAGTATGTAATAAATTGTTTTAATATAGTTAATAGTTTAATTCTATTTTAATGTTATTTTGTATGTTTTTAACTATACCATATCCTTTAGTTTCTAAGATGCTTTGAGTCTCAGTTTGGGAGAAAGGCAGAATGTAAATAAAGTTAACAACAAAAGTGGCAAGTTAAGGCATGCCTCTTTATTAAAACCTTTGGGACCTAATTTACTTTTAAGCATATACTACATAGAAAAACCCTTTTGAAAAGCCCTTTAAAGCTATTTTAACCTGTTGAGTTGTTTAATATGTTTTTATTTTGTTCATATTATTTATTGATTTTTAATCTGCAATTGTTTAAGTTGCTTATATTGTTTTATCTATTTGCCAGCCTGAGATCCCATCATAAAAGGGCAAGATATAAATAAATACATAAAATCAAAACTGCTCTTTCTCTAGGCATACTTAGAGTCTAAAACTAGTGTCTTTTTTTCTCTTTGTGAAACTAAGCACACACAGCAAGAACAACAAAATAGGCAGTTATAGAATAGTGTCACAGTTAGTTATAGAAGCGTCACTTTCTAGTCTGTCGTTACCTTGCCTGGTAAGCTCATTTCCTGATACCTTCCCAGTAAATAAATATGTTAACTAGTCAGAAACATCCAGCACCATTTGGCAAAAGCTAGATTTACTCAGGCAGTTATTCATTGAAGCTCCAACAAATAAAAGGATTATCTCACTTATTTGCAGAAGCTGGGTAGAACACTCTATTCTGTACTGATGGATTGTCCCCATCAGTGCCACTAAGCAAATACCATTAGAGACATCCCACTAAAGAGTATCAACTGAACCATTTGGGATTCTTAATAATACATTATGATAAAATGTTAGATTATTTTAGGATTAGGATTGCTTTTATAAAACATATAATGAGAGGAGGTAGACTGATGATCCATCCAACTCAGAGATGGAAATCATGTCACCTTTGATAGACTAAAAGTCCTAGCAGCCCTAGTCTACATAGCTAACAGAGAGGAATGCTGACAATTACAGTCCAGCAACATGAAATCATGGAGGTCTACATGATTCCAACTCCAATTTAATTCATTATATTGAGGCACATGCCTTGAAATGAGCAAAAACCAGAAGCAGGATTTGATGGCAGTTTCCAGGATCCTTAATAATAATAATAATAATAATAATAATAATAAATACTTTTTATTTATATCCCACCTCTCTTTCCTTTAATAGTAAAACCCATGCTCACCTATTAAAGGTTTGCTGCACGGTAGGCTCTTGGTACCTGTTGGGGTATGGTTCCAGACCCCGGCCCCATGGATACCAAATCCTTGGATGCTCAGGTCCCATTATATATAATGTGAAAATAAAATGTGACCCTTATATAAACTGGCAAAATCAAGGTTTGCTTTTTGGATTTTTTTTTTTTTAAAAAACAATCAATCAGTGGATAGTTGAATTTGTAGAAGCAGAATCCATGGTTATGGATGGCCTACTGTATTCAAACATAGAAGCTAAATTTTGATTATTGCTGTCTTGCCAAGTACCCACTGAGTCACTTTACCTCTATATTCAGCAACTCCCCTTTATAAACTTAGTTCTGTTCATTACATATATTTATGTTTTATTGTAAATGCATTAGCAATTTACAGATGTTTGTTTGCCTCATTTATCACAAGGGTGGACATTGTGTAGCTTTCCCAATATTGTCAGTTTGAAGTTCCCATCATCTTTTGCTATTGACTAGGGCAAATGAGAGCTGAAGTCTAATAACATATGAAGAACTGGACATTGTTCATCCCTGGTGCAGGATTAACATATACATACAATGAGTGAGCATCCTGTTAGTAAACTGTGCCAGCTCCATCTCTTGGTAGCAGAATACAAACAAGACCTCCAGGTGTGACCATAAATGACATGCAGATTCATGCGAGATAAAACAGATTTTCAGACAGGCTGATCCATTTGGTATTTAAAATTAATAATGATCATCTTGACCTGAACACAGAAATCAAGGGGAGCTCTGTGCAATTTGAAAATGGTGTAGAAACAAACACAAGAAGTTATTCCAGCTACAGCATTTTGAATCAACAATACTTTCTTTACACTCTTCAAAGGCACTCTGATATTACAAACTCCAACACTGATCTTTTATTTGTAATGTTGTTTTGAAGGGGAGAAATTACTGTATATAAGTTGACTTTATGTATAAGTTGAGGGCAAGTTTTGGAGCCAAAATTATGGATTTTGTTATGACCCATGGATAAGTCAAGGATAAGCTTAGGGGAATGTAACAAAAGATGTAAAGGATGAAACAAAGGAAAACAATGACAAAGAACTTACAAAATTTCAGCAGGCATAACTGTGCTCAGTGGCATCACTAGAAGAGGACAGTGGTGTAGCCTGCACTGGATGATATCCCAGAAAAGAGTTGACATCTTGTTGGGCCCCCAAGTTGGAGGGTGAGGACCGCTACAGTGGGTGCCTCCTCCACACACCTCCTGACCCTGCTGCTGCAGTGCCACTCTCCCCCTGAGCAGAACAATGGCATGGTAGCAAAGGAGAGGGCAGAGTATGGCCCTCCTGACCTCACTGCTGTGGAGCCACTCTCCCCCTGAGGAGAATGGCACTGTGACAGCAGGGTGCAGCCCTCCCAACCTTGCCACCATGGTGGTGCTCTGCTTATGAGACCAGCAGCAGCAGCAGCAGCAGCAGCAGACAAGGGACAAATGCACAACTGTCTCCAGAAAGCCCTGCCTCCACCTGGAGCCACTCTCCTGCTCAGAAGCCCCACCCCACTCTGAGTGACACTGGGGACAGGGATGCCACTGTTTGTGCTCAATGGCTTGATGGATGAGAAGGGAACTATAGTAAATGGTGTCTGTATAAATGACTGCCATGCCAGGCACACATGTCAAAAAGGATGTAAAGGAAAGAATTAAGATACAGTATTAACTCTTATATAAAAAAGGAACCATCCCTTCCTCTGAGTAGAGTGGTGACAGGTGAGATCTCAGTCCTTCCTGGGAGAACCTAAAGGGAGTACTGATTGCTTCTACTCTCTCAGCACATGATTAATCTCAACCCCTTTGGAATAGGTTCTATACAAATCTTTTATCTGTACCGCATACCAAAACATGTGGGACAGACAAAGTAACTGTTACATGGATTTGTAATTGGTTGACTGGCCGAACCCAAAGGGTGCTCAACAATGGCTCCTTTTCAATCTGGAAAGAAGTGATCAGTGGGGTGCCACAGGGCTCTGTCCTGGGCCCAGTGCTATTCAATATCTTTATTAATGACTTGGATATATTGGGGGCATAGTTATCAAATTTGCAGATGACACCAAATTAGGAGGAGTAGCTAATACCCCAGAAGACAGGATCAAAATTCAAAATGACTTGAACAGACTAGAAAGCTGGGCCAAAGCTAACAAAATGAAATTCAACACGGAGAAATGTAAGGTACTGCACTTAGGGTGGAAAAACAAAAAGCACAGATATGTGATGGGGGACACCTGGCTGAACGAGACTACGTGTGAAAGGGATCTAGGAGTCCAGGTAGACCACAAGTTGAACATGAGTCAACAGTGTGATGCAGCAGCTACAAAGGCCAATGCAATTTTAGGCTGCATCAATAGAAGTATAGTGTCTAGATCAAGAGAAGTAATAGTGCCACTCTATTCTGCTTTTGTCAGGCCTTACCTGGAATACTGTGTCCAGTTCTGGGCACCACAATTCAAAAAGGATGTGGAGAAACTGGAGCATGTCCAAAGGAGGGCAACTAAAATGGTGAAGGGTCTGGAAACTAAGCCCTGTGAGGAACGACTTAGGGAGCTGGGGATGTTTAGCCTGGAGAAGAGAAGCTTAAGAGGTGATATGATAGCCGTGTTTAAATATTTGAAGGGATGTCGTATTGAGGAGGGAACAAGCTTGTTTTCTGCTGCTCCAGAGACTAGGACCCAAAACAATGGATGTAAGCTCCAGGAAAAGAGATTCCACCTCAACATTAGGAGGAACTTCCTGACAGTAAGGGCTGCTTGACAGTGGAACACACTCCCTCGGAGTGTGGTGGAGTCTCCTTCCTTGGAAGTCTTTAAGCAGAGGCTGGATGGCCATCTGTCGGGGATGCTTTGATTGGGAGTTCCTGCATGGCAGGGGGTTGGACTGGATGGCCCTTGTGGTTTCTTCCAACTCTATAATTCTATGATTCTACGATTCTATGTAATCTGGTGGAAGCTGGTTTATGATGCACATACTAGTTTTGAAATTAATCAAGCTGAACAACTCTATAGGTGTACAACATCACATAATGATCTTGGATTATATAAACCAACTGAAATATTGAAGGGAAGGAGGTAAAGAGACATCACTGCCACTATTTTTCCATCCCAGCATCCAAAAAATAATGTCACAGTGGAGAGAGTAGAGAGGGTTGGTGCTTTTTAAAGATTTTCCCGGGATTGATTAATGTCTTGCCTTTCTCCACTTTACTCAGAAAGGGATGGTTACTTTTTTGATAAGAGTTAAGGTACAGCACTTCATTGACCCATGAACAATGGTTTTTTTGGATTGATTTTTTGACTAAAATATCTAGACCTACTGTATATACAGTAGATTATAGCTATATATTTGACCTCTTTCATTATTTACTTACTTGCAGCATTATGAACCTGTGTAAGTCTCTCTTCCTAGAAACATTATAGCTTGGACTTCCTTATGCTTTCTTCTTAATTACAAGTTTTTGGTATTGTCATGAACATAGTTGGGAGATATTTTAGCTGAGAATACATTTTATTAGCAGGCACATATTGAGCATCACATTCATGGATTTCCCCCTTCCCCATAGCAATTCATGCAGTTGCCATTGTTCTGATGGATACATATCACAACTTCATTTTCATAACATGGTGGTCATTGGTCAAGGTCCATTTCTAGGAATGCATGCTTATATTTCCTAGACCCTCCTCCACCCCCCATAGTAGGTCTCCCCCTAAAGGATCAGATGCCTGCTTGGCATCCGAGGTGAGAGAAGGGATGCATGTAGTTGAGTCACACTTGTATCTTAGTGGAGCTCATATCTTACCACTCCTTTGAGATACCTCAGCATGTGAGCTAGAATGGCCCGATGACTGGATCTAATTAAATAAAGTAAAGTAAAAATTTTGGTCAGTTCCCCTTCCATCTTTGACTCTCCTCTCCTTGTCTCATCCCATAACCTCTAGAGGTGCAAATATACATGTAATGAGAATTCTTCCTAGTGCAGATTCTTCCACTATGCAAGGATAGAAAGAAGAGGGTGTAAAGGTTGTCTATTCTCTTTTTTACAGGATTTTACAAAAACAGTAAATATCACTAAGCCCTGTGTGGATATTGTGGTTGTTCTCTTGACCTTGGTTTCTGTCATTGATTCAAGCACTGACTGACTTTTTACCATCATGGAGAAAAGTACTGTGTGAGTGGTGATTCAGTTCCTAAAGTGAGGTTGAGTTTTGTCCACTCAAATGAATTCTAAATTAATCCCTTGTCACATAGTGGGAAATAATTTCCGACAGCAGGCATTTCAAATATAGTTATTGAATTGCTGTCAAAATGTATTAAACCATGTACTCAGAGATCTTAGTACAGAATTTGTAGAGAATTTATTTCTCAAACAAGAAATTCCAGTAAGGGAGTGTCCACTCTAGTTATAGACTTTCTGTCACCAATAATTAATTCAACATGGAATTAAAATGTATGGTCCCAATCTAACATCTGTTTTACCTTCTGTTAGGTTTTGAAAAATTGTGTGTCCCAGATATTCTCGGGTAGGAAATGCATACATTTTGACATTTTTATGCTAGCTTGACAGTAAAATAGAATAAATTGGTCTTTAAAATATTCCAGAAAATTTTCTTCTTTGCTATATAATTCATGGAAATAAGATTTTTACCCAGTAGCTTGGGCCAGCTGTAAATGATTAATCTCAACCCCTTTGGAATAGTTTCTATACAAATCTTTTATCTGTACTGCATACCAAAACATGTAATCTGGTGGAAGCTGGTTTGTGATGCACATACTAGTTTTGAAATTAATCAGGCTCAACAACTCTATAGGTGTGCAACATCACAACATGATTTTGGATTATATACACCAACTGAAAGATAGTTTTGTAACTTTAACTCATTGAGCAGCTTTTCCTTCTCAAAGGAATGGGCTAAAGAGGGAAGAATTAATCTTCCCTTCTCTATGTGCTATGGTCTACTTGAAAATTGCTTACAATTAAATAAGGAGGGGAAAACAAGGCAGAACTAAATGTGTTAGCTCAACTAGAGTAGTCCTACTGAATCAATGAAATTTACATACTATGGACTTAGCAGGTTCTCATTCATTCAAAACTTGTACTCCAGCTGGCTCTAACAAGTGGATATAGCCCATAGCTTCTAATGCTATCTTACAGGGGTAGGCAACCTTTTTGAGCCGGGGGCCGGGTTCTGTCCCTCAGACAATTGGGGGGGCTGAAGCACCATAAATATATAAAAAATAAAATAAAAAAATAAAAATATGCATGCACACTCTCTCAGCCCCAGAAAAGCCATGGAAAAACCCCTGTGGAGATTTTGCCAAGAAAACCCCAAGAACAAGTAATAACAATAATAATCAATATCATCATGGCGGGCGGAGGGGGGCGGCAGGACTGGCCTGGGGCCGATCCAAAGGCCTCGGCGGGCCGCATCCAGCCCCTGGGCCTTAGGTTGCCTACCCCTGCTGTATTAAGAGTAATACATGTCATTTGATTCTCAGGAACAGCAATGTAACGATGACAGCCATTCCCAGAACTTTGAAGTGATACATTATAAGTAAAATATACTTACTTAGAAGTAACCCATAACACATTAATTTGGGGACAATGAGGCATAAAAACATTTGCCAGAACCTTATGTCATCTTTTACTTTATATAAATTTATTTGTATTTAGCTAAATAGCAAAGGTGCTAAGAAACCTTGTTAGTGAATTGTGAAGTGTGCACTGGAACTGGGCACTTTGCTGACTCTGTATAACAGTAGCCCTCTACTGGAAATGGACATTACAAAACTGTCAATTTTTAATTCCTGCATATTTAAGTTCCCTAACAAAGATGTAACTTCCATACAGGATTTCAGACTCCATCTCTAGAACCTAATATAATAACTGTTAACATTATTACTTTTTCTTAGTGTGAAAAGTTGGTGCCTTCCACTTTTTATTCCTAAACCGTGGCTTGGTAGGTTATTTGGGGGGATCATCTCTGTATTTTTCAATTTTTTTAAATTTATAAAATATACTTACTTAGAAGTAACTAAAAGTAATGTTTTAGTAACATGTAACTAATACTAAGATGTTAAATATTGTGTTGGTCTTTAAATTAGGAAAAATGACTAATGGCAACATTACTTAAAAATATTAGTGAGTAATTTGTTTTTAAAAGCGATGTTCAAACTCTAGTTATTGCAGTTTATTTTATAAACCCACACAAAATCTCCTTGCACTTGCAATGTACAAAAGACCAACATAAAAATGAAGAAGGCCTCAGGCATAAAGCATATTGATACAGTTGTGGAAGTGGGATAGAATGCAATAGGATCCAGAAAGATGCATATTATGATCATTGCCCTACATTTTCAAATGGCCACATGAAGTGAAACAGGTCTTCAAAGGTTTATTTTGCCCTCAAAAGCCCCTCAATACCCTTTAGGGGTGGGGGGCAATTTCACCATATTTTTGGCTTCCCTGGCCCATTTTAAGTTCAGGAAATTCTAGGTCACTTCTCATTGGGTAAAGGGAGTCTCATTGGCTGGGGACCAAAAATGTGATGAAAGTGTCTCCCGTGCCTTCTAGTTACTTTGAGTTACAAATGTATTTATTTTTTTAAATGGTCCTAAAGGAGTTTTAAGGTCCACAACAAATGAAGGGTGCAATTTCCCCATGCCTAGTGTGGGTACATCCAGTTGATTCAATGGTTGTACTCTCAAACGAAGAATAGGATTTAAGCCATCACACTGCTCCATTCATCCTGTCTGCACAAGATACCCTTTTCCCTCATCTTCCATATTAGATTTGGAGCACATGCAGTGAATAAGATAAAGGCTAATGTTGGATGCTGATTAGAAAACTTATCCAAGGTCTCCTTACTAAAGTGAGACCAATTATTTCACATGTTTCTCATATATATATATATATATATATATATATATATATTTCTTTTGATCAGTTCATGTTGCCCAATGTAACTGATGCCAGATGTTTCTGCAACCAGGATTACTTATATACTGCTTTAGACTAGTTTGGTTGATCTCTGAAAAAGAAAAAAAGGCACAGTACAAGTTCTCTTGTTCTATGATACCTTTTAAATGGTGGATCAATCTGTCACATTAAGTCTTTGGCACACTTTAGCCTGAGGGCTGATGCAGACAACCAAGAAGGGGCGGCTCTGGGCCGCCCCTGGGAGCAGCGGATTGGGGCCACGGCAACCACATGCCGTGGCCCCAATCCTTTTTTTTGCCACCCCCAAAAGAGTGGCAAAATGCTGCTCCTTTTGGGGGCAGCAAAAAGCCACCCTTAGAGCCACCGCTGTGGCTCTTTTGCACCGTTTTGGCACAGCATGTCACCCCGCCCCAACTCCACTCCGAGGCTGGCTTAAAATGCCAGTCTGCATCAGCCCTAAATCATTTTGGTAGTCTCAAGTAGACTCATTGAATTAATTGTTGAATAATGAGTGATATATATGTAAAATCAATTGATTCAGTGATTTTTCTCTATTTGGATACCTGTATAACAGAAGCTTGTCTCACCAGGTTACAACTTGTGAGAAGTAGCCTATAGGATAACATGAGATGCAGTGGAAGCTAATGGCTTCTATGTCAGTGGGCAGTGAATCCATTCTAGGTTGCAGTCTGAACTTAAAAGATGCTATCCAATGTATTAAATTTATTTGAGAGGTATGATTAGCACCTTGAATACCTTCTTTAAATTTCACACTGAGACTCAGACCAGACCGACTGCCCCACTGTTATGGAAGCCATGATCCACTAGTATATTTTCAGTTTTGATAGATCTGAAATTTTGGTAGCAGGAAACAAAATCCTGTGCCCGTGTTTTTTCCTGAAATTACCTGAAGCTCACAGCTTAGATTTTAAAACATTATTCTTTGCATTCTTTTTTTCACAGAAGAGAAAGAATAAAACAGTCTTGTTCAATAAGTATCTGATTATACAAGGATTAAATGGCTTTCTACTCAGCCTTGCACCTGAGAGAATACTTCTTTTCTGCTTTGGCAATTCTATACTCCAGTCAGGAATTTGTTCCAGTGCTTTTCTTTTCACTGCACAGTAGGATATAATGGCTCTTCAAAAGAAAGAATTTTATGGCATTCAACATACTGAAAATTGTTCTGCTGTACAGCTTCTCCTTTAAAGTACATCAAATGCCCTTGCTCAAAAATTAGGCAAGCCAAGAGAATCAAGGCCAGCCATACCATTGGACAAAGTGAGACAGCTGTCTCAGGCAGAAGATCTGGGGTACCATGGAAGAGAAATAAAATGCATATCCTTTAATTTGTAGTTGTATTTGTACCACCAGGTATGGTGAGGGACACTTGGGAAATTTCTGCCTTGTGTGCTAAAATAACTTGGCTGGCTTTGGCTACTAGGGACCTTGACTTGTGTGTGGGGGTGACCATTTACTACTATGCTTTAAATAATAAAAATCTTGCTTGGCATGAAAACAATTCCTGCTGTTTTGGCTACTGCACATCTGCTTGTTTGAAGAATATACATTTGATTGCTGAGGCTTATTTTTTTAATCAACAAAACAACAATCCTTTAATTTGAAACTGGCTCCAAAGGGTGGTTTTTTTTGTTTTGTTTTTGTTTTTTTGAGCAAATATTTGGCACCATTGAGAACAGGAGCAAGAGAACATGCTGTGGTGAATCCTCTTGCCACCTTTCACATTAGCACTGACTTTTTTAAGATGGCAGTCCTGGGGGGGTTGTTATCCCACCTCAAAAGCTTTAAAAGGTTAGTAGCGTGGTTTGGTTTGGAAACGCAGGCCACGTGATGTTTAAATGAGAATAAAAGTTTATATTAGAACAGAATGAAATAGATATAACTTATATCAAAGCTTGTTAATAGTTTCTCTTGGTTACATATAAGCAACGTTTGTTTCCAATTCCCTTTTAATATTTCAGCCACACCGGCTAACAATATCCCTCAGGGTTTAACACAACAGCAACTCCCTTCCTTAGAGTTCTATATGTGTCCCAAGTCCCTTCCATCTGGACTCCAACTAACAAAATTTACAGTTCCCTCAGGAACTCCCAAAAATGCAGCCCCCCCCCTCTCTGGCTTAATTCTCCCAAATCTCCAACTGCTCTCTCCCAACTCTCAGCTTGATTTTTTTTCAAGTGCTCCCAGCTTGAATTCTATTGGTTGGCCCTCAGCTGCCTCCTGATTGGCCAGCTGGACATTCTATTCACCACACCTGCCAATACACTTCAGGCCTGAATTCAAGATGCTGGTTCTGGCATTCAAAGCCCTGGGACCTTGATATTTGAATGACTGTCTCATGCCTGATGACAGAGATTGACTGGATGGTGCTTCTTATCTCTTTGTCACACCAGTGGGAGAAATTCAATGTACCAACATATGGGGGAAAGTTTTTTTTTTCTGTTCCAGTATCTTGACTGAAATTTTCAGTCTGACTGTGAAATGCAACTGTTTTGTATTCATATTTATGATCATGGTGCTATTACCTTACCTTAATTACAAAAGCTTCCCAAACCCATCTTAAAATCCAGACAGCTGCACTGAAAGATGAAATTCTGAAGTGCTGGCAATGGGGTATTGAAGGATGATGTATCCAACTCCCTTCTGCCAGCTAGTGGCAGTGTGCTGAGAAGATGTGACCAGATCCTACAGGAGTAATATTGCTTATTGGCAAGAATTGACTGACCATCCTACAGCTTCCTGCTTGCCAGCACCACAGACCTCTGTCCCTCTGTGTGACTTGCTGGATTTTAAGGTGGGCTTCAAGGGTCAAACTGAGAGACTGCTCTTTAAAAGCTATACTAACTATAGCTAACTAACTATACTACTTGTTACCTGGAAATAATATCAATCCCAGGTAGTAGCATTATTTTTGGAATGCATACTTATTATGCCATCACATGAAAGTAGCACATCAAAGGCACCTGAATTACAGCACCTTACAATGGTGGTATTCCTTGTTGTTTCCAAGCTCTAAATTGAAACCCATGTAATCCACAATTTTCTCCCATTATTCTTGTTCTTGGATTTTTTTTTTTTTGATTTTTTTGATTTTTTTACATTGACATCTTGGAACTAGGGAATTATATGCAGGCTTTCAACAAAAGCAGTGGATGAAGCAATCTGCATCAGCATGAAATGAATCAATGCAATTGTCAGAACAAATAAGAACAAAATAGTGGCATCACAGACATGAAGACAATCACGAGCAGAACATGAAGGAGGAGAGGGAAAGTATTGCAAAGACCTCACCAGAATTTTTTTTTTACAGTGCAATCTGAAAGTGCATAGAAAAAAGATTGGAGTTGCATTCCTTCCCAATTTATCAGGGAAAACCCCAGTTCATGTTCTGCCATCCCACTTTTTCAGATGTTTTTTTAAATGTCCTGATTTATTTTTTCTTCACCCACTCCCTCCTTTTTCCAGAACCTACTTAAGTTACAACAGAGGTCAAACTGCAAAAGTAGTTTGCAATCAA
The DNA here is from genome assembly GCA_026167975.1 of Phrynosoma blainvillii. Classification (NCBI taxonomy): domain Eukaryota; kingdom Metazoa; phylum Chordata; class Lepidosauria; order Squamata; family Phrynosomatidae; genus Phrynosoma; species Phrynosoma blainvillii. The sequence goes on along the minus strand of JANUYF010000004.1, from coordinate 44,311,713 downwards.
CTCAGCAGGAGGGAAAAGGGAGGAGAGGGTAAAGGTTTGGCCCTCCTAGTCTGCACAAGCAAAAGGAAACTGCTGCAACCTCTGCTAGATTTGGAACTGAAAGTCCTGAAAGTGTGATCAATTGTTGAACTGCATATTGCTTTTTTACAGTAAGCCAAAGGAATAAACACAGCTTGGAAAAGGCAGAGGAAGGGGAGAACCCTTTCAGTTAAATGGGACATTCCTTGAGGAGATCTTTTTTTAATTAAGGCACTCCTGGAATTGTACACTGGATCATAAACTCCCCCCCCCCCCCCGCTCACAGAAGTGTTCTCTCAGTCTTTCCCTTCTCTAATTCACCCACCTATAGTTTACCATTTGAGATGTAGTGCTGGAGAAGAGTGCTGACAATCCCATGGACAGCCAAAAAGACAAACAAGTGAGTCCTAGAGCAGAACAAGCCAAAAAACTTGCTGGAAGCCAAGATGACCAAACTGAGGCTGTCGTACTTTGGGAGAGATTTTACTATACTTTGAGAAAGCGTGTTTTTTTCCCTTGCAGAAAAATGTTTCATTTACAGTAACAATGTGATAAGAGAATATCTAGTTAGTAATAAGTCCCAATGAGTTCAGTGGGACTTACTCATAGGTAAATGTGTACAGGGCTCTATCCTAAGACATTTTAAAAGGTTATTGGAATAGATGTTTGTTTTTTGGACAATCATATTTTTCCAACTATTGCTGGAATCTTCCATTGGGAGACATATCTGGAACTTAGATATGTCTCCCTAGTTGCATCTCCCAATGGAGCTTCCAAAACCCACCTTCTAAGTGACACAGACCTCCCCAACACATCCATGTTTGTGCCATTGAAAAGAGGGATTAAGAGAGATAAGTCTGGCTGTTTTCTTGTTGGTGGATGCCTTGCAAGAGGCATCCAAAAGAACCTCTGGGAATCCTTGGAAGATATCTGCAATTGACATCCTTACATAATAGCTAGCTAAAGAAAAAATGCTGGACGTGTCTCCATTGATCACCACACACACAACACTGATATATTTCAAAAGAAACCCTGTTTTTGTGTGTGATCTATTTCCTCCTGGGACAAACTATGCAGCTATATCTAGATGTCAAATATATGCATAGCATTTTTCCATTTCTTCTTTTGCTTCTGACATTGAAGCATAAACATGGATTATGGATATATTGATGGGTTTTCTCTTAGGTCTTATTAATATAATTTGGTCAGACTTTGCTGTATATATTTTGACTGCTTTTGTTGTATCTCTTCTCACTATTAATGACACCTCATTTTTTCTTTGATTTGCACTTTCTGAAAAAAAACACTGTGTAATTATTTGACTGAAAATGTTCTATTCCTGTCCACTTTAGCTCACTCACCCAACATATTGCCATGTTTATGTTTCATTTCTTGTTTTACTATGTTTAGTTTCCCCTGACTCATGCTTCTTGCATTCCTGTGTTCCTATAATATTTTGGGCAGATTCAGATTTTCCTTTCACCTCTGATCACACAATCGCTGAATGTCCTTTTATCTCAAGTCCAATTGCCTCCTTAGCTACAGCACTACTTGTAGTTGTCCTCTACCCCAGTATCTTGTTGGGTGCCATTTGACCTGGGAGTGTAATCTTTTGGGACTATCTCTTGTTTCATTTTGGATTGTCACATCATGGGGTTATCACAGTAAAATAGATTCAAAAGGAGGTTTGCCATGCCTCCTTCTAGGCATCACTAACAAACATTAGCTATGGTGCCACTGGCACTGTCTCTGATTGTTCCTCTGCCAGTGTCACTTTCCACTACTGCTGCCCAGAAGCTGTTTGGCACATTTTGTCTGGTTCCTCAGCAAAAGCTTATCTCACAGGAGCATGCAGTCTCACCACCATTGGCAGGATCTTTGTGTGCTCTTCCTCATTAATGGCTTTTTTCCTGGCCACAGTTTTTTGACCACACTCTGATCTTGATTAGCTACCTATGTCCCCATTAAATGTTAGAGGGTATGGAGTTTGAGACCATTTCATTTCCATAATTCTCTTGCTTTATGGGGGAAATATGGCCCCCACAGTGCTGTTCCTACCCTCTCATACTTTACTATAGACTGGAAGTGTGTCCTCTTGCACCATGACTTTACTTTGAATTTCACTTCTATACATGACCCCGTCCACTTTAGAGTAGAATACATGACAGATATATTTATCAGGGCTGTTCCCATCATTAAGCAGCGTGAGGCAAATGCTTCATGTGGAAGAAGCGGGGGGGGGGGGCAGCTGGAACAATGATTGTACCCATCATGTCCCTCTCAGACCCCTCACCTTTTTTTCCTCTCTGTGAGGGCAAAATTGTGTGCCACATAGCCAATCCTACATGCCATTTCAGGTAGCAACATGTAGGGTATCTGATAGTCATGCCAATTTAGAAAAGATATTACAAACAATTTATGAATTCATGCCAATTTGCAAAACATATTATGACCACAAATCTTTGGAGACGTTTTGGTTATACAGTCAGCCCTCTATAGCCATAGATTTTTTTAATGCATGGATTTAAGCATCCATGGCTTGAAAATATTCAAAAATATATAAAATATAAAGAGCAAACCTTGATTTTGCCATTTTATAAAAGTGACACCATTTTACGATCCATTGCATTTAATAGGACTTCAGCATCCATGAATTTTGGTATCCATAAGTGGTCCTGGAACCAAACCCCAGCGAGTACCATGAGCCCACTGTATAAGCTCATCTGAAAACTGGAAATAGATTAATATGAATATAGAAGACCATAAATTGTAGCATATTTTTGGGATCCAAAGTCTACAGAAGTATTTCTCCTACCTATCCAGAGCTTACTTGATAAGAAAGAAAATGGTCATGTAATGTGAGAAATGTTAAATAATCTAGAGAGATTTAAGGTCCAGAAACTATTACATAGCAGCTTGTCCTTGAAATACTCTCTTGAACTGGATGGAACAGTTATATAACTCAGAGAGTTTGAAGGTGGAAACAAGAATTAGCACAGTGTCAGTCTAGATAAATACAAGAGTGAGGAAGATAGAAATCAACAAATTTAGCTAATTACTGCAAGGTCTTTCCAGTGATGATGAAGAAGTGATAACTAAATCTAAAGCTGGTATCTTGAAAGGGAGGCAGAGACACCTTGATATTTTTTTCTATTTGATAATTATTATGGGAAATATTTTTAGAACTGTAATATTCAACAGATAGTTACAAGACAGAAAACTTGCTCTGAAGGTGAAATATGTATTGGAATTAGGGCAAAGACACTTTGTTGTTGTGTGCTTTCAAGTCATTTCCAAATTACAGTGACCTTTTTGTTGTTAACTGCCTTCGCGTCAATCTCGACTCATGGCAACCCTATGGATGAAACATCTCCAGGCTCTCCTGTGCTCTACTGCTCTGCCCAGCTTCTGCAACCTCATATGTGTGGTCTCTTTAATAAAGCCCATCCATCTAGCATATGGCCTTCCTCTCTTTCTACTTCCCTCCACCTTTCCTAACATTATTGTCTTTTCCAACAATTCATGCCTTCTCATGATGTGTCCAAAGTACGACAGTCTAAGGGGGCTGCAGATGGGCAGCTCTGGGCCGCCCTTTCTAGCCGTGGATCAGGGCCATGGCTACCCCACACTGCGGCCCTGATCCTCCCTTTTCCCGCCCCTGAAAGAGCGGCAAAATGCCGCTCCTTTCAGGGGTGGCAAAAGGGTGCCCTAAAAGCCAGGGCATGCTCTTTAGCACCCCTTCTGATGCAGTGCATAAAAACACTGCACTGGGAGGACACCCTTACAGCGTGTGGCTTCTTCCAACTCTATGATTCTATGAACTCCCTGCTATGCTCCATTAGCCATCGTATATTTGCAATGTGAACCCTGGTGCCTCTTCCTTTCCTGAACCCTGTTTGGACCTCTGGGATTTCTCTTTTCATGTATGGTTGGAACCTATATTGTAGAATTTTGAGCATGATTTTGCTTGCTTGGGAGATTAGTGCTATAGTTCTACAGTTTCTGCAGTCTCTTGTGTTTCCCTTTTTTGTGGATGGGGATGTATATTCATCGCTTCTAATCTGTTGGCCATCATTTTGTTTTCCATATCTGTTGACATATGTTAACATATGTTGGTTAGCACTAGAGTTGACTCTGTTAATGTGGATTGCAACAATTCTATTGGAATATCATCTGTCCCTGGAGTCTTGTTTTTTTGCCATTTCTTTTATTGCAGCTTCAACCTCAGGTTTTAGAATCTTCATATGGCTCTTCTCTCCATGTGTCCTTCATGTCATCTCTTTTGTATAATTCTTCTGTGTATTGCATCCAATGTCTTTTTGTTCCTTCCTGGTCTTGAATTATGTTATTTTTATTGTCGTAGAGCGTCCCGGTCCTTGGTTTGAACTTTCCCTTGATTTCTTTAATCTTGTGGAACAGGTCTCTTGTTCTTCCCTTTTTGTTGTTGTCTTCTATTTCTCTACACTTTTCATTGTAGTAACTTTCATTATTTTTGCACACTAGCCCTTGTATTGTTGCATTCATGGTTCTTGGTTTATTCCTGTTTCCTTTTTGTTTTGTTCCTCTTCTTTCCTTTATTGCTTGTAGCATTTTATCTGTCATCCATGGCTTTTCCCCTTAGGTGAACCTATATTGAGGTTTTCTTGGCAAGACTTGTTCAGTTGAGGTTTGCCATTGTCATCCTCTGAAGTTGAGAAACATTAGCATTTAATGGCTCTCCACCATCTGGATGAGTTCAGAATAGGTTCCATTATTTTGTGAGGTTGAGAAGGTGATGAAAGACAGGAAAATGAGGAATATGGTGGTGAGTAAAATTAAATTTAAACATACATTTAGATACTGGCAGACAATGTTGAGAAGGGACAGGAGAACTTCATGTCCCCATTTTTTCAGCTGTAATCTCTGATTTTACATATCTGTGGATCATTTCTACACCAAAATGTGTGCAATTTGTTTAACTACAGTACAATGCAGATAGCAACTCTAATGATGAAATAGTCTCTGCTATGTGTATTGTGAGAAATGACAGTGTGTCCCAACCCATATAGTCAATTTTTTTTAGTAAGTATAGTGAATGAATGAATGCTTTATTATTGCTTAAGCCAAAGGCCATTCGCAGTTTTAACATTATAAAATACATTAGTATTATAAAATAGAATACATCAGCTAGTTAACCAATTAACATATAAATTTAGAACAATTTGGAGCGAGAGAAAAAAAAAACAAAAACCCAATATTCTTAAATGTTCTTAAATCAATGTTAACTAAATCAGCGTTAAAAACAGCTTAATGAATTAAATGCAATCATCTCCACGACAATCAACTGCGGTATCAGCTATAACACTGGCCCGGATTTTGATTGCCGCTGTGGTAAACATTGCAACTTTATAAGTTACCTTGGAATTAATATCAGATAACAGATAAAATATCTTTTCAGAGACACTATTACACTGTAAATTAAACAAAATAGATCCCAAAAATTTGGTCCTCGGTTCTGTATAAAGTGGGCAAGAAAACAAATAGTGAGGCAAATCCTCAACATCTGGTGCTCCGCAAATACACAGACGAGAGTCTTTTGGTGTACGTAAATATCTTCCATCAATCATAGCCGATGGCATTGTTTGAAAACGAAGTGCTGTAAAAGCTTGTCTGAGCTTTGGAAATGTGAGTTTCTCCAAATAGATGGCCATTTGATGATCCAGTTTATATAACTTGAACCATTCAGAAAACTTTGAATTATTAATGGCTAATCTGTCTAGATGCACATCATGATTGTAAATGTATTCACGTAACTTTTCTTTTGAGTTCCAGATAGAGGGATTTTCAGTTAAAGCAGGATATAGTTCCAGCAATTTTTGATATCTCACACTCCAGGTTTTACATTTTGGTAAATATTGGAAACATAGTTTAGGGAAAACCTTGATTGTAGAATCTTTTACCGTTTTCCAGTAACTAACTAAAGCAAAATGGATACGGGCTCTAACGGAAGGTAAGCCAACCTCTGCTCTGACTAAAGCTGCCGGCGTACCAGGCGGGAGAATAAGTAACTTCTTAAGAAATGTATTTTGCAAGGTTTCCAGTTTATCCAATTGAGAGTCATTCCATCCCCACACAGCAGCACCGTAGAGAATTTGAGCTATTACTTTGCTCTGGAATATTTTTAGAGCCGGTGAGACCAAGTGACCCCCAGCTTGGTTATAAAATTTGAGGATTGCTCCAATAGATTTCATTGCAATTATTCTGATAGCCTCAATATGAGATTTCCATGAGAGATTTTCCGTAAAGTAGATACCAAGGTATTTAAATTCCCTACATTGTTCAATCCGATGACCATTAATAGAACAGTGGAAGTCAGAGTGTCTATTCCCAAACACCATCACTTTTGTTTTGTTATAATTGATAACAAGTTTTTCCTTAGAACAAAAAATTACAAGTTTGGAAATTAATCTTCTCAAGCCTATACGCGTAAGTGAAATCAACACCATATCATCTGCGTATAACAGAATAGATATCTTTTTCGACCCAAGTGTGGGGGGGAAAAATTCTGGGCCTGAGAGTGCTGGAATGATATCATTTAAATACAAATTAAAGAGTGATGGTGCCAGAAGGCACCCTTGTTTAACTCCTTTGTTTGTGGGGATTGGTTCAGTTAATGAACCAGAAGTACCAACTCTTATCCTTGCTGTTGTATTGGAATAAAGTTCCCTAATTAAAGATTGTAAACGATTATCCATATTAGTGTTAGCCAATTTCAGCCATAACAAATTTCTGTCGATTGAATCGAAAGCTGCGGCTAAGTCAATGAAGGCGACAAATAGATGTTTTGTTGGGCCATTGATTCCTTGTTGAGCTAAAGAATAGAGGGTTAAGCAGTGATCGATAGTACTCTGGCCTTCCCTAAATCCTGCTTGCTCTGGGTAAATGACTTGATTATTTGATTCCCATTCCTCTAATTTATTTAACAGATGTTTACTGTATAGCTTGGAATCCACGTCCAGGAGGCTTATAGGCCGGTAGTTGTTGGGATCTTGCTTATAACCCTTCTTATATATTGGAACAACTACACTCTGTTTCCAGCCTGATGGAATTATCCCTGTGTTATTTATTTGAGTGAAGACTTTAGCCAGAATTGGGGCCCACCAATCAGGAAAATTTTTAAATATTTCAGGGGGCATCATATTTTCACCTGGGGCTTTATTCAATGCAAGGGATGTTATCAACTTTTTTATCTCAGACTCTGATACAGGGAGCCAGTAGGGCAGACAATTTGTTTTTTGAGCAATGGAAGAATGATGTTCTACACCTATATCTCCATAAAGTTTACTAAAGTGATTATACCATTGCTGTGAAGTAATGTGTCCGACAATAACCGGTCTAATCCTATTCATACCTAAAGCAGTGATTTCCCAAAATTGCTTTTCGTTTCTTCCTGAGACAGCCTGTGCTAGTTGTTTCCATTGTGATCTAACATATGCGTCCTTCTTTTGTTTTAGGAGTACCTTGTAAGATTGTCTCATAGAGGCTAGGTATTCAGGGGAGGTGTTGTTGTTATTTCTAAGTACCTGTCGAGAATAGTTCATTAACGCTCTCCGGGCTTTTCGGCATTCCGCATCAAACCACCTGTTAATTACTATTTTATTAGGATTAAGATGTTTATTACTCACTAACTTGGGTCTGAGTTTTTGAATTATAGTTTGAAAAACTTTCAAACTGTCCGAGTTAATATTTAGAATGTCATTTTGCAAAGATTTAAAGATGGAACTCTCCAGAGTCTTGGAGATGGAAGTATTTAAATTAACTGTCCATCGTATTCTCCGCTCTCCTATATGGATTCCATTTAAATTTTGAAGAGTATTTGGGGGATAAAGCAGTCTACAATTAAATAGTAATAACAGTGGAAAATGATCACTTTCAGCTCGATTAACTACTTCTAATCTACAGATATCAGGTAACAAATTAGCTGAGACAATTATGTAGTCTATCGTGCTTGCTCCCCTACTGGTAACGTAAGTAAAAGGTCCCAATGTCAGATCACAATGCGTTCCATTAAGACATTGTAATCTATGTAGAGATAGGATTTCTACTAGCTTTAAACCAGATTTGTTAGCATTCATATCTTGAGAGACTCTAGGAATGGAAACATCATGGGCTACTGGCCCGTGGTTAGTACTCTCCACTTGCCTTAGATCATTTCCAATTCTAGCATTAAAATCTCCACACATTAGTAACTTTATGGAAGGGTGTTGGTTTTCTAGAAAGGTCAGGGTTTCAGATAAGCCATCCCAGATATTATTAGGACCTACATTCTTTGCTAAGTTTGGCGGGAAATAGATGTTTATACAGATTACCGGATCAAAATTCTTGCTCTTAATAAACAATACTTGTATATATTGCGGAAATACACTGGTTATTGGGTGGATCTCAGCATGTAGTTCAATTGAAATGAATGTTGTCAGTCCTCCACTTCCACGACCTCTTATGGAGGTTTTAACTGCAGGAACAGAAAATGCTTGGAATCCATGTAGAGATGGTAAATTAGTTTCAGGAGCCCATGTCTCCTGTAGGCAAAGAATTTTGAAATTTTGAAGGTAGTTTACAAAATCTGCGTCATAGAATTTATTTCCCCAGCCCATAATATTCCAACTTAGCAAGTTTAATTGTCAAGTTGGTGTAATCAGGTCCTTATCATCGCCAATATTCAGAATTTCTGTTTGAGCTATGGCTTTTGGACTGTAGGGTAATTCATGGTGGAAGAAAGGTGTAGTATTAGCTCTTGTAGGTTCTAAGAGTTGCATTGAAGTTGTGGTTGTAAAATCTTTTTCATTCATTGATAATAAAGTATCAATAAGATTCTTAGGTGAACCTCTCTCTATATTAGGGGCTTCTGCAATGGATGTTAAATTCAACAATGGTAAGGCCAAATCTTTAGTGGTGAGCAACATGTTTTTAAGCTCGTCCACTCTATCAATAAACTCATTTTGCTCTACATTAGTTATTATATTCCTTGAATCTGTAATTTGTTTTTCTATAGGTTGGCTCTCAGATCTGATGTTGGAAATTTTAGTCAGACCGGACTCTAATATGGTTTCTTTGGGAGTTCCTTTAGAAAATGTCAAGCGAGTCTTATTTTGCTCTATAAGTTCCTCACTATTATGCCTATAAAGAAATAAAGGGACTATTGTTTGATCTCGGAAGACTAATATTGGAGTTATTTGAAACTTAGATAAGAAAGGTTTCATTTTTATCAACATAAAAGGAATTGTGGATTGGTCAAAAGTTAACACAATACGCTTATGAGCTAATATGCTAGGTAACCATTCCACAGTAAGAATATCAATTTCATAGGGAGGTACCTGTAATAATTGGCTCAACGAGGATTTAATAGTTCTTTTTGACCCCCATCTGCCACTGTTTATTCTATTATGGGCAACTTGCAACATAACTTGGTTCACTTGTAAAACCCTGGTACAATCTCTTTTCCCTTTCTCCTTAGATGATAAGATGCCCCTAGAATCACATGTAATGAGATTTCCCATTTTACTAGATGTTACTCTATTGGTATCATCCCGGTTCTCCTTTATCACTGTCTGTTTCTGTTTAAAGGTCTCAATAGAGTATTTGAGAAGCTCCACCTGGTGCATGATTTTCCCTAGACGTTCATAAATTGAGATAACCGTGTGGGCTGTCAAAAGGCATTGTTTAGTCACAAAATCAGGAGAATTTAATTGTTGTTTAGTAAAGTATTTCTTTTCCATATCTGTCAATTTTCCCCAAATAGACTCATTTAGCTCTAGGGACTCATCTTCATGAGAAACCACTGTCTCATTTCCAGGAGATACCATATGTTTGGATAAAAGTTCATTTTCTTTATCCAAAGGAAGAAATCTATTGGCGGTTGGGATTGCAAACTCCAAATTAGAGTTTACAGGTGTAGTTGGCAAACTTGGGGTTTCCTCATTAGTTAATAGATCATCGATCTTAAGCTGTTTGGAGGCCTTATTGTGTTTGTTTATATCAGGGCTTGTTCTAGAACGTTTTTTGGTGCCCATTTTAATAGTTATTCCAAAACAGTAAGGAATAACCAACAATATATAACAGCACAGGAGGGGGAGCTTCAAAACTCACAGTGTAATAGGATGAGAGTATAAAATATAAAATAAAAAATAATCAAGGTTTTAAAATTGCCGCTAGTGGCAGATGAGTCAGTAGGACTCTGCTGCCACGTTCTCAGGCGCTCCCCGGGTCTTCTCCTCCCCGGCTGCCTATCAAGCCTTGGGAGAGGTGGGTGGGGCGAGCGGGCTCCGCCGCCGCGTTCTCGGGCGCTCCCCGGGTCTTCTCCTCCCCGGCTGCCTTTCAAGCCTTGGGAGAGGTGGGTGGGGCGAGAGGGCTCCGCTGGCGCGTTCTCGAGCGCTCCCCGGGTCCTCTCCTCCCCGTCTGCCTTTCAAGCCTTGGGAGAGGTGGGTGGGGCGAGAGGGCTCCGCTGGCGCGTTCTCGGGCGCTCCCCGGGTCTTCTCCTCCCCGGCTGCCTTTCAAGCCTTGGGAGAGGTGGGTGGGGCGAGCGGGCTCCGCCGCCGCGTTCTCGGGCGCTCCCCGGGTCTTCTCCTCCCCGGCTGCCTTTCAAGCCTTGGGAGAGGTGGGTGGGGCGAGAGGGCTCCGCTGGCGCGTTCTCGAGCGCTCCCCGGGTCCTCTCCTCCCCGTCTGCCTTTCAAGCCTTGGGAGAGGTGGGTGGGGCGAGAGGGCTCCGCTGGTGCGTTCTCGAGCGCTCCCCGGGTCTTCTCCTCCCCGTCTGCCTTTCAAGCCTTGGGAGAGGTGGGTGAGGCGAGAGGGCTCCGCTGGCGCGTTCTCGAGCGCTCCCGGGGTCTTCTCCTCCCCGTCTGCCTTTCAAGCCTTGGGAGAGGTGGGTGGGGCGAGAGGGCTCCGCTGGCGCGTTCTCGGGCGCTCCCCGGGTCTTCTCCTCCCCGGCTGCCTTTCAAGCCTTGGGAGAGGTGGGTGGGGCGAGAGGGCTCCGCTGGCGCGTTCTCGAGCGCTCCCCGGGTCCTCTCCTCCCCGTCTGCCTTTCAAACCTTGGGAGAGGTGGGTGGGGCGAGAGGGCTCCGCTGGCGCGTTCTCGGGCGCTCCCCGGGTCTTCTCCTCCCCGGCTGCCTTTCAAGCCTTGGGAGAGGTGGGTGGGGCGAGAGGGCTCCGCTGGCGCGTTCTCGGGCGCTCCCCGGGTCTTCTCCTCCCCGTCTGCCTTTCAAACCTTGGGAGAGGTGGGTGGGGCGAGAGGGCTCCGCTGGCGCGTTCTCAGGCGCTCCCCGGGTCTTCTCCTCCCTGGCTGCCTTTCAAGCCTTGGGAGAGGTGGGTGGGGCGAGAGGGCTCCGCTGGCGCGTTCTCGAGCGCTCCCCTAGTAAGTATAGTCTCCTTTAAGTTAATATATCCCACAACAGTTTTGACATGGGGTCCAGTTAAGTCAAAATTCTTGTTCATACAAGACATTTGCAGAATGGAGGTTTAAAATAACTCTTATCTTTCACTATGGGATACAAACATTAGAAACAAACACATTTGACAGAAATGTTCCATATGTTCATCCAGTCATGTAGTCCCCTTTCTATACAGGAAGAAACTTGCAATGTGGGTATGCATGTGATCAGGAATGAATGGAGTATCTGTTGTCTACTTCATATTATTATGTACATGGGCAGATGGGCTTGGAACACTCCCCCACTTTGCAATGATCCAGTAAGTGCATTAACCAACTAAAGCCTACAATTAACAAACAATCAATTATCTTTCCAGTGCATTAGACATCTACCTATTTATATTGTATTTCAAGGACCCAATGTGACCCTGTTGAAGAAAGTTGTTGAAAGCAGGGAGAGAGAGAGGGTGAGGGTGAGGGAGAGTGAGAGCGAGAGAGAACATTGGTCATACTTGATATTAGATGGCAGTAAATAATATCTGAACTTGAAGCAGCATAACATCTTTTAATGGCATACCTTTTCATGAAATCCATCCAATAAATCACTCCAAAATCTAGTCTGAACAGAAATTGACAGGAAAAAAGATGTATATTATGTAGCACTTCAGTTTCATCATCTATTAAGAGAGATATGTAATTGTGAATGTGTTAAACTGTTTTCTCAAAAGCAATTATTTTAATAGAGGGTGTTTGAAGATGACACACTCAAAAATAACAATTATTACACCAAACACTCAGCTGTTGTAAGAGATGGATAAAACTTGGCATGTTAGCCAGACTGACACAATCAACTCTGTAAAGTATTAAGTCGGGAACATAAATCTGTTTTGTAACTCAAAATTAGGAAGTTATGATTACACAGCAGACACTAGAAGCAGCCTCTGTATTTCAAGATGGCACAAGTTCTGTTAACACTGCAGTTGTTTACATCTTTTAACCTCTTTGGTAACAAAATTCCCCAACAAACAGTTATGTTCAAGTTTGAACTCCACTGGATACCTGGAACTAAAAGAAAAAAAAATGGCAAGAAAGAGTCTATCTTCCTTCTGTAACCTTCAAAACTTTCCACTTTCTTCTTGAAAAAACTGTTTCAGATGGTCTCTAAAGAAACAGCAAAGGAATGAAATCTGTAACTTGCCTTATCCATTATAGTGGATGATACTCTGTAAATGCCATACATGATACATGACAATAGTAGACTTCAAAAATAATTTAAAAAGTAAATGGAAAGTAGTTTATTCAGTCCACCTTACTCTTTACCCAGCTCAACAGAAACATTATAAATCAACCCTAGTGGCGACATTTAAGATGCTGCTTTTTTGTTTCTGTTTGAACCCTACTGTTCATTTTGCTACATGTAAGTAGTCGACCTATGGAAACATTGTCATTTCAACTTTTATTAGTTTTATTGTTGTTGTTGTTAGCTGCCCTTGAGTCAGTTCTGACTCATGGTGACCCTGTGGATGAGACATCTCCAAGAATCCCTATCTTCCACTGCCTTGCTCAGATCCTGCAAGCCCTTCCCTATGATCCACCTGATCGAATCTATCTATCTGGTTTGTGGTCTTCTCCTCTTTCTTCTACCCTCTACCTTTCCTAGAATTATTATTTTTTCTAGTGATCTGTGCCTTCTCATTGTGTGGCCAAAATACAATAGTCTTAACTTGATCATCTTTGCTTCCAAGGAGAGCCCTGGTCTGATCTGTTTAAGAACCCATTTGTTTGTCTTCTTGGCAGAACATGGTATCCTGAGTACTCTGCTCCAGCACCACATTTCAAATGAGTTGATTTTCTTTCTGTCTGCTTACTTCATCGTCCAGCTCTCACATCCATACATGGTATTTGGGAATACAATGGCCTGAACGATTCTGACTTTAGTGCTCAGTCGTATGTCTTTGCTCTTCAGTATCTTTTCCAGTTCTTTCATAGCTGCCCTTCCCATTCCTAGTCTTCTTCTTATTACTGCAGTCTCCATTCTGGTCAATGTTGGATCCTAGATATGGGAATTCTTTTCAGTAAGGCCTTTGACAAAGTTCCCCATGATATTCTTGCAAACAAGTTACTAAAATGTGGGCTAGAGAATGCAAATGTTTGGTTGACCGGCAAAACCCAAAGGGTGCTCAGCAATGGCTCTTCTTCATCTTAGAGAGAAGTGACCAGTGGGGTGCCACATGGTTCTGTCTGGGCCCAGTGCTATTCAACATCTTTATCAATGTCTTGGATGAAAGAATAGGGGGCACACTTCTCAAATCTGCAGATGGCACCAAATTAGGAGGAGTATCTAATACCACAGAGGAAAGGATCAAAATTCAAAATGACCTTAATAGATTAGAAAGCTGGGCCAAAGCTAACAAAATAAATTTCAACATGGAGAAATGTAAGGTACATAGGGCAGAAAAGTGAAATGCATAGACATAGGATGGGGAACATCTGGCTTAACATCTGGCTCCAATCCCACGCCAATGGCATCCTGATGCCACGCACTGTTATGCATGGTGTGTAGTGTCAGGACACCCTCCTGATGCAGTGTCCTGATACACTGAGCTGGAAGGGGCAACAAAGAGCCATGCGCTGGCTCTTAGGGTGCCCTTTTGCCACCCCTGAAAGGAGCAGCATTTTGCCGCTCTTTTTGGGGCGGCAAAAGGGAGGATCGGGGCCGCAGCATGGGGTAGCCATGGCCCTGATCTGCCGCTTCCTGGGGCAGCTCTGTGCCACCCATCTGCAGCCCCCCCTCTAGTGTAAAAGGGATCTAGGAGTCCTAGTAGACCACAGGTTGAACATGAGTCAACAGTGTGATGCAGCAGCTAGTTCTAGGCTGCATCAATAGAAGTATAGTGTCTAGATCAAAGAAACTAATAGTGCCACTCTATTCTGCTTTGGTCAGGCCGCACCTAGAATAATGTGTGAAGTTCTGGGCAACACAATTCAAAAAGGATGTTGACAAACTATATCTTGTTCAAAGGAGATTGGCTAAAATGGTGAAGGGTCTGGAAACCATGCCCTATGAGGAATGACTTAGGGAGATGGGTATGTTTAGCCTGGAGAAGAGAGGGTTAACAGGTGATATGATAGCCCTGTTTAAATATTTGAAGGGATGTCATATTGAGGATGGAGCAAGGTTGTTTTCTGATGCTCCAGAGAATAGGACCCGGAACAAGGGATGCAAGCTATAAGAAAAGGGATTCCACCTGAACATTAGGAGGAATGTCCTGACAGTAAGAGGTGTTCAACAGTGGAACATGCTCCCTTGGAGAGTGGTGGAATCTCCATCTTTCGAGGTCTTTGAACAGAGGCTGGATGGCCATCTGTTGAGGATGCTTTTATTGTGAGTTCCTGCATGGCAGGGATTGGACTGGATGGCCCTTGTGGTCTTTTCCAACTCTCTGATCCTATGATCCTAGAGGAGGTCTCTAAGGTTCACTCAGCTTTCCATCCTTTCATAGTCAGTAAAATGAGTACCCAGCTTGTTGGAGGCAATTGGCTTCCACATTGTAAACTGCTTAGGGTATGCTAGTTCACTGATAAGTGGTATAGAAATGTACTTTCTATTGCTATTATGATTGCCTGAAGGGAATTCTGTGGGTATATCCATTGTGCAACCTTTGTAAAGTTAAGTGACATACTTTGATTGTACAATGAAAGCATGTGCCACTGTGGTGTGAGTTCTATAATCAGTGCAATAAAGTAGGTTGGCAGCATAGACAGTACACAGGTAGAGTACAGCCCCTTTTTAACAGGGGCTGATTAGAACAGATCCACCAAATACCAGTCATTTCTGGGCATAATTCATGTGCTGGTTATGACCTGTAATGCCCTATACAGCTTAGTCCTAGCCTAGCTGATAGACTAAATCTTCCCACATGAGTCTAAGGAGAGGGTCCCCCCCCCCCCCCCCGCTTCAGTGTCTGCTAGATTTGCATTGTCTGCACTGATACTTCAGCATTTGGACATTTTGTGTGCCTTAGCACACCAAAAAACATTGACAGATTACCAGATACTCTTGCTCCTGTAGATGGTTGCTTTATTAAATAGGTGGGTCCATTAAATATGTTCCACTATGTAAAGTATCTAAAATTGGGTAAATGTGAATTATTCCATGTGTATTCTCCTCAGACTTCTAAGTGATCATCTTCTTAGACCTCAATTAATCATTTTTATAATTTAGAATAATCTAAAATGCATAATTAAAAAGTCCAGATCTATGATTAGTATCTAATGTGGAACAATTTTTCTTTCACCAAACAGCTTCATACATATTAAACAGAAGGAATGTGCAATGAAATACGATTGGAAACTAACAAGAAATTAGACACTTAGCTGCAGTAATATATCACTAGCAGTAATTATGCCATAAAAGGGAGGCGCTTCCTTTTGATTTGACTTTTTTAAATTAAATATACTCTGCAAAGGACATTTAAGTATGCAGCCTATTTTCATTGGATGCAGCATTCTTTTAAGGTTCTCATATATCTCTTGGTAAAAACCATTTAATGTAATGTTACAATATTTTTGAAACACTAAAATTTATTTTAAAATAAAACCTTATTGCCTTCTTTTTCTCCCACTCCTCCTCATTATATCTCCTCCTCATATATCGTAATAAGGTATAATTATTGTGTTTAAATGTTGTGTTTGGCCCCACTGGATATCTTTGGATAAGCCACTCTGTCTCACTCTCAGCTAAATTCAGTTCACTGGATTACTGTGACTGTATAGCAACTTCTGTTCCTTGGAAATTTTCCATTCCCAACATAAAGATCACATAATTTAAAAATCAAATTCATTATCTCAATAGTGAACACACACACAAAAATCTGCCTACCAGGAGCCAAAATAAGATTTGACTTTCTGGATTTCTGGACCACTTACATCTATTACTAGATCACTGTAAAGTCTGATAATTCTGATCACATATCTTGAAGGAACATAAGTAGAATACCCCCATAATTAATATAGGTTAACATCCTATATCATGGTTGTGTAGTATAGATCTTTGTGCTATACTGCCCTTCTGCTGAATACCAACTTTGTGTTACCAGTCATGCATCAGCTAATATGCCTGGTAATTGTCCCTATGTCCAATGAGGAATTCACAGTGGCTGTTTCTGCAATTGCAGTGAATAAAGTTGTATATTGAGGGCATTGATAAATAGCTCTCCACCATCCAAGAAGGAGTGCATGCATAGCTGGAAGACTGTTGATTAATCTCAACTACAGTAAACCAACTGAATCAGTTGTTGAATGATGAGAACACATAAATAAATGTGGTTGATTCAGTGGTTATGCTTGTGAAACTTCACAACAAGTCTCTTTTGGTACCATATTGAGAGGAACACATCATATAAATTAATTAAATAAATAAAAATAAAAAGTAATAATTACACAATAGTGAAGGGTTCTTCTTCTGTACTCTACCAGTACTAGGTTGGGGAGTTAAGTTAGCACATATGGCTCTCTCGAGCCCAAATACTTCTCCCAGACAAATGTTATAATCTACCAGAGTATAATATAGACAAATAGTTTGCAAGTATCAAAGACAACTTCACAATCAAAATTATATTTTTTTAATCTGTAAAAATGCTTTGTAATATAAAACAAAATTCAACTACTGTCTGAAAGACTGAAATTCAATCTTAGCACAACAAGAATAAGCAGAGTTACAGAGATATTTCCATATATAGTATAACCCCCACACCTGTGAACTGTGAAATATGGTCTCTCTAGTCATTTGGAGGTCCTTCAGCATGACTTTATGTTAAATGTCTGCTGGTTTGCAGTTTTCTGTGATTTTCACCATTCACAGTAAATCTGGGAACACATCCTCCATGGATATAGGGGTCGTACTATATATAAATGCCCCTCTTCTTACACAGGGCCCTGTGAAGCTTTCCAGTTAAGAAAACTCTTAACACTGTAACTCTTTCTGAGCCTTTATACATGATTTTATTTACCCAGAAGTCTATACACTCTAAGATTTCTAAGGCT
This sequence comes from Phrynosoma blainvillii, assembly GCA_026167975.1. Taxonomy (NCBI): domain Eukaryota; kingdom Metazoa; phylum Chordata; class Lepidosauria; order Squamata; family Phrynosomatidae; genus Phrynosoma; species Phrynosoma blainvillii. Next base: position 44,294,249 of record JANUYF010000004.1, on the reverse strand, counting down.
AACTGCTCCTTGCTTCTTGAAAGTTTCTTAAATCACAACTATTAATAGTAATTCCTTGTATCATGCAAGGCAAGCTTTGGAAACACATAATCCTGGTGTTATTTGGGACAATGGTAAGTAGTACATTGGATTTCTATCTTGTCTAATAGGTACCTGCTTAGCTGGCATTGTGTAATGATTTTACTTAGGGTTTTGTTAGTCCTGGTTTCTTATTTCTTTGTGATGCCTATAAGATTTGATCTTTTAACTTTCTTCTATCAATTTATGTTTATGTAACAAGTGTTTCTAATGCACCTAATTAATTTGGCTGAACTACATTTTACCTTGGCATCATTTTACAGCTTTCTCATCTAGAGATGGGGAGAATATTAAACAATATTTTTAAAATGATCAAAATGTGTTTCTCTAATGTCAAGATGAAGAATTCTGGCCTGATGATCTTTACAGTTCAGCACAGGACGTATATTAGGCAAAATTCACATATGATTGTTTTGTGCAGAAAACAACATTTTCTGCACAAGAAGCAGCATTTTTTCAGCAGAAAATAATATTTCTGTGCAGAACTGTTATATCCTGTGCATAAAATGGTGTTTCCTGTACAGATTTTTTTTCTACATAAAAATGTTGTATTTGAATTTTGAGAAGACTAACTCCTAAACTGTTAAACTAAGCAGTTTTCAAAGACTTTCTTGGTGCAAGAAGAAAATTGCCAAAATTACTTGCTGCTTCCTGCAAGAAGAAAATTATAGAATAATTAATTCTTAATATGTCTTGGGGTTAACTGTAGGGCTCTCACTTTAGACTTCTTTGAAGTATTTTAGAATATGTTTTAACTACCTGTGATTTTATTTCCAGATACTGTTATCAAACTATTTGTGACATCTCTTTAATGTTATTGCCATTTGGTTCTATCTCTGTAGCTTCTCAGTTGTAAAATAATGAGCATTTTTGCTGATATTTTTAAACACAAAAACCTAAAGAGGTTGAAAGAAGTGAGCTGGAAGTTTTTCATTAGTCTCCCCACCAGTTACAATATGGAAAATATGCAAAAATAGGTATGACATCAGTAGGATTCCAGTGATGGAACATTTGATACTGAGTCTGCTATTGAATAGAAGGGTGGAATGTGACTTACAGGGAAGGATGATTGGAACCTGACCCACAGGTATTTTATAATATTTCATATTTCCCATTGAACAAGTCTGTTTTGATGTACAGTCCTTCTAATTCGAGGAAGAAGAATACTGCTTCAGGTAAGAATTAACCTTCTTTTAATTTTACTTCTCTTTTTCAGATCTTTCAGATCAAAGTCAATGGTGCCTTTTAACAATATAACAGCAGTAGGCAGAATGATCAGTCATACTCAAAATATATTTCTCCTCCTCTTGTTCTGATCCATTGATTCACTGACGGTAAAACTGTCAACTGCTATTAGCAGCAATGGCTATATATTATGTCTGGTATCAGAGGGCTTCTCAACTCATCAGCAAGGTTACTGACATCAACTGCCGCTAGGAAGCGTATGGATAGTGTAAGCAATGCTTCCTTACTCTGGCATTATGAACCTATTTGGCTTGATTACATACCCAACAAGATAGGTGTGCTTTGTTTTAACAGGCAAACTGGAATTTTGCATGCCAAATGCCTGCAGTATCAAGAAGTCACAATCTTACTGGGTCCAACTTCATTTTCTCCATGTATTTTCTCTTCTTGTGGACAAAGCCCTTACAGAAAACTTTAATGTTTTATGTATATATTCACACTTATTGAAATATGGTATAAAATATTGCCAGCTTTTGTCTATATCTGTTTTTAAATGGTCACATAAGAACCAGCAGTTATCACAGTCAGGTAATGAGTCACACTTACTTGTCCTACTTCCTGCAGTTTCAAAGCTGAATGCAATTTGAAAATCAGGGCAGTAACTAGCAGGAGACAACATTCCTCAACTTTCATGGGATAGAATTTTAATCCCAAATATCTCTCACACAAAGCCATCTGAATTGATTTGTAGAGTAGCGAGTGAGCTGTGAACTACAAAGAGAATACAGAATATTAAAGAACAGGCATATGATGGGTCACATTCAGAACTCATTTACATTTCTATAATTCTGCAGATGATCAGGAAAGCAAATCTTGTTATGTTGTGTCCACTGGCTTTCATGTCTCATCTAATAGAGCATCTTTTTCAATGTGTGTTCTGAGGCCTTTATCTGAGATTCTTCTTTCTGAATTTTGCAAAACAGACAAAGACCATTCCAGTTCTGATGTCTTGTATGTGGAACTTCCTTTCCAGAGATGTTCACAAGGTGCCCAATTTGATGTGTTTTGGATTGGATATGAATTGAAGCTGGTGCTTGTTTAAAACAGGTTAAGTAAAAGCATTTTTTTTTAAAAAAAAATAGAGGCTACACCTGGAGAGAGATAATGTTAAGAAAAGAAGAGAGAAAGTATGGAGTGAGAATGGGATAATCTGAAATTATACAGAGAGAATCAGTCTGTATAAGGAAGACACAGATTGGATATGGCAAGAGGAAATGCACCAGGTAATCCTACCTGTATGTATTGCCTACTGTAAGTACATAGTCCCCGGTGCTATTGTTGGAATTTGGAAAGGATATGCAGTCAAAGTGGAAATGTAGAGATGTGTGAAAAATCTCTTCAGAGAAAAGTGTCTAAGCAAACAAAGAGGACTCAGCCTGCAGGTGGTTTGAAACCAAAACAATTTCATACTGAACAGAATAACAAGGATGTTGAGCCTGGGAAAACAGGATGCTGGAAGGTAAACAAATGATCTAATCTGGCTTGCTAGACCAGGGACTGGTCTAGAGGCTGGGATAAAGCTGATCATCCTATCACTATGAAGGTTGCTACCCAGGAGGTGGAGTTATGGGTTGGGCCAAGAGCTCCTTTGTTCTCTTTGTTAGAATTTGCCTTGTCTTTTCAACTTAACAACAACAAGTTGTGATCCTATGATTTCTTTCATCTGCAAGATGGATTGTACATAGTTCTTTTCTGTTTTTACTATGCAACAATAAAGCTTTACTTTGGATTTACAACTGTGTCTTCATGAGAAACTAAAGCTGCTGGAAGAATGCAGGGAACAGCATTTCCAGGATGGCTGATGAAAGGAAGCAGTCTTCTGATCTCTGCTACATCTACATTTAAATCACACAAATCAACAGCTATACTCCATTTCCAACATTCTTTGGGAAGACTGTCTGTGCCAACCAGCATTTTATCTCAGATTATTTCAGAATGCAGTTTACATTACTTACATTAGCTTTGCTGCCTCATTCTTTGATTTTTTTCCTCATTCTTATATTTTATCATTGTGATTCTGAGTGGGTTACTTTGCTGGATTCACACATATCTTCACCTGCACAAGTCACAGTGTATCAGGCCATGGGGCTTTCACATGTATGGACACAGATGCTTTCAGTAAGTGCACAGAAGTAGTCACTCATTCCACCCCTCTTCCTTCTCTATTTCCTTCCCTCTCCCAAATCTCATGCCTGATCTGAACTTGGGTGTGTAGAAAAACTTCACATCTCCTTTGAATTCTCTCACACAGTTCACACCAGCTCAGCGAGTTCAAGTACATGATCTATGCCGCTGTTTGGAGTAGCCATACTCACAAGGTAGCTTCCTACCCCCATGCATTCCCAATGAGTCTTTCTTTTTCTGGAAGTGGCAGCAGATTGTTTCATTTGAACAGAATGGAGGAAGGCAGAAAAAGCAGGGTAGCTATTTTATTTTTTTAAAAAAATCAACTAAACTATACTCATAGTGTAGCTCACATTTTCATTCTGTCTCTTTCTTTATTCTTCATCTCCCCCCCCCCCTTTACTCCATCCTTGTTGGTGGCTCCTCTTCTCCTCAATAGTGGCAAAAAGCACAAAAAAGGCTGGAGGAGACAGTCATTCATATGACCCTTCCTTCTCTCCCTCCAATTGCTTCGACTGAGCCAGAACACATCCAAGAACAACAAAGAGACAGAAACCCTATTATATTATACTAAGGCCATAAGCAGATGGGCAAGATAGCATGGGCCCACCCTGTCCTGCCCCAGGTTCTGACCTAGGTTACTCACCATGATGAGTTGGAGTTTACATGCCTGTTCTCCACACCATGGACCCACTACCACTGTACACCCCATAACTGCCTCTGCTTCACATCAGCTGAGAAGAATCCTGTTGTAAGGGTAGAAATGGGGCACCTGGCTACACTCACATGTCCAGGCTGCAATGAGGGTCTTTTCAGCAGACACAATGATGGAGGCAGGTACTAGGTGCATGGACCATCCAGTCTGCCAGCTGCCAGATTTTTTTTTAGAAACCCCGCAGCAAACAGCCAGTCTTTTAAGGTCAGGTTAAGACCCCTTTGGACCAGAATGAGGCTGGATTTCCCTGATTCATGCCTGGTCTGTCTGATTCCAGCCCAGGCCTAAGGGCCTGTGTTGTTCAAAAAGGATGACACAAGGCTGAGGGGAACACAGGTCTTTGGGCCTGTATGTACAGGCCCTATGAAGTAGTAAATTACAGTCTTGGGCATTACAAGAAAACCATTGCATGTACACTCTTCCACCTAAAAATTGCAAAAAGTAATTAATTACAGAAGCAACTCATTACAAGTAACACATAACTTCCAGTCTCTGGTCATATATACAGCAAATGGGCACGGATACATTCTTGCTTAGAAATTATAGTGCTTCCTTTCAGATAAATGGTTTGGATCCGAAGACTGTACAAATGTGAGGATGTCTACAAAATTAGCTCTCTCATTCATGCCTTCTCTTTCCAGTTCTCTCCAAAAGCTGACAGACTCCTCAGAACAATACAGATTCTGGCATAATGGACTATTTTCAGACCTTGCTGTCCACTGCTTCTGGCTAAATGTATGCCACCAGCAGTGGCACATTGGCATGGGAGGACATTTAGTTTTTTTCAAATATGGCACTAGGCTTGAGGGTAAAGTTCATTTTTTAGAGTCTACTTTATATTTTTTTATATTATTGAACATTTAATGCATTTTTAGGATGGTATAAATAACCATTTAAAGAAATTAATATAATAAAATACAGTTCATGGATGCACAGTAGTATAACCTCATTCATTACAGCTATCCTTATTCCTTATGCAAATTTATTCTGATTTACTCTGACAGTTCAATTTGGCGTGTACTCATCCATATATCATTGATGGATAGTGGCAATAAAAGGGGAGGGGGGGCATCACACACCAGCACCCGACAATCACTGATAAATTTAATCCCATATAAGAACCCTTAGAAAAATTTCTACAATATCATTTGACATTTGTTTGGAGCTATTCATAGAAAACATTCTTCAGTTGCTTTATCAAGACCTCCAGGTTTGGATTTACTGTCTGCAAGAATAATCCTTCTGTACCTTCTGTAATACTGGAGCTTATGTATTTAGCCTCTGCTCTTTTTACAGTAATTTGAAAGATATAGAATGGGTTTGTTGCGGAAGAGAGGAAATAAATACTATGTGTGCATATAGAACTATAAGTAAAGCTCTATGCAATATGTATGACTTAATATCAGGAGGCAGAGACAAAAACATTCTCATTTTCAGTAATTGCAGGAACATCCAGAAGGAACAGAGATAGGTATGACTCCTAAAAGGCTGTAGTTTATTATTTTTATTAAACCCATACATTTTGAAAGCGCTCAAAATGGCTTACCTTTGATTTGCTAACAGTCTCCCACCAAGGCTCAGAGCCAAACCAAATCTTTACCTTAAGCAGTTGATACCTTCCAGTTACTGTTACATGAGGTTACAGACACTACATTGAACCAATGTGTGTGTGTGTTGGGGGGCAGGACCTAACATCAAAACTAAAAAGTAGAGAATTTTTTCTGCTCTGTTCCTAGACTGGCTCTACCGATATGCAGACTGCCTCAGGCAGCAGATCCTGGCTGATCTTTCTGAGGCCTTGGCTGTTCTTCCCTGTCAAAGGGACAGAGCTGTGTATAAAGGACAGGGATTCCTCTCCTGGATCCCCTAAATACTCCCAAGCCTGAACTGTGGTGGAAGATGAGGTCAGTGTTCAATATTCAACTGCCAGTCCAAAAGGTCTTGTGAAAGGTCTTATTTCCTTTATGTTTCTCCACTTTGCAGTTCTCCTTAATTCTGGTTTAACTAAGGTGCCACAAATTGGGGCATAATCATATGGATCTCTGTGAGAAGGGCATTCCAAAAAGGGGAAAAGGCTGAGGAACTGCCACTATGAAGATCCTGTCCCTATGAAGATCATCCATCTCACAATAGAAGGGGGGTCCACCTGTTGAAGGGCCCACACTAAAGATCTTAATGTCAATGCAGGTATATACAAAGGCAGGCAGTCCTTCCTGCACCTTACCTTTGATACAAGGATGGAGAAATTGTGATCTTTCAGATGCTTTGCAAAACAGTTTCAAATACATTGCCACTGGTCATGTGGGATGTGGCTGATGGTGGTAGGGATATAAGGATTATTGATGATTTTTTTCTTCATTTAGAAATGGTTGTGCAATAGATCAAGGCACACCATCAACTATTTCCAAGCCCTAAGTAAGAGTGAAAAAACACCAGGAACTTTTAAACACTTTTTTGCAAAATATGTTGGGGGGGGGGGCTTTTGTGTGTGTGTGAAAATTTTGTTTTTAGGAAGACCCCTAATGTGAAAAATTATAAAAAAATGACAATGAGTATTAATAATAATAATAATAATAATTTTTATTTATATCCCGCCCCTCTGCCAAGCAATCGGGGCGGCGCACAACATATCAAAACATCAAAAACAAGTCAGTTTAAGTCCCATCCCTCCTTCCCCCACCCCCCATCCCCCAAAAACAGGTCAAACTGAACAATAGTTAAATAACAATAATTAAAATATGCAATTTAAAAATACATAAATTATTCAGAGTCGAATTATAGTCCTCCAAGGGCTGAAAGCTGGCGAAGATTTTAAAGCCGCCGGTGCTCCTCCGCAGCCACGCAGGTGAAGCTGGTCCTCCGAGGGCTGCTGGGTGACCAGTAGTCAGTCCTCTGCGGCTTCAGGCACGCCGCCGCTTTTACCGGCACAGGTGTTTTTATGGGCTTGGGAGGGAGGGAGGGAGGGAGGGAGGGAGGGAGGGAGGGAGGGAAGGGGTCCTGGTCGCCGCTGCTGTCTTCCCCGGGCTGAATGCTGAGCACAAAGGTCAGAATCCTACAAGAAGCCATTGCATTCCCTATTATTCCCATGGAAGGATGGATGTGACAGCTGTAGAGTCAAAAAAGAAGATAGGAGGAAAACCAGTGCAGCATTTGGGAGACTAATGTGTTTCTGGAGAAGATGCTGAGGAGGACAGCCATGGAGGACAGCCAAAAGGACAAAGAAAGGGCTCCTGGAGCAGACCAAGCCGGAAGAAGAAGGAGCATTTTGTACATTTTGGAATATTTTTCTACACATGTGTAGGAATGAAATAAGCAAAGTTTTATATTCCTAGATGGGACTTGTAGGTGGGAATATATGGGTGGGCCAAGATTGGCCTTGGCCTAGGCCATTTCTTTCTTTCTTTCTTTTTCTTTCTCTCTGTCTAGCTAACTACTTAAACACTACAGATGTGGTGTAATTGTTTTTGTTAGAAATATATTACTCACATGTCTGTGTTGTGTTTTTGTTTTGTTTTTCACAGGATACTTCATTTCATTTCGAGGTTGATCCATAAATCTGTAGTTTAGTTACTTTGCACAGTAACTGGGTTTAAAGGTCTCCCACTCTCTTCACTGAGATTGTTACCCATTTATTTTCTAGGAGAGAGAAACTATATTTAAAGGGTGCAGCAAGAGGAAAAACGTACAGTCTGATAACAAAAATAAAAAAAAATCAGCTTAACTTTGTCCTTGAAACCTGTCCTCTGTTGTATAAACAAAGCCATGGTTTATTTTTACAACCATTTCTTTAGACTGCTCAAATCTTTGTTTGTTTCCAAGAAAAAGGAACTTTGAGTGTACTTCTTTGTTAATTCTTTGTGGCAAATATAAATGACTTTCATCAAAGGAAAATTTATTTTAGGATATGGTTGGTTTTATAGTGCTGACCCATATAGGTTATCCATGTAAAAAAAGTTTAAATAAAACAGCCTTTGTCTTCATTTGTATGAAATGGAACCCCAACAGAATATTAAAATGCTTATGCATTGTGAAAGTCAGTCATCTGTCTGAGGTTAATGTACTACAAATGTACCATTTATTACATAGTTTTGATTTCATTATGTATGACTATTAGGGTCTGCACAGATTCTCTTGGATTAGTTCAGACCCTGATTCAGAACTTGTAAAAGTGGCCTGCATGGGCAGAGACAGAGCTGATTTGCTGCAATTTGGACCCCAAAAACACACTGAGTTCCAAAAAAATTTCAAACAAATATGTTTTCAACACAGGAGGGAATAATTTTGTTAAAATTGGTGGGTGGTCTTATGGTGAGGCTGATGTATTTTTTAAAGGCAGGAATGAGCAATGTGGGATATGTTTGGGTTGATTCAGGGGATACAGACTACAAAGGTCCAGAAGAAAGCCAAAGTGGTCCCTGGAATTTCAGAAGGTGCCCATGCTTTCATTAAGAGCTTCCTTTTCTGTATATCTTTTTAATTACTGTTTTAGGCTTTTTTTATCCCTCTTGTCAGCCAACATGACTCCAGGACCAGCCTCCAGAAGATCTGGAAGAATGATAAATGTATCACTAAATCAGTAAAAACACACGCCTGTTTAAAAAGCTGGCAATGATGACAGTCCATCCTTTCTGGTCATAAGAATATTGATCGTTATGACCAATTCTATAATATCGTTGCTCCCATGATTTGAGCACCAGGCTGACCAGTTTCTACTGATTCGTAGCTTTCTTTTAGATGGTACATCTTTAGTACTAAAATATACTGTCTTTATTTTACAATCCAGATGCAATTATTGCCAACAGTGCATGGACTGGATGACCAACTAGCTTTCATTTCAGAGGCATTCAAATAGTTTGTTAAATAATATATTAAGATTATCTCAAAAAACTGGGCATTAGAAGGGATGGGTAGCTGGTAGTCCTCATTGGATCTTTTACTTGGTCTCCCATGATATTTAGTGAAATTAATAATGAAAGAATAATATTTCAGAATTACAAATACTGTCAAAAGAACAGAGCATACAGAAACCATGTCAGGGGTCATGCGGGGGGGGGGGGGGGGGAGAAACCAAAATTTACTTTCAATGAAAGCATTCTCTGAGCATTTTTATCAAATAATAGGCTTGGCTTTTTTCAAATATTAATTAAATGTTATTTCTTTTAAGATTTAATAATAATAATAATAATATGATTTATTTGTATACCGCCCCTCTGGCAAGCCAATCTAGGCGGTGAACAACAATGATACATTACAACAAATTAAACAATAACATTCAAAGATAACATCAATCAAAACCCATCCCTCCTTCCAGCCCCCACCCACCCCACCCTTCAAAACAAATCAACAAATTAAAAGACAATTATTAAAATTATACAATATCAAAACCCTATACAATTTAAATACATAATACATATGAAATAAAAATTGCATAATTGCTGGGGAAGATGTTGCTGGGGAAGGGTTTTAACTCTTCCCAGTCTCTCCAGCCGCAAACTAATCACCAGTGAATTAGTAGGGAAGGTGTTAGCCCTAACAGCTGCGGAGGGCGGGGCAACACTCAGCTGTGTTCCTGGCTGTGGGAGAGGGAAACAGTCCTCCGCAGCCTCCGGAGCGCGCCTTCACCGCATGGAGCCAGGGAAGGTGGTGTCAGGCGGCATTTTAAATATATGATTTAAATATCATATGATTTTATGACTTCTAAGGTCTTCATAAGAAGGTCTTGGAAATGATCGGATTTGCCTAAGAATAAAAAATAGTAAGACTAAATGTTGAAAATCTGGTCAAATTTTGTAGCAATTTTGTACCAGCATGTGATAAACCATACTGCCCATTTCATTTTTTTAAATAAAGTTTATTGATTAAAAACAGGATAATACATAACAAAGAAAAGAAAAGAAAAAAGAAAACTGAAAGTAACACAATAACCCAAAAAGAAAAGGGAAAAAAAAAGAAAAAAGAAAAAAGCCAAGTGAAACCAAAGACCCAAAAAAGAAACAAAGTACAAAATTTCTTATATACCAAATGGTCTCAAAATGACAACCAATATTAACAAACAATAAATTACTCTAATAACAAAAAAGAAAACTTCAGTATTGTTGTCATAAAGTCGTACCTTATTCCTTATATAAATTATAACAATATTGTATACAGTGGAAATAAAAAGATAGAAAAATGGTGAAAATAAAAAATAAAAATGACTTCCTCATTTAGTACATCTTGTCATTATGCCTAATGTATTTGACTTCTATATGCGTCACTGTTGAAAATAAATTCAGTCATTTAGTATACTCGTCTGCTAATATATTATAACTTATTATTTACTATAACAATTTGTCAGATAGAAAACAAAGAAGAAAAGCCAAAATCATCTTTATTCTGATACATCTCAAAGCAAAAAACTCAATCAAAGGTTCCCAATCTTTCTTAAATACATCATAATTGACTCCTCTAATCATCCCCATAAGCTTGTCCATTTCCATTAATTCAAACATTTTAAAAATCCAATCTTGTAGAGGTGGGGTTTCTTTCATTTTCCACCTTGCGGCGTATAGTAACCTGGCGGCTGAAAGAGAGTAAAAGATTAATTTCCCATATTTTTTTCCCCAGTGTTTCATCAGGGCACATTCCTAATAGAAATAATTGAGGGTCTAATTTAAAAATATAGTCTAAAATCTCACTTAGAATAGATCTTATAATTGCCCCAAATGCTCTTGCTTTCTTACATTTCCACCATTGATGATAAAAAGATCCGATTTTTTCCTTGCACTTCCAGCATACATTTGAGTGTGTTTTGTGCATCTTGGCAAGTTGATCCGGGGTAAGATGCCATCGATACATCCTTTTATAAAAAAATTCCTTTAGATTATAATTAAGAGTATATTTTAATCTCTTTTGCCAGCATTTCTCCCATTGAGATAACTCTATTGTATGACCAAAATTCTGGGCCCATTTTGTCATTGAGGGTTTGATTACTTCTGATTCCAATTCTAACCTTTGTAATATCTTATAAAATTTTGATATTTTGTGCTTGTCTTCTGACCATATAACACTTTCGAAACATATCCTTCTAATTTGAGATTTTGTTCATTTGTTAAATTAAACCAATCAATAAGCCAAAAAAGGACACACGCATAATAATAGTTTTTTAAATTTGGGAGACCCAAACTTCCTCTATCAGTCGAATCTTGTAATAATTTAAATTTTCTCCTCGGTTTCTTTCCTGACCAAACAAATTTTGAGACCTGCCTATTCCAATCGTCAAAGGGCTTATCGTTTGGGATCACCGGTATATTCTGAAACAAATACATTAATTTAGGGAGAACGCACATTTTCATTGTCGAAATACAGCCCATCCAAGAAATCTTTAGTTTATTCCATCTTTTCAAATCTTCTTTTATTTCTGCCCATTTTTTATCATAACTATTTTTAAAAAAGTTGCCATTTTTAATTGTAAAATCCCAAGATATTTAACCATTGTTGCTTCTTGTAATTTAGACGTTGCTGTTACTTCCTCTTTTTCTTTTTGGGTCAAATTCATTAATAACATTTCTGTTTTATCCTTATTAATTTTAAGACCTGTGACCTTTCCAAAATTAGTTAATTCCTTTAATAACAATGCAATATCTCCACAAGGATCCGAGAGAGAGACCATCAGGTCATCCATGAAAGCCTTCACTTTGTATTCCTCCCCCTTTAATCTGATACCCTGTATTTTCTCATTTCTTCTAATATTTTGGCTTCCTGATTATGGTAAATAGCTTTTACCCATTTTAACAAATTCTTGCCTGGACCTTTTTTCCCCAATAGATGTTGCATAAAATCCCAATTCAAATTGTCAAAGGCCTTCTCAATATTGAAAAATATTAGAGACACTTTACTACTAATCGATTTATTGTGAAATTCAATTAAGTTAATCAAATGTCGTATATTATCTTTTATCATACGACCAGGGAGGAAACCTGCCTGGTCCTCATGAACTCATGATGATAACCACTTCTTAATTCTATTTGCAAGAATCATTGTAAAAAAAAAAACTTAGATGATGCTCGTAGATTTTGGGATCTAGAAGAGAAGAGGAAAAAAATGAAAGAGAGAACACAGCAAAATCAAGGAGAAGGACTGCAAGACAGCCAAACTCTAGCCAATAATTTGATTCTAGAAGAGAAAGCTACAGGAGAAGAGGATGGATTGGGTGAGGCTGAAATAGCAAGCTGGCGGTGAAAAAGAGATGGGGGAGAAACAGAAGAAGAGTCACTAAGGGGGGAAGCAGACGAGGGCGTCCAAGACGCCTTGCGACGGTGCGCCGCGGGACTGGAGCAGTCGCACCGCGGCGCACCGTCGGCGCCTCTGAAAGGAGCGCAAAAATAGCGCTCCTTTCAGAAGTCAGTGAAAGTGCACCCTAAAAGCATTGGGCGCACTTTCACTGACTTTTCCGCCGCAGCGCGTGCGGTCGCTGCGGTGGGAGGTTGTCCCCGGAGCGCCGAACGTGCGGAGGGCCGGCGGCTCCGAGGACAACCTCGGGAAGAGGAAGGGGCACCGTGCGTGTGGCTGCCCCTCCTCTTCCTTGCCTCGGAGACGGCTCAATAAGCCGTCTGCCGAGGCCCTATGTGACTTAGATGGTGACTCACACAACCAGGATGGAGAGGGAGATAGAGAGCTAGGAGATTCATAGCAAGTAAGTATTGACTCTCTAATCAAAAATGGAACATCTTAAATTTTTAACATGAATGTATGAGGTTTAAACATCCCCCCCAAAAGGAAAAAAGATATACCACTACCTCCAGAAATTTAAAGCAGATGTAATATGTCTCCAGGAGACTCACATTAGACTTAAGGATGTAAAATATCTTGAATATTAAAAAAAAATGCCCATTTCATTTTAAGAGTAGAACAGCATTGCTATCTAGTTGTCAAAAATAAATAGAAAAAAGACAAGACACTGAGTCTTCAACATGAATGTTTAAGAAAATGCCAAAATGGTATGAAGAAGAGGAGTAGGAGAAAGGGAGCTGGGCTTTGATCATTGAGAACTTTAACAGGTGATCTGGGACACTAGTCTCACCAGCACTGTTCAATTAATGTGTTTATATGGGGAGAGATTGTATGATGCAACTGAAGTTATATAATGAATCATATCCTATTTCTTTTTGTTCATTCATGACAGATTTAGGCATTATTGCCTAAATTACAAGAGTTACATTGAGGAACTATGTAGTCATTGATTGTCATCCAAGTTTGATCTCTTTGATCCTTTCTCTCTTATTTTTCCAAATTTTAGACTTGTTGAATAGCCTAGCTGAACAACCTAGCTGAATTCATATTTCCTATATATGGTTACTATATCCTATATTTTCTGGGTACTGAAACGCCACCCCAACTGTTTGTTTATTGTAAATGATCTTTCAGGTTTTCTGTCTGTATCAATGTGTGTCTCAAATTTCTTTTGCCAATAAACACATTTATTTAATTCAGAAAGCCCATATATCATTATTTTTACTATTATCTTTAATGTATAATTCATATTGTGGAGCGAAGCAAATATGATTATTTTATTGGCTATTTGGTTTAGCAAGCAAACCATTACATTTAATTTCCATTGGAACTCCTAATTAGATAATCTTACATAATAATAGATTTACAGTTTTAACAATTATTTTTATGGTCAGAGATGGCTCTTTATCTTCAAGGTGGTGAATGCATACTGGACTTATGATAGCAGTCTGAATTTCACAATAGCTATCTAAGGTACTGAACTCCATTTCACAAAGAGGTGTTATTGTCCTGTCTGGGGAATAATGACCAAAAAGTAGGCATTAATTTTTGTTCAAGGGGTCACAAAAATGACCCTGTAGGTCATATGAGTCTCACCTCTACTTTACAGCAAGGAGGAAAGTAAGGTAGCTTTTGTTTTTGTTTCTTTCCTTCTTGATTTGCTCACCCAAGGCTCAGGAGATTATAACATGGAGGATAAGGATGGGGGGCGAAGTGGATCATTCCCATCCTTATCCCATCCTCATCATGCAATTGCTGTGAAGATTATCACACACACTCATGCTTATCCTGTTCTTTTCCTCTCAGTGAAGTGGAATGGTTCCCATCACTTTTTATTAATGTGATAGTGATAGGAGCATCTTGCTTCTAAATGGCTCAACAAGTGCATGATTGTGAACCCAGGAACAAAGAGATGCACAGTAGGGATGAGAACCAGCAGCTAGATAATAGAATGGTGGTGGGCAAAATACAGGCTGTGGGACATCTGTGGTTTCCAGTAGCCCCAAAGGAGCTCTCAAGACCCTGTCTGACCATATAATTCCTGAATAGTAAATCACAGCCCTGAAAATCATGTGGGAGACAGTGGGTCCCTTTCTGGGAGAAAGGTGGCATAGAAATCAAATAAATAAATAAAATTATTTGAAAGTTATTCACCAGTTGGACCTGTTGTTGACCCCCCAAAAGTAATTTTTAGAAAATATAAATAAGTGGTATTTATTTATTTGCTTGGTGATGTAGTATAGATGATAAAGTATTTATACATGTGGCATGATTGAGTGGCAGTACAATTTTTTTTCATTGGAAAATTCCTAACTGAACCCTTTCCTCTATCTCAGGGGTAGGCAACCTTTCCCCTTTAAGGGCCGAGGGACTTCAGCTCCCAGAATCCCAGGAGCTATTGGCCAACATGGGACTATTGGCCAACATGGCTGAGGCTTCTGGGAGCTGAAGTCCCTCGGCCCTTAAAGGGGAAAGGTTGCCTACCCCTGCTCTAGAGAATATCTGCTAAGGGCTTGTTGCGCGGGGGGTGGGGGGAACCCACAGAAATCTTTTTCTTGGGGAATAATATACAATATAAGCTATTTCCCACAGTATAATATAGATAGTACAGAAGTGGTACAATATAGATATGCAATAACTAGAGGTCAAAACAACAAAGTACTCTGCAGCTTATACACTAAAAACTAATGAATTCATTACTGCAAGAGCTTTTGTGGACTTGAGTTCATGCTATAATAGATGTGTTAGTTTTTTAGATGCTGAAGGATTCTGTTGATGTTTTTGTGGGCTTGTTTGTAATGCAACAGAACAATAAGGCTACTATTTTATAAACTGTTACAACATGTTGTGTGTGCATGAAAGAGATGATTTAGGGCTCAAATAAAATATGCAGTTTCGATGGGTAGGTGTAAATTGAACTGAAATCCTCCTAGTTGTAGTTGTTACCTTTATTATTTTGCGTCGTATAAGCTCTTCCAAGGAACTATGAACCCCCCCTCCCCCAACACACTAAGGACTTAAACTACATTATTGCTAATATTACGAGTGAGATGCATTGTAATGCTTGGATAAACAAGAAAACATGGCTATTTTTGTAACAGGAAAAATCCTTGTTACTAGAATTTTAAATGATTTAATAATTTAAAAATATGATTCCCCACCATCTCATAACAAGACTGCCCAGGGGTTTAACAGAGGTGTCTAATAGTCTCCATCACTGAAAATATAATATGAGTGGGTATCTCATAAAGGACCATCATGTGCAAATGTATCCAACAACCATATGCTAAATGAAGTTGTGATGCTCATACCTCTCTTGTTAAAAAAATATGGCTATTAACAACTGTGCATGAAAATTGCATCTAGGGTAGAATAATAATGTTATTAATGTTGAGAAGCCCTTGTGTGCAGGAAAGCACAGATAATGGCTGTCAGCATTGGCAGATGGAACATTATTATATGCAGCAATGGGTTTATCTTAGCTGCCTGTTTCATCTTGTGGCATTTCAATAACGTGCTACCAAGAGAAAGCTTTGCTATGCATATCTTCACCCAGACATGTTCATAATATCCAGAGCAGTAAGTCTTCAGTCTGCTGACTTCTTTTTTCAGCTGATATTTTGAAGCATGAGTTATTAGACATCCCCAAATGGGAGCAAACAACAAAAGGCAGTATTTCCATACCCATCTTTTCAGCTTGCCTGATCATGGCACATTACGGAGCCATTTGCTCTGAAGACACGAAAGCACTTTCAACCTGAGAGGGTTGCCATTGATATCATCCAGCTAACAGGATTCAGTTCTCAGTCTTGTAGCCAAAGAGACTTGAGATAATTGTGATGCAAATGCCTTTGATATGAAAGGGGGAGAGAAGCAGGGGTTATAATAGGAAGTAACAATGCATTGATTCCAAAAAGAAAATGATTGTTCCTCATTAATTTAATCATCACTTGCCCAAATGCCATCAGAACTTAATCTTTCTAATTGCTATTATGTTGGTGTGAACTCCAGAAATGGAATTTATTCTTATATTGCAGCCAAAATCATGTCAAAAAACACTTTATTGTGTTAAAAAAAAGCAAATACACAAAAAAGATATTCTGATAACAAAGCTATTATTCAGATTTACCTAAGCATTGTATTTCGGATCATGAATTGTGAAGAATTCATTCTACTGAGATAAAGAGTATAAACAAAAAGGAAGTAAAGGAGAGAAAGAAGTCTAATAGCACCTGTAAGATTAAACAGTTCATTTTAGCATAAAGTTTCATGGATTAAGGCTACAGAACTGGCTATTCCTCAAAAATTAGACAAGGGAAACTGTAGATCAAGGTTCACAGGAAGAAAAAGGCAGAAGACTCAGTCCCATGGATAGTTCCAAGTAGAGCTGAGGTAGGGCAGCAAACAGGAACATTAGAAATCTAGCTTATACTGAATCCATCTGGTTTGTTAACATTGGAACTGGATTGTCAGCTCTAACCTTGGTTCTCTAGGTTTTCAGGCAGGATTCTTCCCTAGCTCTGAGTGGAGATACTGGGACTGATTTTCTGAGTACAAAGCATGTGTTCTCCCACATTATACCCCTCCCATAACTATATATTGCTCCATTGATCCAGATTGAGCCTTAAATAAGAGGTTAGGCTCCTGGTTGGTCCTACTTCCACAAGACGAGAGGCTTTGTTTTATAAAGAAGCACTATCTGTTTTGATAGCCACATCTAGGGAGACTGGATCTCTTGAGTGGAGCTATCAGACTCAGTGTGAGCAACACAACCTCTTCTGACTATATTGGGTTGACCTCTGAATTTTTAAAAAAATCCTTAGAATTTGGAAGCTTCATGAAATCTCCCTAGAATTGGATCCTTTGACTGAATTGATATGTGTCTTCCAAGGTCTTCTGGCCCTTGGCCAATGTTCATACACCATTCCCCTTCCATTCTAGTCAAGAATTTGAGCAGTAATCTGAAGTGCTCAAACCCCAGATTTGAAGAGTATTCACTGACCCATCACTCAGTGGCCCATAAAGTTCGTGGAAAAAGTTCAGGACATGAAAGCTCTCTCCCAATTTCTCAATTCAGACAAAACCAGCTTAAGGAACAATTGTAAGTGATACCATAAAGGCATTTTTTTTTCTATTGCACAGCTATAGAAACACTACTCTAGCCGCAGAGTACAGCATAGGCTCCAGTTAAATAAGAGATGAACCACTACAGGGATGCAAAAAAAAATTTTTTTTTCTTTGGATGAGAGGGAAGTAGAGCATACAGAAAACAGGCATATTGATTGTATTAGGTAGAGGAAGTAGACAGTTTGTTTTACTTTCAGATTATCTGAAGGATAGTTATATATTTCTACTTGAACCTTCAGATGGTAATCAGAGTACAGTTTGGAAACTCTGGGTTCTTTTTGTATACCACCTTTGGTATATAGCTCCAATGAACAGGGAGAATAAAGCAAAGTGAAAATTTATTGAAATGATAGTTAAGATGCTGCAAAGTGGTACATAATTGTAAAACAGTGAATAATATAAAACATGAGATGATAATGATAAAGAAATTTACATCATAGCAACATAACATGGCTAGCAAATAAGAAAATCATGAAATAACTAAAACACAGATACTAAAAAGATTATGAGGATAGCACTATGATAAATAATACATTACAATGTAGCTAGCCAAAAAGTTATGATGAAATAACAAATGAAATGGTAATCAAAGCATCATAGATAGCAACTAGTATTTAAAAAATAAAAACAAATTTAAATCATTAAATCTTAGCTTGATAAAATATTCACAATAGTCTAACCAACTTAAGCATTTTAAATTTCTAGTTAAAAAAGAAAGTTGTATTTTCCACACCTGTAGTTCAGAATTCTTAGATGGTTGCTGCAAACTTTTAAGCAGGCCAGATTTGAATGGTAGGCTAAGCACAGATTGTCCAGCAAAGAAAACTTGTCCATCCCTGATTGTCCCTCCATGCATGTGTTACACTACTTTCTAGCTAGGCCTTTATATGGACATATCTGATTTTACCAGATATCAAAGCCTGGACACATGCCCAAATTTTACAGACTTTAAAGCTGATTATGTCTAGCTTTGATGTCCCTATTAATACAAATATAAGTGTATTATAGGTAAAGGTAAAAAATAAGTAAATGTAAAAAAAAACACACACAAAAAAACAGGATGCAGTGGCTCAAGTGGTTAAGATGCTGACTCTGTTGATTGCAAGTTCAAGTTGGCAGTTCGAGGCCCAGGTGCTGCATGATGGGGTGAGCTCCCATCACTAGTCCCAGCTTCTGCCAACCTAGCAGTTCGAAAGCATGCAAATGCAAGTAGATAAATAGGTACCACTTTGGTGGGAAGGTAAACAGCATTCTGTGCAAGCATGCTGGCCACATGATCACAGAGTAGTCTTTGACAACACTGGCTCGTTGGCTTAATAACAGACATGAGCACCACCCCCTATGGTTGGACATGACCTGACAACCTTGTCAATGGAGAATACCTTTACCTTTACCTTTACCTTTACCGTTACCTTTACCTTTACCTTTACCTTTACCTAAGTGTATGATATATATTTCTGTTCTTATAAGACAATGTATGAATGTTGGCAGGATTAATGTGTGTATAATGGTGCCCAGATTAATTGGTATCATGTCCTCTTTATGAACTATCTACATCTGTTGAACTTGGGCTCACTTGTTGAAACCTTGCTTAATCTTTAAAAAAACTTGTTTAATCAGGTCTTGTGGTACCAACATTAGATCCTTCCCATTTCTCCCTTCTCATATCTTTTTTTTAATGAGAAGGGTCATATATCTTGTCTGTTAGTTTTTTGGCAGCAAGCCCAGTTGAATTGGGTTGAGCAAAGGAATTATACTGACTTCAGTATTTTGTGGAGTTTTATGCTAATGGGATTTGCCAGAGAATTGTCGACCATAGGCAATCCCAGCTAGGCAATTTCTGTTATAATAAATCCCATGATTCAACAATTCTTCTGAGTGTCCCACCAAAATGCCATATCATTTAAATCTTAACTGGAAGAAAAACTTTGGATTTATTAGCTTTAACAGTAGAGAGAAACCAACATATTTAGATCAAACTGATTTAAAATTTTAAAAATATAAAATTAATTTAACATAAACCGTATTCTCACTCTATGGTAAAGTTGTAGCAGAAAACAATAAAGGATAAACTTCTAAGTATTCTATCATAATTGATCCATTGAATCAATGGAATTTACTCTCCATGTGTTGATTTTCCAAGTTGCCGTTGATTCAATGGATCTACTGTAATAATTGAATTGGGGCTGCTGTCCATCTCTGTGGTCATTGGATAAATCCATAAATACTTTCAAACTTAACCAGGCAGATTTTTCACACCCCCTAGCATTAAGATAAAAATACATATATATGTGTATAAATTTAATTTGTTCTTTGAAAAAAAGCAGGATGAAAAATAAAGTCAATGGTTTTTATAAAAATGTGTGTTAAAAAGAATTTTGGAGATAAAAATCAAAGACATTCTGCTTCATAAATTGTTGTAATATAAATAGTTGCTTCAGGTGACTGCTGATCCATCTTGTGCCCATTCCATTACTTTAGCACATTTTAAAATTAAACAGTAGAATAAAGAGTCATAAAAAAATTGAACTTAGATGCAGCCAGCCACGAAATAGCTGTTTAATGTGCCACACCAGGAAAGAGTTATAAACCCCTCTTCTTAATTAAAATTAAATGATAACACTGAGACATTTAAAGTGTTATCTTTTATATTTTTAGTGCTTCTATTAGGCTCTTGAGCCAATTTTTTTGGTAAAAGATGGAAGCTTAAACTCATTAAAATCAATGGAGGTAGGCTTGCTTGCATCAGCACTGAATTCGTGACTGCAGTATAGAAGGTACTTGCTCCAGAGTAATACTGTGAACTTCTTAAATAAGATGGTTGAGACTTGTGGGCATTTTAATTTCAGCTCATTTATGAAGCTGAAGAAACAATTTAATGTGAAGCCGTAGGCAAACAATTTAATTCTGTGACATTACGGAGAATCTCTGTAGTTGAAACATTCCAAACAAAGATGCTATCAGGTTATCAATGGTTGCACTTGCAAAAAAGAAAAAAGAAAAAAGAAAAGAAAAAGAAAAAGAAAAAGTCAAGTCTTCAGCAGTTTGTACCACCATGTCAAACTAGAACCTGTATACTGCTATAACAGCATACAGGTCCTATTAGTCTTTCTTCTCTCTGAGACAAGAAAGGAAATCATTGTGTCTTTTTCTTGAAGTAGCTTTGAAGATGTTGAACCCCTCCCCACTACTTTATCATTTCTTCTCTGAACAAGTCAACCAACATTTTCAAGGGAATCCTTTTATGGCCTGCAGATATTTTTGAAAGTGATCTTCCACCATTCTTAGCTAACAGAGCTAATGATAAGCTATCAGATGGCCTGCAGTGTCACAACATCCGGAGTGTTACCCATTCCCTATCCTTGCTTTCTAAGAAATTCTAAGCATTCTAAGAAATTTAAATGAAGATGAGAACCACTGCCAGAGGATGCTTTTCTGAGATAAAACCTGGAGATGGCTCTCAAATTATTAGCTGTTTTTGTAGGTATTGCATGCAGTTTGCAAAATATAAATGGCACAAAGCACAGGATATTACTAAGATCAGACCCATAGAGAAATAGCTTAACAGTTCTGATATCTCCATGAATCAGAGAGAAGATCTGTCTTCTCTATCTGTTTACCCAAATATTTGGATCCATTCAGACAAATATTTAGCTAGCTAACTAGCTTTGTTCAGGCATTACTCTCCCTGCTTTCTTCAGGCTAGAAGCATAGGAATATAAAGTAGGGGTGTAATTATTTGCTAATTTTATTCTGGAAGGAAGTAATGAGTAATTTTAGCAATTTTCTTCCCATCATGAGAATGTATTTGAAAACTAGTTTTTGGAGGCTATTTGCTGTTCAATACTTAGACCATACAAAATTTGTACATGACAATTTTGCCCTGAGAACAGCATTTTCTGCACAGGATTTTTTTTTTCTTCACACAAAATTTTGTTTCCTGTGCAGAAAATGCTGTTTTGTGTGTAAAGAAGACATTTCACAAACTGCACAGATTCTAGTCAGTTCATGTTTTTTTTTTAATTTTTAAATATTTTATTGAATTAAAAACACAGATACAAAAAAAACCAAAAAACAAAATACAAAACAACACATACAAATGAACAATCAAACATACCATTACCTAGCGTTATTACTATTATCTACACCTTTATTACACTCACTCATTCTTTCTTTCATAACTAAAATACTTCCTACTAATTATCCTTGTGCTTAGCCCGAAATAATTACTTCTATCTTTTCCTATCTAAATTAAATTATATGCCATACATTGAAAACTCCTCATATTATAGTTTTTAAGTTGCTTTTGCTATTTATTCATTCTACCTATCAACTAAGTTTTATTATTCACATTTGTCTTCTTAATCAGCCATATACAACATCAATACATACATTAAGACTCAGCTGCTTTCGCTTTTCTATATACTTCACATAACATTTATTTGCATTTTCCACCCCTTTCTTGTCCAGTATTCAATCAGTGGTTTCCAATTTTTCACAAAAAATTCATTGTCTTCCCCTCTGATCAGACCCGTTAGCCTGTCCATTTCTAACAAGTCCATCATTTTTACCATCCAGTCTTCAACTGTTGGTATGTCCGTTGATTTCCATCTGGATGCGTAAATGATTCTAGCTGCAGTTAAGAGATTACACAGTAATTTACCATATGTTTTTTCTACATTTGTGTCTATGATCATCCCTAATAGAAATATTTGTGGTTTATTTTCCAATGAAATATCAAAAATCTCTGTAATACACTGTCTTATATCTTTCCAAAATTTCGTCACTTTTTCACATTTCCACCAAAGGTGGAAAAGTGAACCATCATTTTTCCCACATTTCCAACATTTAGGTTTAGATGATTTTTTCATTTTGGCTAATTTAGATGGAGTTAAATGCCATCTAAATTGTAGTTTATAAAAATTTTCTTTCAGATTTGTGCTTAGGGTGTATTTTATTCTTTTACTCCAACATTTCTCCCATTGTTCAAGTTCAATGTTGTGACCAAAATCCTGAGCCCATTTTATCATATGGGGTTTTATTAGTTCCGATTCCATTTCTCTTTCTAGTAGTAATTGATATATTTTCTTTATTTTATGTTTGCCATCCTCCATTCTAGTCAGGTCATGTTTTTAACTATTTTTGGGAATACTTAGTTGAGGAATGGATCCTGGGGAAAATGTCCTGATGTGGGACAAAAGTGAAAGGGCTACATTGCATCATGCAGCAGCCATGATGAGACAGCAATTGGGCTGTGCTGAGTCACAGGAGGCTGATGCAACACTAGGCAGAGAGTTGAGTCAGACACCTTCAATTCTTCTGTGTCACATCAGTCAGATGTAGTCCAGATGTGGACTGGGCTACTATCCTTGGAGGGGATACTGTATATAAGGGAGGAGTTTAATTGTACAGTGTGGGCTACTGTGTTATGCGATTAGCTTTGACAGTCAGAACAAGCTTGTACACAGAGGAACAAAGAGTAAAGTGCCTCCTTGAGAGATATCTACCTTTGCCTGCTTCTGGAGGGAGAGAGAGAGAGTTCTCCAGCCTGCACAGAGCTCATTGTCTCTTCTTTGGTGGCCATCCAGGTGCACAGCTTCAGTGTGGTGCAATGCAGTTTACACAATCATGCTAACAACTTTTGTGTATCTTTCCATCCCTAGTAGAAAGTAACATATCTGAAGAGGAGAGGTCCCTTTTTGCTCTTTACATGCACAAGAATTATGGAGAATTAGGGATCTTATTTGTTTGGAATCTTCACGTAAAGAAACATCTCACTTCTTCTGATGCAATATTTTCCACATGAAGAAAGAAATGAGGCAGAGGATGGAGCTAAGCACTCCCTGCTCCTATGCTGAAAAAAAAATAGGACAAATTCATTGCAGATCACTTTGAAAGCTTTGGCTATAGCATGGGATATTTATCTTCCTATTTCTCTATCTCTCTATGGAGCCAGAATGGTACAGTGGTTTGGGCATTGGATTAGGAGTAGGGTTCAAATCCCTACTCACCCATGGAAACCCACTGGAACAATTTAGGCAGGTCACAGTGCCTAGCCTCAAAGGGAAGCACTGGCAAAATCCCCTCTGAACAAATCTTTCAAAAAAAAAAAAAAAACAACAACAAAAAACCACTTGTCATAAGTCAGAAACAACCTGAAGGCACACAACGACAATCTCTCTCTCTATATATGTATCTATGCCTTTTGATCCTGAATAGAAAGTAATCTGCTTGCAGTTTTATAGATGTTATTATGATTTTTCCCCTTTGGTTTGTTACCATAGGTTGTATCTTATGCTTAGCATTTGAAAACATTAAGTGATGAGAAAATATAGCAAACTATCCTTCTAAATACACAGATGTTTCATAATGGATATGGATAATGGCTTACTGGAAGATTAATTTTTTCAAGTTAACAGGCTACCCAGGTATAGTTGGTAAATGTGGTGTTGTTAAATGTAAGCACTGTTCATGCTGTTTAACTGTGATTTTTCTAAACCCAAAGTTGTTTTCTGCTTTGTAGGACATACGTGGAGGTAAGGAGAGAGAGGTGTCTATGACCTTTACTTGCTGTTTGGCTCTGCTGATAAACAAAGTGCCCTTTTCCTTTTTTGCTATACCCTTGTACATTTTTATTTTCACAAAACAAATGACAGAGTGGCATCCATTCTGATAGGATCTTAAAATAAAACACAGTTTGCATAATGAACAGCTATAATTTACTTTTCAGAGGATTATAAGAGAAAGGTTTAGACTCAATCTCCTGTTAACCTACTTGCCAGCAGGTTTGAATCAATGAAAAAAAAAAAAAAAAAAGGATGGAGCTCCTTAGATAATTTGATAGTACACTTATTGCTCTTTCTGACCTTACGTCATCTCCATATATAATCATTAATGTCAAATGTGTGGCACAATCTAAAGCTGAGTTTCTTTGCCTGACAAGCAGTTGATGCTCTGGAGAGGTAGATGTTGTAGAAGATAAAGCAATGAGTTTTTCCTCTGTAGGCATTGTGATACATAAAACACTTCTCATTTTGGCATTTCCTCTCTTTGCATTATGTCTTTGCCCTATTTCATTCCCTATTTTTCCAGAGCAAACACTCTAATCTAATTTGAATCCTGCTATTGTTTTAACTGTGCACAAGATGAGAAAACGTGATAATTTAGAAGCATTCAAAGGAGAGCAATATCAAGCAACATCAATGAAAGATTTAAAGGCAAATCATATAAGGAAGCCCATATGGGAAGTTTCCAAAGATATGTATATTTATTTATTTATTTATTTATTTATTTCATTTATATGCTGCCTTTCTCCCCAGAGGGACCCAAGGTGGGTCACAGATAAAACATTTAAAATCTCAATAAAATTAAAAAAAAATTGTCCATGTTATTCTGTCTCTGCATTAAAAAAGGGGATAAAGGGAAGAATCAGCAGGACCTTAAGGTTACATGTGTTTAAGCAAGTTACACTATTGCTGGAATGGGACAGAATGTAATACGGTCACAGAAAAATGCATATTCTGATCCCAGACATATATCTGAAAAGACATGCATAAAATAATATAGATCTTCCAAATAGCTTGACTGTTTAGTATTGAAGTATGAAAGTTATATATCTGCTTACCAAAAGCTGATTTGCCTGGTATCAAAATCTTCTTTTAGGAGATTCCTTTTCTTATATAGCAGCTGTCAGCATCTACATATTAATATTATGACATGAAACCCATATATCTGGTCATACTTGTGCTAATAGATTAGAATTTATGGATTTATCCAAGTTCAGTTGTTTCTCTTTCCAATCTTCCTTTGATATATTTTTGGTTCATTTTCATTTGAGCAGACCTGATACTTGGAAAACATGTATAATTTGCATAGTTATTATATTCTATAGTTTTTTAAATATTTAATACAGATAATAAAGCATACATACACCAAGACTAAGCGGTATTGCATTAGATTACTGGTATGGCTGTTCCTTATACAGTAGTTACTATTTGGAATTCTATTCTTTTCATACTACTTATGAATAAGATTGTGGCATGCAGTATACAAAAGTGATGGAGATTTGGGAATATGAAAAAAGGCTGCAGGTAGACTAGGTTCTAGAGCTCAAGCCATCAGCATACAAACATAACAGCAATGATATTAGGCCTAAAATTTGGGAAATTTCCTTTCTTTAGACTACAATTCCCAGTGACTGTGGGGCTATGGGAGTCATAAAAATTTTTTTTCTAAGTTCTGATTAGGCTACACTAATTGTGAGAGTCTTTGAACCAACTTCCCACATCTCTCCACCACCCTGCATTCATCAAAAAAAACATCAATAAAACATACTTGCCAAACACTTGTATGAAGTAGGATGAACGAGATTTCAATACATTTCTAATTTGAATTTACCAAATGTCACACATTTATTCTTTCTCAGGGAACAGCATGATTTAAAAAAAACAAAAACAAAAACAATGGGAGAAAGCCAATCTACTAGTTTTTCCATCCTTGGCCAGAGGCATTTAAAGAACTTCTTGTGAGTACTAGATGACTTAACATCAAGTGGAGGTCTGTAACAAATCATGTCAGTCTGGGGATGTTGTTGATAAAACCATGTGATGGCAGAGACCACAGGGATAGAGCAGGGGTAGGCAACCTAAGGCCCAGGGGCCGGATGGGCCCCCCTGAGGCCTTTGGACCGGCCCCAGGCCGGTCCTGCCACTGCCGTCACCCCCGCCGCCGCCTGCCATGATGATATTGATTATTGTTGTTATTACTTGTTCTTGGGGTTTTCTTGGCAAAATCTCCACAGGGGTTTTGCCATGGCTTTTCTAGGGCTAAGAGAGTGTGCATGCATATTTTTAAAATATTTTTTTTTAAATTTATTTATTTATCTATTTATTGTGCTTCGCCCCCCCCCCCATTGTCCGAGGGACAGCAACCCACCCCCTAGCTCAAAAAGGTTGCCTACCCTGGGATAGAGCCTTTTTGAGAACATATATTGTCTAGACCAGTGTTACTCAAAGTGGTGGTCCAGGAACCATTGGTGAGTTTCCAGGAGAAAAAGAAACATCAGTAGCCAATGGTAGCAACTATGGAACTGGCCTCTGGCACTTTAGAAATAATAATAATAATAATAATAATAATAATAATAATAATACAGTCTTCCACATTAGCTAGCTTGGGAAGCACTGTTCTAGATAGCATTGCCCAGTTGGGGTTTCTATCTCTATGTTTGGTAGCTTTATGCTAAGTTAATTTTCAATAATATTCTTAATTTACTAGTGCTATATTAAAATTCTTTTTTACTTATATTTAAGGATTTGTTTTGTGATACATTTGGATGTGTCCCTTGTAGTCCTTTGCCATGCATTTTCATTTGTTCATGGCCACTGTGAGAGATGCCCATTTTCCTTGGGCTCATGACACATAAAAGGCAGAAGGTTATCATTCCCCCTCTTCCCACCATGGCAGTGATCAGCCCCAGAAGGCACTCATAGGAACTTAGCATTGGAGGCTAATAGTGGTTGTAGGAAGAAGTGATTTCTATTGGGGATGTTGTGTCTTTTGAGTCCCCACCAAATATACTATGGTCTGTATTGGAGAAAAAATGATGCCTCTCCTTTAACAGCAGTCTCTGGTTGGCTGGGAAGCCAGAAGGGGTGGGATTTCTGACCTCCCCTTTTGCCCGATTGGTTGGTGGGCCTATTTAATGCCTCTCCTTTAACAGCAGTCTCTGGTTGGCTGGGAGGCCAGAAGGGGTGGGATTTCTGACCTCCCCTTTTGCCTGATTGGTTGGTGGGCCTATTTAAGGCCATGTGGTCAAGGTTGCAGCTTGGCTCTTGAGCTGGCAAGATGGGGGAGAGGCCCTGAGAGCCAAGCAAAAATACCAGACCCAGCGAGGCAAAGGCAACCAGGTTCAGTGGCATGACAGAGTAGTGGCAGCTCCACTCCTCGCCAGCAGCTGGGGGGCAGGGCCCAGCCTGGGATGTGCCATTGGGACAGGCCTGGGCAAACCACTGCTCGGGCAGGGGCTGTCTGGGAGTAGGCACAGTGGTGAGGATGCCATTCTGGCTCAGACCCCAGAAGCAGATTGGCTGAGCTTCTGGATTTCCTTGCCTAAGTTTTGATTGTCATATTGCAGACTGCTAGAAATAGTGCAAATTGAGTCTACTTTAACTGCCCTGGCTCAGTGCTAGGGAATCATGGGAATTGCATTTTTTTTTTCTTAGACACTGAGCCTTCTCTGTCAGAGAGCTCTGGTGCCACAAAAAACTACAGTTCCCATGATTCCCTAGCACTGAGTCAGGGCAGTGAAAGTGGACTCAATTTGCACTATTTCTGGCAGTCTGCAAAGGCTCATAATTGTTTAAACTGTGCAGCCTATTGCTGTCTTTGCTGTTTGGAGCTTTTCTAGCTTAGGCTAGACTCAGGCCCGCATCCTTCCGAGGTCGCTAAAATGAGTACCCAGCTGTTGGGGGGCAATGAGTTTACAGTTGTAAACTGCGTAGACACTCCATAGCATGGTATGAAGTGGTATATAAATGAAGCTGCTTTGTTTTGCTTTCCCCGTTGCTGTTCTTGCTGGTTCCCCTTTTGTTTACTTTACTTGGGGATTTCTTTTCCTGGTTTTTGGGTCCTTTGGTTTGGTTTTCAACCAACCCCCTCTTTTCAATTTGGGAAGCTTTTCCCTCTGTTTGGTTCTCTTCTCCACCACCCCTATGTTTTTCTTTAAGGCTCCCAGTGCATGAGCCTTGCCTTTCAGGCTTCTAGCATTTTGGGTTTGGCTAAGTTTTAGTCGGCTTGGTGCCATAAAGCCTAGTCTAGGGATGTCCAGGAAAGCTGCCAACACGTGGCTGATAAAGACAGAGGCCTCTTCCCAGACAGCAACCCAGTTGCAAATGACGTACCAACAAACCAAGAGTTCTGAAAGTCAGGTCCAGAGAGCACTCCAAAGTTCAGGGTTATAGCGAGCAGGTAGTCCAGAGCCATTCCAAAGGTCACAGGGTGTAAGCAGTCTAAAGTCAAGCCGAGAGCCAAGAGTTTCACTGGGGAATCCAAGATAAGCCTTGACAAAGAGCTTGGCTTTTCCCAGCTGCTTATCTAGCCTCAGTTCCTCTCCCCCAGGTGTTTCTCTTTAGCTGCGTGTTTCTCAGCTAGCCTTCGAGAACGCCACAGCCCCTCCCTATCTGTTCTCCTCTGAGCAAAGGTAGGGATTTCAATCTCTTGCTCCTCTGCTTCTTCCTGGCATGAAACCTCTGCTGGGGAAAGGCTTTCTGCTGGGGAAAGGCTAGGCTGCTGAGGAGGGAGGCTAGGCTGCTGAGGCAGGGGCTGTTGCTCACTGGGTTCCACACAGCTAGGTCCAGGTTCAGCTAGGTCTATGGGGGCTGGTAGCACCAAGCTAGGATCAGGCCCCACATCCTCCCCCTCAGAGTCCTCCAAGTTCTCCACCTGGCTGTCCCTGACAAGGGACTTCCTTCCCCTGATCTTTGTCTCCCAGTGGTTTGGGTGTAGTTTTGGGGCACACTGAGACCCAAAGTATCTTTTCTTGACTCCTGACTTCATTCTCAACCACTCTCACCCTGCATTTACTGGAGTCTAGGAAAATTACACTCTCTCAGCCTCGGAGTAGACTGACCACTGTTGTTCTTTTAAAAAGTCTCTTTTGTGTCCGCCTTGTGTACCCACCACTTTTGTGACTGTGTTGGGTGGGCCCATGAAGATTGTTTGTGGTTTCAGTTTCCCAAGCTCATTTTATCCCTGTCCTGTCCAGTTTTACACACACACATCATGCCATGTGGCCAGGTTGGACCTGTGCCTGCTTTGCTGTTTAAACAGAGCTCATTCTAAGGGACTGTGGGGCTATGCAGACTGGCAAAAAGAGGTGTTTGAGGGTGACTTGTAAGCGTGGTGATTAGACAACCCACATCTAAAAGTCACCAGGAAAGTGCCCTCTAGCCATTGTATGGAGCAACTTTTTTCCACTCCTTTGGCAAAGATGTTCAGAAAACAGCCGTACAAATGCACCATTGCGCGTGCAGCAGAAATTGAGTTGGAGATCCAGAGCATGTGCCCTATGATGCAGGCTTTAATTTAAAGCAACCTATGCTTCCAGGTGTGGATGCACTGGCGCAGGTGTGCTTCAATATTAGAACCCTAACCCAAACCCTAATTGTAACCCTACGCATATGCCCTAGCAACTGTCCTCTATTATGACAATAAATGCATTCTGTTGGGTGTACGCTTGCTGTCAAAATGCACAGTAGTTTGCATGAAAGAAGCTTTTGTGACCTCTTCTGTGAAGGTGTGCATAAGACTTGCACACCACTTCCTGGCATGATGGGGGGACTCCTGGAGTAACGTTTGTCCGTGTGTCTCTGTTGACCATGTCCCTTGCATGACCATCAGCTACATGTATCCAGTCTGTCCACACAAATAATAATAATAATAATAATAATAATAATAATAATAATAATAATAATATATCCTGCCCCTCTGCAACGCAACCGGGGCAGTGTACAACAAATTAAAAACATCACAAAAAGTTAAAATCAGTCCAAATCCCAAACCATATTCCCACACCCACCCACCCCTTAAAAATAAATTAAACTAGTACAGATTAAGATACCAATAGTTAAAAAATACAATGCAAGAAAAAATTACAGCCAAAATTTGCAGCACTTGTAAGCACAGTGGTGTTAAACAAGGTGGTAAAAGGGCGATGGTCAGATCTTGTGTCTTCTGGGCTAGGAAGTTATTCAGGGAAGGCCTGCCGGAAAAGATCCGTCTTAACTGCTTTTTAAAAGCTGTCTAGAGTGGTAATGAGATGGATCTCATCTGGCAGGCCATTCCATAATCTGGGAGCGGAGGCAGAGAAAGTCCTCTGGGAAGTCACTGACAGCTTAGTTCTCATAGGCTGTAACAGGTTCCTCCCAGAGGACCAAAGTGCACGGGGAGGATCGTATGGAAGGAGGCGGTCCCGGAGATAGGTTGGACCCAAGCCATGTAGGGCTTTAAAGGTCATAACCAACACCTTGTACTGTGCCCAGAAACTAATGGGCAGCCAGTGGAGAGATTTTAGCACAGGTGTAATGTGCTCTCTCCTGGATATTCCAGTAACTAACCTGGTTGCCATGTTTTGAACTAATTGAAGTTTCCGAGTTAGACAAAAGAGTAGCCCCATGTAGAGCACATTATAGAAATCGAGAGGGGAGGTTACCAGAGCATGTACCACGGTTTCAAGATCCCTACTTTCCAGGAAAGGGCGCAGCTGGCGTATCAGCTGAAGCCGATAACAGGCATTTACCTGATTTGTCATGTGAAGCGACAAATCTAGGAGTACCCCCAGACTGTGAACACAGACCTTGGAGGATAGTGTGACTCCATCCAGGACTGGAAGTTGTATTCCCAGACCTGGTTTCGGGCCCATCACCGTTAGTACCTCCATTTTGTCTGGATTCAGTCTCAATCTGTTTTTCCTCATCCAGTCCATTACCTCTTTA
This sequence comes from Phrynosoma blainvillii, assembly GCA_026167975.1. Lineage (NCBI taxonomy): Eukaryota > Metazoa > Chordata > Lepidosauria > Squamata > Phrynosomatidae > Phrynosoma > Phrynosoma blainvillii. Next base: position 44,263,199 of record JANUYF010000004.1, on the reverse strand, counting down.
AGACAGTCATTGAGAGGAGAGACGCCATCTGAAGTCTGAGCTGATGACCGGGTCATGGAGAAGTATATCTGGGTGTCATCAGCTTACTGATGACACCGCGCCCCATGTCTCCGAATGATCTCCCCCAGTGGCTTCAAATAGATGTTAAATAGCATCGGGCACAGGATGGTGACCTGAGGGATGCCACAATTAAGCTCTATTCTAGAAGAGCAACTGTCTCCGAGTCACACCCTCTGGGATCTGCCTGAGAGGAAGGAACAGAACCACTGCAAAGCAGTGCCTCCAATTCCTAACTCTCTTAGGCAATCCAAGAGGATGGAGTGGTTTATTGTGTCAAAGGCCACTGAGAGGTCCAAGAGCACCAACAGGGTCACACTACCCCTGTCAATGCTCAAGCGGAGGTCGTCAGCCAGCACAACCGTGGCAGTCTCAATTCCAAATCCTGCCCTAAAGCCAGTTTGAAATGGATCTAGATAATCAGTTTCATCCAAGACAGCTTGGAGTTGGGAAGCAACTGCCCTCTCGATCACCTTACTTAAAAAAGGCAGCCAGGATATAGGTCTACAGTTGTTTCTGTCCAGGGGGTCCAGGGAAGGCTTTTTCAAAAGCGGTTTTCAAAATCTCCCTTGCATGTACCTCTCCCCTCCCCACTCATCTGTGTGGGACATGTTTTGTGGTGGATGATGGAGTAGATGTCTTTTCAGTTGACAAACTCGTTCCTCCGCCCCAAGGGTGGCACAATCAGACAGTGGCACCTGTCTATGGCACCAACAACTTGGGGAAGCCGAGATCAGTGAATCCTTGCATGATTTGTGGGTATATGACAGGTCCTGCACATGTGCGCAGGCATACCAACCTTCAGTTACCTTTGTGCAGACAAAATGACAGACTGTATACCAGCCTAGGATAGGACCTGCGCAGGTATGCAGGGATGCTGAACTTCAGTCACCATTGTACACAGAGAGTGACAGACTGTATGCTAGCCTATAACAAGTCCTGTGCAAGCCCGCAGGTATGCAGGGATGTGCTCCTGTGCAGGTGCACATGCATCTGAGAGAATGAAAAAAATTAAAGTAGCCGCTGCCTGCCCATGCGATTGTTCCATCTCCCTTTGTGGCATCCTTGGGACTAGAGGTGTGGTTGCTGGGGCTTCAGTACAGCCTCGGAAAAGCTGCATTGACTTCCCCCAGTGCGGTAGCTCCGTCCCCATTTAGGGCATCCTCAGGGCAGGCAGTACGGTTCTGCAGTTTACAGAAAAGGCAGCTTCAGGTCACCTTTTCCTGCCTGTCTGCATAGCCCCTTTTGTAGTGGAAAACAAGAACAGAGACCTCGGAGGTCAGGAAAGTAGTTTATTCATGTCTATGGGCCTCTCAGGACAGGTCTGTCCTGTGACCAGGGAGAGCCCCTCCCTTGATAATCAACATCCTTATATGCCCTCTTACACTACTGGTTTATAATTATATTAACACATGCATAATACAACATTTTCATTGGTTATAAGAAATAACTCCAAATCCCCTCCTTTCCTTATTATGTTACACTTTTCTTGCTATGCATGAACGAATCTGGCTTTCTTCCTCAGGCTGTAAAACTGTCAGCCTTCAGGGTAAAATAAACAACATTCCTTCGTTATCAGTGAAACAGAGTTGAAAGTCTTTTATAAACTGCCTTGCAATTGCACAGTTTAAAGTGTAGAAAATGAGACCCCAAGGGTCATCCAATCCAGCCCCAAATTAGCCATGAGCTTTATAGTCTCTTTAACATTTTTTTTTCATCTCTTATACTTTCTTTAATCTCTGCTATTCTTGACAGGCTGTATAGACTTTTTTCAGTACTGATAATATATATATATACACACACTTTTCCCTTCCTTCCTTCTTCTTTGCCTTTCTAATTTTCTTTCTTCCTGGTTTTCTTTCTACTAAGCCTTAGGGATCCCCCCCCCCTTGCCTTCTTCCTTCTCCTCCCTCCTTCTTTCTTCCAAGGACATAGAAAAGGGTTTTTCTTGTTATATTTTTATATACAACTGGAGATTGTCTGATCTTACAGCTGTTTATTGCAGGCCCTGTTTGATACAGGAACCTAATGCTAAGTTTTATTTTATTGTGCTTGGACACAGTGTTGTGCAGTGGTTTGGGTGTTGGACTGCAACTCTGGAGACCAGGGTTCAATTCCAGGCTTAGCCCTGAAACCCCCTGGGTGACCTTGAATGGGTCACATTCTCTCAACCTCAGAGGAAGACAATTCAAACCCCCTTTCAACACATTGCTAACAAAAATCCATGAGAGAATCACAGTCTCTCAGCCTCAGGAAAAGGCAATATCAAACCCTCTCTGCATACATTTTGCCAAGAAAATGCCATGAGAGTCACATTCTCTCAGCCCCAGAGGAATGCAGTGGCAAACCCATTCTGAACATATCTTGCCAGGAATTCACTTGTTGAGTGTCTCTTAATTTTGTTGATGCTGTTGGGATATTTTATTTTTTATTTTCCAGTCAATGAATTTGAATTACAATTATTGTTTTAATATGGCTTGTTTTGCTGTAGACTATATTACAGAAGAAGTCTTTTGGATTCAGATTAAATTCAGATTATATTTCAGACAAAAAGTTTCATGGGCTTTTCTTCTCATATTGGCCTATCTAATTGCCAGTTTTGTTTTCATGGTGTTACTTTAACATTATTGGGTTTGATAATTTAGTTACTCCTTGATTCAAATTAGGACTTGTGTCCTACACTGATATGGCCTTAAAAATGAATAAATAAATAATAAAAAGAAAAGAAAAGAGCAAGGTTTTATATATGATTTAAATATTACAATGAGTTATTTTTTATCTACTCCACCTTCCCAGCTTTTGATGAAGGCTTCCAATGCTATAAACATAAATTATACTACTACTACTACTATTACTACTACTATGGCACAACGCGGGAGAGAGATTTGCTCCACCTGCCCTGCAAAGGGCCTCCAACCCTCCCGAACCCGGCGGACGGTGGCGCGGCGCAGCGGAGGTAGGCGGGACCACCTGGGCCTACAAAAAGGCCCCCATAGAGCCTTACCCCTTCAGCGGCGCAACGCGCGAGAGAGATTTGCTCCACCTGCCCTGCAAAGGGCCTCCAACTCTCCCGAACCTGGCGGACGGTGGCGCGGCGCAGTGGAGGTAGGCGGGACCACCTGGGCCTACAAAAAGGCCCCCATAGAGCCTTACCCATGCGGCAAGAGGCAGCGCTCCAGAGGCTGCAGAGGATTGCTCCCTCACGCAGCCAGGAAGACCAGCTGAGCGGCCTGAGCGGCTCCGCCCCCGCGTCTGTTAGGGATTAATACCTTTCCCACTAACTTACCGGTGGTTTGAATGCTGCTGGAGATACTGGGAAGAGTTTAAGACCCTTCCCTAACAACATCTTTCCCAGCAACAATGTAAATTTGTATTTAAATTGTATTGGCCATTTTATATTGTATTCTGCATATTTTTAACAATTGTTTTATATTGTTTATTTGATTTGTTTTTGTGGGGTGGGGCTGGGGTGGGTGGGAAGGAGGGATGGGATGGGATCTGTTCGATGTTATTTATTTGCTTTGATGTTATTTGTTTTGCTGTTATAAATATTGTACGTCGCCCCGATTGCTTGGCAGAGGGGCGGGATATAAATAAAAATTATTATTATTATTATTATTATTATTATTATTATTATTATTATTATTACTAATAATAATCTTAGAATAAAAACATGCTTGCCTTGGCTTCCCAGTTGCTGCTGCTGTCCCAACACCTCTAGATTATAAAGTTATGCCTCACATTGATCAAGGAGGGTCACTACAACTGTGAGTGGTTTCACTGTTATCTGAACTCTCCTTGGCTCACCAGAGGCTGCTCTCCTTGGCTCACCAGTGGCTGCTTCTGTCACACCTGTGAGTTCTGAGACTATACCTCAGATTGATTAAAGAGAGTCACTACAGCCAAGTGCTTTCATCCAGTGAGTCTGTTAATTCACACGGTGAGCCATTCAGGACATTCAGTCCCTCTTGGGACACTTGAACTTTGCCTGCAGGGTAGTTTCATCTGGCAGGGCATTTTGCACCTGGCTAGCTAGGGTCACTGCAGGGATCAGGGCAGCCCATCATCATATCCACATCACCAGGGGCATAAAACAAGATTTCATGTTGTGGTTGGGTTTCCTCTAAGGTTTCACTTGTGTTTCCCTGTGGCAGTGCCCTTGGAACTTAGGTCAGGGTCTCCAAGTTTACTCGGATGCTGCTGGAGTTTGGGCTTCAGAGTCCTTTTCCAAGCCGGTGCACCCAAAGCTAGGCTGCCCATTGGGCACAGGCTGGGATCCTCTGAGACTTCACATTCCTGGAATTTTCCCCCATCCTGGTGGCAGTTCAATTTTGTCATGAGTCCTTCAAATACAAGGCTGTTTGTTTTTAGTGCGATGACAAGTCTGTAGCCAGGATCTTTAATTACCTGTCTTCCATATCTGAGCGGGTCACACAGCTTTTCCACTGTTTCATTTTGTTCATTTTCCACAACAACATCACTTTCAAAGCCCTTTTTGTACCAGGCCTCTAACATCACACATACTCTTTCTCATTTTCAGGAAGCCAGGTTCTGATACTTGCAGCTGGAGCAGATCCCTTGCCCATACCTTCCCCAGAGGAGCTGCAGAATCTTGGAAGCATGCTGTGGTGCAGATGTTCTGTCTTTGCTGGCCTCTGCTACCCTCAGAGCTTCAGGAGAGCTGTTGCTTAAAAAAATCTCCTTTTGCAGGGTGATGGGCAGAAGTGTATTCACACCATCCTGCGATTTCTCATTGAGCTACAGCAGAGACGGTTTGCCTCATGCACCATGTTGATCCATTGGACTAGTAATTATTTATTTCCCAAGGCCGATGGTTATCAGGACCCTTGTGTATCCTTTCTCATCAGGATGGTGATTGAAGGTTGGATGGGGACACCTCTCAGGTGGGTGGATGGGAGAAGGCCCATTTGTTTCAAACTGCTTTCCAGGCTCTCGACATATAAGAGGATGTATCATTCCAAAGCAGAGGCCCACCTTTTCCAAGCTGCCTTTGTAGCTGTCTTTTGGGGCCCTCTGGATGGGTGAGCTGGTCCCCTCTTCCAGAAAGGATTGGGCTGTGAGGACACTGAGGTGGGAAGATGCCTTTTTTGTTGGAAATGCTGTGTTGTTAGTTCTTTGCAGAGCCAAGTGTGACCAGTTGGGAAAAGGGTCCACCATCAGGCTTCAACAGCCTCATGGCTGCCAGCTTTGCCCTATTCAGACTTTACATAAGTACATTGCATACCGCCTCCCAACTGAAGTGGCCCACTGATCTCCATGAAGATGGAACTCCACTCACTTAGTTCCAACTGGTGATAGTGCTTTAACCGGCCTTGTGACATGTTGGACTGCCAGCAGTGGAGTTTGGAGGACACTTATTCCGCATTGGGGCTGCTACCACCATGGTGCAATGTGGCTTTACTGTGGACATCATAAAGATGGTCCAGTGGAAGTCCATGGCATTCACTGGCCATGTTTGTCTGGGTGTGGAAGCCATGAGGACTATGGGTGTGGGTCCCCTGTTTGGGATGCTGTGCAGCTTTCAGTAGAGGTTGGTGGAGGGCAACCCTGGTGGGAGGGCAGGTTTTTTTGTGGTGGTAGCATAGGTCATGGATCCGGGGGGCATGGCTTCTGGTGCTGTGGACCACTGGATTGGAGTTCCTCAGGGACCTGGGGGTGCTGAGAGCATTGAGGTGTTGTCAGCGTCCCCCAGTGACAAGGGGTGGAGATGTGAATATGTGATCTGTCGGTTACCCCTTTTATCATTCTGAGGCCTGGCTGTGAACAGGCAACTTGGCTCATCAATCAACAAGTGGGTTGGTTGATGCCAGATCCAGACCTTATGCTTTTGGGCCAACCCTACCTGTCGCTGTACTAAATAAAGTTGTGGCCTTTTCCTTCCAATTGTGTGTCCTGGTGTTAATTCTTGCTACATCTCAACTTTCACTGGAGGCTAATAGTGGTTGCAGGAGGAAGCGATTTCTGTTCTATGTTGTGTCTTTGAGTCCCCAACAAATATACTATGGTCTGCATTGGGGTGGGTGGGAATGATGCTTCTCCTTCAGAAGCAGTTATCAGTGGCCAAAATTCTACACTGCAGTCAATGGGGCATAACTTTACACATCCATAGCTAAGTAACAGAGGGCTAATGGAATCCTGTTAGTGAATAGCAAAAATGCATAATAGGGCAACAGCCAGAGACTTCCAATGTGCATCAGACATTACTACAGCTTAGGGCATGGTAAATATTGGTTACTGCTTTAGGTACTATTGTGGAACTGGGACCATTATATGGTAATATCACAGCAGCCCCTTGGTGAATATGGACATTATGTAATTGCTCAGTTCTCTTTCCTACACACATCAGGCAATTTACATTGACATAAGACCCCAACAAATATCAGCCATTTATTAAAACACACACACAACAACAACAAGAACACTACAAGTCACATAGTTAGTGTCATATTTAATTTGGCTCTTAAAATTAGTCAAAACAATGATGCTCCTAGCCCAATTGTACCCAAAAATAGCTTCTTTGAGATGTCTCAGACTCAGACTCCCATAATTCCTTACCACTAAGTAATATTAACTGGGATTGATGGACGTGGGGCTATGAAAAAGTCTGAAGGCAACAACAGGTTGGGCGAGAATCCTCCAGTCCAACACTGCCCCAATGGTGAACCATTATTTTTGAAGCAAACTTTCTCAGATTTGCTCTCTTAGATCATTTAAATCAGAGAAAGTGGTGAAAGAGTCTGTTATTTTATATATGCAAAACATGCATGCGACCACTCAGCCACGTTGTTTACTTAGTTATTCTTCTTGCTGGCAAATTCTCATTAAAAAAAAAAAGATTTAGAAGCTTTAGAATAGAAAATGTACGGGGTAATAGCCACAATATGAAAATATTTTTGTTATCACATCATATATTTGAAGCACCAGTGCGACAAAATTCACATTAAAAATGTTAGATGATACCATGCCTTTAAATTGACTAATTTTTTTTTAAAGCATCAAACCAATGAAACATATTTTACTGATGCATGAGCACTGTGCCAAAAAAAAGAGAACTGCATCAGATGTGCAGTGATCTGTTGTAATTTGTTGTACAACAAGTCAAAAGGCACAAAAGCCTAGATATAAGTAAGAATTTTATAAATAATGCATAACGAAAATAAAGTTGTAATCTATTCTTTAAAAAGGGAGCATCATATGGAAAAGCTACATCTTGAATTTAGCATATTTCCTCTGGTAATTTCCTCTTGAAGGTCATTATAAACACAAGCACTGATTTCCGATAATACTATATGTAACTGATTTCCTTTTACCTCACCCTCTTCTAAATTGCCACCTTGAGTCCCTTTATTGGGAGAAAGGCAGAATAAAATCATCATCATCAATCTAAACAGTGCAAAATGAAATTTATTACACTTAAAGTCATACTTCCAAAGCCCATATGTTGTAATAGGAACCCATTTAAAGCCACAAATGTCTTTAAACAGGTTAGAACTCCTGATCCATGCTATGGATTGCTGTACTGAGGCCCAGTGTTCCTTCCTTAGCAAAATCATAAATCCCAACAAATAATTACGTGGTCAGTTTTGCTTTAGGGCCTGCATAAATCAGAAATGACTTAAAAGCACACAACAAGAAGTGTGCATTGGACTGCAGGCTGAAATAATGCACACATTTATTTGAGGGTAAGTCTTGTGGAATTTGGTGTGATGTGATTGAAAATGCAGCAGAGTTCAGGAACCAGCTTCCTTCACCAGCCATCCTGGAAATGCTGTCTCCATGAAGATACATTTGTAGATCCAAATCAAAGCTTTATTGTTATATAAAAAAAATAAAAGAAATATATACAATCCATCTTGCTGATGGCAAAAGACCATAGAATCACATCTTGTAGATGTTGTTGCAGTATTACAGCATTAGCATTAGAACAGTTATAGTTCCAGTTCAAAAGACATACAGCAAGTATATAACAAAGGTGAACAAAGGAACTCTTGGCCCATCCTATACTCCACCTTCTGGGTGTTAACCTTTATGTTGATTGGATGATCTGTTGTAACCCAGCCTCTAGACCGGCCCTCTAACTGTGTGTCATTCCCCATGTGACCTGATTCTCATGAGAACTAAATGAGCTCATGTTTATCTGTTAATATCCTGTTCTCAGGACCAAAGTGTTTTTGTTATTCTGCACTGTGTGAACTTGTTTTGGCTTTGAACCACATGCTGGCCAAATCTTCTTTGTTTACCTTAGACACTGTTCCCATAAGAAATTTTTCACACACACATCTGTACATTTCTACTTTGACTGTATATCCCATCCATATTTCAACAATCCCCTCCAAAATGTATAGATGTGTGAGACATGTTATTTACAGTTTTGAAACTATCTTAGCTCGATGGCTAGAATAACACACTTAAGGTGACAACCCAATTAGACTTGACATCTATTGATGTCTTTCTATTCCCAATGGCTTTGTCAAAATATCTACCAAATTGTGTTTTGTTTCTATATACTGCAGATGCACAACTCCTTTCTGTACCAATTCTCTGATATTCTGGTATCTTATCCCAATGTATTTAGTCCTACACTATAAATTTTCTGCCTCTGACATGGCAATGCATGCTTGTGAATCTTCATCAATCAACACAGGCTCAGAACAACTCTGATTCAAATCCTGAAGTAACTGTTTAATCCACTGTATCTCATTGACTATTTCTGACAATGCTGCAAACTCTGCTTCACTTGTACTTTGTGCTACATAGCTCAGTTTTCTACTACGCCAGATTACTGGACTTCTCCAAACTTGATCAACAATCCTGTAACTAACTTTCTGTCATGCAATTCCGAAGCAAATGAACTATCTACAAAGCATTCCAGTCCAACCTGGCTGTTCTGTATCATCAGTTTCTGTCTATGCTTCCTTTCAGGTATCTCAACAAATGTTTGACTGCTGTCCAATCCTCAATTTTCAGACAATTTACTTTTTCTGCTAAGCACGCTAACTGCAAATGCAATATCTGGCCTAGTGTTGTTTGCTATAAAGCTTCCAACAATGCTCCTGAACAATTCTGGATTTTCAAACTCAGTTGTTGTCTCACGATTGACAAATCCAACAGACATAGGACCTTTCATTATTTTTGCATTTTGCAATCCACATTTCTCAATCAGCCTTTCAATCTTCTTTTGCTGATGCAATAAACACCTGCCATCCTCAGTCCATTGCACCTCAATCCCGAGGTAGGATTTGAGAGGCCCTAAATCCTTGATAACAAAATTTATTGACAATTCCTTCTTCACTGCCTGAATTTCCTGTTCTGACTTTGCCACAACACACAAGTCATCAATATAAATAACCAACGTAACATCACCCTTTGTGTACACACACACGTCAGCAGTGCTGTGTTTGTAACCAAGCTTTACAAGCTCTTGATGAATACAAAGATTCCAACTTCTAGACCTTTAATCTGATTGACTAATGAAATATTTAATGGTTCTTTTTTCAATAACCTATTTTTAACCTTTAATTGTGTTTGTATTCTATTAAACTTTGCCTCTCTATTTTTTTTTACATTCAAATCCCTTTTGTAAAAAAAAAAAACAACAACCCTCTAATCACTGCCTTAGAGGCATCCCAGATGGTACTCATTACAATCTCTGGATGGTTATTTTCTAAAAAATAGTTTTATAGATGTTTTTTAGGTTCCTTAATTATATCTGCCTTTTCCAATAACAACTTATTCAGCCTCCAGCTTGGGCTTTTTGGCTTCTCTCTTATCTCCAAAATAACCGCGCAATGATCAGACCATATTTTAGGTAATGTTTCAATTTTACTTATTTTTGGGTTAATATCTTTAGTAACCAAAAACATGTCTAGCCTTGCCCAAGATTTATGACTATCTGAATAGAACGTAAAATCTTTACAAGAACTATATTTGGCCCGCCAAGCATCTACTAAATCATAATGGTCTATTATTTCAAAAAACTCTCTAGGAAGTTTTCCTTGATTCAATTTAATGGGTCTCGAAGAACATCTATCTATTTTTAGGTCAGTGACCCCATTGAAAGAAGAACAAATGTTTTTAGTAATGTCAGACGAAATAGCCAAAAAAAAAATGGAATATACTAAACAAAAGCTTTTTGAAGGATTAAATAAACCTATAAAGATGTTAGCCTATCAATTGAGACAACAAAAAATGAAAAATATTATACATCAATTAAAAGATGAGGGAAAGTTAGTCACAGATCAAATAGAATTGAAGCAAGTTGTTTGGAATTTTTTATAGTAAACTCTACAAAGGAGAAGAGGTAAATAAGAAAGAACTGGAAAACTTCTTTGAGAAGTGTAATATCAAAACTTTCACTAAAGAGCAAAGAAAGATCTTAAATAACATTATGCTAGAAGAAATTTCAAAGGCAATTCAAAAGAGTAAGGCTGGTAAAGTGGCACGGCCAGATGGCTTCCCCCGCTGAATATTACAAAGTTTTTAAAGATCAACTAATCTCCCCCATGTCGAGTACATTTAACAACATAGGCTGTGATGGAGGCCTGAAGACATGGAGAGAGGCAAATATCAGTCTTATACCCAAAGAAGGTGCTGACAGATCAGAGGTTAATAAATATTCACTATGATTCTAGATTGCTGACTGAAAGAAATATTAGCTGAATGGATATCTCCAGATCAAAATGGTGTTTTTTTTTTGTTTTTGTTTTTTGCCAGGAAGGAATATCAAAGATAATGTAAGGCATATCCTACATTTGGTGGAATACCATGAAAAGGACATCAATCGAAAGCTGGTTATGATATTCATTGATTTCGAAAAAGCTTTCGACAATGTGTGATGGGAATTTCTGTTGGAATGTCTAGACAAAGTGAAAGCGGGGAGTAAATTTATCAGATGGGTTGAAACTATATATAAAGATCAATATGCTAGTGTGATTGTAAATTCAGAAAAGACTAAGCCCTTCAGAGTTCAGAAGGGAGCTAGACAGGGATGTCCTCTCTCCCCATTGTTATTTTTGATGGTTCTGGAGACTTTGAATAATAACATCAAACAAAATAAAGACATAGAAGGTATAAAAATTAAAGGTATGCAGATTAAGTTAAAAGCATATGTGGATGATCTGGTATTAACATTATATAACCCTGGATGTATAGCAGAAGTCATGAAAGAACTTGAGAGATTTGAAAAGGTTGCAGGACTTAAGATTAATAAGACCAAAACAGCTATATTAACAATGAATCTTTCTGAAGGGGAAAAGTTAGAAATTGTAGAGAAAACAGGGTTTCAAATTAAAAAAGAAGTCCAGTATTTGGTAATATATATTACAACTAAGAATGTTGACTTATTTAAAAATAACTACCAGAAAAAATGGCAGGAAATAAGGAAAGAATTGGATAAATGGGTTAAATTAAAGCTTTCGTGGCTGGGGAAAATTTCAGCCATTAAAATGAACATTCTCCCCAAAATACTCTTTCTTTTTCAAAACCTGCCTATTATTAGAAATGACATACCATTCATGACTTGGCATCGAGATCTTTCTAAGTTTTTTTGGGGAGGAAAGAAACCGAGAGTCAGACTTAAGACACTACAAGATAAGGTGAAAAGAGGCAGTTTGGCTTTACCCTCCACCATCATCTGGAGGGAGAGAAGGCAGGCCATCTCATTGGGCCTAGCCTAGCCTGGAGAAGAAGAAGGGCCCTCCCTCCATCCACCATCATCTGGAGGGAGAGAAGGCAGGCCATCTCATTGGGCCTAGCCTGGAGAAGAAGAAGGGCCCTCCCTCCATCCACCATCATCTGGAGGGAGAGAAGGCAGGCCATCTCATTGGGCCTAGCCTGGAGAAGAAGAAGGGCCCTCCCTCCATCCACCATCATCTGGAGGGAGAGAAGGCAGGCCATCTCATTGGGCTTAGCCTAGAGAAGAAGAAGGGCCCTCCCTCCATCCACCATCATCTGGAGGGAGAGAAGGCAGGCCATCTCCATCGGGCCTAGCCTGAAGAAGAAGGGCCCTCCCTCCATCCACCATCATCTGGAGGGAGAGAAGGCAGGCCATCTTATCGGGCCTAACCTGAAGAAGAAGGGCCCTCCCTCCATCCACCATCATCTGGAGGGAGAGAAGGCAGGCCATCTCATTGGGCCTAGCCTGGAGAAGAAGAAGGGCCCTCCCTCCAGTCCATCTGCTTTTGTCCAGGCTTTTGAGGGAGAGAAGATCTGATGGACTTATTTCCCTTCCCCACCCCTATTCCCTTCTCCTTTTGTGTCTTGTCTTTTTAGATTGTAAGCCTGAGGGCAGGGAACCGTCATTAATCCACTTGTAAGCCGCTCTGATAGCTTTTGGCTGAAGAGCGGGGTATAAATACTTCATATTATTATTATTACTGAATTTAAAAATTTATTTTGAGGCCTGTTGTTTTGTGTGGCTCTTAGACTGTTTTTTTCTGGAAAACAAAGAAATATTTGCTTTAGAGGGCGTAGATCTCAGATATGGATTTCATGCCTATCTATTCTATGAAAAAGTAAAAGTCCATAAGGACTTTGAGAATCATTATATTCATAAACCTTTATTGAGGGTATGGAATAAGCATAAAAGGGTCTTATGTAAAAAGATTCCTTTATGGGCATCTACCAACGAAGCTTTTTTTGGACGGGAGAGATTAGACAAAGAAAGATGGGTGACTTATGAAGAGTTAATTAGAGCAGGAAAGGACACGAACAAGAGAATTTAAAGCAAAAGAAGATTTAATAGCAGAAGGATATGAATGTGGCTGGTTCTTATACAGACAGCTAAGAGAGAGGTTTCTAAAGGATAGGAAAGAGAAGGGTATTGGTCAGCTGGAAAAAGAACTGGAGGATATTTTAAATAGAGAGCAAAAACCAAGGATAACCCAGTTTTATGATTTGCTATTAAAGTTGGATCAAGAAAGTGAAATTATTAAAGAATATATAGTTAAATAGGCCATTGACTTTAAACAAAACATACCATTAAAGCAATGGGAAAAAACCTGGTCACATAGAATAAGATATTCTCTTAGTTCCTCTTTAAGAGAAAACTTACACAAGATGTGCCACTGTTGGTATTTGACATCCGTAAGATTAGCGAGAATGCAGAAAGGAGTTAGTAAGAAATGCTGGAAGTGCCATAAAAAACCAGGCACTTTGATACATATGTGGTGGCACTGTAAGTTTGCTAGAAAGTTTTTGAATAATATACATAGGCAAGTTACACAAATTATACCCTGTGTAATAAATAAAGATCCTAAATTCTATTTGTTGTGTATGGTAGAAGATGAAGAGGTGGAGAAAGAATATGGTAAGATGTTGTTTTACATGACAACTACAGCTAGGCTGGTATGGGCTGCCAAATGGAGAAATAGTACAACGCCAGAAATAAAAGATCGACTGTACAAACTGATTGAATGTATGACAGCAGATAAACTGACCTTACTTCTTAGAGGGAAGACTTGGGAAGAATACAGTAAAGCCTGGGAGCCATTCATGAATCATCTAAAGAGAGGCAAATATTGTGATTTGGTTAAAGAATTTTTGTTATGATTCTTTTTTATTTTATTGAATTACTGAATGTTATTAACATTGTTTGCCAATAAGTGGAAAGACATAAAAATATCTTTCATTGGGTATTGTTAGTAAAATACGTAGGCACCTTCTGCACTAAAAGTAAAAGGTCAAGCTTAGATGGGGGTACAGTGAGGCAGTACCTTAAGCCAGAGGCTGTGGATTGTTCCTGAAGGAAATAAGTTGAACAAAGATAAGAGTCAAAAGGGGGGGAAAAAGAACTCTTTGTTGTTCAACAGAGCTCTAGTGTAGAGAGTGTCTGGGTGGTTAGGTTGTACCCTTAGAAACAGCTGAAGGATTGTATTCGAAATAGCTACAATACACTTGAAACTGTAATTAGGTAATATTATTAACAAGTTTGAAAACCAAGAAGGGTGTCTGTATGTTTGAAACACAATAAAACCATCTTCTGTTTTATAAAAACCTATTATGGCCTCTGTGTGAGAATTTTGAACAAACACTACCAGTGTGTTATTAATAGTTATTGGACTGGTAGGTGACAAAGGCTATGAAGCCAGTCACATAAATTTCTAAAAGAGAAAAATAGTCAAGGTGGCAGGAGTGGTTTGTCACAATTTGTGCCTCAGGTACTCCTTGAAGACCATACAATACATTATCATATTCTCTCAAAAGGGACCCCAGCAAAATATATGCTTTTTGCTCTCTGGGAATTTGGACCCCTCTCATTTGCACTTGGTTGAACAAGTCCTGCATCACTTTCAGATGCCTTTCTGGAGACTGACCTTTCTCCATTTTCTGGGCATATAATCTCCTATACCACATCGTTTTGGCTAAAGCTGAGCTTGATTGGTGTATGTCTCTCAGAGAATCCTAAATGTCCTTGGCTAAAGTTTTTTCTCTCACATAGTTTAATTGTCCTTCTGTGAGAGTTAGTAAAATAGAAGCATGAGCTCTGTCGTTTCTTCCCACATCTGCTGGAGTGGGTGCTTGTGGAAGCCCATCTCGGACTATTGACCACAGCTGTTCCCTGACCAAAAGATACTCTTCATACAAGCACCAGGAGCTGTAGTTTGAGTCTGTTAATTTTAAAAATTTAACAGTCTTCATTGTGACTCAAATGGCACTCAAAAGAGTCCTTTTCCAGCTTTTTAGCTTCCCAGCTTCCTGCTTTCACTGTCTAGAAAATGTTCAGTCTCGGAACTCAGTCCTTGAAGAGCCTTAACATTTTGCCAAATGGCTAGACAGCTTTTTGAAAACATGCAGAAGTGCAGATGTTTACTTACAGCTGATGATTTCCAGAAGCCTTCTGTTTTGCCTTTCCTCGGCGCATTCCTCTGCTCCTCTCAGGTGCGGTGCAGCGGACGCAGCTGGAGCCACATAACCATTGTGGAATTTGGTGTGATGTGACTGAAAATGCAGCAGAGTTCAGGAACCAGCTTCCTTCACCAGCCATCCTGGAAATGCTGTCTCCATGAAGACACATTTGTAGATCCAAATCAAAGCTTTATTGCTGTATACAGAAAACATAAAAGGAATATATACAATCCATCTTGCCAATGGCAAAAGACAATAGGATCACATCTTGTAGATGGTGTTGTAGTATTACAGCATTAGCATTAGAACAGTTCCAGTTCAAAAGACATATAGCACAACAACTAGAGCATGTCTGTACAATGACTAGAGCATGTCTGGTGGAAGACTAGACTCTTATCCAACAAGACTCGTCATAGGAATTTTCTTGATTCCTATCGAGAGGCAATACATGCA
Organism: Phrynosoma blainvillii; assembly: GCA_026167975.1. Classification (NCBI taxonomy): domain Eukaryota; kingdom Metazoa; phylum Chordata; class Lepidosauria; order Squamata; family Phrynosomatidae; genus Phrynosoma; species Phrynosoma blainvillii. Next base: position 44,247,824 of record JANUYF010000004.1, on the reverse strand, counting down.
GCGCAGAAGTCTTTCTCCTCTGCATGTATTGCGTCTGCAGGGTCCCGTCCAGCAGAACTGTTTATGGTGGTGAGGGAACTGACACAGGTTCTTCCTGTGCAGAACCCTCTACTTAACCCAACAACGGCCTGCTGTCACGCGTTTAACAACTACTTTGCAGATAAAATCTCTTGGATAAGAGATGAATTAGATGCCAGTGTTACAATAGAATCTACAGACGAGGTGTCCAACAACTCCATTGATGTAATATTATTCAATCAGCTTCAACCTGTGAGTACCGATGACGTGGACAAGCTCCTTGGGAGAGTGAGGAAGACGACCTGCCCCCTTGATCCATGTCCATCTTGGCTGGCCATCCAGGGGGGTCACGCACTGAGAGTATTTCTTAGAAATATTATCAATATGTCCTGTAGGGAAGGCTTTGTTCCACCTTTCTTAAAGGAAGCGGTGGTGATACCGCTCCTGAAAAAACCTTCCCTGGACCCCCTGGACAGGAACAACTACAGGCCAGTTGCCTTGTTGCCTTTTTTAAGCAAGGTGATCGAGAGGGCGGTTGCCTCCCAACTCCAAGCTGTCATAATTTCATAATTCAGTATGCAACACTCAAGTTCATAATTTCATTAAACAAAAAGGGAGCAAAAGGTTCCCAAAACAATTCATCCCCATTTTCCCCTCATCTTTTTTCTGTCACTCTCACCTCATCCCAAAGAGTCAATATTGAATTTCTATTGAGGATACTCAGCCCACATTCTTCCCTCCCACAAAGAAATATCTAATGCTCAGAACTGCTATCAGTACAATTTCAGGTATTAAAAAACAAAACACATGGTGCAACAATAAATCTCCAGAAGTGAAATCCCAGATTAATCAGCAGCTACTGTATAAAATAATGACTTTTCTACTTTGTTTTGGTCTGCAAAGCCAATCTTGACATGCATAACCCAATAAAGTCCTCAGATTTTAAAAGAAGAGAAGGATGCACAAAAAACCAATTAAGGCCATTTTGATGTTTGAAGCAGGCTGGGAACTTTTTTCCCTTTCTCATCATGAAAGAGCCTATAAATAGAACAGACAGCACATTCTAAATTAGTATTGAACAAATCATAAAAAAGAAAATATTGTGTTTATTGTACAGTTAATACTAATAGTCTGTTTAATGTTATCAATTAACCTTAGACAATATAATGCAATGCTTGCCTTTTCTACTCTCAAAGACACTCTTTGGAATGAATTTCCCCCCACCCCCACCCCTTTGCCTTCAACTAAGCTAATGTTTGCAATTTTAAATTTTCAATAAAATTTGAAATATTTCATTGTTTGATATGTGAAGAAAAATATACAGTGGGCCCTTCCCTTCCAGGGGGATTTGGTCCCCCCCTCCCCCAAGGATGGGAAAAAATGTGGGAACTCAAGTCTATATCAGTCAATGGCTGGTGATGTGTATGCACCCATGTGAGTGTGCTGTGGATATGCATCACTATTGGCTAATATGGGGTGAGGCGATCTGTGGGAGCTCCAGTCCATGGATGGCTAGCCCACCAATGCAGCGGATGCACTATAATCAGGAAGGCAGTGATCTTTGAATGAAAACCATTTTGAGCCTGTTTCCCACCGAAAGAGGCAAACAGGTGAACATCAATAGAGAATGAACTAGACCATGACTTTATATAGACATAATATAACAATACAAGCCAATCTATTAAGAACCATTGCCCAAGGGAATTGGCCTTGGTCTCCAAGTGCAGTATCCCACTGGCACACCTGGTTCACATTGCTAGTCTTTTCCACCTTTATCCTGGTCTAACTGCTGACACTGTGATAACGTAAAAATAAATAGCCAATTACCCCAGGGAAGTTGGATGAGTAATAAATTCCCCAGACTGTAAAGGTATAATCCCAAGAAAGAAATTAAAAAAACACACACTGAAGGTCAGTAAGGAAGGTTATGAAGATAATCTTCATTAAGGAGTACCAGCTGTAGTCCAGGGGTACCCTAACATTTCAGGAGTACTCAAAATGATCAAGAGACTGGAACAAATCCTCTATGAGAAAAAGTAACAGCACTTGGCCCTATGTCACTTAAGAAAATGACTAGAAGAAAGACTAGAGCTCTATAAAATAATGCATGGAGTGGAAAAAGTGGACAGGGAAAACTGCCACACTCATAATACTAGGACCTGAACTTATTCATGAGCAAATGTTGAGAGATTCTAGATACAGAAAAGTAAAGACTTCTTAACACTATGCAGCGTGTAAATAGTTTGCATTCACTGCCAACTTTAAAATGGGACTGGATTGCCAACTTTAAAATGGGACTGGTTAAATTTGTGAAATATGGAGCCATCAAAGGCTACAAGTCCACAGTGCTCAGTGTCAGTGAGCTGGAAAATGGGAGATGGAAGGAACAGCCATTCACATGTCTTGTTGGTTGGTTTCTCATAGGCAACTGACTTGATCAGTGTATAAATAGAATGTTGGACTGCATAGGCCTTTTGGTATGACTTGACATGGTTCTTATGTTATAAAAAGTACATTTTCTTAACTTCAGGAAAATTACCACATTATGTCCTTTTAGATCACAGTCTCTTCCCTAATACATGAGGAAATAATATCTGAACTTCTTTGCCCTAAAAAAACATCATACATCTCACTAATGAGAATCTTAAGACTAATTTGAAGTAAGAGAGATTAGAGGTTTAGATATCCCATGAAGAGCATATTGTGTCATTGAAAAGCTGACAGAATACTGTAATCTTATGTTACAATTTCAAGTATATTAAGTAAATGCCTTTAATCAATAGCTGTATGATAGCATACTAGGTTAATTATTTCAAGTAGATGATGACAATACTGATTGCAATTTTCTAATCAGTTGGTTCAGTAAATGTCTTGTCATTTGCATATTATCTTCTTGAGACAATTATTATCACCTAGCTCTGCTTCAGTGTTTTTTGGGGCATGAAACTCATGATCTTCCTAAAAGGCATTTTAGTCCTCTAAATGATGATTCATAGAATCAATCCCATGTCCCAGTCCCAACAAAAAATGGGATAGAAATTTTACAATGCAACAAGGAAAAGGTTACAAATTCTTCATCTAAAAATTATCTTATTCAAGAAGGAATACTAGGGTTAGGTGAGTATTTCATGTATGGTGCTGAATTAGTGTTGCCACATCCCCTGATTGCTCCTTGTCTTTAACAGATACATTGCAAGTAGGTAGAAGATGGTCATGCCCATGCTGAAACAAACTGCAACAATTTAATTATGTATAAATTTGGTGCATATATGTGAGAAAATCTGTTTGTTTTTTTTAGAAGAACTTATCAAAATTCATACTTTTTTTATAACTGGGATGGAAGAAACTTGAGACTAAAAAAATAATGTGGTTGAAAACAGTTTGACCTATTATTCATTCCCTTCCCTTCCAGGAAAAAAAAAATGCTAGTATATAATTGCACTGATTGGGTTCTTTCAAAATAACTAAGTGAATATTGGGAACATTAGTTACCAACTTTGGGTCTCACTTTGGGAGAAAGGCAGCATAAAAATGAAGTAAATAAATAAAATAATTAATAAATACCACAGGAACAAAATGCCACCATTTTATGATGGTCTATTCTATGTCAAATATTATTTCTTCATTCAGTTTATACTCCACCATTCTCCTCCAAAGTGACCCATTCATACAGTGCTGTTGTACATATGTGGAAATTTGTCATCAGTCTGGCGTCAAAAGGCACAGTTTACTATTCTTTTCTGGCAGGGTGGAGCTTTCGAGTGCCACAGAAATGGCCTTCAGTGGAACTGCATGAGGTCACAGTTACCATCCCTGTGTTAAGTGGACAAGTTAAACACCTTATATAGAAATCCAAAGATCATTGGATGTATACAGCACAGTTTTTACTTCAGACTTTCTTTCTAATATAAGGATGCTGAGAGATAGGAAGCAATGAAGGTTGGTGACTCCTATTTCAGTGAAAAATATGAAAAACAGGAAGATTTGTATGCCAATGAATTAAAAAAATTATCTCCAGATCAGAATAAAATGAATAAATAGCTTCTGTGGCCCTTTCCACTTATACTATTCATGGGTCTAAATCTGGTGCTATGCCTGTTGGGACCATTACCTCACTTGGATAGTTTGCTAAGAGGCAAGGTCATTGATGTCCAGAAGACAATAGATATTTAGGTGTATAGGTTCTTTGGGATAAAGTAATTAAATTGATTTTGTCTGCAATGTTGGAAGAAATATCTCCTGATTTGAACATGATGGAATCACTCTAACTATTTTGGGATAAAATCAAAATCCTTAAGAAGACTATACCACCGATATTCTATGTTGTTTGGTGTATTTCACTGTTGTTAACTGGCATCAAGTTGACTTTGATTTTTGGTGACCCAATGAATGAGAGATTTCCAGAGCTGCATCCTTATTGCAGAAATAATCCGCTTTAACTGCCATGGATCAATGCCATGTAATTCTGGGATTTGTATATTTGTGAGATGTTTAGCCTTCTCTGTCAGAGAGCTCTGGTGCCACAAAAACTTCAATTCCCAAAATTCCTTAGCATTGAGTCATGGCAATTAAAGTGTGTCAAACTGGATTATTTTTGAAGTGCAGATACAGCCCAAGTTCCCTATCATCAACAGCCCTGCTCCGGTCTTGCAGACTCAGGGCCATAGCTTTCTTGATTGAATTTATCCATCCAAAATGTGTTTTTTCTCTTTTCCTACTGCCTTCTACTTTACTAAGCATTATTGATTTTTTCTAGTGAGTCATGTCTTCTCATGATATGGCCAAAATACTAGACCAGGGGTAGGCAACCTTTTTGAGCTGGGGGCCAGGTTGTTGTCCCTCAGACAACTGAGGGGCCGAAGCACCAAAAATAAATAAATAAAAAATAAAAAATATTTTTTTAAAAAATAAAAAAATATGCATGCACACTCTCTCAGCCCCAGAAAAACCATGGCAAAACCCCTGTGGAGATTTTGCCAAGAAACCTCCAAGAACAAGTAATAACAACAATAATCAATATCATCATGGTGGGTGGCGGCAGTGGCGGGGGGTGGTGGCAGGACCGGCCTGGGGCTGGTACAAAGGCCTCAGGGGGCCGCATCCGGCCCCTGGGCCTTAGGTTGCCTACCCCTGTACTAGACTCTCAGTTTAGTCACCTTGGCTTCTAGGGAGAGTTCGGGAATGATATTCTCTAGCGCAGGGGTAGGCAACCTTTCCCCTTTAAGGGCCGAGGGACTTCAGCTCCCAGAATCCCAGGAGCTATTGGCCAACAAGGGACTATTGGCCAACATGGCTGAGGCTTCTAGGAGCTGAAGTCCCTTGGCCCTTAAAGGAGAAAGGTTGCCTACCCCTGCTCTAGCATCTGTTGTTTTATCTTTTTAGTAGACCATGGTATCTGTAGAACTCTCCTCCACATTTCTTTTCTCTTTCCTACTTTCTTTGCGCTCATTTTTTTAAAAGAAAAATATATAATTTAATTCCTCTGACCCAAATATCAGTGGTATGATAAATCTGGGTTCTAATCCAAACTTTGAAGGAGTTGTAGGCTACTTTTGGGAATTGAGTTCAGCACTTGGAGAACTTCTTAAAGTTCCGATTCAAACTGAAAATTCACTGCTCCACTGACTGGGGCACCACTAGGTGCCACTAGGGGATGAGAATGCAATAGTGCAGGTTCAGCCCCCAAATGCAGCCTAGTTTTCTCTCACACATGATTGCAAAAGTATGAGGAAAACACACCTGAAAAGGGCTAAAATCAAATGCCCCAAGGGGAAAGAGTTTCCTACCAAATAGAGTATTGCAAATTCCAGGAAATGTTGCTTTCCTTCTCTAAATAACTCTAAGTGTAAGAAAAAAAACCATCTAAGTGCAAGCAAAGTACTCTCCCTGAGTTACACCCTCCAGTTTTCTCAAAAGGCAGGCAAAAAATCATCCATTGAATATTATATGTGTCACATAAATAAATAGAGTTGTATGGATTGCATTGTGGTTTAACAATTCTTTCTTAACTCTAATTACCATAGTGATGAAATGTTTTAACTTTTCTTAATAGATTTCAGACTGCACAATATAGTGAGTCTGTTGCTAAGAAGGAGGATGTGAAAATATTGTAGTTCTTTGGAAAAGTTCAGTAATAAATAATCATAGCCATTTTGTATTAGTTGCAACTTTTGTGTTATTTGGAACAACTTCACTCATTTTCAAACTCACACTGTTAGGACAAACATTTTATTAAAACAAAGACATAAATAGATGAATAAAGTCAAGTTCATTGGTGAGGTTTAGTCATATCCTTTTCTAGGAATACATTAATTCCATTATGGATCCACATGGAGGGCCAAAGCAGATATGTTGTTCTTGTAAAAATGTGTTTAGCAGCTGAAGTTGGGTGGAGAAGGAGCTGAAATACTGGGGCTGGGATATAGGAGGCTTCCTTGGCCCAATGTGATCATGATGAAAATGTCCTTGTTGTGTTTAGAGACCCAAGAAATAAAAATTCAGATTCCCACCAAGCTAAGAACATATAGACTGTACTATTCAGTACCTGAGATCATACCTTGGGATTGCATAGCACAGATGCCCACATGTGGAGCTATGCACTGATTGTGCTATCCAGTCAATTGGTTTGAATGGTAATGGTGAATAATGTGCAGTTGACTGAGAAATGAATGCATAATTTAATCAAAACAGTGCTACAGCTAGTTTCAGCAGGGCAGTCAGATATTCATCCATCATGAAACATGTATATAACTATATACGCAACACCACAAGCTGGGCTTCCCCTCTCTCATCTTCGCCCTTTAATTTCTGTCCAACATTCAGCCACTCGCATCATTACTTCCACTCACAGCTTTGACCATGTTTCCCCTTTGCTATCTTCTCTTCACTGGCTCCCCTTTCCCTTCCATATCCAATATAAGCTTCGATTATTAACTTTCAAAGCCCTGCATGGGCTAGCCCCTCTTTACCTATCTGAGCTTCTTTCTCCTTACATTCCCTCCCATACCCTCCGTTCTAGTACTCAAGGCCTGCTGTCCCAACCTAGGATCTCCACTGCCCCATCCCGTATTCGCCCCTTTTCGCTTGCCACCCCTCACTCCTGGAACCTTCTTCCCCTTCAAACCCGGGTCATTATTTCTTTGTCTACTTTTAAATCCGAGTTAAAGACCACCCTGTTCAGGGAGGCATTCCCAGGCACTGTCTAATATACATTTATTCTTTCTGTTATTTGGGCAGACAGTGGATGTTGTTGTTTAATTGTTGTAATTGTTCCTTGCTTTTAAAAACTTATTTTACCTATTGTTTTGTATTTTTAGATTGTACACCTTTGGCAGGTTTTTATTTCTATTTTATGCTTTGATTGGCTCTTTGTACAGTGCTGTGTACATTGACAGCACTTTATAAATAAACTTTAATAATAATAATAAAAATAACAAGTGAAACTCCACTTCCATGACCTTGAACTGAATGTTGATGTTGCACCTGTACAAAAATGGCGAACTGCTTCCATAGGGGAACTTACATATGAGTAAGATATCATCAAGATAGCAGTCTGCAGTTGCTATCCTACCTAAAACATTCAGCTGTATTTGCTTTCTGAGAAACCTAGCCAAAAAATTAGGGTACACTATTTATACTTAGTTCAGGATACCCTAACCAACTTAGCCTGGATCAATGAATGTATTTGTCACAAATATTGCCTATCTTCCCAAAGCTGGTGTCTAACAAGAACCTTGTCCCTTACCAGGAGATGCAATATCTTATAATCTTGTCAAACCATTAATTCTTTGTGCAAAATATCTTGGGAGCCTTCTCAAGTCACTATGGGCCTTTGCAGACTGCCAGAAATAGTGCAAATTGAGTCCACTTTAAATTGAGGCACTGCCCTGGCTCAGTGCTAGGGAATTATGGGAACTGTAATTTATTGTGGCACCAGAGCTCTCTGACAGATAAGGCTCAATATCTTAGAAAAAAGTACAATTTCCATGATTCCCTAGCACTGAGCCAGGACAGTGCCTCAATTTAAAGTGGACTCAATTTGCACTATTTCTGGCAGTCTGCAAAGGCCCTAAATGGTCAACTGTAGCATTAGATTTAAGTGGACCACAATTCCTAGACTGTGCTTGTATAATATGAAAAATAAGTTTTACTAAGTGAATGCTTTTTGGTTGGGAGAGCAAAATTTTATTGGCTACACATGCTGAGTCTAAGGGTCTTTGCAGACTGCCAGAAATAGTGCAAATTGAGTCCACTTTAAGGGTTAGGGTTAGTGCTAGGGAATCATGGGAATTGTTTTTTTTCCCCTGAGACATTGAGCCTTCTCTGTCAGAGAGCTCTGGTGCCACAATAAAATACAGTTCCCATGATTCCCTAACCCTAACCCTTAAAGTGCACTATTTCTAGCAGTCTGCAAAGGCCCTAAGAAGTCATCATGCTGAGCTATTTACCTGTCCGATCCAGTGGAATGTAGTGGTTTGACCAATGACCATGACTCTGGAAAACAAGTTTCAAATCCCCACTTAGCTATGGAAACCCATTAGGTGACATTGGGGAAGTCATATTCTCTCAGCCTCAGAGGAAGGCAAAGACAAACTCCCTCTGAACAAATCTTACCAAGAAAAACCCATGATACATTTGCCTTAGGGTTGCCATAAATTGGAAACAATTTGAAGGCATGCAACAACTACAAATGTACTGGCACTATGAGCTTTTTAAACCTCCAAAACACTGTCAGAACATAATAGTTTCTGAAGCTGCACTAATTCACTGAAGAATAATATACCTCATATGAAATCATTTAGGATGATCCAGTGCAGTATAATGTAGTGGATCAGGGTAAGGCAACTCAGCTTTAAATCCTGACTTAGCCATAAAGCTGATCCTGGGCCAGTTATTGGCTGTCAATCTAACCTTCCTTGCAAGATTGTTGTGATGGTGAAAAAGAGAAAAGGGGTTGAAGTTCTTGGAGATATACGAATTTAAAAGACATGAATCTAATTTAATAATTTTGCAGAGACAGTGAGACTTATGTCATAAGGGAATGTTAGCTATTTATAAATTGAGGAGGACATATTTTGTGCACTGGAGATATATTTTGTGGAGAGAAGTCAAATGATGAGTGGAAAATTCCATTGCTTCTAGTTAGGACACAAAAGCACAGCCAATTTAACCTTTCTTTTGCATGACATTATTCAGGTCCTGAAGTGTCTGACTTTACCATACTAAAAGCACTACTCACTTCCAATTAAAAATAAAGCTTTCACTGTTGCCACCGCAGGGAATTGGACTGTGCGATTGCAATGATATTTTGAAAGACAAATGAATCCTTCTTGTTTTAGGTGCTTTAAACTGTTTTTATTATATCTCAGATACCAGCAAACCCCCATCAATTCACAATCCAATTAAATCCATTCCCTACTGCTTATGATCTTCAAACAAAATCATAACATATTTAAAACTCCTATTTGTAAGCCCAATCAGTTGCGGTTGAACTACTAAATATCTGTAGGGCATAAAGCCATATTTTTGAGCAGAGGCTGGTGCCTAATAAAGTGAGAGTTATTTTAAGCAAAAATACTATCGACTGGTTGTTTTAAGATGATGGATGAGTTGATGCTCCTAGGTATCAGAAGTCTCAAAATAATCATACTCCTTGGGGAAGAAACTCTTTTGTTAAGCCATTCCTCAGTGATGAAATGAAGCATGCAGTACTTCTTCATTTAATGAATTGGAAGAGAAATAGAACATGCTGGAATAGAACTCCATGGACCTACAATAAAGTGTTGTAAGTAATTTACATGATACTTCCTTTCTAGGACATACGAAATAATGTTTTAAATTGATTCTCTGTATATTGCTTAGATGAACATTTTTATTGGTATTTATACAATCATAGAATCATAGAATCATAGAGTTGGAAGAGACCACAAGGGCCATCCAGTCCAACCCCCTGCCATGCAGGAACTCCCAATCAAAGCATCCCCAACAGATGGCCATTCAGCCTCTGCTTAAAGACCTCCAAGGAAGGAGACTCCAACACACTCCGGGGGAGTGTGTTCCACTGTCGAACAGCCCTTACTGTCAGGAAGTTCCTCCTAATGTTGTGGTGGAATCTCTTTTCCTGGAGCTTGCACCCATTGTTCCGGGTCCCGTATTTTTCGGCATATAAGACGCACATTTTCTTCCTCAAAATGGCAGTGGGGAAGTTCTGAATGTACGCTCCCTCCGCGCGGCCTCGGTGGTTCAATGGGCTGCTCCTGGGATCGGAGGCCGAGCAGCCCATTGAACCACTGAGGATGCAGGGGGAAGGAGCGTCGCTTTCCCTGGGACCATGCTTTCCCTGGGACCAGCATCTCCCCAAGGAAAGCAACGTTTTTTTCCTTGGGGCAATACTGGGGTCGGAGGATGCCTCTGACCCCAGCACTGCCACAAGGAAAAAAACGTTGCTTTCCTTGGGCGGATGCTTGGGTCGGAGGACGCCTCCGACCCAGGCATCTGCCCAAGGAAAGCAACCAGGCTCCGAGCCGTCCTCCGTGCTTCGGAGGATGCCTCAGACCCCGGGGTCCCTCCAAGGAAAGCCCTTGTTGCTTTCCTTGCAGGGATCCTGGGGTCCGAGCCGTCCTCCGTGCTTCGGAGGATGCCTCAGACCCCGGGGCCCCTCCAAGGAAAGCCCTTGTTGCTTTCCTTGCAGGGATCCTGGGGTCCGAGCCGTCCTCCGTGCTTCGGAGGACGCCTCAGACCCCAGGGTCCCTCCAAGGAAAGCCCGGTCGGAGGACGCCTCAGACCCAGGGTCCCTCCAAGGAAAGCCCGGCTGCTTTCCTTGGGCGGATGCCTGGGTCGGAGGTGTCCTCCGACTGTATTTTATTAAGAATCTTTTTTCCCTAGATTTTCCTCCTTTAAAATTGTTGCTTTCCTTGCAGGGATCCTGGGGTCCGAGCTGTCCTCTGTGCTTCGGAGGACGCCTCAGACCCCAGGGTCCCTCCAAGGAAAGCCCGGTTGCTTTCCTTGGAGGGATCCTGATGTCCGAGCCGTCCTCCGTGCTTCGGAGGATGCCTCAGACCCCAGGGTCCCTCCAAGGAAAGCCCGGTCGGAGGACGCCTCAGACCCAGGGTCCCTCCAAGGAAAGCCCGGTTGCTTTCCTTGGGTGGATGCCTGGGTCGGAGGCGTCCTCCGACTGTATTTTATTAAGAATCTTTTTTTCCTAGATTTTCCTCCTTTAAAATTGGGTACGTCTTATATGCCGGAGTGTCTTATATGCCGAAAAAGAGTTTCTGGGGTGGCAGAAAACAAGCTTGTTCCCTCCTCAATATGACATCCCTTTAAATATTTAAACAAGGCTATCATATCACCTCTTAACCTTCTCTTCTATTTAAATAAATAGACAGACAGGCAGACAGATAAATGACAGATTTTTGCTGTTTTGCTTTTCTGAGATATCTGAATTGGTTTCATTGTTTTAATGTGCATTATATGCCAATAAATGCATCCTAAAGCAACATAAGTGAGCAAATCAAGTGATCTTACATTGACCATATTGTGAGACATGTGGCTCATTAGAAGAGATGATAATATCTAGTAAAGTGGGTGCTTTAGGACAAGAGGAAGCTCAATTACAAATAGTCAGAGGCCTCAAACAGACAGCCCAAAAGGGCTGTCATCAGGCCAATCTGGGGACAGGGCGTGCACATGACACACACACCCAGGCCGGATCGCACAGAGACCACATTGCGCTACTGAACGCAGCCCAAAACCAGCCATGAAAGGAGTGGTTTTTCTACTACTCCTTTTTGTGGCCTGTTGAGGACCATGGCAGTGGGCACCCTCAGCACTGCAGCATCGAGTTGCCGCAGTCCCAGGGCAATCAGGGCAGGGTAGGTTAACAAGACTATGTGTGAGTCTCCTTCTTTGTACATCTTTAAACAGAGGTTGGATGGCCATCTGTCAGAGCTGCTTTGATTTTAAGTTCCTGCATGGCAAGGGGGTTGGACTGGATGGCTCTTGTGGTCTCTTCCAATGATTCTATGATTCTATGGAGGAGGATGACATTACTACCCAGTCCTGCAGCCAACAAGGCTGCAATGTGGACTTGCAAAAGGGGTTCCGCTTCTGATAGTCTCAGCCTCATTGAGCAGAGGGAAAATATTCTCCTGGTGTCCTGGCCACCATATGAACAGACCCCCTTCACCCAATCTGACAGCTGCCTAGGAAAGTAGGCTTGGGAGGGCATTCACAATTGTGGCAATAGTGCCATGATTGTGACTAGATAGTGTTTATGAATATGGATTAGTTACAGATCCGTAACATGAGGGTATGGATCTGTAACCACAACACTGAATTTGTGCCTATAATTTTAAATAATCTATTGCAGGGGTAGGCAACCTTTCCCCTTTAAGGGCCAAGGGACTTCAGCTCCCAGAAGCCTCAGCCATGTTGGCCAATAGTCCCATGTTGGCCAATAGCTCCTGGGATTCTGGGAGCTGAAATCCCTCGGCCCTTAAAGGGGAAAAGTTGCCTACCCCTGATCTATTGTGTACCAGTTTGCCAGCTAAATTTAAATTCTAGAAATGTATAAACAAAGCAGCAGTATCTTCAACTGAACTGCCATAAGGAAGATGAAAGATAAACTGGCAAGCATTTAAAAATAGAAGTTCTATCTAGAAATCATCATGCAGAAAGATCAATATGACTGTCAGTTCATGTAACCAATAGTGAAAGAAATGCATTCCAGATGAAACTTTCCGATATCATTACTGAGCCCTTTAAAAAAATTATGCAATTCAACATGCACAAAGAATCAAGCAAGGGGTAAAGAGGCTGCTCTAAGACTCTTTTAAAATCATCATTGTAAAGTGCATTCTATTTCTATAATAAATTTGGACTGGATGCACTCAGCCAAGGGAACACAGAATTTTAACACCCTAAATTCAATGCCTTACCTTCTAATCTAACACACCGATAAGTTATGGCTCTTACTGAGAAGAATGCCTCATTTTAGCCACTGAAATCCTGATCTTAGATAAGCATCTGTGCTGGACAGCTATAGTATATTTCACAATTTACTGAGTCTGCCATGAAAATGGTGTTTACTTCATTTTGTACTGGTGCACAATGGATGATAACTGACATAATTCAGGAAGGTGAGCACTACAGAGCTTTTATCCTGCTGTAATTTATCAAGAATTGGCTATTTTGAAGCAAAAGATTAGAAACAATGTGACACTGTTGAAATTCTGAATGAAAGCTTTTGCTTGGTTTATCAAAATTTATCAGCTGTTACACTGAATGTAGTTATTCACTATTCACACACAGGTCTTCAGGGTGGACTTTCTTGCTTTGCTAAGCATTATTATTTTATAGAATTAAACACCCAATTTTGCATTCACAGGACCATATTCTAAACAAATCTGTCATACGTTGTGTGTATGTATTAACTTGTTATATTATATTAATTTGTTATATTGGTTAATGTAATCATTTGGGAATATTTCTTGTTGTTTGGGAATGATGGGAGGTGTCATGATTATTTAGATACTTGGTAGTGGTGCAGAAGGAAGATTATTGCTGGAACGTGGTGTAGGGATGTAGTAGCTTAGTCATTAAGACATTAATTCTGATGATTGTAAGGTTGGAAGGTTAGCAATTTGAGACCCAAATGCTACATGACTTCAGTGAGCTCATATCACTAGTCCCAGCTTCTGCCAGTCTATCAGTTCGATAACATGCAAATACAAGTAGATAAATAGGTACCACTTTGTTGGGAAGGTAACAGCATTCCATGCAGTCAAGAGGAAAGTAATATTTTCCTTCATGTGATGTTGAAGCTGAAGATCATTTGCTTCCTGAACTGTAAGATAAATGAAAATAATATCCATATGTAAATAAAACCACATTTTTTACCTTGCTAATTAAAACCCTATTTTATTTTTTAGGCCTGCCTATAAAATCCACCACATTACACAACAGCAGTGGTATCTTGAAACCTAGATAGTGGATAAAAAATGTACAGGGCCATTTTTAATGAATCACTTGGCCAGCTTGGCTCTTGAATTGAAGTGACTGCCCTAGTAGAGCAACATAGGTGATATAAGGAATTTCCGTTCTCTGAAATGGTTAGATTAATGCATTTAAGAAGAAACCAAGTCCTGAATCCATTAGTAGTTTGATTAAGAAGATTTCAGTTAGCTTGAACTAAACAGTCATATTTATTCTGAGGCATGAATTAATCAACACATGCATTGACGCAATACACAGTTGCTTCCCTGCACAGTATGAACCAAAGGGAATTAGGCAATAAATAAAATTTGGCTTTGGTCTCACTTAAACAAAGCATATCTTCCTGCTCCCTCTGTTTTAATTTATTATATTTGATTTTAGAAAACTTTTTCTCTGCCCCTAGATTCTAACAAAAACAATGATTGAAGATCATAAGAAACATTTGAATAAAAATAAGCTTATAAATCAACTGGTGAAAAGCTTATTTGTGAAAATGAAAACAGTTCAGAGGTAACCCGATATGCTGTATATAGAGGAGTATATAAGTAAGCAATGCCAGGCTCCTAGATTACTTTATTATGAATTTGACAAAGGCCAGAGCAATCATAAAAAGACAGTCAGTATAACAACAATTGTACAACCTTTCCAGATAAGTAATATGATTTTCTCCTATTATATCAAGAGCAAAAGATCAGTGAAGACATCTGCAGGGAATTTAAAATATGGCAAAGATAATTAATTGATGGCTGAGGTAGAGAAATTGTTTTTCTTTTCACTCTCACAAAAAGAGCAGAAGCCAAGAAGCTATGTTAGAGTGCATGCCCCAAAGGATAGAGAAGGATAGAAAAAGTTCACAAGATGTCAAAGGGGGGTTGCAGACTGCCAGAAATAGTGTGAATTCAGTCCACTTTTAGGGTTAGGGTTAGAGTTAGGGAACCATGGGAACTGTATTTTATTGTGGCATCAGAGTTGTCTGACAGAGAAGGCTCAATGTCTCAGAAAAATAACAGTTCCCATGATTCCCTAGCACTAACCCTAACCCTAAAAGTGGACTGAATTCACACTATTTCTGGCAGTCTGCAACCCCCCAAAGTGTATTCTAGGTACCTTCTCTTCATATTGTTTTTGGACTATCTGCTGTGATGTTACCTAGCCCTCATACCTTTGTTACTACTAAGGTGGACAACCATGTGTCCTATTTTATTTTAAGGGTTGTCAAAGAATAACTCCCTGTGTGAACATTTATTAACCTATGGTCGTCCAGACTTTTTGGATGTCAACTTGAGACAGGAATGGTTCTACACCCCTATCCCTTTAGACCAGGGGCCAGCAACCTATGGCCCCCGGGCTGGTTCCGGCCCAGGTTGCCTGACTTACCGGCCCAGGCAGACCCCTGCCGCCACCACTGCTGTGGCGCGTTTTTGCCTCCGTCTGGCCGTGTGCGCCGCAGCCGTCATTTTGATTTCCAAAATGGCAGCCGCAATGCATTTGCGCATGCGCCGCCATCACCCTCTGGCCCAGTGGAAAGGAGGACTTCGGGGGACTGGCCCAGAGCTTAAAAAGGTTGCCTACCTCTGCTTTAGACTGAGTTTTTGAGGATTCTGTGTCATTTGTCCACTAACCTGTATCTCTTTGGAGCTCCCTCTTCTCATCTTCTAGGTACTTAAGCTCTCAACTTGTTAAAATGGTATAGTCCAAAGATGAAGATTTAGCATCAGCATTCCAATAAGTATTTTTTAAGTATTTGAATGTCAGAATATTTAACATGGAGGATAAGCTTCAACCTTTAGACTTTTTTATTAATATACATATACATACACACACTCCTCTTGGGGAGAAACAGACATCTCATTTTCTAGGCACTTATCATTTTTAAAGGAATCAAACTGCTACTACCATATACATCGTCAGACATTTCACTAAGAGGTAGCCATGCAGTCTGTGGAAGAAACACACAAGCATCTGTATCATTAACAGTGCAATAGATCAAAGCATCTTTTATATATTTCTATAATCTAACCAGATAAGGAACAACATCAGCAGCATAAAGGTTGTCAGAAACAGCTAGGTGTGACTTCACTAAAAGCTGTTATAAACAGCCTAAAATTTGTCTCTGGGGAGGAAGCTTTTATATCATTTCCAGCACCTATCTACTCAATCAGAGGTAGATTCAAACAATCCCAATTAATGTCAACAAAGATTTTCCCATCCAATTACAAATTTGATATCACATCCATTTAAGGCTGCTAATTGACCAATCACCTGAGAGAGTCAATATCCAATGCTCCCAGCTGGCTGCTATCAGATGATTACATTATGTAATAATTTAGTAGAATTAACATTATAATATTAATGTAGTACATTCTTTGATTTATTTATTTTTCTCTATACTCTGGCCACATGGTTACTAGTTCCTCCACTGAACTTTTCTCTTATCTTCTTAATTTTGGGTTAGGTGGCTGAATTCCCAGAAACACATCACAAGCTCTAGGTATTTACTGTATAAAGACACATGTTATTCCTTAATATGTAGATTCATGGGTTTAAATATATTCCAAAATATTATCCAGCCTATAACAACCTCTCAGACACTGTAGCCAGCATGGTCAATAATCAGATATCCTGGAAGCTGAAGTCCAAAATATCTGGAAGAACAAAAGTTGAGAATCTATCTGAAGTAGAGTGTTTGTCATGTGCTGTGTGCTTTCAAGTTGTTTCTGAGTTATGGCGACCATAAGGTGAACCTATAATGCGGTTTTCTTCACAATTTTCTTCAGAGGCGGTTTGCCATTGCCTTTCCCCGAGGCTGAGAGCATGTGATTTGCCCAAGGTCACCAAGTGGGACTCATAGGGGGGTTGCAGACTGCCAGAAATAGTGTGAATTCAGTCCACTTTTAGGGTTAGGGTTAGTGCTAGGGAATCATGGGAACTGTTATTTTTCTGAGACATTGAGCCTTCTCTGTCAGACAACTCTGATGCCACAATAAAATACAGTTCCCATGGTTCCCTAACTCTAACCCTAACCCTAAAAGTAGACTGAATTCACACTAATAGTTGAGCTGGGAATTGAACCCCATCTCCAGAGAGTTGTAGTCCAACACTTAAACCACTGCACAGTGAAAAACAGTACCAGCATTTCATTGGATGGGGACATGTTTAGTTTACCACCTAGCTCCATCCACTGCTTGCATTAAGAAGTTCCATCTGACTCATGAAAAGAGATTTTTTTTCTTTTTCATCATTGTGGAGCCTAGTTTTATTTTCAACCCTCTGCAATGACCAAAACTTCCCCTCAAAAACTGATTGTTGCACTATAATAGTCCTCCCCATGACCATTCCATTGTTGGTGGAGAATGATGAGGATTGGAGAAATGTCTGCCATGTTCACATAGTGAGACTGGAAAATGATATTATTGACTTCAAGGACCCCAGATAATGCAGTAGAAGATGCCTTCATTCTCCATTTGTTTATGGAAACATTGCCAGACACTTCATTGTTTCTGCGCATTCTCCACCAGCAATGGAATGGCCATGGATGGGCTATCACAATTCAATGGTGAGTCCTGGGACTTGGCAGCCAAACCAGAATTCTACATGCAGAATTCTTACAAATAAACTCAACCATGTATAATACTGGCCATCATGCCTGGATTGACTTTTGGGCCACTGTCCTAATCAGAAATAAGTTCTACAGTGCTTTACTTTTCACAACATACATGCCAGTGAGTTAAGTCATTGAAATAATGATTTTATCATTTGGGAAAGTGACATTGAGTTGTCACTTTATTTAATCAAGGACTACATCAAGCCCTACATTATTTTGACTGAATAACACTAATCATTACTTCTTATCTTTATGATCAAAATAATTTTACAAATTTGAATGGAGCAGTAATATATTGGTTACTGATAAGCCCTTGATAGTAAAATAAAAAAAGGAGGAAGAGAAAAAGTATGTACTACAAATACAGCCAAAACCTTCTGTGGTGCTTTCAAGGACAAGAGGCTGTTTAGGATGCAGTTGATCAGCTGAATATCTTGCAGATATTGTTTCTAGTTCTCGATAATTAAATGCCTAAGACCTTGCATAGAGCAGAGAGTGATAGTGCAGCACAGTCAAGCATTTGATAAATATGATGATTACAAAATATACAGTCAGCCCTACATATCCATGGATTTTTTTTATCCATAGATTCAAGCATCCAAAGCTTGAAAATATTTTTAAAAATATGTAAATTGAAAAAGGCAAACCTTGATTTTGCCATTTTATATAAAGAACATCATCTTATTGTGCCATTGTGTATAATTGGGCTTGGGCATCCATGGATTTTGGTATGCTTGTAGTGCAATAGATCAAAGCATCTTTTACATATTTCTATAATCTTCTATAAACAGTGCAATAGATCAAAGCATCTATTTATATATTTCATATATGTATATGTCCTGGAACCACACCCCAGTGGATACCTGTAATAAGGTACTACAGAAAGTACTAAAATAGAGCTATATTGATAGTTGGTAGATGTCTTCCTTTCAGGTGCCTTTATCCTTTTAGACATGAGTAGAATATCTATGGATACTATAGACCAGGGGTAGGCAACCTTTCCCCTTTAAGGGCCGAGGGACTTCAGCTCCCAGAATCCCAGGAGCTATTGGCCGACATGGGACTATTGGCCAACATGGCTGAGGCTTCTGGGAGCTGAAGTCCCTCGGCCCTTAAAGGGGAAAGGTTGCCTACCCCTGCTATAGACTGTTGGAAAGACAAATAAATGGGCCCTAAAGCAAATCAGGCCTGAATTCTCCCTCGAAGTCAAGATGACTAAACTGAGGTTGCCATACTTTAGACATATCATGAATAGTCATAATTCACTAGAAAAGACAATAATACTTGATAAGATAGACACAGGGGTAGGCAACCTTTCCCCTTTAAGGGCCGAGGGACTTCAGCTCCCAGAATCCCAGGAGCTATTGGCTAACATGGGACTATTGGCCAACATGGCTGAGGCTTCTGGGAGCTGAAGTCCCTCGGCCCTTAAAGGGGAAAGGTTGCCTACCCCTGAGATGGAGGGTAGTAGGCAAAGAGGAAGATTGTGTTCCAAATGAATAGACTCAATCAAGGAAGCTGCAGCCATGAATCTGCAAAACCTGAGCAGGGCTGCTCATGGCAGGATGGGGGTCTCTCATTCATAGGGTCACCATAGGTTGTAGTCAACTTAATGGCAGTTAGCAACAACAGAATGCCTAAATATGACCCATAGCCCCATGGTAGTATTTTTCTTGTATGTAACTTCTAGGCAGAAGGAGTGTGAGTGGAAATGAAGGTACCAACTCAACCTCTTCAATTTTTCTTTAGCCTCTCCACATGGCTAGTGATTATCTTCAGAAGAGAAAGAAACAATGAGAAGTCACCAAGGACAAAAGTGAGCTAATTCAGCTGTACATTTTCTGGCTTGCTTGCAATACTTAAAACACCATCAGTGAGTGCATCTGCACTGTAGAAATAATGGAATTTGACACCACTCTAAGTGTTGTGGCTCTATCCTATGGAATCCTGGGATTTGTAGTTTTATAAGGTCATTAGCTTTCTCTGCCAAAGAGTGCTGGTGACTAACAAAATGATCATTTCTGTAGGATGGAGCCATGGCAGTTGAGTGATATCAAATTGCATTATTTCTACAGTGTAGATGGATAGGCTATCACAACTCCCATAGGACTTACTCTTAGGTAAGTAGTCTATCATTGCAATCCTGTATATGTCAAAGCTAATACTGAGTTCTTTTGAACACAATGGGACATGTTAATGTAAGCATGTATAATTAGGATTACACTGTTAAAGTTCTACTCTGGAATGTAGAAACCAGATATCAAGGCAAGCACTTCATAAATAGGAAATAGAGGGAATAGGAAGTAATATTTAAGGGTAGCCTTAAAAAACTTAACTGTGAATTTGAGTTCATAAATGAATCAAGACAAAAAGAGACATGATTTTTGGTCTTCATTCCTCCTTTAGCTAAAGGCTGCTTACATTATCTCTTTGAGTGTATGCCCACTTTTTTCATGTCAGTCTATGCTTTTTAGATAGCATAACATTCCAAAAAATTGTATAGTCATTTCCTTTGCTCTGAAATAACTAAAAGCACATGAACCTGTTATGTGGCAACACACTAAATTAATGGTGAACATACAAAAGTCCAGAAAAGAATTAATCTAAATATCAGAAATGCATATTGTTCATATATGCTACATAAAAGTGATAGCATATAATATTCAAGTCACGCTGCTTTTGACATTTATATAGCTCACAGGCAACTGTAAAAGTGCGTGTTCATATCTAAAGCTTCTATTACTTGCTGAGACTATGACTATACCCTTTGCTGAAATAATCTGTATGGTTAGCCAAGTATGGCTTCAAAAATGGGATTAAATCAAATCTGACATTTTGTCTACAACAATAAGTGCCATTTTGTTTTTGCCTTTGATTGGAACACATGAACTTAAGTCTCCTAAGCCTGTGAAACTGAAAGATTTGAAATGTTAAAAAACAATAAGTTATGCATAGCAGGGCTTTTCTATCACACAAAACCATTGCAATTTAACAAAGAACACTTTCCTCTTTACAGGAAGGCCACTCATTATCTGGAAACAGGATTCTGTATGATTAAAGCCTTAGATTTGCAATTCCTGCACAGCAAATGCTATTACTTGTGGGGAAAGCCTATGTGCAACACTTGGAGATGTTTGTGAAGTGTGAATACACTGTGTGCTTCCCACATGATTGCCATCATCACTTTCACAGCTAGGGAACAGGCAAATCTAACCAGCATGTTGTACCTGCCTGACACATAAAGTGTAAAAATAGGAAGAAAATAATAAAAAAGATCTGACAACCTTAATTGACTACCACGATTATAGATGAGGCACAGGGATTCAAAAGCAGATTTTAAGAGCTAAGTATACATAGTTCTCTGTCTGGATAGATGAAACTGTCAGTTTTGCTTTCTCCTAAGTGCTTACCTCTAAAAAAGTCCCTCGAACTCTTTTAATCAGAGGGTCTTATCAAAAGGTTAGCTAAATGAAATTCTTGCTAGTTCAAAAGCACTGATTATTGTGGGAATATGTTCGTTGCATTGTTTAAAAATAGGCAATGGCAGCAGGAAGAAAGAGGCCATAAGAATTAGATGCAAGGAAGGAATTCATTTGGATTATTGTAATGTAAAGGTTATTTCAAAAAATGGTAAAAAAACATGTTTTTTTGAATGTCGCAAAAGCCTATTGAGAAGAATCCTGTACTGACATGAATCTTTGTAGTTTGGGATTTATTTTGTGCTAAATTCAAATGGCATTATTCTGCATGCAGAAATATTAATCCTTGCATAGAAAAATGTAATTTGGGATTAGTTCTGCATAAAATTCACACACAGTTGATTTGCATAGAAAAATATTATTTTCTGTAAAAACCTGATATTTCTACATTGAAATATTATTTTCCATGCATAAAATGTTTTCTATGGAAAACAGCCATGTGTGAGATTTTTGCAGAACAAATTCCCAATTACGGCATTTTTCTGAACATAAAACAACATTTTTTTGTGGTGGAATTTAAATTTTTGTGCTGAAATATTATTTTCTATGGACAAAATGCTTCTTCCTGTGATGAAACAGCCATGGGATAATTTTACACAGAATAGGTCCCAAATTGTTACTAGCCTTTGAAAACTATTTGGTTTTCAAAGACTTTTGTGCAGCAGGAATAAAATTGTTGAAATTACTCATTGCAACCTTCAAGAAGAAACTTAAGCTGAATCTGCATGGCAGAAAAACAAATATCCAGTTTGACATTATTTTAACTGCCATGGCTCAACGCCATGGAATTTTGGAAACTGTAGCTTTGTGAGACATTTAGCCTTCTCTGTCAGAGAGCCCTGGTGCCACAACAAACTACAATTCCCAGAATTTGATAGTATTGAGCTAGGGAGGTTAGTGGTGCCAAATTGGATTATTTCTGCAGTGTGGATGCAGCCTTAGTAAAGAATTGGCATCTTTGATGAGGGAGATTATCGCAATGATAATAAAACCCGCTTACTTGAGCTGGCTTAAAATTTAAAATGGGTGGCATCCTGATGTTATCAGAAGGATTTAGCCACCAAAATTGCTGGGCGGGTCCATCCCCACTCGCAGAGGTGCTCAGTGCACCTCTTTTCGAATCCAGAAGTTTTCTGGTTTAAGGAATGGCCGCCAGAACAGCCATGGAGCAGGGATGGACCCGGGATGGATCTGGGTGGCAATTTTGGCAGCTAAATCCTTCTGATAACATCAGGATGCCACCTGTTTTAAGCCAGCTCAGATAAGCTAGTTTTAAATCATGTGACAGACAGATGTTTTCAGTGTGGTGTAGTGTGCTTTTATCTTTTAAATCATGTTTTCAATGAGCTTTAAATTGTTTAAAAGATGTGTTTAATAGAATTGTTAGTTCAATTTTTTTTTAAAAAAACTTTTTTGTTATATGATTTTAGCTGAATTTTGTTTAAAATTGTTATTATCACAGTAACTGCACCCCGCACTTTCCCATTGGCTGGCCAAGAGTTGTATTACTTTTAGAGCTGCCTCCTTCACTCCCTCCCACCTTTGTACAATATGCCATGATCAAAATTGTTGCTCCTACTACACATGCACAGTTAGATATAAAAATGCTGAAGCTATGAATTTGTTATGTTGACAATCTCTTTACTTTTTATCTAGCTTCCCTGCAAGTGGTGTACTGACTGTTCTTGCCACATAACCAAATTGTTATAATTAACGTCCACTTTTTCTTTCTTTTTCTTTTTTTCATTTTTATCTTTGTTTTATCATTAAAATATATATAATACACAAATACAAAAATATAAACATATAAACTCCCTATACCCACATCAACATATATCTAAGACATACAACTCCATGGAAACTTCCTGAGTTCTGTCTAGGTTAGTTCAACATATCTTATATCCATCTCTTCCACTTATAAATACAGTCTTTTATATTTAAATTATAATTAAATCCAATCTTTTCTAACTAAATTATCATTATTCTAAGGCTTCTTCTCCTTATCTTAATACAGTGAAAATAGATTGTCATATTTCATTTACATAATTATACATTATACTTAACTTATTACTTTCAGAGAAACAAAGAAAATCTTAATATCCAGATTTTACCTTATAGTTGTATCACCATTGTTCCGTAATTATTTTCTTTCAAAAAAGGTATTAAAAGCTCCCATTCTTTTTTTGTTTTTGTTTTTACCATGGTTTTCCTCTCAATAATGCTGTAAGCTTATCTGCCACCATACAGGACCTTTGCAGACTGCTAGAAATAGTGCAAATTGAGTCCACTTTAACTGCCCTGGCAAAAGGCCTAAGCAGACTACCAGAAATAGTGCACATTAAATTGAGGCACTGCCCTGGCTCAGTGCTAGGGAATCATGGGAATTGTATTTTTCTGAAACATTGAGCCTTCTCTGTCAGAGAGCTCTGGTGCCACCATAAACTACAGTTCCCATGATTCCTTAGCACTGAGTCAGGGAAGTTAAAGTGGCCTCAAGCTGTATTATTTCTGGCAGTCTGCAAAGGCCTACAGTCTAACAATAACCATTCCTTAATCTCTGGACTCTCTCTTCTTTTCCATTTGGCCACGTATACCATTCTGGCAACTGTTGCCATATAGAATAACAGTTTATAATGTCTTTTTTCTAATATTTCATTTGAGTGCATCCCCAACAGATAGTATTTTAGACCCATATTTTCGTTGGAAGACAAAATTTGAGTGACTGATTTTTGTATTTCTATCCAATATTATTTGGCATTTTACAATGCCACCACCTACGTATAAAGGTGCCCAATTCTTCCTGGCATTCCCATCACTTGTTGCTTGTGCCCATCTGCATCTTGGCAAGTTTGACCAATGTTAAATACAAATGATGTTGCATTTTTTTGGAAATTTTCTCTAAGGTCATAACTTAAAGTGTATTTTATTCTGTTTTTCCAAGATTTTCCCCATTGGTTCAGATTTATGTGCTGTTTAAGATCAATAATCCATTTTATCATGTTTTCCTTGATAGTTTCTTCCTCCAAGCCCAGTTTTAATAAAAGAGCATAGAATTGGGATATTTTAGATTTATTTTTATTTACTAGAATCTTTTCAAATTCTAAATAAGTCTACTTTCCCAACGCCTTTAGTGTTTTTATCCTGAATAAATCTTTCTCCGAGCTGTCTGTGGAGAAACCATCCACACTGATAGCCTTTCATCTTTAATTCTTCTTCTGTCTTAACTTTTATTTCACCTTTATAAGTTCTCCATCTGTTTTACTTAAACTTTCCCTTTTAAAAAGCACTTCACTTGTGGAGACCCGTAATGGAATATTCTCACACAGGGTTTCTTTATATTTTAACCACCCCGTATTAGAGATTTTTGTATAAAATGGTTTTCAAAATCTCTTTGTACTTTTAGTTTCTCATAAAACAAATATGCATGAAATCCATATCTCAAAGCCATCCCTTCCAATAATAACTTTGTATTTACCAAATAAATCCAGTTTAATAACCATTCAAAGCAACATGTTTCATAATATATTTTTAGATTGGGCAGAGCCAATCCACCTCTCTGAACTGTGTTATGTAAAGTCTTGATTTTTACTCTAGATCTTTTCCCATTCTATACAAACTCTGAAAGATCTTACTGTGATGGGGGAAGGGGATAAAATGTTGTATAAAATGCATAATGATGTGTGCATCATTTTTTTTTTAATTTTCTCTGTTCATCCAAGTCAGTGAACTGGGAAAATAAACTTAAGCGTTTTGAAAAAAATAATAAAATAAAATAAAATTGTTGCTAGCAACCTCGAGTAATGTACTAGGAGCAAGGTGGGATATAAATGAAATGGATTAAATAAATAAATATTGGAGGAAAAAGGCTGTTCAGAGTTGGAAGCTTTTAGCTGTCATGTTGCCACTACTGTGCAGCCCATGAGAAAATGTAACCTTTTACATAGTGTCCCAGCAGGATTGAGGCCACTAAAAGACAATGATAAACATTGTAAATATATTTTCCTTGGTCCATTTAAAGGAAAGCTGTAGAAATTATCATCATATTGTAGAACATCAATTGTTTGTGGGAAATGTCTGATTTCCACAGGGCTTGGGAAAATTTTTCTTTTGAACTACAGTGGCAACGCTGGCAGAGGGATTCAGGGAGTTTTACTCCAAAATGTAATGTCTTCAAGCTCTGGAATTTTTCTAAGTTCTTTGAAGATTTGTTTGAAGACATTTGCTCCTTTTGAAATGTTTGTATCCTAGTTAACTGCATGAAATTCATGCCCATTCCCTGTCTGAAACAAAGCTTTGTGCTTCAACAGTGAAGATATTTTATCCAAGGCAAGTAAGGGGAGATGCGTTCACTTACTTTAAAAAGGCCTAAAAGTCTGCTTATTACATCATTATCATCATCATCATCATCTTTGTTTATGCCCCTCCTTGGGACTAAATAAATGGCTCAATACTTGTCAGTGTATTTAAATTATATAATTGTTTAAAAAAGTAATTTCAGAAATAATTGTTTAAAAAAAATGATAATTACTAGGCCAGCCTGCTTGCTGTGGGGAGGGGAGCCACCAGGCTGTGCTTGTCCTCTCAGCCCTGGTGTTCCCTCGGTGGACATGAGGATGGGCTGTGGAGGCCCAGATTGGCTCACAGGACCAGGGAGGACAGTACTTCTGGCCCAGGGCTGGAACTACAACTCCCGGTGTGCATTGGGTGCAGAAGTGCGGTTCCATCAGTCAGCGCTGGGGGATTCCAGCAGTAGGATTAGTTGGGAAGGCTGGAAGAGGAGGGACTTCTCGGCCTGTAGGCTGGTGATTGGTGGATGGGCCTATTTAAGACCACATTGCATGGGTGGATGGCATCATTTCAGCTCCAATCCTCCCTCCCTCTATTTAGGTTAAGGGATGTGCTGTCACAACTTTCCAGGGAGGTCTCAGATCTGGTGGGCATGGTTTCCTGTGGTGTGGAGCACTGGATTAGGAGTCCATCAGGGACCCGAGGGTGCTGACAGTGTTGTGGTGTTGCCATTGCTGGGGCAACATCGGATCAGCATCCCTCAGTGACAAGGGGTAGAGATGTGAACTTGCGATCAGCTGGTTACCTGAGATGTGAACATATGATCAACCGGTTTCCCCTTTGTCATCCTGAAGCTTGGCTGTGATGAGGCAAATTGGTTAAGCGATCAACAAGGGGTTGGTCGATGCCAGATCCAGACCTCATGCATTTTGGGCTAACCCTACCTCTCAGCTAAAGTTGTGGCCTTTTAAATTCCAATTGGGTGTATTGTGGTTATTCATTGTGGCACCTCCCTTTCCATGGCAAGAGGCAATGATTTGTTATGAATAAATGTTAAAGAATAGGAAAAAATAGAGTATACATCCCTAGATGTCTGTTGAAATCTCATTCAAACTGTTGCGAGTTTTTCAAGTTGCTCCCTATGAATCTGAGACTCATATGGTGAATTTAAGATGATCTGATGTATCCTTTTCCTGTAATAGGTCAATCCCAATCCCAATAATAACATATAGCAGGAACAATATTCTTAATACATATTAGTTATCTGTCTCCTAAATATATCCAAATTGATATACAAAAGAAACCATGTGGATAGTATTGAAACAGTGTTTAAATACAAGTCTTGAAAAGGTGGGAGAGAATGAGAAAATGTACAACCATTTGAAATTGAAATATTTGTTTTCCCTGTTTGTAAAGCATGTGCTTGAAACATTAATCACTAACATCCCGTTTATACATTACTGAGCTATACAAAATATACGTACATAATTTTATTCTACCCACGTGGGCTTTCAGATTGCATATAAATGTTCTTCCCCCAAAAAACTGTTCAAATAGATGTGCTATGGGGGGTAGACTTGCCTGCTCAACCATTTATTACTAACAGTATAAAAATTACTATAAAAATGCTGGTCAAAAAGACATTTATAATAGGAAAATTGTTCTCCATTTAGTACTTCATTTTGCAGAGGAAATAATTTTTCAGCCACAATCTTGAAGCTTGAGAGAAGTGTTAAAAGGTGTTGTATGCATCCAAATAGATTTTACTTTCAGCTCGACTCAAGGGTAGTTAACAACAACAACAAAAGTGAGATAATCTGGCCACATATGTCCCCTTGGTGACACTTATGTCACATTTAAGTTAAAAGACTTAGTTGTAACTGAAATCAAAATATTAACTTTTGCCTTGTAATAATGGAAGCCAGATCCATCCTTTAAACTGAACTTGACCCTTCCTCAAATATTCCTCCATCACATTGGCTGATGTTTCTGGCAACAGAGCATTCAGTCAGTTCTAATGTTACAACTTCTTTATAAAGTGTGACCTTAAACACAAATGTAGACTAACAGTTATGATATAAACTGATAGAAGATTAATGATGATAGAATGATGATGATAATATTTATTTATATCCTGCCTTTCTCCCAATATTCAAGGCTCTGAATAACAAATTTAAAATAGTACAATTTAAAAACAATACAAAAGCATTTAAAAAGTATAAATATGAAATTTAAAAAACAGTTAAACAATTTAAAAAGTTATAACAATTATCCATTAAAGCAGTAAAGGTTATTTAAAAACAATATATAAACCTTACTGTGACTTGCAAAGCATTTAAAAGCCAAATCCTCATCAGTTTAAAAAGCCTGATGGGACAGAAATGTTTTTACCTGCCATCAAAAGGAGAGTAGGGATAGAGCCATCCTGTCCAATCTAGGGAGGGAGTTCCAGAGCCTGGGAGCAGCCACCTAGAACAGGGGTAGGCAACCTTTCCCCTTTAAGGGCTGAGGGACTTCAGCTCCCAGAATCCCAGGAGCTATTGGCCAACATGGGACTATTGGCCAACATGGCTGAGGCTTCTGGGAGCTGAAGTCCCTCGGCCCTTAAAGGGGAAAGGTTGCCTACCCCTGACCTAGAAGGTCCTCTCCCTTCTTTCCATGAAACAAGCCTGAGTAGGTGGTGTGACAGAAAGAAGGCCTTTTCCAGATAATCTCAGCACTCCAATAGGTTCATAAAGCGAGATATGTTCCTTCAAATAACCTGGACCCAAGCCATATAGGTGGAAACCAAAACTTTGAATTGTGCCAGGAAATGGACCAGCAGCCAATGATGCTGTTGTAACAAGGGAGTTGTGTGCTCCCTGTAGTCAGCTCCAGCTGCAGCTTCTTGGGACAGCTGAAGTAAGTACTTTTCAAAGTCATCCCCATGTACAGCATATTATAGTAATTTAAATGGGATCTAAAGAAGTCATGTACCACCATCAACAGATCTGATTTTTCCAGGAATGGGCACAGTTGGCACACTAGCTTTAACTAATGCAAAAGGACTATTGGTCACTACCAAAACCTGGGCCTCCAGGCTCACTGCTGAATCCAGGAGTACCCCCAAACTACAAACTTGAGTTTCAGGGAGAGTGTAACCCCATCTAACACAGGCTGAATCCTTATTTCCAGATCTGTCTTTTGACTGACCAGGAGCATCTCTGTCTTGTCTAGATTGAGCTTCAATTTGTTTGCCCTCAGCCATTTCATTATAGCTGCTAGACACCAGTTTAGGACAGGAACAGCTTTCTGCGAATTCAGTAGAAAGGAGTATCATCAGTGTACTGGTGACACCTTACTCCAACACTCCAAATAATCTCTCCCAGCAGTTTCATATGGATGTTAAAACACATAGGGACAAGACTTAATCCTGAGGGGACCACACAGGCCAATGGATGGACAAAGGTCTAGTGCATATATGTAGTGGCTCTAATCTTTCCAAGGATCCTCAGGCTACATAAACTGAAAAGTATACATCAATAATGGACAAGCATGAACCAAGGTTACATACACTGGAACTGGATCAACTCTGGGGTCTAAGTCAGAATGAATCCAACTGATTTTATCTGCAAAATGGTAGGCTAATTCTTTGTAGTGAGTTGTTGAGTGGCTTACATTCTCCTCCAGACCAGATTGTAAGATCTGACCATTCAAAAGAATGCAGCTATATGGTTCTGTGCAGCTGCAAAGCCTTTTTGCTGCCTTTATTGCCCCACCATAGGCCTTCAGGTAGATTTTACTCCAGCACCACTCCTGAGACAACCTTGGCTAGCTTATGAAGGGATACTGTTCAGCAATATGATAGGCAGAACAATAGAATCCCTAATCTATCCCAGCTTTGTTGTTGTTGTCAACTGCCTATCGACTCATGGTAACCCTATGGATGAGACATCTCCAAGACCCTCTGTCCTCCACTGCTCTGCTTAATTCTTGCAGCTCCATACCCATGATCTCCTTAATAGAATCCATCCATCTGGCATGTGGCCTTCCTCTCTTCCTACTTTCCCCCACCTTCCCCAGCATTATTCTCTTTCCCAATGAGTTCCTCCTTCTCATGATGTATCCAAAGTACAACAGTCTCAGTTTAGTCATCTTGGCTTCCTGGGAGGTTTCCAGCTTGATCTGCTCTAGGAAGCATTTGTTTGTCCTTTTGGCTGTCCATGGGATCCTCAGCACTCTTCTCCAGAAACACATCTCAAATGAAGTGATTTTCTTCCTATCATCTTTCTTCTTGACTGTCCAAGTCTATGTAATAGGGAACACGACAGCTTGTATGATTCTAACTTTTGTGCTGAGTTGTATATCTTTGAATTTTAGAATGTTTTCTAGTTATTTCATAGCCACATTCCCAATTCTTAATCTTCTTCTGATTTCCTGACTGCAGTCCTCATTTCTATCAATATTTGATCCTAGGTATGGGAATTTTTTTACTATTTCTACTTTTTCATTGTCTACGTTGAACTTGTGAAAGTCCTCGGTGCTCATTATTTTTGTTTTCTTTATGTTCAACATTAAATCTGCCTTTGCACTTTCTTCTTTGTTCTTCCTTAATAGGTGTTCCAGGTCTTTGAGGTTTTCTGCTAGTACTATGGTGTCATCTGCATATCTTAGATTGCTGATACTCCTCCCTCCTATTTTCACTCCTACGTCTTCTGTGTCCAAGCTTGCTTTTCTCATAATATGTTCTGCATACAAGTTGAACAGATAGGGTGAAAGGATGCAGCCTTGTCTGACTCCTTTGCCAATTGGGAACCATTCTGTTTCTCCATGTTCTGTTCTGACAGTAGCATCTTG
This sequence comes from Phrynosoma blainvillii, assembly GCA_026167975.1. NCBI lineage: Eukaryota > Metazoa > Chordata > Lepidosauria > Squamata > Phrynosomatidae > Phrynosoma > Phrynosoma blainvillii. The sequence continues at coordinate 44,217,608 of JANUYF010000004.1, read as the reverse complement.
TCCTGAGTACAGATTCCTCATCAGGACTATCAGATGTGTAGGCACTTCCATGTCTTTCAGGGCATTCCACAGCCTTTCATGATCTAAGCAGTGAAAGGCTTTGCTATAGTCTATAAAGCACATGCTGATTTTCTTTTGGTATTCTTTAATGCGCTCATTTTTGTGAGTTTGGTCTTATATTTCCTTTTTCTAACTTTCTTAATCATCATGAAACCCATGACGCACTGTGACTGCTGGCAAAATGAATGTGTAAACACATCTGGAAATACCCATTAGATTCAACAAAGAAAAAGCAATGGATGAAAGAAACCATGCACAACCAAATTAGAATTTGCAGCCTATAGATTTAGGCAGTAGATTTTCAAATGAAATCTATGGTTGAAGAATAAAAGAGGGGAAACAAAAATCATACAAGCTTTCTGGTAGGTTAGCATATCCCAAAAAGCCACAAGCTAGTTAATGCCAAGATCTGCAAGTAAGGGGGATGAGTGTCCTCCTTAAAGAATACAGTCCTCTGTTAGTAGGTGTCCTCCATTTTCAGGTCTAAGCAAATTTAAATTTCAAGAACTATTAGGAGACGTATGGGCCATAGCATTATATATCAACATTTAGCACCCAAATGACAGCCTGTGCTATCCAATCAACATGTCCCCTGGTCATGGTTTTTAACACTATGTTGAGTTGCATTTGCTATCTATTTAAATTGGAATAACTTTCTCAACTTGTTCTAGGTTTACAAACTAATGTAAGAAACAATAGTGCAAATCTATGTCCACTTTGTCCTCATTTTTAATGATATATCCTCTCTTTTTTGGCATTGAGTAAGTGGCCATTCTATTTGCATGGTAAATAAATGGAAGCTTCCCTTGCCTTTCAGTAAAAGATAACAGTTGTTTTAGATGATTAAATTTCACTAAGTTTTCAAAATGTAATTAAATACAAGAAAGTTGGGTATATAAATTAAGATGAGCACTCATGCACATCAGCATTTGCTAATATACAGTAGTTTTACGGATTAACTCATCTGCTGATTTCTCTGTTAACTGAACTGAAACTGTTTAATTAAAATAATATCCACTATCTTTCAGAGCTATTATTTGCATTAGAGAAATGCTAGTTTTTTTGAAGACCATCCCATCTGTAGTACCAGCTTGGTAATTTTGACTGTTAGTTTGTAAATTAATTCTTCATTCCCTTGATTTACTTAGCATCAGTAAAGTTTTCTAAAAATAAATTTCTGGTGAAAGAAGTGGAAAATATTGTCCTTGATCCTTGGCAAGATCAGAAATGGGGAAAGTTTTCTTTTTTTACTAGAACTAGAATCCTCTAGTCAACATGACCTTTCTTGCATGAACCTTTTGAATGATCCTGTCTATAATGTTGCTGTTACTGGTGCTGAAGCAACAACATTTCTCCCTGACAAGTCAAGAAGGGGGGAGGGAAGAAAGAAAAAATATCTAAGGCTCATTCTCAATTTTCCAGTTCTGTGGGTTAATGCACACAATAATGAGTATAATGACAGCATGCTAGATTACTTTTGAAACAACTCTTTGATGCCACTTTCTAGGGAAATTATGGGTTTCTTATCCAGAAGATGCTTGCTGTAGTTTTCACAGACACGAGTGGAATCAAACTAACAAGCATAGAGGCTGTAATCTTTATGCTCTGAGAAAAGGCTGTTTGAAATCTCTCTTCACCTGATAAAGTGAAATGGCTGCAAATTGGTCTGTCATACTTTTATACCTGCAAAATGTACTTGGCTGCTAGGCCCATTGCTTGAGCAAGTTTAATCTGCATGGAGAACATTGAGTCCATAACAACATCCAAAGTACCTAAGGATAACTTCACTGAACATCTGACCAAAGGTAAGATGTGTCACATAACACATTTAATCAGTAGCCATTTAAATATTTATAAACTATCTTACTACTCTAATGGAGTTCCTATACTGATGAATAAAACAAATTAGTTTTTTTAAAAAAATATTTTAATCTCAAGATCAACCTCTATAGTAATAGTAAAAATGGTTAAAATAGAATAGAATACAAATGTTTTTGCCATTCATCTGCAACCAAGCAGAGATGGGGCAACTCTGACCTCCCTTGGGATAGAACTCTACAGTTAGGGTGCTGCCCTAGAAAAGGCCTTGTTTCTTGTTTCCCCTAAACTCTTGGTAGTTAGATATACAACAGAATTTCAGAAGTAGATTGTAACCTATGGTCAAGTTTGTACAGAAAGAAGTGGTCTTTCAGATGTTCCAGCCACAACCATTCAGGTCTTTAAAGTCTTTAAGAGTAAGAACCAGCATTCTGAATTAGGCCCAGGAAAAAATAAGAAGCTGGTGCAATTGATGCAAGATCAGTGTAAAAAGATCTTTCAGACCTTTTTCCAAACTGAACTTTCCAATATATGTTGAAAATGTCTAGCAAGATACAACATGTAAAACTGTTTTGTTTGCCCTTTGTCACATGACCTAGTTTCTTTAATTTAATATGGCAGAAAACAGTAACTGTAGCAATTATGTGTGCCCCTACAATTATTTCTAGAATAATTTTAAATAGTTAAAAAACAGGACACCATTAATTGTTTGAAAGCAAAATAAAAGCTGAGAAGTTTCAGGAGATTAATTCATCTAAATTAGGTGAGGATAGCATCACCATTTATCAAATTCTGACCTCCATGCAAAGTCAAAACTAGCTTTAATGTTAATGAGGATTTTTCCTGAATATTAAAGGAAAGATTATACTTTGATCTCTGTTAAAAGATTATGCCTATTTTGGGAAGAAAATGAAGGTGACAGGATGATTCTCTTCATATGTTCATGAATATATGGGAGGGAAGGACATTACATCCATTAACCACACAGCCCTGCAGGATGACTCACATGCTGGCCATCTGTGGTGGCAGTTGACTTCCTTTTTAACAAGAAGTAAATCTTCTCTAGATTTTAGTCTGATCTGGAGAAGCAAGGAAATGAACCCAATCCTCAAATAGATTCAGCACCTTAGATAACTTCTTTAACTTTCAGACTAAACTCTAGATGCATATGCTGCACTACTTACATGGGAGTCACCAGCTATCACAACTGCCCATGGCCCTTGCATCTGTGAATATTGTGTCCTATGGAGAATGGAAAGAGGCAAGGGAAAAGGGAATCATAGAATTTATGCTAGCTTTGTATAATGGGTTCCTAATACCTATGATGTCATGTATTGGAACTCCTTCACTGGAGCAGAATCTGCAACTGAATGCATGGGTGGCTTGTGGATGGGGTTAGTCTACCAAGAAAAGTGACTATTGGAAGCAGATTCAGGGCACAGTTTTGCTCCTCTTTGTCATACAAAATATAACATGTGGTCAAGTAAAGCAAAATAGAAAATTATTTCTAGAGCCTCCAAGTACTGTAATTAGCTCCTCAAGTCTGTTCTTAAACTTGTGTTTTCAAAACACAGGCTAGGAAACAGCAAGAAATTTGATAAACATGGACATGGCAGATCTCTGAAAACTGGTAATGTTCAAAAGTAAGGGTGAGATTGATCTCTGTCTCCTTAAAATTCCTGACTTCTTTCTTCCACTGTTTGTGTTTGATGTTTGCTTCTGACCATCATGCAAGTTTCAAGACAAGTAGCTGTTGCTATTTTCTGTCCTGCCAAGATTTGACAAGTATAATAAAACTATCACTAAAAGAAGCCCTTTAAAGAATGTGACTATTATTCCATATCACAGAAACAGACTAGTGGACTCAAACAAACAATATGTGCCCATCTCTCTTCTAACTCTTGAAACAAACAATGACATCCAGGCATGTAGCCAGAAATTTTGTGGCAAGAGTCCAAAAGGGATAAGGAATCGTTGCAGAAAGGTCAGAAGGTAAATATAGGTTTCATTTTTATATCTAAAAATAGATAGGCAGGAAATCCTATACTAACATTATACCAGTATTGAATATATGTTGTAGCAATACTAGCAGAACAGCTGGTGTAGTTCTTGCTCAGATTGGAATGGAGGGCAAAAATGCCCTACTTGAAAATGTATGAAAAACCATGTAAGAACACTATAGTTCCCCAGGATCGCTGCAGGATCAGGACTGTGCCATTTTGGGGGAATTGGCTCATTCTGTTCCATGAACCCAGGCTGTGATGTTGCAGGGTGAATATTTGGACAGCAGTGACAATGTGTGGAGTGGAGTGCTTAGACTTTGCTAGCAGCAAACGTATTATGTGTGTGGGAGATGACTCTGCTTCAGAGTGGTTTCTGAGGCACAAAGGAGGAGAGGGAGAGAGAGAATGTTAAAGCAACATGTGCTGGGCATGGTATTAACAGAGAACAAACAAGCTGGGAGCTATACACTGTATACATTATACAGTTATATATTGAAACATATGATCTCCCCTTCCTCGTTTTTCTGCGTGGGATGCTCTGTCCTAGCACCCTCAGTGTTGGTGGAGTTGGGTCAAGAGTCCCAAAGCAAAGGACCACTTAGGGTTCAAGTTAAAGAAGTACTAGCAGTGGATCCAAGTTCTTTGCACAGTTTGTAAAAAATTCTTACTACAAATATTTTTTGTATTACACATACTACAAATCTCAGACTATCCTTAGATTTGGCTGAAGCATTCTGGGTGCTGTAGTCTGAAAATAAAAATTTCAAGTGATGGTCACTCTTAAGTGTTGTCTTAGGCAAAGTGCTATCCTTAGAAGTTATATGTGTCTGTGCAAATGGTTACACACACCTACGCTCCCAATTGTGAGTTTCAAGTGTGTCCAACATTATTCTAAAGAGATATAGCCTTGTGCCATGCATCCTGACATCTCAGTTATACACTATACGTGGGATTTATATACTGAAGTGGTATTTGTTTTTTAGAATACTATCACAGACACCTGATTAGTTTAAGTTGTGACAATGTACCAAATAATGTCCATCTACATAGACCTCATTGTATGTGCCACATATATGAGGGTGAAGATAATGAAAATGATGACCATGATATCTGGTGCTGGTGCTGCTGCTGCTGCTACTATTACTACTACTACTATACTACTACTATACCAAATAAGCAAACAACATTTATAAGGAATAATTTTAGACATCCCATAGGAAACATAAAAAGAGGCAATGTCAAACAGGAGAAAAACATGATTATTTCATTTACAGCAGTCATACAATCCTCTGTTGTTTTTGGCTGCTCTGCTACATGCTGAGCAGTTGTGTAACTCAACCTAAGACCACTGAAATTAGGTGTCCTACTTTTAGTAGAGTGTACAAAATAGCAAAAAGTTTATTTGTCTTCTGAGGACAAATGAGGAGACTAGATAGCAATGGGTAGTTTTTAAAGAACCTTGTGTCAAGGATATTGCCTCAGCAACTTTCAAGTCCAGATTCATTCATTCATACCCTGTTCTCTGGTTCTCATAAGTTATTAATGGATTGTACTTGGCTGTAAGACATTGCTACAAACTTTTGACAGATATCACTGAAGCAACTCTACACTGAAGATATCTACAGAAGTAAATTTCCAGTGTAGAGAACAAAGATGTGGGCAACTTGATGGGGTTGTCTCCTCAAACCCTTTAGTGGTTGTATCAACTGCTAAAATTGTGACCTCAAATTCTAACTAAATTTGAATGCAACTAAAATGAAATGTCTTGCAGGATTGCATCACTGTCAAACAAACCATAGCTGTAGAGGAGATACAACATTGGCATTTGTAATACTTTTGAATGTTTGGGAAAGGCAAGGAATAAGAGAGGAATGCAGTGTAACAATTTTGATGCCTTGTAGCAGTTGTTTTGCTGTTTTTTAGTAGTTTCATCAGCATAACTTACAGAATTTGGTATTTGATGTTGGCATTCAAAAATTGTTTTGAGGAGGTGTGGCCAATGGGGCACATTCACCTCCTCTTTTTTAAAAATTCAAGACAGAGCTTCTAAAGCCTCTATTTAAAAAAATGTCTGTGTCTGAGTAAAGACTAACTTTTCTTAGAATGGAAGCAAAACCCCTGCTTCCAATCAAATGTCCAAATCTAATTAATTTTGAAATGATTCACTTAGAGCAAAACAAACCTTTATTAGGTCTACAGAGAACCAGTGTGGTGTAGTGGTTAAAGCTCTGGAGACCATGTTTCAAATCCCTGCTATGCCATGGAAACCCACTGGGTGACCTTGGGCAAGTCACACACTCTCAGAGGAAAGCAAAGAGAAGCCACCTTTGAACAAAACTTGCCAAGAAAACCTCTTGATAGGTTCACTTTAGGGTTGCGATATATTGGAAATAACTTGAAGGTACACAACAACAACAACAACTAGCTGTACATTTTATTGTTTATTGTGGTGGTAATGGTAATGATGATGATGATGGTGATGATGATGATATTTTTATCCCCCAGTTTGGGACTACATAGAAAAGTTAAAAATAAGTTAAAATAAATTAAACCACCATAAAATTGAAAGTAGTTAGAACAAGTTAAAACAACAAGGATATATATATATATCCACTGCTTATTATTGCTCAATTTCTGCAGTTGGGAATAATTTGAACAGCTTGTACTCAGAGGTCAGAGGGCCAGAATGCATAGTGCCTAGCCAGCCCCTTTGAAAAATTGTTGACTTGCAGCTCTGGCCCTAGTTTGAATTTGTGAGTTGAATCCAAAGTAAGTCATACTTACAATAAATCCACTGAAATTAATGAGACACAGTAGTCATGCCTGATTTATTTTGCCTCATTTATTTTCATGTCTTTGCTTTTCAGTGGGTTTCAACAGGTATGAACTGAACCCTTTGCTTTTCAGTGGGTTTCAATAGGTATGAACTGAACCCTGTAACTACAGAGTTGTATACAACTGATGTCCCTATGGTTATGAAAGGCCTATTGATCCAATTGTGGCTTCAGTCAGTGGAACAGGATGAAGGTATTGAAAACAATTCCTTTCCTGCAGCTATCCAGACAACCACCCACATTTTTTCCTAAGGGTTTGAAATAATTCAGAAACATTGTAGGGTTGGGCTCTTTAAAAGAAGGAAGGTCACCAGAAATCACTGTCTGTCTTTAATCCACTGAAAGAAGGCTTCCCCCAAAGAGCCTGCATTCAATGAAGGGGGAGAAACTGAATACAGATCTTGTACTCCAAAGAGTTAATTGTCTAAAAGTCTGTGGCAAGGAAATCCATGAAACTATTTTCCCAATATTTCCCTTTTTAATTTCAATTTGGGCTAATTTATTCCTAGGCACAGAAGCACAAAAAGGAAGCAAGGGTCTCTGCAGACTGGCCCAAAGGGCTGGCCTGGAGGCAAAAAATGGGGAGGAGCAGCCGCACGCCAGCTGCCCCAACTCCAGCCTGATGATGTCCTGATGCTGCACACCATTATGCATGGCGCGCAGCATCAGGACATCCTCCTGATGCAGCATCCTGACGCGTTGTGCCGGAAGGGGAGAGAAAGAGCCACGTGCTGGCTCTTAGGGTGCCCTTTTGCCTCCCCTGAAAGGAGCAGCATTTTGCCACTCTTTTCAGGGCGACAAAAGGGGGGATCAGGGCTGCAGTGTGCAGTAGCCACAGCTCCAATCCTCCACTTCCTGGAGCAGCCTAGAGCCGCCCGTCTGCAGCCCCCCTAAGACAAAGAAGCTTTACATATGTATCTTGAGTAGACTGCATAAAGGCATTGCTTCTAAATTGCAATTAGCAGTAAATTCAGTTTGGTCATCTGTGGAATGAATTGGGATAACTGCTTTTTATTCCACTGCAGATATTGATTAGCTTAACCAATGCCACCGTGTTTGCTGTCATCAATACCACCAGGCTACTGGGATCTTCTAAATTATATCTTGATACATTACAGTTGCCCAAGAATACCGGAAGGAGAAAGGCTAAAATCATCCGAGGAAGTTAAATGCCCAGCATCCCCAGAGGTATGCCTCTGGCTGTAAAAGAAACTTCCTTTATCTTCATACAGATACTGAAGAGGCAAGACTGGAGCTAAGATGCCTACTTGTCTCATTCACCCAAAAGCTTTCATTCTTCAAAATGGCTGATTTTTTTTTTTTAAAGCAGAATTGCTAACTGCTTCACTGAGGTCCAAAACCATTGCAGGAATATTGCAGTTTGAGACTGCTTTGACTGCCCTGGCTCATTGGTAGGGAATTCTAGGAGCTGTAGTTTTGTAAGACATTTAGCCTTTTCTGCCAGAGAGCACTGGTGCCACAATAAACTACAATTCTCAGGATTCTCTAGTGCTGAGCCAGGGATGTTAAAGCAGTCTCAAACTGGATTATTTCTGCAATGTGTTTTGAACCTTAGTTATTCTTGTGATCCTTTTTCATGTTGTTAGGCAACACTTTATTTTTTCAAAAGGGAACTGACCATTTTTGAATTTATCTTAGCCTTGCACTTTAATAAACATATTTAACTAAAAATTGTAATAATTGATTACAGTTTAAATCCCATTGTAGTTATTGCTAAAATAGATTCACTGGTAATTAGGATCCAATGACTCACCATTCAACAACTGATTCAATAGGATTGGTCTACGTGCAGTAGGTTTACTGTAGTCCCAAGAGTGGATTTTGTGGTTCTCCATGTATAGCTTAGAAGTTCTTCTTTTTTATGCACTGTAGCTGGCAGAAGCATGTAGCCCTTCTTCAGAGGAAACTTTGCAAATTGATCCTGTTCTTCTCCAGATATGTAAACCTGTATCTCTTAATGCATAGGAATAGTGGCAGCAATACCTCTGAAGAAAGTGTACAAAGCATGTCCAGAGGAGGGTGACCAAAATGGTGAAGGGTCTGGAAACCATGCCTTATGAGGAGAGACTTAGGGAGCTGGGTATGTTTAGCTTGGAGAAGAGAAGGTTAAGAGCTGATATGATAGCCCTGTTTAAATATTTCAAGGGGTGTCATATTGATGATGGAGCAAACTTGTTTTATGCTGCTCCAGATAATAGGACACAGAGCAATGGATCCAAATTACAGGAAAAGAGATTCCAGCCCAACATAAGGAAGAACTTCCTGACAGTAAGAGCTGTTCAACAGTGGAAGACACTCTGGACATTATCACACGGGGGCCAGTTTTGTGGTTAAAGAGATAATAAAGTGGAAATAAAGCATCCTGAAAATAAAGTGAAAATAGCACTAAATTACGCAAAAGCATTTCTCACGTAATTAGAATAAAAACAGAATTAAGTGAAAAGCGGAAAAAAAAGACATTTTTAACTTTCATACTCAAGTGAAAAAAACCCTAAATGTACTAGAAATGGGCGTGTTTTGTTTTGCTTTCCGGTGACCAGACTCCTCCTTTTCCAGGGCGGGTCCTGCATTTCATTCAACCTTCTCTCCTCTCCAGGAGGAAATGTCAAACTGTCCTCCATTTGGAGCAGGAGTAAGAAGCATGTTTTTCTATTTCTATGTGTGTGTGTTTTTTTAAAAAGCTTTTCTTGAGTCCTGTCCTCCTGGACAGTCTTCCATTGGGGTTAGGACCTCTGGTCCCCCTGATGCAGACAGAGAAGAGGGCAGCATCCCTCCTCCTTCCCTCCTTCTGTGGGCAAACCTTTTGCCAAATGAATAAGCCTGCCGCCTCTTCAGCTGTGAGGATGTCTGTGGGGTTGTCCTTTTTGCCTTGGAGAGCAGCCACTTGCTAGCCTAGGTCCTCCTGCTCTGGGATGGGCTGAGAAGCAAGGCGCCCCAAATTGGAGTCTGACTCACTGGAGGGGCCCCCCTTTCTCCCGCTTTTTGGTGTGCCTTCAAGTCGCTTCCGACTTAGGGCGACCCTAAAGTGGTGAACCTATCCTGGGGTTTTCTTGGCAAGTTGCTTCAGAAGGGGTTTGCCATTGCCATCCCTTGAGGCTGAGAGAGTGTGACCCGCCTGAGGTCACCCAGTGGGTTTCATGGCTGAGCAGGGATTCTGTCCCACTTCCCCCCAAAAATAGGGACAAAGAGCAGCTTACAAATTAAAACAACCCCCACCCAATCCTATCCATGGTGGGTTGTTGGCATGGGAAACTTTTCCCTTCCTCAGCCTCCCCCTCATCTTTTCGACTCTGCAGTCACTCTTTAGCTTGAGGGAAATGCGCCTGTTTGCTCAACTACCAGACAGGAAATTTTAGAAAGAGAAAAGCAGAGAAGCTCATGTCTGCCTGGCATGTTGTCACCCAAGCAAACCAGGAAGTAAAAGCAGCCCCACAGAACCATGGGAAAACAGGGAAAAAGCTTTAAAGGAGATTTGTTTGTGTGGATTTGAATTTCACACTACAGTGAATGCGCAATTACTTTAAAAGCATAAATGCATCTCCTCTAAACTCCTGACAAAAAAGATCTCGAATAACACCACTTTGTGACCACTTTAATGTCAGTTTCTGTGCAACGTTGTGTGAAATCATTAGGCGTAAGTGTGCTTTTTTTGGGGGGGGGGAATTTATATGGGATAACCTATAGATTTCCCCGTGTGATAACATCCTCTGTCGGAGTGTGATAGAGTCTCCTTCTTTGGAGGTCTTTAAACAGAGGCTGGATGGCCATCTGTTGGGGCTGCTTTGATTGTGTGTTCCTACATGGTAGAGAGTTGCACTCGAGGGCCTTTGGGGTTCTTCCAACTCTTATGATTCTATATCTTAGAATTTGTGCTGCCTCATAGGATTGGATAGGCAAACATATTGGTTTGTAACATTAGTATTCTACTCTTTCATTACTGTTCTATATTACCACCATGTTTTATTCTAAGAAGTCCTGGAAAGCTCAGCCATGCTCTTGTATTTGTACTTTTGGATCATATGAACTAATGTAAGCAATCTTGTTCATTTGAGCAAATATTACAAATGATGGCAGTGGATTCAAGATTGCAAAAACACTATTGGCTGAGAAGAAATACAGTTGTCTCTAACATGATAGTCAAGTAAGCATCTGTCAATTTGCAGGACAGGGGATAGCAATACCAATAAATTTTGCCAGCAGTTGCACAGTACATAATGTATTTCTTTTATTTATTTTATTTTATTTGACTTGCACTTTACTCTGAGATGGAATCCTAGGCAGATAAAGATACAAAAACAAATTGATTTTTTAAAAGGCACATGCAAAAAAACATACATACAAAGGATCATGATATTAAAACACAATTCAGCAAAATATAATATTAAAACACTCTTGAATTAGAAGCAATTTAAAAGTTCTTCTCGAGTTCTTTCAAGTCATTTCTGACTTGTGGTCACCTAATGCAATCCAGTCATGGGGTTTTCTTAGCAAGATTTGTTCAGAGGTGGGTTTTTTCCACAAGTGTTTAGAAATCCTGAAGCTGAGACTTGCGAAAGATCATCTAATCTCCCAGAGTCCTAGTCGAACATTCAAACCACACTGGCTTTACAATTTGAAACTATATCCTTTAAAAACAGCCCAGCACCAATTTGTTAAAAACTTCATTTTAAAACCTATGCTTGGCAAATTGCCAAAAGCCTGCCAAGGGGGTGCGGGAGGTTTCTATCCATCACTGGAAGGATAACAAGGAGGAGGGTAGACTTGCTTCCTTTGGAAGGGACATCTAGAACCTGGAATTTCACAGACAACTATCTAAAGAAAGACATACAAGAAACCCCTTTCCCAGACACTCAAAGCCTTATAGACTGAATATATGAAGAGTATGGTTTTGCTTGTTGTTTCATACCTGATCTTGATATGTTCAGCAGAAGTCCTCAACAGAACCCAGCACAAACGAGTGATGTACCTGTAGGCTCTGCATTAGGGATTTTTGACTATAATAGTCTACCAATAAGGGGGAAGCAATCGATATTGCCTGAGTTTCCACATTACAGTGGACAGAATAAATTACTCCACCCATGCAGCTCTGTTGTGTTATCATTTTTGATGCCTAAAAAATCAGCTTCATTTATATACCGCTTCACATCACGCTATGGAATGTCTAAGCAGTTTACAACTGTGAGCTGATTGCCCCTCAACAAGCTGGGTACTCATTTTAGCGACCTCGGAAGGATGCAGGCCTCAGTCGAGCCTCAGCCCTGGCTGGTATTGAACTCGCAACCTTGTGGTTTATGAGTGAGTGGCTGCAGTACAGGCATTTAACCACTGCGCCACCAGGGCTGATAAGGATGCCTAAGGAAAGTAGTTTCCCAGAAGTGCTCCCAAGACCATGTAGTGGCTGCAGACTCATGAGAAATTTTGGAGCACCCATGGCTGTATCTCTGTACCTGAGAGAGAACAGCAGTGGCTGCCTTTCCAAATCTTCAGTAAGTATATGAGAGAGCCAGAAGGTTGACACATGCTCTTCTATTTCATCTGCATCCAGAGGCTATCCAGGTACCCGTGTCCTTCCCAGCCACAAAATGGGACATTAGAATGTATTTTAACTATTGTATTTTAATTGCTGTGAGCCGCCCCGATTGCTTTGCAGAGGGGCGGGATAGAAATAAAATTTATTATTATTATTATTATTATTATTATTAAATGTCCAAGAGAAAGAGTTGGGGGTGGAGGAATTGTGCAAGAAAATACTGGATACCTTCTCACAAAAGAAACGTTAAAAGACATATGCACATGCAATCTCAGGTTATGCATATGCATATCACTGTCAAGATTCTGGCCACGAAGATTTTAAGTCTATAGTGTTTGCAATAGATCCATTCCTTGATCCAGGCCAGATTTATTGGCATGTTCTGGACTAGGGAAATTATCAAGACAGGGAAAGAAAACTGGGAGTAAAAGGCATACTCCCAGCATAATCACATGATGGCGCTGAAGATTTTCAGACACGTTGCACTCATCCAGGACTTATCCCATGAAGATCCAGGAATGCTCCTTAACTAAACCATTCACAGGACTTTTCCATCAATGGTTTGTTGCTGGAGCATTCCCATACCTTCATGGAATAAGTCCTGGATGAGCATGACATCATCTGAAAATCTTTAGCATGATTATGCCAGGAGTATGCCTTTTATTCCTGGCTTTCCCCCCATCTGATAATCTCCCAGGCATAGACAATCCACTGCAGGGTTTCTATTGGAAAGTTGGCCTGTTTTAGAACAATAAAATCTGAATCTTTTAAGTATCTGAAGACATATGGAGATTATTGCACTGCAATTCACAGGATAGACACAGGAGTTAACAGTCAAAGAAAGATTTTATCACACTGCCCCATAGCCAGGCAGTATGCAACCCATATTCTTGTGCAGTTTTCCAAGAACAAGATTTTCCCATCCTTGAAAAACTGTGCAAGAAGCCCAGAGAAGCGTGGCCTGCATATGGGTTGCATACTGCCTGGGTATGACACAATGCAGTAAAATCCATCTTTGACTCTTTAATCCTGCGTCTATCCCATGGATTAATTGGTAGTGCGATAATCTATCACCTCACAACTGAGAATTCAGACCTCCAAAGGCAACAAAGTTTAAACATAATGGGCATTCTAGAGAGAAAAAGATAAAGCCCTTACCCCCCCCCCCCCCAGTATCTAACAGGTCAATATTTGCCCATTTTACTTTGGTACTACAATGTCCCTTGACCTCTGTAAACTACAGACCATTTAATGTACAATTGGTTAAGGGCACTTTGGTACCATGTTAGCAAATTAAAAAAAATTGGGACAACTTCCTAGGGAAACCAATAAACATTTCTGAGCAGCATCAACCCTTAGACACATGTGAGGTACAAGCATGAATACCAGCAACAATGAGATTCTTATGACTTCAGTTAAATACCTACAATCAAAATAGCCATGATTCTAATCACCTGTCCTCAGACCTGTTAGCAGTGGGGTAATCAATCTGATGAAGGATTATCTTAAAGAATGGTAGGCTGAAGTATTTACTGAACACCAAGCTGTTTCCAAATAGACATACCTAGAAATAGATCCAGGGTGTCCAAGCTGTTGTAAGACTAGTAAGCTATTGCTCCAGCTGTTGTATGGGGAAAGGAGACCCATACAACAGCTGGAGCAATAGCTTACTAGTCTTACAAAGCCCAGGACTAGGTGCCACTAGCCAACCACCTGGCTTGGGCACACAGCAATGAATAGTGTTAGTCATGCAGGAGCTTTCAAATGAGTGGATCAAGATGCAACATTTTAAAATATCACATCCAGATAAGCAGATTGTTCAGGTTTCTGCCTTCTCTTTAAAACACTAGTATTTTAGAATAATTATTTTCTAGCTGTTTTTAGAACAATATAAACCTTCAGCTCTCAATAATCTATGCATTCCACACCTGATAGAGTGTTGAATACAAAAGTCTTAGTAAACGTTCTAAGCACACTTCCTTGCTAAAGGGAATAGCTTGTTAACAGGAATAGCTTCTAAGAGTTCTTTAATCCGATTCTAACACATATACTGACATCTTAGCTAATGGGTGAATGTTCAGGAAGACTAGTTTATGTCAAAGGTGGGGCTGAGATATAGAATCAAGGGGTGCCTGAAAATCTACAACGGTGATATATTAGTGTTAGTGATACAGTGGGACTGTACCATTTCTTTACCAGGTGATTGACTCAACAGTGTTTGACTCTATCCTATTGAAAGTCTGCTTGCCACTCAGAAAGATTTTCTGGCTCTAGTTTCTTCAAAGGATGCTTCACATGAAACTTACTAACTACATCCAGAAGGTGTATAGGTTGAAATCCCTGAGTTTTTCTTAAAAATGAGAAGAACACTTGCCACTAACCAGTATTGAAGGTTATTTCCTGTTCTATAAATGAGAATCAACAGGATAACCAATGCTGAAATCCACTTCTCAGTAAAATCCATCAAAAGATCAGAAGAAGGATCCCATTCATTCCAGGAGCTCTTCCCCCTTTTAATAATTTTTAACAATAATTTTAATAATTTTGAAATATTTTAATTCTTTTACTAAGTTTTAACTAGCAATCTCATCACAAGTAACTCTAGGACAGTCTTGTAGGGCCAAATGTATTGGAGCAGGGGTAGGCAACCTTTCCCCTTCAAGGGCCGAGGGACTTCAGCTCCCAGAATCCCAGAAGCTATTGGCCAACATGGGACTATTGGCCAACATGGCTGAGGCTTCTGGGAGCTGAAGTCCCTTGGCCCTTAAAGGGGAAAGGTTGCCTACCCCTGGGAGGATGGCCACTGTTGTCCTACCCAATGTCTCGAATCTGGTATAATCCATGCATATGGGGAATGGAGAGGAATGAGCAAGACTATGAAACTTACCAAGGGAGGCTGTTTGCCACTCCTCATTGTCCTTCCACCAATGGGTCGGTGGTGGTTAGAGGGCTCCATGTCAGGGATGTAGTAAGCTTTTATTTTATTTCAAAATTTAAAGGCATTCTGAAAGATGCTGCACTTCCTTCACGGGTGGCTAGGATTTAGCATTTTCAATTGCTTCTTTAAAATCAGGAATAAAACCTGGAGAGACTTTACTGTATCTCTCATGAGCAACCCACCAACCACCACTGCAGCAGACAAGGACCTTTTTCATTCAGGTGGTATTTCAACAACTGACTGCTGAGGAAGGGGCTTGTAATGAGTGAGTGCTGTACTTATTACTGTTATGCTTTTACATTGCTTTTTAACTCATTGTGCCTTAATATTAATTATAATGAACTTGATTGTGGTATTAATACTCTAATGGATCCTGTTTTTATTTATATCTGTTTTCAATCTATGTGTAAGCTGCCTTGTTTTGGCAACATATAAATGAAATAACTGAAGAAATGCCAATGATCACATCAAAAAATTCTGAAGACTAATGGAATTAGAAACAGAACTCTACAACATGAAGTCGTAGGCTTTCATGGCCAGCATCCATAGTTTTTTGTGGGAACATGGCCACACAGCCCGAAAAACCCACAAAAAACTAAGAACTCTACAACATTTCTTACATTTATGTTTGCTAACAAGCTTTGGCTTATCTCTGTTCCTAGTACAGTCTTCTTTCAGTATGTCTATCCTCAGCTTTGACCATTTTTGCCTCCTGAAATCTCTGCCACATTGTGTCAGCTGAAAATGTCAGCTGGTCTGGCTTAAAAGACTGATTCATTCTTTGAATTCTGAGCTGCTTCTGTTTTACTACACCTTCCCCAAATACAAGCTTGTGATTTAAAAATATCTGCTGCATGTCCAAAGTCCAAAGTGTCTCTAATATAACATCTTCAGCCCTCTGGGAATAAGTTCTACTGAGGTGGCTAAATGTTTAGTGACATACACACAGAGACCAGGGAATGTGAAAGGTTTCTATTTCTGTTCAAGTTCTTCCTTTTCCTCCAGCTCTTACTCCCTCTCCTTCAGTGAAAAAAAATATAGAGATATTTTATTCTTTGTTGGGTGATGGGTGGGAAGCAAACACTTAGGAGATCCTGCTTCCAAGCAATTAAAAAGGGGAAAAAATTCCAGCAGAGAAAAGAAGACACAAATCCAATGATATGCTTTCCCATCTCCCAGGCATGTCTGTACTCCAGTTCACTGCTTTCTGAATCTGTTTTTCATTTTTAAAGAACTTGTTAGGGAAATATTGTGTGTCTTGTGCTCCATGAAATACAAAGTTAGTGCCATAATTTATGACTTTGGTGTGCTAAACCTTCTTAGTCAGCATACAGCTAGCAAAACTTCCCCTATTCCATAGAAGTGTGTGCCTTTGGGATCACTAAAATAAAAGCATATGAATCCTTGGTTATCAGTCTGTTTCTAAGCATAATTCAAAGTACTGGTTATGCCTATACAGCTTTCAAGGGAGTGGGTCCAGGTTATCTGAAGGGCCATATCTGCCCATGTAAGCAATAAGATCTTTAGGGGAGGCATTTTTTTTATTCTCAGTACTCCCACATGCATGTTTAGTGTGAATGTAGGGGAAAGGCTTATCACTGGCTTTTCCAAGGCTCTGGAATTCCTTTCTGAGTGAAATCAAATTGGTCCATCCTCCTGACTGTCTTTTTATCAATAGGTGAAGACACCTTATTCAATAGATTTTGAGAAATAGATCATTTTTATTCGTGTGCTGTCTTTGTTTTTAAATGCTTTAATTCTATAGACAATTTAATGGCATTTTAAGCAAAACTTTGGTATGATTTCATTTAACACATATTTTTATGCCTAATTTTTTTATCTTGTAAGCCACTGTAAGTGCCGGGTTTAGGGGAAAGGTGGGATATAAAGAAACCAATACAATGCAACAAAAGAGAAAATATTTGCCTTTTTTAGTTTTCATTTTCATTTAACCAAAGAAGATACATTAAAAGAAATATGCAAATGAATGAAATTACTATTTTCATTTTTTAAAAAATAATAATCATATTTGTATATCATTTTTAAATGTATGTTTTAAATAGACATTCAATGAGATAACCTCCCCTTAAAGTCTATTGCTGTTGTGGTTGTTTTTGCTATCTGTGTTACATAAAAAATAAGAAGAAGCAGATATCCAGAACATTTGTTCGAGCTTAGAATTCAGGGATATCAGACTATTTCAATCTTTTTCATAACGATTCTTCTGCATTGTGTTTCCAGATGACAGCAAACCTGACCTACAATGATGTGTTGATCTGGAACTATAACAGCAAACAGATTCCCCAAGGAGACGAGGAGGCACTTTTGTTTGATAGAGGAGAAAAAGCTCAGGCTGACACTGTCAGCATTTCACTTTGTTATTTCAGAATGCGATAAGCCCATTCATGGAAGGAGACACAAATCACTGGAACTTTTTCTTCTGTTTGCTTCTCATATTAGCTTGAACATAGTTGGCCAGGGGAAAGAAAGGAAAATGTCAAAGGAGTTAAAAGATTTGGTGTGATGAATGTAGCTGTAACAACAACAACAACAAAAGGATGTTGTCATAGGGATCCATGGCTTGGATCCTAAGTTTCCCCTCTGTTCACTAAAAAGGTCCCTGCTTACAGAGAGATGAGTGAATGGGTGCCAATTGGAGACAAAGCAATATGGCTATTCCTAATCATAGGTAGGACTACTTGTTTATATGTATATAGCATGCCAAATGTAAGAGATCTTACTCAAACATAGGTTGTGCATAGTGTTCTTTCTTTCTCTCTGGGAATGATGGCCCTGGAGCATAATCATGGTCAACCCAATGAGAATAAGAGAAGTAGGTATTAATAGGTTTACAAGTATTTATGCCCTGCTAGTACAAGGAGTTATGGACTTTGGGTGGTAACACTTCCAGGGTGCAGTTGGTTTTCAGGCTGAACATTTTAGTGCTACACCCTTATTACCTGGTAAATTTCTTGGAGGGTGGATGTTAACAGGAGGATGGATGTTTAAAAATGAAATAATGGACTTGTTAGTTAAGAACTGTGCAGACACATGCTTTATCTCAGAGGTAGGCAACCTGTCCCTTTAAAGGGCCGAGGGACTTCAGCTCCCAGAAGCCTCAGCCATGTTGGCCAATAGTCCCATGTTGGCCAATAGCTCCTGGGATTCTGGGAGCTGAAGTCCCTCGGCCCTTAAAGGGGACAGGTTGCCTACCCCTGCTTTATCTAATTGATACTCGGCATGGGCATGGGATATGACATCATGTGAAATATCAGGAGGGAAAAAAAATCATAGAATCATAGAGTTGGAAGAGACCACAAGGGCCATCCAGTTCAACCCCCCACCATTCAGGAACTCAAAATCAAAGCATCCCCGACAGATTGCCATCCAGCCTCTGTTTAAAGACCTCCAAAGAAGGAGACTCCACCACTCTCTGAGGGAGTGTGTTCCACTATCAAAAAGCTCTCACTGTGAGGAAGTACCTCCTAATGTTGAGGATGTTGGTTTCTAAGTCAGGAGGCTGGCAGTAAGATTAACTATTTCAGGAGCCTTTCTATTCATTCAACGTGCTTTGTCAATTCCCATTTATTTCAACAAAGAGATATAGAGATATATTTGTTCAATGCACTAAGTTTTGCAGCTGAAAAGAAATTTAAGTGGAGGGCAATCCTCTTCAGTAGGCTTATTTTCAAGTTAAATCTTTGTAGCTTTATGTCTGTAGATGTTGAGGGAAGGAGGGATCCAAAAAGAATTTAGTTTTGGAGACATTATTGGGGATCATATTACAGTGGTTGGTGGTGCCAAAGACAAACCTTTAGTGTTTGGCTAAAAGTTCTTACTGCTAGTAATTGAGCCTTGGGAGAGACATTCAACCTTTTAGAATGGGAAAATGCTCATACAAAAATGGGGACACCACCAGACAATAGTGCCATGGGATAAGCAGCATAGCCATGTGGGGAAGCCTAGTGGGCTGAATGGGGACTCCAGGAGGATCCCAAGCCCTGAGATTCTCAATCTTTGATGTAGAAACTGCTTCATGAAAGCCCATGAAGTATCATCAATGCCTTTCTCTGGTGTGGTTGCAGCTCCATCTATTTTCTCTGGCATAATAGTAACACATTGCCGAGGGCATTCATGCATTCATTCATACGTTCATTCATTATATCGCAAATGGATTAATGTAACATTGTGTTGGTTGTGTTGGTTGCCCTGGGACAAAATACTAGATTATGAGACACCCCCACCTTTATTGTATCAGGTGCACTGGTTGCTAACTTGTTTCTGAGTGCAATTCAAGATATTAATTATTACCATGAAAGCCCCAAATGAGTTGGGACCAATCAATTTGATGGGCTGTCTTCTCCTATGTGAATATGCCCATTGAGAAATAATTGGAAATGTACAAGAGGGCTTTCTCTTTGTGCCCAATAAGTAGAGCTCCTCACATCAAGAGAGTATGTTAGCTTTCATTGTACAGTATTTGCATTCTGCTGACAGTGGAAGTAATTTATTTTTTAAAATAAGGTTTGATAAGAGCTTAGGTTTGAAAATTAGCCTGACAATATAAAACATTAGGAATTGAAAAATTAATTCACCATCATAAACAATAACAATTGAAATACTTTAATAAGTTGAGTTATCATGAATTTTCTCATAAAGTGTTAGTATTGGGCCAAACCATGGTATTTCAAAAGGATGGCATTGTTGATCTTAGTGGAACACATTTAATAATAATAATAATAATAATAATAATAATAATAATAATAATTTTTATTTATAACCCACCCCTCTGCGTGGCAATCAGAGCGGGGTACAACAGTTTAAAACAAAACAGAGTTAAAAATCAATCCCTCACCCCATAATCCCACCCTCCCATCCCCTTAAAATCGAATTAAACCACAGTCAAATTAAAATGCCACATTACATTAAAATTAAAATTAGTTAAAAACATACAATAACAGTAATACAGGAGTCACAGGCAACAAGATTAAAAAACTCGTCTCTTAGCTGAGAATTATTCTGGGAACGCCTGCCGAAAGAGATCCGTCTTTACTGCTTTCTTGAAAGCAGTGAGAGTAGTGATAAGACGGATCTCATCCGACAGGCCATTCCAAAGTCTGGGAGTAGTTGTGGAAAAAGTCCTCTGGGAGGTCTGAGACAGCCTAGTTTTTATTGGCTGTAACAGATTCCTCCCAGAGGACCGCAGAGCACGGGGGGGGGGGTCATATGGGGAGAGGCGGTCCCTGAGATAAGATGGACCCAAGCCATGTAGGGCTTTAAAGGTTAAAACCAACACCTTGTACTGCGCCCGGAAACTAATCGGCAGCCAGTGGAGGGATTTAAGCACGGGTGTTATGTGCTCCCTCCGTGATGTTCCTGTAATTAACCTGGCTGCCATATTCTGAACCAGTTGTAGTTTCCGAGTTAGGCACAAGGGTAGCCCCATGTAAAGTGCGTTGCAGTAATCCAGATATGAGGTTACCAGGGCATGTACCACAGTTTCCAAGTCCCTCATATCCAGATAAGGGTGCAACTGACGTATCAGCTGAAGCTGATAACAGGCACTCCTGACCGTCACATTCACCTGACTAGTCAAGTGAAGCGACGAATCAAGGAGCACCCCCAGACTGCGAACACAGTCCTTAGAGGAGAGTGTGACTCCATCCAGGACTGGAGACTGTATTCCCAGATCTGGTTTCGGGCCTGTCACTGCGAGTACCTCCGTTTTGTCAGGATTCAACTTCAATCTGTTTTTCCTCATGCAATCCATTACCGCTCTGAGACAGTCATTAAGAGGAGAGATGCCATCTGAGGTCTGAGACGATGATCTGGTCATGGAGAGATATATCTGGGTGTCATCAGCGTACTGAAGACACCGAGCTCCATGCCTCCGAATGATCTCCCCCAGCAGCTTCATATAAATATTAAATAACATCGGGGACAAGATGGCGCCCTGAGAGACGCCACAATTAAGCTCGATTTTGGATGAGCAACTGTCCCCGAGCCTCACCCTCTGAGATCTGCCAGAGAGGAAGGAACGGAACCACTGCAAAGCAGTGCCTCCAATTCCTAACTCTCTCAGGCGGTCTAAGAGGATGGCATGATCTATAGTGTCAAAGGCTGCTGAGAGGTCCAGGAGCACCAACAAGGTCACACTACCCCTGTCGATGCTCAGGTGGAGGTCATCGGTCAGAGCAACCATGGCAGTCTCCACTCCATATCCTGTCCTGAAGCCGGTTTGAAATGGGTCGAGATAATCGGTTTCATCCAAGACTGCCTGAAGTTGAGAAGCAACTGCCCTCTCGATCACCTTGCTCAAAAAAGGGAGCAAGGAGACTGGCCTGTAGTTGTTTCTATCCAGGGGATCCAGGGAAGGCTTTTTCAGGAGTGGCCTAACTGCCGCCTCCATTAAACAAGATGGTACAACGCCTTCCCTGAATGACATGTTGATTGTGTCCCGAAGGAACACCTTCAACGCACCCCCCCCCGGACGACCAGCCAGAATGGACAAGGATCGAGGGGGCAAGTCGTCTTTCTCACACTTCCAAGCAGCTTGTCCACGTCATCGGTACTCACAGATTGTAATTGATCCCGCAGGAACACCTCTCCAGGCACCAAGGCAGCAGAGGAGGCAGCGTCCAGGCTGAGGAGGACTCCAAAGCCCATTAACACCTACACCTGGGCAGCCCTCAGCAGCAATGGAGCCTGGAGGACACTGGGATAAAAGCCCACAGGAACACCTCTCCAGGCACCAAGGCAGCGGAGGAGGCAGCGTCCAGGCTGAGGAGGACTCCAAAGCCCATTAACACCTACACCTGGGCAGCCCTCAGCAGCAATGGAGCCTGGAGGACGCTAGGATAAAAGCCCGCAGGAACACCTCTCCAGGCACCAAGGCAGTGGAGAAGCAGCGTAGGCATTAATAAGAACTCTTGGTACGGGAGACTGATGACCGCTCTGCCATTTAGACTTATTTTATTTGTTCATTGTTTTATTGTTTGTTGCTGTTTTAAGTTTTGTTGTTTAATACTATTTTAAGGGGTGGGTGGGTTTTGAGATTGTATATTTTGGTGTTTTATTGATGTAAGCCGCCCCGATTGCATTTGCAGAGGGGCGGGATATAAATAAATATTATTATTATTATTATTATTATTATTATTATTATTATTAATAAAGTGCCATCAACGGAGTTCCTGAATGCCTCGTCTACTGATTCTGCCAAAACAATGCCGTCTAAGTCGGCCCTTATCCGAGAGATTTTATCTGCAAAGTGGATATTAAAGGCCTCGCAGCAGGCTGTCGTCGGGTTAAGTAGGGGGTTCGGCTCAGGGGGAACCGTCGTCAACTCCCCCACCACCCTAAACAGCTCTGCCAGGTGAGACTCTGCAGATGCAATGCGTGCAGAACAGAAAGATTTCCGTGCTGCATGCAAAGCCTCCCTATAGGAATCAAGGCGAGTTCTGTCGGATAAGAGATGAGTCTTTCGCCATTCGCACTCTAGTCATTGTCCAGCTCGCTTCATCCTCCTAAGCTCCTCGGTGTACCAGGGCTTACGATTCGAAGCGGGCTGGAAAGGACGCTTGGGAGCGATTGTGTCAATAGCCTTGGTGAGATCGGTGTTCCAAGTGTCCATTAAGGCTTCGACAGAATCACCGGCATTACCAACCATTAGACCCTCTAGGGCTTTCTGGAAACCAATTGGTTCCATTAGCCTTTTAAGGCGGACCATTCTAATAGGTCCGCCACCCCTGGGAGGGTGGATAGTAGCCTTTAGTTCTGCCCTGATCAGAAAATGATCCATCCATGACAGGGCGGAGGTGTTTTTAATCTCCGCCCATGGATATTCCTGCTCCGTACTAAAGATCACATCGAGTGTATGACCAGCACAATGTGTGGGCCCATTGACCAGCTGGGATAGGCCCATGTTAGTCATGGTATCCATGAACTCCCGAGCCACTCCACTTAAATCTTGTAAACTGGTTTTGAGTGGAATGTTGAAATCGCCCAGAACCAAAAGTCTGGGCGTTTCCAACAGCAACTCAGAAACCAGGGCAGTCAGCTCGGTCAGGGAGTCTGTTAAGCAACGGGGTGGCCGGTATACCAACAGAATCCCCAAACTATCCCTGGTCTTCAGGCTAAGGTACATACACTCGATGTGCGTCATTTTCCGGATAGGCTTTCTGATCACGGTTAAGGTGTTCCTTTAAACCAAGGCTATACCACCCCCCGCCCACTCTCCCTCACCTGCTCAATAACTGAGTACCCAGCTGGGAGAGTCTGCGCCCAGGTCGCAGAGCTGGCATCCCCCAGCCAGGTCTCAGTAAAGCATGCCAGGTCGGCTGCCTCATCCACCAAGAGATCGTGGATGATGTGTGTTTTATTTTTAACCGACCTGGCATTGCAAAGGAGCAAGTTGAGGGTCAGTGGAATGGTTGGAGCGCTCTCCAAGTTATCCTGGGAGGCAGAGCCAACTGAAGGAGAGATAGATATCAAACCTCGATCCTGTTAGGATATGGATGGGATATACAGTCAAAGGTGAAATGTAAAGATGTGTGTGTGTCTGTAATTTTCCACATGAACAGTTTTTGGGCAAAGCACAAACAACATTTAGAGAAACAAAGTGAATCAACACCAGGTGGCTAACACAGACATCAACATGTACTTTCCCAAAGATACAACTCTTGGACACAGACTTTATTATGAGAAAGTCTTGATAACAATTATACGTAAACATCGTTAGCTTGGGAAAGATTGTCACGTGGTGGAGGATGGACAGCAAGAGGCTGGGTTAGTAGACATCATACAGACATTATCCAATTAACATGAGGTTAACGCCTAAAAGGTGGAGTATGGGAAGGGCCTAGAGAATCCTTTGTCTAAAATTGTTATTGTTCAAGATGTGAACGTGTGTGGCTGGAAACAGTGGTTTTAACTGCACCAGGTTAGATCCTAATGCTTTTTGGGATTGTTAATCTTGTATGGCTGAACTGGACAAGTTCATCACAATGGATTTTACTTAGTTATCTTATTTTTTACTTTTTATATGCATTAATAAACTATGCTTTTGGACTCTACAATGTGTCTTCTTGACTGAGGAAGACAGGTTTCTGAAGAAGGGAAGCTGAGCCAGTTGATGGTAAGAGTTACAAAGTGGCTGTGGATCACAGCAGCCAGCTTGTCCTGCAGATTCTGCTGGGTGCCAAAGGGCATCACTACAACACTCATCATCCACACACTAACAGATCCCTCCTTTTGTAACATCTGTTGGCTCTGCTACCGCCATACCTCCCCCTCCCCCACACCACCTGAATGTCCGCTCCCAGATTATGGTCAGCTCCAACATACAAAGGGAGAGACGGATACCCAGCTGACTCCAATTTTTAGTTCCAGCTGCAGCTGCATGGAAAGCGAAACAGATAAGAGAGGGAGATAATTCCTCCAGGACATCCAATGGCTAGAGCGAAGCCAGCAGCGTTTGGGCCAGAAACTGGCCCAGAAATCAGTCTCCCTGCCGCTGGGGGAAGGAAGGGCTCAATGGGGCCTTTATAGGCCCAGGTGGTCCCGCCCTCCTCCTCCTCCTTGCGCCACTCACCACCACTCATGCTGGACCTGGCAGAGGCCGGAGCTTGCTGGGGCCAAGGGCAAGCCCAGATGACTGTCCCTCTGCCGCTGGGGGGGGGGGGAGGAAAAGCTCGATGGGGCCTTTATAGGCCCAGGTTGTCCTGCCCTCCTCCTCCTCCTTGCGCCGCTCACCGCCACTCACGCTGGGCCTGGCAGAGGCCGGAGCTCGCTGGGGCCAAGGGCAGGCCCAGATGACTGTCCCTCTGCCGCTGGGGGGGGGGGGGGAAGGAAGGGCTCGATGGGGCCTTTATAGACCCAGGTGGGGCCTTTATAGGCCCAGGTGGTCCCTCCTCCTTGCGCCGCTCACTGCCGCTCATGCCGGGCCTGGCAGAGGCCGGAGCTCGCTGGGGCCAAGGGCAGGCCCAGATGACTGTCCCTCTTTAGATACTGATTGCTTCAAAAGAAGTTCTTACCCTTTCAGTATTGCCTTCATCCAACCTAGAATGTTTCCTTATTATACATCCCATAATAAAAGCCCATAATTTTTTCTGTTGACTTGGAATGACGGGAGCCCAACATGCCCATGAATTGTCAGGTTTGTAACTATGATTCCAGAGCATATGACAAGCTCTTCAATTCTATTTGTCATTTATATACACTCCTCTTTTCATTCTGTCCCCACCAGCACATAGACAAACTCTTGAAAGGTTAATAAAGATTTATCTATTTCAGTAAATAATAAATTTATTTGGTAAGTGAATGAAGGTGAATTCTTTCTTTTAGGTTTTTGAGGGTGTTTGAGCATATGCAAAACATTCTTCTGCACAACAAAATCACAGCATGCTTTCTGCCTCCCCACTACCAATCAGGAGTATGGATTGTAAAGTTCACTTATTGAGTACATGTTTTGCAGGTATGAAGTAGGAATCTAAAATTCAAAAATCTATGGCATTTTTAATTTTTAATGATCATTTATCTCATAAGCCCACTCTTCTCTGCGCCCTTCATATCTTTATTGTATATTGAAAAGGGGATAGGGAAGAAGAAGAAAAAGAAGAAGAAGAAGAAGACATTTCATGTACATATTACTGTGTGAGCAAGATTATAACATGTTTCATTGCAACTCACCCCAATAGTACTATACAAGATTTTATATTATGAATAATATATAATAGAAACCAGAATACGATCAATAGAACCAAAGTTACTGAGATACTCTTAGTGTACCTCCCACCACCGAAAATACCTGGTCTCCTGCTAAGCAAACAAACTACTCTCTCCACTCCATTCCATTCCAAGACTCACTTCCCACACCCCTCTTTTCCATTCTTTCTGCTCAGCTCCTGCTCTTATTCCTTGACTTGGAATCCAGAAAGTTCTTTTGGTCCCACTCCCATACAATTTCTTCTTGTCATTCACACAGATTAACCTGCTTAACCACAGAATTGTGTGTCATTAAATTCTAATATTTTGCTTCATGATACACTAAGCCTTCCTGTTTTATTGAAGCTTCAAATAATAATAATAATAATAATAATAATAATAATAATAATAACCAAAGCTTGTGAACTCTAAGGATGTAGTTTTTCACTAAGTTTATTCTCAAAGATAGCAATGAGTAATTTCAACAATTTTCTTCCCACTGTGAGAAAGCCTTTTAAAAATATGCAGTTTTTGAAGGCTACTTGCAATTCAGGACTTATTCTGTGCAAAATTCATGTGTAGTTGTTTTGTGTACAAAACAGTATTTTCTGTGCATGAAACAGTATTTTCTGCAGGGAAATATTTCAATACAGAAATATTAATTCCTGTGCTGAAAATTCAGTTTTCTGCTTCAAAAATTCTGCTTTTTAAATGCAAATCAACCATGTGCAAATTTTACGCAAATTCCCAATTATGGCATTGTCTACACAAAAAGCAACATTTACTGCACATGGATTGATATTTCTGTATTGAAATTTTGTTTTCCATTCAGAAAATGCTGTTTCCACATAAAGAAGCCAGCTGTGCTACTTTACCACAGTTTGCTGTGGGCTATAAATTAGCTCAGCCAAGGCTATTCAGCTACTGTGCACAATTTACTCATTGACTCCTGAAGAATGTGAGTGATTTCCTTGGCTTTCTGTGATTTGTCTTGAGTTTGGACTAATCTCTTTCAAATTCCTTTCTAGATTTCAGACTTGGGTCTGAACTGTTTGCTTGTTTGACTTTGAACTGTTTGGATTATGCTTCACCTATTATTGAAGGATTGTTCTGGCTTTCCCCTGGCCAGTTTCTGTGGGTGTAAAGCAAAGCAGCTTATTTATATACCGCTTCATATCACGCTATGGGATGTCTAAGCGGTTTACAACTGTGAGCTGATTGCCCCCCAACAAGCTGGGTACTCATTTTAGCGACCTTGGAAGGATGCAGGCCTGAGTCGAGCCTCAGCCCTGGCTGGTATTGAACTCGCAACCTTGTGGTCTATGAGTGAGTGGCTGCAGTACAGGCATTTAACCACTGCGCCACCAGGGCTGTAAAAATATGTGCTAATTCTGAACATTTGTTTATTGATTGATTAATCTAAAAAATTATATTCAACTTCCATTCCGTAGGCAATTTATAAAACATAAAGGGAGACAACAAATACATTTAATTCATCATTAAAACATAGTTACTAGGCTAGTGTACAATCTTGAACTGTTGCATACTTTAAAAAAGAACAGCAGGTTCCTTGGTCATTCCTCCTCCTTCTTTCTGCATGAGAGCAGGGATCAGAGATGGTCCCTCACATTACATTAAGATGTTTATAACACTGTTCCTTAAAAAAAGCATTCAGGTCTCACAATATCCAGAGCCAATCATAAGCAAAGGTCCTGATGAGATCTAGATAATGATTGGTCAAATAGACTACAATGTCATGAGACCTGAATGATTATTTCTCAATTGACAACAGAGTCAAAAGGTTTCCTTTCTCCACCCCCTTCCCCTTCCAGTTTCATAAGGACTTGAGAGGCTCCAAATGGATGCAAAAGCAGCATCAAGAGGCACCAACCAGTAACAATCCAAGTTCTCTGTAGCTCCCAGTTGTGAGTATTCTTGCTGCTTTGGCCTAATTTGGAAAAGCCCAATAAATTGTTTAATTCCAAGCTCTGGCTTTGACTTTTGTTTAATTTAATTCAAATATTTATTGCTAATTTAGCCCCTTAGTATTATTTGTTTTTCAGTTACTTTTAGCCTGGTAACTATGTTTTAATGATGAATTAAATGTATTTGTTGTCTCCCTTTATGTTTTATAAATTGCCTACGGAATGGAAGTTGAATATAATTTTTTAGATTAATCAATCAATAAACAAATGTTCAGAATTAGCACATATTTTTACATGGACTCAAAGTCTGTGTGAAATTTAAGTAACACAGACACATGGTCACAAATAAAAAGTGTTTCTTATGTACCAAACAGTGGCTGGTTTTGGTTTGATTTCTTCAGGCTTTTCGTGGTTGTTATTCTACAAGACACCTCCATGGTCTCCTCCAGTTTCTATATTACATTTTGCCATTAAGTACTTTGGTTGTTCAACCATTAAATGCAATATCTAAAGTTATAGGGGGACTTAGGATAGGGCAACAAAAGTCTGAAGTCAAATGAGAGATGCAGTGGACACTAATTTGAAACAAATAGCCTGAGCTCAGTCAAGCAGAAATGAGGGATTTAGAAAGCAAACAAAAAACAGAGTAGCTTCTCTTTCTATTGACATCACCTTGAAGGCTTCATGAACTAGCATTTCAACTGCACAGCAACAATGCAAATGTGAAGAAAACCCCATTCTGTAAAGTATGCTTATCTTAGATAATCCCTTTAAAAATTGCAAACGCTATGTGGGACTGCAATTTATGTGTGCATTATTCTAAGGTGTAGATTGTGCCTCATTATTCATGTCATGAGTACTCACCCATTGTATCTCTGTAACTCACTCAAAAGAGTAATGATGGCACTGCATAGAGGATTAAAAAAACCTAATCCTGCTGTATATGATGAGTTGGCTTCTCACACAAATGTTTGGTTTCCAATTATGAACATAATACAGAGTGAAACTTTGGCCTGGTTTAGAATACTATGCAGTCTCATAGTTGTTTTATGAGTTAGATTCTTTGCTGATTAATAGGTGAAAGGACCTCCCAATAAAATATCCCAGTGTGTTTTCACATATTTTTTAAAAGAATTGAATTAAAAATATATTTTTAATAATAATAATAATAATAATATTTATTTTTACCCTGCCCCTTTGTCAAACAATCGGGGTGGTTACAACAATAAAAATCCACACAAATCCAAAATAAACATCCTCCACCCCTCCCCCCATTAAAACAGTATAAAATTGCACATCCATTAAAAGCCTTAACATAAAATATCAAAAAATACAATAAAACAAAAATACAATTAAACAATTGAAAAGACTACAACAACCAACAACAAACAGTGGGAGAACCAAAAACTAAGATGGTAGAGACACACAGACTCCTGAGGCCAGGAAAGGCCTGCTGAAAGAGATCTGTCTTCACAACCTTTTTAAAACTGCTTAAAATCATGATCTGACTAAAAAAATATTTAGAAGAGGAAGAAAGATCTGAGATACTGGGATATTCTTCCACATGAATACTGTTCCTGTTAAGTGTTTTAAGTTTGACATGGACTCTCTGCCAGTTATTTGGGATGGATGTCCTTCTCCTTTTCTCATTAGGCAGTCTTGATCCAGCTTCAGATCTCCTTAGGGTTCATTCCTAATATTGATGCACTCCATCTAGCACAATAAAAGAATACCTAATTCTTTGTAAAAATTGCTTTTGTTCTCTGGTAAATTAACATTGTGCTTATGCAGATCATAGGAAGATAGGGTTAAAGTAGGTCTGTGTTGTTAGTTTGTATTTTATGAACAAAGTTTAATTTGGATAGACATGGTTATATTTTTAAACACGTGTGCATGTTCAATAATAAATGTCTTGCAAGTGCTATATGGTACACTTCAAGTTGACTCCACAAATATAAGGAAGATGTCAATTTTAAATGTAATTCTCTATTTCAAGAGAACAGGAATAGGCATAAAATGACCCATGTCCTTACAATTTCAGGAACAGCAGAGGCCTTTGCTGTGACTCTCTCTAGGGGAAATAGCATGATCAGTCAGAGGTGAGGTGGACATTGAAACCTTGCAACTTGTTCTGACTGGCTGTGTTTCATTATTTGTTTGGTTATGTTATTTTATTATTAAAGTATTTCTGCCCCACCAATGTCTGTCCAGAAATTTCAGGGCAGGATAGATACAACTTAATAATAATTACAGAAAGAACTTTAAAACAATTAAAGGTTAAGGTAAAAGTAGTCCTTGACATGAATGTCTAGATGTAACCGACTGTAGGGGGCAGTGCTCATCCCCATTACTAAGCCAAAGAGCCAGCATTGACTGAAGATGACCCCAGTGGACATGTGGCCAGGATGACTGCATCGAATGCTGCTACCTTCCCACCAAAATGGTAACTATTTATCTACTTGCATTTGCATGCTTTTGAACTTTTAGGTTGGCAGAAGCTGGAACTAGTGACAGGAGCTCACCCCATCACATGGTATTTGGGCCTCGAACTGCCAACCTTCTGATCTTCCAATCATCAGAATTGGTATCTTAACCACTAAGCCACAGCATCCCTCAATAATTAGAAAATAATATAAAACAATTTTAAAAATATACTAAAACCAAATGAAGCCAAATGGGAGATGAAAGCCAACAGGTCAGAACTGAGCCACGGGTGCTGATCTGAAAGAGTTTGGGGAAGCAAACAAGTTTGGGGCTAGGATCTTCACAGATAGAACTCCACAGCCTGGGGGCCACAGCAGAGAAGGCACAAAGATCTTTTTTCCAGTCATAGACCAGTGTGCAGAGGACAGAATGCAACCAGTTAAAAACTCTTAACAACAAAGGGGGACATCAAATAGATATGACAATATTATTATGTTATATAAAATGCTATAACAAAATCATTAGCCATCAGATTACAAAACTCAGCTAAATGTCCATTATTCTAGTCCATGGTACAAACTCATCACCCAACAAATTTTAATCACTGCTGTAAAGAATTTGGACACTTTATTTGTTAAAACAAGGACTGTATTTGAAAGCAATAGTGAGATACAGAAATGTTAATTACATCCTGGGTATTTGTAGAATATAGGTGAAATTAGATTACTACGTACGTATCTATAATATAAACACTGAAATGGCATGTGTTCTACAGTTTCTATTTTTCCAGAGTCACAGGGGCATAGTTTCTCCAGCAGAGAAGGCACTGGCTTATGTCTCTACAAAATATAATGCTTCCAATAGTAAGACGTAGAAGACAGCTTTCCTTATGGGCTTTCTTGCTTAACAGCCAATTATATAACAGAAAGAGAACTTTGGACTTGTAGAACTGAGATCATTACCCTCTTACCCAAGTCCTAATACATTTTTAGATAACCACTTCAAAGGAGCTATGCCTTTTCTTTTGAAAGTGTGCACTGCAATGTGTACAAATAGATAAATAGGTACCACTTCGGTGGGAAGGTAAACAGTGTTCTGTGGAATCATGCTGGCCACATAATCACATAGTTTTTGAAAACGCTGTCTTTTGGGCTTTGTAATCATAGAATCATAGAGTAGGAAGAGACTACAAAGGCCATCCAGTCCAACCCCCTACCATGCAGGAACTCAAAATCAAAGCATCCCCAACAGATGGCCATCCTCTGGACACACTCCAGTTTTTCAACATCCTTTTTGAATTGTGGTGCCCAGAACTGGACATAGTATTCCAGGTGGGCCCTGACCAAAACAGAATACAGTGGCACTATTACTTCCCTTGATCTAGATAATATACTTCTATTAATGCAGCCTAAAATTGCATTGGCCTTTTTAGCTGCTGCATCACACTGTTGACTCATGTTCAACTTGTGGTCTACTAGGATTCCTAGATCCCTTTCACACATTAAGCCAGATATCTCCCATCTTATATCTATGCATTTCATTTTTTTGCCCTAAGTGCAGTACCTTACATTTCTCTGTGTTGAAATTCATTTTGTTAGCTTTGGCCCAGCTTTCTAATCTATTAAGGGTCATTTTGAATTTTCAACCTGTCTTCTGGGGTATTAGCTATTTCTCCTAATTTGAAGTCATCTGCAAATTTGATAAACATGCCCCCTATTCTTTCATCTAAGTCATTGATAAAGATGTTGAATAGCACTGGTCCCAGGACAGAACCCTGTGGCACCCCACTGGTCACCTCTCTCCAGAATGAAGAGGAGCCATTGCTGACCACCCTTTGGGTTTGGTCAGTCAACCAATTACTAATCCACCTAACAGTTATATTGTCTAGCCCACATTTTACTATCTTGTTTGCAAGAATATCATGGGAGATCTTGTCAAAAGCCTTACTGAAATCAAGATATGCTATGTCTACCACATGCCCTTCCTCTAGCAAGCTGGTAATTTTATCAAAAGAAGAGAGATAAGATTAATAAATAATAATAATAATAATAATAATAATAATAATAATAATAATTTTTATTTATAACCCGCCTCTCTGCGTGGCAATTGGGGCGGGGAACAACAAATTTAAAACAAGCAAAGTTAAAAGCAATCCCTCATCCCATAATCCCACCCTCCCATCCCCTTAAAAAAGAATTAAACATAATCAAAATTAAAAATGCCACATTAATTAAAACAGATAAGAACATAGGATGAAATCAGGGCAACAGATTAAAATATATCTCCCAGCTGAAGTTATTCCGGGAAGGCCTGCCGGAAGAGATCCATCTTTACTGCTTTCTTGAAAGCAGCAAGAGTAGTGATAAGACGGATCTCATCCGGCAGGCCATTCCAGAGTCTGGGGGCGGTTGCGGAAAAGGCCCTCTGGGAGGTCTGGGACAGCCTAGTTCTTATTGGATGTAACAGATTCCTCCCAGAGGACCGTAGGGCGTGGGGGGGATCAGATTAGTCTGGCATGACTTGTTTTTGAGAAACCCATGTTGACTTTTAGTGATTATGGCATTCCCTTCTAAATGTTCACAGACTCTCTGTTTAATGAACTGTTCTAGAATGTTTCCTGGTATTGATGTCAGACTAACTGGGTGATAGTTGTTGTGATCCTCTTTTTCCCCCTTTTTGAAGATGGGGACAATGTTTGACCTCCTCCAGTCTGCTGGGACTTCTCCTGTTCTCCAGGAGGTTTCAAAGATTATTGCCAGTCTCTCTGAGATTACATTTGCCAGTTCTTTTAATATCCTTTAACATAGTTCATCTGGTTCTGAAGACTTGCATTCATTTGGGTTAACCAGGTATTCCTGTACTACCTATTTACTTATTCTGTGCTGCATTTCCCCTATTGTGTCGTCTGCTCCATTTTCCTCAGGCTGAACACCCTTTTCCTTTTGTGAGAAAGAAGACTGAGAGAAAGAAAGTGTTGAGTAGTTCTGCCTTTTCTCTGTCCCCTGTTAGAATTTCTCCATCTGCTCTGCTCAGTGGCCCTATCATTTCCTTCTTCTTTCTTTTGCTACAGACATACCCCAAAAAGCCCTTTTTATTGTCCTTAACTCCTCTAGCAAGCCTGAGCTCATTCTGTGCTTTGCTTTCCTGACTTTATCCCTACATGTGTTAGCTATTTGTTTGAATTCCTCTTTAGTGATTTCGCCTCTTTTCCATTTCTTATACATCTCCCATTTAAAACTTAGTTTTGTTGAAAGTTCTTTTGTCATCCAACCTGATTTCTTGAGATATCTCCCACTTTTCCTTCTTATTGGAACAGTTTGAGATTGTGTCTTCAGTATCTCCTTTTTGAGAAATGTCTATCCATCCTGAACTCCCTTCTCCTTTAGTATTCCTGGCCATGGGATCAGTCCCAGTGTTGAAATCAGCTCTCCTAAAGTCTAGAATGAGCGTTTGACTATGCCTAGTTTCTCCTTTCCACTGTATAATAAACTCCAGGGGAACATGATCACTCCCACCTAAGGATTCCACAACTTGCACCCCATTTACCAGCTCATCCCTGTTGGTTAGGATCAGATCTAAAATAGCTGATCCCCTTGTAGCCCCTTCCACCTTTTGGACAAAGAAATTGTCTTCAAGGCAAGTGAGGAATTTGCTAGACCTTGAAGTATTGGCTGAGTTTGACTTCCAGCAAATATCAGGATAGTTGGTCATCCATCACTACTACATTTCTCCTTTCTGAGTGTGTGGTCTCTGTTCTATAAAAGCATCATCCAATTCTTCAGTCTTACTTGGGGGTTAGTAGTAGACTCCCACTATAACATCCGTGTCATTTCCTGGAGATGAGCACTACCCCCTAAGGTCAGTCATGACTTGACAACCTTGTCAATGAGGAATAGCCGTACCTTACCTTTACTGCAATTCCAGGTGTAAGTCTGTGTTTTCATGGAGAATTTAAATTTGCTTTTCATGTCCTCGTTTATATTGTCAGGTGCTGGTGATTTTGCTTGGAACTTTTGAAATGTAAAAAAAAAAAAATCTGTTTTACCATTCTACCAGCTCCAAGGTGGAATTAGAAAAAAAAAAAACTCAGAATCTGATAGCTTTAGAATGCACTGGATTATTTCTGCTAAAATGCTTGTAACCTCTAGGGTGGCCAGTCAAAAAAGACACATTGCAGCCCTTTTCACTCACCCCAAGCAGGATTGCCTGAGCATCCATTGATTTGGCTCCAGAACTAGTTATGTCTATTATAGATTCAAGACCATATAAGGTATCAGTTTGAGTGTTGGACTAGGACTCTGGGAAACCAGAATTTTAATTTCCACTTGGCCATGGAAACCCATTGGGTGACCTTGAGCAAATCACACTCCCTCTGCCTTAAAGGAAGGCAATGACAAATCCCCTCTGAATAAATCTTGCCAAGAAAACCCCATTTCAGGCAATCCATGAAAGGGTCACCTTAGAGTCTCCATAAGTCAGACACAACCACAACAAAAACAAAGAATAGATTAATTGAAATTGGACTTCAGTTAGCCATAACTAACTGAACTCCCATTGATTTCAATAGATCTGTACAAAATATGCTGAAACTAATCCCCTGTGTATAATATTTCAAACAGGTCCTGTACAGTTCAGTATGTGGCTAGTTATATAAAGCAGACCTGGAAGGTTCCTTTTTGCAGTAAACTGGCTACTTAATTAACTTGTGCCTATTAATCAGTGGTTTCAAAGCCTCTATAGTTTAGAGCTCCAGAGGAAAGGGAGAAGTCTCATAGTAATAAATTTCAACAATTCAATGTAAGGCATTTATTGATCCTTTTTCCTATGTGATCTCAATTTAGAAGAGGTGCACAAATATGGAGGAAGACCACTTCCTCAAGGAAAGCTTATTGTACTGATATAAAATTAGTTTTGCAAGTTAGGAGCATAGACATGCATATACACATTTATGTGCACAAACATGCACATGCACACATGTGTATGTGTATGGGCATGCACGCACACACATGTGTGCATGCGCATACACACACACACACACACACACACTGATGTTAGGTTCTAAGAAAGATTTTCTTAAAAGATGTAACAGGCAAAATAATCAAATCCAAATTCCTATTGACCAGTTAAGTGTGAATATTATTCACTGGACTGGAGCCTGAAAGTTTCACATAACTTTTCTTACTCTGAAAATAATTTAACTTAAAAAAAAAAAACCCCTCTCAAGCCAAGTACTACCCCAGCTGAAGTGTTTCCAAGATGCTGCATGTTGGGATGCTGGGAAATGATAGCTGTAGAGCTCTTCTAATTGTGGGACACATTGAGAGAAGCAACTGAAGCAAGACCCTGATGAGTGTCTCCAGCTGCCTCTGAAACTGCTCAGTTGGGGCACTGCTGGCTTAAGAAATTAGGTTATTATGGAGTGTCATCATTAGAAGTAGCTAAGACAATAGATCCCCATAGTTACAGCTGTGTCTAAAGATGCAGGATCTTGACTATGAGAAAGTGTTTCTGAAAACAAGTGTACTTGGGTTTTTTTAGTTATTTTATTTTATTTTGCAAACTCCCCACTACCACCATCACCACATTTTAATGCAAAATAATATGGGTCAGACTCCTGTTAATGGCTCAATTATCCTAGATTAAGGGAGGTGGCATTTGGCTGCATTTGGAATGTGTGTAAACAATGTAGATTTAACCTGGATTCATCTTGGATTATTTTCATAGTGTGAATAACCCCTTTGTTCCCAGGGGAAGGAAAAGGTTGTTGCACTCTCTCTGAAAGCACACTCTCATTTATCCCCCACTCTATGAGCTTGGCCTAGCTGTATCTGCCTCCTGTGAATTGCCTCCTCTCTTCCTCCCATCCCCATGACCAAGGATCAGCTACCATGGCCCCTCTATTATAGGCTTGACAGCTAACAAGACAAGAGGGTGAGCATGGAACTGCGCAGGCAGAGTATTATTATGTCCATTTGAATCTTGGCCACTGTTTTCAGGAATTGATATGGAGATTTTTTTTCTCTGCACAATACCCCACTATTTCTGGACAAAAAAAGTATTTGGGGAACCAATTATTTCTTTTTGCACAAAAATATGGGTCCTGTTCAAAACCTATAATTCGTGTCTAACCCAACCCCCCAACTTCTACATGTATTTCTTCCCAGGATAATTTCTCAAAACCTTTTTGGATATTTTTGTATTTGCATATTCTTCTTGCCCATGTTTATCAAGTGTTAGGAAACTTTCCCCCCCTTTCCTTTTTTGGGCTGGGAAATGAATATTCTTTCATAGAATCATAGAATCATAGAGTTGGAAGAGACCACAAGGGCCATCCAGTCCAACCCCCTGCCATGCAGGAACTCCCAATCAAAGCATCCCTGACAGATGGCCATCCAGCCTCTGCTTAAAAACCTCCAAGGAAGGAGACTCCACTACTCTCCAAGGGAGTGTGTTCCACTGTCGAATCGCCCTCACTGTCAGGAAGTTCCTCCTAATGTTGAGGTGGAATCTCTTTTCTTGCAGCTTGCATCCATTGTTTCGGGTCCTAGCCTCTGGAGCAGCAGCAAACAAGCTTGTTCCCTCCTCGATATGACATCCCTTCAAATATTTAAACACGGCTATCATATCACCTCTCAGCCTTCTCTTCTCCAGGCTAAACATCTCCAGCTCCCTAAGTCGTTCCTCATAGGGCTTGGTTTCCAGACCCTTCACCATTTTAGTTGCCCTCCTTTGGACACGCTCCAGTTTCTCCACATCTTTTTTGAATTGTGGTGCCCAGAACTGGACACAGTATTCCAGGTAAGGCCTGACCAAAGCAGAATAGAGTGGCACTATTACTTCTCTTGATCTAGACGCTATACTTCTACTGGTGCAGCCTAAAATTGCATTGGCCTTTTTAGCTGCTGCATCGCACTGTTGACTCATGTTCAACTTGTGGTCCACCTGGATTCCTAGATCACTTTCACACATAGTCTCCTTCAGCCAGGTGTCCCCCATCGTATATCTGTACTTTTCGTTTTTCTGCCCTAAGTGCAGTACCTTACATTTCTCCGTGTTGAATTTCATTTTGTTAGCTTTGGCCCAACTTTCTAGTCTGTTCAAGTCATTTTGAATTTTGATCCTGTCCTCTGGGGTATTAGCTACTCCTCCTAATTTGGTGTCGTCTGCAAATTTGATAACTATGCCCCCAATACCGTCATCCAAGTCATTAATAAAGATATTGAATAGCACTGGGCCCAGGACAGAGCCCTGTGGCACCCCACTGGTCACTTCTTTCCAGGTTGAAAAGGAGCCATTGTTGAGCACCCTTTGGGTTCGACCAGTCAACCAATTACAAATCCATGTAACAGTTACTTTGTCTAGCCCACATTTTACCAATTTGCTTGCAAGAATGTCATGGGGAACCTTGTCAAAGGCCTTACTGAAATCAAGATATACTATATCCACAGCATTCCCTTCATCTACCAATCTGGTAATTTTATCAAAAAAAGAGATCAGATTTGTCTGGCATGACCTGTTTCTCTGAAACCCATGTTGACTTTTTGTGATTATGGAATTACTTTCCAGATGTTCACAGACTCTCTGTTTAATGATCTGCTCCAGAATCTTTCCGGGTATTGATGTCAGACTAACTGGACGATAATTGTTGGGATCCTCTTTTTTCCCCTTTTTGAAGATGGGGACAACATTTGCCCTCCTCCAGTCCGCTGGGACCTCTCCTGTTTTCCAGGAATTCTCAAAGATCATTGACAATGGTTCCAATATCACATTTGCCAGTTCTTTTAATATCCTTGGATGTAATTCATCTGGTCCTGGAGACTTATATTCATTTAGAGTAACCAGATGTTTCTGTACTATCTCTTTACTTATTCTGTGCTGAAATTCTCCTATTCTGTCCTCTGCTCCATTATACTTAGGTTGAGCACCCTTTGCCTTTTCTGAGAAGACTGAAGCAAAGAAGGTGTTGAGTAGTTCTGCCTTTTCTCTGTCTCCTGTTAACTTTTTGCCATCCTCTCCACACAGTGGCCCTACTATTTCCTTCTTTTTCCTTTTGCTGCTGACATACCCCCAAAAGCCCTTTTTATTGTTCTTAACCTCTCTAGCAAGCCTGATTTCATTCTGCGCCTTAGCTTTTCTGACTTTAACCCTACACGTGCTAGCTATTTGTTTGAATTCCTCTTTGGTGATTTCCCCATTTTTCCATTTCTCATACATGTTCCGTTTAAAACATAATTCAGTTGCAAATTCCTTAGTCATCCATCCTGGTTTCTTGAGACACCTCCCATTTTTCCTCCTCGTTGGCACGGTTTGAAATTGTGCCTTCAGTATCTCCCTTTTGAGAAACTCCCATCCTTCTTGAACTCCCTTCTCTTTTAGTATTCCTGTCCATGGGATCACCCCCAGTATTTCTCTAAGTTTAGTAAAATCAGCTTTCCTAAAGTCTAGAATGCGTGTCTGACTATGCCTGGCTTCTCCTTTCCACTGTATAATAAACTCCAGGAGGACATGATCACTCCCGCCTAAGGATCCAACCACTTGCACCCCATTAACTAGGTCTTCCTTGTTAGTTAGGATCAGATCCAAAATAGCTGACTCCCTCGTTGCCTCTTCCACCTTTTGAACAATGAAATTGTCTTCGAGGCAAGTGAGGAATTTGCTAGACCTTGAGGATTTTGCCGAGTTTGACTTCCAGCAAATATCCGGATAGTTGAAGTCACCCATCACTACTATATTTCTCCTTTCTGAGTGTGTGGTCATCTGTTCTAGAAAGGCTTCATCCAATTCTTCTGCTTGAGTTGGGGGTCTGTAGTAGACTCCCACAATAACATCGCTGTTGTTTCCCTCACCTTTAATTTTTATCCAGATGCTCTCCACTTGGCTTCCAGGATTGATGTCCTGGATTTCTTCACTGGTGTAAATATCTCTGACATATAATGCTATTCCTCCTCCTTTCCTGTTTGTCCTGTTTCTCTTGAAAAGCTTATACCCCTTTATTTCTACATTCCAGTCATGAGACTCATCCCACCAGGTTTCAGTGATGCTTATTATATCATATTTGCTTTCTTGTGCTAGGAGTTCAAGTTCATCTTGCTTATTTCCCATGCTCTGTGCATTAGTGTAGAGACATCTAAGACCATATGTCCCCTTTACTTGCTGCCTGTGCACGTTTTTTGCCTCCCACTGTTGGGTCCCTGTACTGTTTGCCTTGTTTCCTCTATGACAGTTTGACTATTTTCTCCAGTCCTTTTGTCTTCCAGGACGTTGTCTCCCTTCCCCACACAGTTCAGTTTAAAGCCCTCCTGATCAAATTCTTCAGACCGTTGGCAAAAACATTTCTTCCAACTGGTGTTAGATGCAGCCCATCCCTTGCCAGGAGTCCGTCCTCATGGAACCGCAGCCCATGATCCAAGAATCCAAATCATTCTCGACGACACCATCTGCGGAGCCAATTGTTGACATCAGCTATCTTCCTCTCTCTTCCTGGACCATGCCCTTGAACTGGCAGAAGAGACGAGATGACAATCTGTGCCTCCATTTCTTTCAGCTTCTTACCTAGAGCCTCGTAATCCCTTTTGATATTCTGAAGGCTGTGTCTTGCTGTGTCATTCGTTCCCACATGAACCAAAAGGAAGGGGTATTGGTCAGTAGGCCTGACCAGTCTTGTCAGCCTCTCTGTCACATCTCGGATCTTTGCCCCAGGGAGACAACACACTTCCCGAGACATCTTGTCAGGCCCACAAATCACTGCTTCTGTCCCCCTCAGCAAGGAGTCCCCCACCACGACCACACGCCTCCTCCGAGGCTTAGCAGCTACTGTTCCCTGTGGTGGAACTCCCAGGGTCCCCTGCTCTGTCCCTGAAATCTGTCCTTGCTGCTCTTCTTCGTCCTCCTTGCTAAGAGTAAGAGCTTGAAATCGATTCTGTAGCCGCAAACTCCCAGAACGATCCTTGGTCTCCTTACTTCTGCATGTGACCTTCCTCCAGCTTTCTACCTCCTGTGTGTGTGATGTGACCTCTTCCCCAGTAACTTCCTCTGTGTGTACCCCATCCAAGACCGTTTGTTCTGTTCTGTCAAGGAAAGCCTCTTGCTCCCTAATATGTTGCAGTGTAGCTACCCGCGCCTCCAGCTGCTGTACTTTGTCCTCCAAGAGGGCTACCAACTTGCACTTGGAGCATGTGTAGTTCCCCACATCTGAAGGCAAGAATACAAACATACCACAGGTATTGCAGGTGACGGCTGCTGTTCCTTCAGTGTCCATACTAAGTCTTAATTAGTAGCTGAAAGAGGACTACGGCTTCCCTCCTCAAAGAAAATCCCTTGCTAACACCAGTGTTAAGTCCTCTCAAGATGGCTGCCTGGAAACTGCTTTCTTCCCCTTTCCTAGCAGGAACTGGCCTGGAAAGCTGTCTTTTCTTTCTCCTTTCCTGGCAGAAAATACCTAGAAAGCCTCTTTCTCCTCTCTTTTAGAACTGGCCTGGAGAGCCTCCTCCTCCTCCTTCCCTGTCCTGGCCGAAACTGACCTGAAACTGACCTCTGGCAGCAGTTGTATAGAGCTAACTGCCTAGCCCACCCCCTATTGACTTGCAAATGCCACTCAACAAAGCCCCACCCGCTGAGTCACAGTCACACTCTCCCCAAGAGTTTTTTTAAAAAAGAATTTAAAAACTTACCCTCTCAAGATGGCTGCCTGGAAACTGCTTTCTTCCCCTTTCCTAGCAGGAACTGGCCTGGAAAGCTTTCTTTTCTTTCTCCTTTCCTGGCAGAAAATACCTAGAAAGCCTCTTTCTCTTCTCTTTTAGAACTGGCCTGGAGAGCCTCCTCCTCCTCCTTCCCTGTCCTGTTCAATCCTTAATCATTTTGATTCCATTTCATGTGCTCAGTGTTTAGCCCCACAGAGACGACCAATGAATGTATATAATGGATGCTATGTAAATAATAATAATAATAATAATAATAATAATAAGATTTATTTATACCCCGCCCCTCTGTTAAAAACAATCGGGGCAGCTGTTCTGTTAGATGTTCTGTTTTATTTTGAATCATCCAAAAATCCACTAAATATATTCAGGTAAGAAGCTTGCTTAATGGTAGCAGCATAACAGCAAAATACAGGTCTTTGAAGGCACTAAGTGGAAGGTGTAAGATTCATCGTGCTACTAGAGGAGGACTATTACTGGAAATATAAGAGATTTATTGTCCAGGCCACAACCTAGTTAGCTGAGAATATTCAGATTTATGTTGATGTAGTCTCATCATCTTAAATCTAGGCATTCAGTTTAATGGGAAAGTGGATTCAGCTGGGGGGAGGGGAGAAGGAGGCAGGGGAGTGAATTCATACACTGCATTCATTAAGCACTTGCAGTACCTTGGTCTCATATAGACCCTTAAAATATTCTCAAGTTTGCCTCCTTTGAGTTCCTTTGACACAGCAACCTCAGAAGCATCAACATCTTTGCCTCATCTTCTAGTTCTGCACAGAATGAGCCATTATTATTATAAACAATAACTGTAACTATATAATAGGTAAGCAAGGCAGATCCTTCTGGTTCAACTGGAAGATGCAGGTACACCTCAGTTACCCAAGTAGATGTGTTGAAATATGTTGGTTCTTCATTTTTTTTTTTTAAAAAAAAAAGCTTAAGTGTTTTCCATCTTAAAACATGAACATATTTGCAAATTTTGGTAAATTCACATAAAAAAGAAACTGAAATAAATTTCTTTCTTGTCCCTAGTGAGGAGGTGTAGCAACTATGTGGAAGCCAATTCACCTGGTATCCCTTCAGCTGGCATAAAACTGCTCTGAAAGGCTAGAAAACGTGAGTTGTATGATTTTTGGGAATATAAATGTACATATTTTAAATAAAATTTTGGAGCTGTAACACTTCAACTTTCAAGATGAAACAAATAATTAAGAAGCATAGTTAAAAACATATCACAGCTTTATCAAAGGAAAAGAAAGCGGGGGATGATCAGCATCCATTCTGAAGGTTAAAACAAAGGTGATTCAGAAGATACAAAAAGAAAATACTGGTCCAGAAAATAAGTTTTTTAAAAAAATCCACTAATCCTTCTCTATTCACAAGTTCATTCAATATAACTTATATCTGTTCCTGAATCAAGATCTTCCTCAGGTGTCAAAACTGATTTTAGATGAAATAGAGGTAAAGCTGCCTCTCCATTCTGCAATGTGCTAACGCCCACTGTCATGCCGTATAATACAATAGGTGAAAAAAAAAAAAGGCTTCAGGGAATGGTGTCATAAAACCTGATAGGAAGGGGATCATCTCTCTACAGCTCACTGAAGCCTATTTTTAATGGTCGAAAAAACTCTCTGACTGGACATCAGTGATAACAGTGCATCATATCTGTGACTGGAGAGACCACATTCTCGATAACCTTTAGATTTTTATCTATAGAAATGGTTCAGGCCATTTTTATTAGCCTTTGGAGAGTTATGTTGAAGAACATATATAGTATTGTACAGAAATCCCAGTTCTGGGACAAGGAAACTTGAATTTTAGCTATAGAATAAATTTACCAAATTGGTGTACATACATCATCTTTGCAGACTTTGGGCTCCTTCTGAGACTTCATTAAGTATTTCAGAGCTACTTTTAATAGTTCAAAGTTCTTTCCAGTCATTATATCAAACTTTGGGTGAATATTATGCAAAGTAAAAGAGATTCAGTTTTGAAAAGAGTGGGACTATGTC
Organism: Phrynosoma blainvillii; assembly: GCA_026167975.1. Taxonomy (NCBI): domain Eukaryota; kingdom Metazoa; phylum Chordata; class Lepidosauria; order Squamata; family Phrynosomatidae; genus Phrynosoma; species Phrynosoma blainvillii. The sequence continues at coordinate 44,174,642 of JANUYF010000004.1, read as the reverse complement.
ACAGACATGCCTGGAAGTCAAGCTTTTTCATCTTTATGAAAACTCATCTTTTATTCTAGACTTGTTCCATTCTATTTTTATGCATTCATTTTTCAGGAAGCATGACAGTTGCCCTGTCTGCACTGGCCAGGATACTCAGGGGACAGCCTAGAGTATCCTGGCTCCAGAGCTGACTGACCTCTTCCTATTACCTGAGGCACTCCGTTCCTATGCTGAGCAGCTGTTCACACACATGTCCCACATGTGGCTGTCATGGTGGCAAGTTGCTCACTCCTGAGGTGTCCAAGATTGATCATATGGCTGGATGCCTCATTCTGGCCTCAGAACAACCAAATTGCCTCTGTGGCATCTGTGCTGGGTGGCACAGCAAGATGCATTTCGAACAGCTGCCCAACATCAGAACAGAGGGCTGAGTATCTTCTGGGAAGATCTGGAACAAACAAGGAGGTTTTAAAAATGTGTTTCAAGAGGGGTGTACCCTGGGTTTGGTGCTGAACCGGTCAGATGCCATATGGTCTATTCATGCCAGACTCAGGGTTTGGGACATGTATCGTCTGGACTCCCTGCCAAGAGAACAGGGGGAAGTTGGGTTATTTGGCCTATGCACACATGGAAGCTTATAGTTACAATATCTCAGCCATTACAACATAGAAATTTAATTTGTTATAAGGTTTCATTTCTTTCTGCAAAGGCTTACCCTTCCAATTCCTTGGCTTCTTGAAAGCTATGCCAGTAGGGTACAAGCTCTGCCAGGTTTTACCAAGCTAAAAAAGATTCAAGTGAACTGCATGTTTTCTGAGCACCAGCATGAATCTCCATTCTCACTCTTGAAGGACTTAACTTTCTCATATAGTTTTCTTCCTCCAAAGCCATGTGGTGGCCTTTAGGGGACAGTGAATGACTGAAAAGCATCTGGCTATGTGACTGTAGCCAGACACACAATGACATCATGTTCCATGATCTCCAGATGACCCTCAGAAGGTCACAGAAGGTGTCTTCATCCTTAAACATTTGGCTACATGACTATGGGGGGTGAGCTCAGGAGGAAAATGGGTTGTTAGGGATTTGGTCATTGCAGGGAAGAGGAAAAGAATTCTGACCTCCACAACAACTGCAACAAAATAAACACATGCAGGCATAAATAGGACTTATGCTAGCTATTGGAAGTTGTGTCAGGACTACCCATACTGATGAAATCGCAAATCTTCAAGGTAACTGTGGTACACATTTTTCAGTTTACTAAGCTCTCAATATGGTTTTGAGTGGCATGTTTTAAGAGTCATGCTCATTTCATGTTTCATTTACAAGACTAAACATAGAATAACTTCATCAGTTGCAGTTCTACTTCCTTCTTTATGTTTATCTGGAGAATATTTTTCTTGGAATTTTTGGTTGGAGCAATAACATTATTTCAATATTCAGAAATATAACAACTTTATTTCAGCAATCAGCAGACCAGAGTTCTGGCTTCTTAGAACTAAATACATTTATATAAAAGCATATTGTATGCTGAATATCAACCTCATAGCACTGAACACAATGATTGTTTTGACATCTTTATTTTTTTTGACTCACCATTGCCTTCATTTGCAATTTTGACAACAGATGAGCTAATCTCCTTGGTCTGTTAGTCTGTTAGAACACATATATCACATGTCAATTTAGAATGGAGGTAGTGTGTAAATACAAGATAAAACCATCTGCCCTGTGCTACAAATAAAGATATGGCTTAGCATGCAGTGCAGACTGTCACTTTTCTATTACTTTTATGACATCTCTCAAGGTTGACAGATTTACCACCCAAGCATCTGTTTTGATTATATAGGTCAATTTTTTTGTGTATGTGAGAGGAAAAGGGATAGGGTTTTCTGTACCAGAACAACTGAAGCAGTTGTTGGGGACTATTCGGACACATGTTGCTATTGGATTTGGGTATCAGGGTTTTCAAATCCCACCTCAGCTCTGCCATTTCTAATGTCTTTGTATGTCATTGCCTTACATTTTCATTTCTTAGCATGACCTATCTAGTAGCATTTCTGAGCCAGTTGTAAAGGCCTTCTCATAATGAAACAATTAGTATAGCTTATCAGAAATAAGTCTTATGAAATAAAATTTAATTAACTAAATTGGCTGCAACTGGGAAAACTGTGCCACTGCAGTCCAATGGAGAAAAAATACAAATATTATCAGAACTCACATAATGTTAATAGTTTCCCAGCACAAACTAGGAATAAAATGTGTTCAACTTTGAATGGTGGAAATATAAATAATGTGCTATACAGTTTAAGTGTTGTTTTCCTCTTAAAATGGCTTGAATGTTTTGAACCTTTTTACTTATAATAGTTTTATGAAAAATTCACTTTTTTGGAAGGCTGAGAACAATTGGAATTTTTTTCCAGGCTCTTGCCTTGCATCGGTTTCAAGTAAGGCTGTGTAACCATTTCAGACAGATTCTGAATCCTGAATTGGAATGGATTGATTCAGACTGATATGGAGAAGATCCAGATCATGTCATATCAGCCTAATTAAAATCCAGATCACATAGGCCTTTTCTGAAGAATTTGGGCAGGTTCAGCAATCTGGACTTCCAAATGCACTAAAATAAAAAGCTACACAGTGTGTCTCTAATAACAGCACCATACAAGGAAAACTACAAGACTAGGGGAAGGAGGAGAGGATTGGACTTTATTCCTTGTCAGCTCCGCCTTCCAACCAGCACACTCCAGTTGCAATGATTGTGCAGAGAAGTAGTGAGTCGGGCTCTGTATCTCTTCTTTTTCTATAATATCTTACTGTATTTCTGTCAGCTACTTACAGCCTCATAAATAGTAAATCTTGCTGCACACAAAAAGGCAACCCAATGTAAGTGCAACAAAAGAGAGCATATTTCAAGTACAGTGTTTCATTCAGGTTTTACTTCCAAATGTTCACTCTTCAGTCAAGTACTTGAACTTTGACTGTTAACATACTATGATGTTGCTGCATTTACAGAACAATATATCAGCTCTAGAATTAGGGGACAGAGTGCCCTTAATACTAGAGTAACTGAGGCATGAGAGGAGCAGCATGAATAGCAAGATTTAGCACTCAGTGTCTTTGCGTGATTTTTTAAAAAAAGTCTTTCACTTTGTCTTTGGCTGCATCAACGTTGCATAATTAGCACAGTTTGACACTGCTTTAACTGTTGTGGCTCAGTGCTATGGAATTCTGGGATTTGTAGCTCTGTGAGATAGCACTCTCTGAGTTCTGGTGCCACAACAAACTATAAATTCCAGGATTCCATAGGATGGAAGTATGACATCCTATGGGGATATTACTGTGGGCATTGTTTATTTGTTGCTAATTTTATTTGCAGATCTGGTGGGATGCTTATTTGCATGTTTAATCTGCACTGTGGTAAAGTTTTACTGTGGTAAAGATTTTGACTAGGCAAAAGGAATGAAGCAAGTGAGTGTCTGATAGATTTTTGTGAAGCCAACAACCTATATATTGCAAACACATTTTTCATACAACCAGAGAAAATGTTATACACATGGATATCACCAGATGGCCAACACAAAAACCAGATAGATTACATAATTGAAAGTAAAAGATAGTGAAGCTCCATACTCGTGGCCAAGACTAGATCATGAATTACTCATTTCAAAAATAAAAGTAAAACTCAAGAAGAGAATAAAACCAGCCATCATACTAAAATACGATTCAAACAACATTTCCACAGAATTCATTGACAATATAAGGAACAGATTTTCAGTACTAGGAATAATAGATCATGAACCAGAAGAGCTTTGGTCTGAAGCCAGGGACATAATAAAAGAAGAATGCATGAAGACACTTCCAACAGACAAAAGGAAAGTGAAGAAACCATGGATGACAGATAAAACGCAAGCAATAAAGGAAAGAAGAGAAACAAAACAAAAGGGAGATAGGAATAAACTAAGAACCATGAATGAAACAGTACAGTGGCTGGGGCACAAAGATAAGGAAAATTACTACAACAACAAATGTAGAGAAACAAGACAACAACAAAAAGGGAAGAATGAGAGACCTATTACGCAAGATTTGAGAAATCAAGGGAAAGTTCAAACCGAGGACCGGAAAGCTCTATGAGAATAAAAATAACTTAATTCAAGACCAGGAAGGAATAAAAAGATGATGGATGCAATACACAGAAGAGTTATATAAAAGAGATGACAATATGAAGGACACATGGAATGAAGAGCCATATGAAGATGAACCTCAAATTCTAAAAACTGCGGTGAAAGCTGCAATAAAGGAAATGACAAAAAACAAAATTCCAGGAACAGATGACATTCCAATAGAACTGGTGCAATCCAAATTGACAGAATCAACTCTAATGCTAATCAACATATGTCAACAAATATAGAAAACAAAATGATGGCCAACAGATTGGACGCAATCAATATACATCCCCTCCACAAAAAAGGAGACACAAGAGACTGCAGCAACTATACAACTATACACTAATCTCCCATGCAAGCAAAATCCTGCTCAAAATTCTGCAACATAGTCTCCAACAAATGGAGAGAAAAATGCCAGAGGTTCAAGTAGGGTTGAAGAAAGGAAGATGCACCAAGGTTCTCATTGCAAATATATGATGGCTAATAGAGCATAGCAGGGAGTTCCAACAGAAAATCAGCATGTGCTTTATAGACTACAACAAAGCCTTTGATTGCATAGATCATGAAAGGTTACGGAATGCCCTTAAAGACATGAGAGTGCCAACACAACTGATAGTCCTAATGAGGAATCTGTACTCAGGACAAAATTCTACTGTCAGAACAGAACATGGAGAAACAGAATGGTTCTCAGTTGGCAAAGGAGTCAAACAAGGCTGCATCCTATCTCCCTGCCTATTCAACTTATATGCAGAACATATTGTAAGGAAAGCAGGCTTGGACATGGAAGAGGGAGGAGTGAAAATAGGAGAAAGAAATATCAACAATCTGAGATATGCTAATAACACCATAATACTAGCAGAGAACCTCGCATACCTGGAACAACTACTAAGGAAGATCAAAGAAGAAAGTGCAAAGGCAGGCTTACTGTTGAACATAAAGAAAACAAAAATAATGACCACAGAGAACTTGCATACATTCAACCTAGACAACGAGGAAATAAAAACAGTAAAAGAGTTCTTATATGCGATCAAACATTGATCGGAATGGGACTGCAGCCAGGAAATCAGAAGATAAGAATGGGGAGAGCAACTATGAAAGAACTAGAAAAGATTCTAAAATGCAAAGACATACAACTCGAGTCAGAAGCAAAAGTCAGAATCATACAAGCCATTGTATTCCCTATTACCATGTATGGATACAAGAACTGGACAGTCAAGAAAGAAGATAGGAGGAAAATCAACACATTTGAGATGTGGTGCTAGAGAAGAGTGCTGAGGATTCCATGGAAAGCCAAAAGGACAAACAAATTGGTCCTAGAGCACATCAAGCCAGAAATATCCCTAGAAGCCAAAATGACAAGATTTAAACTGTCATACTTTGGACACATCATAAGAAGCCATGAATTGTTGGAAAAGAGAATAATGCTAGGAAAGGTAGAGGGAAGTAAAAAGAGAGGAAGGCCACATGATAGATGGATGGACTTTATTAAAGGGACCATGAATATGAGTTTGCAGGAGCTGGTCAGATCAGAAGAGGACGGGGGGGCTGGAGATGTCTCATCAATAGGATTGCCATGGTTGATGTGATGATTGCATGGTTGATCGCACAATTGATGTGAAGGCAGTTAACAATAACAAAAAGTTTTGGATATTTCTGATACTTAACATTGGGCTAAGTTGAGGAGTCATTTTATACAGTATTCAAATAAAAAAAATACGTCAGCCACCTATGTGTATTGATAAATGAGGCATTATGCAGGAATGCTATTTCTTGTTACTTTTGCAAATGGGTCATTTTCCCCACCTGCCGTTCTCACTTGCACTTGAGCAAAAATAGAATTGCTGATCACATCTGTAAGACCTTCTGGTAAGACAACACAGTTGTTATCTAATGTTTTAACTTCTCTCACTGGTCACATTTGGAAGCTCTTTCTGTCTGCTCTGTTGCTTTCCTAGTAAATAAAGTTCTCATTCTCCTAAAATTACTTCAGCTTTGGGGTGTTCTCTGTGGATTTCTCTGGAATTAAACTAGGTGCTTGTTTTCTTCCTGGTTTTAATTAAAGTGCTGAACTATGGCATAACTTTTTGCAGTTCAGTTGCCTTCCCTGACTGCTAATTTAGATTGCTTGAGAAGTTAATGGAATCACTAATAGTTGAAGTGGGGTGAAGCATATGGTATAGATTATTTGAACAAAGTGACAGGAGAACACATATTGCCTTCAGCATGAGAAAGGGCAACATCAGGATGTCAGTAGGCAGAGAATGTGGAAGAATACAGCATACAGAAGCAAGGTGTGCTAGAGCATGCAAATGAAAATCAATATTATCTGACATTGCATTTTATTTGCTCTAATGGAGGAAGGTTTTTCCAGATCGTATTAACTGTAAACAAACAATATTAGAGGCACAAGGTATGTCACAATTGCTGAGCGTATTTTGGTGTTGTTATATCCACTGTCGCCCTTTTATTAGCATAGTGCTAGGAATCTATTTTGAGCTAAAATAACAGCAAATGTTAAGATATGTTCTCACTTACTTGGAGCTTTATGTCAAATACTTGCTTCAGATATATGCTATAATACGGAGAGGTAATGTTGAGTTAGTGTGGTATATTGGTTTGACTGCTAGACTAGGATTCTGGGAGGCTAGAAGTCAAATCCCTGCTCAGCCATAATACGACTTACCTGATCCATTTATAGTAAGGAAGGAAGATGACAGCAACCTCCTGCTCCTTCTCAACAAATCTTTCCAAGAAAACCCTGAGAAACCCCCATGCTAAGGTTCACCTTAGGGTTACCATAAGTCAGAAATGACTTGAAGGCACACAACAACAATATTGAGTAGATAAGGGCAGCAAAGCCTGGAATTAGTCTTATGATTAGGTAAATTCAGGTAGGCAAAGGCAGCAGATTTTGAGAATCATGAAAATTTCTAAAATTGTTAGCTCTTTACTTTCTCATCACATATTTTTACTGACAGGTGTTGGGAAAGATGCATACCCTGCAACTGTCTTCATTTGGCAGGGATAGTCTTGATTAATTCTGTGCCATAGCACTTTTTCAGCCACTCTTAAAATGTTCCAATTTCTCCTTTTCCTTTTGTCATTGGCAGTCTGATCAACTTGTGAATGCAATTTGCATTCAGTTAACACAACAGAACAGAGAAGAGGGTAGATTCAAGCAAAAGCAAACTGCTGTAGCCCCATCTAGCTTGAGTGGCCTTGGCCACATCTGTCTCAATTTTTATCTGTGAAATGGTGGAGGGTAAGGAGGTGCTTCTGGAATTTTGGAAGGTGCCAGAATAACTTTTGTTAACTGTGTATAAGCAGTCCCTAGTTCATATTGGTTTCTTATGGAACAAAAGAATTTTAGCATGAAAATACTTCACCCCACACAGTTATGAACCTTAGAAAAGGTGGGTTCTTAATAACTCTGGGGGACATCACAAAAAGAAATGGGCCAGTTCTATTGGTGTTCCTAATGTATGCATATTGGAAAGCTGTTGATGAGGAAGGAGGTAAAGGGATGCCCCATAGCACTTTCCTATTCACAAGCCTCCTTCAGCCATGTAATGCCTGGATCGGTCTTCTGTTTTCTGAGTATATATGAAAGCATTTAGGCATAAAAAAAAATATTATGGAATTTCCTAGTCCATACAGACAATCTGTTCAGGCTGATAGTTGAATCTGGCTTGATCACTGGATGTAGGACAGTGTCCCCTACCACACTTGAGGGGGCCAGATAATTGAAGAGCCCCATTGAAGGACAATACTGTGTATGCAATGCTATTTGCTATTCTTCAGCAGAGAACAACTGTGGTTGTACAAGGCACACGAAGAAAAGCTGGGAGACAGCCACTGATCCCTCCCACTGCATCTGCTATCGAAATCTTCCTAACTCTGGCTAATAGTACAGCCAGCCCAGGAAACAAAGGATGTAATAAAGGGAAAGCATCTGTGGGATACATGATAACCTTGTTAACTGTTCATAATTGGAATGAATTGTTCTTACACCAAGAACCGTATCCTTACTATAAATGGAATTTGTTGTTGCTGTGTGCCTTCAAGTTGTTTTACAATTTATGACAACTCTAAGATGAACCTATCATAGGGTTTTCTTGGCAAGTTTCCTCAGAGGAGATTTGCCATTGTCATCCTCTAAGGCTGACAGTGTGTGACTTGCCCAAGCTCACACAGTAGGTTTCCATGGTCAAGCTGGGATTTGAACCTTGGTCTCCAGAGTCATAGTCCAATGTTCAAACCACTACACCTCTTTGGCTTGCTAAGAAAGAAATATACTGAGTTATGTCCAGACTAATTTACATAAATCCCATTGATTTCTGTAGTCTGTTCTAAGTGAGACCAACTTATAAAAAAAAAAAAAAAACCCAAATCCTATTGTTGGCAAATCTAGAGTAAACTCATTGAATCAATGGTAACATGGTAAACTAAAACTTGTATAAGCTTAGCTTATTCAGTGGGTCTACAGTAGTTGGAATTAACAATAGGATTCAGGCACCATTTTATTATAAACAACAGTGTGGTTCTCTTCCTCCACTCTTCACATTTTTTGTAAAAAAAAAAAAAAAGTAATTATGTTTCCAAAAATAAAAATAAAAATGTTTTCAGGTATTTCCAAACAGAAAACTTTTTAATATGTTCTGTAAATGAATAAATAAATGTTATCTTCACTTCTTCAGCTAAAAACAAAGAGCAACAGCAAATAAACTCTCAAACTGAGATGCAATAAGAGCTGACAGTTTTATAAAATTATAATGCAGAGTATTATTCTGCTTGTCATAACCAGCCTGAAAACTGAAATTATTGGTCAGGTTAACACGGGGTTATGATGACCATTTCAGCAGTAATGATCTGTTTTGCAGTTTTGTATATAATAATTAAAATGAGGTGATTAAATAGCCATCATTATTCTTTGGTATCAATAAGGACCCTCAACATTGCTGTTTTGCCCCACTAATTTGAGTGTCTGACTGAACTAATAGGCCAGGTTAAGAGGTGGCAACACTAATTGTGAAGTACCATGGATGCTGAAGAATCTCATGGAAAGGTTTCAGAATATATTAAACGATATTATACTAAATAGTGTAAACTACTCCTCACACTACTAGATAAAGTACTGGAAATGACTGAATGTGTTTTTCATCGCCCTGATTGACCAAGTAGACATACACAAGTAAGTATGTTGTGTATGTGCTTCTACAACCCAGTTTAGTGGCAACAGCCTTATTCAATCACTATGAGTAACTCTGAGCAACTGTTCAGAAGAAGCTGTGGGCTGGTTATAGTCCCACTATTATCTTTCCCCTATCAAAAAACCCTGATTTATGTAGTTAACATTTTTTTCTAATAAGCTTATGCAATATCCCACCCACCCCATTCTGCATGCAGAAAGTTTATTCTGTGATTGGGGCTCTTTGACACTCAGGCTGCATCCACACTGCAGAAATAATCCAGTTTGACACCACATTAACTGTCATGGCTCAGTACTATGGAATTCTGAGAACTGTAGTTTGTTTTGGCAGCAGAGCTCTCTGACAGAGAAGGCTAAATGTTTCACAAAATGACAGTTCCCAGAATTCCATAGCACTGAGACATAACAGTTAAAGTGGTGTCGAACTGCATTATTTCTGTAGTGCAGATGCAGCCTAAGTTGCTTATCACAATGTTAAATAAAGTGACTTACCTGATTGGCTTAAAATTTAAATTGGGTAGCATCCTGATATTTTCACAAGGATTTAGCCACCAAATTTGCCACCCAAATGCAGCCTGTCTCGATCCCTGCACCCAGGGTCACTCAGCACAGCTCATTTCGAAGGCAGGAGCTTTCAAGCTTCAGAAAATGGCCGTCAGAATGCCCCTGGGAGCAGGGATGGACCCGGGCAGCATTTGGGTGGCAAATATCAGGATGCCACCCAATTTAAATTTTAAGTTGGATCAGGTAAGTTGTATTATTTAATGATGTGCTAAGCTTCTAAGGGGCTATGCAGATGGGTGGCTCTGGGCCGCCCCTGCTAGTGATGGATCAGGGATGCAGCAACCCTACACCATGGCCCCAATCCTTCCTTTTGCCACCCCTAAAAGAGCAGCAAAATGTCATTCCTTTTAGGGGCGTCAAAAGGCCGCCCTAAGAGCAGGCGCCGTGGGTCTTCCACACCCTTTCGGTGCAATGTATCTACACGCTGCATCAGGAGAGCATCCTGATGCCACGTGCCATGCAAACAGGACAGCTGCATCAGGACAGCATTGGCATGGGGTTGGGGTAGCCACCGTGCAGCTGCCCCACTCCAACTCCACCCCCAGGCTGGCCCTTTACAGCGGTCTGCAAAGCCCCTAAGTCACAGCACTCTGAATCCACTTTAACTGCCATAACAACACCCTATCCTGTTATGCTGGGAATTTCAGTTTAGGGAAGGGCATTTAGAATTCTTAGCCAGAGAACTCTAGTGCCTTCCCAGACTTTGGAATCCATAGGATGCTGACATATCAGTTGAAGTGGAAATATAACTTTGTAGTGTGAAAAAGCCCCAGGATTTTTAAATTTAAGATTTAATAAATGATCCCTTCTTCACAAAAATACTTACCATGAATCTCAAATTATTGATATTTGGAGAATTTGTGAGTGACATAGAAATATAAAAATCCCTGTTTAAAGAATGTATGACTTTACAAGAAATAGAATTCAGAGATATAGCTGTGTTAGTCTGGATTATTCAAAGGGATCTTGTAGCAGTTCTGGTGATGTAGACCAAGTCTACAAAAGCTTGTGCTCTTTTGTACAGTTAGGGGGGATGCAGACCAGCATTTTAGGCTGACCTGGGGGTGGAGTTGGGGTGGAAAGACCGCACCTGGCTGCCCCAACCCCACTCCAATGCTGCACGCCCGACTGCATGGCGTGTGGCATCAGGGTGCCCTCTTGGCACAGTGTTCATACACACTGTGCCAAAGGGGTGCAAAAGAGCTGCCATGGTGGCTTAAAGGACGGCTTTCTGCCACCGCCAAAAGGAGCAGCATCTTTGGGGGTGGCAAAAAGAAGAATTGGGGCCAAGGTGTGTAGTTGCCGCAGCCCCAATCCTCTGCCCCTTATGGTCCATCTGCATTGGCCCTGAGTCTCAAAGGTTCTACAAGATCCCTTTGTTTAGTAGAAACAGTAACATATTCGATGCAACTAGCTGATTTTTTACTTGTATGTTATTCTTTCTTGCTGACTATTGTTTTAATGTTTGTTCATTCTAAGTTTCCTTGGAGAATATCAGGCCAAAATTTTAAAATATTAAATTCAGTAGCTAATATTACTACTACCTCCACCAGAAATTTAATTTTTTGGGCTATGGCCATGCTGGCATGGGAATTCTAAGAGTTGTAATTGAAAAAAATTACATTTCTGAGCCTTACCTACTGCTACTAAATTTTCTATTATTATACCCCTTCATATTGGTGATACATTGGCTCAAGTGGTTAAGCCACTGATTCTGTTGATTGCAAGATTGTCAGGTTGGCAGTTCAAGGCCTGGGTGCTTCATGATGGGGTGAGCTCCCATCACTAGTCCCAGCTTCTGCCAACCTAGCAGTTCAAAAGCATGCAAATGCAAGTAGATAAGTAGGTACCACTTTGGTGGGAAAGTAAACAACGTTCTGTGCAGTCATGATGGCCACATGATCAGAGTAGTCTCTGAAAATGATGGCTCTTCGGTTTAGTAATGGAGATGAGCACCGCCCCCTATGCAACCTTGTCAACAGGGAATACCTTTATCTTTTTTCATATTAGTAGCTGTTTGAAAACTAAAGTATAGCATTTAATAGAGTTCCCGATTGAAGAAATTATGGTTTCTTCTACCACAGAAGACTAATGTGTTGAGAGAAGTCAGCAAAAGAAACCTATTTTTCATAGTCTAATTGAATATAAACCACTAATAAATCTCCAAAGCAGAGCTGAATGGAAGAAACAGAAGCTGCCTCTTGAATTGCATGGAATTATGTCCTTTCCACAAGGCATTTTGACCAGTATGATTTTTTTTTCTTCTGGTCTGCAGTAGACATATTGTTGTAAGTAAACCTTTAAGTCATGTAGGTCTATGCAGTACAGGCTCAAAATCTTGCTGTCCGGGGTGAAGCAGCAAAGAGTGCTCCCCATTCAGCCAAGGGTGCATCCAGACCAGATAATTATAGCAACCAGATTTCACTTAAGCTGCCATACTTCATCCTATGGAATCCTAGGGTTTGTCTGGTGAGGGACCTAGAATTCTGTAGAGCACTCCTTTGAACTGTAGCATTAGAACTCTCTGATAAAAAAAAAAAATCTAAATGTTTTATAAAACTACAAACTCAGGATTACATAGTGTGGAGTAGAACATTTAAAGTGGCATAAAACCAATATCATTGTCTAGTATGTGTATACTCCAAGTCAAAAGATAGATACACACACACACACACACACACACACATTGAGGATGATCTCCTACTTTTCCAGTCTCTTATTTCACAAGGAATTGCAAACTTGCCTCTGAAGAAAAGTCCATTTATAATCTTTTTTTATCTTCTAGGTAGATTGCTTTTTGAGGGGACTGAAAATGAACTTTCCCGTCTCTATTTCCTCTTCTGTCATGTTGCGGTCATCTGATAAGATGCATATAGTGCAATCCAATTAACTCTCCATTATTGGGGGGCCAGGAAGGAGTCAGACATGTCTGTAGGTAAAAGTAAAACAGTGAGCCTGTAAAATAGTTAGCTACAAATGTGCATCATTATGGTATCATTTGATATAACCAACTTTGCGTGCTGGTGTAATTATATCTGCTTCCTAGAGATGTACAGAGTATTCAAAATGGTCTTGTCCTCAACATATTATGAAAGGTTTGTTTTTTTCCCTGTCTTTTAAATTTTTTCACATTGGCAAACGTTTTGTGAAAATGTTATTTGCACAAAAGAAGTAAACATGAAATACAATGTGCAAAAACGTGTTTCATGGAATCCTGTTGGTTAATCTAAGCTATTAAAAACCCATTCATTCAGTAGTTGAATGGCAACTCAATATATCTATCAATTAAAATTGATTTAATGGCTGTAATCTAGTTGAGACAAACAATGGAGTTTAGACTTTTGTATTTCCAAAGTACAATGTTTTTGCAGGAAAAAAAATTGCAGTTTGAACAAGAAGTTCCCAAAATTAAAAACAAAAACAAAAACAAAACCCAAACAAACCCAAAACAAAACAAAATAAAACCCAACCATATTCAAAAGTAGTTAAAACTTCCTAAATGTCACCCAGCAGCGATAATCCTTTTCAGATTTTTTTTCTCTATGTGCAAGAACAAAATTATCAAGTATTTACAAGTAAATGCCCTTCTATAATAATAAAAGAAAGTCTCTCTGTGTTTCTGTTATGGCTGGAAAATATGAAAGCTGGTGCACATACTAAGAGGGATCCTAAGAGTTATTTTCTTTTAAAAATGATTTACTTAATTTTAATTAAAGTATATTCTGCAGTATCACATAGACTCACTAGCTAACACTGAAGGTGTATCCACACTGTAGAATTAAAGCACTTTGACAGCACTTGAACTGCCATGACTCTACCCTACAGAATCCAGAAATGTATAGTTTGGTGAGGCACCAGAACTCTTTGACAGACCAGGCTGAATACCTCACCAAACTAAATATCCCATGATTCTGTAGGGTAGAGTCATGGCAGTTAAAATGCTGTCAAACTGCTTTAATTCTGCAGTGTTTACATCTGCAATCATTAAACCACCAAATAGCTGGGGGGATATGGAAGTAAGGAGTCCACTTAAGAATAGAAGGATCTCCTTGAGAGCCAGAACCCTTGAGATTTGGTCCAAATTCTCTCCTAAATGCTTTGAGGTGGGGCTATGGAGTCACACACTAGGAAAAAAAACCCTTGATTTATGGTCTTTCTGCTGCTAGAATAATACAGATCTTACTGCTGTGTAACCAAATTGTTTAATCTTGCCTGTTCCTTACTGCATATAAATAATGAATTTCATGTGTGAATGTATGTATATACATAATGTCTGTGATTACATGCATACTTACACATATATACTGAAAAGGAGAAAGAATTTCTACTGTATGATAATGCGTCTTATCTTTTCCTTTTTGATCAGATGGCCAATTTTGTATTTTATAACTCTGCATTGGGAGGAGAACAGGATGGGAATGAAGGCTCCCTTTCAGAGTCTCTTCATCTTCCAGGCAATCTATACAGTATCTACTTAGTGAGCAGTAAGTACCATTGAACCTAGTAGTACTTCCAAGTGATAGCATTGTTAACTGATTTTTAAGAAAGAAAGTGTATCACAGGTGGGAAGCCTTCTGCATGTATCCTCAAGTTTGTTTATGAAAACAGAAGCCAGTTCCATTCTCAATGGAAAGGTACTCAATAAAGGCAAAATCTAGGTCTGTGTTTGCTATTATTATAAGGTTCAGCCTTACTGCTTAGTTCTAACCAGGGAAGAATTAAATGGGAGTCAACACATAGAAATCTCATTGAGTCAATGGGCCTACTCTTATTGGTACTAACCAAATTCTGGCCTGTATCACTAATACTTAGTGTTTCTGAGAATACAAAACACTTTCCCTACACAAATTCAGCAATCCTTCTTTCATCCCTAACCCTGGGTTAACCCTAACTCTCTATGATTGTTCCTATTTTGCAGGTGGGATGTTGGTATAATGATGAAAATAGGTGCAATTATTTCATTTTAAATATTTTAAGCAGATTTCCAAACTATGTGGAAACCTTGTTCCTGAAAAAGCTATATTGTTTAAAGTTATCACATTCTTAAATAACTTGCCTTACCTGATCTGGTTTAAAATTAAATTCAGGTGGCATCCAGACCCTATCACAAGGGTTTTGCCACTGAAATCAACACCCGGAACCATCCCAGGGCTGTACCCACTCCTGGAGCCCCCTTGGTGGCCATTTTCTCAAGTCGGAAATATCCTGGTTTTGAAAAGAGCCATGCTGAGTGGCTCTAGGAGTGGGGATGGCCCCGGGCTGCATTCAGGTAGCAATTTCAGCCACAAAACCTTTGTGATAGGGTCTGGACACTATCCAAATTTAATTTTAAGCTGGATCAGGTAAGGCGAGTTATTTAAGACTGCAATAAGCTCAATAATGTCTGCAGGAAATTCAGCTACAGAAATCCAACAATCTTCCTATTTGCAATGCAACTTCAAACAAGTGATTTTCCAATGGTGCAAAGGTCAGGGTGCTACAAGCCAAAAAATGATTGACATACTGCACAAATCATTGCCATGATATGCATTTGGGAACTAAATTATGGCAATAGAGGAGTAGGAGAAACTTATGGGAGCTAGTAGGTCTAGAGGGGAATAGAAAGGCTGAAGAAGCACTGGGGTGAAGGTGGGAGAAAAAGACCAGTGAAAAAGTATAGGGGGAGAAAAAGGAGAAATAACACTGAAGTGAGTGGGATAAAGCAATCTATAACAGATTTAACAAATATCAAGTTGGAGATAGAGGGAAAATGCAAAAGAAAAATAGCTGGGGATGAGGGAGAAAAAAATGTGTGTGTGCTAGGGTGAGGAGTAAGACTCTAACTAATCTGAGTTTTAACTCCACCTAATCTGAGTCTTTCCACTGGTTAATACTGCAGTTTCTTCAGTTAACAATGTTGAAAACAAGAAATATAAAGCTACCATTAATTGCTGTAAACATCACTTACTGTATATATTTATTTACTTCTGCACTGCTGTCCTACCTTTCTTTCAGTAAATTGAACAATGCTGGATTGAATTGGATCTGATGGCAGAAGGCCATGTTGTGCATCTGCTTTCTGGTAACTGTTGAAAAATTGTATATTGAAGGTGAGTGATATTCTCCCTCATTAAGATGGTCTGTAGATTTCTACATTAAAAATTGAATGCAAACTACCTTGATGAGCTCCAGTACATCTTTCTTTTTTTCTTTCCGTAATCACATTTGTTTTTCACAGTTGTTCTTTTAGTTTTGAAATGTAAACAGAAAGTGTTGGCACCTTTTAGTGTTGCAGTCCATGCTGAGCCTGAGAGGTAACTGGCAAGGGAGTTCATGAGCCAGTCCAAGTGAGTCTTTGAAAAGACACTTAGGATTTGCATCTGTGTCAAGCAGCTTGCTATAATGTTAATTTCCTTTCACATTCCAGTGGTGATGGCAAAGAAATTCCTATTACTGAATTGTTTTATGAATTTATCCAATCTGTGACATGCAAGAGTATGAACAAAAGTATGCACACATTGTTTGGCTTTCCGTCATCAAGACAAACCCATAGCAGATTATTTTTTCAGATTATATGTAAATTCAGTGCAGCAATGGTGGCTATCGGAGAAAGCAGGTCTGTACCTAGCCTGGAACAGGTGGTGTGGCTGCTCTGGAGCAATTGGTTCAATGCTGCTAAATTTCATGGGAATAAAAGAGCTACCAGGAAGAAAGTTTAAAGGAATATGGGGGAAACTGAGAAACAATGTGACTCTGTAAAGAAAGGGGGAAGGGGAGACAAATAACCACAGAATTGGAGCAAAATGATCCATAGGGCAAGGAGTGCCTCAGGCACAAAAAGTTGGCGTACCACAAAGAGACACCTAATCTGAAAATATTGCAAGAAATGTTGTCAGAGTAGGTTATAACTGACTCTGGGGGGAACAATGTAGAGTAGCAGAGACAGCCAGCAGGCAGAAGCAACAGCAGTGGCAGCCTGGCTGCAGTGCACACACAACAGAGAAGGAGAAGGTGGAAGTGGCAGTGGCTGCAAGATCACCCTCTGTATTGGCAACCTCAGGCAGTATGATCCCTGCCACAACATGGCTATGGAAGCAACAGCGAGCACAGGTCCATGCCTATCTGGAGGCAATGCTAGGGCAGCCCTGGAGCAATTGCCTCATTACTGCTAAACTTCATGGGAGCAAAAAATTGCTTTGGAAGAAAGTTTCAAGGAATACAGAAAATAAAACTGAGAAGCAATATGACTCTGTAGAAATGGAAGAATGGGCAGAAAAATAACTGCAGAGTTGAAGGCAGAGAGTTCCATAGTTGTCTGTTACAATGTATCTGCAATGTTAGTCATCTTATCAGAAAGCATCACTAACTGCACCTACAGCAAGTGCAAATTGACAGCTGTCTTGGAAGAGAAGGTCAGTGCCCTACAGTCATATGTTGAGTCCCTTCAGTGTCTCAGAGAACTTGAGGACTTTCTGGATAAAACATGGGGAGAATTGATCCTACAGAACAACAGGAAGAAACTGCCAAGGAAAATGAAGAGGCCTATAACAATGAGGAAAAACTCTGGAGGACAGCCACTGTCAGGTGCAGACTGCTTAACTGCAGATTTCTATCAGTCTAGAATTCTCCTCCTCTGGGTTTCTTGACACTTGAGAAACTTTAAAAAACAAAACAAAACATTATTCAAACATTTTAATATATTCTTTTCATCTCTATTCCTATATGGTCTACCAACATGAATGTAAATAGATCAGAATATATTTTAGTGGACACAATACCTGTTCCACATACTTCCTGGACTCATTCACTGCTGTGCACTAGCTCTTGCTTTTCATTGGAGGGCATCTAGATACCACAACCATCTATTTCCATTCAATAGCACAAACACTAATATAGTTGTCCACTTCCAAGACTTATCTGTTCAGTGAAAGAGAAAACAATAGAGTTCATGAACACTGATGCTTCTCCATATTTCTAAATGTATGGCAAGTCTTGTATTATCTACAGTTTTTCCTCTATTCATGAATAACTAAATATGGAGAGCTTTTGATTAACTTTCCTATTGAACAGTATATGCCTAGTATATGTTTTTAACTTTTTGCCTGTATTAGTTTGCATTTTATTCGTGTTTGGCATACCCAGGGTATGAACCAACCCATATTTTAAGTACAGGCAATCATCTTTTTAAATTATTATTTAAAAACAAAGGGGGAGGGAACAAGTTCTTGATATATTGCTTTATCTCAGACTAATTTAAAGTAGTAATGGATTCAATGAAAGTCATGATTTCTATAAAATTTTGATAATTAACTTTCAGCTCCAGCACTATTCTTTTAAAGACTGTTATGAGTTATTTCTCAGTGGTATTGTACAATAATCAAGCTAACACTGCAATTCCAATCATCGTTTTAAGTTAAAGGACAATTTCATCTCTTCATTATTCAAGGCCACCTGCTATGACTAACCAAATTGAAAATATAATTCTAAACTCTGTTGTATTTATAATTAAATTTAAAAGCTCCAAACTTTCACAAGTCAGGTCTCAAGAGAGAAGGTTTAAAACCTTGTACAAATCTGTATGGATGTCCTTTTTTGTGCTAAAAAGGATGTGTTTATGTCATAGAACTCTATAATAGAGGTAAGACTTTACATCCACAGGTTGTATACAGCTTGCAAAATTCCACAACTCTTCTGCAACTCTCAGGATGCATCTTCATATCCTTCTCACACAACCACAAAATACCGCCTAAAAAAAGATCAACTGCATCCCTATAAGCACCTAAGAATGAGGAGCTTTTTATGTATTTCTATTTCTTTTTCAGAACCACTTAGCCCTGAAAGGGACACTACTGAAGTCTTGAATTACCTGTGCCCCCCACCCCCCAAATTCTAGAGGTTATTTTATGTGAATTCTGCTTTTGGGGAAACGGTAAATTTAGCACATCAAGCTCTGGGAGGTGAAAATGGAGCAGGTGCAGTCCCTTGAATCTCAAAAACTACTTAAAACTGTTCTAGATATTTGGAAACTACAATTATATTATATTACTCAACAAACAAGCCATAAATAGTATGTAGAGAGATCTTGTAGTACCTTTCATACGAATTGAAAGAAAGAAATTGGCAGCATGAGCTTTCGCAGACTTCAGTCTAGACTGAAGTCTATGAAAGCTCATGCTGCCAATTTCTTCCTTTCAATTAGTCTCAATGGTGCTACAAGATCTCTGTGTGTGCTGATTCTTCAGACTAACACAGCTATATTTTTGGATTGAACCCATAAACAATAAGCTTTAGGTAGTTCAGGACAGCTACAAGATGATTAAAATCAAAATAACATGAGTTGGAATCAGTTGTGCTGGATGATTTTGCAGGCAGAAGGATCGGATGTGTTGCCCAATGGAGCCACCTACACTTCCCACAATCTCTTTTGGAAAGCTGAAAACAGCTTGCCTTCCCACTCCTGAACTTTGAGCCACATGACTGAAGTACTTTAAACAAAAGTGGGAACTGGCAGTATTAATCACCCATCATTTTTCTCCACTTACCTTAACTATTGGAATAAAACTTTTAATTCATGGAAAGCTTCCTTAGATCTACCTTATAAAGCCAGATCAATTTCTAAGTGCTGCCAATAAATAAATGAATGAATGAATGAATGTCCCAAATATTGTCTTATGCTGAGCCATAAAAAGCATATTTAAAAAACAACAGCAAAACATAATTGTTTATAATTGTTTTTATTTCTTTTATAACAACAATACAAAACAAACAATTAAAACCAGCAAATCAAACACAAAGCCACATATTTCCTCTTTGCTTCCATAAACAAGTATGTTAAAGGAGGATGGACATGGGCAAATATTTAAGTATTATAAATTAGATGTTCTGCACCAGAATTTTAATACCATTGAAATACTGAGTCCACGTCTGGTTGCCAGCTCTTTCAGTTGATCCTGAAACACAGAAATGTAATGGATTATTATTATTAATTTATATTACGGCACAAGGCCAGCATAAAAATAAAAATAAACTGGTAATGTAATAGATTTCCCCATCACTTATCCACATGACAACTAATTTTCTATATGCCTATCTGCCTGGTGCAGAATTAGAGTTAACACCAACTGCAAGGTTCCAGTTTTAAACCTGAATTAGCATTCTGCATGATACAAAAGCTGTTGCATTGAACTGTGAATAGTGATTAGTCAAAGTAAAATGTATTTGAAAAACAACAAGAGTCCCATGGGACCTTCAAGACAAACATGGTCCTGAAGCTGTGATGGGACTCTTTTCCTTTTGCTGCAATAGACTAACACAGACTAAATCATTTGGAAATTGATACATTTTAAATTGTCTGTGAAGTTTGCTCTAATGGACTAACCTGAAATGGTTTTGATCAGACAAGGCAGCTAAATGCATATCTTATAGAGTTTGCTTTGGGACTAAACAAAGAGACCGACTGGCTGAGCTGGGGGCAAAGGAACCCACCAGAATGAGAAATTACTATTTTTGTTTATTCAGATGTGCATCCACCCCAAACACAAATAGACAGGATTTCCTTTCAGTTTATTATATGTAAGATCAAGCTATATGCCCTCAATTATACATGTGCATTTCTTCTTATGATATTTGCTAGAGTACACACAGAGAAAGACTGTGATTTGTTCAACTATGCAAATAACACCCATGCAGAAACATTCTCAATCTGTGTCAAAGTTGCATGCATTTTTTAAAAAAATAATTACAATCTTAATACAGTAATTGTAGTTCTGACAGCTTGAAAGTCAGCTCAAATATAAGAACTGTGCCCTTTAAAGATCACTTGCTTAATCTGCAGATGGTAGGGAAAGGCAGCATCCCTGTACTGATGCTGACATGGCTTTGCTTTGACCTTACTGTGCAGACTGAAGTTAATATCTCCCATCTTGTAGACTTAGGTTGTGTTGAACCAAACATAGGTTATTGGGAGTAAAGGAGTGTACATTGGCACGATCCAGACATCATTGTGCAAACAAATGGGATTTGAGTTGGCGGTGATTCACTGTGAGAAATTAAAATGTCAACCTGGTGTGCATCAACAGTGAAAAAGGCAAATTACAAGTCCAGGGGTTAATAGAAAAATATTCAAAAATAAAAATTCCAATATTGTATTGGCTGTATGTAAAACTGCTAGGAATTAGCAAATTCAAATTCCTATTTGAATTTTGGTAAAATTCTTATTTTTTTAAAAAATAAAATCATGCAACATTTTAGAAATACAGTGTATAAATTTGATAAAAACAAAAAGAATTTGCTTGCCAATCCTGCTCCAGTCAACATCTCCCACTGTTCTTCTCCCCCCTTCCAGATAATTCCATATTCAAAAACTAGACTAGGGTTGATACTATGACTGAGGAGATAAATCGTCACTTATTCCATTCTCTTAATCCTATGTTTATATGATTTAACTACCATTTGTTCTTTTTCTGTTGCTCTCCTTATCTTTTATAAATTATATCCCACCTTTTTGCCAATGTGGGATGCAAGGTCATTATAAAAATTAAAAAAGACACAGCTAAAAATATTTCCCCTTGATCAGTTCCCAGTCAAATGAGAGTTGGCATAATACACTGAAATAATGCCACACAAAGTTAGCTGGGACTAGTAATTTTGTGTGACATGATTGTACAGCTGGCATGATTAGGACTGGGGAATTCAGAGTGCAGCACTCCATTTGTTTTTTGAGTGCAACATCCAGCATTCCTCATCATTGACCATGTTGACTAGGATTAATGGAAATTGCAAGCTAACAACATCTGAATGGCTGCCCTTTGCCTACCCTTGATATAGAATCTTAATATATAATCTCTAAGTATCAGCTACACAGGTAACAGGTTCACTTTCACCATATGCCCTATGCTGACAATATGCTTCACTTTTATAGAGAAACCTTTTCAGCCTTTTTGAAATTCATTTCTTAAAATTACTCCAAAAGGGGTATTGTTTTCCCTAAGCAGAAATCTCCAGATGACTGAACTTTGTTGAAGGTTTCCTGTAGGTTCTTCTCACATTAACAAGTCAGATTCACTTGTTTTCTTCAGCAACAACCAAACAAGCTGTTAAATTCATATCATGCAAACCTGTGAAATGTGTTGAAGTGGAAGCTAGCAACAAATCAGTGCATACTTCATATCTACTTTTCAACTTGTAGTAAATCCTCTACAAAGATAAGATTGAATGTAGAACTATGAAGAATTCTTGAAGACTCCTATAGCCCCTAGTTGGGTCCTCTTTTTCCTTCTCTTGTTTGTTAAGCCACTACTTTGGGCTTTTATCTTCATTTTCACCTCTTTGCAGAAATTAGCCATGTCTGCAGATAAATATTTAGCTATGACTCCTGTTTTATAACACTGGACTCTTCTTTGTTGACTATACTGGCTAACTCTCATTTGACAAACAATGAGTGTAGAGTAGACTCTTTGACATTAGTGGGATTAGAGTTAGTCATGACTAATAAGTATCATGAATTTTAGTGGGTTTATTGTAGGTATAAGTGAATTTTAACCTAGGTAAGAATGGATAGGATAGGACAGGTATGGGGGAATCTGTGCTACTCCACTTATTGATGACTAGAATTATCTTTATACCTGACTGATACCCATGATGATCTGGGAGGATAACCTCTGAAAGGCACCAGTTCCCTCACTGGAATAGTGGGTTATAAAACACCAGTTCCCTCACTGGAATAGTGGGTTATAAAACATATATAATAGATATTGGGATTTATTTAATTTTATGTATTTAAAACATTTTACGGCTTACCATTAACATATACTCTAGGTTTATATTCAAAAAGTTCAAAAACTAATTAAAGGAACTAGTTGCCAACTATAAAACAGTAAAAACAGTCATAACATGATGCAGTAAGGCACTGTATCCTCTTCTTTCCCCCTTTATCACTTTAATTTAGACATTTTATTTACAAACTATATAATAAAAAATAATATTGCAGAATTTAAATCCAATAGTCATGCCTATTTATTATGACTAGTGCCATACTATAAAAGCTATTGCTTTAAAATAATTATACAGCAGTCTTTTGAATATTAAAATATGACATTTGATACTGACAGCAATATGTGTAATTCAGACACATAGATTAATTAAGAAAGGCATATGGTTAGTGCTGATAATATGACACAAATAGGAAAAATCATTTTCTTTTCATATAAGCATTTGTTAACCAGCTATATGGGTGCCTTTAATATATATGTGTGTGTCTGTGTGTGCACACATGTGTGAATATAAACTGCTCAGTTTAATTTTTAAGAAAAATCCCTAAATATACCAGAGTGTTACACTTTAAAATCTTAGTAAATAAAGAAAGATGTTGAATGAAATAAAATTCATAAAAATATATAATACTTTTATATACAGGTCAGGATATTGCTAGTAGACTGAAGGTGCATCTTTTTAGGATACATTCCTATATTCATTTAAGAGGAAGCAAACCTCTTGTGACATGAATGGATGTGCTTCCCAGTCAACATAAAATTATGCTTGAACAATTCAGAGAAAATAATATGCATGAATGCACACATACATACATACACTGCAGAAAATGACAACACTGAACCTATTAGATAATATAGAACAGATATAGATCTTTTTTTTTTTTTTTTTGCAAGCAAGAAGTAAACATTTCAAAAGTTTTCTCTACATTGGGTGAGATTATGAGAGTTTTCAATGAATTTTTGACCCTTGTCAAGAAATTCATTTGCATGAAAACTTTCTATTTAGTTCAAAACCAGTGTATAATGCATAAAAACAATGTGGGGTGGTTTTTTGTTGTTGTTTTTTTGGTACACATGAAAATATAAAGGAAGGAAAAAGACAAACAAGGAAAGTGTTTGTTGGCAGAATAAGCGGGAAACAGCATTTTCAAAAATTCATGGAAAAGTTTCCTTCTTTCTCAAGCTCAAAATAGGGACATAAAACAGACATAAAATTGTGAATGGCATTTCCAGCTTCAATCTGATTGGCTTTTTTGCAGGCGTTTAACTGAAATGTAAATGGTAATTTAACATGATACAACCCACAACTTAAATGCAATTGGATTAGACTTTTTTTATCTAATTAATGATTAACTTAATCCATTAACCACTAATTTCTACTAACTTTCTTATCTCTGCTTTTAAAGCATTTCATATCCTCTGAATCCAACAGGATACTACTTATGTTGCACCCAGCACCCATAATAATCACTGGGCCTAAATACATAAGCAAGAATGAACACAACCGTTGAAATAATCTCAATGAACATGTCAATAGTAAATAAGGTGCAATGTTCTTTTCTATTATTTTTCTATCCTTTAATACAGTTCCCATTTACTGTTCCATTATAAGAATATCATTCCATGACCTTGGACTTTAAAAGTCTAAAGCTTTTCAGATGTGTGTCATGTTGTTAGATATAAAACGATCAAGTATTTCCCAAGTTAAAAGCAAGTGATATATCAAAGATGAAAGTCCCATGGGATCAGCAAACTATGACAAGATATGATACAAAATGGTAAAAAAAATAGCTATATAGAATTCTATCACAACCTTGTTTTTACTTTACAAGATACGTAAAACCTATTTGTTCAGTAGAATAATTCTTGTATTTGTTTATATATTTTCTCCTTAGATATGATTTTCTGTTTAACAAATTTGTCTTAATTAATTCCTTCTATGAGTTCATTGAACATTTCACAACATATTTGGAATTTAAGAATCTGATTTTGGTCTTTGTTGTTTTCCTTTGGTATTTTGGTGGACAAGTGGATGTATTTGATAGCAATAATATTTAGTGTCTCACAGCAGACACTAAAGCAATATTTATTGTCTGACAGCAGTAGAAAGTTGACACGAAGTTAGGGATTTGAAAGCAAATCATACACAAAAGGAAATATTGGTCACGATTCTGTGTTTAGAATGCATAGTCCTGTGGGAGAATATAGTATGAAAAGATGGTCGAAGTAGAGCAAGTAAACTAATGTTGTCAAAGGAACTTTACGGAAGTTTAGTAATGTACTTTAGGAAATTATGGATGTATTTAGCTTATGTGTGAAAGCTTTTTTTTAGAAGTGTAAATAATGATAAATAAAATTAGTTTTTTAAAAAAGCTATCCAGTGCCTTCTTGTGCAGTTTTCTTCCATAACTGGCCATTGGCTTCTGGATAACCCCAGGTTGCACTTTCCCCCTCTAACCTGAATGGCCATTGTTTATCTGATGATGAACCAGAAGAGCTCACTTGTGGCATCATTCAGCTATCAGATATTGCCTACCAGACCTCCTTTGTAAGTATTCTTGCTGAATATTATACACCACCAGCATCAGATAGACTATCCAGTCCTGGAAGGTCTTTAGCATGTATCCTAACTGGAGGCTAGATCCACTCTGCACTCATCAAACACTGTTAAAAATGGCTTAAGCCACTAGTGTAAAATAAGACTTTTCATTACTAGATGTGATAACTGATGCAGATCATAACTGATGTTACATTATTGTAGGGAAAAGTTGTTTATTATCTTCTGTCTTATGTGGCGGCATAGGAAGATGGTTGGGGAACACTGCCACTTCATGTGTTTATGATTTCTGCATTGATAATGCCTGAATAAAGGTAAATTGTACCAGCAGTGGAGGAGGCAGGACTAGCATGCCTCCTGTCCTCATCACTGATATTGAATATCTCAATTCTTAGAATCATAGAATCATAAAGTTGGAAGAGACCACAAGGACGACCCAGTCCAACCCCCCTGCTATGCAGGAACACACAATCAAAACACTCCCTTAGCCTCCAGCTTGACAACATCCTTTTTCAATTGTGATCAGAAACTGGAATTAGTTGCGAGCCTTCAAGTAGTTTCTAACTTATGGTGACCCAAAGGTGAACCTATCATGGACTTTTCTTGGTGAGATTTGTTCAGAGAGGGTTTTTCTTTGCCTCCCTATGACAGTAAGAGAGAGTGACTTGCCAAAGATCACCCAGTAGGTTTCCATGGCTGAGTGGCATTTGAACCCTGGTCTCCAGTCAAAGTCAAACTACTACACCATGCTGGCTCATTAAAATATAGCCCAAAATAGGAATAATCAATCATTAAAATTAGATAACCAAACTGACAGCAACAGCAAGAGAAACAAAACATAATGAAAGCATCAAAGAGCCAATATTAAAAAGAAATAAGTTTAATTAAGCATTAATAAAATGAAAGGGCTGTTTAAAAGAATTGTTTTTAATTACTGCTGGAATTCACACATTGCCACTAATTGTATTTCAGAAGGCAAAAGAATATATGAGGGTTGCAACAGCAGATCTTTAAAGACAGGGAGATTAAGAAAGAAGACAACATTCCTGTAAAAAGCTTGGTGCCCAAGTTTCGTGTCCCACATGTCAGTCTGCTGCATTCCCAAGTTCATGGCTACTATCACTGCAGCTCTACCATCAATGTCTGTCATGTTTACAATACTGATAACACTATCATTATTTCTCCCAACAGTGAAAAGTTTCTGGGGTGCAAAACTTATCAAAACTTGGTTCCTTTTGGAATGAGATTGGTGGAAGCTTATAAGATTTTATAATATTTGAGATTATTTACAAATGTGGAAACTGAACATATATAGAAGGAGAATTTAAACACTCCAACATATAGTAAATTTTATTGCTTCATGTAACTCTCTTTTTCTGAACTAGCAGAGTCTCTGGGGGGTTGCAGACTGCCAGAAATAGTGTGAATTCAGTCCACTTTTAGGGTTAGGGTTAGAGTTAGGGAACCATGGGAACTGTATTTTATTGTGGCATCAGAGTTGTCTGACAGAGAAGGCTCAATGTCTCAGAAAAATAACAGTTCCCATGATTCCCTAGCACTAACCCTAACCCTAAAAGTGGACTGAATTCACACTATTTCTGGCAGTCTGCAACCCCCCTCTGTCTCTTGAACATTCTTTGTCTCACTCAGAAAACTGAAATAATTCTCATTATTGCTTCACACCAGACATATACATGCACCTACCTGGCAATGGGAAGAGCAGTTATGGTTCTCATTGTGTTTGGAGCCTTTGACTAACTAATAAAGTTTGTTCACTCATCTCCTGGTTGGGATTTTCTGTTAAAATATCCTAAAATGGTTGTGTATCAAAATGCAGACACATCATTGGACTATCCCAGGCTTTTAATAATCCTTTTTTCAAGTCTGAGAATCTGGCCAGGCATCATTAGGAAATGCATAGCAAGTAAATTACTTTGAAGTTGGTAAGGCAAACACATTTATTTCATCTTGAATGTCAAAAAGATAGGTCCTCCCATTATAGAAATATTGCCATCTCTGTTACAAGTTCATAGGAAATGTTTTATCTCAACACATTTCAAACAACATTATTACCTTATTTTCAGGAGCTCTGGGATTTTAAATTACAGACATTACATTAATGCTGAGACTTTTGATGGCATGTTGCAAAATCTGCAAGATGAGATTCGCCTGATATTTTCTTTCAATATAACAAGTATAAAATTAAAGCAATTCTGCAGCCACAGCTTCTTTTGGTTGTTTTGACTGTTAACATCCCAACTTTCTACAAGGTTTTAGTGACTAACAACTAAACACACAATTTAAAATAAAATTCTGCAATGCAAAATGCATAACAAGAATACAAATCCATAAAATTCTAAGAGCATCTCAAAATACCAAAGTTGAAATTAAATTTGAGCAATGAAATGGACCAAAATGTCTGTGGAAAATAAAGTTTATCCCAGTGAGAAAAAGCATCAAGGCACAAACCAGGCAAGCTTCTCAAGTGACTGAAAATGCCCTTTTCCCAGTATCCACATATTGCTTTTTATTTGGCTTGGATACATGATTAGGACCTCTGGTGGAGGTCTTATGGCCATGTGGAAATGGGCAAGCATTGAAGAAACCTATAACCCCACTGTAGTTTTTCCCTACGAGACTGAGATTTTAAAAGTTGCTGCTTTCTTGGTGTTGGGTTAATCAACAGCTGCCTTTCATGGTTCTGAAGTATGGAGAAAGTTACAGGTTATTTCAGTTATAAGTTAAAAGTTATTTAGGAGAACAGTATCTTCTTTCCAGTGTAATCATTGAAGATGCAAAGTAGATCCAGTCACTCGAGAGGTATATGCTTTTCTCATGGGTTATTAGGGATGACAAAAATATTATAGAAAATGTTTTTGTTTTTGTTTTAAAGGCATTTCTTGAGTGTCAGGGAAGCATGGCAAGAAACACCCTGGATTGATGAGGGTCTTTGCAGTTTAGGACTTATTATGCCCGAAATTTGCATGTTGCATTTTTAGAGACAAAAAACAAACAAACCCAGCATTTAATGTACAGGAAGCAGCATTTTCTGTGCAGAAAATTATAGTTTACTATTAAAATATTATTTTCTGTGCAGGAAATGTGTATTTTGCACAGAATAAGTCAACTACAGCATTTTCTGCACAGGTAAGCACATTATCGGCACATAAAATAATATTTCTATTATTTTTTGCAAAAAGTATGAATTTTGTGTACAAATAAGTCCTGAGTTGTGTATAGTATACGAAAACTGCATAGTTTTCAAAGACACTCTTACAATGGGAAGAAAACTGATGTAATTACTCACTAATTTCTTTGGTAATAAAATTTGTGAAGTTGCCAATGTTCTGAATTTTCCACAGTTCAAAATACCCATGTGTGTACTCAAGACTTGCACAAGAGTAATGTAGAAATCAAAAGATGGCTGCTATTAATCTGGTATAGTCCATATTCTGAGTAGGGATGAGGTTTCTCCTGCTGAAATTGGAAGTGAGGCACTGCTCTCTGCTTGGATTACAAGTGGCTACTGTTGTCCATGTATTGTGATCTGCAAAGAACTTGGGAAACTACTTTTCAGCTGTAGGGAAGCAAAAGGCAAAATATATACGTATATACATACATTTTTATTTTTATTTTTATTTAAAAAATCAAGTCCCTTATATGGCATAACCTGTGTGTATGAGAATGTTTTCTTTAAACAGCAACTTCACACATTTTGTCATAGATGTTATGGACAGAATTTGAGATTTCAAAATTTTGAGTATGTGAGAAAGCACCAATTGACCCACACGTCCTCTTCTTTCCTTTGCAGCCAGCATGGTATAGTGGTTTGAGCACTGGACTAGGACTCTGGAGACAAGGTTTTGAATTCTGGCTCAGCCATATAAACTGACTTGGGTGACCTTGAGCAAGTCACTTTCTCTCAGAGGATGGCAATGGCAAACCCCCTCTGAAGAAACTTGCCAAGAAAACCCAATGGCTTTAAGGTCACCATAAATTAGAAACAACTTGAAAGTACATAACAACAACAATTTAGCTCTAAAAAGTCTGACTTTTGAATACTGATTAGGTACTGTTATGGTTATCACCTTTCTCCCTTTCCCTATGCCTTTACCTCATATTTCATACCTATAAGACAGACAGGAACAACATGGTCCTCTTCATCCTGGAAATAACTGTATACATTAAATATGGCCACTGTTTGTTATGCTTTATTAATTTAAGAAGTACAAAACAATGCAATAATATCAGAGGACATGTAAAAGTGTTTTCAGGTCCTGGCAAACAGAGAAATATAATAGGAAGAATCTTGCATTGAATCTCAAACATTTAATGTATTATATTTTACCAAACACTGATGTGGATGACTGGGATGTAAAACTCATCTGGGATTTTGCTTTCATATGAAATAAATGGGTACAATGTTGCACAAAAGTTATCAGTATATCTGTTTTAATTTTTTAGAGAATGTTCATAATGAAGGAAACACAAGTGCACCAGAATTTGTCTTTCCATCAACTGTTAATCAGGACAAATTCTATGAGATTTACAGTGCACATGGTTTATAATTTTGTTTAACTAATTTTGTTAACTGTTTTAATAATTCCAAAATTTTATATGTAAATTTTAATGCACACAAATTTCTATATCTATTGATGAATTTAAAAGAGAGAAGTTTTCCAGTGTGGAAGAAAGTAAAAAATGAAACTGGTATGTTCATCTAGTTTGTAGTTTTGAAATGTATTAATCAAGGTTGGCCAAGAGCAATAAAACTTTGCTATGTTAAAATCAGAGCTTATTAAAAGTACTTTCAGAAGCCACACATCCCAGATTTCCACAGCTAGCCCAGCAAATGGCAATGATGGCTGTGGGGATTTTAGGTGTTGTAGTCAAAATGCATAACTTTACCAAGCTCTGTTGAAACTAAAGTTAATATCCTGCATCACACCAATGTCAGGCCAGGTGAAGTTACAATATCTAAGTAGTATGTTTATCATGTTGCACTAATTGAATGGCTTTTTAGAATTTAAAACAGCAGCAGCTCAGTGGCTAAATATGTTGGGTTTACCATAAAACATTAATCTGCTGACCCCATGTTGATTTCCCATATTTGCTAA
Organism: Phrynosoma blainvillii; assembly: GCA_026167975.1. NCBI lineage: Eukaryota > Metazoa > Chordata > Lepidosauria > Squamata > Phrynosomatidae > Phrynosoma > Phrynosoma blainvillii. Next base: position 44,144,304 of record JANUYF010000004.1, on the reverse strand, counting down.
AGTCTCCTTCTTAATCAGAAGTGCAACCACTTGCTGAGCAACTTTGTTGGTACTTCCCAAGTTCCCAACAGACATCCATAATGGTAAGAAGGGATTATTAAATTTTGATTTGCATCCGATTACATTCATTTCCTAATCTGCCAAATGACATTTCCCCTAATTAAGAATAAATGAGTGAATTTAATACCTCTCAGAAAGATGGAACATATTAAGATCTTTGGCACAAGTATGAAAGCTAATTAGAATTCATTGTGTTCCAGAAAGCTGCTGGGAGCCTAAACCAAAGGGTTGGTGATAAAAGCTGAAATGGCAAACTATGCAATGTTGTTGTTGAGTTCTTCTTTGTTAGTTGAAGAAGTTATTAAGTGGCAGCAACATTTCTAACATTATTAGTAAAACATATATGTAATGACCAGTTATTATAGACCTTCTAGTAATAAATAAACTACAGTTTTTTTTATTCAATCTCTAAATTATCATCCTGATCCAGCAATTCTTTCATATTATTTCTCCCCTTCAGGGAAATTTGTATGTAAATTTAAAAGTGATTGAATCAAGCACATGTATTTAGAGTAGAAATTAATGCTGAAGTGAAAAGGGGGTGGGGCAAAATCTGCATTGTGAGTTCTGATTATTTCCATTCCAGAGTGACATAGTGGCTTAAGTGTTGGACCATGATTCTGGAGACCAGGGTGCGATTCCCAGCTTGCCCATGAAACTCACTGGGTGGCTGTGGACAAGTCACACTCTCTCAGCCTCAGAGGATGACAATGGAAAACCTCTTCTGAACAAATTTTGCCAAGAAAACCCCATGAATTTGCCTTGGATTAGTCTTAGGAGTTTATCACATGGGAGGGAATCAGTCAAATCCCATGCAGAAATGGGACTTTATTATTATTATTATTATTATTATTATTATTATTAATATCCTGCCCCTTAGAATCATAGAATCATAGAGTTGGAAGAGACCACAAGGGCCATCCAGTCCAACCCCCTGCCATGCAGGAACTCCCAATCAAAGCATCCCTGACAGATGGCCATCCAGCCTCTGCTTAAAGACCTCCTTAAATCCACAAAAGCAGGATCATTTTCACACACATTGAGCATTAATCAAAAATTAACCCACATAGAAAGTGGACAGTGTTTTCAGACAGATCAGGGGCATTGAGCATTAATCTGACATTAACCCACGCAGAAAGGGACAAAATCAGCATCTTTTTACTTTTGGGATTTTCCTGAAAGTAAAAAGAGGCTGATTTTGTCCACTTTCTGTGCAGGTTAGATGTCAGATTAATGCTCAATGCCCCTGATCTGTCTGAAAACTATCCCACTTTTACAGGATATTCCCAGAATTTAAATCTAGTTTCTGCATGGGATTTAAGTCAGAAATGATTTGAAAGCACACAGCACAGCAGCAGTACAGTTTTTCATATGAGTCACTAATCCTCACACACATTTTTCCCTGTTCCTAATTCCATTCCATTCTACCAAGCAATCTTACAGGCCCAACTCTCTGATCTAATTATTCACTCACTGCTACAACACTTATGATGGAACTGTAGGATTCCAGTCCTGTTGCTTCATATACGCTGGCATCCTCTCACTTGTAATATTATTACACTGCCAGGAATATAAGCAAGCAGATTCCTATTGGTATCTGACAAGGTTTCTGGAGTGGAACTTAAGAAAAGGCAGAATTATTTGGAGTCAAGTCCAAGAACATTTATTGGAACAAATGCTATGGTTACGGGAAGAATTTGGTTCTCTGCACAGAGTCCTTTTAATTAGCAAAATGATATGAAATGTTGCAATGAACATTATGACAAATTATAGGGAATGGTTGGCTGTATAGCCAAATTATAGAGAATGGCTGATAGAATGCAACATTTTATTTCAGGAGAAGAGGGGTTTTTTAACTGCAAAAAAGCAAGATAAATTTTCTTTCAAATACACAGATGTAAAAAATCAGCTGGAAAATACATTATTTGGTTTCAAAAACATTTTTCACAATTATTTACTGTAATGGTGTAGGGGTGGCATAAGAATAACAGAAATAAAGTGGCAATTGTAGCTCTCAGATAAAGTTAATTCTAAAAACAAAATCAACTGAAATATTTAGACCCCTATCTCCAGCTTAAATTTTCATTTTTTAATCATATTTACATTTGTTCTACACTAAATTGTCAGCTAAGTCAAGAACTGCTGCTATATATAAATTCTCTTAGCCAAACCTCTGTTTTATGCACTCAAATGTTAGCCCAAAAGTATTCCCAAAATTTGTTCCACCTCATATTCCTCAGATAAATAATTAAGTTAGCTAATTAATTAATACAGTGGTAAAATGAGCCTATTACTTGCTTAAGTACCAAGGTTGTTAATAAAAGGAAGCTGTAGGCATAACTTGACCAGACAAACTATGGAATATTCATATTTCAAATAAACAAATTTGATTCATATTAGTTATACAGCTAGAATTGCGTTCAATTACAATATAGTTAGCAATTCGAATTAGATGTACATTTGTACAGTGTACAATTAAGTTCAGTCTCAGAAGGATGATGGTGGTGCTAGGAATCTTAAGGAAATACAATAGTTTGGAGGGTTTTTTTACCTATTTAAAATATGTGAAACACTTAATGACTACCCTTTTTTGTTTGACATTAGGCAACATTTCACAAAATTACTGCTGCTGTCAGTAGGCTAAGACCAGATACAATAACAGGCCCTACTAATTTCTAAGTGATGGAGGAGATAATGCTAACTGGCCCTGGGCTTTGTCTTCCTTTTTTTAAAAAAAATAATTTGAGATGTGAGAAGTGATTTGTGCAGCAAAAATAAAAAAAGAACACCTTGTGAAAAAAACAAAACCCTAATATTTCTGACAGACGACATTTTCAGGGGCATGTCTGTCATAACTCACTCTATAGAATCCACAAGGAATCCAGTGCAGAAGAGCCAAACTAGAAAAGCTTCTCACTCCTGGTGACAGCTCCCCCCTATAGGTGGCTATAAATTCCACAACTGGTCAGGACTTTTTCTTGTTCTCATCCATTTCCTTTCTCAAGCTTTTGCTACTGCATTTCCCTTCAACCTCAGTGAACCCCCTTAACTATGTATGGCCTGAAGTGGCTTGATTCACCTGAAACTGCTTCTGCATACTATATGCAAGACTTTTCTGCATTTATATGAGCTGAATACAGGAAAGACCAACCCTCAGGCAAAAATAAAATAAGAACCTATCTTACTGACATTGCTATTTCAGTTTTCTTGAAAACTACTTGTGCACAGAAAGTTTTCTTTATAGATATTATTCTTGTGACTATTTTAATAGATCCCATTCACATGTTACCAGTGGCTCCAAGTGGGTGAGCATCATTCCATTGAAGACTGTACTAAGGACTGACAATGTTCATCAGTTGTTTCGATTGTACCTGGAAAATGTTCCATGCTTACCCAAAACATTGTCAAAGCTAATAGTGTTTACCAGCTAGTAATGGTTCCTCCCAAACACAAGCTTCTGGGATTCTAAGCATGAAACTATACATGATATGGCAATATTGCTAAGAATGGTACCAGCACCAAACTTTTCTTCTTCTCCAGAATATATAGTAATGATTACCCATGCTTCTTCTTCTTCTTCTTCTTCTTCTTCTTCTTCTTCTTCTTCTTCTTCTTCTTTTTTAAATCCGGACAGGTCATATAGGGACTTTTTTTTTTAACTTCCACACATAAATTAATGGCTATTTTGGGTAAGCATTATCTATACCAGAGTATGGAAAATTACTTTGGATTACAATTGTGAGATTCCAGTTGGCTGACTGATTTTTAGGGGGGAGGCCATGTCTTTTCTTTTTGGTCTGTCTGTCTGTCTGACTTTTCCCATTTGCTATGGAACAAGACCTCCCTAGGCCTCTACCCTGCTATCTAAAACAAAGGACATAAATTTGCTGATCTGTTGATTCACTTCATAAATGGTAACCTTTATTTGTGGTTGTTGTGTGCCTTCAAGTCATTTCTGACTTATGATGACCCTATCATGGAGTTTTCTTGGCAAGATTTATTCAGAGAGCATTTGCCTTTGCCTTCCTCTGAGGTGACAGAATGTGACTTACTCAAGGTCACCCAATGGGTTTCCATGGCTGAGCTGAAATTTGAACCCTGGTCTCTAAAATCATAATCCAATACTCAAGCAATTACACCACACTGGCTATGATTGTCCAGACAAGACAAGGTTAAATCTGTTGATTTTGCTGAATTTGGCAACAAGGGTTTAAATGGGTTGTAGCAGAGCACCATTTCACTCATATGTCATGCAGTCTAGTCTATTGCATTTTCATTTTCATTTAATTTGGTTGCATTTTAAATCAGTTGTATTTAAGTTGATTTTGTTTTATTACAGATGTATTTTTAGTTGGTTATATTTTAAGTAAAAATTCATAGCATGTGTAACAGGATCCTGGCCATTGTAAGTTAAGTTGTTTGTTGTCTTGTGGCTTCAAATGGTTTCCTACCTATAGCAACCCTATCACAGGGCTTTCTGGGGTTGAGAATGTGTGACTCACCCAAGTTCTCTATAGAGGGTCTCTATGACCAAGAGGCATTTAATCATAATTAGCATTTTAAAAAAAGAAAAGAAAAGTCTGTCTGTTTCACGGGTTGGCTGAGAAAATGTTTTTACACAATAATGGCACAACCATACACTTTGTCAGCTAAGGAGGAAGACTGTAGTCGAAACGTGTCTGGCCTTGAGTTTTTACTAATTACTATTATTATTATTTTATTTTGTGCATTTGCACACTTTTCAGTGGGGTATTGTTACCCTTTTAGAAATTTTACTGGCTTATCTACTTCAGGGTTCATGTTTTTTTGGCCTTGAGTTTTGAAATTTTTGTTATCATTATAATATATATATATATATATATATATATATATATATATATATATTGCATTTGCATACTTTCAGTGGGGTATATTTACCCTTTCAGAAATTTTATTGGCTTTTCTGCTCTAGGGTTTAGTTATTCCTTTATTTCTTCATATTATTGCCTTTTTGTAATTTGAACTGGGATTATTTTATCCTTGATTATTTTTTGGCAGAACCCTTCAGTTTGGTTTTTTTATCATAAATCTTGAGTTTTCTGGTTTTAGGGACTTTTGTTGGTTTGCAGCATTAGATAAAGGACATACCTCATCTGAATAAATCTTGCAAAAAAAAAAAAAAAAAGCCCTATGAATGGATCACCATAAGTCAGAGTAAACTTGGAAGCACAGAAAAACAACCACAAATATGAAAGTATACTGAAATAGAAGAACAGGAAGCCAAACCAGGACATCAGTGTTCATTTATACTTGAATTAAATATGGAAATACTATGTATTTATTGTGTAATCAAGATAAACATGAAAAGTGGTAAAGTTATGTACAATCATGTGCAAGATTTAAAAGCACACTATTATTTATTACTAGCTGCTGGCCAGTGTAAATTATGGTCAAGGTTCCCTTATAATTTTCCTTCAAACCTTACAAGGGACAGATTTTCATACAAAATAAGCCATTTGGCATGAAATTTCCATTTAAATAGCATGTCTATTTATGTTATAAATATTCGTAGAAAAACAGTAGATTAACAACACACGGTTACATTCAAAATAATAAAAAAAAATGGTTGCATCTCCAGTCTTAGCCAGAATTACCTGGCTTGTTTCAAATAATGACATTCCATTATCTCTCAGATGAAAAAAAAATTCTGCTATATAATGTACATGTTTATGAAGGAAATGAGATTTGTTTTTAAAATGTGCAGAACAAATCCACCCTGTAAAATCCTACACATTACAATATTTTATTTTTAAATAACTACTTGTTGTTCTTTCACAACCATGTTATTTTGGTCTATTTATGAGTCCAGGCATACCAGTAAATGCCTGCATTTTTCCTTTATTTCAACATAATCAAACCAAGCATTATAATTTGGTATATATTGCCTAACTAATACAGATATTGCTTAACAAATATTCTTATTTTTTTACCTTTTTTGAAATAGAGCATTCATAGACTGCCTGTTTTGATCAATTCCATACTTGCATTTAAAAAAAACAAAACAAAGGGCACCCTGGTGTGATTACCTCTAAACAACTGGTAAATCACTTCATGCCTAAAGCTGCAATGCATCATACCCCTTTGCCTGAAAAAATTTCAACTCTATGGAACTTCACTCTGAGTAAACAGATATTATAAGGATGGGCAAGGTAGGTCCACAGGTTGCACATAGCTCCAAAGTGCATCACCTGGTCCCCCAAAACTTCCATATGCCAACTTTTCATCCCCAAAATGCTCAAAATGGGTCAAAACATTGCCTCTCTTAGGCCCCTGCAGTTCCCCAAACATCATTTTAAAAAAGGAGGGGGGGAATGGGAGAAAATCCATAAAGAAAATGAAAGTGGAAGTGACATGAATTGACTTGAAGACATACTACCACCACCACAAGGACAATAACTCACTGATTCATTGATGTGTAGAAATGTGGAATGGTACGATTTTCTAATCAGTATAATCCCAGAGACTGAAGCTGCATCTACACTGCAAAATTAATACAGTTTGAACTACCATGGCTCAATCCTATGGAATTCTGGGAACTATAACTCTTAAAAGCCTGGTCATTCAACCCTCTTGGTGTTTTTTTAAAAATCTGAGAGGCTCCTAATGGATGATCCTAATGGATAAAATGTTGTTATCAGTGCTAGGAATGCTTCTATTGAATTTCATAGGTCCAGTTCAGTTGGGTGGGTTTTAGTTCATTTTTGAAGAATTTACCAAAGCCCAATACACAAGAGGCAAAAGAAGGGTTCTGGCGGCTTTGGGGGCATAGCATTTAGATGATGCATACTCCCAAAGTGGCCAGAAGCCATGCTCCAGCCCAAACAACCAAAAAGAGTTGGTTTAAACTGACTCCTGGCTGGTATGTCTTGGGACCTGTGATAGCAGCCTGCTTTGGGAATGGGTCATGCAGTCACTGCTGTCCTCACCCAATTGCAACCAGAGGCCACTCCTTCCTAGCCATCTGCTTTGCCCCAACATTAACATTTTTCTTCAATTCTGGACAGAAAGAATTTGAGGTTTCTTAAAAAATTAAAAAAGCATAGCATGAAATGAATTTCCTCATTTCTACTTCTCTAGGAATAGCTTTCTATGAGCCTCATCCCATGACTAAGAATCTTCTGTTCACAGCTAGAAAGCTGCTACTGGGATGCTCTTCCTACTGACATATGGGGTTTATCACATGGGGAAGATTGGAAGTTTAAACTGGTAAGAACCCACACTTAAGCTGTGTATTAGCACCAATTGCACTAATAGTTTTCACATGACATTGCATGCAAACTACTTAGAATCTGACAAGAAAGTGACATGAACCAGCAAATAGTCATTTTCGGGGAAATACCGTAATTTCATTTCTGTTTCATTCACAAACTCACTTTTTTTGCTCAATTACTGTAGTGTAAAAGCCATTTGTGGGATTCTCCCCATTTCTGTTCTTGTTGCCAGATTTAATAGCCAGGGCTCTTAAAAGCATATCTGCTCTGGCAAAGGCAGAGGCAGAGGCACACAGAAACACAAGGGAAAAAGCTTGCTTCTTCCTCCTGCACCTCTCTCTCTGTGTGAATGTCTCTCCTCCTTCAGTCAAGGCTCTTAAAGGAGCAGCTACTGAGGGATGTCAGGAACAAAAGAGAGAGAGAGAGAGAAGTTTGCTTCCAGGGCTGCCTTGTCTGTAGCCAGGGCTCTAAAACAAACAACTGATACAAGGGCAGAGAGAGAGAGAGGAGAGTGAATGAATGCTTGATTCCCGGTCTGCCAGAGTCAGCAGTGATCAACAAAAATGTCCCTTTAAGGGATTTTGGACTTCAGCTCCCAGAAATCCAGAGTATTGGCCAGCATGGATGAGGCTTCTGGGAGCTAAAGTCCAAAATCCCTCGAAGGGGACAGCCTTCCCTCCTAGCCACAGCTCTGAAAGAAACCGCTACTGAGAGATGTCTTCCCCCCCCCACACACACACACACACCTTCCCCCATAGCCAGGGCTCATTGTGTAAAAATCATTTATGCATTTGCTTGCTTTTGCGGGATGCACACGCTTTATTCATTATCGGAATGGAGGCACATTTGGTCCTATCATGTGAAAACCATTCCCATATTTGTGTGCAAGTGCAGGTTAATCTTGGATTCTGCATGGGATAACAGTGCTTTGTGTGTGAAAACCATTTGCACAATTGTCAATTAATCATGGGTTCTTACCATTACAAACTTCCAATTTTCCCCTGTGTGATAAACTCCTATGAGCTACTTTCTCTTGGGATCAGTTTATCTTTCTGAATAAGATTCAGTTAAAGAACCAACCAACCTGGGGAAGGTATTTCAATGAGTTTAGTAGACACTGATTGTGCTTCCTTTGTTTAAATACTGACTTCATTGAATGCATGTGGCTTTTCATTGTTTGAGCATTTTACCATTCAGAACTTAAGCTTACCTTTTTTCCATAATGTAAATGTTTAAATTAATTCCAAATCCTCACCGAAAGAATTAACCTGAGAATGGCTCAGTATTCATAGAAGATTACAGAATAAAAATACATGATTTGTTTCATTTAGATGTAATTTATCCAGCTTCAGTATCTTGATTCCATTTGACTCAAATTATGTCTCAGCATTTTGAAAGAAATTAGTACCAGTAATAAAACCCAACAATAGACTATGATGCTTGAACAATACTGATAGTTTTATTTTAAATGTCGAAACTCAGACCTGCTGTTCAAACATCATATTATCCCAAAACTATTGCCTCCGGTTTTGAGGATCCTAAAGAAGAATCTTGCTATTGTCTTAGGAGTCTGGAATTTGGTCTCCACCATGGGTGCATCTTTCCTAGAAATGAGAAGACCAAAAGCCCTGCACACAAACAAGGCCAACACCACTAACTACCCTGGAGAATGGATTTCAGGAAAGGGAAGGAGTAAAGAATAATATAATAATAAATAATAAAATTTATTTATATACCGCCCAATGGTTGCCCTGAAGGCCTACTCCATGCATGATGCATTAGGGAAATGCAGCACAGAATAGATAAAGAGGTAGTACAGGAATCCTTGGCTCCTAAATGAATTTAAGTCTACCAAGGCCTTGAAGGTTTATGCTGAACTGTGGAAGATCCAGGGTGTAGTCCCTCATTCATCCCTAAAGTTCACTGGATGATCATGAGCCAGCCTCTCTCTTTGCAGCTTGATCATGGACTCAGAGAATCATCCTGTTGGAAGAGACCCCAAAAACCATCCAGTCCAACCACCTGCCACACAGGAATGCACAATCAAAGTACGCCCAACAGAAGACCATCCAACTTCTGCTTAAAAATCTCAAAAGAAGAAGAATCCACCACTCTCAGAGGCAGTTTGTTCCACTGTTGAACAGTTCTTACTGTCAAGAAGTTTTTCCTAATGTTGAGGTGGAATCTCTTTTCCTGTAGCTTGAATCCATTGCTCCTGGTCATAGTCTCTGGAGCAGCAGAAAATAAGTTTGCTCCATCTTCAATATGTCACTCCTTCAAATATTTAAACAGGCTATCATGTCACCTCTTAATCTACTCTTCTCCAGCCTAAACATACCCAGCTCCTTAAGCCACTCTTCATAGGGCATGGTTTCTAGACCTTTCACCATTTTGGTCTCCCTCCTCTGGACATGCTCTACCTTGTCCATAGAATTCTTGAACTGTGGTGCCTAGAACTGAATATTCCAAGTGACATCTAACCAAAGCACAATTGAGTGGTACTATTTCTTCCCTCAGTCTAGATACTACTATTGATTCAGCCAAGAATTGCATTGGTTTTCTTAGCTGCTGCATCACCTTGCTGATCAGTCTATGATCCACTAAGTCTGTCGTCCACTAAGGGGGGATGCAGACGGGCAGCCCTGGGCTGCCCTGGGAAGCAGAGGATTGGGGCCGAGGCTGCCCCACACCTCAGCCCCAATCCTCCCTTTTGCCAGGCCGGTCAAGATGCTGCCCCTGGAGGACATTCTGACACTGCGTGCCAGGCGTAACGGTGTGTGGCATCAGGACATCCTCAGGGAGGGGTTGCGGCAGCTGGTGTGCAGCTGCACCTCCCCATCCCTGCCTCAAGGATGCCGCAAAGGGCCAATCTGTAGAGGCTCTTTGACTCCTAGATCCATTTTGCTTGTACTACCATTAAGCTAGGTGTCACCCATCCTATATCTGTGCATTTAATTTTTATTGTCCAAGTGCAGCATCCTACATTTCTCTCTGCTGAAATTGTTTTTGGGGACTTATTTTTGAAAAACTTGTGCTGACTCACATCATTTCTAAACACTGGTGGTTAAAGTGGTTAAAGACTGTCTGTTTAATTATCTGTTCTAGAATCTTTCCTGGTATTGATGTCGGGTTGACTAGGCAGTAATTGTTTGAGTCCTCTTTTTATCTTTTTTTGAAGATGGAGACAACATTTGCCCTCCTCCAATCTTCTAGGTCTCCTATTCTCCAGGAGTTCTCAAAGATTAATGCCAGTGGTTTTGAGGTTACCTCTGTCCATTCCTTTCATGCTCTTGGATGTAGTTCATCTGGTCTTGGAGACTTGAATTCATTTAGAGTAGCCAGGGATTCCTGTACTGCCTCTTTACCTATTCTGTGTTGCATTTCCCTACTGCATCATCTACCTCATTTCCTCCAGGTTGAACACTGTTCTCCTTTTCAGAAAAGACTGAGGCAAAGAAGGTGTTCAGTAGTTTTGCCTTCTTCTCCTGTTTCACAGTATTGTTGTGAGGATTAAGTAGGGAGGAGGAAAGTTGTATATAACATCTTGGCCTCAATTGAATATTAAAGTAACTAACAAACAAACATTCAAATTTGACAGACACACATCCCCATGCACACTATCAAATTCCCTAGGAGAAGTATGTCAGGAAAGATACTGATGTAAATGATGATAACTTCATGCTCATCTTCTTAGACTCTTCTCTCTACCTTCACAGCCACCCCTGGACACCTGTCACCAGCTGTCCTTTGCAAAGGATGCTAATCAGTTTTCCTTTCTTAGTACTGTTGCTATTTTGATGTGATTCATAAGCCACTGTCATGTCTTACCTGGCCCTTCCCTGAAGATGGAGGAAGCAGACCCTGGACCATGACATGTAGCTTTTCAATGCCCTTCAAGAGCAGGAGTTTAGATGCTGAGCCAGTTTATCCTGTTGCAAACTGAAGTATAGCTGTAAAATATCAAGAAAAGACTCAGATAACTTTAAAAGGAATAAGCTGGTAATTAGACCAAGTGTACTGATTTACAGCCAGCTATAAAATAGCACAGCCAAGGCCATTTCTTTGCTAGGAGCAATAGTGCCATGATGGTGCTCTCTCTACCTTCTGTCAGCTTCTAGACTCCAGCTTGTTCTTTGGGTTATTCTCCTAGGTTGTTCTCTGGTGCTCAGTTTGACTGCATTGCCCATGCTTCAGCTGCTGCTGACTCTCTGTGTATGATCCTGGTTTGGGTTTATTTCTCCTCTGACTATGATCTTGGACTATAGACTATGGGCATTTGCTATCCTTAAACAGGACAGCTATCTTGGAAGGACCGGTATCCTGAAAGGAAGCATATATATATATATATATATATATATATATATATATAATGAAATACATCCAGTCTCAAAATGCAGGTAAATTAAATTTTCACCTTGCAACTCTCTATGACACCAGCAGGACAGAAATGTACAATTTCTTTCTTATCTTAAAATATTTTGCAGTTCCGATCAAGACCTATCCATTAATCTCCATGCCATTGAGATGAAAATTGCATGCCACCCAGCATTTCATGGGTGAATATTAAGGAAAGGAAAAGACAAGTGCATGGAAATATACTTCCAACAGATTTCAAAGATATTTTTTTTTAAATAAAAATTATGTTAAATTTTAAAGTGTGTAGGATACATTTTCAACAAAGCCTTTTATACTAACTGCCAAGAATACAATGGCTGACATTGCATGGTGTTTTAGATTTCATGTGCATGTAAGTACAGCCCACTCACTCCATACAAGGGTTTGCCATATGAGGACTTGGGGACTTAAAATGGCACATCCCTCATGTATACAGAGGGCTCACTGAATGATGGATACAGTCTCATGTTAGCATTCATTTCTCACTTAGAGTTTACACTTCTAGGTAGTCTGAAAAAGGAACTGAACTTTGGCAAATAGTAGCAAATATTTACAAAGGACCCAGAAGCAGGGGGAAAATTGGAATAGTTTTATTACAGTAATGTCATCAGGCTTGGTGACACTCAGTATGGGGGGGCCTGCAGAGGAGAGGCAGTGGTGACAGCCTGTCCCTCCCTTCCCACCACCTTGGTTACCTGCTGCCTCTTCCTGGCCAGACACAGGAAGGGTCTGCTTTTTATTTAAATTGATCAATACAGTGATAGCAATCAACTAGACATCAAGGTCATCTGTTACAACTGCCCTGATAGTTTGATCTAAGAGTGAAAGTTTGATCTTTGATCTTAGGTTTGCCAGAGTGAAAACTGATGAGGGGTCCTATATGGTTGTAGTTGTGGTGGTACAGAATGGTTGTGCAGCAAAGAGAATTTCAGTAGGTGTTGCTTTTCACAAAAGCAGGTAACATCTACTGAAATTTCCTGTTTTACACAGCTATTAAGTGTATAGTAGCCCTCTCTGGTTTTCACTCTGGCAAACCTAGTGAACTTATTGTGACTTTTTGGTATAATGATTTGCATCTAACATGAACTTGATTGTGTCAATGTTATCAAAGATGCCAGTTTAAATAGTATTCTCTCAATTCTGCCACCTTCAGAAACACATTTAATGGAGTTATGAGAGACCATCTAATTGGTGTCCATTCCCTTCTGATAAAGGCTATACTACTCCCTTCTTTGTCCTTCTCCTCATTTTTTATCCATACAGATACTTTAAAAACAAACAAACAGGCCTTCAGCAACTGGCTGGCTGATGTGAATAGAGATTCTGAATGGATAAGATGGCCTTTTTAATATTTTAAATATTTTTTCTGAGTTTTCAGGATGATCATACTGATATAAAATGTCACACATAATGGATAAAACATATAAAATAGTCAGTCCACAATCAATCCCATTTTTTATTTCAATTCTTTATTAATTTTAAGTAAAGAGATAACAAAATTAAAAAAACAAAAAGAGTAAATAAAATAACTTCTTCTTGCCCATATCCAAGATATTTGTCGTGCTTATTTACCTTTCTGTTTCCATGACAGATTAATAAATGGAGTTTTTGACCCTTTGTAATAAATATTTACACACAATATCATATAATAAGAATATCTGTATAATGTCTTATATATATATATATATATATGTGTGTGTGTGTGTGTGTGTGCAGATAAGAAATAGTATATATTAGTTTTCGCTGTTAGTTCTCTGTGTTCATTTTCCCCTTCCTTTAGGAAAGTGAGGTAAGATAAAATATAATAAAATAAAATGCAATGCCAGCGTTATTTTATTCTATTTTTGTCAAATTTTGTATCTTCTTATATATCTTTTCTATTATAGTTGTCCATTCTGTTTTAAATTATTTTTAAGCTCTTGTGTTAATTTGTCCATTTCTATGAGATCTAAGAGTTTCCAAAGCCATTGTATTGTCTTTGGCGGCTTGTTGTCCTTCCAGGTGGAGGCGTATGTAATTCTCGCTGCTGTCAGCATGTAAAAAAGAATTTTGCCATATTTCTTTTATATTGTGTCATTCATTATACCTAGTAGGTATAATCACAATCAATCCCATTTTTAACAGCTCTTATGTCCAGAAAATATGACAGTCCAAGCTTATAAACTTATTCAAAATGAGAGACTGCTTTTCAGAGCAGACTTTAAATTTTTTATTACTCTGTTGGCATTGGAAACCTAAATCCAAGACAACCCAAAGTTTGAGCAGTGTAGGTCTCACCCTGGAGCAGTGGGGTATGGCACAAACCTTCTCAGATCATGGGCAGCTTTTCTCACACAATTATAGCATTCTATTTCACTTTAACTGCCATGGCAACACTGATGGAATCCTGAGATTTGCCGTTTAGGAAGGGTTTTTTTTAGAATACTCAGCCAGAGAACTGTAGTGCCTCACGACACTACAAATTCCAGGATTCCATGGGATGTTTCCATGGCAGTTAAGGTGGAATAAAGTGCTATGACTGTGAAGTGTGAAAAAGCCTCAACACATAGGTGAAATCAATCTTGGACCTAGACAAGAAAAACATATGAAGTTTGCATGTGTGTTGGTAGTGGTATCTTTCTAGGAACCTGTTTGGAAAACAACATCACTGACACCGATTTTCTAGGGTCACTACTACTTAGCCCTTTGAGGCAATTATTATTGTTATATTAGCAGCTGAACTGAAATTATTGCTTCTAGGATGTTTCTACGAGGCCCGTTAGCCAACTTCAATTTTTTAAATTCTTCTCAGAATTGTTGATTTTGAATCACTGGAGCCTACTATAAAATATTGCATTGTCAGGTTTGAGACTGGATTATATGATAGTGTTGATCACACTTCATAACAACACTTTTTATTGCTATGTACCATCTGCTGTCTTGATTTGCTTAGATATATCCTCTGCCTTTTAAGATTACTGAGCGTGGCTTCTTCTAATAGCTTCTTTTAAACATATGGTACCATTGACAGGAGCAGTATTTCAGTAGCTTATTTTGTTTTCATTTGTGAGCTCTCAGATGGCTGCTACAACTAACAGTGTTTCTCCAATCCTGGAGTTTGATTATAGGCACCATTTACTTTAATATCTATATGTTACAGCTGGCTAGCATGGTTCATCACTGTGGTTAGAATTACAATATGATTGTTACGAAGCAGTTATATTTGTTTTTCAGCTTGAAATGAACAGCACAGGCTGGCATAGAAAAAACTGTGCACATTAGCAGAAGTGTTTGCATATGTGCCTGAGTTGTCTGTTGACTTATGGAGACCTGAATTTCATAGGACACATTCAGGAGTAGCTGTGTTGGCCATTTAGCAAATTCAAACACAAATCCATCAGTGATACCTTTATTGGCCAACCAAAGTGCACAATATGATTGTTGCAAGCTTTCAAAACTCCATGGGCTTCTTCATCAACCAAGATGTTACAAACCAAACAGGGGAAAAAAACAACTGGAGATGTTACTCAGATGCCTATATGTTGTTTCAGTCTTTACTGAGGGATATATTTTGTATTGTTTTATGCTGTTAACTGCCTGGATTGGGAAACCATTGGGCGGTATACAAATAAATTTTATTATTATTATTATTATTATTATTATTATTATTATTTAGTTAAGATGGTATATGGTGGGGAGGATATCTTTTTCATGCAGGCTACTCTTCTTTATGGTCCTGTGGCTTAGGGGCCAGGAAATTTAAAATCCATTTGCATCTCAACAGAGACCCCTCTTTTGCAATCCAATGTGTCTCCATTCCAGTGAGGCCACAGGGCTCTTTGTGGCAGAGAACAATGGATTCCTCAAGAAGTCTCCATATTTTTGTATTAGGAATATTTTGGTGGATTTAGAGGTAAAATATGCAAATTCTGTCCAAATGTAAGAAGAAGAAAAATGTTTTACCTTGGTTGAAGTTCCCAGTCCACAGGCTATTCTTCCTGGTTCCCCTGTTGCAACTACAATCTTAGGTAAAGAATACTCAAATGTTTTTGCTACAGAACTAGTATTTATTTATGGTATGAATATGAAACTACTTAGCTGAAACAATATGTTGCATGGTAAAACTGCATTTTGAAGGGCTTCTCTGCTGTAAAGGATAATATGAAGGATTGGCAGAGGGAAGCAAGTGCAGGTGAAGGAATGTATATGTCTTCTATGTTTATCACCGTATGCCCTGAAAGTATTTTGCCAACAATTTTCATGTGTTCCTGCTCTCCAGATCCTTATTCTCATTACAAATATGCACCAAATAATAATCCTCTTTACTTCAAAGTGAATCTCATTTGTTTCAGTCACAAGGTTCAGCAAGATTGCTTAGGACTGCAGCCTTAATTAATTGATACACCATTCAAAGTATGTTAGAATTAATATTGCTGGGGCCAAATTGTAATACTGAAAAAGAAGCAGATATCATTTAAGGAGACTACTTCTAAACCGAGGTACTTAGTAAAGAAATTTAAAATATATTACTGTATTGTTTGACCAAGATTCTATCACTACACTCAGTCCACCACATTCATTGGAGTTATAGGCACAGGACCACTATGAAAGTAGAAAAAACATGAATGACTCAGGTCCCCACAACCATAATTAACACACTCAAAAGGTACAATCTGTGGATTCAACCTACTGTGGATGCCTTCAAGGTGGCTAGGTTCCTTCACAAAGCAGAAGTGGGCAGCTGGAGTGGCTTGCTGTGTCACCACTGCTGCCCCACACAATTTTTAGTAGGGACTCATATACCTTTAGTCTCATGAGGCTTGCAGTCCCTATTAAAAATGGCATAGGGAAGCATTAGAGGAGGCAGCAAATAATCTGTGATTAATCAAGTCCACAAAATTGAAACCCACAAATGTGGAGGACTGAATGTGATTCTCAATTAGGTTACTTAATAAGAAGAACTTTATATTGCTGTATTATCTGACCAATATCGTATCTGCTAGTATACTTATCCTGACAGTTAAGGAAGCAAATGGAATGAATATTTGAAAAAATAAATAAAATAAAATAAAAAGTAGGCAAAACCCAGGTTTCTTTTTTTCCCGTTTTAATTTTTTTTATTTTCAATTATTTCCACAACCAATCATTCAAAACATGCAAATTATTACAAGCAACCAATTGGAAGAAAACAAACATACAAACAATTTTATACACAACATACATTCTTCATCTATTTTACAATCAAGCTTCCTTTCTTTAGTTTTCTGTGGGTTTTTCGGGCTGTGCGGCCATGTTCTAGAAGAGTTCCTTTCTGATGTTTCGCCAGCATCTGTGGCTGGCATAACATCGGAAAGAAACTCTTCTAGAACATAGCCACACAGCCTGAAAAACCCACAAAAAACTATGGATGCCAGCCATGAAAGCCTTCAACTTCACCTCCTTTCTTTCTTTATATCCCTTCTCCTACCCTCTCCTCTTCCTACATTCTCTTCTCTCTCCCCTTCTTCTCCTCCAACCCTCTTCCTTCTCCTCCTCCATTCTTTCTTCCCTCTCAATGCAAAACAGGTTTCTTGAGTGACAGGAAACTCTGACAAGGAGAATCCTAGATGGGTGGGAATCTTCACAGCTCAGGATCTATTCTGCCTGTGGTTTATTTGTGCAGAAAATAACATTTCTGTGCAGAAAATGTTTTTTCCCTGTGTATAAATATAATTTTCTTCATAAAAATGCTATTTCCTGTGTAAAGAAACACAAACACACACACACACATCATTTTTACATAGAATAGTTCCTGAATTACAAATAGTTTTCAAAAACTGCATAGATATGCAGTGAAGAGAAAAATGGTAAATTCCTTTTCTTGAATGAAATCTAAGAGGATTTGCATTTCTACATCTGAGGCAATAGAATAACAGCAAAAGTAAAGGGGCCATAGTTGTTGTGACAAATTGGGATCGGAGAGAATGCAATGAAAGCCATAATGTCATTTCCATCAAGAGGTAAAGCTGCCCTACCTGTTCAGATCTCCTCTACACTGGTTGGCCATCCTCTCAGAGCAGGGACCTACTACTCTTCAGTTTCATGGAAGCCAGCAGGGCAGCTTTATCTTCTGGTGAGGAGAGCTTTTATGCTGGTTCCCACCACACACACATACATAGCTGCTATTTGTTAGTCAAAACATTGTTGTTTTGATTATACTAGCATAAGTGAGACTTATGCAAGTGAAAATCACCGACAGCATTCACTTATATCTATTCCATTGAAGAGAAATATGGCAATTATCACACCATGACATTTCAATGATCAGATAACCTTGATCCTGAAAGTATCAAGTGAAAGTTTTAATGAAGAAGCAAATGTTATCAATAAATTAATTGAACTGCATCCAAAACTGAGCTATTCACTATTCACATTCCTAGTGAAATTACTTAGATTGAAATCAGTAATGTGACAAACTTGACATTACCAAATATGATAACTTAGTGGTTCAACTCAAGTTTTTTGTATGTAGTCACTGAAAAGCCAGCATGGTATAAGAACCAACATGTCTCTTTGGCACCCCTTCCGGTGCAGTGCGTCAAAAGGCTGTGCCATAAGGACATCCTGATGCTGTGCAACGTGCGTAATGGTGCATGGCGTCAGGACATCTTCAGGGAGGGGTTGCCTTTCCCCATCCCTGCCCGTCTCTAGAGGCCCTTAGTCTCAGAGGCAGGCAAAGACAAATCCCCTATGAACAAATTCTGCCAATGATAGGTTTTCCTTAGGGTCACCATAGGTCAGAAATGATTGAAGGCACACAAAAACACTGAAGAAATGATCCTTGAACCAGCAGCACACTCAAAATTAATGCAAATATAAACTTTAGAGAGGTGGTAGACAAGTTGATGAAAAGCAATGCATGATTAAATAATAATATAAAATTGAAGGTAGTAGAAATAACAAAATGCTTACAACAAAACTACTTAAGTAACTACAATCTTGCTAGCAAATGACAAACCTATACAACAGCTAATTGTACTTTTAAATTCAGGAGAAGGAGAACTTACTATGGTAAGAGCAATTTTTATGTATGTGCAACAAATGACTATGATTTTCATTTTCTATAGGGTAAAATATTGACTTGACACACTCTACTAGTGGACAGCAATTACAGCTGAGCATGGTCATTTGAAAAATTAATTTATCTCTAGAGAACGTTTCCTGGTCACACAACAACTTCTGACGCTAAGCTAATTCTCAATTAGGGAATGAGAATTCAGAATGCCAATGTTCTACTGAGATAATATTGCAACTTGGAGTTGTTCTATGCTTTGATCCTTTTTTGCAAAGTAAATAAATGCTTACAGACAGTTTTCAGAATTTTTCTTTCTTTAGGGCATCGATCCTAGAGATAAAAAGCAGAAAGGTTTGACAATGTAGTCTGCTCATGTTCCGAAGTCTCCCGCTTCAGGATTTTAAATCTACACTCAAAGAACGTCCTTGAGATAATCTATAAAACATGGTGCATTTTATTTGTGTATAGATATACTATTTTATTTGGAGTAGCCATCAGCACCTTTCACTAGTCATGAAATTAAGAGTGCCTTCAGGGCTCTAAAAAGTTACTGCTTAGGGACTGTGATATTATGTGATTTTTAGTCCAAAAAGTAACCTTTCCAAGCTCTGTTCTGTTGTGACTGAAAATTATTGGTGCCTTTCCTGAGACTTTTTCCTCAGGAAAAATATTCCTATTCAATATTCCTCTCTCCCAAAGAACTGGAAATCTGTTTAGTTATTTGAAGGAATATCCCTTCACATCTCTTAGTCTGTGTCAGATGTTCTGGTGTTTTGGTGGTGTAGGTTACACTATACAGATCAAAGGTGACAAAATGTGGTCTTCAGACTTTGTGCAGCCCCCACCACAGGTGTTTTAATGGCCCTTGAGCCTACAGATTCCCCATTTGTCCTGCCCTCAAATGGGATGTGAATTATCTTCCCTGGAAGTCTCTATGAGGAACAATTCAAGTTTTAAATAGGTTTCAGGAGGCCATGATAAACAATTGGATTTTTTTTGCCTCAGTCTTCTCACAAAAGGAAAAGGGTGCTCAACCTGAGGAAAATGGAGCAGAGGACACAATAGGGAAATGCAGCACAGAATAAGTAAAGAGGAAGTACAGGAATATCTGGTTAACCTAAATGAACCAGATGAACTACATCCAAGGATATTAAAAGAACTGGCAAATGTAATCTCAGTATTATTTGCAATAATATTTGAGAACTCCTGGAGAACAGGAGAAGTCCCAGCAGACTGGAGGAGGGCAAACATTGTCCCCATCATCAAAAAGGGGGGAAAAGAGGATCCCAACAACTATTGCCCAGTTAGTCTGACATCAATACTGGGAAAGATTCTAGAACAGTTCATTAAACAGAGAGTCTGTGAACATTTAGAAGGGAATGCCATAATCACTAAAAGTCAACATGGGTTTCTCAAAAACAAGTCATGCCAGACTAATCTGATCTCTTCTTTTGATAAAATTACCAACTAGCCAGATGAAGGGAATGCAGTAGACATAGCATATCTTGATTTCAGTAAGGCTTTTGACAAGGTCCCTCACGATATTCTTGCAAACAAGATAGTAAAATGTGGGCTACACAATACAACTGTTAGGTGGATTAGTAACTGGTTGACTAACCGAACCCAAAGGGTGCTCAGCAATGGCTTCTCTTCATCCTGGAGAGAAGTGACCAGTGGGGTGCCACAGGGTTCTGTCCTGGGCCCAGTGCTATTCAACATCTTTATCAATGACTTGGATGAAGAAATAGAGGGCATGCTTCTCAAATGTGCAGATGATACCAAATTAGGAGGAATAACTAATATCCCAGAAGACAGGATGAAAATTCAAAATGATCTTAATAGATTAGAAAGCTAGGCCATAGCTAACAAAATGAATTTCAACACACAGAAATGTAAGGTACTGCACTTAGGGCAAAAAAAAAAAAAATGAAATGCATAGATATAACATGGGAGACACCTGGCTTAATGAGACTATGTGTGAAAGGGATCTAGGAATCCTAGTAGACCACAAGTTGAACATGAGTCAACACTGTGATGCGGCAGCTAAAAAGGCCTATACGATTTTAGGCTGCATTAATAGAAGTATAGTATCTAGATCAAGGTAAGTAATAGCACCACTGTATTCTGCTTTGGTCAGGCCCCCCCTGGAATACTGTGTCTAGTTCTGGGCACCACAATTCAAAAAGGATGTTGAAAAACCAGAGCTTGTCCAGAGGAGGGTGACTAAAATGGTGAAGTGTCTGGAAACCATGCCCTATGAGGAAATACTTAGGGAACTGGGTATGTTTAGCCCAGATAAGAGATGGTTAAGGGGATATGATAGCCCTGTTTAAAAATTTGAAGGGATGTCATATTGAGGAGGGTGCTAGCATTTTTTCTGCTGCTCCAGAGAATAGGGCTCGGAACAATGGATGCAGGCTTCAGGAAAAGAGATTCCACCTCAACATTAGGAGGAACTTCCTGACAGTGAGAGCTGTTTGACAGTGGAATACACTCCCTTGGAGTGTGATGGAGTCTCCTTCTTTGGAGGTCTTTAAACAGAGGCTGGATGGCCATCTGTCAGGGATGGTTTTATTTTGAGTTCCTGAATGGCAGGGGGTTGGACTGGATGGCCCTTGTCGTCTCTTCCAACTCTATGATTCTATGGAAAAAAACAACACCTTATTTAAAACCAAAACTGGACTTTGTGCTACTTTCTTTTCTTTCTTTTTTTTAATTTGTGGAAATCTGTATGGTCCAGAGTGTCCCAGAAGTACAATATTGGCTCCACACCTGCTACAATTATTTATTCCAATGTTGTTAGGAATAACAACCTTAACATGCCTATGTTTAGTAGCTACTAATCTGCATGTCTCTCAAAGTGTTTAAGCATAACTTACATTCATGTCAATTCTTGTTTTCTTCTCTTAGCTACACCCTACCTCTTTCTGCTTCAGTTTATTTTCAATTTTTTTTTAGTTTGCTTGTCCTCCATTTTGTACTCTGTAGTTCTCTCTCCTCCTCCTCCTACTCAACATTTGAAGAATGCAAGGTACAGGGCTTCTCAGCATGATATGTTAGGAAAGCTTTGGTATTTGAAGATAAATCTATTTGGTATGTTTTTCACAAAGAAAATTAAGCTAAATCCTGTCTCTGTGGGGTTGTGACATGGAGTTGGTTGTTGCTCACCTTCTGCTTGCAAATACTAATTACACTGCTTGTGAGATTCACAGTTCTCTCTCACATTCCCCAACAGATAGAGTATATAAAGACTAGTAGTATTTGGGGATTAATCAATTGGCTACAACCTGTTCACTGCAGACACTGTTGTTTATATTAATAATGTTGTTTATATTAATATGTTATAGTAAATAATAATAATAATAATAATAATAATAATACATTTTATTTCTAACCCACCCCTCTATATAGTGCTTTTGCTTTTTAAACTGTTCAATATTTTAATTATAAGATACCTTGCAAAAAATGAAAATCATAATAACAGTGATGCTGATGCAAAGGGATCTTGTAGTCTTTGAGACTAGTGAAAGATACATTAGAGGTGGTACAAGATCCCTTTACATACTGATTTTCCAGAGTAATATGGCTATGACTTTAAATTGTACCACCACTGATGCTGATGGTAGCCTGACAAATCTTTAAAGTAGTTAAAGCAGTCCTTATTGATTTTTTTAAAAATCACCATCTATTTCTGGGTTTGTATGAGAATATAATAGAATTAGTGCAAATGGCAGAAGAAACAGCCTTCTAAATGACCTGTTCATCTTCACCGTCCAGATGGAAAATTAATCTTCAAACTAGAAAATCATGTGATTTGTTGTTGTTTTTTAATCTTAGAAGAGGTCAATCCACTCCTTATTGAAAGAGATGAGAGATAAAATGTAATGTTTATCTGCCTATAATAATATCCATATGGATGAATGTGAAAGGCAACTATGGACATTCCAACATGAATGAGCAATTCATGGGGGTGGAAGATACTAGATATGTGAAATGCCATCTTCTTCTTATTGTATTTCTTCTTACTTTCTGGAATACAGCTCCCAGACTCCTGGTGGCTGAGAA
Organism: Phrynosoma blainvillii; assembly: GCA_026167975.1. Taxonomy (NCBI): domain Eukaryota; kingdom Metazoa; phylum Chordata; class Lepidosauria; order Squamata; family Phrynosomatidae; genus Phrynosoma; species Phrynosoma blainvillii. The sequence continues at coordinate 44,121,501 of JANUYF010000004.1, read as the reverse complement.
CTTGTGTGAGTTGTAGTAAAAACATATATATTTCCAAGCTCTGAAGCAAAATAGAAATCTTGGGACGCTACTAAGTGCTAAGTGCTGTTGAGTGCAGGGGTCATTTATTTAAATCCATTTCAACCAGCAGTAGATTCCAAATAAGATAATCTTATGGACATAAATGAATCTAACTGGGTGAGCAGCAAATGAATGATAAGAAAAACCTGGAAAGGCTATAACAAGCTGAAACAGAGGACTTTAACACACCAGCCTTGTATCTTGCCACAAAAGTGTAAGGAAGTGGAAGCGTATCAGTTTCAGAACATTCATTATCACACTTCTCTGTAACAGTGCAAAGACACTGCTTTGGTGATCTGTGTTCCCACACACTTACTTCCACAGAACCTCCATAACCTTGTCTTATGCCCTACCCAGTATACCTTGCAGTTTTGTTCTCTCTCACACACACACTTGAGCAATTATGGCAATACAATGTAGCAATAGCAAGTACATTTCTATACCATTTATCAGTGCACTTAAGCACTTCCTAAGTGGTTTACAATGTGTAAACCAGATGCTGCCACCCTGAGGCCTTTGGACCAGCCCCAGGCCGGTCCTGCCACCACCGCCCCCCGCTGCCCCCCGCCACCACCGCCGCCCCCCATGATGATATTGATTTTTGTTGTTATTACTTGTTCTTGGGTTTTTCTTGGCAAAATCTCCACAAGGGGTTTGCCATGGCTTTTCTGGGGCTGAGGGAGTGTGCATGCATATTTTTTTTAAATTTTTTAAATTTTTGGTGCTTCAGCCACCCAATTGTCTGAGGGACAGCAACCCAGCCCCCGGCTCAAAAAGGTTGCCTACCCCTGGTGTAAGCCAATTGCCCCGAACAAGCTGGGTACTCATTTTAGTGACCTGTGGAAGAATGCAATGCTGAGTCAACCCTGGAGCCCTGCCTGGGATCAAACTCACAACCTTGCAGCTGTGAGTGGCTGCAGTACAGACATTTAACCACTGTGCCACCAGGGCTTCTGTATGTAATTTTTTAAAAAAGGAAATAAAATGAAAGAAATAGAAATAGAAATAGAAAAGGCAAGGAAAACAGCCTGATTGGGAATACCGAGGGGAAAAGAAGGGGAATCACACCCACTGATGCTATTCAGAACAGCAGCAAAAGGGACCTATCTCACCCGTGGCCATAATGGTAAAACAGTGATATTGGGAGTCATTGATGGGTTCTCCTGAAAAACTCTGCTCTACCAATGATTGAAATATAAAGGAGCAACTAGAAAGACATGACATCATGTGATAAGTATGGCCAAAGATGTGATTATCCAGCTATAATTCTGATTGAAAAGCCTCATATGATAATCTCCAGAAGGTAAAAATTAGTCATCATTAGTAAGGAGGGCTATAAGCAAAGAGAGGAAAGGGTAATAATAAGGCATGCTAAAAGAAGACATTTAATTTTCATAGAATGCAAAGACAACTAGCAAAAAAATATTATTACATAAGTGAGTTCTAGAATTATGGGATTCCAAGGAAAAGGTTGCATAACTGGGAACATAAATGTTTAGAATTTCTGTTAACCTAGGCATTCTATTTCTATTAACCTAGGCATTTTCTCATCTCAGTTGCTTAACAAGTTCAAGAGCTTTATGAGATGTTCACCTAATTAAACTTTCATTCCCAAAATTGCTGTTTGAAAGTGACCTATTTACTGAATAACATCACCCTACAAGTGAAAACATATAATTTAAAAAAAATGTTTTGGTACTTTTCTGGTTAACAATTCCACAACCAAATCCATCAAAGAGAGCATTTTTTTAACCATGGCAAAAATACATTCAGATATGGGTATGCACTTTTGAATTAACTGTACAGACAAATAAATGTAAAACTGTAAACAGTATAGGCAGTTCAATTATGTTTTTCCAGCATGTGGTACTATTCTAACTTAAAGATTCATTGGCTATTATGCACAAACCTCTTATTCCAACAAATATTCTGTAAGCTTAAAAGCCTCTCTACCCACATAAATGTCTTTCTGCCAGAAGAATCTTCTTCTGTCATCCAATCCTGGAGATCTTTCAACAGAACAATCTGTCTACAGAACTGTGTTGTTGGCTAGGATCTGATAGCTAAACATGGCAGAGAAAGTGAAAGAGGAGCTGAATTGTGCTAGATGTAAATTGCCTGCTACCCAGGAAAAGAGGTACCACACCAGCACAAAGGCAGACAAAGGTGAAGGAAGTCCTAAGTAATTTTCTGCATGATTAAACTGGGAGGGATTTGGATTCAGCAAAAATTCAGCTGCCCTAGTATTGGTTCAGATCGCCATTGAACTGTTTGGACTGTTAGAACTGTGCTCTAAGATGGTCCCTATTGCACTACTTAGGTGAGCCCCTATATTCCCTTGGTAGCAAAATCAAAATCAGAATAATAGCAATAGAACAAGAAAAAGAATTCTAATAACAGAAAGCTACTGTCCTAAATGACAATTAAGAGTCAGACAAAACAGTTATGCCCAATGATTCCCCAGATCATTGTTATGGGTGTGATGCTCTCAACCATATGTCTGAATTGATTCAATTCAATAGAAGAATTAAGATTTATGCAATGAACTTGTTCACTTATATCTGTTTAGACCAGTGGTTCCCAAACTTTTTCAGGCTACTGCCCCCTTTCCTCTTGGGGGATAACCCTAGCAACCCCATGCCTATTTCTTGGTATTGGGTCCACTGTTCTACTGGGGTGGGGGGAGAGAAGAGAAAAAGTATCCTAAGCAAGGGAAAGTATCCTAAGCAAGGGAAGCAGCTGCTTTTGGGTAGTTTTGCAAATGAAGTACGGTAAATGAAATCCTGCTTGCCATGCTTGCCACTGGGTGACCCTGGACAAGTCACACTCTCCCAGCCACATGGGAAGGCAATGGCAAATCCCTCTGAAGAGAGATGTCCCATGTCTCCAGGATTGGATGACAGAAGAAGATTCTTCTGGCAGAAAGACATTTATGCCAAGAGATGTCCCTGTAGTTGCTGTCCTCCTCCTCCTCCTCCTCCAGGCTTCTCCTGGCAAAGGGAGGGAGAGGGTAATAAAGATGGGGGAAAGGAACAGGAAATCCCAGGAATCACCAGGGCATCTATGGCGAAAGAGCTTGCCCCCTTCCCTTCTCTGCTGCTTTGGCTAGCTGGCCTGAGCAAAAGGCAAAGAAGAGTCTGCCTCCTCTCCCTTCCCTTTTGCCTTGGAACCAGCTGGTGTCTTTAGTTACCCAAAGAATCTTTCTTCCTTTGGCTCCTTGTAGGAGAAAGTTGAACAGTTTCTGGAAAAAGGTGGGCATGACAAGTATTTTGGTGCCCAAAGAGGGGAGGGAGCAAGGGAAGAGGAAGGGCAGGGTCCGTTTCCTCTGTTCCAGGGTGAGGCAAAGATAGAGGAGCCACAGCTTGTTTCCTGTGCAGTTCTCCATACGGGCTCCCTCTGTCCTATCCCAGAATGGTGTACAAAAGAAGTTTCTTGCTACTAGGGTTACCATAATTCCCTTCTACAAAATCTCAGATGCAAGTCTACTAACACTTATGCTACATTTTCCCCCCCACACACATTTAGTTTCAAAAATACTACAATATCCCTTTGCATACTGATATTTCAGAGTAACTTGACTTATGGTGAAACCTGCACTGCAGAATTAATGCAGTTTGACACCACTTTAACTGCCATGGCTCAATGCTATGGAATTCTGGGGGTTGTAGTTTGTTGTCACACCAGAGCTCCCTGAGAGAGGCTACATAGCTCACAAAACTACAAATCCCAGATTTCCATAGAATTGAGCCATGGCAGTTAAAGTAATGTTGAACTGCATTATTTCTGTAATGCAAATTAAACTATGTCTTGAATTCTAGACATTTGGAAGAGAAAATTTATATGAGGGAGAGGGAGGGAGAAAATCTCTGAAACAGCTATGGACTAAGAGGGACTCCTACTCTAGGAATTATATCCAGAGATTACCATGCTGGCCAGCTCATACAGCAAAGCACAATAACATCTAAAATAATAAAAACCCAACACTTTATACCTTTATTGATAGTGATGCCTTTATTGGCCAACCAAAATGCACAAAATAGATGAAGCAAGCTTTTGAAACTCAACTGTGGCTTCTTCATTGGGCAAAGGTGTTAAAAATCAAACAGGAGAAAGGTATCAGGATTTGTTTGTTTTTTATTTTGGATGTTATAGTTTGCAGTGTGGCCAACACAGCTACTCCTGGATATGCTTTCTAGATTTCAGGATATTGCATTTTAGACACAACAGGAGAATCCTAAATAAGAGGGAACAAAGGGCTGAGACTTAACTTTTTGAGGTCTTTACTTCCAACAAAAGTCAAGCTTTTTTAAAAAAAAATGGGACTGAATTTGAGGTGTTTTAAGCAGCATTTAGAAGGGGGTTTTTTTTTCAGATGCAACAACACAGAAACTCCTCGAGAAATTCAATATTATCTGCCAAAGGAGGGGGGGGCAGGTATTTTCACACAGGAAAGAAAAAGAAAGGAGGTTTCTTATTGTGTTGCTAATTGATTTATTTGCAAATTTTATTTCCTAGACTTCACTCATTGTCTTCCAAAGCCCATATGTTCCTCCTTTTCTTCAAACACATGCAGACATTTCTACGGGGTGGGAAATGGAGGAAAGGGGAGCTCCAGCCCAGTAGCATGCAACTACGAGGAAAGAGGGACTCTGGACCTTAAGAAAGCCCCCCTTTTTTTCCAAACACACACACAAGCATTTCTATGTGTGTGGGGGGGGGAGCTGAAGGGAAGGGCAGCTCCAGTCCCAAGCAATCAAAAAGTTCCACCATGCAGGCAGCATCACCATATGCATATCAGGACACATGAAAGCCTCCTCGCTGCTCCAAGTCTCTGCTTCCCTCCTTTCCTTTAACACCTCTGGGCTCTGGGTCTGGCACGCCTGTGTAGTACCACCCAGGGCCTCAAGGGTGGGATCTGGATGTGATAGTTCCTGAGGTTTCACTCCTGGCTTCAGGAATCTGAGACATGCTACTTTTCAAAGACTTCAATCTGGGACTTTCATGGTTTTTTAGCAGCAATGGCAACCCTACTTGCAACCCTCATTCCCACAATTTCATGCTGCCCTCCTTTCCCCCCTCCGTGCCCCCTCCTGCTCTTTTCCCCCTCAGCACCCCACTGGACTTTCCAGCACCCCAAGAGGGGTGCTATCACCCACTTTGGGGACCACTGGTTTAGACCATTTTCCATGGTTGCAAACCACAGTATAATCTGGAAAAAAAATCACATATTAAAGAAAGCCTTCTCAGTGGCAGCTCACTTCCATGAGAAACTAAGCTGCCCCCCTCCCCCATTCTCCTTTTTTCAGCAAGCAAAGACTTTTTTGTTTAATGTGTAAGGAGGGACACTTCTTATCAGGTGCTTTATTTTTTTAACCTTTTAATGTTTTTAAATGTAAGTATGTTAATGGTTTTAACAACTGTATTGTTGGGTTTTAATTAATTTAATTAATTTCTTTTTGTGAACCACCTTGGGTCCCATTCCAGGAGAAAGGTGGCATATAATTTTTTAAAAGAAGTTATCCTGAGTATCAGGATTCAATTTACATATATAAAGGTATATATTGAGTAATCTTTATGTTATCAGTAAAGGTAAAGGTCTTATGCACTCCATCTGGCATTGTTCAAGAGTTCATTATATTAGCTCTCATGTGTGTGTGTGTGCCTTCATGTTGCCTGTCAACTTATAGTGACCCTATGAATTTCAAAGGGTTTTCTTCAGTTCCTTCCCCTGAAGTACAAGTCAGCAGCAGGACGCTTTGGTGGAATTTGTTGGTAATGAATTTAATCCCCTTACTATCCCCATCTCCCTTTTGGCTCCAGATTAGGTTTTTAATTTGATTTCAATCAAAATTGAAAACATATTGTGTTTGCAAAATCTTCTTCTTCTGCTGTATTTTCTCAGTTTTGTGTCTTTGTGCTTTATCGCTTCTTGTTTCCTATTGATTGATTATTTGCCAATTGGTATTTATTCTGCTAAACCTGGGTTTGCACTGCAGAAATAATCCAAGTTCATGCCACTTTAATTGCCATGGCTCAATGCTGTAGAATTCTGGAAATTGTACTTTGCTACAGCACCAGAGCTCTCTGACAGAAAAATCTCTCACAAAATTACATTTCCCAGGATTCCATAGCACTGAGCCATGACAGTTAAAGTGGTGTCAACCTGGATTATTTCTGCAGTGTAGATGCAACCTAGATCTCCTTTTCCTTTTATTAAAAAGGAAATTTCAGACTTACACATACTTCTGTGTGAATACATGTTTCAGCTATCCTGTGTCTAATTTGTTTCAACCATTTTCCCAGATGTTATTTTTAGTACTTTTACTTTCTTCTATATTAAATTGTAAACCAGTTCTTGCACTTTTTAAACACATTGTAAGTTAGAAGCAATTTAAAGACACACAGCAACAGCAACATTGATTGATTTATTTCAAATATTTATTTATTTATTTATTTGACTTTCAGCTTGCCAGGAGCCCCAAGGTGATCTACCATGTTAGCTGCCTGCCAGAAACTAAAGAGGGATGAAGGTCAGCCTGGCTTCCCTCAGAACAATGTTCCAATGTTCCACAGGTAAGACAGTGCCACAGAGAAAGCCCTGTCATGTATCACCAAGGTGGCTTTGAAGGTGGGAGTGGAACATGCAACACGGCTTCTCCACAGAATCTCAATTTGTTCAGGCTCATATGGGAGCAAGTGGCCTGCCATATGTGTAGCATGCAATATGTATAGGGCTGGATATTAATTGAGACAGGCCCATGGTAGCCATTAAGACTTGAACTGGACCTGCTGAGAGAGCCTCATTTATTTATGAAAGTTAAATCCCTAACCCACTAAGGAGATTGTCGCACAGTGAAGTTGCACTGGGATAGATGGGGATCTAACACTGAAAGATGGATCCTATTGTATTGCTCCATGGCCAGACAGTAGGCAGCCCATATGCAACCCAGGCTTCTCTGGGTTCCTCCCACAGCTTTTCAAAAATGTTTTTAATCCCATTTTTGAAAAGCTGCAGGAGAAGCCCAGAGAAGGCCGGGTTGCATATGGGCTGCCTACTGCCCAGTCACAGTGCAATGCGATGGGACTTCACTGTGTGATAATCTCCTAAATCTGAAGGAGATCAACATCTCATCTGTGATTATCTCCATCAGCAGTGCCAGGGAGACAGTAGGGGACACAACAGAAGCCCAACCTACCTGTTTGACAGATCTGCTGAAGACTGCCAGACAGGGTATTTCTATAGAAGGATAGACTAAAAATACAGTTGAGCCTACATATCCTGAAAGGCAAATCTTGATTTTGCCATTTTATATAAGGGACCCCATTTTATTATCCATTGTATTTAATAGGACTTGAACATCCATGGATTTCGTATCCACCGGGGGGGGGGGGGGGGGCAGAACCAACCCCAAGTGGATACCAAGTGCCCACTGTATATTACTATGACTCCAACTTGCTGCTCATCTGATTTTGCTTGCTACTTCACCCAAAACCTTGTGGGTATAGCTGTATCAGGAGACTCACACAGAAACTTTTCTACCTGTAAACCAGGTTTAAGTCACACACAAGGGCAGCTTGCTTGTCCAGGATCCAATCCTAGACCAGACAGCTCTTCTCACTTGTTTATGTGGCATTAAACATCAGAACTTTTTAATATGAGTAAGTTCCACCAGAGCAAATAGAGCTAAGTGGGCTAGTAAACCAGGTCAAAACTGCCACAAGATGTTTCCCTCCTCTATTCAATTGGTCTGTTCTATCACCACTGTCATATCTTTTCATTATAACTGAAATAGTAGCATTCCCTCCACCTTCCGCTCCAAAGCCTGACCAGACAGTCCTTTAGAGATCAAATAGACTTCTCTCATCCTTCCAATCCAACTAATAACTAAACTAAACAGGTTGTTATCTTATCGCTCCTTCCAGTTGAAGGGCATGATCCAGGAAGGGAGAGAAAGATAGCAGATGAGAATAACTGGCTCCGTAGATGGTGCCGCCAAGAACAATTTGGACTTTTGGATCATGAGCTGTGGTTCCATGAGGGTGGACTTTTAGCAAGAGATGAGCTGCATCTCACAATTGTTGGCAGAAACATTTTTACCAATAGTCTCAAACATTTAATCAGGAGGGCTTTAAACTGACTCATGTGGGGGAAGGAGACAGTATCTTGGAAGGTATCTTGGAAGGCAGGAATACATCATGGGCTGGAGATAATAATCAAAGTGTTATAGAGGGAACAAGGCAAATGATGCAAGGGCCCAACAATGGGAGGCAAAAAACCTCACACAGGCAGCAAGTGGGGAGGACCCATGCTCTTAGATGTCTCTACACTAATACACAGAGCATGGGAAATAAACAAGATGAACTTGAACTCCTCGCACAACAAAGCAAATACAATATAATAGTCACTGAAAACTGAGTCTCATGAAGTCTCATGAGTCTCATGAAGGGTATAACCTTTTTAAAAGAAATAGGCCAAAGAGGAAAGGAGGAGGAATAGAATTATATGTCAGGGATGTTTACACCTGTGAAGAGATCCAGGACTTAAATCCTGGAAATCAGGTGGAGAGCATTTAGATAAAAATTAAAGAGGAAGGAAACAACAGGGATGTTATAGTGGGAGTCTACTACAGACCCCCAAGTCAGACTGAGGAATTGGATGATGCTTTTCTAGAACAGATGACCACACACTCAGAAAGGAGAGATGTAGTAGTGATGGGTGACTTCAACTATCCTGTTATTTGCTGGAAGTCAAATTCAGCCAATACTTCAAGGTCTAGCAAATTCCTCACTTGCCTTGAAGACAATTTCTTTGTCCACAATTTCTTTGTGGAAGAGGCTACAAGGGAATCAGCTATTTTAGATCTGTATAACCTTTTTAAGAGAAATAGGTCAAACAGGAAAGGAGGAGGAATAGCATTATATGTCAGGGATGTTTACACCTGTGAAGAGATTCAGGACTTAAATCCTGGAAATCAGGTGGAGAGCATCTAGATAAAAATTAAAGAGGAAGGAAACAACAGGGATGTTATAGTGGGAGTCTACTACAGACCCCCAAGTCAGACTGAGGAATTGGATGATCCTTTTCTAGAACAGATGACCACACATTCAGAAAGGAGAGATGTAGTAGTGATGGGTGACTTCAACTATCCTGATATTTGCTGGAAGTCAAATACAGCCAATGCTTCAAGGTCTAGCAAATTCCTCACTTGCCTTTAAGACAATTTCTTTGTCTACAATTTCTTTGTGGAAGAGGCTACAAGGGAATCAGCTATTTTAGATCTGATCCTAACCAACAGGGATGACCTGGTAAATGGGGTGCAAGTGGTGTGATCCTTAGGTGGGAGTGATCATGTTCTCCTGGAGTTTCTTATACAGTGGAAAGGGGAAGCTAGGCATAGTCAAACACTCATTCTAGACTTTAGGAGAGCTGATTTCAACAAACTTAGGGAAACAGTGGGAGTGATCTCATGGTCAGGAATACTAAAAGAGAAGGGAGTTCAGGCTGGATGGGAGTTTCTCAAAAGGGAGATACTGAAGGCACAATCTCAAATTGTTCCATTGAGAAGGAAAAATGGGAGATGTCAGGTTGGATGACAAAAGAACTTTCAACTAAACTACGTAGAGCCACTTTGCAGAGAAGATGGAGAAATTCTAACAGGGGACAGAGAAAAGGCAGAACTACTCAATACCTTCTTTGCTTCAGTCTTCTCACAAAAAGAAAAGGGTGTTCAACCTGAGGAAAATGGAGCAGAGGACCCAATAGGGGAAATGCAGGGCAGAATAAGTAAATAGGTAGTAAAGGAATACCTGGTTAACCCAAATGAATACAAGTCTTCAGAACCAGATGAACTATGTTAAAGGATATTAAAAGAACTGGCAAATGTAATCTCAGAGCCACTGGCAATAATCTTTGAAACCTCCTGGAGAACAGGAGAATTCCCAGCAGACTGGAGGAGGTCAAACATTGTCCCCATCTTCAAAAAGGGGAAAAAAGAGGATCACAACAACTATCACCCAGTTAGTCTGACATCAATACCAGGAAACATTCTAGAACAGTTCATTAAACAGAGAGTCTGTGAATATTTAGAAGGGAATGCCATAATCACTAAAAGTCAACATGGGTTTCTCAAAAACAAGACATGCCAGACTAATCTGATCTCTTCTTTTGATAAAATTACCAACTAGCCAGATGAAGGGAATGCAGTAGACATAGCATATCTTGATTTCAGTAAGGCTTTTGACAAGGTCCCCCATTATATTCTTGCAAACAAGATAGTAAAATGTGGGCTACACAATACAACTGTTAGGTGAATTAGTAATTGGTTGACTGACCAAACCCAAAGGGTGCTCAGCAATGGCTCCTCTTCATCCTGGAGAGAAGTGACCAGTGGGGTACCACAAGGTTCTGTCCTGGGGCCAGTGCTATTCAACATCTTTATCAATGACTTGGATGAAGGAATAGGGGGCACGCTTCTCAGATTTGCAGATGACACCAAATTAGGAGGAATAGCTAATACCCCAGAAGACAGGTTGAAAATTCAAAATGATCTTAATAGATTAGAAAGCTGGTCCAAAGCTAACAAAATGAATTTCAACACACAGAAATGTAAGGTACTGCACTTAGGACAAAAAATATAAATAAATAAATATAATGAATAGATATAAGATGGGGGACACCTGGCTTATTGCGACTATGTGTGAAAGGGATCTAAGAGTCCTAGTAGACCACAAGTTGAACATGAGTCAAAAGTGTGATGCCGCAGCTAAAAAGGCCAATGCAATTTTAGGCTGCATTAATAGAAGTATAGTATCTAGATCAGGGGTAGGCAACCTTTCCCCTTTAAGGGCCAAGGGACTTCAGCTCCCAGAAGCCTCAGCCATGTTGGCCAATAGTCCCATGTTGTGTGTCACTGTATTATGTCTTGGTCGGGCCCCACCCAGAATGCTATGTCCAGTTCTGGGCACCACAATTCAAAAAAGATGATGAAAAACATGTCCAGAGGAGGGTGACTAAAATGGTGAAGGGTCTGGAAATCCTGCCCTATGAGGACTGACTTAGGGAACTGGATATGTTTAGCCTGGAAAAGAGATGGTTAAGCGGGGATATGATAGCCCTGTTTAAAAATTTGAAGGGATGTCATATTGAGGAGGGTGCTAGCGTTTTTTCTGCTGCTCCAGAGAATAGGACTTGGAACAACAGATGCAAGCTACAGGAAAAGAGATTCCACCTCAATATTAGGAGGAACTTCCTGACAGTGAGAGCTGTTTGACAGTGGAACACACTCCCTCAGAGTGTGGTGGAGTCTCCTTCTTTGGAGGTCTTTAAACAGAGGCTGGATGGCCATCTGTCGGGGATGGTTTTATTTTGAGTTCCTGCATGGCAGGGGGTTGGACTGGATGGCCTTTGTGGTCTCTTCCAACTCTATGATTTTATGATTCTAATATTTAGCCTAATCTTGATGTACTTGAGGTAGCAGTACAGAGGTCCAATGTTAGAGATGTAGACCTAGACATCTTTCACTATAGTCAGTCAAAGAATGTTTCATGGAAGAACATTCAGTCAGGTGAAATAGAGCAAAGACCACCAAACAGTGCTGTCCCACCCATTCCAACTGACTATCCTCTCTTCATCCATTTTCTTTTATTATTTAGGCCACAGCATGCTACCCAGGCAAGAACACCCTGAAGTTTGATGTTTGATGACCTGTCTTCTTCTGCTATCAGATGCAGTTGGGATCCTTAAGCAAATTAAGGGCCTTTACAGCCCAGGCTAACATCCCCAGGCAACAGAGCCTGTTCTCTTACCAAGAGAACCCCCAGCAAAGTGCCTACTTAATATACCTGCAAGAGGGAGCAGCCATAAACACATTCTCAAAAGGTCAGTCCCAGATATCCCCCAAAGCAATAAAAAATAGAAATACATTGGTCAGAATTCTGTTCATGTAAATTCCTCCAAAAAAGCAGTTGGACATTTGTGGAACATCTATATTCACTTCAAGTTTGCAGAAGCAGAGTTGTTCAAGCAGTGTCATTGTATATGGAGATGTACTTCCAGATGTGCAATGAATTGTTCATTTGGGTTCATGTGGAGATGTATGTTACAAAACCCCAATGTAGGACCTCAGCCATGATGTATAATTTAATTCTTTTCATCTTAATGATCAAACTGATCTTTGAGGTTGGATTTATATTTATATTAGAATGTACAGCTTTAAGCATCCAATCTAGAATATATTTACCTAGTAGTCAGCCCTAATGAATCCCTAGTGAAGCAGATGTGTATAGCATTACACTGTAAATGTAGTTTCAATTGGGATGATCCAGGAGGAACACATGGCACATTTGGAAATCTGATTATAAGTGGTGATTGATAATGGCAGGGGTAGGCAACCTAAGGCCCGGGGGCCGGATGCGGCCCTCCGAGGCCTTTGGACTGGCCCCAGGCCGGTCCTGCCGCCGCTGCCGCCGCCTGCCATGATGATATTGATTATTGTTGTTATTACTTGTTCTTGGGGTTTTCTTGGCAAAATCTCCACAGGGGTTTTGCCATGGCTTTTATGGGGCTGAGAGTGTGCATGCATATTTTTTAATGTTTTTTTAAAAATATATTTTTATTTTTATTTTATTTTTTATTTTTTTATTTTTGGTGCTTCGGCCCCCCAATTGTCTGAGGGACAGTAACCCGGCCCCTCGCTCAAAAAGGTTGCCTACCCCTGGATAATGGTAACAATTGTTACCCAGGAGAGCACAGAAGAAAGCATGAGAGAAATCAGCCAACAAAAACATTGCTTTATCATGTAGATAATTCATACCAGCCCTCAACCCCCTTTTTTTTTACTTCAGTTGTATTACAGCACTTTTAAAAATAAAGTCCTTGAACAAGAACATTGCAAGGTTCTATTTAGCTGAAAATTATTCATGCCCAATATAAATGACATTTTAGTTTCAGACTGCCAAAGTGAGCTTTATTAGTACATCATTAATCATTGTCTTGGAGGTGACACCTAGAGAAAATGATTTAGTAGAGATTAGAGCACTCAGATGTAACACTGAAAATATCACATTTACTTCCAGCATCAGTTAATGAAATACATTTTAGCAGAAAATGACATTTGTGTACATTTAAATCTGTGGACAACATAAAGACCAGCTTTCTATTCAGAAACCTTTCTTTTGCATTTCATCTGTTTACTGTTTAATAAGCAGTAGTGTGTCCAATTTATAAATCAGAATTCTTGCAAGGGAAGGGCTTCCAGAGCATAAAGATAAAATGAAACATTGTGTAAGGAACGGGGGGGGGGGGGGTTCTTTCTTTCTTTCTTTCTTTCTTTCTTTCTTTCTTTCTTTCTTTCTATTTTTTTGGAAAAGAAATAAATCTGCTGTCCTGGGTGTTCATTAAACACAGCTGCTCTGATTCATTCTGATTGCCAAAGATTTTTAAACCATTGATTCCCAAAATGTGGTTGTGCAGCTTACACTAGGAGCAAATTGCTTCTGCTTAAACAAATAACTGCAATTAGAAATCACTTAGTACAACAATAGCTACCAGAATTGTGGAAAGTGGATGCCTATGATAAATGAGATTAGAACATGCTTGTAAACAGCCAGTTGACTGGTTGCCTCTAGCGAGTATGAATCACCAGCAAACAAACAAGCAGGGAAGCTTAATAAAAGTGGTTGTTATTTTTTGAAGTCACAAATGACTAAGAAATACATGTGGCCAAGTAGCTAGTAGAAATAGTATATGGCTCATTTTTCTGAGTCTATTTGAAACATTTATGTGCTTCCCTTGCTTTCTTTTACAAAGCTCAATGTTTTTAATAAAACAATATTTTTAAATATCCAGAAAATATAAAGACATTAAGAATACAGATAAGAATACAAATAAGTCAAATTCACTTGGTGTGCAAGTGTACTGAATAAGCACACGAGAAGTGTGTGCTAGTTCCACTCACCCCTTGTTGAATTCCATCACTGTTTGCATGCAAAGCAATGCAGGAGAGCTTCCTCTGTGAGTGGATGATCTCCATGCAATTGCTGTCTTATTGGATGAGTGATTTGAGACTTTTTGATCAATCAGCCAGTCCTTCTCTGCTTCCCATTTTTATGTGTTCTATGCCACTAGTTTTTCCCAGAGATATTTTGGGAAAATTGCACAACCCCTAAGAGGAAAAAGTGCTCATTTTATTCCCCACTGGAGGTAAGAAATGTCATTGGGGTTAATGAACTCTTGACAGGCTCTCTCAACATGTCTTCTTGAGATGGAATCATTTAGCAAGATTTCTTTACGTCTCTAGCCTCAGTATAACAATTGTCCCACATTAGGAGAGGGGAACCTTTCCTTACAATGCATCTGGGGAAGGATATAGGGAGGAAGAATGCCTTTTGAGAAAGATGGCTCTTAACAGAAGATCATTGCCACTGTAAGGAAGTGTTAGGTGTTAGCAAAAAACAGTATAAAATAGGGGAAAAGGAATAAAAACCTCCAGGTACTAAAAAAAAAAAAAAAAGGTAATAACTTCTCCACTCCTGAAAATATCCACAAGATAGTAAAAGATCTTTTAGATAAGTACCATCTCCAGTGGCCCTGGCACTAGCACTAGCACTGGCCCTGCCATGAGTCAGGGTGAGGCAGCTGCCTCAGGCAATCAATGTTGTATGTCCTGAAAGGACAGCAAATTATTATTTAATTTATTATGTGATTGTATTTTCAATTCCACAGATGGGGAAAAGTAATGGTGGGATTTATTTTTATTTTTATTTTTATTTTTTTGCCTCAGCTATCAAAATTATCTGGCTGGTTTTGGTTATTATGGATATCATTGAATTAATGAATATTAGATATGTGTAGACTTACCAAGTTTTCCTTGATTTAATGGACTTACTGTAACTAAAAGTAACAACTGGATTTAGGCATATACACTCGAGATGTGGCTAGGTGGCATTTGCTGTTCTGCCTTAGGGTTGCCCTGTTATCCAACCCATTTTCTCTTTTGTCTTCTTGAATGTACTGAAAAAAATTCTCCTGGGAACATTAGCAAAGTTCTGGTTATTAAGTAAGAAAACTCTATTTGCTGTGGCAACATATCACTGACTTTTGTAACTTCAGACAATTGTCCAGTCATGGATACCAAGGCTTGAAGGATTAATTTCATCAGGCATAGATTGGCCCCATTTCAACTCAACATTGATGCTTAACCTTAGGCAAAAGCATCATTTATCTTAGGCAAGATAATGTACCCATAGCTCAGTAGTAAATTTCACCCTAAGCTTGGAAAGAACTAGTTACAAATAATTAGTTGTACATACTTTTGTTTCCCTATGATTAAAGAATAACTACATTACATGGCAATTGTTACTTAATGAGGGATGACATAATTTATTTTTGAGTGTAACTGCGACTTCTAGTTCCTTTTATATGTATGGTGGAGGAAATGGTGGAGAAGGAAATGTCACATGGTTCAAGTACTGGCTTGTGTCTTTGTGTTGCCTTGCACTCTGCTGTGGGTGTTAGGTGATTTATAAGATATTTTGTAAGCCAGGAGAACATCTTGTAGCATTCAGACATTCAGCATTCAGAAGTGTTTGTAACAGGAATAGTAATAAACATCTTTACTTTTTGAGAAAAAGGAAAAGTGAAGTGTTGCTGTAATGGTGACTAACAATATAAGAGGAATTGCAATTGTAACTGTAACTAACAACAATTCAGAAGTAACTTTCTAAGCTTTGATTTAATCTATCTCCACTGATATTTAGTGCATTCATGTGATTAAAGAACAACTCTGTGGCATCTAATCTGTGGAAACTTTTTTATACAACTAAGCTACTATGTGATAGCTATCTTTAAAACCCATATGTTTTTGCTTAACTGAACTGCAACACATGTTTTTCTGCCATGATTGAAAGTATGCCAAGATGCAGAATTGGAAGGAATGTAACACTAAGAAATATTAAAATGCATCTTCTATTCTAAAAACTGGACCCACAACCTCAGCATTCCATACTTATCTGCATTCCCCAGTGTCAGCATAAATCTAGCACACTAAACAAGTCTTATAAATAGGTTAGGAAAATAGTATTTCTGTTGATCCAAATGTTGGTTAATCATTGTTATGCTGAGTTTTGACCTCCAATCCTTATTTTTGTTTAAAACAAACAAACAAACAAAACAAAACCCTGTCTCATGGATATTATTGTGGTTGTTGCTAAAAGGCTTTTAATGGGTGGAATATATTTTAAAAATATTTTGTGACTCAATTATATTTGTTTTATTCAAAAATTGTTGTGAGTTTCCTTGAATCTCATTTTGGGGACAAAGTTGTCATACAAATGTATAACAAATGACTGTATTACTATGACAAATTATTGAATAGCTATTATAATTCCTTGTGTTTTAATGGTACAGTATCTGTGCCAGGCTGAGAAAGAGCCTACATCCAGCCTCTTTATCAAATGCTGTCCACATTAACAAAGGGTATATCAAGAGCTGCTGTTATGAATATTTAACAAAATGTACTTTGCTTCAGATAAAGGTCAGGAGTCCATTTACCATGCCGTTATCTCACAAATGTGAAACCTACATAGGTGCAGCCTTAAACAGCAGATAGCTACTACAGGTTGCTACAGCAACCTGTAAAGGTTGCTAGCTAGTAAAAAAATAAAATAAATAAGAGTGGCATTAGAATGCTTGGCTGGTAGCATAAAATTGCAAGATATGGTACAACATTTTTTAAGTGGGATTTCTTAACACTTCTTAACACTATATAGTTCAATTTGTCATACATATGCTTTGTATTTATCATGTAAAATGGTCACACTTATGAAATGTTTTTCTGTTCTTGAACATCCCATCCTATGGTGTGATGGATAGTAGGAATCTTTTCCCATTCTTAAATGCATGATGGGCAGCTTCAGGCAAAATATAACATTTACTCCAACACCTTTGAACAAGACATTACAGGTTCAATTCTTTTTGGGCATTCTTAAAGCTTATAGCCAAGAGGCAGGTGTAAAGAACATGTGCCCTCTCTCAGATGCTGCTGGGCTGCAACAGCTTTCAGCATTAGCAAGCCTAACTAATAGTGATGAATGATGGGAGCTATAGTATAATAACCAACTGAGGGGTCATAATTTGTCATCCTTGATTTGCTGCTTATAAGACAAGAAGCCCAAGATAAGACAAATGAGCTATCATAGGTACTGAATTTAGATAGCCATTCTGTTTCATGTCTGATAGATAATACTGATAAGAATCCTTTTCATGAAGCTGTTAGGTAGATATCACTTTGAACTCACCTAACTAAGGTAAGGAAGAAAAAAATTAACAATTATATTTTTCAGCCTCTTTTATGTTCACTATTACCCCCCTTTAAGCTGGTATCAGTTATCTTTTATGCTCTTTTGCTGTCATAAGAAGAGAGGTAGAATCTTGTTTTATGGTTTGCTTCATTGCCCTTTGTCGATATTTCAGGTTACAAAACATGGACTGAACTCTCCTTCAGATGAAGTATCTCATGATTTCTACAGACTGAGATGTTAACTCTATTTTCTTAGAAATACAACAGTAGTGCACACGCATGGCAAACTCTTATTGGCTAGGAGTTAACTTTCAGGACAATGGCCTTGTTAGTCTGTTAAATAAATAAAAAAAGACAGTGGGTTAGGTTCCAAACTTCCTTATCATTGATGGAACTTCACTTTCTGTTATTTTAATACAGCAGAGTATTCCTACTTTGTTGGAGAAAGAGCTAACAGGTATCTGCTTGGCTGATGCATTTGGAACTATGCTTCTAAGATTCATTTTTCTGCATAGAGCACATGGTGTAAAGAAGAGGGTCCACTGTTGAGAGGAAATGAATCACTGACTTGTTTGGGGAAGAAACTATCTGCCACTAGCTGGTGAACTGTTGAGAGGCTTGCTTGTGAGCACAATTTATCTGCTTTCACACTACATAGTTGCTCTCACAGTCTCTGCAAGAAGTGAGCATGAGAAGTAAATAAATACATTTGCATGGACATTTTGAAGGGAAAGCCAAAGTACTGTGTCATTGCCTATACAGGGTAAGTATCCCCTATCCGGAATTCTGAAATCTGAAATACTTCAAAACCCAAAATTGTCCACATAGGTGGCTGAGATAGTGACACCTTTGCTTTCTGATGGTTCAGTGTAGACAAACTTTGTTTCATGCACAAAATTATTTAAAATATTATGTATAAAATTATCTTCAGGCTATGTGTATAAGGTATATATGAAACATAAATGCATTTCATATTTAGACTTGAGTCCCATCTCCTAGATGTCTTATTATGTATATGCAGATATTCTAACCCCCCCCCCCAAAAAAAAACACCAAAATACAAAACACTTCTGGTCCTAAGCATTTTAGGTAAGGGAGACTCAACCTGCACAGAACAAAGAATCATGGATGGTGAAGCAACTGCTGTAGTAATCAGCAACATCTATGCCATATTTGTTCTCCTTTCTGGTGATATAGAAGGATATTTCCTGCAACAAATTAAAGCTGGCTGCCCTGCTGGAAGAGAATGTTCAGCAGCTTTACACCTACTTAGCTGTACTTTGACTCATCAGGGAACATGAAGCATAACAGATTGTCCTGGAAGAGTGACAGAGGGGAGATACCTCAGGTGAGGAGGAAGTCTAACAAATCTAGGAGGCAAACATAGTTCAAAAGAGGCAGGCCAAAACTGCCGGCTTTGGGCCGTGCTGGAGGCATGGCATTTAGATGATGCACAGCCTGAAAATGGCCAGAAGCAGCACCAATGGCATGCCATTTGACTGCGGTGGTGGCCTGGATTGGGATCAGGCACATGTGGTTGCTGCAGTTGCTGTGGTCCCAGTGCGAATCACGCCAGTGTGCTCCTGGTATGATCCTTTCAATCCATCTGCTTCAGGCCCACTTGGAACAATATGACATACAGAAGGCAGACTAGACAAAACCATGTTTATTCTTTGGGGCTACACAGTCAATTCCTACCCCCTGTGCTTTAATAGTGATTCTGTGCTATGGGAATAGGAACAGCAGTCACAGGCTTCAGAGAGCACAGATGTGGCTTTAGATGATTCTGGAATGGAAGGGCTTTTATAATTTCCCAAAGGAAGAAGAGATATTGGGTGGCTGTAGATGTCTCCTTATAGATGCAGTGGTGTGCAGACAGAATGTCTTAAGTGTATTGCCTTCACAAGTGTATTGTGAGGATTCAAGATGTGACATAGGAGCTTATTGCACTGCTAAATAAAATGTCTTACCTCTCCCAAATTCAATTAAATGTCTTACCTCTCCCAATTCAAATACTATTACAGGGATTTTGCTGCCGAATCCACTGCCCGTGTCCAGCCTGGGTTCAACCCTGGTCCCAGGAGTGCTCTGGCAGTTTTAAAACATTTTTTAAAGTCAGAAAACTCCCGGTTTTGAAAAGAAGCATGCTGAATGCCCCTGGGATCTGGGCTCGACCTGGGCTGGACTCGGGCAGTGGATTTGGCAGCAAAATCCCTGCGATAGTATCTGGATGCCACCCAAATTAAAATTGAATTTGGGAGAGATAAGTCATTTTATTTTAGTGATGCAATAAGCTCCATAGATTTTTCCAAGACCCATTGAGCTTAATGAACAGGACTCCTTTCTTCTGATCCACATAGGAACAGAAATTGTAGCTAGACTGAAGCCTCCAACACATCACAAACAAATTGTTTCTCATCAGTGCTTCCTGGTGAAGTTCATGGCCCAGGAACAGAGAAATACTGCAAGTGAACATTGAGTATATAGGTGATGCAGATGATGTACACTTTCTTCTTGGGCCATGGTTTCCACTTCCATGAAGAGAGCTTTGAACTGAAACGCAGTGGGGGAGAGACAAACAGTGATGCAGGGAAATGGTTTGTGGACCCACAGATAGGCAAGAAAAGGCAGGAAGGAAGCAGCTGCAGGAAATGAACCACAGTTCAGATAATAATGAACTGAGCATGAATGAACAAGATGAATTTGATATCTTAGAACTAGAAAGCAAATATAAATTAATAGGCATTACTGAAACCTGATGGAATTAGACTCATTACTGATATGCAGTAATTGAGAAATATTTCCTGTTTAAATAAAAAAGACCAAAGAAGAAGGGAGAAAGAGTAGCATTATATATAAAGGATGTATATACCTGTGAGGACACTTGTGACTTTGCACATGGTAGGCAAGTTAACAAGATTTCTGCAAAAAGTCTGGAACAGAGAAACAGTGATACTACTATGTGCATCTGGTATGGACTTCTGAGCCAAACTGTCAATACCTTCTTAGTACCATTTCTTAAACATTAAAATGGAAGGATATAATAGAAATAAGTGTCAACAACTATCCAGATATTTGCTGGACATCAAATTCTAGAAAGAATGTTAGACCCAACAAATTCTTCTCTTGCCTTACAGATAATCACACTTTCTAGAATGTGGGTGAAGAGGCAAGGAGGGGATAAAGTATCTTGGCCCTGGTCAGTGATGTGGAGGCTGTGAACCTTAGCATATCCTCCTGGGATTCATCATATAGAGGAAAGGAGAAACTGTGTAATTGGACATGCACTTTGGGTTATAAAACAACCAATTTTGATAAGGTTAAGGAAATACTGAGTGAAAACCTATGGCTAGAAACACTCAAGTGGAATTTATGGTGGATAGGAGTCTCTTAAAAGTGAGACATTTAAGGCACAATTAGAAACAAGTTCAATGAGAAAAAGTGGGAGTAATCTAAAGAAAGTCATAATGAGATTTCAGATGAGTTGAAGTTTAAAGGGGGTTGGTATAAGGAATGGGAAAAGAGGCAAGCCACCAAGGAAGAGTACAAATGAATAGCCAGTATTTGCAGATAAAAGATCAGGAGGGTTAAAGTTCAGAATGAACTCATAGGCTCAAGAGAAGTTAAAATAATTAAAAGGGGATTTTGGCTGTGTTCAGAACAAAAAGAAGGAAGTAATAGGCCCTCTGCCTGGAAGAGATGGCAAAATAGTAACGGGTGATAAAGAGAAAGTTAACTTTCTCAGTGCCTACTTTGCCTCTATCTTCTGTCAACAGGAAAACAATCCTCAATCCAATGAAAATGGAATAAAGGGTACAGTGAATGTAGTACAAAATAGGTAGAGATAGTATGGGAACACCTAGTGCTCTGGTACAAACATAAAGTAACTCTTCCTTAATTTCTCAAAAATAGTAAGAATAGATACTTTTGTTGTGTCATTAACTGCCCTCAAGTTGGTCTTGACCCATGGTGATCCTATGGATGAGATATCTCTCTCCTCCACTCTGCTTAATTCCTGCAACCCCATACCTGTGACCTCCTTAATAGAGTCCATCCATCTGGCATGTGGTCTTCCTCTCTTCCTACTTCCCTCCACCTTTTCCACCATTATCTTTTCCAATGAGTGTTGATGTGCTGTCAATTTCTTCCTGTACTCCTTCATGGAATCTATGAATTTCTTCCTGTTCTGCCTCTGTGGTTGGTGCATACTCTTGAATTCTGGTGATATTCATAGGTTTACCATGGGACCTTACTGAAATGATTCAGTCTGATTTTGCGTTATATCCTCTGACTGCTTTTGCCACATCTTTTCATAGTATGAAAGCCACCCCGTTTCTTCTTGTCTTTTCATTCCCTGAGTAGAACACTGTATGGTTGTCTGATTCAAAGTGGCCCATTCCTGTCTATTTTAACTCACTCACCCCCAGTACTGCTATGTTCATACATTCCATTTCCATTTGTACTATGTCTAGCTTCCCTTAGCTTATTCCACATCCCTGTTTTATTTGTAATGCTGCTTTTGATGCCATTGTAATTTCTAAGGGTGCTTGCTATTTGTCTTGTCATCTTTCTTACGTCCTTAGCTAATCTTGCAAATGTCATATCTTTTTATTTCTCCCTCCCTCCCTCCCTCCCTCCCTCCCTCCCTCCCTCCCTCCCTCCCTCCCTTTTAATGCTTTGATCCTGCCTGTGTCTCACTTGGGGTGTCTCATCATAGGATTTACAAGGTTATGCAGTTACACAAGGAGGGCCATCTACACCTCCCTGTGCCAACCAATTTTAGCTATGGTGTCACTACAATTCACTCCTGTCAGTGACACCCACGACTACTGCTGCTGCCCTGTAGCTGTTTGTCTCCCTATGTCATTCCTCCCATTGTTGTTTTTTTGCTTTCCAACTCATCCCCTTATGCCTTCCTGGGTTTCCCCTTCCCTAATGCCCTCCCTCCTTTAGTCCATACCCCTTCCCTCCCCTCCCCTCCCTTTAGTTTCTGATTCCATGGTTGGGAGAGGGCAGAGATAGCTGGTCACCCTCTTCCTTCCTCCACTTGCCTGCCTGGTCCTCTGGCAGTGCTCTGTTCTCCTGCTCAGCTGGGGGGCAGAGAATGGGCTGAGTTGCTTTTTAGCCTACTCACCCCTGCCTCTGAGATGGTCCTCCTTTTAATTATTTCTTTAAAAATATGAATGCTGGCCAGAGGTCATATCTTATTCTGTAAAGTTTTTAGCAACTTTTGGAAGATGAACACTGATATATAAACTTGGGGCAAAGGCAGAGTCTTCTGCTTTTACCCAGGGGAAAGGATGAGAGAAGCAGCAGCTTAAGAAATGGGGGAGAAGTGGCTACATTGGGAAAAATTCTGTGTTTAGGGGAACTAACATGCACTCGGCTGTGAGGAAGATTGGCTTCTGATTATCTGAAGGGACTGATCAGATGCTTTTCTCTGCTATAGAACATCTGCTGCATCCATTAATCACCAACAAAACCTTCTTTTATACCAGTGACTTTTGTCCGTCTGAATTTCTGGCCTGGGGTGAATTCACTCTCAGCTCAAAACAGAGAGTTGATATAAAGACACTTGTTTAGAAGCACATTCTCCTCTAGTAGCAACAATTCATACTGTGTTCAGAAGGCGAGTACTGTAAATATAATGGCTCAGATAAGTGCATCTCAAATCTATAGAAGAATGAAGCTCTCCTCATTAAATCACAGGGATAGTGTGACTTAGTCATGCATTTTTTTATTAGAACAGGAGATTAATAGTAAACAAATAGTTATTTGTTGCATGCTTATTTCAATCACAAATGACCAGTTATTTGTTACTATTTCCAATCTTAGTATGCCTAAATACTCTAAAGGCACTAGATACCATCTGATCTTGGAAGCTTACCAAATGGTAAGTATTTGAGTGGGAGACTGCCATTGAATACCATGTACTGTAGGCTATATTTCTGAGCAAGGAACTGGCAAAACCGCCTCTGAGTTATTTCTTGCCTAACAAAACCCTATGAAATTCATGGGGTTGCCATAAATTGATAGGTGACTTTAAGGCATACACACACACACAGACACACACACACACTTCCAAACTTGAGATAAATGTACTACATATATATGGTCACTTCACCTATAGTTGCTGTTTCTATTTTCTTTTATTGAATAGTTTTGTTTAAATTTTAATCTGTTTTACATTTTAAACAACTTTATGTCTAAGTGACATGAAGGACAGAAAGGTAGGGCATAAATAAATAAATAAAATCTTAGACTGCAGTACATACAGTATATTTGTGGTTTCTTATACACGCACTTTTACAGTACTGCTCTGTGCTCTATATTACACTACATTACACTAACTCTGAATAACAGAACTGAACTATTGAGAAAGGATGCAGTCCTTTTTTTACACAATGACATAAGAACAGAGTTTTAGAATTAGTCTGCTAGCCAATTTTTTTAACATATTATAGTTAAATAACAAAAGATGAAGTTTCCCAGTGCTTCAGAAACATTGAAGAGCAAAGAATCAAACTGTGGTAGGAAGTGGCTCCCATGTGAGTTGGCCTATGAATCCACCCTAGGTTTTAGTTTGAATTCAGCAGCCCAAGGAGCTGAATCTAATCTGGAGATAAGACTCAGCATCTTGGATAATGGCTTTAAAGTTCAGAATAAAACCTTGAGGGAGTTCATGATGCCACTGACATGGAAGCCACCAGCTGCTACTGGAAGCCATACATTTAGCATAGCCAGTTTCTACCTCTCACAGTTTTAAAGAACAGGGATGTGTCTACACAGGCCAAGCAAAATTGTCTCACCTAGCAAACTGTCATAACAAACTGTCTAAATGATGTATGTGGCAATTGGGGCTAAATCTGAGCCTTTTCATTGCCTCATGATTTTAATCCAGAGGGAAAAAGTTGGGATTTACCCTGGGTTTGAGTGGAAATTCTGGATATTTGCACACATGTGGCTTGCACTCATAGCGACATCAGCATGAGGATGCAGTTCAGAAATATGTACATTTGAATGCATGGAGCAGTGGAGGAAAAAAAAACATCTTGGAGTAGCACCGTTGTGTGGCCGCACATGCTGTGATTTATTGTACTATTTATTGTGTGTGTGTTCAAAAGGGAGAACTGTCTGGACAATTCTCCTGAACTTGCTGTGGTGTTGCTAGACAAATGGGTAGTTGTTACAGATTGGGATAAACCAAAATTAATCTAGATTTTCTATCAGTGTAGATGTGCCCCAACTGTCATTCTATAATATTCTAATGCACTCCAGGACAATAGGAACCACCACACACATACATGTGATGGAAAATATGTGGCTGTGTTTTTTCTATGACATTAAGAAATTTTTTAAAAGAAAAAAAATGTCATTTTCTCAAAAAGAAAAACAATTGTGAGAATTTTCATCTAAGTTATATTTAAAATAGCCTCTCAGTTTGAAATGTTGGCCTCTTCTATGTTTTGCACAACACAGGAGGAAAAAAAGCATTTTGTCAAACTTCAGAACGGTGTTTCAAAACTGCAAGGCACAACAAAATATTGTTAATCATTTATTTGAAATGCACCCTCCCACACACACCTTTACCCACATTTGGCCTATGCAGCCTTAAATGGTTTTCAAAAAATTGCTCTGCTCTGTATCATTTTTAAGCTGGCATTCATAGTGCCATGGCTCCATGAAACCTATTTTTATTAGCTGCATCTTTCCTCTTTCATTATGCTTTTGCACTGCAACTAGCTTTGGAAAACTGAAATATATTTTTCAAGAGTATGCAAACTATGGGTATGTTGGGGAAAAGAGTACAAAGAAATACCTGTGCAATAGAAAGATAACAAGCACAGAAAAAAAATCCCAATGAATATAAAAAGAGACATCTTTCCCAACTAACCTCTATATAACTTTGCAGAGGAAATAACAGAAAATGACAAGGTCAGTCTGTATGACAAAATTTACAAATCCTTTCATAAATTACAATGGCTGCTTCTCTGGGTGAAACTTGTTAATGGAGAAATATGAAGCTGGAGAATATAACAGAAGGGGAAATTATTGGTAGCAGAAGGGGAAAGGTGTGCAGTGGAAAATCAGTGAATAGGTGACAGATGAGGAGTCACTGGGAACTGAGAAGCATGAAGAAAGTACTTACTTAAATCTACCAAAGACTAGACTCAATTTAGTGAAGTTGGCAAGGAATTCTTCCCCATGTGTCAGACCCTGTGGTGCAAATATTCATTGAGAACACTGTGTGTCTAGTTAATATACAGGGTTTTGTTTTGTTTTTTGCAATTTATCTTTCATTATATTCAAAAGTAGGCCTTTGAACCTTGTTCCATAGCAGATAATGGTTACCACACCAGAAGAGCAGTGTATCCTCTCAGAGTTTACATCTGAACCATAAAGGAGTAATCCAAGGCAGGAAGCCATTATGAGGATAGGGTTCAACACCTTTGTTAGTTCAGTTTAAGTTTGGACAAAAAGTTAAAAATTTAACTTAGAGAGCCAACATGGTGTAGCAGTTTGAGCACTGGGCTATGACTCTGGAGATCAGGGGTTGAATCCCCACTTGGCTATGGAAATCCATTGGGTGACCTTGCGCAAGTCACATGCTCTCAGTCTCAGGGGAAAGCAATGGCAAACCCCCTCTGAACAAGTCTTGCCAAGAAAACCTTGTGAGAGGTTCACCTTTGGGTCACTATAAGTTGGAAACAACTTGAAAACATACAACAACAAAGCTTGAAGAGATGGACCACCCACTTGACATGGAAGCCACCATTCACAATGGGCCTTGCTGGTCTTTTCTCTCTTGTGCTTTCTCTCCCCAAACAGGAAACAGTATTCCTAAAAGTTTAGGAATTACTGCAATTCAATTTTGTGAATGCCCTTGTTTACCAAGTCTGGTTTTTTTAAGGCATCAAATGTCCCCAGCATGAGCTGATCCATAACCAATATTGCAGGGAGTGGGGTGTGTCCTATACCTCTATCTAGTGTACCTCTGATACAAGAAGTTTTACTATCCCTCTACCTTTCCCATCTACATTGACAGTGGGTCAGCTCACTCTAGGAACAATTGATGCCATTTAATAAAATCTGAATTGATAAAAGTTCAGTTAAATGGCATATCTAGGCAATACCAAGTCACAGATGAGCACCAAACTTGAAATTTAAGACAAAAGATTTTTAAATGAAAGTCTGGTGTGACCCAGAAGGTGTACACCTTGGTATCATGTCCCAAGTGATTTCTGATTTTTACCTGGTCCGTTGTTCATACTGGCTCTCTTCCTGGGCCATATTCCCCCTGGATGTTAGTTATGGGAGAGAGCAAAAAGGAGGATAAAAATTGTTCAGACATTGTTTTTGCAGCTACATCTTACCTTATCTCGAATACTTTTTCTTTCACAAGAAATCTAATTAGCAATTTGCTGAATGTTCTCATGGCACTGTACTTAGATAAAATATTTAAGGATGCTCATATCAAAAAGAATTTGAATGGTTCCATCTCAGATTAATAACAGCAAGGTCAGAACACTTTAAAGATCTGAAATAGAAATTGAAGGAGCTCCTTCAGAGAGCTAGGTGATCCCATTTCTCAGCCTCTCCCACTTGAAAGGAGGACCTAGAACTTGTTCAGATGTTATTCCATTTTTCACCAACTTTCTTCAACATGGGAGAAGATGACTGCCTAGTCCTGCTCCCTTCTACCATCCTCATGGGGAAAGTGGTGCATCTGAAGAGGAGAGGTTCCTGAATGCATGGGCACTTTCATTATGTGCAGAATCCCTAATTTTCCAGGGTTATTGCTTTGGTGATAGCAAGACATCTTTTTCTGACATATTGTTTTATATGTGAGGAAAGTAATAATGAGTAGGGCACAGCTCAGCAGTGCCCTGCTCCCTTGTTGAAGAAACCACGGTGACTAATGCCTGGAAAGAGCTATAGATTACAACACTAACTAACGATAACTGCCACAGACTGCTGTCTAGTACAATTCTCTCATTTCCTTATTATTTTGAGCCTGAATTTTGATTTTAATTGTAAAATGAAAAGGAGAGAAATACAACTGGGTTGGATTGCTAGAGGTGAAACTTTGGGGATGAAGAGAGTCTCTTCTGAAGGAGGAAAGACTTCCTTCACTTTCACACAAGATCCTTGGATCAGAAAACAATGGAAATCTGGCGGTGTGGTTCTGTTACTGCAAGGCACTCTACAACCACAAGGTCTCAAAATGTAAGCTTGCACCATGTGTTTTGAGAAGTGTTCTAGCTCTGGTGTAAGAGTCTCTAAATAGCATCATCATCAGAATTTCTTTTGTTGGATGGGGTTACACTCCCTCTAAAATCTCAGGCTTGCAGCTTGGATGTGTTCCTGGACTCTGGATGCCCAGATTTCAGCAGTAGCCAGGAGTTCATTTGCACAGCAGTGTGTTGGTTGTGCTCATTTCTTGAGACATCAGATCTATCTGTGGTGGCACATGCTTTGATTACATCCAATTTAAACTACTTTAATGTACTCTATGTGGGGCTGCCTTTGCAAACTGTTCGGAAACTTCAGTGGGTGCAAAATGCTGCAGCTAGAATGCTGACTGGGGCCAATTATAGGGAGAATATAACTCCCTTGTTGAAACAGCTTCACTGGCTACCAGTTTGTTTCCAGGCACAATTCAAAGTGCTGGTCATGACCTATAAAGCCCTGTACAGCTTAGGTCTAGACTATTTGAGAGACTACATCTCCCCATACAAACCTACTAGAGCACTAAGATCTTCTGGGAAAGGATATCTCTCATTCCCACCTCCATCACAGGCTTGCTTGGTGAAGATATGAGAGAAAGCCTTCTCACTGGCTGCTCCCACCCTTTGTGGGAAGCTAGGCTGGCCCTCTTCCTCCTTGCCTTTCTTCTTCAAGCAAAAACATTTTTATTTAAGCAAGCTTTTTAAACATATAGTCAGAACAGGTGGGGTTTTTTTTTATGGGGTATATGTTTTAGGTATTTTTGTATTAATTTTATACTATTTTAACTAGTTGGTTTTAATTGTTATTGAATTTTTATTGGGCCATTTTAATAATGTTTTTATCTTGTGATCCACTTTGGGTCCCTTTTGGGGGAGAAAGGCATCATAGAAGTGAAATAAATAAATAAAAATAGTAATAACATCTCTGTCCTACCAAGTTGTACACTTTGAAGTCTCATTCACTTCAAACTTGATGATGCAGTTATCCCAGGATCTGGATAAGTATCCAGTGCACCATCTGGTCAGTGTTTTGGGAAGAGGATCAGTTTACATTGTAATCTGCTGAAATGGACAAGAAACTTAAATTATACTGTTCCACTAATATTATCTCAACCCTTACCCATCTTGGTTAGTAAGATCTAGCAGAGCTATATTGGTTGAATGAGAACCAAGGGGTATAAATTATTCATTTACACTCTGCCTCAAGTCTTGAAGAGTGGTGGGAAAGAAATAAAAATTATCATCCTCATCATCATCTTTACCACTACTACTATTATTATATGAGGGAGAGGTGCCTTCTGCCTTGAGCAAGGCTGTAGTATACTGGTGACAGAGTGAAAGAGAATCCCAGGAGCTATTGGCCAACATGGGACTATTGACCAATATGGCTGAGGCTTCTGGGAGCTGAAGTCTCTCGGCCCTTAAAGGGGAACGTTGCCTACCCCCTGCTCTAGATCTTCCTGGATTTCTCAGTGGTTTTACTGGAATGGCTCTATTGCAGGAGTAGGCAACCTTTCCCCTTTAAGGGCCGAGGGACTTCAGCTCCCAGAAGCCTCAGCCATGTTGGCCAATAGTCCCATGTTGGCCAATAGCTCCTGGGATTCTGGGAGTTGAAGTCCCTCGGCCCTTAAAGGGGAAAGGTTGCCTACCCATGCTCTATTGTATGGAAGCAAAAGGAAGTGTATTATGTTGGTTGCAGTTCTCTCAACAAATTTGGTTTCACAGACTGACTCTGAAACGGCTGAAACAAGACATTGCCACAAATGTGGCAAAGCCTCTTACTTGGTCTCACTTTACCTGCTATGCTGTATGCTTAGTTGATCCAGCTTCTGCTTGGCATATACCTTACACCAAGTAGAAGACAAAGAGAGACTGACTTGGGTGAGGGGATGAATTAAATATTACTTTTGTCCCCTCCCTGATGCACCAGTGTTGAAAAGATTAGTGTGGTGACATATGGGGGGAAGCCACCCCGGGAAACTGCCGATCGGGGCCAAGGTATCCGCATTCCTCGGCCCCAAGCCGCAGCATCCCAGGCCCAGGAAGGACTGCTAAAATAGCATTCCTTCCACAAGACGCCAAAGATGCGCCATAAAAGGTCTCCGGCACACCTTCAGCGCCTCTTCCACTGCAGCATGTGCGAATGCTGCAGTGGAAGTGCGTCATCAGAGCGCTGGCCGTGTGGAGCGCCAGGCGCTCCGATGACGTATTCAGGAAGGGGTTGGGGCGCCCAGCATGAGGCTGCCCCTCCCCTTCCTGGCCTCGAAAATGGCACTTTGCGCCATCTGCTTAGGCCCATATGTTACATCTTGCAACTTCAGGCTTGCAGTGCATGGTACCACTCCACAGGGGCTTGGCTGTTTGAACACAGAACCAGATTATTTTGTCTAAACATATGCCATGGATTTTTTTTTTTAAATATCAGGATAACCATGAAGTTAGAAAAAATGCATGGTCATTTCTTGCACACTTTTCCATGAAACTGTATAGAAAATGCAGAAAATATTCAGACAGCTTTTCCTGCAAGTGAATAGCTGTTCAATGGCTGCATACAGGCATCCTGTTATGCATGGGGGCTACCTTATTCATTGATTATTTGAAGCTCATGATTCAGAGAACCATATAAATTTATAATTATTTGGATCCAGTATTGAAAAGTATATGAGGAATAGATGGCCTTGAGGAATCACCTCCCTCTCATATCTGCTTGGCTTTCCATGCAGCTGCAGCTGGAACCAAAAATTGGAGTCAGCTGGGTACTCGTCTCTCCCTCCGTATGTTGGAGCTGACCATAATCTGGGAGCGGACATTCAGGTGGTGCGGGGAAGGGGGAGGTATGGCGGTAGCAGAGCCAACAGATGTTACAAAAGAAGGAGGGATCGATGTTTGATATCTATTCCTCCTTCAGTTGGCTCTGTTTCGCAAGATAACTTGGAGAGTGCTCCAACCATTCCACTGACCCTCAACCTGCTCCTTTGCAATGCCAGGTCGGTTAAAAATAAAACACACATCATCCACGATCTCCTGGTGGATGAGGCAGCCAACCTGGCATACTTCACTGAGACCTGGCTGGGGGATGCCAGCCCTTCGACCTGGGCGCAGGCTCTCCCGGCCGGGTACTCGGTTATTGAGCAGGTGAGGGAAAGTGGGCGGGGGGGTGGTATAGCCTTGGTCTATATGAATACCTTAACCGTGATCAGAAAACCTATCCGGAAAACGACGCGCATCGAGTGTATGTACCTCAGCCTGAAGACCAGGGGTAGTTTGGGGATTCTGTTGGTATACCGGCCACCCCGTTGCTTAACAGACTCCCTGACCGAGCTGACTGCCCTGGTTTCTGAGTTGCTGTTGGAATCGCCCAGACTTTTGGTTCTGGGCGATTTCAACATTCCACTCGAAACCAGTTTACAAGATCTAACTGGCGCGGCTCGGGAGTTCATGGATACCATGACCAACATGGGCCTATCCCAGCTGGTCAACGGGCCCACACATTGTGCTGGTCATATACTCGATGCGGTCTTTAGTATGGAGCAGGAATATCCGTGGGCGGAGATTAAAAATACCTCTGCCCTGTCATGGACGGATCATTTTCTGATCAGGGCAGAATTAAAGGCTATTATCCACCCTCCCGGGGGTGGCGGACCTATTAGAACGGTCCGCCCTCGAAGTCTAATGGAACCAATTGGTTTCCAGAAAGCCCTAGAGGGTCTAATGGTTGGTAACGCCGGTGATTCTGTCGAAGCCTTGGTGGACACTTGGAACACCGATCTCACCAAGGCTATTGACACGATCGCTCCCAAGCATCCTTTCCAACCCGCTTCGAATCGTAATCCCTGGTATACCGAGGAGCTTAGGAGGATGAAGCGAGCTGGACAACGACTAGAGTGCGAATGGCGGAAGACTCATCTCTTATCCGACAGAACTCGCCTTAGGAAGCATCTTGACTCCTATAGGGAGGCTTTGCGTGCAGCACGGAAATCTTTCTGTTCTGCACGCATTGCGTCTGCAGAGTCACGCCCGGCAGAGCTGTTTAGGGTGGTGGGGGAGTTAATGACGGTTCCCCCTGCGCCGAACCCCCTACTTAACCTGATGACAGCCTGCTGTGAGGCCTTTAATATCTACTTTGCAGATAAAATCTCTCGGATAAGAGCCGACTTAGACGCCATTGTTTTGGCAGAATCAGTAGACGAGGCACCCAGGAACTCCATTGATGGCACTTTATTGGATCAATTACAATCTGTGAGTACCGATGATATGGACAAGCTGCTTGGAAGTGTGAGAAAGACGACCTGCCCCCTCGATCCTTGCCCATCCTGGCTGGTCATCCGGGGGGGGGGGACGCGTTGAAAGTGTTCCTTCGGGACACAATCAACGTGTCATTCAGGGAAGGCAATGTACCACCTTGTTTAAAGGAGGCGGCAGTTAGGCCACTCCTGAAAAAGCCTTCCCTGGACCCCCTGGATAGAATCAACTACAGACCAGTCTCCTTGCTCCCTTTTTTGAGCAAGGTGATCGAGAGGGCAGTTGCTTCCCAACTTCAGGCAGTCTTGGATGAAACTGATTATCTCGACCCATTTCAAACCGGCTTCAGGACAGGATATGGAGTGGAGACTGCCATGGTTGCTCTGACCGATGACCTCCACCTGAGTATCAACAAGGGTAGTGTGACCTTGTTGGTGCTCTTGGATCTCTCAGCGGCTTTTGACACTATAGATCATGCCATCCTCTTAGATTGCCTGAGAGAGTTAGGAATTGGAGGCATTGCTCTTCAGTGGTTCCGTTCCTTCCTCTCGGGCAGATCTCAGAGGGTGAGGCTCGGGGACAGTTGCTCATCTAAAATCGAGCTTAATTGTGGTGTCCCTCAGGGCGCCATCCTGTCCCCGATGTTGTTTAATATTTATATGAAGCCGCTGGGGGAGATTATTCGGAGGCATGGAGCTCGGTGCCTTCAGTACGCTGATGACACCCAGATATACCTCTCCATGACCAGATCATCGACTCAGACCTCAGATGGCGCCTCCCCTCTTAATGACTGTTTCAGAGCAGTAATGGGTTGGATGAGGAAAAACAGATTGAAGTTGAATCCTGACAAAACGGAGGTACTCGCAGTGACAGGCCCAAAACCAGATCTGGGAATACAGTCTCCAGTCCTGGATGGAGTCACACTCTCCTCTAAGGACTGTGTTCGCAGTCTGGGGGTGCTCCTTGATTCGTCGCTTCACTTGACTAGTCAGGTGAATGCGGCGGTCAGGAGTGCCTGTTATCAGCTTCGGTTGATACGCCAGCTGCGCCCTTATCTGGACATGAGGGACCTGGAAACTGTGGTACATGCCCTGGAAACCTCACGTCTGGATTACTGCAATGCACTCTACATGGGGCTACCCTTGTGCCTGACTTGGAAACTACAACTGGTTCAGAATATGGCAGCCAGGCTAATTACAGGAACATCACGGAGGGAGCACATAACACCCGTGCTTAAATCCCTCCACTGGCTGCCGATTAGTTTCCGGGCGCAGTACAAGGTGTTGGTTTTAACCTTTAAAGCCCTACATGGCTTGGGTCCATTTTATCTCAGGGACCGCCTCTCCCCGTATGATCCCCCCCCCCCGTGCCTTGCGGTCCTCTGGGAAGAATCTGTTACAGCCAATAAAAACTAGGCTGTCTCAGACCTCCCAGAGGGCCTTTTCCGCAACCGCTCCCAGACTTTGGAATTGCCTGCCGGACGAGATCCGTCTTATCACTACTCTTGCTGCTTTCAAGAGAGCAGTAAAGACGGATCTCTTTTGGCAGGCCTTCCCGGAATAACTTTCAGCTGAGAGACGAGTTTTTAATCTTGATGCCTCTGACTCCTGTATTATTGTTACTGTATGTTTTTAACAAATTTCTAATTTTAATTAATGTGGCATTTTAATTTGACTGTGGTTTAATTCTGTTTTAAGGGGATGGGAGGGTGGGATTATGGGGTGAGGGAATGATTTTTAACTCTGTTTGTTTTAAACTGTTGTACCCCGCTCCGATTGCCATGCAGAGGGGTGGGTTATAAATAAAAATCATTATTATTATTATTATTATTATTATTATTATTATTATTATTTAGACTCCTGAAACACAATCCTATTCCTACTCAGAAGTAAGACCAACTGAGATCAGTGAGATTTGCCTCAAGGTGAGTGTTCACAGGATTGAAGCTTTCAATTATTAATTTAGAGTCCTACCATGTCCAATCCTAGGGGTGATGAAGAAAGCAATCAATAAGCTCAAAACAAAAACATTAGCACTCTTAATATAAATGCATGCTAAAATATATTTAAGTACTTTTTTCTATAGAAACCTATGAAAATTAAATATGTCAAATGCAACAATGCAGTCTTTCATTACAATTTTGTCTCTATCATGGGGAGGGAAGTCTGTATCTGGTAATCTGAATAACAGACATTGACTCAACAGAAGCAATTTAGCTTTCATAATTGTGAATCTTGCAAGAACTAGTTTTGTGGAGCAATTATTTATAAATGAATAATGAATACTTTATAAACAAGTTGATAAGCTACCTATGATTTCAAAGTCTATGTAATTGTCAATTGGCCCTTAGGTATTTTATTTTTCTTCAATGGATAAGGCAATCAAAATAGAGAATATAAGTTATGGATATTTATTTTGAAACTTCTCACCATACAGTTTCATTAAATGCCACAAGATGCTTGAAGCTTCAACTATTGTTGTTGCTGTTGTATGCCTTTAAGTCAATTCCAACTTATGGGGACCCTAAGGCAGTTCTATCATTGGGGTTTCTTGGCAAGTTTCTTCAGAGGGGGTTTGCTATTGCTATCTTCTGAGGCTGAGAGATTGTGACTAGCCCAAGGTCACCCAGTGGGTTTCCATACCTGAGCAAGGATTTAAACTCTAGTCTCCTGAGTCAGAGCCAAATGTTCAAACAATTACACCATTCTGGCTCTAAATTGTTATCATTCAGTGTCTGAAGTGTCATTTAAAGGTGTTTTTTTTTTTTAAGGAATGAAAATCTTTGCTGCAATCCACCAAGTATTTCAACCATGCAATATTCATTTATTTCAATGGTGCTTGTAGGGAAATCCTGCTAAAATGGAATTGAAGTTGTGCAGTGGCAGCAGTGATTGCATCCATTGTTAGGATTCATGTGTAATCTCTGTTCACCTTGCATAACATGCCATATCAGCATTATAAGAATAGGGAACTTTTCCATTTAACATTTTAACAGGATAATCAAATGGAATGTGAATATATTCTGGGAGTCTTTCTTCAAAAGAAAGCTGAGGTGACAAATTATATTAATACACTTGTACCTCAGTATATAATAAATTAAATCATCCCAGGATAGTTATAATGCTCTATGATAGCTTTTTCTGCTTCAGTGTTAAATGTGTGTGCATGTGTGTGTTTGATATCTAGCAACAGAATAATGAAAAAGCAAGGCAAGAATAGAAAGGAAGAACTGAAATCACAGCTTATTTTTCCTCTGACAATGGCCACTGTCATGTGAACATCTTTTAGCTGAGTCATATAGGAGACATGAGTGTTAAAGGCAAGGAAATCAAATATCAAAAGGACCATCTTATAGATGAAAGAGAGTCAAACAGAATAAGAGACAGTAGGATACCATTCTCATTGTCATCGTTTTTTTTAAAATGGATACAACTACATTTTAAAAAGAATATATTAAGTTTCAGTAAAATTGATTATTCAGATTTACCATTCTAAATTTGAATGTATATTTTAATGCATTTTCTCTTTTCTCAATTCTTGAGGCTGCAATATTATATATACTTATGAAATGAACTATGATTACTCTTATTTATTACCTTGATAATCTGGCATTCACTTTAAATAATGCCTTAAATTCCCATACATACATTGTTGTTGTGTTTTAACTGCCTTTGCATCAGTCCCGACCCATGGCCACCTTATGTATGAGACATCTTCAGGCCCCTCTGTCCTCTACTGCTCTGACCAGCTCCTGCAAACTCTTATTCATGGTCTCTTTAATAAAGTCCATCCATCTAGCATGTGGCCTTCCTCTCTTTCTACTTCCCTCCACATTTCTTAACATTATTGTATTTTCCAATGATTCATGCCTTCTCATGATGTGTCCAAAGTATGACAGTCTAAGTCTTGTCATCTTGGCTTCTAGGGATATCTCTGGCTTGATTTGCTCTAGGATCCATTTGTTTGTCCTTTTGGCTGTCCATGGAATCCTCAGCACTCTTCTTCAGCATTACATCTCAAATGCGTTGATTTTCCTCCTATCTTCTTTCTCGACTGTCCAGCTCTCATTTCCACACATGGTATTAGGTAGAATTGATAGTGGATATGTGTCAGGTCAAAACTGGCTTGTACACTTGAGAGGTTTCCTTTGTTTCATTGGGAAGGAAATTAACTTCATATACTCAGTGACATTCCCTTTCGACTGTGGCAGTGGAAGCAACATAACCACGCACATCAGGGATTATGGGTAAGAGTTTTGACCAATTTTTGAACTGTCAGCATGTCCTTATATCAAACTGGGAACAGCTGCACTCTCCCTTGATAAAGTAAAATGAACACATACATTCAAAATAATATCTTCGGGAAGAATTGTATATAATTCTTGCAAACTTACACACTGATCCTAAAGGGTTATTATACCAGCTGAACCTGATGTCATTTGCCCCATCTGCTACAGCAGATGCTTTATTTCAGTGTGAATATTAAATTCATTCTGAAAGCAATTTCCATAATTGTTAGGAACAGTTATGAAATGAAAGGAATATGAAACACTTTTTTATGATGGGGATGCATTTTCATTGCCTATTGGGAAGAACTAAAACAGATTACAAGTAAGGACGTCACACAGATCAGATCACTTTTAACAGCACAATATAAATTAACTAAAGAACATATTCTTTAAATGCTGATTATTTCCAGTGCTCCAATTTTTGGTTTACATCATTTATAATTTTGAAGCATTCTGCTGTGCCTCATTATTTTGCTTTTTAGTTTAACTTTGTGGTAACATTTTCTCTTTGAAAGCTTCATGTTTTTAAAGTTGCACATTGGCTTGGCCTTAAATGTTGAGATGACAGATTTAAAAGTCTTTCAGTCTCATATTCACAGTGTTTCCAAGAATTCAGCTGATAGGCTTGCCCACCACAGTTTTGTGTCAGGCTGTGAACCCTATTTGTTCTACACAGTCATGGCTGCTATTCATGATTGCAAATCATGGTGGTGGTACATTTCCTCAAAAATTGGAAAGTGCATGTATTTCCAATTTCTGGGTAGCTATTGCTGGGGAATAAAGGTGGGCTATGACAAGTCCTACCTGTGGACTTCCTGTGGGCATTTCATATCAATCCTCTGTCCTAATTTGACAAGGACAGATCTGATTAATCCTCTGTCACCTCACTTTTTCTGCTATTTTTTAAAAATGTCTCAGGGCCTTTGCAGACTGCCAGAAATAGTGCACATTAAATTGAGGCACTGCCCTGGCTCAGTGCTAGGGAATCATGGGAACTGTAATTTATTGTGGCACCAGAGCTCTCTGACAGAGAAGGCTCAGTGACTTAGAAAAAAATACAATTCCCACGACTCCCTAGCACTGAGCCAGGGCAGTGCCTCAATTTAATGTGCACTATTTCTGGCAGTCTGCAAAGGCCCTCAGTTTATCTCTCTCTCTCCTCCCACTTTCTACCTTATTCACATATTGCTGTAAACTCAACAGAGGGACAAGAGAGGAGGGGACAAAATTTTGCCCTTCTCTGCAGATTCAGACAAAACAAACTGCCACAGCCTCTCTTAGCTTGTATGTTTTTCTGCCTTAATAACTTTTCCCATGTTGAACATACTCTGCTGTTGCTTGTCCACACATGTCCAAGTTTTCATCTGTGAAATGTTGGAGGATATGTCACCTATTTGGCTATAGTGGAAAATGTAACCTTGGACCAGACAGCCCTATAGTTTGTTAAGAAAGACGTCTTCCTACTTTTTTTTCAAAAGGAAAAAAAAAGGTTTCCCAGTATTTACAGTATTTATTTAACATCCCAACTTTCTCCCAAATGGAACCCATTGCAGTTGTAGTTCTAAAATCAGTACCAATAATGCTTAAAAGCCTTTGTCAAGGGACAGAACAGCATATAAATTTTGACAACTACAGGATTTCTGAAGATCTTTCCATTTTCATAGGCATCTAAGGCTGTATCCACACATACAAAAACAATTTCGATCCACTGTGCATTATCCTGCCACACCATTAGCATCACATGCACTCATTATAATCCAAACCCAGTGTGTATTGACAGCCACACATTCCCCACACCAAAAATCAATTCAGAAAAAAGGGGAGTGGCCTACCATATCAATGTGATCACTGTATCAGATTATTTTCAGTCCCACCACCACCGTGGCTTCATTTTTTTCATCCCCAGGATGCATGCCCAACTTTCTCCCAAGCAATAGCCTTTCTTGTTTTTCTCTCAGTCTTTCCACCCACCTAGCAGTCTTCTTGGATGGCTTCCCTATGCAAGCCCATACCCTCCTTCACACTCCAGAGAGTGAGTGATGGTGATGGTGGGAGGGAATTCTACATGTCTCTCACACATCCCTCCTGCCCCAGTGAGAACTCCCTCCTACTAACCAATCATGTAATAACATTTAATAAAATAATGAATAATTAAACAAATGTAACACATCTCTCCCAGCTAGAAATGAATGTTAGCAAAATGTTGAGACCATGTTTATGGGATGTAGATAACCACCCATCCACCTGACCTGCTCTCAATCACCTCACACACACACTGATTCCACCCTGATCCTGATTTGAGTGCAAGACATATAAAAAAGCTGTTTTTCTTAAAACTGTGGAGTAAAAAGGGACTTTTCCTAAATTACATGAAAGCCTAAAAGTGATTTCACTGTGAAAATGTTAATTGTTAATGTTGTGTATTACAACAACAATGGTGTTGTTGTTTTTTGCTAGTATGGATCCAACCTTAAAAACCTAATATTAGTGTTTCACTTAACTAGCAAAGTCCAATCTACTTATTTATAGAGTTATCCTGAGAAAAATTAAATCCTGGAAAAGTAAAGAATGATTTTTTCCCTTTTCATTTTGCAAAAGCTTAATTTCTTTATTTCAATTAAATTAAAGTCTTCACATTCTTCTTGGCAATAGCCACTGTTTTCCACTATCTACACATTCCCAAGGATCAGATAACTGGAACAGGGGTAGGGGTGGGGAGGTTGCCAATATATAAACTGTTCACTCTAATTACTTTACAGATAATACGTGTATCTTCTATCTAAATAGCACAGTCTTTAACTTACCACTGTTAAACATGTAAGAAAATGAACTAATATTGTTTGCCTCTGAAATGAAAGCATTATTGGCAATGGGAGCTTATAGTTTGTGTTTGTCTTAATAATGGCAATGCAGTCAAATGGAATGTGTTTCAGGTAGAATTCAGCTGTTAACAGTGGATTCAGTTTACTGCTCTTATATCACTGCAAGATCTTTAAAGCCAATTGATGGCACCCAGCTGAAGCCTATTTAAAGGAACTATAAACTATAAAAAGAGCAAGTGCTATCTGGGGCAAGACTAACCTGCAAATAATTTTTCTTCTTAAAAACTTGCTCAAAACAGAGGCAGGAGGGCAACACATCTTCAAGTCAGTGGTGGTGGCTAGCAGCTTACCTATCAGTTGGAGTAGTGAATCCATTTTGGATTTTAGTGTGAACTTTAAAAGCACTGTTCAAGTAATGACATACTAACTCTAAAATAGATTCAGAACTTGGGATTGTTCCATTAAAAATTGGACTAAAACTGGGATCAATTGTAGATTGGTAAATTAATTGTAGATTAATAGATTTATTGTGAGAGCCAGTGTGGTATAGTGGTTTGAATGTTGCACTCTGGAGATCAGGGATTGAATACCTATTTGGCCATGAAAAGCCTCTGGATGACCTTGGGCAAATCACACTCTCTCAGTCTCAGAGGAAGGCAAAGGCAATCCCTCTCTGAACAAATCTTGCCAAGAAAACCCTATAAGGTCACCATAAGTTGAATTGGCTTAGGGCCACATAAATTGGAAATGATTTGAAGGAACACAATAACAACAACAGATTAATTGTCCCACTGACATGGAACCTACCATCTGTCACTATACTTTAAGATTTACATCTAACTTTTCTTCTTTTTGTTTAAGAGGAAGAGAAATAGATTGTAGAGAGCAAAAACAATAGCAGAAACTTTGCCTTAACTGCATGATTGTAAAAACATGACACTCTTTCCTTGATCATGGGAGTATTTTCTCAACCTCCTCTCCCTTTTGTGGTTGTGGAGAAGGAAAGACAACAGTTGGCTGTCTCTCCCTGCTTTGGAAAAGATGAGCCAATGACAAAGTCATAAACATCAGGTGGCTGACATTTCTGGGCAGGCCCCTCACTATGAGACCCAATCTTGGCATCCATCTGCCCACTCTATTTTAGGTTTCAGCATAGGACTAGCTAGTCATATTTGGGGTTAAGGATGATTTTTTTAAGTGGAGGAGTCTCCTCCTTTCTATGTCTATTCCATGCTGGAACAAGAAGGGGGTTTATTGTATAGAATTACTGATTTGGATGACTGTTTCATTTGGTATTGTCTTTGTCATAAATTGTCTGGCATTTTAATTTGGCATATTGTTTTGTTAATCTGGATGAAGATGATTATTTTAGTAATTTAGTATTTTAGTAATCTGGATGAAGATGAACTTGGGCTCAGTCATCAATCAGAGCAGAGACTGCAGTCAAGAAATCAGAAGAAGACTAGGACTTGGAAGAGCAGCCATGAAGAAACCAGATCCTGAAGTGCAATAGTATATCACTAAATACCAAAGTTAGCATTGTCAGTTGCATTGTATTTTCCATTTTTATGTATGGTTGTGAAAGGTAGACGGTGAAGAAAGCTGACAGAGGAAAAAATCAGCTCATTGGAGATGTGATGCTAGAGAAGAGTTCTGAGAATATTGTGGACTGCTAAAAAGACCAATGGACCAAACACCTAGAGCAGATCAGACCCAACACACCCTGGAAGAGAAGATGCCAGCCACAGATGCTGGTGAAACATCAGAAAGAAACTCTTCTAGAACATGGACATACAGCCCAAAAAAACCACAAAAAGCAAAGGAATGAATGTTATTTACAACAAGGTTGAATACAGTATCTTTCTTCCAGGATTTTATTCCAGCTTGATACGATGTATAACTTGTTTCAGTAGTTACAAAGTTTAACAGTTTCTTTCACTTGACTTTATAAACATTACCTTATAAAATTAGTTCCCACAGAAACTTTATCTAGCTTCTGTATCTCTAAACCCTTCTAGTTATCTCTTACACCAACAACCACTCTAATTGAACTTCCTCAGTTTCCTAAAATTTTATTTCATCTGTTCTTCAAATGACTTTAATAATCTCCACCACCTCCTAGTGATTTATATATCCTGCAGGATATTAACACATACATTTTAACTCTGGACTCCCCTAGTCCCTCACGTGGGTAACTAAACCCCTTCAAACTGAGCTTCACAGCAGTCTTCCTCAGTTGCTAACCTCTCAGGGTACAATAATACTCCCCCTAACACATGGCTCCACCTCTCTATTTATACCTGCTCCTGGAAGCAGCCCCCATCTTTTCAAGTTTCACTCCCATTGGCTCAGCATTCTAAACTCCCTGTGTTCTCCACAATCTTCATCATCATCATCATCATCATCATCATCACTCAAAGGAAGACTTTACTTTTTTAGCCTTTCTGTAGCTCTGGCAAGTGTTACATACACCAATTTTTTTTTTTTGATAAAACATTTTAATCTGTGCTCCCCAGTGTAGGTATTGCAATTTGAAGTCAAAGCATTTAAGTTTGGAAGAAGAGGGCATAGCTCAGCTTTGGGAAGAGTGATCTTTTCATATATCTGCAATCTGTGGCCCTTAATTAAGACTATTCATAATAGTTTGCTATAATTAGCAACAAACACCCTTAGACTTGCATCCAAATATGCAAACTCTGTCATTTCTCTCTTCTTCACTGATGACTCACACTGTTCTCTGAACTGGCAATATAAATGGATTAGACTGCTGAAAGTCCCAAACTGTTTGCAGTTATGCTCATGAGCTA
The DNA here is from genome assembly GCA_026167975.1 of Phrynosoma blainvillii. Lineage (NCBI taxonomy): Eukaryota > Metazoa > Chordata > Lepidosauria > Squamata > Phrynosomatidae > Phrynosoma > Phrynosoma blainvillii. The sequence goes on along the minus strand of JANUYF010000004.1, from coordinate 44,079,756 downwards.
TAAGAGTTTGTCTCACCCCATATTATACCAGCATTTAGGCACATAAAACAGTAAAGCTGCAGAGCAATTCACGCAAAGGCTGGTTTTGACAAGTTGGCCTGTAATTACAATTCTTAGTACTTATATTAATTGTACTGAAAGGTTTGATTCTATGTCTTTAAAATAATTAGATAGCTAATTACATGGGTAAGAGCTTGAGGATTTTTGTCTAATTAATGCTTGTCTAGATAATGGTATAGCTCCATTTTAAAATGTCTAAGCTTGTAAAGTGAGTATCTTGCAAGAATGATGTGAGAGAACTGTATAAAGCTGCTTCAATTTCTTATTAAATATTTTTATGAAGATCAGGTTCTTAACTATCTGCTGAAAGGATGCAGCATGGTTTGAAGTACAGTTCTGATCAGAGACAGAACTGTTATTTTTTAAAAAGTAATTAGTTACTATTATAAGGATACCCCAAGTAATTTTGAATACAGTCACAAGATTTGTTTTTTAATTACTTCATGAATGTCATGCTGTTGTTAACTGCCCTTGAGGCAACCTTGGCTCATGATGACCTTGTCCAGAACTCTGTTAATTACATATAATGGCGTAGTCTTCAGTTACAGACTTGAGAATGGAGCAAGCTTGTTTTCTGCTGCTCCAGAGACTAGGACACAGAATAATGGATTCAAGCTACAGAAAAAAGAGATTCCACCTAAACATTAGGAAGAACTGTTCAACAGTGGAACACACTGATTTGGAGAGTGCTGGAGTCTCCTCCTTTGAAGGTTTTTAAATAGAGGCTGGATGGCCATCTGTCAAGAATGGTTTGATTGTGTATTCCTGCATTGCAGGAGGTTGGACTGGATGGCCCTTGTGGTCTCTTCCATAGATTCTAGTATTCTATGATGCTTTACCAGCAGGGGTGGGCGGAGAGGGCTAGGGATATTAAAATCTTGTTGTTCTTGTTGCTGCTGCTATATGCTATCAAGTTAATTTTCACTTATTCATTTTTATTTATTTATTTCATTTCTATGCCACCCTTCTCCCAGAAAGGGACCAAAGGCAGCTCACAGATAAAATTGTTTAAAAGATATTACAATAAAAATTTTAAAACAATTAAACCCAACTAGCTGAAAACAGTATAAAATGAAAACATATCTAAAACATACACCGCATACAAAATTATCCCTGACACAATTATATATTTAAAAATTACTTGAATAAAAATATTTTTGCCTGCCAGTGAAAGGAAAGCAGGGAAGGGGGCAGTCTATCTTCCCATGGAAAGACATTCTAGAGGGTGGGAGCAACCACTGAGAATGCTCTTTTTTCATGTCTCACCAAGGGAGCCTGGGATGGTGGAGGCACTGAGAGGAATGCCTCCCCCTGTAAATCTTAGGACCCTTGCAGGAGTCTTTCAGATAATCTAGACCAGGCAACCTTTCCCCTTTAAGGGCCGAGGGACTTCAGGTCCCAGATGCCTCAGCCATGTTGGCCAATAGTCCCATTGTTGGCCAATAGCTCCTGGGATTCTGGGAGCTGAAGTCCCTCGGCCCTTAAAGGGGAAAGGTTGCCTACCCCTGATCTAGACCTAAGCCATGTAGGGCTTTATAGGTCATGACCAGCACTTTGAATTGTGCCCAGAAACAAACAGGTAGCCAAAGGAGCTGCTTTAACAAGAGAGCTATGCTCCCTATAACTGGTCCCAGTCAGCATTCTGAATTTGCTGAAGTTCTGAACAGTTTTCAAAGTCAGCCCCACATGGAGTTCAAACAGGATGTAATTCAAGCATGTGTCACCATAGCCAGATCTGATGTCTCAAAGAATGGGTGAAGTTTGGGCTCTAGTTTTAGCTCCAGATTCAGAACTGAGTCCAGAAGCTGCAAGTCTGATATTTCAGTGGGAGTGTAACCTCAATTAGCACAGGCAGTGTCCATATTTCCTGATCTGCCTTATGACTGACCAGAAGCACCTCTGTCTTGTATGGATTAAGTTTCAATTTGTTTGCCCTCATCCAGTCCATTACAGACAGCAGACATTGGTTCAGTACAGAGACAGCTTCCTTGGAATTGGATGGAAAGGAGAGATAGAGTAGGGTGTGATCTGGTGACATACTGGTGACATTGCACCCCAGCACTCCATTAAACCACTGGGAGAGGTCATTTGTAGATGTTAGATAATATGGGTACAAAACTGAACCCTGTGGACCAGACCAATGGCCAGGAAGTGGAACAGGAGTCCCCCAACACCCCCTTTGAGTTTGCCCCTCCAAGAAAGACTGGAATCACTGCATAAAAGTTCAGTAACTCTGTGAATGTGAGACCTCCAAGACTATCAAGATTGTCATTATAGTGACTCTATGAATGAGAGACCACAAAGATCATGAACAACCTTGCTCAGGTTTTATAAACTTAGGCCCTAATTTTCCTCATTGAACCAATCAACCAGTAATGCAGTCTTCCTATTTTCATGCTGCTTTCTACTTTACTGAGCATTATCATCTTTTCCATTAAGTCATGTTATTTCATGATATGTCCAAAGCTGTGTAGTGCCAGTTTAGTCATCTTGGCTTCTAGTGAGCGGTCAGGCCTGATTTGCTTTTGTATCCATCCATTGTCTTTTCAGCCCTATATTTAGCACCTCTGGCAGCACATTTTAAATGTGTTGATATCCTGATTTCAGCCTTCTTTATTGCCCATACACAGAAATTAGAAATACTGTACACAATACTCTGTACTGTACAGAGTACACAGATTATTATATCAAGTACTAATAATTAATAGTACACCTAGAAAGCCAGTATTTGACCTGACTTTAACAAATTAACATATTCAGCACCTGGTATAATTTTGGCACAAAATGAGGGAAAAGGTGCCTGTTAAGAAATGCTGTATATAATTGAGAGGTATGGGAATACGTGAACACTTACATATCCTTGTTATGAAAATAACCCAGTAAATCTAAAGTTTTTCATCCTTTAAATTTTTTGTTACAGGCCCCTACATTTCACTCTTGATTGTTTCATGTCATATCAAAATCCATAATATTGGTACCAAAAACCTGCCCCCAATTTATACATGAAGGCAATTTATACATGAGTATGTCCAGTAATTCCCTGTCTTGTCTTTCTCTTATGTACCTAAAATTATTAAACCCTATATTTATTTTGGTCATAGAAATTTAAACAGAATGGGTAAGTGAATCAGGCCAAACAGTATAAAACAGTAAAAATGATATAATGTTTGGCTAAAGTGGTCTTAGAAGCTACCTTTATAAGGATTTCATAACACTGTCAGTTATCAACATACTATATTCAAAGGGGAGGGAGAATTCTGAAAAGTATATAGATCTAGCTCATTCTTTTTAGTGCTTCTGTTCTAATTTGCATTAATCTGGTCTACAGCAGATAATGGATAGTCTTATTTTCAGAAAACTGATAACCTAATTCAAATGAGTAAGTTACAGATGGTTTTAAAATAATCTTTTTCCATCACACACAAATGCTCTTTGATCATAAGGTTACCATGAAAAATTATGAAAAACACCATTTTCTTCCCAAGCCAGCATCTGAACACAGATCATCACTTTCTGGCTGACAATAAATTAGACATGTTTTCAGGCAGATTGGTGTTTAAAAAGAAGAAAAGAGAAAACAAAAGCTTCTCCAAAATTTTAAACAAGCCATCTGTTTTTGTTTTCATGTCCAGTTTCTCACTCTCTCTGCCTTTAAACCAAAGTTTTTCACATGTATAGGTAGTAATCTTTAATTCGATCATTCACTCCTTTATTAAAGCCATTATCTTTTAAAACAAATAAAATGTGAAATTTCATTATAGTACTGTTTAAAGCAGAGATACAATACTTTTTCTTAGAGCTATACCCTTAGATGTAATATACCAGAGAAAGGCAAAACCAGAGAGAAAAGAAGGTGAGGTCACCCCTTCTCTCTCTCCTTCTAATCACTTTCTTCCACCTCTTCGCTCTTCCCTCTCACCCTAGCATAGGATCAATGGAAGACTCTTGCAGGGCCTGAACTCAAGGATGGCTCTAAAGGGGTGGGGGCGAGGCTGAACATTTGCCAGGGTCTCAAAAGCATCAGAGAACCCATTGTCCTTAGAATGTTTCCATTTCTATTTTGCACACACTATCCAAGAAGATCAGATGCATGCTTTGAATCCTTCAGGTTAGGCAGGGCACTGAAGGTGATGTGCCCAACAGTTGCCCAAATGCTGGAACTGGAACTATTTGAACTGTTTAGTTGCAAAAGACTTTTGAAATTTTAAGAAGGGACATCATATGGCCCTAACAGTTAGAGTTGCCAGCTAGAATACAGGATAGGACTCCTGTAACTAATTCTGAAGAAATTGTGAAGCAAGACAAGGTGCCAGAAAACTGTCAAACTGGGTGAAGGCACATGTCCTCTCTTACCTTCCCAACTCCAACTTTCATCTGCAGCTGTTCTCTCCCAACATGTCTCATTCCTTGCCAGTGGAAAATGGTGAAGGTGGTGCAGAAGCACCAGTGACAAGAACAGACCTGAGCACTCTTCCATGTAAGTTGGGAGTTTTGAAGGTAAGAGAGGGCAGGTACCTCTGTCCATATGGACAGAGATTTATGGTCCCTTGTTCTGCTTCACAAGCTCTTCAGGACTAAAGTTACAGGAGACCATTCAAAATCCAACCTGACAAACCGACTAATGACCTCGATTACCCACTCCAATTTAAAACTTCCTTTGGATATTAAATGTACAATACAATGCAAGAGATTTTCTTTTCTTTTCCTTTTACATTTCCTGCTGCTCTGTTTTGATGCATTTTAGTAGAGAAAGCACTGTAATTGGAAACAGGTTTCTATCAACTTAAATTAACAATAGTTAAAACAATAAAGCTTCTGGCTCAAAAATTTCATCCAACTGTGATGCTATAATGAATCTTTAATCTGAGTGGAAATGGCATCCTAATTTAAGCATTTGGGAATTTCTTTAAATTAGACTGTGAATCCATGACATGGGTCCAATTGAGATTTATCTACATTTGATTTTAATGAAATGTTCTTGGGATTCTGTATAGTTTCCTATATGCATTGGAACCTAGAAAACTAAAGATATCCAATTTGGTTCTCTTTCAGTGGGGAGTGGGGTTGTGGGGTGGAAGGGCATATTTCAGAAAGAACTGCTGAGCACTGAATCTCATTTTAAAACTGATAAGGCAGAAAAGATAACAAAAGTAATCAATACTTAATATTGAAGAAAATTGAGAAGCTGTGTTGATTTATATAGTTCGATGACATTAATTGCTCTTAATTGCAATATGTCTTTCAAACCAACTTCAGTTCTGATTTCATAGCTATATTATTTAAATTGGAGAAAGTTCTCTAATTTTTCTTTTGGCATAATCGGGCCTGAGTTTGTCAATTGATTATTCACTTTTTCAACCACTGTTATTAATCTTATCCATGTTGTTGCTAAAATATCACTATTGACTTCCACCTACTGGGCGCATTGACATTTTGGGGAAATAATGAATATGGCAAGTAAGTCTGTGTTGGTGGAAGCAATTTGGGGCTAAAAGTTTGGGGCAGTAAAAATGTAAATAAAAGAAATTATTAAAATTAAATTGAATATATCTATAGATTTCAGCCAATTTATTTAATGTAGTCACACATTAAGAGTTGTTGTACAGTAATCTGAACAATATGTTTGTACCAAATTATTTCATTCACACCAGAGACTGGGCTGTCAGACATTGTTGGACTGCAACTCCTATAGTTCCTTGACACTGCCTATGCTGGCTAGCAGTGATGGCAGCTGCAATCCAGCCACAAAGTTCAGCTTGCTGTTATACTTTTCAACTGATTGCAGTTCTGCAGTGGAAAACATTCATTATAAACCACAATCCTCACTTTGGCCAATGAGTCATGAGAGAGATTTATGAATGAAATGCAGAAATAATCAAAAGACTTCACCACCATGGCCAATACATGGTCAGGAATCCCAATGGCATGAACAGCACATACCGATAATGACAGATCTACAAGGTTATTGTATGTAAACGTTGGTGTGTGGTACTCTATTAGAAATCCTCTTCACATAATCCTTTCTTTTCATTTTGTTCTTACATGATAATATTTGAGACATTTTCAGACAAAATACAAAGAGAAAAACATAAACCTCTGTTAGTGAAAGCATCTCTTTAGAAATGCTAATTGTTTTGAAAAAGATAACCCTTTCTCTGCGGACATCAATTAATTCCAACCTTTGAAGTTAGAAGGTAGATTCAATCAACAGTTCAAGTTTCCAAGAACTAGGACAAAGCTCACATCAGCACTGGGAGAAAGAAGAGACAATTGCCAATGGGAGAGCAGATGTTGATGAGTTTGAATTGAAGCTGCATAAATAACAAAATAACTAGGCAATTTGGCAGTGGATAAAGTTGCTAACAGACGCAGCATAATCACAAGTCAATTTGGAGAATTGGATAAATGTGGATAATTATAAACAGCATTGATGTTGAAAATGTTGGATCAGTAACTAAAACAGTCCCTATTCTATCCACTCTATACTGCCTCTCTAGCTCTGTTCAGGCACTAGGTATCTGTGGGTCCTGCATGCAAGCGTGGATTTCCAAGAATGGGTTTCCAATGAATGGGATAGACCATCCTTTAAATGCCAGCACATGTACCAACCATGTTCCTCTGACCAATACATGGCCATCATCAGTGTGAAAGCAATGAGATAGATAGATAGATAGATAGATAGATAGATAGATAGATAGATAGATAGAAATATGAGATGGAAACCTTGATTGACCAGAGTTTTCTTCCACATTAGATGAGCCATATGCATACATTTATACTTACATAAGCCTCCTTCAGGCTAGACAATTCGTAGGAGACAAGTCAGCCTACACATTCTTGGTTGCCTCATAATGCACCAAGAACCCTTTGCAGTAGATGAAGTTAATGCGCCTACCCAGGAACTTTAGTGGAACACTACAGAAATGTATTCCCACTGCAGTCCCACTTTATTCCATTGGTAGATTGTTTCTGTTTAAATTAGTCCACTTAAACTAGTCCTTGGCACAGGGAGCCAAGAATACATTAGTGGGATTGTTGAGTTTGTGAAGCAGTATGCCTTCATAATGAATCTGAGTAACAGGGGGAATGAGACAGAGATTTACCAAGAAAATAAAGAACATTGAAAGGTTACAATAAAATGACAATTAAATAGATAACAATGAGATTTTCCCAGAAAAAAAAGGGGGGAAGGAGAGATGGAGTAATGGAATCATAGAAGTACAGAGACCTCAAATGCCATATAGTCCAGGTCTTGCTAATGCAGAAAATCTTCTACTTTGCTTTCTAAACCCTTGAAGAATATGGAACACTTATATTTTGATGGGATTAGAACATGGTGGAGATATGGTAATTAGCATTTTCCAAAGGTCTCCACAATAGAATGGCATGGCCACTTTTTGTCCATGCCAATAAACAATTTCAGATGGAAAATCTTATTATTATTATTATTATTATTATTATTAATTATTATTATTATCTCACCCCTCTGCAGAGCAATCGGGGCAGCTTACAACATTAAAAATGTCCATAAAATACAATCACAATCAACCCCAGAGAGCCCCAAAACCCACCTTGCTCATCTTTTATCCTTGCTCATCTTCCCATTATCAGGCACAATGGAACAGTTTGGAATTAAAGTGCTAAGAAAATAAGGGATGGAAAGAAATTTTACTGGACTCAACAATCTTGAAGAAAGTAACATTTTCATACCTTTCAGAACCTGTTGCTCAAAAAAAATGTTCACTGTAACTAAATCATTTGCCCATTTTCAAGGTTTCCAGGACATTTCCAAGGAATAAAGCTTCCAAAAAAGAATACACTTATTTTAAAATGTGAACTGCTAAAATGCATAACCAATTTGGGAAAATATTGAGAAATACGATTTAGTCAATGGGGAAAAGTTGGATAAATTATGTAAATTATGCAGTTGAATGAAGAAATTAGGAAAAATGTGCTTTTAAGTGTAAGCAAATTTCCATACTGGAAGAAAATACAAACTCATATTGTAACCCAATATGAGCAGGGTAGGAAGAAAGTTCAGATGAAATCTGAAGAGACATAGACATTTTCACATCCCCACAGGGAACACTCATATGTTGTTAGAGGAATGTTGTTTGCCTGACTTGCTTTAAATAAAATTTGACAAAAGTATCAGACATATGGACAGGCCTTCTAGTGTATCTAGGAAGATTATCAGATGGGGGAAAATCAGGGAAGAAAAAGGCATACTCCATGCAATGTGATTGCACTGAAGAATTTCAGATGATGTTGTGCTTATCCAGGACTTAACCTATGAAAATACAGCAATCCTCCACCAACAAATCATTTCTGGAACTTCCCCATGAATGGTTTGTTGCTGGAGCATTCCTGGAGCTTCATGAGTTAAGTCTTGGATAAGCACAATGTGTCTGAAAATATTCAGCATGATCCCACGACTTTGTTGGGAGTATGCCTTTTACTCCTGGCTCCCCCCCCCTCTTATAATCTCCTAGGATTCTACAGTAAAAATAAAGGGCAATAATATAAGATGATGATGATGATGATGATGATGATGATGATGATGACAATGACACAAATATATTCACAATATAATCACAAAGGCAAAACAATGATTGTGGGGCTATACAGACTGGCATAAAGAGCCAGCATGGGGGCAGAGTGGGGGTGTGATGACTGCATGCTAGCCACCCCAACTGTGCCCCATGCTGGCATGATGCTGCCCAAGCAATCACACAGTGGATGGCATCACGTCAAGACTTCAGCACAGCGTTTACATGTGCTGTGCCCAAGAAGCAGAGAAAAGCACCTTTCTGCAGTGCAAAAAGGAACAGCTTTTTGCGGCTTCTTTTTGCACCACCGAAAGGCCAGATTGGGGCCACAGCATGTGGTTGCCATGGCCCCAATCCAGCAAGGAAAGGGGCAGCAAGACAAATTTGTATATTTAGGGGCAGACTGTACAGCCCCTGTATCTACTCAGTAAGGAACAGGTATGAACCTGTTTTACATCACTACACATTAGGGAGGGCAATTAGGATTGATCCCAACATTAAGGGAGTGAATACCAAGGAAATATGTCATAAAGTGAATTAATATGCAGGTGATATTGTACTTTATGTACTTTATGTAACAGAGCCAGGAAACAGTATTATACCGGGGTTTTTTTGGTCTTAATTTGAAAAATATTCAGGATTAAAAATGAATTATTTAAAATGATTTTTAAAAAATCTCAATTATTGTTTAAATATGTCTATAGAAAATCAAAAACAATTTAGGACACTGACAGACATCCCTCGTAGGGTACATCCACACTGCAGAAATAATCCAAGCTGTCATTACTTTAACTGCCACATCTGAATGGTATGGAATCCTGGGAACTGTAGTTTGTTGTGGAACCAGAGCTCTCTGACAGAGAAGGCTAAATATTTTACCAAAATATAATTCCCTAGCATTGAGCCATGGCAATTAGAAGTGGCACTAACCTGCATTATTTCTGCAGTGTAGATGCAGCCTTTATTAACATATTCTTTTTTACTCATATTTTAGATATTTGAAGGTTTTCGTAACTAGAAACATTGCTGAGCTATGGTATCATAATAATCTGTTTTTTAAATAGCTTAGGGGAGAAATGAAATACTGGGCAAAATTAAAACTAATTACGGTATGTTGGCAAGACTAGCTGTTGTTAAAGTGCATATTGTCTCTAAGTTTTTATTTCTATTACAAACAATTCCTGTGAGACCAAACTTTCAAAAAGCCAAAGATTGGGGGGGGGGGGGGTTAGAAAAATGTATGGAATACTATAGCTATTAGATACTAAAGCTAAATACAGTTGTCCCTCCATATTCATGGAGGTTAGGGGAATGAGACCCCCATGAATGTGGAAAAATTGCAAATAACTCCGCCCCCCACTCAGAAGCCAGTTAAAGAGAGGGGTGGTTAGGGGAAGAAGAACAGGAGCCCCCCCACCCTGCCTTCCCTGCCCAATTCCCAGCCTGAGCACTGCTTTCCCCAGGGAACGATTGGGCAGGGATAGGGAGGAGGCACCTCCATCCCCTCCAATTCCCTTTCCCAGCCGGATCACTGCCTGAGCTGATCAGGCAGTGATCTGGCTAGGAGAGTCCTGGGGGAAATGGAGGCTCCTCCTCTGTTTACCAGCCCCATTGCACCCTGCCCAGGCAGTGATGGGGCAGGCAAAGGGACTTAGGGGGATGGAGGATCCTCCTCCCTTTTGCAGCCAGACCACTGCCTGGCCAGCAGGGAAAAACATGGAGTTGGCTCCTGGGCTTTTTCTCCCAAGGGGAAAAGCCCAGGAGGGTACGGGGAAGAGGAATTCCTGGGCTAGCAGCCTTGACCTTGTGAATAATCAAAACTGTGAGTGTCAAGGCTGTGAATATGGAGGGCCAACTGTTTAAACCAGTTACCTTTGGGGGTTTGGTTGTTCCTAATGTGTGCATCTACTACAAGACATTTCAGATAAAACAAATGTGTATATTTGTTAAGGGAAATGAGGAGACAGCCTGGATTCAAATGTAGAGTGATCCATTTCAGAATCGTAAGGTTCAATTTCATCACTTAATTATACACTGTGGTTTTTGGGGTTTTTTAAATGTTATCTGTACCTAAGAGTGCATCTAGACCAGGGGTAGGCAACCTTTCCCCTTCAAGGGCTGAGGGACTTCAGCTCCCAGAAGCCTCAGCCATGTTGGCCTATAGTCCCATGTTGGCCAATAGCTCCTGGGATTCTGGGAGCTGAAGTCCCTCAGCCCTTAAAGGGGAAAGGTTGCCTACCCCTGATCTAGACTGTAGAAATATGGTAGTTTGACATAAAGTCATGTCAACTGCCACGGCTCCATACTACAGAATCCTGGGCTTGGTAGTTTTGTGAGGCACCAGTACTCTTTAGTAGAGAAGGCTAAAGACCTTGTAAAAAAATACAAATCCTATGATTCCATAGGATGGAGCTTCAGTACTTAAAATGGTATCATATTGCATTATTTCTGCACCCTGGAACTGACAGAGTCATCTAGCCTAGTCTATGAGCAGACACAAAAATATGCTGTTAGTCTCCAAGAATACTTTTTATTTTCCAAATGTACCAAGCTGGATATTTAAGCTGTATACTTTTCATACATTGGCTCAGTTTCCAGGTTATCCAAATCATAGAATCATAGAGTAGGAAGAGACCACAAGGGCCATCCAATCCAAACCCCTGCCATGCAGGAACTCAAAATCAAAGCATCCCCGACAGATGGCCATCCAGCCTCTGTTTAAAGACCTCCAAAGAAGGAGACTCCACCACACTCCGAGGGATGTTTAGCTCCTGTTGATTTCCCCCTTCCCTGGATGTTTAAGACGCTTCACTTAAGATGCTGTACTTTGTAAACTTCACCCTGTTTGTGCCTCTAGAAGTAAATTGGATAGTACTTTATGTGACATGTTGTAAAAGAAGTCACTGAAATCACATTAAGTCAAAGCAGCCCCCCTTGTTTATATCCCTCATAGGTATTTCAGCAGCAGCATCTTCTGTACATTTAGCAATGAATCTAAACTGATAAACAGACTACAAAACTCAAAGCCATCTTGCTTTAAATAAAAGTTGGCATCCTGTATTCCCTGAAGCCTGTAGTGTTTTGTTTGTTTTTAAAGAGGAATGTAGGAGGAATAACAGAGTTATATCTCGTCAACACATCCAAATATACCTATCAACTCAAGTCAAAAGAAGCCTGCACTTACTTCTGTGAGTTAAAGAGCTTAGACTTTTGCTTCTCTTTAAAAAAAAAAGACACTATGCCACCTAACATATGGTTCTAAAACTGGGAAGGAATAGGTTTTTTTTAAAACAAACAAACATATATATATAGAGAGAGAGACAGCACACACAGTCTGGAAGATTTCATTAAAATTGACAATTACACTAAATGTTGAGTACGTGCATGGGACAACATTTATTATTATTATTATTATTATTATTATTATTATTATTATTATTATTATTTATCAGAATGAAGATATGTCAGGCTGGATACAGAATGAGTGATGTTAATTGTTAACAAACACCAGGAAGACACAATCTCACCCTTACCCCCCCCCCCAAAAAAAAAATAACCCCTCATCTTTTAGCTGATTCTTGTTGTTTCCCGGATGCACAGCAAAAGTATCACCTGCAATGTGTCAGCCGCAGGAACAGAACTGGATGCTTCTCTGGCCATCCACACTCTGCATCAGCCAGTAAATAGCCATGTGGAAGGATGCAGCAGGTAAAAGGTGGGCTTAGGGAGGGGTAAAGGAGGCTGATATTCATAGGTTTACCGTGGAGCCTTACTGGAATGATTCAGTCTGATTTTCCATTATATCCTCTGACTGCTTTTGCCACATCTTTTCTTAGTATGAAAGCTACCCCGTTTCTTCTTGTGTTTTCATTGCCTGAGTAGAACACTGTGTGGTTATTTGATTGAAAGTGGCCCATTCCTGTCAATTTTAACTCACTCATCCCCAGTACTGCTATGTTCATGCATTCTATTTCACTGTTACTATGTCCAGCTTCCCTTGGCTCATGCTCCTCATATTCCATGTTCCTAGATTATGTATTATGCTGCTTTGGATGCAATTTGCTTTCCTAAGGGTGTCTGCTATTCATCTTGGCATCTTTCTTGTGCCCTTGGCTAATCTTGCAAATGTGATATCCCTTTATCTCCCCCTCCTTCCCTTTTTATTAATGATCTTATCCTGCCTGTGTCTCACTTGGAGTGCCTCATCATAAGGTTTACTAAGTGATGGGGTTACACAAGGAGGGCCACCCACACCTCCTTGTGCACAATACCAAACAATGTTAGCTATGGTGTCACTACAATTCACTCCTGCCAGTGACACCCACCACTACTACTGCTGTCCAGTCGCTGTTTGTGACCCTATATTATTCCTCCATTGTTTGTTTGCTTTCCTACCCATCCCCTTATGCCTCCCTGTGTTCCCCTCCTTCCCTTCCCTTGTGTCCTCCCTCCTTTAGTCCATCCCCCTCCCCACTCCCTCCCTCCTTTAGTATCTTCACTTCTTTCTCTGTGGTTGGGGAAGGGCAGAGATGGCTGGCCACCTTCTTCCACTTGCATGCCTTGATAGATTCTATGAAGAGGTATAGGTAGAAATTGATAGCACACCAACACAGGATGTCAAGCTGATCATTGGAGATTGGACTGCAAAAGTTGGAAGCAAAAAAGAATCAAAACGGTAGGCAGATTTGTAATAATAATAATAATAATAATAATAATAATAAATTTTATTTCTATCCCACCCCTCTGCATAGCAATCGGGGCGGCTCACAGCAATTAAGATACAATAGTTAAAATACATTCTGATATCCCAATCCCTCCCCCCATCCCTCCCACCCCTTAAGACAGAATTAAACTTAACAGATTTAAAACAAGAAATCAATAAAAAAGAAAACAAGGTTATAAATAATGGTGGCAGGACATCAGAGAGCATAGGGAGGAGATTCTGTGTTCATTCCTCTAACGAGGATCAATCTGGGAAGGCCTGCTGGAAGAGATCCATCTTAACTGCTTTCTTAAAAGCAGTTAGTGTTGTGATGAGATGGATCTCGTCCGGCAGGCCATTCCATAGTTTAGGGGCGATGATGGAGAATGCCCTCTGCGAGGTCTGTTTAGATTTGGATTTCGGTTGTTGGAGTAGGTTTTTCTCGGCTGACCGAAGGGCACGGGGGGCTCATATGGGGAGAGGCGGTCCCTAAGATAAGTTGGATCCAAGCCATGTAGGGCTTTAAAGGTCAAAACCAACACCTTGTACTGTGCTCGGAAACTAATTGGCAGCCAGTGGAGGGATTTGAGCACAGGTGTAATGTGCTCCCTCTTAGATGTACCGGTAATTAAACTGGCTGCCATATTTTGTACCAACTGAAGTTTCCGAGTTAGGCACAAGGGTAGCCCCATGTAGAGTGCGTTGCAGTAATCCAGGCGTGAGGTTACCAGTGCGTGCACAACAGTTTCCAGGTCTTTCTTATCCAGGAATGGGCGCAACTGGCGTATCAGCCGAAGCTGATAGCAGACACTCCTGACTGTCGCGTTCACCTGACTAGTCATGTGAAGCGACGAGTCAAGGAGTACCCCCAGACTGTGCACACAGTCCTTGGAGGAGAGTGTGACCCCATCCAGGACTGGGGGCTGTAATCCCGGGCCCGGATTCGGACCTGTAACCGTGAGCACCTCCGTTTTGTCTGGATTCAGCCTCAATTTGTTTTTCCTCATCCAATCCATTACTGCTCTAAGACAGTCATTGAGAGGAGAGACACCGTCAGAGGTCTGAGACGATGATTTGGTCATGGAAAAATAAATCTGGGTGTCATCAGCGTACTGAAGACACCGCGCTCCATGCCTCCAAATGATCTCTCCCAGTAGCTTCATATAAATATTAAATAACATCGGAGACAGGATGGCGCCCTGAGGGACACCACAATTAAGCTCTATTTTAGAAGAGCAACTGTCCCCAAGCCTCACCCTCTGGGATCTGCCAGAGAGGAAGGAACGGAACCACCGCAGAGCAGTGCCTCCAATTCCTAACTCTCTCAGCCGATCCAAGAGGATGGCATGATCTATAGTGTCAAAGGCCGCTAAGAGGTCCAAGAGCACCAGCAGGGTCACACTTCCCCTGTCGGTGCTCAAGCGGAGGTCATCGGTCAGAGCAACCAAGGCATTCTCAACTCCAAATCCCGTCCTAAAGCTGGTTTGAAATGGATCGAGATAATCGGTTTCAACCAAGATAGCTTGAATCTAGGAAGCAACTGCCCTCTCGATCACCTTGCTTAGAAATGGCAGCAAGGAGACTGGTCTATAGTTGTTTCTGTCCAGGGGATCCAGGGAAGACTTTTTTAAGAGTGGCCTAACTGCCGCCTCTTTTAAGCAAGATGGTATACTTCCTTCCCTGAGGGACGCGTTGATTGTGTCTCGAAGGAACACTCTCAACGCGTCCCCACCCTGGACGACCAGCCATGACCAGACAAGGATCGAGGGGGCAAGTCATCTTCCTCATCCTTCCAAGCAACTTGTCCACGTCCTCGGTACTCACAAATTGAAATTGATCCAGTAAAATGCCATCAACGGAGTTACTGGATGCCTCATTTACAGATTCTGCCGGAATACTGGTGTCCAAGTCGGCTATTATCCGAGAGATTTTATCTGCAAAGTAGATATTAAATGCCTCAAAGCAGGCTGTCATCGGGTTAAGTAGAGGGTTCGGCGCAGGAAGTATCTGCGTCAAATCCCCCACCACCCTGAACAGCTCTGCCGGGCGGGACTCTGCAGACGCAATACGTGCAGAACAGAAAGATTGCACGTAAAGCCTCCCTATAGGAATCAAGATGCTTCCTAAGGCGAGTTCTGTCAGATAGGAGACGAGTCTTCCGCCATTCGCACTCTAGTCATTGTCCAACCCGCTTCATCCTTCTAAGCTCTTCAGTATACCACGGCTTGCGATTTGGAGCGGGTTGGAAAGGACGCTTGGGAGCGATCGTGTCGATAGCCTTGGCAAGATCGGTGTTCCACGTGTTAACCAAACCTTCGGCAGAATCACCGGCATTACTCACCATTAAACCCTCTAAGGCTTTCTGGAAACCGATAGGTTCCATTAGCCTTCGAGGGCGGACCATTCTAATAGGTCCACCACCCCCGGGAGGGCGAGCAATAGTCTTTAGTTCCACCTTGATCAGAAAGTGATCCGTCCATGACAATGCGGAGGTTTTTGTGACATCCGCCCACGGATGTTCCTGCTCCGTACTAAAGACCGCATCGAGGGTATGACCAGCACAATGCGTGGGCCCGTTGACCAACTGGGATAGGCCCATGTTTGTCATGGTATCCATGAACTCCCGAGCCGCGCCAGTTAAGTCCTGTAAACTGGTTTCGAGTGGAATGTTGAAGTCGCCCAGAACTAGAAGTCTGGGCGACTCCAACAACAACTCAGAAACCAGGGCCGTCAGCTCGGTCAGGGAGTCTGTTAAGCATCGGGGTGGCCAGTATACCAACAGAATCCCCAAACTATCCCTGGTCTTCAGGCTAAGGTACATACACTCGATGTGCGTCGTTTTCCGGATAGGCTTTCTGATCACGGTTAAGGTGTTCTTATGGACCAAGGCTATGCCGCCTCCCCACCCACTTTCTCTCACCTGCTCACAAACTGAGTACCCGGCCGGGAGAGCCTGCGCCCATGTTGCGGAGCTGGCATCCCCCAGCCAGGTCTCAGTAAAGCAAGCCAGGTCGGCCATCTCGTCCACTAGCAAATCGTGGACGATATGGGTCTTATTTTTGACCGACCTGGCATTGCAAAGGAGCAGGTTGAGAGTCAGTGGAATGGTGAGTTTGCTCTCCAACTTATCGTGGGAAACAGAATCAACTAAAGAAGGGATCGATAAAAGACATCGATCCCTTCTTCTTTCGCAACATTTGTTGAGACTGTTACCGCCATATCTCCCCCGCCCCCATATAACCTGAATATCTGTCCCCAGCTTCAGTCAGCACACAGAGTAAGAGCAATAGAAACCCACTGATATATATGACCCCGGTGTATTAGGCTAAAGAAATGAAGCAGGTGAGAGTCTGATTGATTTTTATAAAGCCAACAACCTATTCACTGCAAACACATTTTTTATGCAACCAGAAAGAAGGTTATATACATTGACACCACTAGATGGTCAACACTAAAATCCAATAGATTATATAATCGGAAGTAAAAGCTGGTGGAACTCTATACTGGTGGTCAAGACTAAACCAGGCACTGACTGTGGCACAGATCATGAAATACCCGTATTTTCCGGCATATAAGATGACTGGGCATATAAGACAATCCCCAACTTTTCCAGTTAAAATATAGAGTTTGGGATATACTCACCGTATAAGATGACCCCTCTTCCAAAGGGGGAAAATGAGAAAGTGTTGGGGGGAAAGGATTGCCAATATACTAGGTGATGCATTCTGGGGTACGTACAATTTGCAGACAAGTAAGTGACCCTGGGCATGTCACACACTCTCACCCTCAGGGGATGGTAATGGCAACCTCCATTTGAAGAAACATGCCAAGAAAACCCCATGATAAGATTGCCTTAGGGTTGTCATAAGTTGGAAAGGACTTGAAGACACACAAGAACAACAAAAAAGTCTGCAGTTGTTTTATAGGTAGTACATGGGATTAGGAGCCAGCATGGTGTAGTGGTTTGAGGTTGGACTACCACTCTGGAGACCTGGGTTTGATTCCCCACTCTGCCATGAAACCCACTGGATGAACTTGGACAAGTCACACACTCTCAGCCTCAGAGGAAAGCAATAGCAAATCTCCTCTGAACCAGTCTTGCCAAGACAACCCCAGGATAGGGGTTCACCTCTTATCCACTGCTGCTTCCTCCTCCTGCCTCATGCCACACAATGCCATCCCTTCCTCCCCCTCCTCCTCCTCTAACCTGACTTCCTCTCTTCTTCCTCCTCCTGCCTCATGCCGCGCCACCCCTTCTTCCTCCTCCTCCTCCACCCGGCGTATAAGACGACCCCCAACTTTGGAGAAGATTTTCCTGGGTCAAAAAGTAGTCTTATATGCCAGAAAATACTGTACTCATAACAAAAATAAAAGTAAGACTCAAGAAGGAAAACAAAACCAGTGATTATACCAAAACATGATCTAAATAATATCTCAACAGAATTTACTGATAACATAAGAAACAGATTTGAACTACTAAGCATAATAGTCCGAGAACCAGAGGAACTATGGGCTGAAGCCAGGGACATAATAAAAGAGGAATGCAGACAGACACTTTCAATAAACAAAAAGAAAAAGAAAAAAACATGTATGACAGAAAAACACTATAAACAATAAAGAAAAGAAAAGATGAAAAACAAAAGGGAGATAGGAAGAAACTAAGAATTATGAATGCAATAGTACAATGGCTTGTGAGGAAAGATAAAGAAAATTACTACATCGATCAATGCAGAGAAATAGAGGACAAGAACAAAAAAGGAAGAACAAGAGATCTATTTCACAAGATCTGAGAAATGAAAAGAAAATTCAAACCAAGGACTGAGATGATCTATAAAAATAAAAATAACATAATTCAAGACCAGGAAGGAATAAAAAGACGTTGGATTGAATACTTAGAAGAATTATATAAAATAGATAACAAAATAGGCACATGGAATGAAGAGCTATATGACGATGAACCCTAAATACAAAAAAGTGAGGTGCAAACTGCAATAAGAGAAATAGTGAAAAACAAACCACCAGGAACAGATGATATTCCAATTGAACTGCTGCAATTCACATTGACAGAGTCAACTCTAGTACTAACCAACATATGTCAACAGATATGCAAAATAAAATGATAGCCAACAGATTGGAAGTGATCAATATACATCCCCATCCACAAAAAGGGAGACACAAGAGACTGCAGCAACTATAGGACCATAACACTGATCTCCCACGCAAGCAAAATCATGCTCAAAGTTCTGCAACATAGGGCCTAAGCAGTTCTGCAAAGTTCTGCAACATAGGGCCTCACACGCTGCAGCGGAAGAGGCACCAAAGGTGCACCGCTTTGCGCCGTCTTTGAGGCCAGGAAGGGGAGGGGCAGCCTCACGCTGGGCGCCCCAACCCCTTCCCCAAAACATTGTCAGAGCGGCCGGCCCTCCACACAGCCAGCACTCCGACGACACACTTCTGCTGCAGCGTCCTCACACGCTGCAGCGGAAGAGGCGCCAAAGGTGCACCGGACACCTTTTGCGGCACACCTTCAGTGTCTTGCGGAAGGAACGCTATTTTAGCACTCCGTCCTGGAGCAGAGACGCTGCACCGTGGGGCCGAGGAATGCGGATGCCTTGATTCCGATCTGCAGTTTCCTGGGGCGGCCCCGTGCCGCCCGTCTGCTTCCCCCCATAGACTCCAACCATACATGGAAAGAGACTAGGAAAATGTTCTCAAGTTAAGGAAATGTTAAGGAAAATGCAACATGGGACTTACAGTAATAGAAATAAAATGTGTATGTGAAAGTCACAGTGATTAAGCAGGAGCAATCATGAAGCTACACAGGTGAAAAGGATAATGTAATTTGGAAGCCTTGAGAGCCAAGGACAAAGTTATAGAGTGTATATTGAAAACACCTGTTATAGACTGCAAACACCTGAGATTCATTAAGTAGTCAAGGTAAAATGATGAAATACTTGGGTTGGTCTTAAGTATGGGATGATCTATGTAAACCAATCAAAATGAATGTACACGCCCACTGGGTGGAAACTGACTAGTGGGTGGTGACTAACAATGGCTATAAGTGCAATGTTTGCCAATGCATAGTGTGGTGTAGTGTGGAGTATTTTGGTGGAGTAGAGATTGTGATTTGTAGGGCATATATTATTTATATATAGTAGAATAAAGTAGATCTTTTATATAAGACTACTGAGTTGTCTGGTGTCTTGAGGGAAGATACAAGAGCCAGAAGAATCCTGGAGAAGTTTGGAGACATCTCAGGAAGAAGAGTGAGAAGGCTTGGAGAGTTTGTCAGGGTCTTCAGCCTATTCTCTGAAACTCTGCTGCTTTGGAGAAAAGCATTAACCACTGATCAAAGCTGGTCAGCTCTGCTGCATAACAAAGTGGTGAGTTAGAGCCAGAGGTGTAGAGCTACAACTCCCATCATCCCTGACATGGGTTATGGGCCCAGGTACTAGAGCAACCAGCATCCACAGAAGCTGAAAATTCCAGAGTGTGGAAGAAAAGTTTGTGGAGCCTTGTGAGTAAATCATTTTGTATTTTGTCTGCTGTGCATACTCAGAGGGACTGTGTCAAATTGAGTCATTGCACAAATTAAGATGGAGATACTAAAGTTTAGTAAATTAAATAGAAACAACTACTCTACCTGGACGATATATGCCCAATCTCTACTCATAAAGGAGTCTCTGTGGTCGACAGTTGAAACAGGGCTGGCAGCTGATGCTAATGCAGCCACTCGAGAAAGAGACGCTAAAGCAAAAGCATGTCTTTATCTCATGCTAGAAGAAGACTTGATTAACGATGTAAGAGATAAAGTGTCTGCCAAGGATGTGTGGGATACCTTGCAGAGATTACACACTCCTTCAACTGCATTTGCAAAAATGCTTTGGTCTAAAAGAATTAACAGACAAAAGATGACTAAAGGACAGTGTGTGATAGAACATTTAAAAACAATGCAAGATTTATTTGTGCAAGCTGAACTGAGAGGAGTGGAAATTAGCAAAGAGCAGCAGTGTTATATTTTGCTGGAATCGCTAGATCCTTCTTGGGACAACATTACAAATAGCTTGCAAAATTTGCCAGAAGCTGAGCTGAACAGAGACTCAAATGTTGCCAGAATATTGGAAGAAAACTTGAGA
Organism: Phrynosoma blainvillii; assembly: GCA_026167975.1. Taxonomy (NCBI): domain Eukaryota; kingdom Metazoa; phylum Chordata; class Lepidosauria; order Squamata; family Phrynosomatidae; genus Phrynosoma; species Phrynosoma blainvillii. The sequence goes on along the minus strand of JANUYF010000004.1, from coordinate 44,059,309 downwards.
AGAAAGTCTGAGCAGGGTGACTCAGCAAGTTTAAGGACTGTGCCAAAACAACAAACAACGCCTGATCTACGAAAGCAGGAAGAAGCAGCTTCTACAAGGGAGCAACGGAGGTGTTTTTATTGTAAAAAGATTGGTCATCTACAGAGACAATGTAAACAATTTGCTGCTGAGAGAAGCAAGCAAGGAGAGAGCAGATGGCAGCCGTGGCAGTATCAAAAGCAGTCCAAACCTCCATTTTTGAAGGACAGTGGTAACAAAAAGGGGTTTGCAACCATGATTAAAGAAAAACAAAATGCTAATTGTAAATGGTTGATTGACTCAGGAGCATCATCTTCAATGTGTAACAATATTAATTTGATAAGTAATAGAAAATCAGCTAATGTAAATGCTGTAGTTTTAGCTGATGGGAAAGAGCTCAGCACTGTAAATCAAATGGGTACAGTTTTCATTCCAGGGCTAAAGGAAAACTTTAATGATGTGTTACATGTAAAGGAGTTAGAAAATAATTTGTTATCAGTAAGCAGATTAACAGACAAAGACTACACAGTCATTTTTGAAAAAAACATGTGTAAGATAAAACTGAATGGGGAATTGCGTGGCATAGGCTTGAAAAAGGATAAACTTTATTATTTGGAGGACAATATTGATAGCTACAGGGTTGAAAATGCTAATAACATAGACAATAGTCCAATTCACAAAGACTGTATACATGAACTCCATAGAAAATTTGGTCATGCTAATTTCAAATGTTTAAAGAAGTTAATCAGTATGTGTCCAGATTTAAAAGTTGCTGAATGCAAAAATCACTTAGATTGTACTGTATGTAATCAGGTAAAGGTCCGAGCTTTTCCAGTAGCCAAGAAAACCAAAAGAATTGCTCAAAGATCATTTCAGTTTGTACATGCAGATGTTGCCCAAGCTAATTGTTTATCTTTAGGGGGAAGCAAATATTTCCTAGTAATTGTTGATAGGTTTACAAGGTTTGCATTTGTAAGAATATTGAAAAACAAATCTGACGCTGAGCAAAGTTTAAAAGCATGGGTGAGAATGGTGGAAAGACAATTTGATATTAGAGTAGGCACCATTGTTACTGACCGAGGAGGAGAATTTCTAAGTAATCAATTGTTTCATTGGTTTCAAAAAGTGGGAACAAGGCATGAAACTACTAATCCCGCTTGTCCTAAAGAAGATGGTTTAGCGGAGAAAAAAATACAAGATATAAAAAGGATAACTGCTTGTTTGATGGCAGATGCAGAGGTAAAAGATAGTTTCTGGGCGGAAGCAACTTTGACAGCAGTACATATTAGTAACAGACTGTATCATTCAGAAATTGAAGACATTCCCTACAGGGTATTGTATGGGAGAGTGCCAAATTACAAGTATTTGAGAGTCTTTGGACAATTTGCTTATGTTTACATACCAGCTTGTTTCAGGAAGAAAGGAGAACCCAAAAGTAAAAGGCTTAGGTTTTTGGGTTATTCAGGAAATAGCTACAAGTTTCATTTGGGTGGAAAAGAAGTGCAGTATTCTAGGTCTGCAAATTTTGAGAGACATGCTGGTTGGGACAAACTGCATGCCAATAAAGAAGTTTTCTTGAGGTTAGGAAGTTCAAATGAGCCAGAAACACAAATTGAACCAACTTCAGGAAACGGAAGGGTTTCAGTTAAGCCAGAAGCATCAACTAGCAATAGTGGTAGCTCTTCTGATAATGAGACACAATCTAGACCTATTACTACTAGAATGACTGAAGACAAGAGATTTAGTCATAGAACTACAACTTCCAGTACAGAAAGTGAGGATGAAAGAGGCAGATCAGCAGAGTTTATTCCCAGACGTAGTCACAGAGTTAGAAAGCCTCCAGATAGGTTTGTTGTGACAAATGCAAGAGCTTGTTTAGCAGTGGAAGAGCCTGAAAGTTTTGAAGAGTTGGAAAGTTTGTCTAGAGAAGAACAGGAAAGATGGATTGATGCAATGGATGATGAGTTTGGTTGTCTGGTAAATAAAGATGTTTTTGAAGTTGTTGACAGACCCAAGGACAAGAAAGTAATTGGTTGTAAGTGGGTATACAAAAAGAAAGAAATGCCAGATGGAAGTATTAAGTATAAAGCAAGGTTAGTAGCTAAGGGTTTTGCACAACAGCAGTATGAGAACTATGATAAGACATATTCTCCAACTGCAAAGCCAGAAAGTCTGAGAATGGTTCTGGCTGTAGCAGCAAAAAGAAGTTTAGTTGTAGAGCATTTTGACTTTGAAACAGCCTACTTGAATGCTAGTTTAGATGAAGAGATCTTTATGGAGCAGCCACAAGGTTTTGAAGAAAATAGTAGTCAGAAAGTTTATAAAATGGAAAAAGCATTGTATGGATTAAAACAAAGTGCCAGAGCATGGAATTTGTGCATTAATGAAGAGTTAGCTAAACTAGGATACAAAAGGAGCAATGCAGATGCTTGTGTCTATACAAAAGGAGGCATAGTGTTAGTGATTTATGTAGATGATTTGTGTGTGGCAGCAAAGTCAAAACAGGAAATTGAATCAGTAAAAAGAGAATTGTCTGAAAAGTTTGTTTTAAAAGATCTAGGTTTATTGAAGTCTTATTTAGGTATTGGTGTTGAATGGACAGAAGAAAGACATTGTTTGTTAAGCAAGAGAAAGAAAATTGAAAATTTGATTGAAAAGTGTGGATTACAAAATGCTAAAATAGTAAGAGCTCCAATGACGACTGGTTTTGTATCTGAAAAAACAACTAGAGATTTTGAAGACAAAACTTTATTCAGGAGTATAATAGGATCTTTACAATTCATATCTTGCCACACCAGACCAGACATTTCATATGCTGTAAATGTATTGTCCAGAAGAGTTAATGATCCAAAAATTGAAGACTGGACAGCAGTAAAACACTTATTAAGATATTTGAAAGGAACTTTAGATAAGAAATTGGTAATTAGAAACAGTAGTTCAGATTTAGATTGTTATGTGGATAGTTCTTTTGCATCAGAATTAGGAGACAAGAAGTCAGTTACAGGAATGATAATTAAGTACAGTGAAAGTCCAATAGTCTGGAGAAGTAGAAAACAAACTAATGTAGCGTTAAGTATGACTGAATCAGAATTCGCAGCTTTAAATGAGATAGTGAATGAGGTACAGTGGGTTGAGCAATTGTTGAATGATTTAAATGAAAGTTACAAGATACCAGTAGAAATTCTGGAAGATTCACAGTCATGCATAGCAATGGCTGAAGCTGAAAATTTGAAGAACAGAACAAAATATGTTGGAGTAAGATATCAAAATGTGCGAGACATGGTTCAGAAGGGTGAAATAGAACTGAGATATATAGAAACACAACACAACATAGCAGATTTGTTCACAAAAGCATTGACAGCAGAAAAACATGAAAGACTGACACAAATGGTTGGAATGACATTATAAGACACATACAATATTTTATTTCGGAGGGGATTGTTAAGGAAAATGCAACATGGGACTTACAGTAATAGAAATAAAATGTGTATGTGAAAGTCACAGTGACTAAGCAGGAACAATCATGAAGCTACACAGGTGAAAAGGATAATGTAATTTGGAAGCCTTGAGAGCCAAGGACAAAGTTATAGAGTGTATATTGAAAACACCTGTTTAGATTGCAAACACCTGAGATTCATTAAGTAGTCAAGGTAAAATGATGAAATACTTGGGTTGGTCTTAAGTATGGGATGATCTATGTAAACCAATCAAAATGAATGTACACGCCCACTGGGTGGAAACTGACTAGTGGGTGGTGACTAACAATGGCTATAAGTGCAATGTTTGCCAATGCATAGTGTGGTGTAGTGTGGAGTATTTTGGTGGAGTAGAGATTGTGATTTGTAGGGCATATAGTATTTATATATAGTAGAATAAAGTAGATCTTTTATATAAGACTACTGAGTTGTCTGGTGTCTTAAGGGAAGATACAAGAGCCAGAAGAATCCTGGAGAAGTTTGGAGACATCTCAGGAAGAAGAGTGAGAAGGCTTGGAGAGTTTGTCAGGGTCTTCAGCCTATTCTCTGAAACTCTGCTGCTTTGGAGAAAAGCATTAACCACTGATCAAAGCTGGTCAGCTCTGCTGCATAACAAGGTGGTGAGTTAGAGCCAGAGGTGTAGAGCTACAACTCCCATCATCCCTGACAAGGTGCACCGGACACCTTTTGCGGCACACCTTCAGCGTCTTGCGGAAGGAGCGCTATTTTAGCACTCCTTCCTGGAGCAGAGACGCTGCACTGTGGGGCCGAGGAATGCGGATGCCTTGATCCCGATCTGCAGTTTCCTGGGGCGGCCCCGTGCCGCCCGTCTGCTTCCCCCCATAGACTCCAACCATACATGGAAAGAGACTTCCCAGAAGTCCAAGCAGGGTTCAAGAAAGGAAGAGGCATGAGGGATCACATTGCAAACATATGATGGCTAATGGAGCACACCAAGGAATTCCAAAATAAAATCAGCATGTTCTTTATAGATTATAACAAAGCCTTTGACTGCATAGATCATGAAAGGCTATGGAACGCCATTTAGGAAATGGGTGTGCCAGCACATCTGATAGTCCTGATGAGGAATCTGTACTCAGGACAAGGGACTACTGTCAGAACAGAACACAGGGAAACAGAATGATTTCCAATTGGCAAAGGGGTCAGACAGGGCTTCATCCTTTCACCCTATCTGTTCAGCTTGTATGCAGAACATATTATAAGAAAACAGGCTTGGACACAGAAGAAGGAGAATCAAAAATAGGAGGAAGGAATATCAGCAATCTAAGATATGCAGATGACACCATAATACTCACAGAAAACCTCACAGACCTGGAACACCTACTGTAGAAGATCAAAGAAGAAAGTGCTAAGGCAAGCTTAGTGCTGAACGTAAAGAAAATAAAAATAATGACCACCGAGGACCTTCACAAGTTCAACCTAGACAATGAAGAAATAGAAATTGTAAAAGAATTCCCATAACTGGTGTCACGCATGGGGACTACAGTGTGAAAAACAGAAGACTAAGAATGGGAAGGGTGGCTATGAAAGAACTAGAAAAGATTCTAAAATGCAAAGATATGCAACTCAGCACAAAAGTTAGAATTATACAAGCCATTGTATTCCCTATTACCATGTATGGATGTGAGAGCTGGAAAGTTAAGAAAGATGATAGGAAGAAAATAAATTCATTTGAGATGTGGTGCTGGAGAAGAGTGCTGAGAATCCCATGGACAGCCGAAAGGACAAACAAGTGGGTCCTAGAGTAGATCAAACTGGAAACCTCCCTGAAAGCCAACCAAATTGAGACTGTTGTACTTTGGATATATTATGAGAGGAGGGGACTCTTTGGAAAAAACAATAATGCTGGGGAAGGTGGGGGAGGAAGGCCACATGCTATATGGATAGACTCTATTAAGGAGGTCATGGGTATGAGGTTGCAGAATTTAAGCAGAGCAGTAGAGGACAGAGATTCTTGGAGATTTCTCATCCATAGTGTCACCAAGAGTTGAAATCAACTTGAGGACAGTTAACAACAACAAAAAGGAGGGTGATGTGATGTAGTTCTTCCTAATGGAACTTTATGGTGCTTATTTTTGCTCCAGGAACTATTAATGATTAAAGAAGCTCTCTCTGGTATTCAGCATGGCAACTATAGATGAAGTTCACTGGACTTCCAGATTTTGTTGAACTGTAACTTTTCTCAGCACTAGAAAGGACAAGCAATTGTGAGTGCCAGACTCAACACCTGGACAACCACATGTTCCCCACCAGCGTATCAAATAGAGCAGGATTTTAAAAATCCTATTGGAAATCTATAATCTCTGAACAAAATGTAAATTCTATTTATGGTCTACAGCAGGTATGGGTGACTTTTTGAGCCTAATGGTCAATTTTTCCCTAAGGGCCTGCTGCAGGCCACACCAAGAAAGAAATGAGCCAAAACTGAAAAAGAAATCAAACCTAGAAGTAACTGGAAGTCCATTTTTGTGAAATCACCCAAAATGGTTTGAAGAGAAGCAATGGCTTTTTCCATGGGAAGATTTTACATGGAGCCACTGCTTCTCTTCAAACCATTTTGGGTGATTTCTTTTTTCCAGCATGGTTCATATGAGAGGCTCCTGGACCTACAAAAACAGTCTTGGGGGATGATGTGCAGATTGCATTTTGCCTATTTCTGGTATAAATCTAGGATGACAGTATTTTAAATACGATTTCTCTGTTCATAGTAAGGATTAAACAAATATTCAAACATATGAGTATGATCAGAAAACATGTTTTTCACGTTCTGATAAACCCTGATAAGAAGAATCCTGGACTCAAAAGCATCTACACAATTTGGAGTAAAAGTCACACACAGTTGTTTTTAATTGGGAAAACATCTTCTATGTGGGAAACCCTAATTTTCTGTGCAGGAAATAATATTTCTGTGTAGACATATTATTTTCTGTGCAGAAAAAAAATACTGTTTCCCTCACAAAACAACCATGCATGAAATTTGCACATAATAAATCCTGAATTGTAAATAGGCTTCAAGAACTGTGTGGTTTTCAAATACTTTCTCACAGCAGGAAGATATTCGTTAAAATTGCTCAATGCTTCCTTTGAGAAAAAAACATAGTGGAAAATTAAATCCCTAGTTTATCTACCCAGCCCTAAGTGATTTGCCCTTCATCTCTTCCATGCCCTGGTCTTAATTCCTTTTCTTACATCTTTTTTCTTACTTGTATGTTATTTTTGGAATGTAATCTGAATGGAATTTTTGTCTCACAATAAATCAAAACATCCAAAGCACTTCAAATCCAATACCACACACAGTAAGGACTTATTTCTCTTCAGTAGCAGCCCTAGGCACAGTCCTATCCACTGTTGCCACTCGAAAACTTTTGCTCTCCAAAAAAACCAACTGTTGATGTGATCTTCTAGATTATCAAGCATGTGGATAAGTGAAGTTTTACTGTTAAATAAACCATTTAAAAATCTTGTTTGCCATGTTCATATCCTTGACCATGTTTTAAACTAGCCTTTCAATCCGTGCCAAATCTTCCAAGAAAGGAAAAAACATTATTGGATATTTGTTAGTTTACCAGCTTTATTCACATACATAAAACATGAAGACATTGAGGGAACCAAAGACAAGCCAGCTGGCAATAGGGATTGTAAGCAGACACCCTTTATCTCCCCTTATTCCTTCATTAGGCCTTCCCAACTTCCATGACACTGTTTATAATCCTGTCATTATGTGTATATGTGGGAGCCATGTGCAGTTCTTAACAAGGCCCATGCCACTTTGGTATTGGCCTACTAACTTTAAAGATAGGTGAGACTTTCAATTCAATCTATGGTGGATGCTTCTGTGTTAATTTACAGAGGTAAATATGAGAAAAGCAAAACAGACAGATTTTAAGAGCCACCATGTTTAATGTCAAATATGTGGACAACAGCAACCAAATTTATGACAAAGTTAAGGCTGTGAACATTGATAGGCTATGAATACAGAGTGAGATCAGCAATGGTGGTGGCAAAGGGGAAGCAGCAGCAATGGTAACTGAAAAAGACAGGCTATGTGAGTTCTTTTGCATGTTGTCTTTTCAAGCTGGGCAGCTATTTCTAGTTACTGGTAAAAAGCAAGTTTTCTAAACAGCTAACCAATTTAAAACTACAAAATAATGGCAGAAATAAAAGTAAAGACTCAGATTAGAATGTGGACTCAATCAGTTTTTCAATATATGTCTTTTATATTACTGTGACCCACTAGAAAATAGAAGAAGAGATTATACAAAACCAGACTTCAGAGTGGATGTGACATTTCTGACATGACATCCATAGAAACTTTGCCAAGGCCATTAGACTCAGTGATCCTCATGCTAACTCTCTCCTCCAGGGTCGAACTTTGATATAGTTACACTAGTTCCATGGAGCTGTCTGTTCTTCAGGCCATTAAAGTTTGGAACAGTGGGTCACAGCTTGTGGTATGAAGCTAGTAAATGAATGAACTTGTTCTGTGGTAGTTGATCAGAATAAACTGCTTTTAAAAAAATACAGGTCTCTATAATGCCTACATTGAGATCCCTCCAGAACTACAACAGAAACAGCATATCATACAAAGGACAAATTACTTTTCTTCTTATGATTTTTTAAACATCTTTTGCCTGATAAAGAAACTGGTAAAACTTTGAAAGCTTGCATGATGTAGTTTCCATATTTTGGTTAACCAAGAAAGATGTTGTTCTTTTTAGAATTTTGGATTTTGTGGTATTATGTAAAATAGCAGTTATTGAATGCAGACATGCTAAGGTTGCTAACTCTAAGAAGATATAGCCCTTCTGGAGCAGTTCAAAGTACACACAGGAGAACAAGAAAATCACTAAACATAAAACCCCATTTATTGTTTCCATAGGGGGTGGTGCTCATCTCCATTACTAAACCGAAGAGCCTGTGTTGTTAGAGACTAGTCTGTGATCATGTGGCCAGCACAATTGCACAGAACACTGTTTACCTTCCCACCGAAGTGGTATATTTATCTACTTGCATTTGCATGCTTTCGAACTGCTAGGTTGGCAGAAACTGGAACAAGTGACAGGAGCTCACCCCATCATGCAGAACCCAGTCCTCGAACTGCCAACCTGCTGATCTTGCAATCAACAGAGTCAGCGTCTTAACCACATGAGCCACTGCATCCTTTTATCTAGCTACACATAAGGAAAATGTGCTTTACATGGAGTATGTCTGATTGACAGTATTTTGAGAGCACACTCCTTACACGGTCACAGAGATAGCTTGTTGTTTTCATGTCAATAAAGTAGTGAATCTACTCTGACAGTGAGGCCAAACTTAAAAAAGCTTTAAATGATGCTGCACTTACTTTTTTGGGGGGGTGGGGGAGAGTCAGCTCACTGGATAGCTTTTTTAATGTTTGGATTAAAAGCAGGAGCGGGTTTACCATCCCACTGACACAGAAGCCTCCAGATGCCACTGTACCATTATATCAGTTTGATACCCATTAACTGTAATGATTCTACCCAATGGAGCCCTGCAATTTGTACTTGGTAAGGTCCTTATTCCTGGTATTTGGTGAGATTCTTTATAGTCAAGTACTAGAGATCCCTAGCACAGACTTCTCAGCATTGTACCAAACTATGAATCTCAGAATTCTTTAGATTGGCACTATGACAGTTAAAGTCATATCAAACTTATATCACCATATAGTGCAGATACACCACAAAGTAACAGAATTTTATCCATTTCATTATGCCATTAAGATATTTTGTTTCAGGCTTCCATCTGTGACTTAGGTGAAAATAAATCACAATGATGAGGGAACTTTGGACATGATTTCCAACAAATATATTTTATTCAAGATCTCTTCTATAAAGAAATTTCACTTTAGAAGCCTAATCAAACTTACAAAAAGTAGAAAGAGAGAGCTCTTGAAACCATTAATAATGTTTCATTGAAGCCATTAATAGATATTGTTAAACAGGAGGTTTGTATCATTCTTGTGCACGATATAGAAACTGGCAGCTTACAGAAACTGGGCAATAAGCCCTGCCAGGAACTTCATGCCAAGAACATAACGGGAAATCCTGGAGGCAGTGCTATATAAAATGTAATTTGACTTCATCATTGTTCTGGAAAAAATGTTGTCTTTTATGTGACAATGAGTGTGCCAAGTGAAAATGGCTGTGCAGATTCTCCATCTGCTTTACTGAAGATATCTGATAAATTGTTTTAAGTACATTTAAATGTTATCAGAATGGTGGGGTGTCATGGTCAGGCACTCAGGATTGCATCTGAAAACCAGATTAGCCATCTGGCCAATTTAACCTACAGCTCCAGGTAAGGGCATCAGCATTTCTGTTATAGTTATCATAGGGCCCTCCCTTGAAACATCCCAGGATTCAACTTGTTAGGCATTTCAAATGATAGCAGAGGGATGAGATTTAAATTAAAAATCTAATATTTAGTTGATTAATCTAAATTTTAAATCAATATTGCAGTCTAATTTACTCAGGATAGGGTATTGGTTTGAATTAGAGGGATTATGGGATTTTATTGTTGGGGGGATATTGTTGTTAGAGGTTTTTTATATATATTTTATGTTTTGTATTTTTACATTACTTGTTATCCCGCTTTGATCCGCAGGGAGAGGCGGAAAATACAAAAATTATTATTATTATTATTATTATTATTATTATTATTATTACTTTGCAATTAGAGAAAATTGACTGTGAAAGCTTTGCTAGTTCATAGTCATAGAGTTAGAAGAAACCTCGGGGGCCACCACATCCACCTCCCTACCATGCAGGAATACACAATCAAAGTACCCCAATCAGAAGTGAAGACAGCAAGCCCTGAATATATCTTATATACTGAATACAGTCAGCCCTACAGATCTACAGATTCTGCATCCATGGATTGAACTAACCATGGTTTGAAAAAAATTCACACACACACACGCACACATACAAAATTCCAAAAGGCAAACATTGATTTTGCTGTTTTATATTAGGGATGCCATTTTACTATGGCATTGTATATAATGGAACTTGAACAGTGATGGATTTTGGTATTCATGGTGGGGAGGAGGCTGGAACCAAACCCCAGTGGATACTGAGGGTCCATTGTAATTAGGACAACAGGTAATCTGGAACTCCTAGAACTGACCTTAGACCTTATTTGCATGGGTCAAAAGGTCCATCCCTCCCTCTGGCATCTTCCTGTTTGGATTACACATGGCCCAAATCCTTATTCCGATGCAAACAGTTTGAATGACATGTGGCACATTCAGCACCAGAAATGGGATATAACACTCTTAAAAGGAATGAGGGGGAAATCCCTATTACTCTGGATCATTCTCCATTTCCACACTGAAGCAGCTGGTTGTGTAGGCATCCTTCCACCTGGTACATCCACTGCTGTTGCAAGTTGCTTGCTCTGAGGTCAGAATAAGATGCCCAACCATGTGATTGCCACTGGATGGCTTGTTTCAACTTCAGAAGTGAGTGACATGTGGTGGTGCAGATGTGCCTGGCAGTTCAGCTGGGCACCTATGCAGACAGCTACCCTAGTGTTGAAATGGAGGGCCAAGTAACAGGGGGAGGTAAGGTTCACTTCTGAGGCCAGAGACTTTGGGTTGCCCCCAGAGGATTCTGACAGTGCAGACAAGGTGTCAGACATTTTCAAGCAAAAGTAAAAGAAATAAAGACACAAAAATACCTTACTGTTCTGTCCTGAAGCTATTTTTTTTTAAATGACAACACGATGGAGATTGCAGCTGAGAAAATAATAACATGCTTCTAGAATTTTCTGCCTGCTATCACTGCATTGCTACCTTGTAAGTTCAGGCTTCAGAAAATCATGTCACCATCCCTTTGGAACACTTGAGCTTTTTTTTTTTTGTTTTGTTTTTATTTAATGTGAAATCTATTCAGTGACTTTTTCTCAGTTGAATTAATTATTTCACCATCATCAACTATTGTTCATAAATTGCTGAAAGCAGCAGGGAGACCATACAGCAGAAGCTATGATTACCATCTGAAATTACCTTCTGAAATTATTCAGTTCAGTAGTCATTACCACATAAGGTCACTTAATGATGAGATGGCAAGAAGAGTGGGTTGGAAAATATAGTCTGAAGAACATAGCATGATTGATCCTGAAAAGTGCTGAGCAGCAGCTGAGTGATGCTGTGTGCCCTTCATTCAAACTGAAATCAACACAACCATACAACATCAGGGGCTTCTGTAAAAGACTCAGCACCTTCACTGACCAGATCCTTTGATGAAACAGCCCAGCTTTAATTTCTTCCATTTCACAGAAGGCAGAAAATGACTATAATATTTGTTATTCCAATTTGCAACTTTTGAAAATGGCTGAAAGGTAATTTAATTCTGTTAAGAAAATGTGCTTTATTTCAAATGAAACAGTTCAGCAATCCTGAGACATTTCAAAAAGTGTGAGGAAGTGAGTGATATAATAAGCACCAATTCCTGGTGTACAGTGTCAGACATCTACTCACTGCTGGCTGGCATGACCAGCCAGCAGGTCTTCTGGGAAAGAATGATTGGGTAGGTTCCCTTTCAATGGGCAAATCAAGGAAGAGGGCAACTGAAATGACTAGAGCACCTTACTTAAATTGATCAACGGACAAGGTCATGAAAAAAATATCTGAAGTTCACATTAAGCCAAGATCTAAAAGAAAATTATTCTAAAATGCTTTATAGATGGCATCGGACACCAGCAAAAATTGCAGATATCAAATAAGGAACTAGACAAATGTTGGAAATGCAAGGAACAGAAGGGAACTCTATATCATATGCAGTGGATATGCCTGAAAGCAAGGAAATATTGGACACAAATCCATGATCTGGTAACAAAAATATTTAAGTTTAAATTTAAAATGAAACTTGAAACATATTGGTTATATATAGTTGACATAAAGGTCAAAGAAATTTTTGTAAAACAATGTTACACATGATCACAGCTGCTAGATTAATGTATGCTAAATCTTGAAGAAATATATACTTTTAATGGATGATTGGTTCACAAAACTTTGTGTTATGATGAATATGGATAAGTTAACATTAATTAGAGAACAAACTGTGACAAGGTTTACTGATCAACGAACTGATACTATTTCTCAAAGAGAATTGGAGGAGGGCTATAGTAGTAAGCACAGAAGAATGAAGCAGAAAAGAATATACTGTATTTAAATTTAGTCAATAGTTCAAAAAGAAATATTTAAAGTAATATAAATATATCAAACATGAATTATAATATTAGCTTTTTTATATGAGCAGTATATCTTATGAACTGATTGTTTAAGAACAGTGAAATTTTACTGTAGATTATGTGAAATACTGATAAATTGGAAAGGAATGGTTAAGTAAATAGCTAGGAAACATGACTTAAACTAGTATAGAAAGGGTTTATGAGAAGCTTGAATCTAGTTAAGATTGGAGTGGACTATTGTTTGGTTTATTTTTTATTTTTTATATTTCTGTTAGAATGCTTGTCTACATGCATTGACTTTGAAAATTAAATTTTTAAAAAAGGATCTGAACATCATGAATGGATATACAAGTTTGTTTTGTTTTCAAAGGTCGATTGTTTTGATCAGCAAAGATGACCACAGAACTATTGTGATTGATACAATCCAGAATTCAAGCCTCGCATTGAATGCTATTTTGGCCAGAATGAGTACCAGCCAAGAGCTTTGCTGAGCAGCTGTGCCATCATTAATATGCTATTGGGACAAGCCACTGCCCAGGAACTGTTATGAAGCTCTACAAGGGAAGATGAATCTTGTAGATGTGTACATGGATCATTGAGAATGCATGTTAGAAGTGCAACAATGCTTAGCACTGAAGAGTCAAAAATTTGGTAGTACCCTAGTGCAAAGACCTCATACATAGACCACATCCTTCCCAAAACTGATTAAGGGAGAAATGAAGTGGTAAGATTTTCAGTTAGAAATTTGAAAAATACTACTACTTGTCTTCAGATTATAAGAAACAATGTTACACATAGTGATTAAACAATCCAGCCCTTTCTGCCGCTGACCTGCCCCTTCTCTTTTCATTCTAATATGAATATCAAACTTCCTCCTTATTACGCAGGTAAATTATGAAATGAACTGGAATCAACTTGCAGTGGCTTTGGAAAAAGAGTCTATTTGACATAAATACCAAATGACCAGAGGCAACTTTCCTTTGTGATTTTCAATACCATTTGATGTACATTGTTGCTGACATTTTGCATTATGCCATGTGCTTTTTCATATAGAAGAGGGGGGAAATGAAATCATATTTCCTTCTTTAGATCATATAGACAAAGGTTTGCTAAAAAGAAAAAAGAAAAAGAGGCAATGAACATCTAGGACCTTGTGTCAAATCAAATAAGAGCAGCTTTAGTAAAGGATTTTCTTTGTTTGAGAATGCTCTGTTCTGATCATAATAGTAAGGGAAGTAAGATAAAAAAAAATTGGTGGTTAGCAATTAGCAGATCTTTTGAATGCAAATGTATCCATTCCATCATTTATCTACTGCCTTGATTCATATGCCCAAAAATCTTACCTGTGATAAAATCTACCTATCTGTTTTGTTAAAACATACATAGGATAAGTTGTAGCTGGGGAATAATGCAGAGAATGAGGGTGAAAGAGCTTGGAAATAACTTGTATATACTTACCTGTTTGGATAACTGTGCAATGTCATCTATGTGGAGCTGTTTTTGGAAAATTGAAAGTTCAGAAATGTCAATGACTCCAATAAACTGGACGGAGCCTGTGGAGCTTGGACAGTTACAAGGAGAACCAATCTTCCCTGTTGGATAGCACTGGGTGCAGCTGGGCCATTTCTTCTCACAATAGAAAGTATGGGTTATGCTTGGTGACAAGTTGTTCTGGGTGCAAGCTATCTAAAAATCCTATTTCCCTACAGGAACCTCCTGAGGTTTCAAGGTCTTCAGTAGAGGCTCTGGTCTCAATACATTTAGGGAGGACACAAGAGAGGACCTTCTCAGTGGATTCCACTTGTAGAACCTTTTACAAAGGATGATGAGACTCTTCTTTCTCTGTTTTCCTTTCACCAGAAGGCAAATACGTTGTTATTAGGGATGTAATTCTTCTCTAATTTCATTCTTGAAGGAAGCAATGAGTAATTTTAGCAATTTTCTTTCTTCTTCAAGAAAGTCTTCAGCAACTGAAGTTTTCTTTCTGCTATGAAAAAGTCATGGTGGCAAGCACAATTTGGAAGGCACAAAGTATTCCATGCAAGAAAAAGAAAGTAGTTCTGTCAGACAGAATAAGCAGAAGGAAAGTTGTATGCTTTAAGCAAGAAAAGCATGAAGAAATAATACGTTGGTGACACTGACACAGTAAAACAGCAAAGCTTTTGTCCCTAGGTCAATGCCATCAGCATTGTTTCTACCATTGCTTGGTAGAAAGTAAATTTATTGAATAACATCTTTAGCCAGTATAATGCCATCCACATTTCCATTAAACTCTAATAAAAGGTCATTCTTCAATCTGTGTTTGCTTTTGCTAAAGGAAATGGAAAGGGGAGGGATTACACATCAATTGAAGCAATCTTATTCTTTATTCTATATTTCACTTTTTATGACACTTTTTATTTTTAGGTAAAAAGACAGATAATAGATTGAGCAATTTTTTTAAATAGCAAGGCATTGAAAAGACACATGGATATGGAATGCATTACTTTCAAAAACTACATGCTAAGAATTAGTGATTATCAAGGAAGCAGTTATTGAACTTATCATAACATTTTATGAATTACAAAATAAAGATGTGTTCAAATGACATTTATAAGAAAAGGTTATTATGTAAACAGTTAATGCTTGTGGTGTCTTACATTACAAATTCAATACTTTCAACATTTCATTTATTTTCTCTTGCAGTACTAAAATTTCCCCTCTTAGAAATTTCCCAGTTAAAAGTGCTAAAAAAGCTGGTGGGTTAGAAATTACTGTTGTTATTGTTGTTCTTAACTACTGTCAAGTTGACTTCAACTTATGGTGACTCTATAAATGAGAAACCTCCAAGTCACCCTATCATCAATAGTGCTGCTCAGGTTGCACAGACTGAGAGCTATAGCTTCCTTGACTGACTACATCCATCTGTAATGCAGTCTTCATTTTTTCCTATTGCCTTCTACCTTATCGAGCATTATGTCTTTTCTAGTGAATCATGTCTTCTCAAAATAGCAGTTTAGTCATTTAAAGGGTTCAGGAAGGGTTCAGGCTTGATTTGCATTAATACTCATTGATTTGTCTTTTTAGAAGTCCACAGTATCTATAGAACTCTTCTCCAGAACCACATTTCAAATGATTTTCTTCCTATCAGCTTTCTTCACTGTCCAGCTTTCACAGTCATGCATAGAAACTAAAAAAAAAATGTCATGGAGAATCTTAACTTTAGTATTCAGTGATGTATCTTTACATTTCAGAATCTTGTGTAGCTTCTTCATAGCTGCCCTTCAGGTTACCATGACATGTCTAAAAAACTGTAGGTTTGACCTTTATTTCAGCTTTGCCTTGGACATTAATGTTACTTCTTTACTTCTGTCCTGAATGGGAATCAAGGATGACCTTTAGTTCATTACAGCTAGTATATTGATAAAGTTTGGTCCACTATGTCAATTTCACAGCAGGCAAAGTCTCTAAATCCTTCAGCTAAAGGCTCTTTTGAAGAAGTTGGCTAGAAAAGTTATGCTAAGCATGTATCTTCTAGAAGGATAGAATAAAATGGTTCCAGTTTCCTCTTTCCAAGATCACTGTGATAATGTATTATTTTCTTAAGAACAACTGTTTAATGTATAGCTGGGGTATACCACAAAGCTCTACTCTGCCACCTCACTATAGCATGAATGTGACCTGGGACATAGTGATAGAATATTAATCGCTGTTAATTTCCTGGATGAAGAATGAGTTCTGTGAACTTAAGAAATCTGGTGAGGCAGACTAAGGGCCTTTACAGACTGCCAGAAATAATGCAGCTTGAGGCCACTTTTTTTTAAACATTTATTTAGAAAATATTACATTGAAAATATACATACATATACATACATATACATACTCAAAACAAAACACAAAACAAAACAAAACAAAGAGACATCAAACATAGACAAACCAATCTAACAATCAATAAACATAACAATAAAAAAGAGAACATACATATATAATACAACAGCGCATACATAAAAAAGGCTTTGCTCAATAAAGGACATAAATTCCTCATCACTTAAAACTTGATGTTTCCCTTCCTGTTGCTTTAACATTCAAATACTTCAATTAAATGTCTAACCAATTTATCAATTACATTTTCACATTAACCTTTTTCTGGTAGTTTCACTTATTCCATGATGTCATCTAGAAATGAAGAAAGAAAAATATAACCACAAATCATGTTTCTATTTTACCTATATCTTTATCAAACATTTACAACTTTTATTGACCCTGATAGTATTTATGTTTATTTTTCCATCATACTTATTGCTAATTTACCCCATTTTGTTTTAAGAAATTTAAAACCTTTCCCCAATCATTAACAAATGTGTCAGATTTTTCGTTCCTTAATTTCCTTGTCATTTTGTCAAAATATAGAACTTCATGTGGTTTTAGCAACCATTCCTCTAAGCTAGGTGCTTTTTTGTTTTTCCACCTTTTGGCAAATACCATTCTTGCTGAAGAAATCATATAAAATAAAACACAACCATTTTTCCTTTCTAATTTGTTTTCTATCATGTTTAACAAAAATATTTCTGGTTTTAAAGATATATCTATTTCCAAAATCTTATTAATTGTGTTACAATTTTTTTCCAGAATTTTTTTTTGCTACCTTACACTTCCACCAAATGTGAAATAGGGAGCCTTTACAGACTGCCAAAAATTATGTAGCTTGAGGCCACTTTAACTGTCCTGGCTCAGTGCTAAGGAATCATGGGAACTGTAGTTTATTGTGGCATCAGAGCTCTCTGACAGAGAAGGCTCAATGTCCCAGAAAAAAATACAGTTCCCATGATTCCCTAGCACTGAGCCAGGACAGTTAAAGTGGCCTCAAGCTGCATTATTTTTGGCAGTCTGTAAAGGTCCTAAGAAAGAGGTCAGCTTTTTCCAGTTTTCATCCAGTATTTGCATATCCCAAACTGTTTTGGGAAAATATTATGTGCAGAAATATAGTTTTGCATGAAAATTTTGCAACAAATTCCAAGTGTGTATCTATTTTTGTATGAATATGAATTTTTCCACACCAAACAAGAACAATTTTGTACACAAAAAACATGTTTCTGAAGAACAGACCAACAAAAAAACCCACAAGTATTTCTGAGCAGAACACTTCAGAAGGTGTGAATACTGGCAAAAATTACAAGAAAAGCAGTACAATGTTTCATTGGATTTTCCAGTTGCACAAGAAACAGAGCATGAGTACATGCACTGGTAGACCGCAAGGTGTCGCTGGGGAAAATAGTCTTCATCAGCTCATTGCATAATACTCTTTAATCTTATCTGTTAAAGAATTGCTAGGCATGCTCATGTGTTTTTGTTAGTAAGTAAAAGGTAAATATGGCTGTATGGCCAAAGAAGCCTTCTTTGTATATAGTTTTGAATGAGGGATCTCCTAGATCTCGTGTACTTGTGCGAGTGGAACGAGACTGTTGTATACTGACCTATAGTCATAGTGGCTGAACCATTCATTTGGGTTCTCTCTCTCTCTCTCATTCTTTCTTTTTTTTTTCTTTTTTTTTTGTACATCAGCATTCAATAACATTCTGTCCACTTCTCTTTTCCCCCGGCATACATCCCAAATCTGCTTGGGAGGGTCCTCAGCTTTCTGGAACAAATTTCAAATATGTGCAGAGATCAGCAGGAAGAAAGAAAAAATCAACCCATGAACAATGTCTGTTCTGCTGGCAGAAGGTCCCAATTAGATACAACCCACTGATGGAATGGTAAGATGGATTCCAAAAACTGAATACCAGCATATCTCTTTGGCACCAGCAGTTGCAGGGAGGGGCAGAAGGAAAGCCACAAATAGCATTCCAGACATATGAGCAGTTGTTATATACAAACATATCTTTTATTGGATTTATCTCATATGTTTTCCCCAGATTTATCTCTTGTTGTATGCATAGTAGTTGGCCCAGTTTCCTTGAAACAGTTGGAAGAGCATACAGTACTCATACAGCCCATTGAAGCTAATGGAACCAATCCAGTTGCCATCAATAAACTGAATGTCAAGCCAAGATAAAGCTGTGTGATGCCGTTTAATCTTTTTTACAAAATGTATGAGAGAAACACCACAAAGGAAGATGCTGCAAGGGATTAGATGGGAAGAATTTTACAAAGACAGATTTACTCTCCTAAATGAAGTTTAAAGAGCATGGACAAAAACTGTTCCTTTACTGTAAGTATAACATTTGCTCAAGGAAAGCATGTTTAGAATAGAGCACTGGAAGCAGGGGTACCAGCTAACTGAAATTTCAAATTTTGATTGCAATCTAAAAGCATGTAAATTGCTATTTATTGCTATTTATTGCCCCAAAGATATGATAGGGGGGAAAAACCACAAGCATAGCAGGTAGCCCTCTCCCCAAAGGGTGGTTTAAATTAGGACTAGAAAAGGAACACAACATTTGTATTTAGTAGCTTGTTGTTTAACCCTCTGTTTAGCAGTTACCTAAAGCATCTTGTTTAGGCACAAGTTGAATGGCATAAATCAATGAGGTATCATCTGGCTTTTTAGCAGGGATAGGAAATCTCCATATTTTAAATCAAATCCAATTCATCAGGTTGGCATATATGGCCCACAGGGGCCTAGTGATCTTGCTCCTCCCCTCCCAAAGCCACTGTCCTTGAAAAAATCCCATATCATCCAAAGGAGGAGAGGTACAACAACAGCTTTATGGCCAAGGTTCAGTCAATTTGGTTTTCCTTTATCTCCTCCACAGTGGTAGCAAAGTCAGCTGGGTACTCATCTGATGCATGGACACTTAGCTGATTCCTGAAGTCTTCAGTGTACATCAGTCTTCCTCCACTTTCCTCACACATGAAAGGTGAGGAAAAGTAATGCCAGAATTTCAACTAATATGGCAAATGGAAAATTTCTTGCTAACACTAACTAGTAACCTAGTGATACCACTTCAGATTTCAAGGACAGGGGCCCACATTCTAACATAATCCATAGCATGGAGAACTATGACATTACCCATCATTTTTTGTTTATATTATCAAAGTTTTATTAAACATTGTTGATCAAGGATGATGAAAGTTCTTAATGTATCTTGGTTTAGACTCTTCCAAAGTGCAGCCTCTAAAGCACCCCCATTTGAACTCCCTCTGAAATATAACCTAAAGCATCATAGGCTAAGAGGAAAGCAGTGCTTTCTCCCAGGGCCAATTTGAGATGCAGCTGGGAATTTCCTTCTGAGCATCAGTTCTGGCAACTACTTATATTTGAATGATCAGGTTAATTAGTGGATGGGGACATTCTTTCAACTTCTATCTGGTTTGTACCACTTTCTTTAAAGGCATTTAAATTGGGGAGACACTTAGGGCCTTTGCAGACTGCTAGAAATAGTGCAAATTGAGTCCACTTTAAGGGTTAGGGTTAGTGCTAGGGAATCATGGGAATTGTTGTTTTTTTCTGAGACATTGAGCCTTCTCTGTCAGAGAGCTCTGGTGCCACAATAAACTACAGTTCCCATGATTCCCTAACCCTAACCTTAACCCTTAAAGTGGAGTCAATTTGCACTATTTCTGGCAGTCTGCAAAGGCCCAAAGTCATCTCTGCTCTTGTTACTGACAGTCTGAAATTATACAGGTCAAGTCTCCTTTAAACAGGATTCTGAAATTCAAAATACTAAAAAAAAAAAATAAAAAAAAAAATCAAAACTTTTTTTCATGAGTGGCTGAGATTGTGACACCTTTGCTTTCTTCAATTCAATGTACAACAACTTTGTTTTATGCACAAAATTATTTTAAAATATTGCATAAAATTACCTTTAAGCTATGTGGATAAGGTATATATGAAACATAATTAAATTTTGCGTTTAGACTTGGGCCCCATCTCCAAGATATTTCATTATGTATGTATATGTAAACACTGGTATTCCAAAATCCAAAAGAATCCAAAATATGTCTGATCCCAAGCATTTTGGATAGAACCCAGGCATGTGTTGAACTGACATCAATGGGCCTATTATCAATTCAGAATAAATGTCAAAATCATTATTCTCTGTAACAACTGTGATGTGGAACTACAATGCCAAAAAAGATAAAATTTATACATTGGAACTCTACAAATGAGTGTGGGAACATCCCAGAATAACCAAATCTGTGCTTACAGCATGAAGGGACCTGTAAAACAGGGAAAAGTTTACAGTGGAAGAGCTTTCAAGCCAGAGACTGTACAGCTGAATTCAGAAGCCATCTAGAGATTTAGCTTGCCCACTTTTTGGGGAGGTGGATGCCACACATACTTACCAGGGTTATAGGTAACACTGTACCTTGTAACATTTATTTCCAGCCTCTGCATATGAGCAGACATTTTCTTTGTATCTTGTGTTAACTTGTACTTTCCTTCTTCCCCAACAACTTTCTAGTTTAATAATGGTAGCTATTGGTAATTGCTGGGACTGAAAGTGAGATTTCTGGCAAATTCAAAGGTAAAATAATGAAGAGTTCTGCGCATGAATATTGACTGCCTGTACAACACACTTCACTTTCACTTTCACTATGAAAACTGTAGGTTCACTTTTAGTGGCTGATTGTATGAAGTGTAATTTCTTTCCCCTGCAGTAATAAACAAAGCAAGGAGAGTAAATTGATTGTTTTTGTAAAGTCCTGTAGTGTTGTAATCAGATAGAGAGCAAAGAAGAACTGTGGCCCCCACCTCAGTTGCCTCTGAAACCACTGATGTTTCTGTTACTGATTACTATAACAGCAGGGCTGACGTTATTCCAATTAGGTTTTAAGATTTTCACCTGACCTCTTCTCAGTTGGCTTTTATTGTGTATACTAAACCTGACAAGGATCATCTGAGAGATCTGTCACCTTTCCCTCACCAGGAATGGTGAGCAGTTTATTTTCATCTGTGTAGGCTGCGTACATGGTTATTTAGGAGGAAAGCAATCCTATCCCAAAAATCCCATCAAGGTATTTCTTTTTTCAATTTATTCTTCTCTAACACTTATCACATTACCTGCAGGCATTCATTTAGATGGAAAAGAGAGTTTTCATCATCACTTTCAGGAATTCATCAAGAAGGACAAGAGGCACCATAATTTCCTGTTCTGCAAATCCAAGTTGGGAAGAGTCTAAAGAGATAGCATGGCCAATGGAATCAAAACCACTCAGATTCAGTAGAAGTTAAACAGCCACACTCTACTGTCTATTTTCTTGCATAAGTCCTCCATTTAGGTGACTAAATCAGTTTTCAGCCCTAGATGAGGTAGATAACTAGATTGGAATGTACACAAATAACCAGTGCCTTCTAAGACTTTCTGGTGTTAAGGCATCAGGATCTTGGTCAAGCATGGAAAATTAAAATTGGAGAGTTGCCATTGCAGAGACCGGTCCAAAGGGCCGGCCTGGGGGTGGCTGTCCCAACCCCACCCTGACACTGTCCTGATGCCGTGCAGCCTACGCATGGTACGTGGTGTCAGGACGCCCTCCTGGTACAGCGTTTAAATATGCTGCACCAAAAGGGTGCGGAAGAGCTGCGGTACTGGCTCTTAGGGTGGCCTTTTGCCACCCCTAAAAGGAGTGGCATTTTGCCGCTGTTTTCAGGGTGGCAAAAGGGAGCATTGGGGCTGTGGAGTAGGGTTGCCGCCCCAAACGGCCAGTCTGCATCGGCCCTAATAATCCAAATAATCAAATTCAGATGAGTCTTCTTTAAAAGAGTATCAAATCATCATCTTCTTTAGGACAACTGGAATGAAAACTCTCCCAAATTTTTTGTTCCAGTTGACTACTTCCAAGTCCCAGGTTAGTAATTTAGTAGTGGGTGCTTTTAAATGTCAGGAAGGGCAAAGATTCAAAGGACAGGTGGTAAGTTTTTATCTTCAGAATAATTTATCCAAACCCCTAGACCACTACAAACAGATATAGAGGTATATGAGATAGATAGATAGATAGATAGATAGATAGATAGATAGATATCTGCTGTGCACCATCTTTTACTCTATATATCTTTGGAGTCTAAATTGGAATGAATGTGTGTGTGTTTATTTGGAGATTGCAATATAGACCATATGACCTAAATCTAATTGGTAGTCCCAAAATACTCGATACCAAATGAGTTACCATTTAAGTTCTGAATTGTAAGAAAAACAGGTATGCACAACCTATTGATGAGTTTACTCTAGTCAGGACTAGCAATTGGATTTTGGCATAGAGTTTTTCCATCACTGTTGCTTTGTAGAAGGAAATGGAATGGGCCTAAGACATTTTGCTGCCTAAGCAAATGGCAAATAGTACACACAAACACATATACACACGCACAGGGAAGAAGATCCAACAAGCAGCTCTCCCCTTCCTTGAAAGTGAAAACACTGTATTGTATATTGAAGTTTTACTTTCAGGGAGGGTAGAAGCAATAACGATATTTTATGTGTCTTTGAGATATGGAGATGTGTCATTTGCTGCTTTGATTTAGACAGCAAAATAATCCTGTGATACTTTTGCATCTTTCTTTAGAATTAAATAAGGGCCTCAGCAGACGACTAATACAGTCGTCTTGGAGGCAGGGAAGAGGAGGGGCAGCCGCACGAGCGGTGCCCCTTCCTCTTCCCGAGGTTGCCCTCAGAGCAGCCGGCCCTCCGCACGGCCGGCGCTCCGGGGCAACCTCCCACTGCAGCGTCCAGACACGCTGCGGTGGAAAAGTCAGGGAAAGTGCACCCGATGCGTTTAGGGCGCACTTTCCCTGATTTCTGAAAGGAGCGCTATTTTTGTGCTCCTTTCAGGGACGCCGCTGGAGCGCCGCAGTGCGGAGGCTGCGTTCCCGTGGAGCTCCGTCCCAGGGTGTCCCCGAAGTAACAATTTGTAGCCCTTTCATGATACTTTCAAGCCTCATTTGTAGCCCTTTCAAGTCTACTACTTGAGGCTCCTGCTCCATACTATATAATGGTAGAGCCTAGAAAGAATCCACTGGCAGCTGGTGGCTCACATATCCGTGGAATGAAGAATCCAGGTTTTAGTGGGAACATTAAAGGAGCTCTCCAAGGAGCTGGAGCTGTCTGAGGGATAGGTTCAGCATGCTATCTACCTCATTTGAAGTTAAGATTAAACCCCAGAGTGGATTCACTTCACTCTGGCATTGAAGCCATCAGCCACCAGTGAAAGAGTCACTGGGTTGTTGTTTTTTTAAAGGTCACATTTACAGCATTTGATTCAAAATGCTCAGCATAGATATTTGTTGTCAAGAGTGTAAGAAAATGTATTAAATGAGGTGAAAATGCTTTTTAAAAAGCCTTCTACTGTCAGAAAACTCGTTATTAATCATATCACTTCACAGTTTTAGGCCCCCAACTTTTATTCAATATAGGTCGTATTCATGAGAGAAGAGATAGCTATTAAAGAGGAAATCATCCAAATTCTGAAACATTATAAATCAGGGGTAGGCAACCTTTTTGACCCGGGGGCCGGGTTGCTGTCCCTCAGACAATTGGGGGGGTGAAGCATCAAATAAATAAATAAATAAAATAAAAAATATGCATGCACACACTCTCAGCCCCAGAAAAGCCATGGCAAAACCCCTGTGGAGATTTTGCCAAGAAAACCCCAAGAACAAGTAATAACAACAATAATCAATATCATCATGGCAGGCGGCGGCGGCGGCGGGGGGGCGGCAGCAGTGGCAGGACCAGCCTGGGGCTGGTCCAAAGGCTTCAGCGGGCCGCATCTGGCCCCCGGGCCTTAGGTTACCTACCCCTGTTATAAATTATCATATGAGACAGAAGTGTTTAAGTATCTCATTTCAACTCATTTAAACTGTAGTGCTAGTAAATGAATGATTAGATCAGGGGTAGGCAACCTTTCCCCTTTAAGGGCCGAGGGACTTCAGCTCCCAGAATCCCAGGAGCTATTGGCCAACATGGGACTATTGGCCAACATGGCCGAGGCTTCTGGGAGTTGAAGTCCCTTGGCCCTTAAAGGGGAAAGGTTGCCTACCCCTGGATTAGATCCATGAGCAAATAAAATAATGACTGAATCCTCCCCCCCCCCCCCACATAAGATGAAAATCAATAAATATGAAATGAAGGATATTATACCATGTAACCAAAATCTTGAAGGCTAATAGTATTTAGATATAAAATTTCAATTTTAACAAAAAAAATCTGTACACTAATATAGTATTACAGATGCTGAAGAGCCATACAAAATTAGTTCATAAATATCTCCATGAAAGTTCAAGACCTTCCAAGATGCAAAATGATGAGAAAGAATTAGTCACTTGCCCCTTAATGCTTCTGTGACAATTTGTTGGATTTTTCAAAAGTTTGGTTCCATTTGATATGACAACAAACAACTCCTTGGAAGCCTGCCAGTCTCAAATTGATTATAATTGCTATAATTGGGTATTTCAGACTCCAGGAAGTGAGGTCTCGCTTGAATTTTTGTTTGTGTGACAGAATAAAAGTGGGAGCCAATTTTTTTTTTTTCATCTATGCCAAGAGGGGCTTTTAAAGTCAAAAATGGGGAGGGGGGATGAAAATGCCAATATTTGATGGTGCTTGTCTTACACCACCAGTTGTTTTTATTTGCATAAATTAGCATGGTAGCATGGACTAAACCTTGAGGTTTTTCCTCCCTGCACAAATATATAATGTAATAAAAACCTACAAAGCTTAGAGCAAATTTGCAACACTCTGGGGAAGATGTGAAAATAATTGTTATTAGGGATGTTTGGAAGTTCCCTTTAGCATTTCAAAGTAATTTTAGCTTATTCCTAAATGGAGGCATTGACATTGATGCGTGGTGGTGGAGAGTAGTTATCTTTTTATAAAAGTATTTAAAGCAACTTGCAAGTTTATAGACTGAAGTGCAATGAAATATGTGAAGAGCACTTTTTCTTTCATTTCCTTTCATCTGTGGCCACACTATGGACCCTTTTTGTCCCACAGCTGCCACCACCCTCTGCAAAGAGCCACTCCACCAAACTTCTCTTCTAAAACTTTTTGGTATAACCTATCTTGTATAAGGTTTAGTAGCATGGATATTCATTCACACTGTGGGCAGGTGTTTCATAAAGTAACAACAAAACTTTATTTACAATATAAGTAACAATGTTTCACTTGGGGCCTTTACAGACTGCTAGAAATAGTGCAAATTGAGTCCACTTTAAGGGTTAGGGTTAGGGAATCATGGGAACTGTATTTTATTGTGGCACCAGAGCTCTCTGACAGAGAAGGCTCAATGTCTCGGGGGGGGGGGGGGGACCAATTCCCATGATTCCCTAGCACTAACCCTAACCCTTAAAGTGGACTCAGTTTGCACTATTTCTGGCAGTCTGCAAAGGCCCTTGGTCTTGCTGCACTTGTTATAATTGGTTACAATTACAAATAATAATACTCTAAAACACTCCTTCCCTTAGAACACTTTCAATTACCCCCACAGGACACTCTTAGCCCTTCTTTGGGTACCTTTACCACTATTTCTTAACCAGCCTCTGAGGCTATCAATACCCTTCAGGATATTCTCTTTATTTACTCCATCACTTGGAGTTTATTATGGGTATTAGGCCCTTCTCTTCTGGACCTTAACCCTGTTCCACTCTGGAACCTTCATCACCAGACCCTCACTGTCTGGAATCCAAATCTATCTGACTTCCAACTGTTCCTAATGGAATTCCCCCCCTTACAGCCCAACATTTGCTAGCTCAGTCCTGATTGGTTGTCATCAGTGCTGACTCTAACCTGCCTTCCTTCCACAAATTTGCAACTTGCAGATTTAAAGAATGAAGTGCAATGAAATGCCCCTTCCTGCCTCTCTGGTGAGAATGAATCTATTGCACACTAGCCAGGCTGGAGCACAAGTGTTCATGTACACTTGAGTCCTATATGTGGAGATCTCAAAATCAAATCTATTTGATCAGATCATGGAAAAAGTTACTGATTAAGTATAATTTCATTCAGAATGCTAGGTATTATTTGTTTATTTACAAATATTTATAATTCACTTATAGCAAAAAGTTGCAAAACAAAGTTTGTTGTTGTTACATGCCATCAAAGCTTTGACTTGTGATAGCCCATGGGAAACCTCCAAGATACCTTGTTATTAACAGCCCTGCTTAGGCCTTGCAAAACCAGGGTTGTAGCTTCCTTGATTGAGTTCATCAACCTGTAATATGGTTTTCCTCTTTTCCTACTGCCTTTAAATTTACCTAGCATTATCATTATTTCTAATCAGTCATATAGGAGATTAACACATGCAAAATCCCTGCTGGGGTACTGTCAATCTTATCACACGCTGGGATGCAGACTGGTTGTAATCATCACCAACAGATCTTATTGCACTTTCCCATGCCTGGGTAGTAGGCAGCCTGTATCCAACTCAGGCTTCTCCCACAGCTTTTCAAAACCAGGAAATCCCCATTCTTGAAAAGCTGCAGGAGAAGCCTGGATTTAATACAAGCTGCCTACTGCCTAGCACAGGGCAATGCAATAAGATCCATCGGTAATGGTTACAACCTGCCTGTATCCCAGCAGGGATTTGTCATGCAATAATCTCCATAGTCTCATGATATTCCAAAGTAGGAAAATTTCATTTTAGTCATTTTGTCATCTACGAATGTTCAGGCTGTTAATTATATTTTTGTCAGTTCATTGTACCCATAGAACTCTCCTCCAACAGATTTCAGATGAGTTGATTCTCTTCCTGTCATATTTCTTCACTGTCCAGATTTCACAACCATTCATAAAAATAAGAAATACCATGGGATGGATAATCATGACTTTGGTATTTAAGGGCATATTTTTTCACTTGAGAATCTTATATAGTTATATAGAGAATCTTCACACCTGCCCTTCCAAGTCCTAGTGTTTTTATTTCTTCACTACCATCTCTATTCTGATTCATGACTGAATCAAAGTATAGAAAATCATTAACTGTTTTGATCTCTTCCTCATCCATCTTAAAAGTTATGTAAATGATCTGTGGTCATTAATTGTATTTTCTCAGTGTTCAGCTGTACTGCTGGTAGAGTCCGTGAATGCTAGTAAAAAAAAACTGAATTATCCCAAGTTCTGCTATCTGGAGCCCCTGTGTCTTCTGTTAACCAACAGCAATGACAGCTAGTTTCCAAAAAGGGCTATATATAATTTAATGTATCCCTCACTTCAAAGACAGCAAAACAATTAAAGGTGGACAAAACACAATTGATACAACTTGTCAGAAGCAGGTACATAAAATAATAGAAGCATAGAATATTAGACACAGAAGGGGCAATAAGGGCCATCTAGTCAACCACTGCTATGCAGGAATACCTAGTTACAGCAGTCTTGAAAAATGTTTTCCAATATCTGTTTAAAAACTTCCAAAGAACCAGAGTCCACCACCCTCTGAGGCAGTGTATTCCACTGTAAAACAGCTCTTATAATAAAGAAGTTCTTCCTAATCACTCCCATTTGATTATCATGTACAGGCTGAAATAGTGTATGCAATCATCAATATCAGGCCTCAAGTACTTCTCTGAGAGAAGCAAGGGGGACTGCAGACGGGCAACTCTGGGCTGCCCCGGGAAGTGGTGGATCGGGGCTGCAGCAACCCCACGCCATGGCCTTGATCCTCCCTTTTGCCACCCCCAAAAGACTGGCAAAATGCCACTCCTTTTAGGGGCGGCAAAAGGCTGCCCTAAGAGCTGACACACAGCTCTTCAGTGCCCTTTTCAGCACAGCGTGTTTGAACGCTGCTCTGAAGGGCGTCCTGATACCGCACATCATGCGTAATGGCACATGGTATCAGGACAGCATCAGCGTGGGATTGGGGTGGCTGGCGTGCAGCTGCCCCACCTCAACTCGGCTTCCAGGCTGGCCCTTTGGGCCAGTTTGCAGAGGTCCTAAGCCACCTGAAGTCAACTGAGTCAGCTCACATGCAGTGACACCTTATGTAGAACTTCTTGAATTATCTTTTATTCTCACTTTGTAAGCTCTCTAGAATTCATGAAATCTCTCAAGAGGTCATGAGATTTCATCTCTTTCCATCCCACAATGGCCAGGCCACCTTGTCCTTGTCTCCCAGCAGGCAAGAAGCTTCCCATGTGCTGTGGATGTCCACCATCAAGAACCAAGGGTTGCTTAGGAACTTAGGTCACTTGCCTCTTCCTGCTTCCCATCCACTGGCAATATAGTTGTTCAAGGAGAGGTATGTGAGGTTTTGAATGTGTAATATGCCATTTCTCTAAATTTACAGTCCTATTTTCAGGGCTGCATTGCCCCAAGGAAGCTATCAGTATAAACTTGTGTATTATATATCCCCAGTAGAACAGTTCCAAAGAATTTAGTCTTACAGCATTATTAACAAGAAAAGTTTTCAGGTTTCAAAAACTGTTTGCCTGCATGAAGTTTAACACTGACATCTGCATCGTCCCTTGCCATATCTTCTTTACATAAATTCACTATCAATGGAGAATTCAAAGTCAAACTTATTCTTGCATCTTCAAAGTTTCTCAAAAGAGAAGATATGGTTATGATGTTTGTATACAAATTTGCAGCAATTAAGAAGAAATAAAATTGTTCCCAACATCTTCAGTTTCCATGGCAACTTGTCTCTATTCCATTTCATTTAGATAAATAAATCTAGAAGGTAATAAGAATAAGCTTTAACGATTTTGTGTCAAGTGGAATATTTGGAACATTATGTGCTTACTGAAATTAGTATTATATAAATGGAAGAATTAATACTGTATTATTGCTTCATTAAAGGAAAACAGTTCATTATTTTTTAAAACAGTATATTAAATAGTGAATAAAACATAGCAGGATCAAAAAATCCATGCCCATAGTATAGAATGGCCAAAGATAGATGGCCAAGAGATGGGCTTGATCTCCCTTGATGGACTTCTGGTCCCAAGTTTATATTTATAGCAGTATGAAACATAGTAACAGAGGGGAGAGAAACCTCTTCTCCTACCAAAACAGTAGCAAAGAGGGCATGTGCTATTTCACTCATGACCTTTTTGTGGTTATCCTATAGGCATATGGATAATCAATTTGTAAACAAAATGCTGGACTAAATAAGGCATTGGCCTGATACAGCATGGACAGTATCAAGCCAATGTCTTATTTGCTGCACTGAAATAAAATAAAATAAAATAAAATAAAAATCTCTTTTGCCTTGTAATTGGTTTGGGGCAAACTAAGTTATTTCAACTGTCAGGGATAAGATGATTTGGGAGACCAATTGTAAATTGATCTAGAGGGCATTATTTCACTGATTCCAAACATCTTACCCTCCATGTTTAAACATTTAAATTAAGTTGAACCTAAAGTAGCTCTTTGAATTCTGACCATATTAAAAACAGTCATTTGTTATATTATTTATCACATACTCAGACATCTTGATTTTTTTAAAAAAACAACAGAATCTTGTCTAACAATCCCAAGAAATTCCACAGTTTTCTCCAAATTCTTCAGAAACCAGATATTTCTGGAATTTGGCAGTTTGCCTTTTATTAGATGTTCCAATCAAACTATATATAAAAATCCATATTTATGGATGAGAGACAGAAATCATCATCATCATCATCATCATCACCATTTTTACTCATAAGCTGCCTCTCCTCCAGGCTTGAGACTCAAGGTGTCATACAAATTAAAACTATTACAATATTGTTAAAAACTTTTTAAAAGTCAACATAAAATAAAATTAAAATATTAACAATATTTTAAAAAATTAAAACACACTTAGAAAGTTAAAAAAACCCTCTTAAAACAATACAGTTTAGAGCAATATACCACCCTGTTACAAACCTTCAATTCAAAAACCTATTGACAGTCTTTGCCTGCCATTGAAAACTCAGCAGGAGAAAAGGGTGGAATTTTGACCTTCCCAGTAGGCTCAGGCAAAAGCAAATTGCTGCAGCCTGTCCTAGCTTATGTTTTCTTCCATTAAATCCCCCCCATCTAGTCTACACTCTGAAGTTGTTTAACCATATATGTCTTAGGGCCTCTGCAGACGGGCCCAAAGGGGCAACAGAGAACTGCCCCGGGAAGCGGCGGATTGGGGCTGAGGCTGCCAGACCACGTGGTCCCGATCCTTCCTTTTGTCACCCAGAAAAAAGCAGAAAAATGTCGCTCCTTTTACAGGTGGCAAAAGACTGCCCTAAGAGCCAGTACATAGCTCTTTAGTGCCCCTTCTGGCACAGCGTGTCAAAATGCTGTGCTGGAAGGATGACCTGATGCCGTGTGCCATGCGTAACGGTACATGGCATCAGGATGTCCTTGGCGTGGGGTTGGGGAGGCCAGAGTGCAGCTGCCCCTCCCCATATCTGCCTCCAGGCTGGCCCTTTGGGCCGGTCTGTAGAGGCCCTTAGTTTCCATCTGTGAACTGATGGAGGGTGTGGTAGATAAATTCATGAATGGAGAGTCAACACATAGAAAAATACCATTGATTTGATGTTTCTACTTTATTAAGGACTAACAGCAGCATTTAGGTCCATAATATCCTCCTTGTCTCCCTCATTCTCCTACCTTTTTCGCAGTTTGGGATTCATGTTCCTGCATGGCAGGGGTTTGGACTGGATGGCCCTTGTGGTCTCTCTGAACGCTATGATTTTATTATTCTAAAGTGGCATACAGTATGTTAAAAAAAATGTTAAAATTCACAGGATACAAAAGTTAAAACAAGATTAAACAATAAAAAATTAAAACCAGGTTAAAACATGTATCATTAGACACACATGTGCACACACACCCAGAAAACAATTTGCAGCATCCAGCACTTAGGTGTGATCAGCCCTGGTGGCACAGTGGTTAAATGCCTGTACTGCAGCCACTCACTCATAAAACACAAGGTTGCGAGTTCAATACCAGCCAGGGCTGAGGCTCGACTCAGGCCTGCATCCTTCCAAGGTCGCTAAAATGAGTACCCAGCTGTTGGAGGGCAATCAGCTCACAGTTGTAAACCGTGTAGACACCCCATAGAATGGTATGAAGCAGTATATAAATGAAGCTGCTTTGCTTTGATATGCTTCATATAGTGATAGTCACTCATCAAATGCTTGCTGAAACAAAAACAAAAACAGTGTTACCTGTCTGCCAGAGGGAAATAGTGAGGGTGCAAGTTTAAGTTGTTGTCTGGGTAGTGAGTTCCATAATCTGGAGGAAGCCACTACCAGGATGCAAGCTACAGTCTGCCAGGCAGCCTTGACCTAAACTGTATAAACATTAAAACCAGGACTTTGCATTATTTGAAGGTATTTGTGTGAGAGCCAGCATGGTATAGTGGTTTGAAGTTTGGACTAAGACTCTGAAAAGCAGGGTTCAAATCCCCATTCAGCCATGGAAACCCACAGTTAGAACAGAATATGGAAAAACAGCCTCAGTGGAAGACAAGGACAACCCCTCTTTGATCAAATCTTGCCAAGTCAGTCACGTTAGGGTCTTCACAAGTCAGAAATTACTCAAAGGCACACAACAACACAACAATTTGTGTGCCATGTTTCATTGTCTAAACTTGTGCATTGTAGGAAGCAGTGGTTCCAATTAAATTAATGGCCATGACATGTAACTATCCAGAGTATTGAGTGTTTATGTATACCTTCATTTATCATTCTTTCACTTCACAATGAAGAATAGCTAGATAGTTGCTTGCAGTGCTTCCCAAGAACATAGCCAGCTATTTATTCATTTTTTAAAAAAATAAATTATTCCAAGGCAATGAATGGCATATTAGAATATGGTTTCAGATGGCAAGTATTTGGCTTGTCACAACATGGACTTTAATTATCTTGAATGCAGACATAGAACCATTTGTCTTTGCCTAAAAAAGAAACAACAGGTTTTTGTGTGTCAAATGTAAATGTGCAAGTACAGTCTGGTGACAAGATAACTTAACAAAAAATTCACTAGGTTATCAGTAGCTAATTGAGTCTCCTAAATAGAAAACTATTGCAGCCACTATGAAGTTTCTTTAAAATGCTATGTAAGAAGAATTTGATTGCAAGAAGACCAAATTCAGACCCTGATGTTGCTGGACTACACTATCACTAGGTAAAGGTAAAAGTTTTCCCTTGACAAGATGTTGTCCTTCATCCAGCAAGCAGGTAGGAATTCAGTAATCAATTAGCTGCTAAAGAAAGAGTGGGAACCGCATGGCTTTCTACTTGTTGCTGAACTGCAAATCTCAACAGCCCTGGCCAGCATATCCAGTGGGGAGGAATTATGGGAATTTCAGCTCAACAAGTAGAAAGTGATATAATCCCCACATTTGTTCTAAGGACAAAGCATTTGAATGAGTGGGTACATGTATTTTGTAATGGCTGTCCATGTTTAACCCGTGTTTTAATATTACACCTCATTTAATTGTGTTTTAAGATTGTAATTTGTTCTGTTTTTATTTGTAACAGTTTTTCATTGTGCTACAAGCTGACCTGGATCCTGTTATGGGATAATAGTAAGGAATCAATCAGTCAACAAATCAGATCTTTGACTGCTCCACAACCAATGAACTCTTACATCATGCTTTAAAAAAAAGAAGGAAATATTAAGGACTATGGGTGTAAATCCTTGAATATTTCATCCTCACATGTGAGAACAAAATAAAAATTCAGAACTAGAAGCTACAGTTAGAACAGAATATGGAGAAATAGAATGGTTCCCAATTGGCAAAGGGATCATGCAAGGCTGCATTCCATCACCCTACTTATTCAAATTGTATGCAGAAAATATCATTCAAAGTGAAGGAAGAGGAGTGAAGATAGGAAGAAGGAACATCAACAATCTAAGATATGCAGACAACACTGTACTACTAGTGAAAGATATCATAGACTTAAAACAATTACAGTTAGCTCTCCATAACCACAGTTTGTTTGTTTTTATCTGCGGTATCAGGGCTGTCACGGGCATGAAACTATAGGATGTAAGCAGATCAGTGCAGGATAGGGGATCTAGCTATGTCTCATCCACAGGGTCACCTTGAGTCAGGGTCAAAATGAGAGCAATTAACAACAACAATTCTGGTAATTTTGCCCTGCTGCAGGAGAAAATGCATATTCCTCCACAGTATTCTCCCCACATTTGAGTGTTGTGGAGGAATTTGTGCTTTGATTGTGTATCCCTCTACAGCAGGGGCTGCACTGAATAGCCCTTATGATCTCTTTCAACTCTATGATTCTATAATTCTGTGAATTGCTCTACAGTGGAAAATACATAGGACTAATTGTGCTAAAAAAAAAAAAAGTTTTCTGGACAGAAAACTGGTCCCTACAAAGGAAGCAGTGGGAGCTGGGTTCTGTTTTTTGGGGGGTGGATAGTTTTGGCTTGGGTTTTGTTTGTTTTTCTTTTACAAAGAAAACCAGATTTATGGGCAGGAAATAGGGTTGTTGGGTTTTTTGCACAAGAGGTCCACATGTTTTTTTCTACATAATATTTTCTCCACAATATATTAAAATAGTCAAATACCAGCAGAAAATGGCACAAAATTCTCACTGGTCCTTTTTTTCTTAGTGAGATTCCTCAACTGTCAATAAACTCATTATTTGACCTAGAGCCAACTAATTATGAATATTCTTATTCTCATTCTTATTAGACACAGGCTGGTAATGTTATGGACCTGAAAATGCAAGAGCTAAACCCTGATTAGTCTCCTGCAAGAGTAATCCCAATGAACCAATGAGTTTTACCTATGTGTTGGTTGACTATTCAACAAGATTCATTGGTCAACTCTAGTTGGAACTAAACAATAGGATTCTGGCCAGAGTTTTTAAAGCTGACTGTGTCTTCTTGGGAGCCTGATAATGCAGGTTCCCACAAAGAGCTGATAAGAATGAAGCAAATGCCCATGGCTAGCCCATTTTTTCCTGTCTAACCTAAATTCAGGAAGGGCAAACAGTCCAGAGCAGAGGTGGCTGGGACATACTGCCCAAATAATTTTTCCTATGTTCAGCCTCATATCTGTCATTCATCTAAGCTGAGCTGAGCTACAGAGATAATCAACCATGGAGAGCAAGAGTAGATAACATGTAAGAGCTTTTATCTGAAATGACACAGTAATCAACATCATCATACCTGGAGGGGGCAGAAAGTAGATTGGCATCTATTAGTAGATTTTTTTACTCTTTGCAGTAGATCATGAAGTATTTCTGACTGCCACTTGCTTAGCAGTAACAAGTTATTCCCCTAATTGGGCTACTGAAAAGACAAAAGTAGGGGATGGGGGCAGGGGAATCCAAGAACAGATTTTTGTGAGTTCAGTTCAGGTACTGAAAACAAATTCCTGCTCAGTTCTGCATTCTCCTTCATGTCTATGACACTATTTTGTACTTTACTCCCCTCTACTCACTTGTAGGATTCTACCAAAAAACAAAACAAAATATTGCCCACAAGTTTGATTCACCCACCTTTACATTAAGATGATACTCCAAATACAATTTAACCTCAGGATTCATGGAATGTTTCTTCTGAACTTCAA
Source organism: Phrynosoma blainvillii (assembly GCA_026167975.1). Lineage (NCBI taxonomy): Eukaryota > Metazoa > Chordata > Lepidosauria > Squamata > Phrynosomatidae > Phrynosoma > Phrynosoma blainvillii. Next base: position 44,024,168 of record JANUYF010000004.1, on the reverse strand, counting down.
TGAGCAAGTGAAATTGTAACATGGAATAAATTGCTTTTTTGCCTGTGTCGTCATGCCATTTGAATGCAAAGTCCTTAAATTATATGTCTGTATAAATTCAAAGAAGAGTTCAGAGGATAGAAGGCAAACTAATTAACTCCCTGAAATTTTGACCCAGGATTTAAAAGGTGTTATGCTCCCCTTGTCGTTGATCATGGACAATTTTTGGCTGACATTTTTAAATCCTTCAGGAGTATTATACAGACAAATTTTCTTGCTTTTTTGGTACTGAACTAGGCCATTATAGATGGCAAAAGTCATATTGGTCTGTCATTGAAAGTAATGAGAAGTTGATTGGATGTCACCCCTTTTTTAATTGCCTCTCAAATAGGACCACTTTGTCTACTCACAATGAAATATGGTAGGAATTATGTCCCAAGGGAATAGACTAAAGTCACTAGGTTTCTCATCATTATTATTTAACATGTTAAAGTTATCAGTGGCAGTGTAGAAGATAGGTTTCCTATTGAAAATAATGATATCTGGTGGAGAATTAAAAATAATTTTAAAAATAATTTTTAGGATCCAAAAATTGAATGAAAATTTTAGAAAAGAAAGAAATTATGAACATAAAAGGATACTGAGAACAAAAACAACTTTTAATATACATTACTATCAGCTGCAGTCTAGCCAAGAAGCTGGGTAGGAAGACAATCTGGGCAGCAGGCAATTGTTGAGCTCTGAAGCAGGCAGTGCAGAGGAAAAACAGCCTTTTTGATTGCATTCGTCCCACTCATCCTTGTCTCAAATCTTGTCTTGTCCCTCCAGTAATAGTTGTAATAGGCAGACAACATTGTTTCTCTTCAACATTCAAGCTTAGCATTATCAGGAGGAACATAGAAGTTTAGAGAGCAAACTGAACAACAGGGGGATCTTACAAAAGGGCCCCAAATATCCAAGATGCCGTTCTCCAGGAGACCTTAGGGATTACCCCCTTTCCCACCCCAAAACATTACATTATCAACCTAGGATTCAGAGAAGTCTCATTAAAATCACAGTCTGTGACAGGTAAAATATCCTGGGCCCCTCACAAGATGAAGGTAAGGAGTATTCTGTTCTGCCCCAGATCCAACAAGGTCAACTTCCTATTTGAGGTTAAGTCTGGATCTGGGCTCTGTTAGTACAAAATAGAGGGCACATATTTACCCACCCAAAAAATCCAGGTTCAGCCAGGAGCATTCTGTTCTGCCACAGATCCACTACATGAGTGCCACACACATCAGAATGGCAGCAAGGCAAAGCCACCTTACTATCCAGATAGTCAGCTGGGCCAATACACATCGCTACGTGTGCCCTGTCCTCAAGGCCACCACTTCTGCTACCTCACTGGTCACAAAAACAGCCTCCTGGCAGCAGAGCCTTGCCGGTGATGTTACTTCTAGGCAGGCCAAAAATGGAGTGCCCAGCCATGTGATCAACAAAGAGGGGATAGAGCAACACCTCCTTGTTGATCACATGGCTCAGTGTGCCATTCTGACACTAGACAAGTGATGTGTCAACAGCAGGGCTCTGCAAGTGGGGGCCACGGAGGATTATTTCCCTTCTCCACTAGTGTCCAGCTCACCTGAGGAGCAGGTGGTATGCAGCATTGGCCCTTTAATGATGTAACCTGGGAGTTTTAAAAAGAGGATTTAGGGACATAAGGAGTGGATTTGCTGCTAATCAGGCTGTACATTGAGTAAACATATTGTATTAAACACAAGCTGAGTTGGGGGGTTTTGGACAGTGTAGACAAACCCAGAGACTAACTAGTCTGGCTTCTACCTTGAGCTCTAAAATTGGATCTGTCTGTGGTGATGACTTCTCTTTCAGGGTTCTCTGTGAATCTTAATGTATCCTGATGGCTGTGATGTACTGGATCTGTGACAGACTCTACAGTCTAGACCACAGCGACTGTAAAGACTGAAGTGAGCCTTCTAATTCTGACACCATCAGGCAATGCGAGCCTCAAGGGCCCAAAACAGTAAAACAGTTTAAAAGGTATAATACTGTTAGTGATTATTTTTGTTATTTCTTTCATTAAGTAGAACATAGTTGCTATATTGTGTCTGCCTCTACTCAGAGTTGGATATGAAAATCAATACAATAATCTCTGGTAATATCACAAAAGCATACCTTTTCAGTGATGGCATCAAACCTTTGGAACTCTCTTGCCCAAGAGACTGGCATCTTTGAGACTGAGTGAAAGATGTTATAGCATAAGTTTTTGTAGACCTGGTCTACTTCCTGTTGGAAATATATCTGTTTATATAGCCATTCTGTCTGCAGTGATTATGTTCATTGTTTTATTTTTATAATGGTTGTAGAACACCTTCACCTTCATGGTTGTAGAATGGTTTTAATTGTTTTAATTATTGCTTATTTTTAAAGTGCCTCCAGTTGTTGGGGTTTTTTTGGACTATTTTTTTCTATCTACTTTAAAGCAAACTACTTGCCAAGTTTGCAATATCAAGCAAATATCATATCATATCATCATAAATATCATAAACTCAATCAACAAGTGATTTGTATACTACACACAGAGTATAAAGGATGTTTCTCTAGCCACACCATGTCTGAGATTCTGGTCATCATTTGTGCACTATAAAATTACACAAGTGTAGCTATGCTGGAGATATTGGATCACACCACTGGACAACATGGTATGCAATGGGAGGTACAGTCATGCACTCTCTCATTGTGCTATGATAACTCCCCACTCACCAAAAGGAAAGAACATATGGAAGACTCTAAACAGCATAATCACTATGTGCACTATAAAAACAGGGCTTGCACAATCCTCAGTTTGATACCTAGCCTCCAAGATGGTGCAACTGCTTGTCTAATCATGTTTACGCTAGCAGAAATCCACAACAAGATTCCAGCTAATTATTGTGAGTTTTACATAGTCAAAGATATGGTCCATGTACTGGCTCTGGGTCAGGTTAGAGGTGACATCAATCACATGATTGGATGTTGTTTTTTTGGTGTGTTTTTTAAAATCTTTTCTTTATAAAACAGCATCCAGAGTAGCCACTGTGGGGCAACTGCTTAAATCCCACTTTATTCCAGAGCTAAATGCCTTTTGATATGTTTCTGATACAAATCAGGTCTCTGCAGCTGCTCCTGTTTTTGTGTTGTTGTTTTTTTAATGGAAACACACAAGGAATAATCATAAACATTTTGGCCCAGAATGTGGTTTGGAGTGTTTTGTTTTTTGGCAGAAGTCATGAAGTTACCAATTTAATAGTCATTTACTGAGCAATCATAGGTAAGTCATTTTTCTCTTAGCAATAAGGCCACCCGCACGCCACCTACCATATGGGGAAAATACTGTTTCCCTTTAAAGGCATGCCTTGTGAATGAGTTAGATTTTGGATGCAAAAATTTGCCAAGGTTGGAAATATTAAGTTTTAGTTTCTTTTTTTTACAGGGCAAGGAATGGGAAATCTCAATATTAGTGTTAGATCAGGAGTATATATTTCAGGAGACACTATAATCTCCCTAGTGAGATACTTATGCAGGGATTTTGTTGCAGTAACTTGAGCTCCTATAATTTGTTCTAACGGTATGTTATGGTGTTCCATTATTTTCAATTACATGATGAAAAAGCAGCAATTTCAAAAGTGCAGCACATTAATACTTTATTCATGGTCTATGTCACTGAAAAGCCCCAGTGACAAATAAAAAGTAAAGGTTTCATTCCTTTTATTAAGTTGAAAGGTACCAAATCTAAAATGATAAACAGAACAGTGCCAGTTTACTAATTGCCACTCCAGCAGGCAAAATTGCTCATTTATCTTTAGCTAATCAGAGATCCATTTGAGATATCTGCAACATTTGTAATATGCCAGAACCAGATTTGTCCACTTATGAGAAGGAACTGGAAAGAAAGTATTTCATCTTTTGGAGCAATTTTGTGACTGTAAGCAACTGAAAATAATCTCAATTCCCAAATGTATCAAAAAAAAAATCAATAGCTATAACACTAAACTTTCATAGGGTAAATAGACATAAATCAACCCTGCTTCCAACAGTATACAGCCCATGTAAAAGCATGGACAACCACACACAGCTGGTTCAAGGTGTTATTTTCATAGCACTTGTTTTTAAAGCTCGAAACTCTCACAAAATGAATTACAGCATGGGGGGGGGATTTCTTCACAATGTCTAGGTTCTTGTCTTTTCTTACTTTCAATCAATGGAATCTTGAATTAGCACTAATGTATGGCATGGTCAAGATAGCACAACAGGTGGCAGAATACAATTTCACAATGTGCTACCAAGTTCTCCTGTGACCTCCTCTAAAAAGTATATCAGGATGAGCACAAAAATATCCTGGAGGTTGGATTTATTTCTCTCAGGTGCCATGTTCATTATGGCAAATACAAACATGATCCTGAAAACTGAAACAGTAACATTGCAGACTATGAGTAAAGGGAAGAGATAATCCTAGGTGGTAGATGAAAGATAGGCATGGCGTGTACTCAAGTGGATTCATTCACAAAGATTAACAAATACAATTATTATTCCCATACTTTTCACACCAAGAGAAAATTGGGTCTTATAAAACAAAAGTGGATGTGAATGGCATAATTTCATCACAATATAGAGCCAATATCATGTCAGGCTGATCCTTATAGACATTATAAATATTGGCCAAGATCCTGGAACAGGAAAATATTTCATAAATGTCCATACAAGCAGAACTAAAAACATCTCCTCTTTCATGTACCATGTTGCAGACCCTTCCATCTCAATTAGTTTTAGATGTTGCAGACCTTTCCATGTCAATTAGTATATTGGCCAGTAGGTCAGTGGAGGATGGGGATGGACCATCACCAAACATCTTCATAGACATCTCTGGGGTCCTCAGGAGATCCTGAAGGATGATGTCGATATCATGTGCCCAGCTGCAACATATCTGGCTGTTTCTCTGCTGTTCCCCACATTCCACCAGCCAGAAAATTAGCATTTCATGAGGTACAGCAGCTAAGAGGTGGATTGAGAGGACTTTGGTCATTGTGTGAGGTTAGTAGAGAATTCCAACATCTGACAGTTTTATTTTGTTTTGTTTTGTTTTAAAAAGAAAAGACTGAGGTCCAATCAGCATTGCAGAAATAATGCAATTTGACAGAACATTACCTACCATGGCTCAATGCTATGGAATTTTGGGATTTGCAGTCTGTTATAGCAACAGAGCTTTCTGACAGAAGAGGCTAAATATCTCACAAAACTATAAATTCTAGAATTCCATAGCATTAAGTTAAATTGGTGTCAAACTGCACTATATCTGCAGTGCAGACTAGACCTTATTCAGGCATGAATTGGAGTTTCGTGCACCTGCTTAAGTCACTAACATGATGGCAGCCATGTGTTGGGTCCATTATTTCAGTGGGTCCTAAATTCACCTAGATTAGACTGGATCCATTTTAATGTAATCCAATTGATATAAAATTATTCAGATCAAATGGTTCAGTGGACTTTTTCATTCACAGATTTTCAAAACAGCAATAGCAACAGCACTTTACATTTCTATACCACTTCATAGTGAACTAAGCACTCTCTAAGGTGGAAGGCTGTCAAACTGGAGCCCTGTGGGATTGAAAGCACAATGTTGTGGTTGCAGTACTGGCATTTAACCACTGCACCACCAGGCTCTATCAGTATCAATTTGATGGGATGCTTAAGTGCAAACAAGCATTTTCATCTTCCTCAGAAAGGGGTGAAGTAGGGATCTAATGCTGTTTCTTTTTCACCCACAACTGATGGACCATAGGTATGTACACAGTTTTTGATATAGTTTGCAGAGATCCAATCTGGGAAGCATACATAAAACATCCATTTTCAAGAGGAAGTGTGCCTCTTCTGATCCAAGTCAGGGATGTACATGGGTTACTGCATTATTTTTACTGGATGTGGCTGGATCGCAGTAGAGTTTTGTGCATGCACTTTAGAAAAGTACAAATTTTACACAAGGGTAAAAACATTCAACACTTCCTTTGAAGTGCTTACACTGTTGATAGGCAAAGACACATTTAAATCTGCTTGTTTTCTTGGCAATAGAAGTAGCTGGAAGGAAAATATCAAACAAAATCAAGACTGCAAAAACAGCTCTGCCAGAGGAGACCAAATTCTACTTGGATCTGCCTTTTGATTCCAACAGCAGTTGGGCAATCCTCTTGCTAGCTTAATATTCAAGCATATAACTTTGCTGGATCACAGCCTCTGCATGCTTTTGAATTAGACAGTACTATGAGTATTAGTAGTGTAGTATTCAATATTTTCATTTATTAAACATAAACACAATTATTACAAAGCAACCGAAGTCTGGTGATAGACTTGCCTAAATTACTTTATTCAGTGTATTCATCATTTTAATTTTCTTTATTAGACCACATTCTCCAATAGTAATTCACTTAATGTTTATTCATAACATTCTGATTAGTCTAATTAGACCCAAGTATTTTATTGTGGAAATAAATGATCTACAACTCAACTATAAAGACAATGATTGGGATAATGATGGCAGAGATGTAAAGAATGTTCACAAATTTTCTCATCCTTGATGAGAAAGAATGTCATGACACACAGCAACCTTGCTGAAATGTTTCAGCAACAAGGGTGTGAACTTTTTTGTTTGTTCTTCAACTAGAGTGAAAAGCTCAATGATGCGTCCCCCCTTTTCTGCAGGTTTTGTGTCAAAAGTCTCAAAATGGGGAAACACACCATAAATGCACAAAAACTCTCATAATCTAATTCAGCAGGGAGAAAACTTCTGATTGCTTTCATCACATTGTTATTATTCTTATATGCCACCAAAACAGCTTCAATCTATGGTCACTCTTTGAATGAGAAACTTCCAAGAGACGTTGTTAGTAACAGCACTGCTGATATCATGCTAACAAAGGCCTTGGCTTCCTTGACTGAACCAATCCCTCTGTAATGCAGTCTTCCTGTTTTCCTACTGCTTTCACCTTTACCAAGCATCATTTCCAATGATGAAAAAGACCCTTTTCCAATGAGACATGTAATCTCTGATATCCAAAGTATGATAAGTAAAGACCTATATCCCTGCAGTATGACAATGATAATTGTGGTGATCATTATAGTTGCCCCCGCCCCACTTTTGTTGTCTTGGTGTCTATGTCCCTCACCTGTTCTCAGGCAGCAAATGGAACGGGACAAAATGGGGCCCGTGCCCGTGGATGCACACCGCCATTCAAGTCAATGGGACTTGAATATTTGGGATTTTCTGTTTTCGCTGGGTTGGGGGTCCGGAACAGATCCCCCATTGTTTTTTTTATTTTTTGTTTGGTTTGTTTCAATAAAGGCCCAAGAGATTTTTTCTCAGGATAGAGATCTGCTGTTCTACTTGAAATGGATAGCACAGCCACTTCAATGTGCTGATCAGCAGTTCACCACAACAGTAGCTGAAGGAAGAGGAGGATCTTTAACACCATTATAATGGCAAATTAATACCTTGAGATATTTTCAATATCTCTTATGAAACCAATTCCATGGCCTGGAGGAAAATAAGCAATACACTCATTGAATCCAGGCACTCATATCTCTAGCTCACATGACAGCTGATTAGTACTGAGATATCTAATTTGGAAGCCTTCACACTGCTAGATTATGTTAGGATGCGTGTGCCAATATTGAAACCTCTGAACACCTACAAAAGTATCATAGACCAATATCTGCAGCCAGGGAGGTGGCTGATCCATTCTATTTCATCTTGTAGATCATTACTCGTGAATCAAGATGAACATGTATTAACCAAAAATCTAGTGATAGAGTTAACATATCAATAATGCCTGAAAGATGGCACTGTATTCAATATTATTCTGAATAACTAATTACTGGATGATAGCCCTTTACTTAAAGAACTGTATTTTTTTAGATTTCCTTTTTTAATATTCAGCTCATATCTTAAATTCTTTCTGAAGCATCTTGTCAGCTGACCCCACCTAACCTCCAGTTTTAGAATCGATGCACCTGTGGTAAATAAGGTCAAACAGAGCGTTGACCTCTTTAAAAGGAATATTGGAAAATTCCCCAGTCACTAAAATTTGGCTATTGATAAGTCCATTTTGATGTCAATTAATGATCCAGTTAGACACCACAAGGTGACAGTCCACTAATTCCAGTACTTGTAATTTTAAACTGAAGTGCTTAGACTCAAATTAAGAATTATTTTAAAAATTTATAGATGTATTTATTTCAGTTTACAAACAACATTAAACCAATAACAAAAACAAACATGTTTAAAAAAGCTTTTGGTGTAGTGGTTTGGGAGTTGGACTGTGGCAGAGCATGGTTCAAATCTGCACTCGGCCAAAGAAATCTACTGGGTGACCTTCTGGAAGTCATACTCTCTCATCCTTAGAGAAAGGCAAAGGCAAACCCCCTCTGAACAAATATTGATAAGAAAATCCTGTGATAGAATTGCCATAAGTCAGAAACTACTTGGAAGCACACAATAAAAACAAATTTTAGCAGCCCCAGCCCCAAAACAGCCCAGTGAGGAGCATGCTCAGTGCCTACAAAACTCTTGAGTGTCTATTTGTGGATGGATGAGGGCAAGCAAATGGCAGACCCTTTCTAAATAACTATTGCCAAGAAAATCCTGTGATAGGTTTGACTTCAAGGCACACAACAGTAGCAACAACTATTTTTTTATTATTAATGCGTGTGACATTTTGGTTCAAACCAGGGAGCAGTCTGTTGTGTTTTCTCATCCAAATGGTTTTTCAAATGTTCTTACTGATATACTACTTATATGTTGTGTGCCTTTAAGTGGTGTCTGACTTTTGGCAACCCTGAGGTGATCCTATCATGAAGTTCTCTTTGACGTGTTTAGAAGGGGCTTCTCTGAGGCTGAGAGAGTATAATGCGCCCAAAGTCACCCACTTGGTTTCCATGGCCAAGTAGGGTTTTGAACTGTAGTTGAACCTCAAACCACTAGACCATGCTGGCTTTTACTAATTATATATACTAACTGTAATTTCAGTACAGTAAGACCCCCCCCCCTTATCTGGAGATTTTCTATCCATGAATTCATTTACCTGCAGTCTGAAAAAAATACCCCCTCACCTGTTCACTTGCTGCCCCACGGAATCCACTCTACTCCTAACTTTCCTCTCACTATTTCTTCACAACATGCAGAAGGTCAATGTCCAGCCCAAACATATCATAGAATCACACTGGAGGACCTAGAGATGCCCACAAACATTTCCACTTTCTTTTAGAACTGTTTGGCATCTCTAGGTCCTGCAGCGTGATTCTGGTATGCTTGAGCTGCACATTGATGAGGATGTTACAAGAGGGAAGTTGGTTGCAAATTGATTCCCCTGCCTTCTATGAGGCATCAGGTGAGCATGGGGGAGATTATACTTTTGCAGTTTGAAAAATATAAGGTTTGGTACAATCCATGACTTCAGGCATCTGAGGGGGTCTTGGGTCAGAGTGGTAAAATGTATGCATAAGACTAAGGGCCTTTGCAGACTGCCAGAAATAGTGCACATTAAATTGAGGCACTGCCCTGGCTCAGTGCTAGGGAATCATGGGAACTGTATTTTTTTTCTGGGACATTGAGCCTTCTCTGTCAGAGAGCTCTGGTGCCACAATAAATTACAGTTCCCATGATTCCCTAGCACTAAGCCAGGGCAGTGCCTCAATTTAATGTGCACTATTTCTGGCAGTCTGCTTAGGCCCTAAGTGCTGCAAGCTTGGGGGAACCCCAAGATTTTCAGAAATATCAGATATCTGGGGGAAGGGATCTGGATTTGAAGGGAGTCCCAAAATCAAGCTGATGAGACTAAGCATGTCCCTGGCTTTGGATTGCTGTCTTTGGGATGGAAAACCAGGGGGAAAAAATAAAGGAGTAAAGCCAGTGTGAAGCTATCTGCTTAACAATATTTTGCTGCTGATTTCATTTGTTCTTTTTCTCTCTACTGGCATTATCTTCAGTATTATTAGCTGTAGTCCTAGAAGTTATATATGCTGGTACATGTTCTTTCTGTGGTCCTTGCAGAGGGAAGAGTTCACTCCCTCATTCAAGCAATGACCAAAACTATCCAAAATTCTCTATCTTTTACATGTTGTTTTCCCTCAATAAATTCATTTACTGGGTGGTGGAGAGTGGAAAGGCAGTGGGAGAAGGGGAGAAGCAGTCAGACATGGGTCTATTTCTGCACACAGAACAATGAGGCATCTTCTCAGACCTCTTGGAGATCCTCTAGAAGTCCTTGTGAATTATATCATCACTCTACATTTTGCTATAGGAGCCTAGTTGGATGCATCACTGCCACTACCCTTTGCCACTACCCATTTCCAAACATGATTTATGCAACAAGTAAAAGGTAAGGGTGCAGGGGTGAGAGAAGAGATGGAACATAGTTCAACCTGGCAAAACTTTATATTTCACAGACAGAAGAAAGAGAGACAGATCTTAAAGATATGTCCTCTTCCTGTTGCATTAAAATGCAATGCCAAGGATGGGATGGTAGTATCTCAAATTGAGTTCATCTGGTGTTAGATTTTACTCTGAATGGCCCCTAGCCTTATTAGAAAAAGGGGAAAGCAGAAAGAGGCTTTTCAGACTTTGCTGGTCTGAAGCCAGGGACATAATAAAAGAAGAATGCAGACAGACACTTTCAATAAACAAAAGAAAGAGAAAAAACATGGATGACAGAAAAAACACTGAAAGCAATAAAGAAGAGAAGAAAAACGGGAGATAGGAATAACCTAAGAATTATGAATGCAACAGTACAACGGCTTATGTGCAAGGATAAAGAAAATTACTACAACAACCAATGAAGAACAATGGAAGACAACAACAGAAAGGGAAGAACAAGAGATCTATTTCACAAGATACAAGAAATCAAAGGAAAATTTAAACCAAGGACTGCGACAATCTATAACAATAAAAATAACATAATTCAAGACCAGGAAGGAATAAAACGATCTTGGATGCAATACACAGAAGAATTATACAAAAGAGATGACAAAACGAAGAACACATGGAATGAAGAGCCATATGAAAGTGAACCCCAAATTCTAAAAAATAAGGTAGAAACTGCCATAAGAGAAATAGCGAAAAACAAATTACCAGGAACAGATGATATTCCAATTGAACTGCTACAATTCACATTGACAGAGTCAGCTCTAGTGCTGACCAAAATATGTCAACAGATATGGAAAACAAAACAATGACCAAAGATTGGAATCAATCAATATACATCCCCATCCATAAAAAGGGAGACACAAGAGACTGCAGCAACTATAGGACCATAGCACTGATCTTCCATGCAAGCAAAATTATGCTCAAAATTCTGCAACATGGACTCAAAAAATACATGGAAAGAGAGGTCCCAGAGATCCAATGAGGTTCAGGAAAGGAAGAGGAACTAGGGACCACATTGAAAAGATACAATGGCTAATGGAGCATACCATGGAATTCCAAAAGAAAATCAGCATGTGATTTATAGACTACAAAAAAGCCTTTGATTGCATAGATCATGAAAGGCTATGGAATGCCCTCCGAGACATGGGAGTGCCAACACATCTGATAGTTCTGATGAGGAATATGTACTCAGGACAAGAAGCTACTGTCAGAACAGAACATGGAGAAACAGAATGGTTCCCAATTAGCAAAGGAGTCAGACAAGGTTGCATATTTTCACCCTATCTGTTCAACTTGTATGCAGAATAACTTATAAGAAAAGCGGGCTTGGGAATAAAAAAAGGAGGAATAAAAATATGAGGAAGGAATATCAACAATCTAAGATATGCAGATGACACCATAATACTAGCAGAAAACCTCACAGACCTGGAACACCTACTAAGGAAGATCAAAAAAGAAAGTGCAAAGGCAGGTTTAATGTTGAACATGAAGAAAACAAAAAATAATGACCGCCAAGGACCTTCACAAGTTCAACCTAGACAATGAAGAAATAGAAATAGGAAAAGAGTTCTCATACCTGGGATGAAATGTTGATAGAAATGGGGACTGCAGTCAGGAAATCAGAAAAGGATTAAGAATGGGGAGGGTGGCTATGAAATGCCGTATTTTTCGCCATATGAGGCGTTCCGGCATATAAGACGCACCCAATTTTAAAGGAAGAAAATCTAGGAAAAAAAGATTCTTAACCAAATACAATGGTACCTCTACTTACGAAATTAATCCGTTCCGCGGGGGGAAGGAGGCCTCCCTTTAGCCGCGTCCTCGTGCTTTAATGGGCTTCTCCTGGGATCGGAGGACATCCTCCGACCCCAGGAGGAGCCCACTGAAGCACCCAGGACGCGGAGGCCTCTTTCCACCCCCGTCCTGGGTGGTTCAATGGGCTCCTCCTGGGATGGGAGGACGTCCTCAGACCCCAGGAGCAGCCCATTGAAGCACCCAGGACGCGGGGGCCTCTTTCCACCCCCGTCCTGGGTGGTACAATGGGCTCCTCCTGGGATGGGAGGACGTCCTCCGACCCCAGGAGGAGCCCATTGAAACACCCAGGACATGGGGGCCTCTTTCCACCCCCATCCTGGGTGGTTCACTGGGCTCCTCCTGGGATGGCAGGATGTCCTCTGACCCCAGGAGGAGCCCACTGAACCACCCAGGAAAAGGGGGCCTCTTTCCACCCCCTTTTCCTGGGTGGTTCAATGGGATCCTCCTGGGATGGGAGGATGTCCTCCGACCCCAGGAGGATCCCATTGAACCACCCAGGAAAAGGGGACCTCTTTCCGCCCCCTTTTCTTGGGTGGTTCAATGGGATCCTCCTGGGATGAGAGGACATCCTCCGATCCCAGGAGGATCCCATTGAACCACCCAGGGAAGGGGGGCCCCTTTCCACCCCCATCCTGGGTGGTTCAATGGGATCCTCCTGGGATGGGAGGATGTCCTCCGACCCCAGGAGGATCCCATTGAACCACCCAGGGAAGGGGGGCCCCTTTCAACCCCCATCCTGGGTGGTTCAATGGGATACTCCTGGGATGGGAGAATGTCCTCCAACCCCAGGAGGATCCCATTGAACCACCCAGGACAGGGGGGGCCTCTTTCCACCCCCTTTTCCTGGGTGGTTCAATGGGATCCTCCTGGGATGGGAGGACGTCCTCCGACCCCAGGAGGATCCCATTGAACCACCCAGGATGGGGGGGCTCTTTCCACCCCCGTCCTGAGTGGTTCAATGGGCTCTTCCTGGGATGGGAGGATCCCATTGAACCACCCAGGACAGGGGGGGCCTCTTTCCACCCCCTTTTCCTGGGATGGGAGGAGCCCATTGAACCACCGAGGCTGCGGCTGAAAGGAGGCCTCCTTGTAGCCTCGGCCTCGGCCTGTATATTCACCTTATAAGATGCACCAACTTCCCCACCCTCGTTTTGGGGAAGAAAAATGCGTCTTATATGGAGAAAAATATGGTAACTTGAAAAGATTCTAAAATGCAAAGATATACAACTCAGCACAAAAGTTAGAATTATACAAGCCATTATATTCCCTATCACCATGTATGGATGTGAGAGAGAAAGATGATAGGAAGAAAATCAATTCCTTTGTGATAATGTGCTACTAAAGAAGTGCTGAGGATCCCATGGCCAGCCCAAAGAACAAACAAATTGGCGCTGGAGCAGATCAAGCCAGAAACCTCCCTGGAAGCCAAGATGACCAAACTGAGTCTGTCATACATTGGAGACATCATGAGAAGAGAAGACTCATTGGAAAAGACAATAATGCTGGGAAAGATGGAGGGAAGCTGGAAGCTATTAAGGAGGCCATGGGTATGGGTTTGCAGGATTTAAGCAGAGCGGTGGAGGACAGGGGGTCTTGGAGATGTCTGATCCATAGAGTCACCATGGGTTGAGATCGACTCGAGGGCAGTGAACAACAACAACAAGGAAAAGGCAATAAATTTGGATTCTTCATTTTGAAAATACAAACATCACCTCCCTTAAAATTCAAACTGACTCTATCCAGTGCAAAGCTTAAACCTCTGTATGTGGACAACAGTGTGTTTCCAAGCAGTCTTTATACTGTCTAAATTATAATATTGCAGGTTGTATGCTGGAGGTGATTCTGAGTGCACATTGACTTGGAGGTTTGTAGTGATTTTTGTCAATTTTTAATTGACTTAATAAAAGCTTTATAAAAATATGAGTTTAGGAATTAGTATTACCAGTATAGGTTTGGGAATTTCAATATTGTGTTGAGAATGATATATCCCAATGCTTATGGGCAGCATTCTCCTATCATTATTTCTAAAAATTAGCTGAATAAGATAGACCAATATCCCTTTGCATTCTGACACAGAAGTTCTCTCCCTATTAACTCCACAGGCATCATATTAAAGTAAGCAGAACTAATCCTGAAAAAGTGGCTTGGGAACTGCTGTCTTAATAAATTGTTAATAATTCTTTACCGTTAGAAGAGCTATTATGTCAGGTAAATGGACAGAATAACAAGTAGGCATCTCTTTTTTAATAATAATAATAATAATAATAATAATAATTTCTATTAAATTAGGAAAAGCTAATTTTTTCATTTGGTTCATTCTATTACAATTGCCCCTTCTGATTCATGGGGGATCCGTTCCCGCTGCCCCTCCCCCCGTGAATTGGAAATAGCACTAATATTCAAGTCCCCATTGTTTTCAAAGGGTACACACACCATTTTATACATTTTATCCACTTGCCAGTCCATGAAGGACCAAGACTGTGCACTTCAAATCCATAAACGAGATGGAAAGACTGTAATTTCTTTCAATTTCTTAAATGTATATATCCCACCTGGGGACCATAAAATGGTCTGCAATGCAACTAGTAATAATAGTAGTAAAATAAAAAAATCCTGTTAGAACATGAAATTAGATTATAAACAGGATATAACAGTACATCAATAAAAGGATTAGGAAAGAGGCTCTAATTGGTCAGAACAACTTCCTTCAACAGCAGTCCAGCTTAAATACCAAAGGCATATCAGAATAAATAATATTTGTTTGCTAGCCATCAGACAAATAGAGAACCTGAGCCTCCTGTCAAAGGAATTCTGCCACCCAAGAGTAGCTTTCAAAGATAAGAAAGAACTCAACAAAATTTGCTTTCCTCCCTTTCCCAAAAGGAGAGGAGGAAAAAATTAAATTTGAAAAGTTCAGACTCCAATTATGGATCTTTCCCTCTTCTTCTAGTTGTTCTTTTGTCTTCATTTTATATTCAACATTTCCATCTTTAACTATCTGCTCTTCCAGTAGGTCTTGGTATCTAATCCAGGGTTTGTTATCTCTTCTAGTTCTACTCAGCAGGGCCTCTTGCGGGGAGGTCCAAATTGGTATTTTCCTATAAAATATCTTTCTGATTTTAGTCCAGACCTGGAGCAACGCTCTTCTTAAATAATGGTGAGTGAAATCTTTGTTTTCCTTGACCTTGTTATAAATCGGGTAGGCAACCTTTCCCCTTTAAGGGCCAAGGGACTTCAGCTCCTAGAAGCCTCAGCCATGTTGGCCAATAGTCCCATGTTGGCCAATAGCTCCTGGGATTCTGGGAGCTGAAGTCCCTCGGCCCTTAAAGGGGATAGGTTGCCTACCCCTGCTATAAATCATAAAGGTATGAAAACCAAATTTTATGTTGTTTCTTTCTAAACTCAAAAGTCTTTCATCCTTTAAGTTGATCCAATCTTCCAACCAAGTCATAGAACAGGCATAATAATATTTCTTTAAATCCAGTAATGTCAACCCTTCTCTTTCCTTTGAGTCAATCAAGGTAGATCCATAATTGGTTTCTGTATCTACAACTTCATCAAAGATTCATAATGGATAAAAAAGTAGAGGGTTTTGATATCATTAAAACAGAACTAGATAATATTAGAGAAGACAGGAAAGGACATCATATAGCAAAATATGATAAAATCCTGAACAAAAGAGACATAGAACAAGAAATAATAAAACCATATATGATTAAATGGTCTCAAGATGTTGGAAGATCTATAAGCTTAGAAGAATGGGGAAAGAGCTGGAAAGTTACAAATAGTTTTACTCTTTGCCAGGACCTCAGAGAAAACTACCTGAAGATGCTGCATAGGTGGTACCTATCCCCCACAAGACTCATGGTTATATATAAAACCAGAACTGAACAATGCTGAAAATGCCAAAAACATCCAGGCACTTTTTTCCACATGTGGTGGGAGTGTAATGCAGCTACATCATTTTGGAAAGATATACATGGGGTTCTAATAGATATATTCCAATTCCAGCTCCCATTCAAACCTGAATTTTCTACTAAACATGATTCTAGATCTGGATAAGGAAAAAGAACTGAAATACAGATGGGTAATTCTATACCTTATGACATCAGTATGAATAATTTACTCCAGATACTGGGGGAAAAGAGAAACACCAAGCATTAAGGAATGGTGATGTAAGGCCTGGGAGATGATGAATATGGACAAATTATCAGCTTTAATTAAAGATAAACCTATGGGAAAAATTGAAAATGCATGGTCTCTAGTAAGAAAATATAGCCCATGGTAAAAAAGTGCGATTATCAGGGTATTGGATCAATATGCTACTGTTAATGGGAAATAATGCAATTGATAAGCTTTTGTAAATGGGAAATAATGGAAATAATATGTTTTTGTAGATGGGAAATAAGGTGTAAGCAATAACAAGGTTAGTACTATTTGTATTGTCTGGTATCAGCTTTAATTTAGCAATGGAATTTCAGTGAACTAAGATGAAAAGATTGAGTTAAATGTTCATAAACAGGAGGACAAGATGGGGAAAATCGAGGAGCCTTAAAATAAGTTCTTAAAAAAGGAATGAGGAATATTAAGTTAATAGAAGGTCAATTCAACTGGGAAGTCTATTATAATTTGGTATGTACAGCTTAGAAAATACTATTTGTACATTGTTAATTATTGTAGATATGTGTCTAGTATTAATGTTTGTGTTTGTGTTTTGTGTTTTAGTTTTGTATACAACTGTATGTTTGTAAATAAATAAATAAAAAGGAAAAAAAGTTCAGTCTTGGAAGAAAGCAAAATTGACACTTTAATATCTCCAGGTACAGAGATTTGAGTGCTTGTTGCTGTTGTCATTTCCCTCAAGTCATTTCCAATGTCGAGCAACCCTAAAATGATCCTATCACAGTAGAGAGGGATTGCCCTTTCCTTCCCTTTGAGAGAATGTGATTTGCCCAAGGTCATCTAGTGGTTTCCATAGCTGAGCAGGGATCTGAACCCTGGTCTCTAGAGTTCTAGTCCAGTACACAAACTACTACACCATTCTGTCTCCCCTTTGATCACTACTCTATTCAAAAAATCTAACTTTAAGATTATCACAGCACTAAAATAAAACGTCTTACTTCTCCCAAATTAAATTTTAATTTGTGCAGCATCTGGATACTATGCACGATTTTTGCTGCCAAATCCACCACCCAAGTCCAGCCCGGGTCCATCTTGGGTCCCAGGGGTGCTCAGCACTCCTCTTTTCAAAACCAGGAGTTTTCTGACTTAAAAAAAAAAAAGCAGCTGGAGCACTCCAAGGACCAGGGCTGGATGCGGGCTGGATGCAGGCAGGGGATTTGGTGGCAAAATCCCTGTGATAGTATTTGAATGCTGCCTGAATTAAAATGAATTCAAGAGAGGTAAGACATTTTATTTAGTGATGCAATGGAGCTCCTAAGTTTGGTTCATGCAATTAGGGACCCTAACTCTTTTTGTTTAAATGATGGGCTCCTCACCTTTAACATGACAGGACAGAATAGTATGATACTTTCTATGCTCAAGTTACCTATGAAATTTAAGAGGCTGTGTCTTGTCTTTTGACAAGAACGTACAAAATATATTGAATGCCTTCACAAATGGAATGTAAAGAACTTGAGATATATTTGTTTTTAAAAAAATGAATGTAGGAGAAAGTAAAATGGCCAGATTCATGTGTTACCCCTCCTGAACAAGATATAGAGGGCACATTTTCGGATGTCAATTTCCTTAACTTACCTGAACACTTATGTCCAATTTGGTGCAGTTTCTTGTTCTATCCCACCAGCCCTTGCTCAGTTCAACTTTACTCAGGATTTTCAGGAGCAACTTTTTGCTAATTTTGTTCTGAAGGGAAGCAATAAATAATTTTGGCAATTTTCTTCCTCCTGTAAAAAGGTATTTGAAAACTGCACTGTTTTTATTTTTATTTTTTTCTTTCTTGTTGCTTTTAAAGTCCTTCTTTCCCCCCTCTTTTCCATCAATATATTCTTCTTCTTACTCCATTTCCTTCTTCTTTCTTCTTTTCTTATTCTTCTTCTTATATAATGTATGATATATTATTTTACATTTATTTACATGATTTGTCTTTTATATCTTAATATGACATATTCTCAGTTTTAGTAATTCCATTGTTATCAATTATATTATAACAAAAATAGTGTTATAAATGATAAGAGTAGTAGTAAGAGAGCTTATTTAAATATGGCATAACAGGTAAATATTCAGAGTGGGATAGATGTTATACTTCCCATATTCCTTCTTATGTTCTCCTTCCTCCCCCCATTTTCTAATAACTCTTTCTTTCTCTTTCCTCTTTTCTCTTAGTCCTTTCTCTTCCTTTCTTCTTCCTCTCTCCCTCTCTTTGGTCTATTCTATCCTTCTATCTCTTCCTTTTTCTCTCTCTCCTTCCTTATATCCTTTTCTCTAGATACTCTCTTCCAAACTCCTTTCTAGCCTCTTCCCTTAGTCTTTCCCTACATACACCAACCTTCTTCACTTTCTCTTACCTTCTTCACATTCTTTTCCCTTCTTTAATTTATTTTTTTCCTTTCCTTTTATTCCTCTCTCTCTCTCTCTTTTTTTTAAATTTTTTAAACTTTTAAATCTTCCACACCTTCTTCCTACTCTTTTTACCTGTATACCTTCCATTTCTTCCTTCTTTACTACAATTCATTCAAAATTCAATTCAAAAGAATCAAATAAAGAGCTAATGAAGATATTACCTAAATATCTTAGAGGGGTTATAGGGGGGTATAAAGGATAGGAAGGGAAAAGAAGAAAGAAGGAAGGAAGGAAGGAAGGAAGGAAGGAAGGAAGGAAGGAAGAAAGAAAGAAAGAAAGAAA
Source organism: Phrynosoma blainvillii (assembly GCA_026167975.1). Lineage (NCBI taxonomy): Eukaryota > Metazoa > Chordata > Lepidosauria > Squamata > Phrynosomatidae > Phrynosoma > Phrynosoma blainvillii. The sequence goes on along the minus strand of JANUYF010000004.1, from coordinate 44,005,060 downwards.
GAAAGAAAGAGTAAGAGACCAGATTGGAAAGGAGGAGAAAGAAGATAAAAGAGGGGAAATGAAAACTGCACTGTTTTTAAAGACAAATTGTAGTTCAAGTTATTATGTGCAAACCGTTATGCACAGAAAGTACTGTTTCCTACACCGAAAATGTAGTTGGGGATTTATTTGCATAAAATCCATACATGGTATTTTTCTGCAGAAAACAGTTGGAAAAAAAAGAAAAGAAAAATGCTATTTTCTGCATAAAAGTAGGACATTCATAGAATAAGTTTCAAACGACAAAGACTCTTGTCATGTTTTTCAACCATTTTCTGAATATTTTTAAAATTCTTTCCATTTCTAAGATAGCCAATCAACTATCTGGAGGGGGTTTCCCAGGACTGGAGATAACTGAAAGGGGAGGACATAACAATCTTTCTCTTCACAAACTTTTAAAAATTAACTTATTTTAAGGTAATGCATTTTATTTTAAGGTACACAGTTTGCATATTCTCATGACAGATTTGTTTTCTATTCCATGCTGGTATTTCTTCAGGTATATATACTCCTGTAATCAGACTTGAAAATCCTATTTTTACTTTCTTGTAACCAATCACATAACAAAATGCAAGTATGTATGTAGAAGAAATCATATGCTGTGACAAATGGACTTCATTTATCCCTTGGGTGAGCACATCTGCCAGAATGGTGGTAAACATGTCATCTAGTTTGGCTTTTAGTCTTCTAATCCTGTATTCAAAGAGCAAGTTAATCAAAGCTTCTAATTTAAAGAATGGGTATACCACATGATATTTATAATTGTTTCAATGTATATAAAATTTTGTTTAATTGATTACTTGTGCAATTTCCATTGGTAACTATTTAAACCTTGAATGGCATCTTGACAATAGATGCTTAAACTTGACACTAGAGAGAAACTAAGCAGCAGCATAATTATAATGTTTACCACAAACTATTATGACAGAATGCTTGCTTTATATGTATTGTAGTATCAGTGACATATAATGTAAAGATCTGCTGTGCATATACCATAGTTGAAGTTACAACTCTTCTCTGAGCTTTTCCATTACTTTTTATGGCAGATGAGTGGGGGAAAACAACAGAAAACAAATTCTTACAGATAATATCTCATACACATAATTATAGTTCTGGGATTTTGAGAAATGTTCAGTCACACACAAAAGAAAAATGTGTAAAATACTGAACATGGTAATTAGAATGCTTTAAGAGATTTAAATCAAAATGAGCAGAATATAGTGACAGTAAACAGTTTATACTTGATTTATGTCCTTATGGTGCTTCATATTTGTTTGCATAACTAAGGCAACTTGAATGTGTATTAATACATTGTGTATGAAAGTATAACACATTTACAACTGCACAATATGCATTTGAATGCTACAAAACTTTCAGGTATTTAGAGGTAGTCCTGGGCTGGATGCAGTGAAAAATTTGGTTTGTCCAGGTATCTCAGAGACTGCCTTTTTCATACAGCAGAGACAGGACAAATTCCAATAAAATTGCCAGGATTGTATGTGTTTAGGATGGAACAGGGGTGTCACTAGGGGATGTAGGGGGTTGAGGACCATACCAAGTGGGAGGAGGGTTTATACTCAGTTGGGTGGTACACCTTGTGGGACTGTCAAAGTGACTAGGCTAGAAAGATGGGGTGTCACCTCCCTTATCACTCACCCAGCAGCTGTGCCAGACCCTAAACAGGCCCTCCAAAATGCACAGGACCACCCCGGTAGTGGTCTAACCAGGTGGTGGGTGGATAGCTCGGGGACAGATGAGCAATGCAGAGAGAGGGAGGGAGAGGGGGGCATGACAGCCCACAGCCCACAGCCCACAGCCCACAGCCCACAGCTCTTTCTGGGCATCCCCATTGGATGACACCAAACTCAATGGTGCCAGTGGGATGGAATTTACTTTCTTAACATTACAGGGGCTGACGAATTGTGGGGGTGGGGTGGGGTTGAATACGTACAACGTGTGTGTGTGTGTGTGTGTGTGTGTGTGTGTGTTCCCTGTTTTTTAAAAAATCCTACTGCCCATCTTCATTGGCTCCTCAACTGTTCACACTTCCTAAAATGTGGAGGATATGAGGGTAGCTAGGAAGAATACTTATAGAGCACCTGAATGTAGTGTTAAAGATTTAAAAACAGCACAGCTATATAGCCCCATAACTAAACAGCACAGATCTCTCTTTCCTATGCCCATCTTTTTTCTGGCAAGCAACTAGGGTCTGCCAAATTCCATGCCATAATGTCTTAAAAAGTAATCATATGGACATCTAATTTATGCTATACTATGCTATGCTATGCTCCCTAATGCTTAACCACTGACAAAATAAACTCTCTGTACCTTATGGAACACTAATTGATTAGCTATGGCACCAATGGTATAACCAAGCTGATAAGGGAAACAAAATTAAAGAGTTTGTAGAAGGGAATAAAGTATTTCATTTTTATTATAGGTCTACATCCCTTAACTGAACAGTTCCTATTTATCTGGTATTAAATATTATTAATTACAATTAATAATAATAATAATAATAATAATAATACTTAAGATGATTCTGCCACCTAATTAAGAATGTACACAGACCAATGCAGAGAAACAGAAGACAACAACAAAAAGGGAAGAACAAGAGATTTATTTCAGAGATCCAGGAAATCAAAGGAAAAATCAAACCAAGGACCGGGATGCTCTGTGACAATAAAAGTAACATAATCCAAGACCAGGAAGGAATAAAAAGATGTTAGATGCAATACACAGAATTATACAAAAGAGATGATAAAATGAAGGACATGTGCAATGAAGAGCCATATAAAGATGAACCCCAAATCCTAAAAAGTGAGGTGGAATAAAAATAACATAAGACCAGGAAGGAATAAAAAGATGTTGGATGCATCACACAGAAGACTTATACAAAAGAAATTACAAAATAAAGGACATGAAGATGAATCCCAGATTCTAAAAAGCAAGGTGGAAACTACAATAAGAGAAATAGCAAAAAACAATCACCAGGATCAGATGATATTCCAATTGAACTCCTGCAATCCACATTGACAGAGTTAATAGTAGTACTAACCAACAAATGTCAACAGATAGGGAAAACAAAACAATGGCCAATAGATTGGAAGTGATCAATATACATCCCCATCCACAAAAATGGAGACACACTGATCTCCCATGAAATCAAAATCATGTTCAAAATTCTGCAACATAGACTCCAACCATACATGGAAAGAGAGATCCTAGAGGTCCAAGGGGGGTTCAGGAAAGGAAGGGGGACTAGTGACCACATTGCAAACATATGATGGCTAACAGAGCACACCAGGGAATTCTAAAGGAAAATCAGCATGTGCTTTATAAACTATAGCAAAGCCTTTGACTGCATAGACCATGAAAGGTTATGGAATGCCCTTAAGGACATGGGAATGCCGACACATTTGATAGACCTGATGAGGAATCTGTACTCAAGACAAGAGGCTACTGTCGGAAGAGAACACAGAGAAATGGAATGATTCCTAATTGGCAAAGAGGTCAGACAAGGAGGAGGAGGAAGGAATATCAACAATCTAATATATGCAGATGACACCATAGTACTAGCAGAAAACCTCACAGATCTGTAACACCTACTAAGGAAGATCAAAGAAGAAAGTGTAAAGGCAGGCTTAATGCTGAACATAAAGAAAAGAAAAATAATGACCACCAAGGACCTTCACAAGTTCAACCTAGACAATGAAGAAATAGAAATAGGGAAAGTATTCCCATACCTGGGATCAAACATTGATAGAAATGGGGACTGCAATCAGAAAATCAGAAAAAGATTAAGAATGGGGAGGGTGACGATGAAAAAACTAGAAAAGATTCTAAAATGCAAAGATATACAACTTAGCACAAAAGTTAGAATCATGCAAGCCATCATATTCCCTTGTGATCCCCCAAGACAGTAACTGAAGCTGTGACTGCATCTGCTCTGCAGAAATTATGCAGTTTATCTTCTATGGCTCAATGCTATGGCAGTCTAAGATTTGTAGTTTTGTTAGATATTTAGCCATCTCTGTCAGAGAGCTCTGATGAACCCTGACAGTTAAAGCAGTGTCAAACTAAATTATTTCTGCAATGCAGATGCAGCCTGTGCTGAATCCGAACCCCTGCCAGCTTAATGGTGTTGAAATTACTTAAAATCACCTTTACCCTGGCTTAACCTCTGGTGTAATTCTGCCATTGCCTCACTTTGCCCTTTCTTTACCTCTTGGTTCATTTGGATCAAAGACCTTAAGCCAGAAAAGCAGTTCTACCAGCAGGTTGCTATGTTGGCATATCTCTGCAACCAGCTGGCCTAAGATAGTGAATTAAGAACATTCACACATATTTTCATCCTCAACAAGAATGGTAACAAATCATCGGTTTCTAAAAGGAACAATGTGTTTGGTAAACATTTTGAGAATTTTGTATGTGTGTAAAAGACATTTTAATAGAACATGCATCTAGTCCAAAAAACATTTGGTTTGGATACAAAAGAAATGTAGAACAGAATTTTTAACATTCTTGATTCTTGCATGCCAAAATGAAATAAAAGTAAAACTTTATATCCCTAGAAAAAGGTTCAGCTAAGCAGAAGGACATTTCTCCTGCCAGGAAAAGTTGATGACCAACACTCATTTTTTTTTAGTTCAAATTATACTTGTCTGCTTTCAGAAACTTCTCCTTCATACTATACTTCCTTAAGCTTTAGCCCAGACAAGGTTGGTGCCATTGAACAGGGCTCCAAACAACACCAAACTAGCAGAAAAAGACTAAGTATTTGGGGACAGTGAGAAGTCAACATTTTGTGTCAAAAATATTTAGTCTTCAGCATTTAGCACAGTTTCAGAAATGATGGCACTAAACATTCTTGACAGTCAAAACCTTCAGAGAACTGATATTTAATTTATTATAGTTGAGATTTTCTTCTGCCCTTTCAGTAATCATGAGAGGCAGATAGATTGTAAGGAAGGACTTTTTGAAATCTTGTATTCCTTTAAAAAAAAAAGCTCTGGAAACTGAAGCCTCTCTATATGCCTTCCATCTCTCTGAATGTGGAAGATAAGTAATTTTGTTATATGAGCCTTTGTTGCCAAAGGACATAAATGGCTCAAGGGTAACATTTCTTGAGCTATTTTAAAACCTCTGAAAAATTGGAAATCCAATATACTGAAAAGTTTGACTTGACCTAATGGCCACAAATCTTTATCACAAAATCCATTTAGTGATGTCAATTTGGCTATTCCCACTGCTTTGGAATGAAAGATGAGAAAAATATAACTCCTGCTCTGCCAATGTATAATTAGATAAGATTTATCTGTAGTAAGCATGACTGGATTATTATTTTTTTTAAAAAAAGCAAACAAACATGGACTATTAAATTAGCTAATATGACATTTTTTAATGGAACGGCTCAGGTCTCTTATTAGTATAATATCTTTTCTCTGAAATAAGAAAGTAAGGACCTTATCTGACAAGAGTGGTGAATGATCATACCATAGTACCACTGTTCTGGCAGGACAGAAATCAATAAGAAGTTTAGTGCCTAAGAAGAGAAGCCATTCTTTCTTCATTTGCAGAGTGTCTTGGTCCATCATTGTATATCTGACTGCCATGATCGTGTGCCATAAAAATATCATATCTAGTAGATTAGCAAAAAGTTTTAAAAGGCTCTGTCTGCAGCTAGGATGAGGAATCCACAGATCATGATTAAGAACCTACATTGGAGTTGCATAGCATAATTCTGCATGAGGGTTACACATTGATTATGTGTTGAATAGCAACTGAATGCACAATTGAAGGAGAACTGCTGCCAAGTTCATTAAGGACAGAGAAATATGTATTGGTTGAGAACATGTATCCATATCTACACCAGCATCTCGCATGCAAGTACACTTCTGCAGCCTTGAATTGAATGCAGATGTTAAATATCAACAAAAATGTAGATAGAGGGCTTACACATGCATAACATTCCAGTTAATCAATGCCATCTAGGCTGATTTCTAGAAAGAGCAGGGCCAGGGCTTAGAAAAGTCCTAGGATCATGATGTTTGCATGTAAGGGGTGGAGTGGGGGTTGAGAGTTTTAGTCCAAAATGCCATATCCCAGCACAATGGACCAATACAATGGCATATAACACCAAGATAGTCTCACTCAACAGTTTAAAATATTCAAGGTGAATAATATTCATACAGTGAAATCCGCACCTATCTTAGGCTTTCATGGATATATCCATTCATGATTCGTTCATCAGATCATGCTTCAGACAGCAATAATTTCTTCTAAAGTCATTTTTCTTACTTGAAAAGAATAACAGAGGGTAAAAAGGGTAGCAACAACTGCTAGGGTCTGAGCAGACAAAGGGAGAAAGCAAGCTTACCTCCAGGGTTTTCCAATTCACAAGAAGAACCCACACTGCCAACTCTAACAGCAAGCTGAACACCCACATAAAGTCTCCCTTTCTTCTACCAGATGACTGGCTAAAATGGGACAGTCACAGATACAAGTTGCACTGTGCCATTATTTTTTTCCCTTCTGCCCCCAATACCTGTACACATTTGTACAGATGTGCTGCTAGCAGCCACCAATTGCCTCCCGCATCCTGCCTATCTGACAACCCATTCAACACCCCAAGCAACCAGCTGTATGACAGCCCACTCAATTGCACAAACAATTGACCAGCCATATGATGCATTGATGTGCCCAGTGTTACATTTCCACAGCACAATCATGGAGGCCATCCCATACATACTCCCTTCCCCTACCTTCCCCCATAGCCATTGTTGGACTGGTCACTTTGTTAATGGTATGATAAAATGCACTGTGTTGTTGGTGGCACCACGTGTTGGTCATCATTTTTCTTTATGTGGTATGCAATAGGTTGATTGTGCAATGGGTCAACAATGCAGCTCACTATTCATGTGCATATGTGTTCAATTTCTGGGCAGCTGACAAAAAAGATATGTGCAATAGTTTGCACTTTCCAGCTTAAATCAGTGCAAAATGGAGGTTATTTTGCTCCAGTGTTTAGCCTAGGAATGCTGGCTTCATCCTTGATTCTTCCCATGTTTGCTACATGTGTCATGACATTTAAACAGGCAGGCTTCAAAAATGTTTTAACACTCATGCAAACAGTTCCCTACACTCACATATCAAGATCCTTAGTGAAACAGCTTGATCAACATTTATCCCCAATTCTTTTCTACAGTCCTATGGATGATTCCTTGTGAATAAGCTTCAACAGTCTTCATGGGATTTAATTGAGTCAAATATATACAAGACTGAACTGCATCTAAAAGAAAAGTGAAAGTTAGCATTTTTCCATGATAGGGTCTGTGGTAGGAATATCCCCTTGCAACATGAGCCCTGCCACTACTTTTTTTTTAAAATCTACTTGAGCTTTTAATATGTGTAATTTTTAGTTCTATTTTTATACCCTGACCTGATTTTATGATCTATACTTTTTTTATTCCCCATTGAAAGTCTTCAAATAGCCTTTTGCTACATTTCTGGCACTATTTCCAGGACTACACAAAGATGCACATTTTTTTAAAAAATCATATAATTTCAGGGGTATAATAATGATGCTTTTAAGGATGTAATCCTGAGGAACTTTAATCTATTCAAAGGTATACGTCAAAGCATGATGACTGCAGCACATGGCTTTAATGCTGCAAATTCTAGCCTTGGCACATCAAAAGATGAAAATATGTGAGATTTACTGCTTTGGAAGATGTTAGAATGAGCTTGGAGAACTGTTTGAGCCCCACATTAATTTTGGTGATCCAATAGATTAATTCAATACCTTCAAGCATTTTATTCAGTATATATGGCCCATTTAAAGTGCAGTGTCTCTCCCTTACATTGATTAATAGCAGAGCATAAAAATGGGTTAAACATTATTCTTGGTCTTCTCTTTCATCTTTATTCATTAAAACAGTACTCTTTGCACAAAGATTTACACACAGTGTCAGAATTTATAATCATCAATCTTCAAGAAATTGGGTTTAATTTTTGCATAAGGCTAAATAAAAATGGAAATGGTTATATAAAAAGTAAATCTTAACATCACATTAACCATTCTCAGGTGCCTATCAGACAACAAATACAAAATATGCATATTGTGTTATCCAGCCTGTCTTAATCTGGTGCACTCTATGCTAATAAGATTAAATAAATATAGCATGGTCCACAAGACTGAAGCTGCAGAATGCTCTCTCTGTTGTGATCTTAATATATACACTGGGCCCTTGGTATCACTGGGGTTTGATTCTAAGACCCACCCACCCCAAAAGTACCATAGTCTGTGGATGCTCAAATCCCATCAAATAGAATGGCATAAGGAAATGTTGTCCCTTATATAAAATGGCAAAATCAAGGTTTGGTTTTTGGAATTTATAAATAGTTTAAAATATTCACAAGCCATGGATGGTTGAATTAGTGAATAAGGAGTCTTTGGATATGGAGAGCCAACTGTGGGGGGTTGCAGACTGCCAGAAATAGTGCAAATTGAGTCCACTTTTAGGGTTAGGGTTAGGGAATCATGGGAACTATATTTTATTTTAGCACCAGAGCTCTCTGACAGAGAAGGCTCAATGTCTCAGAAAAAAAACCAGTTCCCATGATTCCCTAGCACTAACCCTAACCCTAAAAGTGGACTCAATTTGCACTATTTCTGGCAGTCTGCAACCCCCCTGTATCTGAATAAGTGTAAAGAGAAGCAAGAGAGCTAGCCTGTTTTGTGTCTTAGCAGCAATCACTTCACCTAGGTTGCGGGGGAGGGGCTTAAAATTCAGTATGGAACTTGTATCTTTGTAAGTGGACTTACATGTTCAGAACATAGAACTGAGACATTTTTGCAACATCCATATTCACCTAGGTTCTCCTGTGATGTCACTATGTACAGGCATCCATTGCATAGTCATGAAATGACTGATGTACCATGGCCCAATATACAATGGGCACCAATGTGTTCTGGGACACTCCCCAGCATGCATCCAGTTACCAGCTAGGGAGTGCTGGAGCAAAACAGGATCACCTGATGTGCATCAGAAGTTCCTAATATGCATCAGAAGAACCCATTGAAGCACCCTGATAGGCATCTTTGCAATTCATTAACAGGGTTTCACTGTGCCTCTGCAATGAAGCTAAAGTTTCATAAAGTTAGGCAACATAAGGAATGATGTAGAATCTCAGTCCTGTAATCCAATGGATGGATTGCTAGATCTACCACAGAAACAAGAAATGCTTTCTTTATTTAAAAGTACACAAAGGAAATGAACATGGTGGATGTTGTTTATCTTGAATATGGTGACCTAAATCTATCTGGTAATCTCAAATAAAGTAGACCTGTTGAATCAAGAGGAAACTGGTTAGTCAACACTTATGTGAGCACCATTGATTGCTATTTGAAACTAGCAAATAGATTTAGGATAGAGTATATACTCCCAACCAGAGCTGTAAATCTTTGACTATTTCATCAAACAATTACAATACTTTTCAGGCACAAACAATTACAATACTTTTCTCCCCACTACAGAGAAAATAAATATTCCTCTGCAGTATTCTCCTTTATTCAAACATCCCAAAGAATTGAAAAGGAATTATTCTATGTAGAAAAATACATGGGTTTTTTGTTTTTTGTTTTTGATTGTTTGTTTTGTTTTTTGGTTTGGCATAAAACCCGGTTTTATGCACAGAAAATAAAGCTTTCTTGTGCAGCAAATAATGTTTTGGAACAGAAAACCTATTTTCTGCACAGAACATAGGTCTCTGCACAAATATGTGTTTTTCTATGCAGCATAATAACTCTGTAACACTTTGGGATGTTCCAATAAGGGGAGAATACTGCAAAATAATGCTTCTTGTTGCTGCTGTTGTTACTTGCCTTAAAGTCATTTCTGACTTATGCTGATACTAAGGCTGGGTTTTGAATTTGTTTTTTGTTTTGTTTGTTTTGTTTGTTTGTTTGTTTTTTGCAAGATTTGTTCAAAGGAGGTTTGCCATTGCCTTCCTCTGAGGCTAAGAGCGTGTGATTTGCCCAAGGTCACCAAGTGGATTTCCATGGCTGAGCTGGGAACTGAACCCTAGTCTCCATAGTTGTAGTCCAACACTCAAACCATTTCACCACTGCTCTATTACTCATCCCAACACAGTTTCCCTAGTGTCAGGAATCTTATTTTATAAACCTACTCATAAATGTAGGGTTTTGGGGGTTTGTTTCTTTGGGTTTCCTTTCATTGTTGAGATTTCCCCATGCCTACAGAGCTTAGAAAAGTTACACTTTGTATTGCAGTTCTGACATAGATTAACTTCAATGCCCGACCCTACCTCATGTAGAAAGAAGCACCCAATATTAACACTGCAAGTTAGAAATCAGAGTGGAACTGGTTTAGTGGGAGGAAGCACCATTAAACGCACTTGGGCTTTTTTCTTAGTAAACATACACAGGACTACACTTTTAGTATACAAATGAACAGGAGGAGACAATTCTTACATTTACAGATCTGAAATCTACATTTGACATCTCTGACGGTCAGCTTTTATGGTTTAACATGATACAAGTTGGATTCTATGTTCCTACATGCAGATATGGGGAATACCTTTCCATGTATGCTAACTATTCCCCAAGGCTGCCTGTCAATATCTTTTCCACTGGAAATGCCAGGAATTGAATCTAGGACCTTATATATGCAAAACATGTCCTGCCACAAGAAGGGGAAGCATTTATAATTCAAACAGTTTAATCTTTCAGTACATTAAAGAAATACATTTGCAAAAATCAAGAGGAATCTATTGTATTTATGATGTCACTACCTTCCCATGGTGGTAGGATTGAGTGGTTTAATGAGGCAAGAGGCTATGTCAGTGATGGTGAACCTTTTAGGCACTGAGTGCCCAAACTAAACAGCCTTCTGACAGTGGATGTTACCCCATGCTGGAGGCAGGACTTTTGGGGGAGACTTCCAGGGTGGGACATGTGACCTATGAGAGTGCGACTTCTGGGGCAGGATTTCTTCCCTCTCACACCCTCCCAAGCCTTCAGCTGTCTCTACAGAGAAGGAGGAACAGGTGTGCGCCTTTTCCTCCTCTTCCCCCCTCCACGTGCCAGGGGAAATGGCTTTGCATGCCATCTTTGGCACACATGTCATAGGTTTGCCAACACAGGGCTATATTAATGACAGAAGTGCTGCTGGTAGGGTCTTCTGGTAGGGAGAAGAACGAAAGCAGTTTCTAGGAAGCCATTTTGAGTGGGTGAGTGTTTAATTAAAAAAACACTTCAGAGAGTTTGTTTGTTGCTTAGGAGGAGGAAGAGTCAGAGACTTGCCTTCAGAATACGGTAGCATCCAGGAGCTCTCTATAGAGTTATAAACCCAGTTGAATGAGCTCGCTGACAGAGCCTGCTGAAAAGGCCAAGCCAACAGGGGCCCATTATGTGGGTCTTTACTGGGAGACTTTTTGAGGGAGAAGTCCACAGTCCTGTTTCAGTGCTTACTTAAGATTTCTCAATATGGACACTGAGGGAGCTGCTGCAATCACCTGCAACACTTGAGGAATGTTTGTCTTCTTGCCAAGAGATGTGGGGAACTTCACCTGTGCCACTTCCTGGAAAAGAAAGTATAGCAGCTGGAGGCCTGGGTAGCTACACTTCAGCATATTAGGGAGCAAGAGGTTTTCCTGAACAGAATGGAACAAACGGTATTGGACAGAGACCACACAGAGGAAGTTGTTGGGGAGGAGCTCACTTCATGCACACAGGAAGTAGACAGCTGGAAGAATGTCACACGGAGAAGTAGGGAAACCAGGGATCGTTCTGGGAGCTTGCAGCTACAGAATCAATTTGAAGCACTCTCCTTTATCAAGGATGAAGAGGAAGAGCAACAAGGACAGTCCTCAGGAACAGTGCAGAGGATCCTGAGAGTACCAACACAGAGAGCAACCACTGCTAAGTCTCACAGGACTCCTTTTTGAGGGGTACAGAAGCAGTGGTTTTGTGGGCCTGAAAAGATGTCCCGGGAGATGTGTTCTTTCCCTGTGGCAAAAATCCATGATGTGACAGTCAGGCTGACAAGACGTGTCAAGCCTACTGACTATTACCGAATGATACTGCAAGGCATAGCCTTCAGAATATCAGAAGGGATTATGAGGCTTTGGGTAGGACGCTGAAAGAGCTGGATGCACAGATTGTTATCTCATCTCTTCTCTCCGTTGAAGGGCATGTTCCAAGAAGGGAGAGGAAAATAGCAGATGTGAATAATTGGCTCTGTAGATGGTGCCACAAAGAACGATTTGGATTCTTGGATCCATAAAATTCCATGAGGGTGGACTTTGGCAAGAGATGGGCTACATCTCACACCAGTTGGCAGAAACATTTTTGCCAATAGTCTCAAACATTTGATCAGGAGGGCTTTAATGTCATGTGGGGAGGGAGACTGTATCTTGAAATGTATGTTGGAAGGCAGGAGTACATCATGGGCTAGAAATAATAGTCAAGGTGTTACAGAGGGAACAAGGCAAATCATGCAAGGGCCCAACAGTGGGAGGCAAAAAACCTCACACAGGCACCAAGTGGGGAGGACCCATCCTCTTAGATGTCTCTACACTAATGCACAGAGCATGGGAAATAAACAAGATTAACTTGAACTCCTTGCACAACAAAGCAAATACAATATAATAGCCACTGAATTGGATGATGCCTTTCTAAAACAGGTGACCACACACTCAGAAGGAGAGATGTAGTAGTGAAGGGTGACCAACTATCCTGATATTTGCTGGAAGTCAAACTCAGCCAATACTTCAAAGTCTAGCAAATTCCTCACTTGCCTCAAAGACAATTTCATTGTTCAAAAGGATGGAAGAAGCAACAAGGGGATCAGTTATTTTAGATCTAATCCTAACCAACAGGGATGACCTGGCATATGGGGTGCAAGTGGTGGGATCCTTAGGTGGGAGTGATCATGTTCTCCCGGAGTTTCTTATACAGTGGAAAGGAGAAGCTAGGCATAGTCAGATACTCATTCTAGACTTTAGGAGAGTTGATTTCAATAAACTTAGGGAAACACTGGGAGTGATCCCAAGGTCAGGAATACTAAAGGAGAAGGGACTTCAAGATAGATAGAAATTTCTCAAAAGGGAGATACTGAAGACAGAATCTCAAACTGTTCCAATAAGAAGGAAAAATGGGATGTATCTCAAGAAGCTGAGTTGGATGACAAAAGAACTTTCAACTGAACTAAATTTTAAATGGGAGATGCATAAGAAATGGAAATGGGGCAAAATCACTAAAGAGGAATTCAAACAAATAGCTAGCACATGTAGGGGTAAAGTCAGGGCAGCCAAAGCACAGAATGAGCTCAGGCTTGCTAGAGGGATTAAGAACAATAAAAAGGGCTGTTTGGGGTATGTCCGTAGCAAAAGAAAGAAGGAAATGGTACGGCCACTGCATAGAGAAGATGGAGAAATTCTAACAGGGGACAGAGAAAAGGCAGAACTACTCAACACTTTCTTTGCCACAGTTTTCTCACAAAATGAAAAGGGTGCTCAATCTGAGGAAAATGGAGCAGAGGACATAATAGGGGAAATGCAGCACAGAATAAGTAAAGAGGTAGTACAGGAATACCTGGTTAATCTAAATGAATTTAAGTCTCCAGGACCAGATGAACTACATCCAAGGATATTAAAAGATAATATTAACATCAGAGCTACTGGCAATAATCTTTGAGAACTCCTGGAGAATAGGAGAAGTCCCAGCAGACTGGAGGAGGGCAAACATTGTCCCCATCTTCAAAAAGGGGAAAAAAGAGAATACCAACAACTATTGACCAGTTAGTCTGACATCAATACCGGGAAAGATTCTAGAGCAGATCATTAAACAGAGAGTCTGTGAACATTTAGAAGGCAATGCCATAATTGCTAAAAGTCAACATGGGTTTCTCAAAAACAAGTCATGCCAGACTAATCTGATCTCTCTCTCTCTTTTATTTTTTTTATTTTATTTTATTTTATTTTTAATAAAATTACCAGCTTGGCAGATGAAGGGAATGTAGTAGACATAACATATATTGATTTCAGTAAGGCTTTTGACAAGGTCCCCCATGATATCCTTGCAAAAAAGATAGTAAAGTGTAGGCTAGACAATATAACTGTTAGTTGGACTAGTAATTGGTTGATTGACCAAACCCAAAGGGTGCTCAGCAATGGCTCTTCTTCATCCTGGAGAGAAGTGACCAGTGAGGTGCCACAGGGTTCTTTCCTGGGCCCAGTGCTATTCAACATCTTTATCAATGACTTGGATGAAAGAGTAGGGGGACTGCTTCTCAAATTTGCAGATGACACCAAATTAGGAAGAATTGCTAATACCCCAAAGCACAGGATGAAAATTCAAAATGACCTTAATAGATTAGAAAGCTGGACCAAAGCTAACAAAATGAATTTCAACACAGGGAAATATAAGGTACTGAAGTTAGGGTAAAATAAAATAAAATGCATAGATATAAGACACCTGGCTTAACAAGACTACATGTGAAAGGGATCTAGGAGTCCTAGTAGACCACAAGTTGAACATGAGTCAACAGTGTGATGCCGCAGCTAAAAAGGCCAATGAAATTTTAGGCTGAATTAATATAAGTATAGTATCTAGATCAAGGGAAGTAATAGTGCCACTGTATTCTGATTTGGTCAGGCCCCACTTGGAATACTGTGTCCAGTTCAAAAGGGTGTTGAAAAACTGGAGTGTGTCCAGAGGAGGGTGACTAAAATGGTGAACGGTCTGGAAACCATTCCCTATGAGGAAAGACTTAGGGAACTGGGTATGTTTAGCCTGGAGAAGAGATGGTTAAGAAGTGATATCTGAACTTCTTTCTCCTTACATTCCTATCTGTACCCTCCGTTCTAGTACTGAAGGCCTGCTGTCCCAACCTAGGATCTCCACTTCTCCATCCCAGATTCGCCCCTTCTCGTTTGCCGCTCCTCACTCCTGGAATCTTCTTTTCCCTCAAACACAGGTCATTACTTCTTTGTCCACTTTTAAATCCGAGTTAAAGACCACCTTGTTCAGGGAGGCATTCCCAGGCACTGTCGGATATACATTTACTTTTTCTGTCATTTGGGTAGACAGTGGATGTTGCTAATTAATTGTTGTAATTGTTTTTTGCTTTAATTGACCTTTATTATTTTACCTATTGTTTGTATTTTAGATTGTATGCCTTTGGCAGGATTTTATTCTATTTTATGCTTGATTGTCTCTTTGTACAGCGCTGTGTACACTGATAGCGCTTTAGAAATAAACTATAATAATAATAATAATAATAATAATAATAATAATAAATATGATAGCCCTGTTTAAATATTTGAAGGGATATCATATTGAGGAGGGTGCTAGCTTGTTTTCTGCTGCTCCAGAGAACAGGACCCGGAACAATGGATGTAACCTATAGGAAAAGAGATTCCACCTAAACATTAGGAGGCACCTCCTGACAGTGAGAGCAGTTCAACAGTGGAACACACTCCCTCGGAGTGTGATGGAGTCTCCTTCTTTGGAGGTCTTTAAACAGAGGTTAGATGACCATCTGTCAGGGATGCTTTGATTTTGAGTTCCTGCATGGCAGGGGGTTGGCCTGGATGGTCCTTGTGGTCTCTTCCAACCCTATTATTCTATGTCAGACAGGCTTGTGCTGAGAAGCCAGACTAAATGTGTCAAACAGTTATTGGGCAACAGCAGTAGTGGGAATAAAACTGGTGGAGGGTCTCTTAAAGACAACAGCAGTGGCACACAAACTATCACTTGTTAGTACTGTGCAGAATGAGGCATGGTTAATAAGTTTTGAATGACTTTTACCATGAAAATCCTATGATGAAACAATCCAGCATGGAGATGCACATGTATCACTTTAAAGTAGTTGTGTGCATGCACATGCATGACTGTATGTCCTGTGTAGGGACTGTCTTTTATCATTGAACAATTATTAGTCATACTTATAATACAATTCAAGCTGTGCAGTTGAAGCTGCTGATATTCACCACACTATTTTCAGATTATTTGCATGTTCTAATTAGCAGACTAGAGAGACTTGGCATTTTGAAATTAAGCTAAAGGTCACATTTGCTTATTTTCTATTATCTTTATAGTAGCCTTACTTGCTTATGATTCAACACGTGTAAGATAGGAAAATGTGGTGGTGTAAGAGGAGCAGCAGAATGGGGCTTTGCAGACCCAATCAATCAATCAATCTTGTTTGCAGAAAAGCAAAATTCATTGCATTACATTCAAAATGAACTGAATAGTTAACACATTTAACTCAAAAGGTTTTTTTCCTTATGCTAACAAGTGGACAATTACAGATGAATGAATCAGTCTCTTTCTAATCCATATCTGGGATACTTCAGTTAATTTGTAAGTCCACACTACAATTATTCTATTAAAAAAAAACTTCATGAAAATGTATTGCATAGAAATAAAATTTGCATAAAAAGATATTAAAATATTATTTACTTAAGGGATTTGTCTGTCCCCGTTAGCACACTAGGTCACCTGAAGTGCTTTAAAAGGTGCAAATGTATAAGTATTTATTGTAAAATATGTCATATTAAAATCTTCTTTCAGAATGTGTATATATGCTCTATTTGAAAATATAAGCAGTTTTGTTTAAGAATACAGGAATCTTGTCAGAAGAGATTTTGAGGTTCATTTTTAACTTCAATGAGTTTTTGAACAGGTTTTGTGCTAGATTTGTATTATTTTAATTTAGTCTTGAACTCCATTTTTGAAAGAACAGAAATGCAATAGGAAATAAAATATTAGCAACCTCAATCCCTGGCTTGACTCTAGAATCCCTGAGAATTGTAAATAACTAAGAACAAGGTTGACATTTCAATACTGGTAGACACAGCACAAAAAGTATAGCACAATACTATGTAGCATAAAGGGGATAGCACAGCTTGGAAAGTTACTTTTAATAAATAACTCATTCTGTTATTCATTATAGTGTTTAAAAGGTAACAAAACTGTAATTATTATGATGAAAAAGATTAACCCCTATATTGCATTTTACATTACCAGTTACTTTTCAATTATTCTATCAATTTTTGAGGTTAAAAAAAATGCCTTAGGTGTGAAAAAATAGCATAAAACATCAACATTTCCTGTAAAAATGTTGCTTTAAACATTGCATCTTACAAGTGATGTCTGAAAATAATTAGAAACTTAATACACTAATAAAATTATGTGCTTTTAAAAGTTTAATTTGTTACACTTTTGTTACTCCAAAAAACTTGAGTTAAAGATAAAAAAACATTACTTTAAATGTGTTACTGCCAAGCCTTGGAAGATAGCCATAAACAAGCAGCTCAGAGCAGACAGGATATGATAAAAATAAGAAGTAGATCATCCATCAATGGTTTATTTCTAACTTTCATTCTTGGGTTTGCAAATCCTGTTCAGAACTAGAATAATCTCTTGTGTAAATAAACTCAAGGGCATATGAAAAAACCATAATCGACATTTTGTTATTTCATATAAATTGACTGGAGTCTGTTGTGTGCAACAGAGTAGATGGACTATGCCTAGGAAGTTTTTTCTCCTTGATCTAGTTAACTGTACTTGCAGCCAATGAGCACATTTGACAGTTCTGTTAATATTTTTGAAACATACTTCCATGTTTTCTATAGCAACAATAATGAAAGTCTTGATAATAAGAAGTTCACTTTTCATATTCATCTTATTTGTGAGCATAGAATTAATAACTTTTTGCTTTGCAAAAATATTGTTTTGGAATTGGGATAAAAGCCAATGCAGTTTGTCAGGTGGACTGCTCCAGGACACTGTAAGATATGTTTTCTGGGTCAGGATTTAGATACATCAGTTTCCAAGAATCTAATCTTTTACCATTTTGATTGATTTTTCCCTGTAACAGGATCAACAACTACACTTAGAATTCCTTTGGAAAATAATTTGTAATTTATAAAAATTTGTTTAGCATGAAGCATTATAGTCCAATTAGTTGCAGATTTATTGCAGCTGCAAATAAAATTTTGCACATATTTCATTTCATGGTTCACTCAGTCTATATTTAACATAACTATGCTAATCCCCAACAATGATTTCACTGAGGTAAAGTAAAAAATATTCCTTCATTCAACAATATCTGTTGTAATTTTAAACAAAGAATAAGGAGGATATGTTCAGCTTCACATCTTTGATGTAAAGGTGTACATAATGACAAGTACCCTGTCTCTTAAACAGATTTTAAAGCATGTTTTATAAAAACAAATACAGTTGTTTGTGTGCGTGTATCTGTGTGCATGTATGTAATATAATCAAATTCAATTATATTTGAAAAACAGCAAAATCCTATGAGTATTTTATTGTACTACCAAGTCTGCTTCACCATATGGCAACCTTATAAATAAGAGAAAAATGCCCTACACCCACCCACCCACCCATCCTACCCCCCACTCCAAGAGCCATGGTCAGATCCTGCAAACCCAGGCCATAGCTTAATTGACTGAATCAATCCATCTGTATTGTAGTCTTCTGTTTTTCCCATTGTGTTCCAGTTGACTAAGCAGTATTGTCTTTTCCAGTTACTCATTTTGCCTCATGAGATATAGCCAACATATGGTATCATCAGTGAATCATATTAGCTCTCAGTAATAGTTCAGACTCAATTTTCTCTCAGACCCATTTATTTGTCTTTTTGGCAGTCCATGTTAGAACTCTCCACCTATACCACATTTCAAATGCATTTATGGTCATCCTGTGCATCTATTTGGAAGTGAATCTTATTGTATTCAATATCTTACATTCAGGTAAATGTGTGTAACATTTCAGCCTAGGTCTTGTGATGACCCTGTCCTATAGTTTATCAGGACTATAAAACAGTCTGAAAAAATTTACCTTTGGAAATTAAAGTGTGTTACTTTTTACAGCCATGGGGTTAATTTACCTTAAATCTTTTGTCTGCCGTTAGATCTTTAATCTATATGGATATTATACACCTCTTGATTTTCTGTTTATTGCTGCTCCATGACAAAAGATTTCTCAGTACCTCAGCATTATGGCAAGCTTTGTCTTGAAAAATAGGAATGTTTTCTGATTAAACAAGGTGAGTCACTAAATAATGGAACTGTGTAGTTGGAAGGGTCCAATGGATTACCTAATCCAACCCCAGCAGATGCATTTATGTGAATCTAGTGTCCCACCAGACAGATAGCATGGTGTAGTAGTTTAAGTATTGGACAATGACTCTGGAGACTAGGGTTCAAATTCCTGCTTGGCCATAAAAATCCACTGGGTGACCCTAGACAAATCACATTCTCTCAGCCTCAGAGAAAATCAAAGACAAACCCACTATGAATACATATTGCCAAGAAAACCCTGTGATAGGTTCACCCTATTGTCCCAAGGTCATCATAAGTTGGAAACAACTTGAGGTCAAGCAACAACAACAGTGCCCCATCCCTTCTTCCTAAGCCCTAGTAACTCATTATCTCCTGGGGAAATCCTGGTTGTTGTTTCTCAGTGCTGGAGAATCCTAGTAAGAGAAAGCAGCAGAGATTTTGAACATCAAAAGAAATGGCCCTGTCCTGAGGACTGATCAGTGAGAGCTGAACCCTTCCTTCAACCAAATAATTAGAGCAATAACAACTGCCACCATTCAGTAAAGTGCAAAATGCACTGCTTAATTGTACAAAGATAGTTGTGAGATGCCAATGATCAGTAATTTTAAGGCTGTTGAATGCCTTGGCTGTTTCAAAGTGATTACTACAATCACTGAATGGTTTAGAAAAAGCATAATAAGCCCCCCTCTCTCTCTCTTTCTGTGGCTGGGTGTTCTCATTTTATTTGTTTGGTTTTAAACAGGACCAGGCCAAGTTGTTCTGCTTACTCTCCTCTTTCCTTTCATACAAGCCAGATAGTGCATAGGAGAGAAACCATCACTGATGTTTTTTCATACTACACAATTAAAGCACTTTGATACCAATTTTAACTGCCATGGTTGTGTCCTCAAAATCCTGGAATTTATAATATGGTGATGTATTTGATCTCTCTGAGTGAAAATTCTAAATATCTCTCCCTAAATTTCAAATCCCAGAGTTCCAGATATTTCAATGGTAATTTAAATAGAATCAGAATGTTATAATGGTGTTGTGTAAAACAGTCCTGAGCCACAGCCAGTAGGCTAGTTTAGGGCACCAAAAAGATATGTTATATGCAGCCCTGGAGTAGCTGGGGATATATGTGTATCCTTACAAGATGGAGGCTTTGTGGATTGCAGGTACCCAAGTGTGACAATTGGGTAAAAAGCCTGTCACATATGAGGTTGCACTCCCCCTGAAGCAACAGGTACATAGTTTGGGAGTTTGGGGCTAGTTTCCAAGAATTTCACCATTTTTAAAATAAAGAGTTGTACTCTTTTTTAAAAGAAAAAAATATAAATATTCTAAAGACACCAGATCCCATCTGATCATGGAAACTAAGCAGGATCAGCTCTTGTTAGTACTTGGATGGGAGACCATCAGGCAATATGAGGTGCTAAAAGCTCCATCCTTCAGAGGAAGGAACTGGCAAAACTACCTCTGAGTGTTGTTATTACACAGACCAGCCCTCCATCACCTTTAATTGACCTTTGATATCAACTCAATATTAAAAAGAGATATTTGATCACATAACCACAGAAGGGTCCCCCAATGCAAGGATGTAGTCTGCCCAAAATGGGGATCCAGTGGATTCAGCTTTGAACATTAAGGCACATACACAGGTCAGACCCTTTCAGGTTGGAACCTGCATATTCCTTCAAATAGAAGTGTGATAGTGGGAAGGCACCAAATATCTTCCAGGAAAGTTGGAAATCAAAGGGCACTGACATCAGGAGATGACATCTCTTTGTTCAGGTTGCTTGCATCTATTGTCTGGTCATTTCCATATATCTAGCATTCTTCCTCCTGGAAAAAGCCACTCAAAATTGTTGAGAACCTGCCCCAAAGACCTGGTTTACCTTATATAAATAACTTTGAGCCATTCTAATTTAGTCTCAATTGAAACAGGACAGACACTCTGTCAGATTTCAGCTAGATTCCTCAGTATCACTATCCAACTCACTTCCAGGTAGTGATCTGGTCATGATCCAATCTACAGCTTTCCCCTACGTGGACCACCATCTTTGGAACTGGTAACATATTGCACTATCCTATGAACTGCTACTAAGAGCCTTTGGAGACTGCTAGAAATAGTGCAAATTGAGTCCACTTTAAGGGTTAGGGTTAGGGAATCATGGGAACTGTATTTTATTGTGGCACCAGAGCTCTCTGACAGAGAAGGCTCAATGTCTCAGAAAAAAACAATTCCCATGATTCCGTAGCACTAACCCTAACCCTTAAAGTGGACTCAATTTGCACTATTTCTGGCAGTCTGCAAAGGCCCTAAGTTCTCACTTTTTACATCATTAGCGTTTGTATGCATGTGTGAGTGAATGCCTCTGAGTAAAAGCTATTTCTTCTTGTTGTTATAATTAACTAATTTGGAATCTGCTTCTGGTTTCTGGGTTTGGAACTGATATACATGGGCAGAAAATTCTGTCTAGAGTTACCCTAGCCCTCCTGCTGCTTCCTATTCAACTAAATTAATTTCCCCATTGAATTCAATAAGTGGGTACCCTCTTTGGGACCCCCTGAAATTTGAGTAACAGTATTCCCTGACAAAGAAAGCCTCATGAAATTCATGGAGTCATCATAAATTGATGGATTACTTGAAGCCACAGACATACACAAATACAAAAGGGGATAGCCAATGTGGCATAGCAGTTAGTATGTTTGGATGTCACCTTGGGACATCCTGCTTTAAATCTTCATTGAGCCATGAAACCCACTGGGTGATCTCAGGCCAGTAACTTTCTCCCAGCTGTGGGAGGCTTCCTCACAACTTCCTCTGTTGTTGATTCTCTGCTTCTCCCACAGCCTAACTTCACTTGTTGGAAGGATAAAGTAGGAAAGCCATCTATGCTGCTGTGGTGGGCTGTAAATCTATCAAATAAATAAAGACTGTTTGGAAGAAATGCAGGACATAAAAGTAATACATTTGTAGGCAGAAAGAGAATTGTGCACAGATTAATTGAGATTAGTTTTAGCTGCAAGTTGAGGGAACGGGTGAACAAAAATCAAGATCAGTCACATTACAATTTATAGCCTACAATATTATGCTGAAGAATATTGGAGGACTATCCTAAGCCACTCATTCTTACCTTCAGCTCTTCCTCCCACAACCACCCCCACAATATAACAGTAGACTGTCTTGGCATAGAAATTTGCATATTTTAAAACTGTTCAGGAAAAATGTTTCATGTTAAATAATATCTGTATTAGGAAGGGCAGGTACATCTTTCTGTCTTTCTACTACCTTTTGTTTTGGCATGAATGTACTTGTCTACAGCTGTTAAAAATTCTGGGCTTCTCCATTGTTTTATTAAAGCAACTCTCAATGTTGAGAACATTTTAAAATGATTTCTACTCCCTGAACATGAAAAATACCTGTCTAGAGATGAGATGCCTCCTTCTGGCCAACATACTTTCCCATACAACCTCTTATTTCAAGCTGCTTGCCTGCCACCTCCATCTGAATATACATCACGTAAGTTCCATCTGTCCACATTAGGCAGGAACAGTACTAATTACACCTCAGTTATCCCACATTTTTAGCTGCCTTTAAAATGTTCCACTTTTCTCCCTTGTCCTCAGCTTACTTAAGTTACTGCAGACTGAGTTCAAAGTGCAAAAGTAGTTTGCATTCAATTAAGTCAGCAGAGAGAGAGGAGAGGATGGGGTGGAAAAGCAAACTTCTGCATCCTCTCATAGCTTATCTGTTCTTCCTCATTAATAACTTTTGCCATCATGACCACATCCAATGATACTGGCCACATATGTTCCACTTTTCATCTGCAAAATGTTGGAGGGTATGCCCCTACATGTTGCTTCTAGACCCCATTATCAGAGTGCAGTACAGACTTTTTTGTGAGAGCCTAAAATGCCCCTCTTTGAGAGTATATTTACATGCAGTAAAGGAGTTGTCAATAAATATGTAGCAGGTCATCACATTTTGCTTTAATTACCCATAAAACCTTAGGAAGCACCCAGAGAGCAATGAATAGAGCTTTGGATAAAGCATATGAACCAGATCTTTTGGTTTTAGGACCTTAATTGACACTGAACTTCTAATTTTTTTTCAATATGCTGCCTCTAACATGAATGAATATGCTCTAGAATGCAGAGCAGCAATAATTGATTGATATATTCTATACAGTTTTTCTACTTTGTTCCAGTGACTGTACCAAAATATCCTTTCAAAAATGTATGGGATTATGATGAAGGGTTTTTAACAATTCCCACACTGCTCACTTGATTCTGTAAATGTTCCTGTCTTCTTTTTTTAAGAACCCCATGTTTTTCTCTGTGTCCAGCTGATGCAATGTGTCCAGCTGACGGGAAAATATTTGGCTAGAGTTGATTTTTAAGGGAGAACTCTTAGACACAAGCAAGGGTTAAGCACTTCCACCACTTTCCAATCCCCCTTGCAATATCTGCCACCCACACATTAGTTCTCCCATCTGTTCGTCAGCATCACCATATTAATCATAATTCCCAGGGCAATATCTTCAAGCAGAGGTGCAGGGAAACTCTCAGTGGAATGAGCAGGAAATGCACATACTCGTGCTAACACCCCCATGTTGGCTTTCCACATTTTGATGTTAGTGAAGTAATACACATTATCATCATCATCTAAAGAAACATGTTTCTATTCAAGTGCCAAATTCAATTTCAGCAAAGTTCTCAGAGGCTGTACAGTCAGTCTCCTAGATCCACGGATTCATTATCCATGGTTTCAACCATCAACAGATTGATCTGGAATATATATTCCAAAAACTAAAGCTTGATTTTATTATTTTATATAAGGAGCACAATTTCTATGCCATTGTATTTAATGGGACCTGATTATCCACTGATCTTGCTATCAATGGGGGGGGGGGGTCTTAGAACCAAACCCCAGTGGATACCAAGGGTCACTATATTTAAAAAATATATAAGTTCCCTAAAGCAAACCTTGATTTTTCCAATTTTAATAACAGACACCATTTTACTATGGCATTGTATTTAGAATAATAGAATCATAGAATTGGAAGAGCCCTCAAGGGCCATCAAGTCAATTTAATGAGACTTGAGTATCAATGGATTTTGATATCCACAGCAGATCCTGGAGCCAAAAGCCAGCAGATACCAAGCACCCATTTGTATCCCAGTGACATACTCTCCAACTGTTCTGAATTGGTGGAGACAGACTCAGTTAATCCTCTGTTATCCCACTTTTTCAGCTGCTTTTGAAATACTGCAGTTTCTCTCTCCTTCTCCCACGTCCCTCCCTTGTCCCAGCTTAGCTCAGTTGTTGCAAATGGAGTTTGTAGTGCAAAAGTAGCTTGCACTCAATTAACTTAATAGGGAGGAGGGGAGAGAACAGCATGTGGAAGACTATTAACCATCACTGCAAAGCAAAAGCAAAGTGCTGCATCCTTTCTTACCTTTCCAATTCTTCCTCATTAATAACCTTTGCCATCTTAACAACACTGTAATGTTGCTTGGCCAAACATGTCCCATTTTTCATCTGTGAAATGTTGGAGGCCTTGAAGAGGTGGGCGATATCAAAGCCAGCAGGATGGCACCAAAAATACCAACATATATTAAGTTGAATCTGTTCTTGTCAAGTACTAAGTCTTAGGAGAAACAGTTCAACTTTTTAGGATGGGGAAAACCCCTTCCAAAACAAAGAAAGCACAACAAAAAATTGTGCCTAGAAGGCCATATTATTACAACAGGTTGTGTGGTTTGATATTCCTCATGCCTAATCTGATGACAGAAAACCTAGGATATCACTAGGTCCAGAGACTAAGGGCCTGAACAGACTGCCAGAAATAATCCAGCTTGAGACCACTTTAACTGCCTTGGCTCAGTGCTAGGGAATCATGGGAAGTAGTTTATTATGGCACCAGAGCTCTCTGATAGAGAAGGCTTAATGTCTCAGAAAAACTATAATTCCCATGATTCCCTAGCAGTTAAAGTGGTCTCAAACTGGATTATTTCTAGCAGTCTGTTCAGGCCCTAAAATAACATGATTTAGTTTTACTTGATTAGGTTAGCCAGATTCCCAATATCCCAAAGCTCAAGGGACTGTGATCTCAAAAGTAGAAAGGGCTAATATCATAGGTTTGCCAAAGCATGTAAAGACATACTTTAAAGACACACTGGAGATTATCCTTTTCCCATCCTTTTCTCACCCTTTTATCCAATCGCGAGAAAGACTATCAGATGACGTTGTGCTAATGTGGTCATTATCCCATCAGTGAAGTGGAATTATCCATGATTGCACGAAAGGCTATCATACAATATTGTGCCTATCCTGTCATTTTCCCATCAGTGAAGTGGAATTGTCCTGTCATTTTTCATTAATGGAAGTTTCCATTATTCAAAAGTGATAGGACAATTCCAACTTCATTGACAGGATGATGACAGGATAAGAGTGGTGTATGTGTAAGTCTTTTGCGCGATCACACAATAAGGATGGGATAAGGACAGGAGCAATCCACTTCGCTACCATCCTTTGTCCCCCCCCCCACCTGTCTGTGTATGCCCTGTCTACCTGGAACAGCCATGCAAGACATTAGATACAGTAGAAATCTTCTTAATTCTTTCAGCATCCAGGAATGCAAAGACCGAATGCCAAATCAGGAAGAATATATTGTATCACTCACAGATTTAATGTTTTCAGACAACCATAGCTGTACTTTAGATTAAGGGCCTTTGCAGACTGCTAGAAATAGTGCAAACTGAGTCCACTTTAAGGGTTAGGGTTAGGGTTAGGGAATCATGGGAACTGTATTTTATTGTGGCACCAGAGCTCTCTGACAGAGAAGGCTCAATGTCTCAGAAAAAAAAACAATTCCCGTGATTCCCTAACACTAACACTAACCCTTAAAGTGGACTCAATTTGCACTATTTCTGGCAGTCTGCAAAGGCCCACAATCCTGATTTTAAGCCAACCTGACTTTATTCTGAACACTTCCATAGTCCTGTTGAATTTCCAGAGCACATGAGGAAAGAACCTGGCCACATATTAAACTCACTAAGGAAGAGCAACCTTAGTATACAAGAATGTACTGATTCTTGGTTATTCTGATGCCTTCATATCCAGCCCTTCCTAACTGGCAGAAGAAGGTGGTGAAATTGCACAAAGCTGAGAAGAACCTGCAGGCTGCCTTTCTCCATCTGTTGGTTATCTCATCTAAGTGGCTAGTCTTCTCTGTTCCTCTGCCTCTCAACTCCAGAGGAAAAACCAGCTACCAAAGAAAGAGATATGGAATAATAAACAATGTAGAAGGGGAAAACAGCATATAATGAGTTATTATAGTCCTCCAAGTATCTCATAAGGTAGCCTAAAGTATTCCCACACAACATGAAGAATTATCCCATGTATTGTGTATGTATTGTGTGTCAGGCTGTGTTAGACATACCTATAATCATCAGTTCTGTGGAGGGCAGAGATAGACAAATCTGATTGTTTTACTTGTGTCTTCAGGCACACATAGATTGCATCAAATTTCTACATGAGTTGATACACTGACAGTGTTATATAAATAAATAAATAAATAAATAAAATGCCATTTTTAACAAACCCACAAAAATACATATTCATTTTGTGTGCATAGATATTTTCATGCATTGTGCACAATTTCTCTTGATGCATGCACTTTTGAAATATCTTTCCCACAATATCTGTGTTTTCGTACACTATTTTCCAGAAGCTATGCAGTTCTCTATACCCAATATATGCATTTCTGTATGGCTCTTTAAACTTTATGACCAGAGTAATCCTGCCCAGGAGAGCCTGCAGCTGATGAACCACATGTAATTGCTTTAAGGTACCTTATGTCATAAAGGCTGTTATAGCCCTGCAGCAGTGTTAAGCAAAGCTGGATCTTGGAGCACCATCAGTCTGCACACTTTATTCTTGAGGAAACTGCAGCTCACTTAAACTTGCAAGCCATCAACCTACAGTACCTCTTGCTTTTCAGGATGAGCTAAAATTCACTGGCCCTCACCCTACCCATCACTGATTTCAGATGCTGGTTCCAGGCACCAGTTCAACATGTCCATGGCTTCACTTGACAAAAGGCATAGATCATAGATCATAGAGTTGGAAGAGACCACAAGGGCCATCCAGTCCAACCCCCTGCCATGCGGCATGATTTGCATTTCCCTGTATCTAATCATATCAATCCCATCCTTTTAGCTCACAGGGGCATATAGCTCACCAGCTGCATTTAGCTCCCACCCCTTGTTTTGCAGCCCCCACCATCCCATAAAATTAGTTTGATTTTAATTCAAATTTTATCTTTAAAGGTTTGAAATTATTTCATACTTGCCTTCCTCACAATAGGAGATCTAAGACATCTTACAGTACAAGTTTAAAGGGAAAAAGCTAAAATACAGGATCAATCATGAGCTATTATTTTATACACTGGTTAATTGTTTCTGAGACAATTTTATAATCCAAAAGCCTGCCTTCCTGTTCCACTAGCCAGGACTGTAATATTATAATAGGATGTAATTCTGAATTATCTTAATTCATTAGTAGCATTCTTTTCTTCTCTGGATAACATTGGCTAGATGAGGTCAAAAGAATTATAGATAATCCTCTTGTCCTTAGGCATCAGAGAGAAACTGATTCCAGCTGTAAATCTGAAGTGTTGAAGTGCGACAACTTTATTTCCATGATCCTGAACTGAGCCTAAGGCTCTTCATCCTGAACATGTAAAATAATTGAATAGTTAGGTACTAACAAGACTTACAACATTTTAAGGTGTAAGTTTCTCATTTCCTTTGACTACATTCGTTATGTCTGAGTGATAATGAAGTCAGTAATTATAACAAGCTTCTTTACATTAGCACTCAGACAGATTGCCTTAGTTGCTGAGAAAGCCACTTTGGATTTTTCCAGTTTCTTGGTAGAGAATATCATGTAAAGCTTGATGTTGCACCTTGTGTATTGTGCACTGCTGATCTACTGTTTCTCTGGCAGCCTTTATGTTCTGAAAATGTTCAGCACTGAACAAACCAAGAAAACAGAGAAGGAACAAGGGTTAAGAATTGTGGAAGACAAGGCTGTTCTCCTTTTGCATGTACATAATTCATTTTTTGTTATTTTTTCCAAATGCTTTGTTCCTCCAAAGAAATTTTCAAATATTTATATTCCATTTCCCATGGAGCTCAGAACACACCTCTTGGGTTTTCAGGCAGTCTTGTATCCAAGCCCTGACCTCATCCTAACTTGCTTAACTTTTTCCCCCCAGAATTTAATTGTTGCTCAGTGATATTGTTCTCCTGGTGGTTTGCAAACAATAAAATGCTAATATGCAATAATAAAACTGACCAGCTGGCAGAGAGTCTCTCATTCACCTAAGCCATCCCTACCTCCAGCACTTGCCACTCAGAAACACTCATCCAATATAACAAGCTGAGGCTATCCCTGGTTCAGAGGGATTGGGTACCACTTGCCAGATTTCAGATTGTGGGAATCCTTAATAGGTGTCTTTCATGCATCTCTCCACCAAGGGGTTCACATTTCTTCCATACTGGATATACCATCTGCTGCACAGATTCAGGAAATTGCATACCCTCCAACTGTCCCAGGATGTTCACAGATTAATTTTCTGTCATCCCACTTTTTCAACTGCCTTTAAGATGTCTCAGTTTAATTCTCTTTCTTCCACCTTTCCCCTTTGGTCTCAGTTTACTTCAATTGCTGAAAACTGAATTAATTAAGGGCCTTTGCAGACTGCCAGAAATAGTGCAAATTGAGTCCACTTTAAGGGTTAGGGTTAGTGCTAAGGAATCATGGGAACTGTAATTTATTGTGGCACCAGAGCTCTCTGACAGAGAAGGCTTAATGTCTCAGAAAAAAAAAACAATTCCCATGATTCCCTAGCACTAACCCTAACCCTTAAAGTGGACTCAATTTGCACTATTTCTGGCAGTCTGCAAAGGCCCTTAGGGTTAGGGAATCATGGGAACTGTAGTTTATTGTGGCACTAGAGCTCTCTGACAAAGAAGGATGAATGTCTCAGAAAAAAAACCAATTCCCATGATTCCCTAGCACTATTTCTGGCAGTCTGTAGTCCAATGGGCCTTTGTAGACTATCAGAAATAGTGCAAATAGTGCAAATTGAGTCCACTTTAACTGCCCTGACTCAGTGCTAGGGAATCATGGGAACTGTAGTGTATTGTGGCATCAGAACTCTCTGACAGAGAAGGCTCAATGTCTCAGAAAAAAATACAATTCCCATGATTCCCTAGCATAGAGCCAGGACAGTTAAAGAGGCCTCAAGCTGGATTGTTTCTGCCAGTCTGTTCAGGCCCTTACTATTCACTGCAGGGCCTGGCAAATGCACATATTGGGATCCTCTGCTAGCTTGTTTGTTCTTCCTCATTAATAACTTTTACCATTCTGACCATACTCTGATGTTATTTGGTCATATGCGCCCTAGTTTTCATCTGTGAAATATTGGAGAGTGTGCAGTTGGGAGATGTTTTCTTTCTTAGTGTTTCACTGTACGTTTTTCATTAATCTCTTTTCTTTCTCGCATTCATGAACTGGAAGGAGAATGATTTTGAATATGTTGTTCATTGAGCTTAAGCATATGCAAAAGCATTTGTCTGGAGATTCAATATTTGCTTGCAGGACTGGCATTGTATCACCTGGATGAGGAAGAGAGGTCTTGTGATAGCAATTTTTGTCAGTAATCCTATGCCAACAGAGCACACTAGTCTACCTGAAGCTGGTTGTCCAGCTGTGGGGAAATTACCTAGAATAACAGAAGGGATGTAAAATTAATTCAGAGAACACACAGTTCCTACAGTCCCATTGGCTTGACACCATAGTAATTTGGTACTTACTACTAGAGATGAAGAGATGCAAATGGACATTGCACTGGCAGTGATGGATAATACAAAGACAAAGTTCAACAAAACTTTACTTGATTTCCGGTCATTGTCTCAAGAGCAATTTTTCCAGCAGCAGGCCATGTCTTACAAGCAAGCATTCATCTTTCCAACATTGGCTATGAAGGACATTCAAGGGGCCTCCTTAATGGTTTCAGATGCATTGATTTTTGGTGGTCAGGTGGGAAGAATTTTCCTGCCTGATTCTTCTAGTGTCTGCATGATTGGTCAAGATTCCTTTCAAGGAGAAACCATTACTATCCCATAAAGGAATTTCAGCTATTATGAGGCAATCTAGTTTGAGGGTTAACCCACTGGCCTCACAACCAGATGTCATGCTGTCCCACATGATTGGTGCATGTCTCATACTTGTTTACCTGGCACATCCAATCTCCCCAGTATATAGGTTGCATGTTAGGGTAATCAAATGTTGTGGCACATCAATTTCCTTTGAGTGATCCATAGTTTTTCATGATCCACACAATCAAAGTTCTGCTATTATTTAAAAAGCAAAGAGTGATTTTCTTCTGAAATTTTTGGTAACCCTAACCCTCGGAGGCCCGCCGCGGCTGAGGGAAGCCTCCTGGGGGGGGCGCCACCATGCACATGCGCGCGCAATGCAGGGGGTGGCCACCATTTTGTTTTTCAAAATGGCAGTGCACGCGCACCTGCGTGGGGCAGTGCACCAGCCCCCAGCACCATTCCCCCCCCCCCGCCCATCGGCAAAAAAAGTTGCCGACCCCTGGTTTAACACATACAAGGCCATTTTCTTTCACCATTCAGAATGCTAGAGTGGAATTCTCTACTAGATATAAAAGATGTCTACAAAGCTAAATGAGGAGAGCACCAGCCGAAAGTCCTACAGGCAGTGGCTGAAAGCTTGGGGCTGGGAGTCAAGCAATACTGGATGCAGATGAATAACTGAACGTACTTATGTTGACATACACAGAATGTACACAGAATGTGAAGACCCCTAATGTCACTTAACAAAGGGCTGGATCCAAATAGAGTAGATCTAATTAAGCAAATGAGGCTTAAGGTAGTCATAGCAATGGCAAGCCCTCTCTGAACAAATCTTGCAAGGAAAATCTAATGATAAGTCCATTTTAGGATCACCATAAGTCAGAAATGACTCAAAGTCACACAACAACAACCTTCCTTTAAACTTCGGATCCAAGCTGTATAAGTTTGGGTCTTTTTGTTACTTTGTTCACAATTAATATTCCTCGAAAAATTGTCAGCATTATACTGCATGCACACGTACACGTCAGGGGCACAGCTAATAATATATTATCTAGGAAAAGATAGGGCCTTTGCAGACTGCCAGAAATAGTGCACATTAAATTGAGGCACTGCCCTGGCTCAGTGCTAGGGAGTCATGGGAATTGTATTTTTTTTCTGGGACATTGAGCCTTCTCTGTCAGAGAGCTCTGGTGCCATAATAAATTACAGTTCCCATGATTCTCTAGCACTGAGCCAGGGCAGTGCCTCAATTTAATGTGCACTATTTCTGGCAGTCTGCAAAGGCCCATAGTCTTCCTACAAATACAGCTTAGTATTAAATAACAGCCTGAAACAATGATGTCTTGTTTGACTGATGAGCCTTTTTAACTTTGTGTCTTTAATGAAGCATCTCTGCAAGGCATTCTTTGAATCTAATGATAGATGATAAAGGAAAACTTTGTCAAGTAAATGTTAATGGATTCCTTTTGTTGTGGTGGTTCCAAGAGTTGTTTTTTTAAAAAAAAATCTCATTGGCATAATGAATAAGAGTGTGTGTTCCTGATTTTAAGTTTGATAAGGTCACCTACCAGAAAAATAATCTTATGCTTAATTTAGAATTAGAAGTGG
This sequence comes from Phrynosoma blainvillii, assembly GCA_026167975.1. NCBI lineage: Eukaryota > Metazoa > Chordata > Lepidosauria > Squamata > Phrynosomatidae > Phrynosoma > Phrynosoma blainvillii. The sequence goes on along the minus strand of JANUYF010000004.1, from coordinate 43,973,137 downwards.
GTGGAGGAAGTATTGCAAAATAAAAGCAGAATTTATGGCCTAAATTGCAGATTTAAGGCAAGAAAGGAGTTGATTTAGGGCCTTCACAGACTACAGAAATAGTGCAGCTTGAGGCCACTTTAACTGTCCTGGCTCAGAGCTAGGGAATCATGGGAACTGTATTTTTTTCTGGGACATTGAGCCTTCTCTGTCAGAGAGCTCTGGTGCCACAATAAACTACAGTTCCCATGATTCCTTAGCCCTGAGCCAGGACAGTTAAAGTGGCTTCAAGTTGCACTATTTGATAATATAGCTATTACAAGTTTAGAATGATGTTATGGGTAGTCACTACTTAGATACTGGGTTTCATTGTTTTGTGCTAACATTTTACCTTAATTAGACATTTGTTGTTGTTGTGTGTCTTTAAGTCAATGATAACCCTAAGGTGAACCTATCATGGGGTTTTCTTGGCAAGATTTGTTCAGAGATGATTTGCCTTTGCTTTTGCCTGAGCCTGAAAGCATATAACTTGCCCAAGATCACACAGTGGGTTTCATGACCAAGCGAGGAATTGAACCCTGATCTCCAGAGTCATAGTTGAACACTGAAACCACTATGCCATGACTATAAAGAGTAGATATAAACTTAACATAGGGCTTTAATAAACAATCATTCATGATGACCCACATATGAAATGTTCAGTTGCAACCAATATTTACGTTGCATATATAAGCAACTTTCAATATTACTAACAGGAAAACAAGGAAGACAAACAATACAATACAGATTATTATGAAAACATTTCTTCAAGTATTTTATGGGCTTTAGGAAAGGAGCTGATTTAAGTAGCAAAGACATTTAAAAAGTAAATTATCTCTTATGCAGACGGTTAAAAGCAAATTATTTCTTAAGCTCATTTCAATGAATTTAAAAGGAGGAACTGAAGGACAAACCCACAGATCTGTTTCTTTGATATTTCAAAAAAAACATGATTTAAAAAAGTTTATACAAGAGGGAATTTAAAGAGAATTCGCTAAGGGGACATCAGGGAAAAAGTGAAGATGTTTTACTGTGTTTGATCTTAGTGGGTTTCAACCACGTACTGCCCTCATTCAAAAACACTGGAGGGACTTAACCCTCTTCTTTCATTAGAATCTTAGAATATGTGGGCCTTGAGTCCATTCTGAGAATACAGCCTACAGGTTCAGATCCTTTGAGTGTCAAACTGGAAACAGAGATCTTTTTAGTGACTTCTGTACTTCTGGTTGGAATGAAGGACTTGTGAGTCCTTGGGGTAAAAAAAATCTGGAGAAAAGGCATAGCTTTTCTGACAAAAATGCTATTTTCTCTTCAGAAAGTCCCTAGGTTCAGTATCTGATATATGCAGGTAGGACTGGGTTCTCTGTCAATGCCATTAAAGTGGCCCAAAACCAGCAGACCAAGAAAGGCATGTATAGAAGCAGAACAGGAGAAAAAGACAAAAGTCAAAACAGAGTTCTACTTGAGAGTCAGGTAAGCCCAACAATCCAAAGCCAAATGAATTGATAGTCCAGGGTTTAGCCAGACCAGTTCAAAATAACAAATGAGCAAGAATGCACTAAGAATTTGGTAAAAATCGCTTACCCCCAACAAGTGTCACAGGACACAAGGAACAGCAGGTATAGTATCAGGAAGATTATTCTTAGCAACTTGACTGTACCAGTTTTGAGGCTTTTCATGGCCAGAATTCAGGTATAGCTTGTCCCCATTACATTTCCCTAGATGGAGAGCCTTCACTTGAGAAGATTTATAATTCCTAACTTCTTAGACTCAGGGGCAATGTGTCATCAGGAGGATAAGTCATGTGTTGAGGTATAAAATGTCTTATCACTTATCAGAGAAAAGACGTTTCACCCACTTTAGCCCTTTCTATAGGGATGAGCCAGAAAAATTATGTTGCAGATGGGGCATACCAAAACAGATGGCAAGATTGAGATGAACTGTTATGGGAACAACTCCAACCCATTGGCTGCTAGGATATAGGAACACAATCTCTGCTAAAAAGAGCTTTGCTGATCCTTTGAGTGTAACAAGGACAGTTTTTCTATTCCTTGTGCTTCTGGAGATTAGTCTGGAGGTATCCAATCAGTATCTGTAGAGGAAACCTGAGCAGGAAACTTAGTGTCTAGGATATTGGGTTTTTCTGCACAGCACATACCCATTTTCTTTATTCTACTTATTAATCCCAGGAGCCTGTCTTATCAAATGCCTCTGCATACTCCTCATTACATTTTGTTGTTTTATTTCCCTGGTCTTGCCAAGCATTTGCAAATAAAATTTTAAAAAAGCATTTATAAATGGATTCCAATAGCAGGATACATTTCATATTTTGATACTAGGTTACCTGCTTTTTATTTTATAAAGAATAAAAAGATACTTTCGAAACTCTTTATTTCTTCTATTAGTCATTTTTTATATAATTTCTCAGAAGAGATTCATTTTTTTTCTGTCTGGTGGAATTTATATTATATATGTAATTTTCAAATTTTACTTTCAAATTTTATCTTAGGATATTTCCCATAATCTTGCAACCTCTTTCCAGTTTTCTATGTTTTTTGTACAGCTTCATTGTTTAGATAGGTTGTAATCTTGTCCATAGCTGATAATTCCATCAATTTTAAAATCCATTCTTCTGTGGAAAGGGTCCTCTGGTCTTCTTCTTCTTCTTTGCATATCTTATACTGGCTGCTGTTACCATATATAGCAGGGGTAGGCAACCTTTCCCCTTTAAGGGCCGAGGGACATCAGCTCCCAGAAGCCTCAGCCATGTTGGCCAATAATCCCATGTTGGCCAATAGCTCCTGGGATTCTGGGAGCTGAAGTCCCTCGGCCCTTAAAGGAGAAAGGTTGCCTACCCCTGATATATAGGATGATTTTACCATACTTCCTTTCTATTAGGACAGGGGTAGGCAACCTTTCCCCTTTAAGGGCCGAGGGACTTCAGCTCCCAGAAGCCTCAGCCATGTTGGCCAATAGTCCCATGTTGGCCAATAGCTCCTGGGATTCTGGGAGCTGAAGTCCCTCGGCCCTTAAAGGGGAAAGGTTGCCTACCCCTGTATTAGGACATCTGTTTCTACAAACATATTGAAAAGGAAGAGTCTTGGTGTGAAGCTAAGTTTGATATTTAAGGTTGTTATAATTTTCTTATATATTTTTTCTCCAAAATTCCTTTGCTTTAGGGCATTGCCACCACATATTGTAAATTGTGCCTTTTTCCTTTTTAGATTTCCAACAGGTGTCTCTTACATCTTTTTTTTCATTTTGGCTATTTTTGAAGGTGTCAAATACCACCTGTAGAAAATTTTGTAGTAATTTTCTTTTAAATCATTGCATCTAATAAATTTTAAATTCTTGTTCCACACCTTTTCCCATTGCTCTAGGACAGGGGTAGGCAACCTTTCCCCTTTAAGGGCCGAGGGACTTCAGCTCCCAGAATCCCAGGAGCTATTGGCCAACATGGGGCTATTGGCCAACATGGCTGAGGCTTCTGGGAGCTGAAGTCCCTTGGCCCTTAAAGGGGAAAGGTTGCCTACCCCTGCTCTAGAGTAATCACTTCTCCTATATCATGTGCCCATTGGACCATATTTACTTTGACTGTTTCTTCTTCTGTTTCTATTTCCATTAGTAGTTTATAGAATTTGGATATTAGCTTTTGATTGTCTGATTTCAATAATTTGTCTAGTTTGCCTCAGTGTTCTATATTCCTACTCTGTTGTCTCTTTTAAATGCTAGTGAAATTTGGTGATGAAGATACCAATGACAGTCTATTTCCTCTGAAGCTAATACTTCTCTTGTTTTTAGTTGATATTTTCTGTTGTTTTTTTAAAGAAGTATTTTGTATGTCAACCAATTTCCTTTGTAAAGATTTTCTCTTTTGAAGAAAGCTTCATGCATTCAAGTCCAGATCAGAATTTTAGGAGCTAATCTTTCTATATACTTACACCAAATCCTTAGTTAAGATTTTCTCATGAAATTATTGTTGAATTCTTTGTTAGATTTTATTTTGTCGCAGCAGAGGAAAGCATGCCATCCAAAATGTTCACCTGCCCCTTCTAATTTTTTACACTTTTATATTATGCAATGTTATCCAATCTCTTACCCAAATCAATGCACAAGCATGGTAGTAAATTTTGAGGTTTGGTAGTCCTAGGCCTCCTCTATCTTTTCTGTCTTGCAAGATCTTCTTTTTAATCCTTGCTTTCTTCCCATCCCAGATAAATTTGGATATTTTCTTATCCCATTTCAAAAATGTTTTGTCACTTCCAATAATTGGTAGGGTTTGAAATAGAAATGTCAATTTAGAAAAAACTGTCATCTCTATACACAAAATTTCCCCTAGAATTGACAGTTTTAAATTGGACCACTTTGCCAAATCCCTGGATATTTGTTTCCAAACCTTGACATAGTTGTTTGTGAACAGATCCGAATTCTTCTTTGTTATAATTACTTCTAAATATTTTACTTTCTCTGTTATTTTTAAGGCAGACAGCTTTTCCAATTCATCTTCCTCTTTTTTATTTAAATTTTTGGTTAATATCTGGCTTTTTGTTTTGTTCACCTTAATTCCTGATATTTCTCCAAATTTCTTCAGGGTTTCTATCAGGTTGTGTATGCTATCTTTAGGATTGTCCAAGAAGATTGCTAGATCATCTGCAAAGGCCATCTGTTTAAAAGACTCTCCCTGTAATTTTAGGCCTTTGATTGTTGTATCGATTCTTATTCTTTTTATTAATATCTCTAACACTGTTATAAAAAGTAGTGGGGATAATGGGCAACCCTGTCAGATGCTTTTTGAGATCATGCATTTTCTCATTTTCTCTCCAGTTACTAAAATTTGGGCATATTGTATTTTATAAAGGCTGCTAATCCAATTCATAAAATTTTCTCCTACATTTATCTCCAGAAGGCCCTAGAGGGTTTAATAGTTGGTGACACCGGTAATAATAATAATAATAATAATAATAATAATAATAATAATAATTTTTATTTGATACCCCGCCCCTCTGAGCGCAATCGGGGCGGCTTACATCATAAAATCAATACATAAGGAATTAAGAACAATTTCCTCCCCCTCCCCCCCTTAAAAAAGTATTAAACCAATTAAAAATTAAAATAAAATATAAAAGAGGTAGATTCCTCCATATAGAAGCACAAACAGTACATAAGAAAAGGAGAAAGCAGGTGGCTGTATAATTTCTGGCTCATAAGAGAACCTGGTCACAGAAGGGGGAACATCTCGGAGGGAGATTCTGGAGCCAGAGGTGGTAAATTAATCTGGGAAGGCCTGCCAGAAGAGATCCGTCTTGACAGCTTTCTTGAAACTGTCAAGTGATGACAATTGGTGGATCTCCTCCGGCAGGCCATTCCACAGTTTGGGGGCAACTACCGAAAAAGCCCTGTGGGAGGTCGTCACCAGCCTCGTTTTTTGAGGCTGTAACAAATTCCTCCCAGAGGACCGGAGGGTGCGGGGGGGGATTATACGGGAAGAGGTGGTCCTTAAGATAGCCTGGACCCAAGCCATTTAGGGCTTTAAAGGTAATTACCACCACCTTGTACTGGGTTTGGAAACTAATAGGCAGCCAGTGGAGGGACCTTAATACCGGTAATTCTGTCGAAGCCTTGGTGAATACCTGGAACACCAATTTCACCATGGCTATCAACACAATCGCTCCCAAGGGTCCTTTCCAGCCCGCTTCGAATCGTAAGCCCTGGTATACAGAGGAGCTCAGGAGGATGAAGCGAGTTTCTTCCTCTTGTATTTCTAATATTGTTCTTTCCTCCTTTTCTTTCCTTAATTCATAAGAAAAGCCACTTTTCCGGTTTATTCCCTTGTTCAAAAAATTCTAATTTCACTTTTCTCAATTTTTCTACTATTTCATTTGGTTTTATTTGGCTTTCAGTTTTTTTTTTATTTTATCAAGTTCTGGTTTAAGTTTTTTATTTGCTGGCTTCTGGAAACCAATTGGTTCCATTAGCCTTTGAGGGCGGACCATTCTAATAGGAGGATGAAGCGAGTTGGACAATGACTAGAGTGCAAATGGCAGAAGACTTGGCTCCTATCTGACAGAATTCCCCATAGGAAGCATCTTGATTCCTATCGGGAGGCTTTACATGCAGCATAGAAATCTTTCTGTGCTGCACGTATTCCGTCTGCAGAGTCCCGTCCAGCAGAGCTATTTAGGGTGGTGGGGGAATTGACAAAGGTTCTCCCAGCACCGAACCCCCTACTTAACCCAGCGACAGCCTGCTGTGATGTGTTTAACATCTACGTTGCAGATAAAATCTCTTGGATAAGAGCCAGACATAGATGCCATTGTTTCGACAGAATCCGTAGATGAGGTGTCCAGCAACTCTGTTGATGGTGATTTATTGGATCAGTTTCAATCTGTGAGTACCAATGATGTGGAGAAGCCCCTTGGAAAAATGAGGAAGACGACTTGCCCTCTGGATCCATGCCCATCTTGGCTGGTCATCTGGAGGGACGCGCTGAGAGTATTCCTGTGGGATACAATCAATGCATCCTTGAGGGAAGGCATTGCACCATTGTCCTTGAAGGAGGTGGCCATCAGGCCACTCCTGAAAAAAACCTTTCCTGGACCCCCTGGATAGAAACAATTATAGACCAGTCTCCTTGCTACCTTTCCTAAGCAAGGTGATCGAGAGGGCAGTTGCTTCCCAACTCCAGGCAGTCTTGGACGAAACCGATTATCTCAATCCATTTCAAACTGGCTTCAGGACAGGATATGGAGTGGAGACTGCCATGGTTGCTCTGACCGGTGATCTCCGCTTGGGCATCAACAGGGGTAGTGTGACCCTGTTGGTGCTCTTGGATCTCACAGCAGCTTTTGATACAATAGATCATTCCATCCTCTTGGATCATCTGATAGAATTGGGAATTGGAGGCACTGATTTGCAGTGGTTCCGTTCCTTCCTCTTGGGTAGATCCCAGAGGGTGAGGCTCGGGGACAGTTGCTCTTCCAAAATTGAGCTTAATTGTGGTGTCCCCCAGGGAGCCATCCTGTCCCCGATGTTATTTAACATCTATATGAAGCCGCTGGGTGAGATCATTCGGAGGCATGGAGCGCGGTGTCATCAGTACGCTGATGACACCCAGATATACTTGTCCATGACCAGATCATCGGCTCAGATTTCAGATGGCGTCTCTCCTCTCAATGACTGTCTCAGAGCAGTAATGGATTGGATGAAGAAAAACAGATTGAAACTAAATCCAGAAAAAACTGAGGTACTGACAGTCACAGGCCTGAAACCAGATCTGGGAATACAGTCTCCAGTCCTGGATGGAGTCACACTCTCCTCCAAGGACTGTGTTTGCAGTTTGGGGGTTCTCCTAGATTCGTCGCTTCACATGATTAGTCAGGTGAATGCAGCGGTCAGGAGTGCCTGTTATCAGCTTCGGCCTTATCTGGACTGCGCCCTTATCTGGACATGAGGGAGCTGGAAACTGTGGTACACACACTGGTAACCTCATGTCTGGATTACTGCAATGCACTCTACATGGGGCTACCCTTGTGCTTAACCCAGAAACTTCAACTAGTACAAAACATGGCAGCTAGGTTAATTACCAGAACATCTAGGAGGGAGCATATAACACCGGTGCTTAAATCCTTCCACTGGCTGCCGATTAGTTTCCGAGCACAGTACAAGGTGTTGGTTTTGACCTTTAAAGCCCTACATGGCTTGGGTCCATCTTATCTTTGGGACCGCCTCTCCCCGTATGATCCCCCCCACGCACTTCGGTCCTCTGGGAGGAACCTGCTGCAACCTAAGAAGACCAGGCTTTCACAGACCTCCCAGAGGGCCTTTTCTGTGACCGCTCTCAGACTATGGAATGGCCTGCGGGACGAGATCAGTCACATCACCACTCTTGCTGCCTTTAAAAAGGCAGTAAAGACAGATCTCTTCCAGCAGGCCTTCCTGGAACAACTGCCCCGCTAAATGGAGGCAATCTATTATTTCCCCTCCCTGGCTGCCATGACATGTCACCCAATATTGTTTTTATTGTATTTTAATTATGTTGTTGATTTTAATTCCAATGTAGTTTAATTCTGTTTTAAGGAGTGGGAGGGCGTGGGATAAAGGTGTTTTAACTGTGGTTTTTTAAATTGCTGTATGCCGCCTCAATTGCCGAGCAGAGGGGTGGGATACAAATAAAAAATAATTATTATTATTATTATTATTATTTAGTCATTGTATAAATAGGCCTCTGCTCACTGCCTTACTTGCACCCCATATTTTTTTTTCATTTTTCTTGTTCTCCTTAAAATAATATTTTATCTCTCTCTTTATCTTTCTTGTTACTTCTTCATCTTGCAGGAGAGAATCTTTTAGTCTCCAAGAGAAATTATACATTCTTGAGCTAAATTCCAATAATATAGGGCTGTGGTCTGAGAAAGTTCTAGGCAAAATTTGGACAGTTTTTATCTCTTTCACTGTAATTCTAGATAGAAAAACCAGATCAATCCTTTACCATGAGTGGTGTCTATTTGAATAAAATGTATAATCTCTCTCATCTTTATTTTTAGTTCTCCAGATGTCAATTAAATTTAGATGGTTGATCATTTCCTGTTGCTATTTGTGGAAGTTTCCCTTGGCTTTTCTTTTTCTTTTCCTTAGTTGTCCTATCAGTGTTAGGAACTACCACCCTATTCCAGTCTCCCATTATAATGATTGTATCATAATCGTGTTTAGCCAGTTCTTCTGTCAAATTTTTAAAGAATACAGTTTTATTATCAATGGGAACATATATTCCAACTAACAATACTGTTTGTTCATGTAATTTTGTTTCTATGGCAATATATTGTCTTCTAGTATCTTTGAAGATTTCTTTTGCTGCTACTTTTTTGTTAACATAAAACATTACTTCATTTTTTAGAATAATCTTTGTTATCTTAAATGTTTCACATCTTTGGCTTTGATATGTGTTTCCTGTAAACATACGATATCTAATTTTAGTCTCTCCAAATAGTGGAAGACTTTTCATTTCTTATATTATAATAATAATAATAATAATAATAATAATAATAATAATTTATTTATAGCCCGCCCCTCTGCACGGCAATCGGGGCGGGTTACAGCATTTAAAAACAAACAAAGTTAAAACATTCCCTCATCCCACAATCCACCCTCCCAACCCCTTAAAACAGAATTAAACCAAGAAAAAGTTAAAATGTAACTATGCCGTAAAACAATAAAACAACAACAAGGAATCAGTTATGCCATCAGGATAAAAACTCATCTCCCAACAGACAGCTGTTAATCTGGGAAGGCCAGATATTGAGTTTAGGCCGTTGATGTTCCAAGATAATATTTATTTTTAATCATCTCAAATAACAAGGGTTAAAAGCAGGGGTAGGCAACCTTTCCCCTTTAAGGGCCGAGGGACTTCAGCTCCCAGAATCCCAGGAGTTATTGGCCAACATGGCTGAGGCTTCTGGGAGCTGAAGTCCCTTGGCCCTTAAAGGGGAAAGGTTGCCTACCCCTGGTTAAAAGTATTTGTAATGATGAGAAAGGAGATATCCTTAAATGTATATAGGAGAGGGAAAAGAGAGAAGAGAACAAAAAATATCACATATTACTTTTGTATTTCCCTAAGCTTCGTTCAATTCTTCTTGCTCCTCTTTTTCTTCCTCTGTCCCTTTTTCCTCTTGATCGTTTATACTGCCACCTTTCTTACTGTCTCCTACCTCCTTCCTATCATACAGTCTATCTCTTTCCTTTTCTTTTACCTTATATTTTCCTTTGTCTAAGCCCATTCTTCTTGTCTCCATTCTTGAAGGTTCTTTTGTGATCTCTCTATTTTTTTTTTTTTGAGGAATTCTTTTCCCTTTGCTATTGTATTAATTTTATACCTCTGTTTTCCCCCATCTGTAACTAATTTCCTTTTTCTTCAAACATTGTGTTAGGAAGGAGTAGTCTTTTCTTTTCTTAAGCACCACTGAAGGTCTATCTTTTAAAAATCATCACTTCCTGATTGTCAATTAATAGATTCTCCTTAAAATTTTGTTCTACTATCAATTCTTTCACTCTCTCCCTCACAAAGTAGATCACAATATCCCTTGGTTTGTTTTCGTTTTCAGCTGTCCAAGAGTTTATCCTGTATAACTTATCTATTTCCAGGTCCAATTGTTCTGCAGGCCATCCAATGAAGTTTGAGACTTCTGGTGAGGACACGAGCCTGAAAAGATGCACCCTGCTCAGCTCCACAGAGTAGTGTTCAGGATTTTTGGGAGAAACCCCTAATTCAAATAGAAAGGGAAGACCTCTCTCTGGAATGGGGGAGGCAGAGGTCCCCAATTGAACCCAATTCTGGCTTTAGCGGACAAAAGAAGGCAAAAAGGAATAAAAATATAATTAAAACCAAGCAAAGCCAAGGGGGTCGAAGGGGCAGTGCCCGCTCCTAAATCTCCACTGCTTCAAGGTTCCAGGGCAGCTCCTCACTATCACTATCAAACGAAGAGACTGGAAGAAGTGGAAGCAGCTGTTGTGAATGGGGGAAAAACAGGTTTTGCAATAAGACAAGAAAAACTCAGTCATATCTAAGGATAAATAGTCTACAGAGAAATTTGCTATCAAAGAGAGGAATAGATGGGAAAAGATCCCCCAAGGTAAAGTTTAAAAACTGATAGAGACTCAGTGTGGAAATTGGATGTGGAGGGGAAGGAATCAACTGTAAATTTAATTGTACAAAACACGACTAAAAAAACCTAAAAAAGGATTGCTACAAGGGACTTTTTGTTTGAGAAAAACCAGCAAAGCCACTTGATATCTATGAGGCTATTTACATTGTATCATTTCAGTCAGGAAATTAAAAACTGGTAGAAAAACCTCATAAATGCTACAAGTATTTTGACACCAGAGGAGAGGAGAGAAGATAAAGGAAGAGGATATTAATACAAATAATATAATCAGCTAGGAAACTGAATAGATTTAAAGAGAAAGACCCCCCCCCCCGATGCATTGGGAGGGGTTCTTCATTGTGCCGGCCAAGTTAAATGATGCTGGACACGTGATTGGCTGGGCGGGGGGGAAGTCCCACCTCTTCCGCCGCCACCCAGCCAATCGGGATAGGGATCCTCTAGAATCCCTTCTCGCTGGTAGTCTCGCTTATCGTGAGATTACCAGCGAGAATTGAGGGGGATATGAAGCCCCATGGCTGCCTCGTGACTGCAGCCATTCTAAGAAGCAGACAAGCAAAGAGCTTGTCTGCCTGTTTTAATACAGCAGCCTGTTTGGAGACCAGGAGCCTGAGGCTCGGGTCGCAGCCTGGTTGTCCTGTAAGGAGGCCTGTCGGCTTGCGGCGGCGGCTGGTGCCCTTGGCGACATGCTCCGTCGGCTGTGCTCCATCGGCCTTGGAAGGAGCGGCCTTGGAAGGAGCGGCCCTGGTGATGGGGCTCAACTCGGCTCACAGCTGGGGCCTGTGGGGTTGGAGGGCCCCGATCCTTCTCCTGGCTTGGAAAGACTGCTGACGAAAGCCAGGGAAGGCTGAGGTTTGAGGGCCCTGAGTGGTACAAGGTGCCTGTGGATCTGTTCTGTTTTTTTTAAAAAATGAACACCTGCAATGTATAAGCAGGAGGCCTTTGGAGGCCTGGGCAGGTTTGGCTGCAATCTGCCTGGTATCCTGGTGTGTCTGTGGTGTCCCATAAACCATAAAATACAATATAAATAATAATAATAATAAATACAATTAAAAAAAAGTTGATATACACTTGCCAAGGGTTTCTGGCTTGGCTTCTCTGTCCCATAAAGGTAAGTTTTGGGCCTTTTTGGCACCCAAAAAAGGAAGTGGTAGGCTCTTTTTTGGGGTCTTTATCTGGTGGTCCTACACTAGCCAGTGTATTCTGGTTTGGTTCTTGTGTCCCACAAAGGGAAGTGATAGGCCTTTGGCCATTAATCTGGTCCCTATTTTGGGACAGGCTGCTGGTTGGGGGACACGTGTTCATTATATAACTTTACATTCTGCCCATTTAAATTATATATATATATGAGTGCAAAATTAAAATATTATATTAAGACATTAAAACAATAAATAATATTGCAGTCTCTCAGATAACTCATAGCTAAGTCATGCCACGCAGTAAGCCACAGTCTAAGCGGCGTGCAGCTTCGGCTGGGCCAATTCTGGGTGGTCAGCACCGAAGAGACCAAATGACCCGCAAAATAGAGATGATGAGATTACAGCGTAGTTGACACAATTAGGCCGCACTATGCAGGCCTGTGTTGCTGCTTGTGAACAGCTACCACAAACTAGGGTTCAAGGTTATAATACAGGGTCCCAATTAAGTACAATGTCAAGTCGGGACCAAGTTTCTGGGCAGCAGGCTACACAGGTACAAGCAAGTACTTTAACTGGCATGTCTTTTAAAGATGTGGCACATGGTCCCCTGGTCTCATCTGCAATGGAGCTTGGTCAGCCAACTGTAGCAGACATTATGGCATTGTTAAAGAGAGTTCCAGGTGTGACACAACAGGGAGCGCCTGCCCCTGTGCTTGAGCAGCCTACTCTGGCAGATTTGTATAGTTTAGTACAGAGGGCTGTGGTTTCAGGTTACGATAATGTGTCTGCACCTGAAACTGTGGAAATTGCTAACAGGGATGGGGAAAGTGTTTCTTCTATTCCACAGACTGGCACCCGAGCAGTGGCTGTGGCACACTCGGTGGGAGCATCACAAACATCGGGAGAGGCTGCTCAGCAATTGGCTGAGGTTTGTCCTCATCTTTGAATGCTATAACTTCTTGGCCCACCGCGGTGTGGTCCTCTGGGGACCCAGTTGGGCACACTGCTGGTGGGACAAGTTCACTAAATGTTTCTGTAACAGCACCTTCAACTTTATCAGTTTCACCTGAAGTGCCTGACTCGAGGGTGCAAGCTGAGCAGCTTATGGTTACCAAGGTAGGTAACACAAGGCCTTTAGTCACAGTGGGAGCCTTAGGTTTGGCTGGAGTCAACCGGGCAGTTGACTGCAACCCCTATGCTGGGATGTCAACGCCCTTGGGATCTCACCTTCCCCTCTCTACAAAAGAGAAAATATGGAAAGGAGAATACATAGACCTATTTTCTTTGACTTTTCGTGACCCAGAGCCGTGAATTATGGTCAAGGATGGAGTCGTGTTCAGTCTCCCCAAAGAATTCCAGGCACACAAGCATCCTAAGTTGGAAAGAAACTTTGTAAATTGGATGATGAGATTTACCATATGCTGAGGTGTGATAGAACAAAAAGACCAGTCCAGGGCTCCTGATTTTTCAAAGTACCAAGAAATAATGATCAAACCTTACACAAACTGTCATTTTAATTAGAGGAGAGCAGCATGGCTCCAGTACGATGAACAGTTCAGGATGAGAGCTGCTATGGATCCGTCTTTGTCATGGCAGCACATCCAATCTGAACTTTGGGCAGATGTTATGCTGGGGGCCTCCCCTTCGACCAGGTGTGATAATGGCTTTGTGCCCATGGTCACGCAACCAAAAGGGCAGTATGTGAGGCCTAGCACAGGGGACAAAAAGGTTACAGGTTTATGCTGGGATTTCAACTCGGGCAAGTGCTCTAGACAGCAATGTAGGTTTGAACATAAATGCAACATTTGCAAGGGTAATCACCCAGGCACCTCTTGTTTCAGGGGGAGGAAGGTCGGGGCTGGAGTCTCTGGACAACATTCAGCAGCAGGAGGGAAAGGCACCAACACCAATTAAATTGGACGTGTTGGCTGCTTGGTTTAGGATTTACCCGAATAGAGATTCTGCTCAATATTTGTTAGACAGGTTTTCAAATGGTTTTCATATCCCTTATACAGGTTTGAGGGTGCACCGATTCGCGCCTAATGCGCGTTCGGTGAGGGAGTCACCAGAATTAGTCAGGGAGAAGCTAGCTAAAGAGTTGGCTGCTGGTAGGATATCAGGGCCTCATCAACATCTGCCAATGCCGACACTAAGGCTGTCACCTTTGGGCGTCATTCCTAAGAAGACGTCTGGTGAGTTCCGTTTAATTCACAATTTGTCATACCCAAAAGGGGACTTTGTTAATGATGCCATTGATCCAGTTTTGGCATCTGTGAAATACGCATCATTTGATGCAGCAGTGCAGATGGTACAAGCATTAGGTACGGGTACCCTATTGGCTAAGTATGATATAAAATCAGCTTTCAGGCTTTTGCCAGTACACCCTGACAATTTTGACTTATTAGGTTTTCAATTCGAAGGGATGTACTACTGGTACTTTGACAAGGTTATGCCAATGGGGTGTTCTATCTCATGCTCTGCATTTGAAAAATTTAGTACATTTTTGCACTGGTGTGCGGTCAAGAGGTCAGGTAATCAAGCTATTACTCATTTTTTAGATGACTTCTTGTTTGCTGGAGCTCATGGTACTACAAGGTGTGTAGATACCTTGTCGGCATTTCAGGTGTTGATGGCCGGGATGGGAGTTCCTTTGGCGGAGGAAAAGATGGAGGGTCCTGGCACCCGTCTGATCTTCTTGGGCATTGAGTTGGACTCAGTTGAGGGAATCTCTCGCCTCCCAGTAGAAAAACTCGAACTGATGAGACACTAGATAAGGATAATGAGTGGTAGCAATAAGGCCACGCTTCGAGAATTTCAATCCCTGACTGGATTGTTAAATTTTGCCTGTAAAGTTATTGTTCCTGGATGAGCCTTTTGTGCTTGCCTATACAATGCTACTAAAGGGGTTTCCACTCCACATCACCGTATTAGGATTACTAGCGGGATAAGAGATGATTTGAAGGTTTGGGAATCATTTTTGGATCAATTTAATGGAGTCTCCTTTTGGAGGTCTGAAATGCTTTTAAAGGCGGACCTCCAGGTACACTCTGATCCCTCTGGCGCGCATGGTTTTGGCCTCCATTGGAAAGGCCAGTGGGCAGCTGAGAGATGGCCTCAAGTTTGGGTGATCTCACTTTTCTCACTTTTCTCATATACATTAATTTTCTGACACGTGATCTCACTTTTCTCGAACTCTTCCCTATTGTGGTTGCAGTTCATTTGTGGCCAGTTCAATTTGAAAATAAAACTGTTTGGTTTTGGTGTGACAACCAAGCAGTGGTTCATGTAGTGAACTCCCAAACCTCCAAATCCTTAAGGGTGATGTCATTGGTTAGAGCAATGGTTACTCAATGTTTGAGATACAATGTGTTGCTTCAGGCTCGCCATGTACCAGGGTTACTAAATCCATTGGCAGACGCCATTTCTTGTTTTCAGTTTTCCAGGTTTCGTCAACTCGCTCCAGAGGCTACATCTCAACCACTGGAGGTACCAGAACATCTGTGGAGCCTTGGAGAATAGAAATCAACATGGTGATTCTCCAGTCTGTCGCTCCATCAACACGCAAGTCGTATCAGCTCGCAATGCGAGCTTTTAGGCTGTTTTTGTCTATGGAAGGGGAGGTGGAGGTTTGGCCATTGAGGGTGGAGACTGTGTTATGTTTTGCAGTCAGGTTTGTCCCCGGTTACTATTAGGGCAAGGTTAGCTGTTGACACAGTTTCAATTTCGAGCTGTGTTGCAAGAGACTTTGGGGCATGCAGGTTTGCCAGCGGCCCAGTTCTCGGCTCATTTGTTTCGTATAGGGGCAGTGACTGCTGCTGCTTCGCAGGATTTGAATGATGCTACAATCCAATGGATTGGGCGTTGGCGGTCCAGGGCTTTTAAGTCCTATATTCATCCGTAAGGTATGGGTTGGGCCTACTGTTATCTAGTTGAGGTGTTTCATTGTATACTTAATATGTTTTTTCTATTCAAGCAGATCTGAATTTTGAAGATGTTTGAATCATTGGGCACAGCCTTGTGTTCTGGGTGGAATGTCATGTGCTTCAATCGTGTCACGATCGAAACCTGGGGATAAGAGAAGTTCAGCGAATACGATGGTTTGGTCAGAGAGGAATGCTATGGGGAGCTTTCATTCCACGCATCTTCGAGTTATCTGTGACATTTGCACCACCTAGGATTCTACTGGTACACTTGGGAGAGAATGACCTTGTTAAAGTACCTTGTTTCAAGTTGGCCAAAAAGGATCTTGAATGACATGCAAGACATTAAGCGCAGATACCCACAAATGGTGTTGATGTGGACCAAGTTTTTGCAGCAATGTGCTTGGGTGGGAGCAAGAAAGGACTCGTCAATCAACGCAGCCCGTCATTGACTGAATAGATCCATGGTTAAGAAGTTGGGAGTTTGGCGGATTGGAGTTGTTGAGCATGAGAGTATTCAGATGGATAGGCCACATTTGTACAGGGGCGATGGGGTCCATCTATCCCCAGAGGGTTGTGATGTATACTTGGAGTCCATCTCTCGTCACGTTGAAAGAGCTCTCTGGGGGGGGGGGATGCCAAGCTAGGCTGGCCCCCTCCTGTGGCGAGCAGGATTCCCCCCCCCCCCAGGATAAGTTAGTTAATTGAAATTACTAAATTGGTTCAAGTTTAAGTGGACAAAGAGTATACTTCAAGGGGTTAATCAAATTGTTGCTATGTCATCACCAAACAAATTTATGATGTCATTTCCGGTTGGGGGGAGATGATCTATTTGGATTTTTGTTTAATTGGAACTTGATGTTCTTGACACATGAATTAAAGGGATAGATTGACATGGTTGGTTAAATTGGATATGTAAAGGAACACGTGTCAAGAACAATGTAAATTGTGGTTAAATTGAATTGTTAAAGAATTATTGATGACCCTGTACAAATAAAGTTGTGGCCAATTTTTACAACCATAATTGTGAGTTCAGTGTCATTTTGTGTCGGTGCCAGATCTTTTGTGGGATCTCTACCCTCAGTGTGTTTTTGCAACCTATACCTCAAGCTATATGGGCAAATTTTTGAGCATTTTATGAGCATTTTATGGAATAACACCGACACTTTAGAGAAATAAAAGAACAACAACAAGACTTTGTACTTTAATGAACTAAAAACTTGACATCTAAACTTTTAAGGGACAAAATCAGGTGGTTATTGATATCAAGAAGCTGTTTTGGAGTGAACAAACAGGATTAAATCTAAATTTGGACCAGTTGATATGCCAACTATCTCTTTTTACTGTTTCTACTGTTTTAGCTACCAGGTTCAAGAATAGTCAAGAAATTGAATTGAATTAAAAGGAAAAAATAATTTTCATCCAGATCTTTCCACCAGATTTCCTCCTCTGGATAGCTAAGTGCTGGAATTTTCCAAACACTGAATATATATATATATATATATATATATATTCAATTCAGTGTTTGGAAAATTCCAGCACTTAGCTATCCAGAGGAGGAAATCTGGTATATATATCTCCTATAATACCTACATGAAAGAGCAGGACAGAAACATATGTGGATAGAGATTTAAAATGTCAATGTATCTTCTATTCATACATGATCATCTCTAAAAATGCTATGATTTGGAATAATTTCAGTAGTGTTTTTATCAATTATATATTGTCAGATCTGTGTGCTATTTCATGCTCTAAAAGCCACTGATGGTTTTTGCAGCCACAATAAATAACAATCAGAAGATGCAGCTAAATATATCCACCTTCAATTCACACTGTTTAGCTAACAGCATGCTACTTGCATACTAATATTATAGGGTAGGCATCACAAATCTCATCTTTTCTCCTTATTATCATTCAATCTTAATTCAGTACAAGATTCTACTTTGGAATTATCATGCAACTTTATATTCTCACATCTTACAAAGATGTTAGCTTTGTTCACTTACATTTAAAATCTGACTTGACATTTAGTGGATTTTAGGATTCAGTTTTAAGGACATATAATCTTTAAAAAAATGTTGTAGAATTTACTAATATGTGCCTTTCTCAGTCTTGCTGCTTTGTTTCCTTGTTCTTTTTTAAAATAATAATCTTCATTAGTGCTATTAGCCCTCTGTTGTATCTGATAGCATGAAAAATCAGAGTTGTTACTGTTCTCAAAATGGGCAGATATTTCAAAGTTGTTGTTGTTTTAATTCATCTACATGTAGATCAAAAACACCAACGTTTTATCACAATATGCACTCTCAAAAGCCTTTGTCGAATATCACTGTTCTTGGCATTTTATTGGGACAAAGTTTTATTATTCAAATACTGAAATGGAAAATCTTCTGCAAAAATTAATATAAAAATAGTGTCTATATTGCCAGATATGGGAAGGGGATGATTCAGAGAGGCAGTTGATGCTTGGATATTGGAAGAACAGTGTAGAGATGAGAGGCAAGGTGGGTTGGAAAGAAGGTCACAATAATGGCTCTTTCCCGCCCATATCAAGCAGTGGGAGAATCTTTACTGTCCTTCATTAAAATGTAACCTGATCTTTTTCTGCACATTTAATAAAAATGCCTAGACAGTATTACTGCAACAGTATTAGTACAACAAGTACTGTAAAGCAGACTCTGTCAAATTTTAAATACTAACCACTGCATTGCAGCATTGTCACATCCCATTTCTACTAATGCCATTGCTTCCTGTTCAGTCTTTGCAAAGTGCTCTGCAAAAAGTCTTCAACTAAATCAATTATTCAGACCCTATGCTGGAGACTGGCAGCTTTCTTTCTTATTCTGCCAGTGACTTGTACCATTTTTTGCCATATTATTTCTTTCTTTTCTGGAAAATCACAACTCCAACATCTCACTAATGAAATCCAAAATGCAAGTGGGAATTTGTAAGAGGCCTAGCCCAGGATCATGAAGGTGTGATTTAAGAAAGGGTAAGACAACATACAGATGTGATTAAAGGACTGATATGCAACTAAGACCCATTAGCTTTACAAAAAACATTATTCTTGGAATAAATGAAAGCTGCTGGAATTAGCTGGCATTGAGCATAGCTGAATTTAATACACAATAGAAAATGCTGATAATCCACAAATCATAATTTCAAGTTTTTCTGGGGGGGTTGTGTGTGAGAGAGAAAGGGTGTAACATGACCTCCTTTTATGTCCCACTTATAGAAGGCCCCTCGTCAATGACACATGCCCAACATCCATCCTTCATACACTTTCCTAAATGTATAAGGGCTACGATCCCAAATGTCTTCTTCTTATAAGCTTAATATCGTAGGCAGCATGTTTTTGTCTGTGCTTAAATTGTTTAGAATTCACTCAGGCAGAGGCTTCTGTTATAATAGATAAACATTAACTTTACTGAATAACATTTAGCAAGAATGTTGCTTGGGTAGAATAGTTCAAACGTGGTATGGTTACATTAATATAAGGAAGAGCGGGTGGATGAATGAAGGAAGAAGATATATAAGAGGTAGCTACCATATTAAGCCCCACCAGGAAATTTGAGGACAAGAAAGAGAAAGCTTGAATCTGTAATGCTGAAGGAGGCAGGGTACAGGATGGAAGAGCCTTCACTTCTTTAGGACCTATACTGACTACCTGTGTTTTTGGTTTTGAATTGAAGTAAGCAAAGATGTGTTGACATACCACTTGGGTATGTCAACCCAATGGGGAGGGAGGGGAGAAAGAGAGAAGATGGGGTCTGCATCAACCATTGCTGACTGATCAAATCAATGTGTTCTTGTTTATTTGTTTGGCTTTCTGAAGCAAGTACTATCAGTTGCTGATGATGATGATTTCAGGTGATGGGAAGTCAAGTGCACTATGAAAGTGCATTCTCAAGACTGGATGTGATGAAAGCTTGTTCCTGTTTGTTAAGCATATGGAATTTTGGTTTTCTCCATGCTCGGCTCAAGCATTTTTTTGGTTTTGAAATTTGGCATCTGTTCAACCAAGGTGTGAGAATTTGCAAATACTTCATTTGCAAAAAGAGTAATGGGGTGGGAACTTTGGATGAGAAATGTGATGTTCAGGACATTTTTTTTATTTTATTTTTCACTTAAGTAATAAAAATAACAATGTCTCATCCATTCATCTTCATTGTGTGGGTCTCAGTCAAGGCAATTTGAATTACACCTCTGGACTGCAGGATGGGAGAGGAAGAGGAATTCAATTCTAAAGATGAACACAGGCCATCCTTCCTTGTTAGACACTGTGGAAGGGAAAGACAGCTGAGTGGCTCTTTCTAGTCACCACCAAAAAAAACCCATTATAGTTTGAACTCATAAAAGTATAGGTATACATCACCTGAAATTATACATATGTATACACAACCATGAGAGCCACTGTGGCATAGTGGTTTGAGCACTGGACTTTGACTCTGGAGACCATGCTCTGATTCCCAGCTCAGCCATGAATCCCACTGGGTGACCTTGCACAAGTCACAGTCTCTCAGCCTCAGGGGAAAGCAATGGCAAACCTGAACAAATCTTGTCAAGAAAACTCCATGAGAGGGTCACCATAAGTTTTGAGATAACTTGAAGGCACACAACAACATCATCAACATGCACAAATATAGTTGGATTGCCTAGATAACTTGATATTCCCCATTTTCATTGTGTTAATCTCAGTTTAAATTATTCTACTGGGCTGCAGGAAAGGAGGGGGAGGAGGAATGCCATTCTAAATATAATTTCTGACCATCCTTCCTTGTTAGACATTGCAAATGGAGTTTTATGGTTCACACTGCTAAGGGCAAGAAGAGTTAGGAAGGGAACGCCAAATGAGTGTTTTGCAGCCCTCATTCTTCAGGAATTTTTCAGGATTGGTTTAGCTTTTCTGTGAGGGCAGACCTAGCTGAAATATCTCATTCTTCACAGAGGAGTAATGAGACTAATGAAATTTTCGACCCCCTTCAGGATGAGGAAAGGAAAGGGAGAAATGTACATCACTATTCTCATTGCTTTTTGACTCATAGGCAATATCCCCCTTCCTTCAATCCAAACCACTTAAATAAAAAAGAAATACCTCCTTCCCTCTCTCATCCATTTCTTATTTCCTTGTTATGAGCACCATTAGACCACAAAAAAATGTAGGAAATTTATAGGCTTTAAAGACTGGTAACTTCCCAGTTTTAGCATTCAAGTATAAGAGTGCTCAGGCAGGCTTGCATTTTTTTAAACAAGATGCACAGAGCAACACCACTATTCCTTGCTTCTCAAAGTAATAACTTGCCCTGGTGGTGCAGTGGTTAAATGTTGGTACTGCAGCCACAAGATTGTGAGTTCGATTGTGAGCTCCAAGGTTGACTTGGCCTTCTATCCTTTCATAGGTCAGTAAAATGAGTACCCAGATTCTTGGAAGCAATTAGCTTACAGATTGTAAACTGCTTAGAGAGTACTGAGTTCACTGATAAGCAGAATAGAAATGTACATGCAATAACTATTGCTATTGCTATTTTACAAACCTTTCACTTTTTTTCTCATTTAGGGAGGATACAGACAGCCCCAAAGGGATGGCTTACAGCCACCCCTATTAGGATAGATTGGGGCCAGGCGAACAGATGCCCAGCCCCAATCAGTAAGATTCCTTCCCAAAAAGGACTGGATAAAATCCTCTTCTTTTGGGGGCAGAACAAAGCCGCCCCTTCTCCCAAAGAGCCAGCTTTTCCTTAAAAAAAAAAAGCTGGCTCTGGGGAAAGTAGCATGTAAGAGCCATGCCCCCAAGTGGGAGAGAAGCCAGCCAGCCAGCCAGCCAGTGTGTAATCACTGGCTGGGCTTCTGGCTGGCTTGGGGACGTGGCACATGTAAACGCCATGCCCCCAAGCAGGCTGGAAGCCAGCTGAAGCTGCCTATCTATTCAGGCTCTCAGTTCAGGCTCTCAGTTAGTTTTCTTAGTGGTGTGAAGTATCCTATTTTAACACATTTCTGCTTGTCTTTTTGCTTGAATTATAGATGTATCATATGTAAAATGGAAATTAGATATACTCATCTTGGGGATGAAATTGAATTCTGGATGGGTAGCCTTGTTAACTTGTGCAGCAGAAATGACAATATTGTACCACTTTGAAGTTACAATAAAATAAGTTTTTATGGACCAGAATGTATATCATTGAATGCATCAAATAATTATTTAAATTGGTAGGAGTAATTTAGGCAATAGAGAGAATTTCATTAAAAAAAAAAAAGAATTATAATTTTCATTTACGATTTGAATGTGTGGGAGAAAGTGAAATTGACAATTTGCCTATTTCTGTGAGGAACAGAAAAGATTTTTTTATTAGTTCATATTTTATCAAAAATTACCAAAATTAAGAAAATTCAGATGTGGAAGAAAACAAAACTGACAAAATTGCCAACTCCTAGTGCTGAGGATACCGTGCAAGCCAAAAAGACATAAATGGGTGTAGAGCAGATCAAGCCAGAGATCACCCTGCAAGCCAAGATGACAAAACTTCAGTTGTCGTACTTTGGGCACATCATGAGAAGGGAGGTCTCACTGGAAAAAACAATAATAGGAAATGTGAAGTAGAAAGAGAGGAAGGTCATGTTAGATGGACTCTATTAAGGAGATCATGGGTATGAGCTTACAAGACCTAAGCAGAGAAGTGAAGGGCAGGGGGTCTTGGAGATGTCTCATCCACAGGGTTGCCAAGTTTTGAGATTGACTCAAGGGCAGTTAACAACAACAATAAAGTTTACTTAACCTGTGTTTACATAGGGAAAAGAATGTTCCTTATACAAAGTGAAATTAATGGTTCAGTTCATGTGAGTGATAGCAGTAGGTGTGCATAATATTCCATGGAACACATATTAATCACGAAACCAATAAAATGAAACAAAGATTCATTTGGGGACCTTTGATCCCTTTGAATGCTTTCTTGGTTAATCTCAAAATCTTTTTCTTTCTTTCTTTTTTTCTTTTGAATACAAAATATACTTACATGCATACATGCATACATACTAATCAAATTATATCACTAATAGACAAAATACAATTAAGAAAACAAAACTAACATCAATCGTACAACAACTAGTTATAATGTTAACATAACATACCATTCATTACTTCCTCATACTGGTTTCCTTATCTGTCTTCTTTCATTGTTTGAAATTATTCTTGTTCTATCAGTTTTAATAACACTAGATTTTTTTATATTAATCCCTTCCTTCTTATAATCATCATTTTAAATTTATTTATAACTGTTTCAATCTTCTGTTCTTATTTACAAAGATAGCTACATTCTTTTGCTCCAAAAATCCAAAATTAAGTTTCAAACATTTTTATATGTAATATATTTCCCCATTTCTTTTTTTTTTAGATAGTCATATGTTTTTTTCCATTCCTCCACTCTAATGTCTATCTTGTCCTCTAGTTCATTAATCTCAAAAATCTTGAGGAAAAAAATCCAGATGTTAAAAAAAAAAATTAGAAAGGGCAACAATTCCTTACCTATATGTCTTGGTCATCAGGAAAGTCATTCTACTTCAGAGGTATCAAAGAATGGTAATTTAATAGTTATGATTTGTTCCTTTCTTTGAAGATGTAAAAAAAGCACCTTTTCATATTCTGCCTTACTAACTGCTGTATGGTCATTTAATGAAGTTTTCCATTTCCCAGCTTGTGCTACATAGTTTGTAAGAAAACATCCCCGAGAGAATACAAGCAAGAAAACATCATTTAGGCTCTCCACCAAATTGGGGCTAATGAAAAAGAAAAAGACATTTCAGCAGCCAATTATACTTATGCAGCATTTATTCTATGGCCTGTTTGATAATTAACTCATAACAAAAAGCTGAGGTGACTATTTTATGTGTGCTTTTCTATCTATATTTTACAACTTTGTCCCATATGTACCCTGCAAATTTGCAGAAGGTATTAATGAGAAGACACATTAATGATTCTTAAATATGTGTGGTTGTCATAAACTGGTTATCAAGATCCTTTTTTGACCATGAGTACCAATTTTATGCTGGGGCGCATTCATATTACACAATTATAGCAGTATTATTCCATTTTAACTGCTTTCGCAATCAGATATAAAAATAATAGATAGCATGGCATGAATGATCTTGACTTTGGTATTTAATATGTCTTGACAGCTGAGGACCTTATCTAGTTCTTTAATAACTGCTCTTCCATGTCTTGAGATTCAATCACACTAGAAAATTATAGCACTACTATTCCCCTTTAACTGGTATGGTTCCATCCTGGGAATTGTAGTTTGATGAGACAATAGAGCACTCTGATTGAGAATTGTAAATGCCCTTCTCTATATTGACAATTCCCAGGATTCCATAAGACAGAATCATAGCAGTTAAAATGTACTATAATTGTATAATGTGAATGGACCTTCTTGATTTTTTTTTATTACAGACTCCATTTTGATGTACTTAGGCTGTTGCTCCATAGCACAATTAATGCAAAATTGACACTTCTTTAACAGTCATAATGCCATCCTATGGAATTCTGGCATTTTTAGTTTGTTGTTGTGGGACCAGAGTTTTCTGCCAGAGAAGGCTAAATAGCTCTCTAAACTATATATCCCAGAACTCCATAGCATTGAAGCATGACAGTTAAAGTGGTGTCAAACTGCACTAATTCTCAAATGTAGATGCAGCCTGAGACAAGGTAGAGAAAAAAAACTTTCAACTATTTCAGTGTCTTCACCAATATGTCAAAAACAAACCTGCATATCATGCTACTGTCCTGAAATTTGCCGTGCATTATAGAAGCCAATACATATCTCAAAACAAAATAAAACAAAATATGAAAACAACCTTATTTGTGGGGTTCCATAGTAATGAACCAAACCAAGCTGCCTGTCAGCTACATAAAATAAATAGGATAGAACATGGCTTCTCATATGCCAGGACAAATTACTTTACAGTAAATTTGCCAGATCTCCCGAAGAAGAGTAAGGAACTAATAGTCATTTATGCTGGAACAAACACTGGCAGTGAAAAATGATGTGAGATGATCTGTAGTTGTTTCCACAAGAAAGAGGAAATTTGCAGATTTACCCAATGCAGGCACATGCCTTGGAGATCTTTCTAGTACTTAACATTAAAAAAGAAAATTAATGAATAATTACTTAATGAACATGCACCAATACACATATATTGATAATGTAGTATATAAGGCTTCTGCCTTCCTTTGAACTAAGATGTAATTGAAACAGCAGAACATTGAAAACCTTTTTATGTTCTGCACTAGGTATTGTACACAGCTTAAGGACAAGTCCCTGCCTACAGATGCATAATGTAAAAGTTACTGTAGCTGTAGATATACAGCTCATCGCTACAATGCAACATTTCTAAGCTGGACACTAAGGCTGTAGTCTAGACTTAGGCACTAGAAAGTTCATCCCATTGAGTCAGTAGAATTTACTTCCTCCCTCCCCCCCCCCATATTTTATTACAAAGTATTTCCAGTATTAAAAAACTGCAACAATAGATAAAAGAACAGAAGTATAAAACAACACTAAACTACAGAAGAAAATATAAAGGGAAGGAGGTAGGGGGAAAAGAGTGAGACAGTGACTTCCAACTTTCTTACACATGGTTTTATATATATTATAAAATATTACTTCCTTTTCTTACAAACTATCTTATACATCTACTAACTATTTACTCCTACTAATTTTCAAAACCCACTGTTAACAATTCAGTCACCTTCTCCTGAAAAAAGACCATTAAAAGATCCCATTCTTTCCTAAAACTACTCAGTGATTTTTCTCTTGTAAAAATAATTAGCTTATCCATTTCCTGAAGATCATCAGACAATTTTGTTAACCAGTCCTCTCGTGTAGGAATTAACATATCTTTCTACTTCTGCACATATTGCAGCCTTGCCACCATAGTCATATATTGAAGTATTCTTCTGCATTTCTTCTTTATCTTTTGATCATCCATCACACCCAGTAGAAACAGTTCTGATTTTAATTGAAGATCTGTCTTAAGAATTTTCTGAATCAAACAATGTCTGTGATGGCAAAACATTCTCACTTTCTCTCAAGTCTACCACATATGATAAAAAGTCTCAACTTACTACTCACATTTCCAACACACACTAACAGTCTCTCCACAGACAATCATTCTGGAGTCAAGTACTAATGATACATCATCTCATAAAAATTCTCTATAACACAAAGTAAATTTCAATCCCTTAAACCATGTTTTCTCCCATTGTTCCATCTGTATGTTATGACCAAAAGTTTGAGCCCATTTCATTGTACAATCTTTAATTTGCACCTCTTTGAATTCTTCTCCTCTAATCCAACTTTAGTATTCAATGATATACCTTTACCCTTCACGGTCTTATCTGATTCCTTTGTAGCTGCTCTTTCAGGTCCTTGCCTTCTTATGATTTCTTGACTGTCGTCTCCATTCTAATTAATGACTGACTCAAGTTATGGAAAATCATAAATTATTTCAATATCTCCCTTGTCAAGTTTAAAGTCATGTAAACCATCTGTGGGCATTATTTTTATTTTCTTAATGTTCACCTGTAATCCTGCCTTTACACTGTCTTCCTTAAATACCCCTTCCTAAACTGTTAATCCCAGGATTCCATAGGACAGAACCATGGCAGCGTGCAATCATAGAGCTATAAAGTTAAGGTGGAATTATAGCACTATAATTCTGTAGTCTGAATGGGTCCCTGGTGCCACTCTGCACTGGCAGCTGGTGGCTCCAATATCTATAAGGCAATTAATCCATTCTGTTTAGTCCAGCAGTTCTCAAACAGTGTTGTGTGTCCCTCCAGGAGAGGCAATAGGGTGCTCAAGGGAGGCAAGAGACTTGGAAACCCAGATCCCTTCCCCGCTTTCTCTTCCTCTTCCTCTTCCTCTTCTTCTCCCTCTCCCTCCTTCTCCTCCTCTCTTTCACAAGCTTTTTTAATGTAAAATTTTGTATTGAGTTAGATATTGTATATACTCAAATAAAACCATTCTAACATGAACAAAGTTATTTCCTTATAACATGTTAAAGTATGAATACACATGAATGTGCAAATGAAAATACGCACACTAAACAAACAAAATATTTTTATTCATACAGATAAATTCCTTGAGTGGGGGTGCAAAGTCTGCATGTAGATGTAGAGGGGAGTGCAAAGTGTAAAGGTTTGAGTGCCACTGGTTTAGTCTGAACTGTAAAGGTTTGCTATCCAGACAGCTGAACCTTTTTTTAGGGATAGCTCTTTCAAAGACCAGGCTAAAACAGAGCAGATTCACTGTTCCACTGACATGAATGCCAACAGCTGCCACTGGCACTGTTTCCAGAGATGCAGTGTTCCACTACATCAAAAAGGGTCTTTTATGAAACCTTACAGTGCAAACCATTTGAAATTACTTGACATTTAGGCAGTTTATTTCCTTTAATTTTAGGTTTTTCAAAAAATTAGACTTAGCTGTTGGTTGATTATTATTTGTTTGCTGTAGTTGTTTGTACTTTTCACTGGAATCCCAACAGAATTAAGAGCAGTAGATAAACATTTTTAAATAAATCCTCTCTGTATCTATATCTATATCTCCACAGTAAACTCTGCTGTAAGAGAGTAAACAATGTTACTGTGTTTCATCAAATTCAGTTTTCTCTTCTACCGCCTCTCTTTAATTAGCTTACCTGTATTATAAATAAAGTGAGATAACAATCAAGTCTACTAGTTTGTCTTTATCATAAGCATCATTCCAAAAATAGGCAAATACAATTACATAGAAGTCTAAATGTTCCTATGACAGAAAGAGCAACTTGAATTTTCTGCTACATCAGAGGATGGAAATATACTTTACTTTTCCATGGGGAAAGTGAAAATGCTTCCACTAGACAGATATTAAGAGTGACAATCCAGAATAATATAAGAGAATTGTGCCTGTGTTTGTGTATCTTTTTCCACCATAGCTCCAAAAGTATGACAGTTACCTGATACCTGAAACTAGGTCTGGCTATTAAGGGAACCCTAGGATGCGCATCTCTACACTTTTTTTTTTAATGTGCTATTTTATTGAAGTCTGTCTGTAGCCTAATCATTAGGTGGTAGACATCCCTAATCTTCCCTTACTAGATGAAATGAAGCTGAAGAAAGGCCTGGGATAGTTAGATGTCCAGAGAGCAAGTGTACATAATCCTTCCCTGTTCAAGGCCCCTGGAGTCTTCCAAGCTTAGGGAAGGGTGCGGTAGTATAACTAGAGCCTCAAAAGGGGGAAAGAAAGGCATGGAGAGGAAAAGACTGAATGTGAACCAAGATACAGAGAGAAAGAGAATAAGTAAGGACTGAGTGTGAGAGGAAAAGAGAAAGAGCAGAATTGAGAGAAATAGAAGGTGGTCAGGGTCACAACTAAGGTTGCATCTGCACTGCAAAAATAATGCAGTTTGACACTGCTTTACCTGCCATGGCTCAATGCTATGAAAACCTGTGATTTGTAGATTTGTGAGAGATTTAGCATTCTCTACCAGAGAGCTCTGGTGCCACAGCAAACTACAAATCCTAGGATTCCATAGGATGGAGCCATGACAGTTAAAGGGGTATCAAACTGCATTATTTCTGCAGTGCAGATGCAGTCAGTGCATTTCCTCACATTTGCCAGCTTAGTGATTTGCTAACCTGGTTAGTGATTATTGTATATACTCAATTATAAGTCAACCTCATGTACAAGTCAAGGGCAGGTTTTAGGGTTTGACATGATACATGGATACATCAAGGGTGAAACTTAGGGGCATTTAACAATGGGTATAATGAATGATGCAAAGGAAAAATGATGCCAATGAACTTACAAAATTCTGGCAGGCATAACAGTTTGTGCTCATTCTAAAGGCTGAATAGATAAGAAATGGAGGGGGGGGAGAGAGATCAGTGTTTCTTATAGCTGCTTCCAGGATTCACTCAGACTACATAATTATAATGCTATAATTCCACCTTTTACCATTCTACTCAGAGAAAGGGGATAGTTCCTTTTATATCTATATAAGAGTTAAAGTACAGTACTTACATTGATGGATGGATAAGTCAAACCAGGTTTTTGGGGGCCAATTTTTTTTTACTAAAAATTCTAGACTTATACATGAGTATATACAGTAATATAAAATTGCTATATCTTTACAGGTCATTAATCAAAGGTACACTGAGTTGTATTGAGATTTAGTTTTACTTAGAGTAGAGCAAATAGTGCTATCTGGAGAGAAACAAATGCTGTCTGGAACAGTGTAAAGATGTTTTAGAGTAATCCAAGTTATCAACCTAATCTCTTCAAGAATTTATGTCTTTTTAACATCTGATTTAAAGAATGACTTTGGCCCCCTTTGTCAATATTACTCTCAAGTGTTATATTGCATCTTGAACACTTCTGAGGTGGGAGAAAAAAGAATTTGTAAATATAAATACCCTGGAAGGGAGAAGACAATTTTTATCATCACAAGGGACCATATTTTTGTGGACTATGTTATTTCCTATTTCTAATGCAACCTATTATGTATCATCTTACCTTGTGACTTTGACAACTAAACAGAACATCACAGGTATAAAGAATAAAGAAAATCAGCTTGGAAGGTTAGATAAGTGTCATAAAGGACCTTCTGAATTCTGCTACTAAATAATCAATAATACACCAATGTCACTTCACAGTGCTGTGTAACACCATGATAAATTATTCCATTTATCTGTATCAGCCAGATCATTTAAAAGACAATCTCATACATCCCAGAAGTTCCAGTAAATTCAGCCAAACTTACTCCCATGCAAAGTGGATGTCAAACTGCAGATTTACAGTGCAGTCCTAACTCTTGATTTTCAGTGCTTGATTTCCAGAAGTCTATCTTTAAATCTCACTGTGTTCAGCTATATAAGTGCCGAAGTGGGGTTACAACTTCCTTTTCTTGAATGTGTCTCAACTTTAATAGCAATAGCATTTACATTTCTATACCATTTCATAGTGAAGTCAGCACTCTCTAAGCAGCTTAGAGTCTGTAAGCCAATTGCCCCTAACAAGCTGGGTACTCATTTTACTGACCTATGAAAGGATGGAAGGCTGAGTCAACCTTGGAGCCCTGGGATCGAACTCACAATCTTGTGGCTGCAGTACCAGCATTTAACCACTGTGCCACCATTAAATAGCAGACAATGAAACATGGTCTGAGAGCCAGTGTGGTGTAGGTTTGAATGTTGGACTAGGACTCTGAGATACCGGGGTTTGAATCCCTGCTTAGCCATGGAAACCCACTGGCTGACCTTGGGTAAGCCTCAAAGTGAGGCAATAGAAACAACCCCTCTGAACAAATCTTGCCAAGAGAACCTCATGATAGTTTCACCTTCAGCTTGCAAGAAGTTGCAGATGACTTCATGTCACACAACAAACACATATATTCTTCTACATGCTGGGAATATTTTTAACCTGTGCAGATGGGTGGAAATTTAATTTCAGATCATTCTTGGGATATTTGCCAAAAGGTGCAAGTCACATATCTGGAATGGAAAGTTGAAGTTTTGAATCCAAGTGAAAGCCAATTTGACAGATTTTCCCCATCCTTAATGAAACTCTTCTTATAAAAGCTATACTGAACTCTCTTCAAGATTAAAGCTTTGCCATATATTGTTTTTAAACAAAAATGTATTTTTCGTTCCGAGCTCATTATTATAAAATATTTTTTTCTCTGTGCAATAAAATAAAAATAAAATTTCCCTATACAATAAGGCAGCCCTATAATATGTATAGGGTATTTAAGTCACTATAGCAACAAGTCTATAATTTTAAGGAGATGAGATAAATACCTTTGTTTGGATACCTATTGAAACTGCCACTTTCTTTTCTCACTGGAAATTGTTGTTAAGTATTATATGTAATAGTATGATGGATGATTGGCATGGATGATGGCTTAAATCAAGGTGTTCTGTTATGTCAAAACAGATGCAGCAGGTAAGCAACAAAATCAGCTTCCAGTTTGACAGGTCTTGATTATTTCAACTCTCAAGGTGTTTTAGAACTAAAGCAGAACAATTTAACTGTACAATCTACCAAGCATAGCTAATACTTGAAATCAACAAGTAAACCAGAGAGGCATGAGCTGTGATGTTTAAAAAAATAAAATAAACAAAACAACAAAGAAAAATCACATTTATTTCTGAGTAGAAATGTTTGCAGCATGGTCAAAGTAATATATTTATTCCTTGTGGCATATCTGAGAATGGATTCCCTTGTCTAGCTTCAAGAATTCAACATGGGGAATGTGTTTCTTATACCTTTGTTACCAAATTGGAAAACTTGAAATAATAACTTTAGTAATGCTATGATTTTAGTTATTATCTAGCAATGCAAAAATAAAGAAAGAAGGATTAGAAAACAATTTTCTTTCTCTGTTTTTAAAATAAATATTATACAGCTACCTCTGACTAATTTCTCATGATATTTTTCTTTATTTAATTTTTATTTAATCTATATTTTACCCATTTAAAAAATTAAAATCCTGTCTGATTTCAAGATCTAAGGTAACTCATAATTAATAGTCCTATACAATCCATTAAGGTTTATCATGGATCCTAACATAATCAGTCCAATTCAGATTGATTTTATACCAGTTCTGGATTGGATTAGATTGTGCAATTGACTGATTGGGCAAGATCAGCACAATATGAAGTGATCCAGAATGGCCTGAAGATCCTGATATCAAAAATAGGACACCGTGTGTCCAACATGGGGCCTTTGCAGACTGCTAGAAATAGTGCAAATTAAGTCCACTTTAAGGGTTAAGGTTAGGGAGTCATGGGAACTGTATTTTATTGTGGCACCAGAGCTCTCTGACAGAGAAGGCTCAATGTCTCAGAAAAAAAACAATTCCCATGATTCCCTAGCACTAACCCTAACCCTTAAAGTGGACTCAATTTGCACTATTTCTGGCAGTCTGCAAAGGCCCTTAGTTATTTTTATGTACTTTCAAGCTGGGTATAGCAAACCAATTATAGGATTTTGTTTGCAAGATTTATCCAGATGAGGTTTCTAACTGCCTTCTTTTTAAGATAATTTATCAAAAGTCATCCTGTGGATTTCCATGGCTGATAACGAATTTGATTCCTGTTCTCTTGGAGTCCTAGTAAAACAGTCAACTGAGGGCAACACATTGGCCTTTGTCTCCAATATAACTATGGGGGGGGGGGAACACATCAAATTGGTGAGATGTGGAGGGGGCAGGAAGGATGTGAATTTTGCTCACTGTCATGCAGTCTGAGGCAAGGAATATTAATAGGGAAAATGTGTGTGAGGTCATTGAAGAATTAGCTGACTGATGTTCTGTAACTGCCACAACAATTCAAGAATCATTCAAAGAGAAATGATCTATCCCTGCCTGCTTCTTTTGCTACCTTCCTCCCCAACTCTGCCAAGGATTGCTGCTTCCCTGCCCCATTGCATTTACTCTTCTTTGGTGCAGTTCTTCTTCTATAGAAGTTGGGTATCCTCCTGGTCAGGGGCAGGGAATGAATGGACCATGAATGCAAGCAGCCCACAAGGCCTGCAACACCCCAAAATCTTTTCCTCTCCAAAAAAAAAAAAAACTGTTCCCCATAGCCTAGGATATGGGAGGAATTTTCCTGGGAAAGATTTTGGCTCCTTTATATGAGAGCCCTTATGTGAAAATATACTGGCTATTGCCAGATTGTGACCCATATGTCACATATAAAACATCTGCTTATTTACTAAGGCTGCTAAAAGTCTTTGTGCTATCTCTCTGAAAGCTATTGCTATAGAATAGTAATATTCTACCGCAATGCAGAGAATACAGTAATTTGACTTTTTCTATGTATGCACATGTATGTATGACTTTTTCTATATAGATACATATATTCTTTTATCAGATTTGTAATGGCTTCTATTTAAATGCATTTAAATGTGATAAAAGAAATATGTATTATAAAGGCTAACCCTTTCCTGCATGTCATATTACCATCTAAAATGTTTCTCACCACTCCTGATATTGCCATTTAACCTATGGGGTAAAACATACAGCCACCATAAAGGATAAGAAGCAGCTATTAAGAAAATGGGAATAAAGGAAAATAAAGAAATACCCTTGAATGCTGCAACCTCCATCCAAATCAAAGCTCTTTTTAAAAAATAACAATAATCCTCTTTATGAATCTCCTATGTCATATCCCTGATTTATGCATCAAGGTATGTTAGATCATTTACATTGGCATGAACTTAATGGTTTCTTATTTTCAAAAAACTCTTTAATAAGCAGAAACAAGAGCACCAGACACCGTTGATGAAGGGAATTTCAAGAAAATTCCCCCCACATTTGATTTGATTAATAGTGTGTGTGTGTGTGTGTTAGCAACAAAGGATATTGCTTTGCTCTAATCTTATGTTCTTACCTTCTTAAAATTTCTCATTTATCAATCCCAGATTCATTCAATCCATGGTGCATATACCCATCACTCCTTCAATAAAATCTCATCTGTGGAATTTCAGGCCAGAAAAAATCTAACAAGCTCTAAAATGTCACAGTTGTTGTTTGAACTTCTGATATGTTTTGACTGCTACTAACACAAATCATCTCCTCAAATTTGTCTACCTCCATATCCAAATATATTGAGGTTTTCAATTGGTTTTGAATATCTGTCACTTCCATTGTGTTATCTTGGCTGTGCAGCTAAAAAAAATCTCTCATCACCTACAGATGTGACATTGCAACATACAGTTGTTGTTGTGTGTGTGTGTTTTTTCCAAACTTCATTCACAAAGAAGGATGGTTATGGTTGGATGGTCCTTTTAATTACCCTCCGCTTTTCCTCAGGTGTTGACCATTTCCTACTTAGTGCCATATTTGATTACCTTCAGAACAATATGAAGCATATTGTCACCAGAGCAAATGTGGGAAAGGGCCCTGAACATGCATGAAAATTTGCATGCAGAGTATGGAGATTATCACACAACATTAAAAAGTGGAATTAAAACAGAAAATGTGCATCTATAGTCAAACCTTACCAGATGACGCTGTGGCTGAGCTGTAGCTGGTCTGTCCTCAATTCATGACTGGGCTTTTCCCATCAATCATTCTCTGGACTGCAGTCTCAGCACTGGACAGTCAAATGGTTTCCTACTCTCCATCATCCCTCCTGCAATTCCCAAGCAGCCTGTTTTCTTTCTTTTTTAAAATCTTTCTTCACCCCCCTCATCTAAATATAATTGCCATAATGCCTAAATTGTGTAAAAAAAATTTTTTTTAAAAAAAAAAAGGCATACTGGTAAAGAAATATAACAGGGAGGCAGGGTTAAGGAGCAGTCTGTGAAAAGGAATCCTGAACAGGCAATGGCTGCTACAGTGATTGCAGACAAGTACGCTAGGAACTGCTTCAAAGCTGGTATATATGTGTTTCCTTTCATTAAATTGATTGTGGCAAGAATGGGAGCTTGTGTTATCATCTCCTATATTTACACATTTGTGTGTGTGTGAGAGAGAGAGAGAGGGGGGGGGTATGCCATCCAAACAAACAGTTGATTTTCCTTTATTTTCCAAATGTTAATTCTGTATTTCGTGTATTTATTATTATTCATCTGAGAGAGACAGAGAGAAACTGCTTTTCCTCCAGTGAGTTCAAGCTGGTTGGCTTGCCTTTTCTTCCTTACCCTAACCTCATAACGATCCAGAAACAAGT
This sequence comes from Phrynosoma blainvillii, assembly GCA_026167975.1. Classification (NCBI taxonomy): domain Eukaryota; kingdom Metazoa; phylum Chordata; class Lepidosauria; order Squamata; family Phrynosomatidae; genus Phrynosoma; species Phrynosoma blainvillii. The sequence goes on along the minus strand of JANUYF010000004.1, from coordinate 43,938,693 downwards.
GCACAATACAAGTATTCTTCTATGTTAGTCCAAATGAACCCTTCCCTTTCAGAAGTAGCTCAGACTGAGAGAGAGGCACAGGCCCTGAGTCAATCAGTTAGAGTTTTGAAAGTTTACATTTTAAGACTACAACAGTTAAAATCCTTCAGAGTCTTGAAAGATAATTTTTCCAAGCTCAGCATCCTGTGAGCTTCATGACACTGTGGAGATTTCAACCAGAATCACACAAGTCGAACCACTATTAGTACAGCAGGGCCTTATAACAGAACCCACTACCCTTATGCTAGCATTTTCACTTTCAGGTTTTTTTACATGTGCCAGAACTTTTTAAAATATGTTTTAATTCCAGATTCTGGTAAGTACACTTCTAAAAACTCTACAGGAAAAAAACACAGTGAGAACTATCAACCAGACAAACTGATCAGTGGGTTTTTTTGGCAAGATTTGTGCAGATTGGCCTGGCAGAATTCCATGGCCCAGCAGGGATTTGAACCCTGGTCTTCTAGAGTCCTAATCCAACACTCAAACCAGTACACCACACTGCATCTCATAATAAATCAATCAGTACAGATATTTGAAACTAATACATACATTAAGTCAGACTTTTTCTTCCTTTAAACAGCAGACCACATTCATTACCATGCCATCAATTGCATCTGGAAGTCTTCCCCTGTCCTTCATTCCCAACATGATTTGATTTTTGACACTGGGACAGTCTTGTTTTAGTAATATATTTCTTAAGGGCCCTGTATTGCTCCTGCTAAGTAGCTGCATGTTCTTTTGGATCCAATATGTACTGACATTACTTTGATGTGTCAAAAACTGTTACCTCATTTACTTGGAGCAATGTAATTTATTATAGTATTTACATTTGTCTTGTAAACGTGAAATTGATACATCTAGCATAGTTTACATTTTCCAAGAACCAATCTGCTTAAGCACAAGGTATGATTCAGCTTCGCTAACTCAAAAAGTAAAAATCAAGCTTACTATATCTGAATACTATTGGTGCTGTCTGAATATTAACCATCTTTTATTCATTTGGCATAACACTATAAACATATATATATATATATATATATATATATATATTAGCATAACACTATAAACAAGGTGTGCTTGTTACAGCCATATCCAGTGAGTCAGACAATAACCTTGAAGAGAAGATATCCTGTATGGACTCTAAAGCAGACCTTCATTCCAAGGAAAGAACAATAGCAACAGTGCATCTGCACAATGCAGTTAAAAGAAAAGCCCTAAACTAATCTTCTGAGAAACATAAAGAAATTTTAGACCAGAAGCTCAAATTTGGTAGCCTGATCTCCATTCCTCCCTGCAAGCTGTCATTGCTGTTGGAAATTAAGACACCAATGTTTTACTGAGTATGCTGAAATGTATATAGGTAGCAGTAGGCATATAGTCCTGTGGTGGTTTCCTGTCTTGTCTATGGTCTAATTTGCATTCAAGAATTAATGCAGTTTGACACCACTTTAACTGACACAGCTCAGTGTTATAGAATTCAGTGTTTGTAGTTTTGTGAGATATTTAGCCCTCTCTGTCACAGAGCTCTGGTCCCACAACCAACTCCAAACCCCAAGTCTCACAGCATTGTGCCCTGGCAGCTAAAGCAATGTCAAACTGCATTATTTCTGCAGTGCAGACTAGATTTAGGTCTATCTGTAGATTGATACACAGACTTTTTTCTACCTCCTAACTGAAAGGTGACCTCTGCTTCTGCTTCTCCCAGACTCCCAGAGGTAGGCAGAAGTGTCCATAATGGTTCCCTGAATAAATTTTGATCCATGGAAATAGGGACCTGATTCAATCTTTTAATAGATTTCCTAAATAATAAAAAAACTATTTTCCTTTTTGCCTTACTACAAGCACCCAGAGTAGTTATCCCCATTCTATGGCCACAATCTCACTGCACAAGACTGCTGCATTCTGCAAACATAAATACAGCATATTCTTAAAGAGACCTGGCTCCTGAAGACTTAACCAGAAAACAGGGTACTACCAAGAGCAGGGGTAGGCAACCTTTCCCCTTTAAGGGCCGAGGGACTTCAGCTCCCAGAAGCCTCAGCCATGTTGGCTAATAGTCCCATGTTGACCAATAGCTCCTGGGATTCTGGGAGCTGAAGTCCCTCGGCCCTTAAAGGGGAAAGGTTGCCTACCCCTGACCAAGAGGTTTCTGGGTGTACATGATAGCATGGATCCTTTAAGGCAGGGTAGGCAACCTTTCCCCTTTAAGGACCGAGGGACTTCAGCTCCCAGAAGCCTCAGCCATATTGGCCAATAGTCCCATGTTGGCCAATAGCTCCTGGGATTCTGGGAGCTGAAGTCCCTCGGCCCTTAAAGGAGAAAGGTTGCCTACCCCTGAGGAGTCAAGGAATGGCATCCTGTTAGTAACTTACAGATATAGATACACTTTACATTTCTGAACTGTTGTTATGTAATCCTGCACTAACCACATACCACACTAGCACTTACCAGTAGAGGACTATGCCAAACTCCTATCACCACTAAAGAGCAATTGCAGCCCCCCTAGCACTGGCCAGCAGAGGGCTATGCATAGCAATAACATCATCCTAGCAACCTCTGGTGGATCCCTGGGAAGGATACCTATGTGTCCAACTATAGGAACATAGCTGGACACATCCACACTGTCCCCCTTTGTGCTCTTCATCAGTTAGGCAATGGCCATATTGGAGATGCCTGCAGCAGCTAAAAAGAGGGAGAACTGGGGTTGAGAGGTGATAGGAAGAAATGCTGTCATTCTGCCTGGGCAGAAATTTATAATACATTGCCCATTGCTGAATCTTGGCCATGCCTTTTCCAGGGCAAGAAGGTACTGCTAGTCCTGATTCAGCCTGTGAAGGCTGAGACTCTCACCTTTGCTGGAACAAATTTCCATTCTTGGAGGTAACTGAGATCCTATAGCCATATTCTGATTACACTGGTTAACTGTTACTTCCCAGCTGTTTGTGATTTGCCAACTACCCCATTCTGAGCATGCATACAGTGTGCCTGCATGAAAGCTTTGCCCCTCTCTCCATAGGCCAACAGAAGATGACTGATTTTCTATGAAAATAGTTTTTGCTATTCTTAAGGCAGTGCCACTTTTAAAATGAAGCACACTAACTCCCCTGAAGACCTCAGGTCATGTATAATTTAAATGGTAGATGTTAGACCTCACAATTAATATAAAAACCAAATATTTGAGCAGAAATGCCCCCCAGAAAAAAAAATCCTGAAGAGGCCCACACTCCTGCTGACTGAATGAGTGTGTATTAACACTGAGACTGCCTGATTGTCAGCTGGTTTTCTCCATTACATTATTCCAAGTAACTTTAGTGGACCTCCTGAAACAGTACTCATTCTCCCTGTTTTCACTCTTTCCTAATTATTAAACTATATCAGCCTGTGATGATTGTGGCCTCAACCAAATGAATCCTAACCTTTCCCTCTCCAGCTAAATCAGGGACATGTAATAGAGTTGCCAAGTCAGAAGCACTCCAAGCTCTGAGATTGCACAGCCAAAAACTAAGACCTAAGCACAATGTCATTAAGCACGATCCATTAAGCATCAAGCACAGTTGCTTAGGGAGTGTCAAATAAAGTCCAACAAAGGAGACTAAGGAAGGAGGGGGGAGAAGATGTCTCTAGAGTTTATTGGTTTAGAAAATGCATTCTCCAGACCCATATTGTTTTCCTATTCAGAATACAATGACTGGAGCAGTTACATATTACCGTATCTTTAAAAGGTTACATATCCGCCTTGAGTCCCTGTTTTGGGAGGAATGTAATTGGGAGGTATATAAATAAATATAATGATAATGATAATAATGTTATGTATACAAGAGATGGAAAATTACTGTGGATGTCTGTACTGATTGCATATCAATATACTGTATTTTTTAAAAGACAGTGGCTATAATCCTTGTGGACGATTCTGCTGGCATAAGTTTGGGTTTTGACAGTTCAAACACCTTTCAAGGAGGTATCTAGTAAAAGGACTAGTCTGCACTCTCCTGGACCTCAGAAGGGTGGCAGGTACTCCTTCTATAGCTGTCCCCACATTGTTGCCACACTGCAGAATTAATACTGTTAACACTGCTATAACTGTTATGGCTCCATCCTATAGAACCATGATATTTAGAGTTTGTTGTGACATCAGTGCTCTCTGACAGAGAAGGCTAAATATCTCACAAAACTACAAATCCCAGAATTCCATAGCATTGAACCATGGCAGTTAAAGTAGTGTCAAACTACATTATTTCTTCAGTGTCCATGCAGCCCTAGACATGGCTCTGTTCCCTAGCCAATACTGCTGTGAGCATGTGCCCCACTGCTATCCAGCTATTGTTGCACAGCTGGAAGAGAAGAAGGAGCTATCACCACCCAGATCTCCAGCATGAATAGGCTAGCAGAGTTTTACACTCCACCAAGGTCAAACAAAATTTTAGTGAGAGCAAGTTATCTTATACCAAGCCAGATCATTGTTCCATCTAGTTCAAGAATGCCTACACTGACTCCATCTCTGGTTCTTCAGGATTCAAAACAGGAGTTTTCCACCTGTGCTGAACCCTTTACTTAACCTGACAACAGCCTGCTGTGACACGTTTAACAACTTCTTTGCAGATAAAATCTCTCAGATAAGAGCCGACTTAGACGCCAGTATTGTAACAGAATCAATTGATGAGGTGTCCAGCAACTTCGTTGATGAGATTATACTGGATCAGTTTGAATCTGTGAGTACTGATGATGTGGACAAGCTTCTTGGTAAAGTGAGGAAAACAACCTGCCCTCTTGATCCTTGCCCATCATGGCTGGCCATCCAGGGGGGAAATGCCTTGATGGTGTTCCTCAGGAACATTATCAATGCATCCCTTAGGGAAGGTCATGTTCCATCTTGTTTGAAGGAAGTGGCGGTTAGGCCACTTCTGAAAAAATCTTCCCTGGGCCCTCTGGACATGAACAGTCTTATTACTTCCTTTTCTGAGCAAAGTGATTGAGAGGGCAGTTGCTCTTCAACTTCAAGCTGTCTTGGAGGAAACCGATTATCTAGATCCATTTCAAACTGGCTTTAGGACTTGAGTTGAGACTGCCATGGTCATCTTGGCTGATGACCTTCGTCTGGGCATCGACAGGGGTAGTGTGACCCTGCTGGTGCTACTAGACCTCTCAGCGGCTTTTGATACAATAGATCATAACATCCTCTTGGATCACCTGAGAAGATTAGGAATTGGAGGAATTGCACTGCAATGGATCTGTTCCTTCCTCTCTGGCAGATTCCAGCAGGTGATGCTCAGGAACAGTTGCTCTACAAGGAAGGAGCTTAATTGTGGCATCCTTCAAGGTGCCATCCTGTCCCCGATGCTATTCAACATATATATGAAGCCACTAGGAGAGATCATTTGGAGACATGGGGCCAGGTGTCATCTGTATGCTGATGATACCCAGATATATTTCTCCATGTCTCAGTCCTCAGCTTCAACTTCAGATGGCATCTCTCCTCTCAATGATTGTCTTAAAGCAGTAATGTACTGGATGAGGAAAAACAGATTGAGACTGAATCCAGATAAAACAGAGGTACTTACAGTAGCAGCCCTGAAACCAGGTATAGGGATACAATCTCCATTCCTGGATGGGGTCACACTCTCCTCTAAGGACTGTGTTCACAGTCTGGAGGTGCCCCTGGATCCATCGCTTCAGATGATAAATCAGGTAAAAGCAACAGTCAGGAGCCCTTGTGATCAGCTTCAGCTGATACGGCAACTGCACCCTTTCCTGGAAGTTGGGGACCTTGAAACTGTAGTGCACGTGCTGGTAACCTCTCATCTTTATTTCTGTAATGCACTCTACATGGGGCTACCCTTATGCTTGGTCTGGAAACTCCAATTAGTACAGAATATGACAGCCAGGTTGGTCTCAGGAACAACAAGAAGAGACCATATAACTCCAGTCTTAAGATCGCTTCACTGGCTGCCTATTAGTTTCCAGGCACAGTACAAGGTGTTGGTTATTGTCATGGCCAGCCATGAGGAGGACTCGGAGGATGAGGAGGAGGATGGGTCTCCTCCAGAGAAGGAAGAGATACAGGCTCCACCTGGCTCTCATTCTGATCTGCCTGAGCCAAGCCTGGTTCTCCCAGCCCCAGAGCAGCCAGGTCCTAGTGCTCCTTCCTTGGAGGCTCAGCTGCCTAGTGGGGAGAATCAGGAAGATACAGCAGAGCCAGTACCTTCCTTTAGGCAGAGGAGAGCTGAGAGTGCTGGCAGTCGCAGGTCCAGGAGACTGGCTGAAAAGCAGCTGCTTAACAAGCCTCAGCTGGCACTGAGGTAGGATTTGACTATTTAAGGAGTGGCAAGAGGCTTCCTCAGTGTCAAGACTTATTGTAGTTTCCTTGGGAGACTACGGTGAGTGTGGGTCCTGGTTTCCTGCTGTGTGCCTCTCGCTCTTGCCTTGACCCTGGACCGGACTGGACTTTTGCTGATTGCTGCCTGCCCTGACTGCCTGCCTTAGACTGATTGACGCTGATTTCTGGACTCTGTTTTGCTGGTGTTTCGACTACGGAAGGTTTGTGGCTGGTCTTGCTGTTTGCAGCTCATCCTTTCCATCCCTAGCAGCTATGGGAACTGAGGCTGGCTGTAGTCCAGGGCAGTTATCACCTTTAAAGCCCTAAATGGCTTGGGTCCAATCTATCTTCGGGATTGCCTCTTTCCGTATAGTCCACCCCACACAGTTAGGTTCTCTGGGAGGAATTTGGTGCGGCCTATAAAAACTAGGCTGTTGGCAACCATCCAGAGGGACTTTTCCGCTCCCAGATTATGGAATGGCCTGCCGGATGAGATCTGTCAGATTACTACCTTAAATAGCTTTAAAAAGGCTGTAAAGATGGATCTCTTCTGGCAGGCCTTTCCTGAATCCCTGCCTTCAAGAGTTAGCCTAACTTTTCTTCTTTAATCCTCGCCACAGCTACTATTGTCTGTTCTTTGTTACTGAAACTTATTTTTACTATGTTTTATATTGTCTCACTGTTTAATGCCATTTTAAGGAGTAGGGGGTTTATGGGACATATATTGTATTTCTATTGTAATTTTAAATGTTGTAAGCTGGTCCGATTGCGTATGCAGAGGGGCGGGATAAAAATAAATTATTATTATTATTATTATTATTATTATTATTATTATTATTATTATTATGTATTTATTTATTTTCACAGGTCTGCTTGGAGATGCCATGGTTTGAGCATGTGATGGTTTGCTTGCAAACCACATGCTCTGTCACCATAATATAGCCCTTTCTACATGTGATTATTATGTGATTAAACATAATAGTAGTATTCTGCCTAGTACACATCACAGATCTGTAATATAGATCTGTCACAAAACTAGCTTTTAGGATCATGGAATCATTAAGTTGGAAGAGACCACAAGGGCCATCCAGTCCAACCCCCCTTCCATGTAGGAACTCACAATCAAAGCATCCCTGACAGATGGCCATTCAGCCTCTGTTTAAAGACCTTCAAGGAAGGAGAATGTCAACAGCTCTTACTGTCAAGAAGCTCTTACTGTCAACAGCTCTTACTGTCAAGAAGTTCCTCCTAATGTTGAGGTGGACTCTCTTCCTGTAGCTTGCATCCATTGTTCCATGTTCTAGTGTCTGGAGCAGCAGAAAACAAGCTTGCTCCATCCTCAATGTGACACCCCTTCAAATATTTAAAGAGGGCTATCATATCCCCTCTTAACCATCACTTCTCCAGTGTAAACATACCTAGCTCCCTAAGTCTTTCTTCATAAGGCATGGTTTCCAGACCCTTCACTATTTTGGTTGCCCTCCTCTGGACACACTCCAATTTGTCAACATCCTTTTTGAATTGTGGTGCCCAGATACAGTATTCCAGGTGGGGCCTGACCAAAGCAGAATAGAGTGGCACTATTACTTCCCTTGATCTAGACACTATACTTCTATTGATGCAGCCTAAAATCACATTGGCCTTTTTAGCTGCCGCATCACACTGTTGACTCACGTTCAACTTGTGGTCTACTAGGACTCTTAGATCCCTTTCACATGTAGTCTCATTAAGCCAGGTGTCCCCCATCTTATATCTATGCATTTCATTTTTCTTCCCTATGTACAGTACCTTAAATTTCTCTGTGTTGAAATTCATTTTGTTAGCTTTGGCCCAGCTTTCTAATCCATTAAGGTCTTCTTGTATTTTGATCCTGTCCTCTGAGGTATTAGCTACTCCTTCTAATTTGGTGTCATGTCTTCTATTCTTTCATCCAAGTCATTGATGGAGATATTGAATAGCACTAGGCCCAGGACCCTGTGGTACCCCTTTAGTCACTTCTCTCCAGGATGAAGAGGAGCCATTGTTGAGCACTCTTTGGATTCAGCCAGTCAACCAGTTACTAATCCACCTAACAGTCACATTGTCTAGCTCACATTTTACCAGCTTGTCTGCAAGAATATCATGGGGGACCTTGTCAAAGGCCTTACTGAAATTGAGATATACTATATCTACATCATTCCCTTTGTCTACCAAGTTGGCAATTTTATCAAAAATGGAAATCAAATTAGTCTGGCTTGACTTGTTTTTGAGAAACTCGTGTTGACTTTTTGTGATAATGGCATTACTTTCTAAATGTTCACAGACTCTCTGTTTAATGATCTGCTGTAGAATATTTCCTGGTATTGATGTCAGACTAACTGGATGATAATTGTTGAGATCTTTTTTTTTTCCTTTTTTGAAGATGGGAACAATGCTTGCCCTCCTTCAGTTTGCTGGGACTACTCCTGTTTCCAGGAGTTCTCAAAAATTATTGCCAATGACTATGAGATTACATTGGCCAGTTCTTTTAATAGCCTTGGATGTAGTTCATCTGGTCCTGGAGACTTAAATTCATTTAGATTAACCAGGTATTCCTGTACCTCATCTTTATTTATTCTATGCTGCATTTCTCCTGTTGTGTCCTCTGCTCCATTTTCCTCGGGTTGTGCATCCTTTTCCTTTTATGAGAACACTGAGGCAAAGGAGGTGTTGAGTAGTTCTGCCTTGTTAGATGTCCTTCAGAATCCACCTGATTTCATTGAGGCTTTAGTATATAATTCTGTGGTCAAATTACGCCCACCCCACCCTAAGACATTGTACTAACCCCCATAATTTTCAGTCATCTTTTTCAAACAGTGAACATGGAAGCCAAAGCTTTACAAGGCAGAGTGAGCTTGCAACAAGAGAAAGGGGACAAACATGCAATTTTATACCATTAGGAGCACATCCAGGAGGCAACAGACTACACTTTTCAGAGAATGGTCGCCCTGTAGGAAAGCAGCGCAAAGAGTTGCTGAAAAATGAAGTGCCACTTTTCTTCTGTGATACTCTTTTCAGAAGCACAATTCATTCTGTTTTTCTAATAATTCCCAACCCAATTTCAATATTTGCCAATACATCCATAAAAAGAGTTTTAGGGGCAGGTAATGTCATTTCAGCATACATCCAAACTCTGTAGTCTGCACTCATCTACAGCTTCATTTCATTTTATACTATTTGTTCCAGCCCATAACTACCTGGCAGTGGGACCAGGGAGGACAAGAGACAGGTGGCACCTAGTAATGTTTCTGCAGCTGGGCACATATCATCATCCTAGGCATCCTAGAGTAGATGATGCCTACTTTGTTTTACATCCAACTGTAGGAACACTGCCAGGCACTGACTTGTTTCCCCTGGTCTCCCTTGGCCACTAAATGGCCCTAGGGAGTACCCAGCCAGTGGGAAAGTAGATAACATTCATGGAAGGTCCTTTCAGATCAAGGTGCTGAATATCTCTGTTCACAGTGAACAAAAGAAGAAACGTGAAGGTGTCATTTGCAATTGCACTTGCATGTGCCATCAACATTATTCTGAACATTCCTTCCCCCTCGATGCAGGTGGAGAATTGGGGGCTGAATGCCACCCACAAGTCACTCTTTATCCACTCTGATGTACTTTGTGCTTCAAAATATATGGGTGAGCACATCCCTCCCAAAAGGATAGACAACATAGGTAGAAATTTAGGCAGGAATGAACAGGGAAATGGCTGTGACACAGATGCAAGGATATAACTCTTTTTACACTGAAATCCTATACTTAATTACCTGGCTTGGAGTAAGTCCCACTGAGATTGGTGGAATTACTTTTGAGTAGATCTACATATTACCCCAGTGCTTGGAATGATTTTATATATAGAACCTATGTTAAGGCAACTCTAGGCTTCCTTGAGCCAGCAGATATTCAGAGACTGGGTGAAGCAAAGATCAACAAATGATGACAGCTCTATGCATGAACCTTGTCCTCTGGAATGAAAACAATTGTGGCTGATGAGAGGAGTCAGTGTGTTTATGTGTGTGCTCACTTGTGTTCCTAGCAGAAAGAAACTGCAATCAGTGAACTGCAGGAACCCAGAACTAGGGCAAGGACATGGATGACAATAATGATTATAGTAACCTCAGAGTGCTGGTACAGAGCAGCACAAAGTGCACTTGAAAGAATTAAACACTAGACAGCATCTTTGTTTGAAGAGCTGTTGGTCTCAGAGTATGAGGAAGATAAAAGTGGGAAAAGGTGTTGACATTTTTATTGGATCAATATTTGTTGACAATACCTTGTTTGCTGCATGAAGAACATCCACGTAAAAAACCCTGAAATTGCAGACACTGGGAAAACAAGAGTATTGTTTCTTATTTTTGGTTTAAGACAGTAACAGCTGGTAGTTTCCCCATTAGCAAAGCAGTGAATCCACTATGGCATTTAGTGCAAACTTTAAAATAGCTACCAAATGCCTTTTTAGAAACACTCTGTCAACTAAAAGTTTGCAATGTAATGCACAAAATGTTTCTTTGTGGCATAGGATGTAGGCATGTTCAAGGATTACCACTTTTTGGTGGGATATGCTACAATGGATTGATTCTGTATTAGAAAAATCCTAGGTATTTCCAGATGTACACACTCTTGTAAATTATATTCCTGTGATGTGGAATTTAACTGAGGTTAAGAGCTGTTGGATCCTGCCTGCTTTTATGGTTGCCAAAAGACTTACACTTCAAAGTTGTATTGATAAGCTTTCACCATTATTGCCAGTAGATCTTACTACTTTATAGAAATTAATTTCAAGAAAATGTCTTTTTTAAAATTATACTTTAATAATCCAGTGTTGTTGTTCTTTTAAAATGGAGCTATTCAAAGTGCTAAACATTATCATATAATCAGCAGCTTAGATGGATCTTCTAAACTAATTCCCAGTGCCTTGTTGATATGGAGGCCACCACCCACCACTAGTTTAAACCCAACTACTCAGTCCTGGAAACCCACAGACAGACCTTGGCAAATCACACTCACTAAGCCTCAGAGGAATGCATAGCATTCCTTTCTGAACAATTTTTGCTATGGAACTCCCATGACAGGGTCCCTTTTTCAGTGTCATAAATTGGAAATGGCTTGAAGAAACAAAGCAACAATTCTAGGAGGTGTCCTCATTTAAAATTGTTTCTAATTGCATTTTATGTTACATGCTTCACTGTTGTTGTGAGTAGCCAGTGATGGGGAAATTTGTCAGTTTGATTTCTCTTGCCTCTGAACTTTTTTAAAAAGAAAAGTATTGAGTTCTTTGTCTCAATATGAAGAAATTTGCAGACTTCAACAATTTTGTGTGACTTAAAAAAAATTGAAATGAAATCCTCCTTCATTCACACCACCCAAATTTTCCTGCAGAGCAGAAGATGCAGATCCTCCCAGAGGAGGAAGAGGAGGAGCAGGAGAAGGAAAGAAGAAGAAGAAGAAACCAGAGGGACAGGGAGAGGGAGGCTGCAACCCTAATTCAACATGGATAGGACTGAATATGCAGGTGTTTAAACTGAGAATGGTGGTTGTGTTTCCCAGAATGGCTGGGAAATCATCTAACTACACCTTTCATGGGTGACTGCTATGTTTGGGTTTTCCCATATTCATTTTTAAAAATCTCAAATTATTTTCACCTTGAATATGAATAAAGTTGCATATTTTGTTAAATTTGATTAGCAATGCAGAAAGGTACTTTTTTGAAATCATGTGAATTTTGGGCAAGATAAGTCCTGAACAGTGAAAAATATAATTGGCCAGGATTCCTCTTGTGAAGATTTCTCACTTGTAAAATGTGCTTTTCAACCATTTTCCAAATATTTTCAATTCTCTTTCCATCTTTACTTTTACCCCCATTTGTAATGCCAGATCTACTGTCATAGCCCTTCTGAACCTCCTATCTACGTCTCTCTAGGCTTAACCACCTGAGTGGTAAACCTGCTTGTCTAAAGGAATGTATTGCCTTAGTTCTCTTAAAGATGGCTGTTTTTATTATAGCATTACCTCATGGAGGGAAAAAGGTAGGATTTCTCTCCCAGGTAAAACAGAATCATCAAAACTAAATCCAAGTCTTGCTGATACAATGTTTATTAGGAAAATAAAAGCATAAGCGGAGGATTAAGGACAAGTACACATTTTTAGACCAAATAAGTATTTTCTCTATTTAAGAAACAGATTTTCAGTGGACTTTTAAGAGGCTTTTGTTATTTTGTCCTCCTATCTGCCTTCCCAGCCATAATATCATGTTTGATTCTCCATAGTTGCAGCAGAAAGTAGGAATTTTAATATTCCCACATCCCTGCTACTGAGATTGGCTACTGCAGAGTTTCATTTACAAAAGGCATAAAAATAGCAGCCTAGCAGGAAACACTATTTTGTTATCATCTCTTAAATGGTCACACTGCTAGAATAATATTAAGGAACACACTCCTCCCCCTCCCTGCAAAAAAAAAGACATCTAAAAAGGACATGCCACAGTGAATAGAAGTCTCAATAATGTTTAAATCAGGCACATTCAGAAATGAAAAGCCCAGCCATCTACAATTAAATATCTACACAGCGATTAAAACCGGTAAGAGAACCAGACACTATACATTTCCTGCAGTCCCCTGGTGTGCCCAGTACATCTTCACTCTAAGAAATGGTGGGAGATTTCAGTGAGTGGCAGCTACCCAGAATCAAGCCATGCCACAGGGCAAGAGATTAGAGAGTCTCATTGTTAAAGAAGGGTTTCTAATGAAGAACATTTTTCCCCCACAAGCAGTTGCCACTGCTGAATTTTTAACTGTCCCATTTTGTATGTTGCATGCATAAACTCTGCATGGACAGGGGCTTATCCTTTGCTGCAGCCTGCAAAATTCATTTCTATGTTTAGTCTGGAAGTGTTTTGAATTGTTCATATTGTACACCGCCCTGAAGAGTGGTGTGTGTGTGTGTTTGGATGTGCAATTTATATGCCACCTTTCTCTCGAGATGGAAAATACACAAAATAAACAAAGTGTCTTATGCTGACCTTAATAAGCTGCTTGTGTTTCATATGAATGTAATGAACATTTGTCACTTTCTTTTTCAGAACTGAAACATTCATATTTGCAGCTGTGAATGTTGTTCTTTGCAGGAGGGGGGGGACTGGGTAAAAGAGTCCTACAGTGAAACACTGCAATAACCCATCTGACCAAGAAAAAAACATTTCACACCAAATGCTTTCTCTTTTTTCTTTTTCTTAAAAAAAGATTCTATTAAGCACCATGCTGCACTTTGAAAATTTGCCAGTGTCTTGCCTCTTTTCCTTTTTCCGTATAGTATCAAAGAACAATAATGCCACTTGAATAGCTTTCTCTGTAAAATATGATAATCAGTTTACATCTTTTACCACATTTAATTTTAAATTTGGTATTGTTTTATTCAAAGGGCTCCTTTAAATCCCCAGGAGGGCTCTGGTTCTTGCAAAGTTGTTTAAACAGAATTATGTTTTAAAACTGTACATTAGAGGTGAAAAATGTGGAGTCTCTGCCCAGTCCACAAGCTGTTTTTGAATCCACAAGTGGCCACCCCACACTCCCATTGTTTAAAACTAAAAATGCCTTCATGATGATCGGCCCTTTTTCTAGTTGAAAAATACCCATGCTTGTGCTTAACACAGCCTGGAGACACACACCATAATGAAAGTGTCACTTATGACCCCTGAAAAACATAGGGGGAGACTTTTAGTGAAAAGAATTTTCTTTAAAAAAATTAAAAATCAGAGGTGTGGGAGCAGCCCTAGAATCATAGAATGATAGCGCTGGAAGAAACTACAGGGGCCATCCAGTCAATCCCCTGCCATGCAGGAATATGAAATCAAAGCACTCTCAACAGATGGCCATCCAGCCTCTGTTAAAAACCTCCAAAGAATGAGACTCCACCACACTGTGAGGCAACATTTTCCACTGTCTAACAGCTCTTACCATCAGGACGTTCTTCCTAAAGTTTATGCAGAATATCTTTCCCTACAGCAGTGCTTCTCAATTATTTTCTGTCATGCCCCCCCTAGGAAGAAGAAAACATTTTGCACCCTCCGCGCGACTGTAAATAGTATCATTTGTCTATAAAATTGTTATAAGTACACCTAACGAGCCCCCCTTTACGGAGCCTCGCACCCCCCCTTGGGGGCGCACCCCACTATTTGAGAAGTACTGCCCTACAGTTTGAATCCATTGCTTGTCTCCTAGCCTCTGGAGCAACAAAAAGTAAACTTGTTCCTTCTTCAATATGACATCTGTTCAAATAATTAAACATCACTATCATGTCACCCTCCAAGCAAAGCAAAAGCAAAGCAGCTTCATTTATATACCACTTCATACTGCGCTATGGGGTGTCTAAGCGGTTTACAACTGTAAGCTCATTGCCCCTCAACAGCTGGGTACTCATTTTAGTGACCTCGGAAGGATGCAGGCCTGAGTCAAGCCTGAGCCTTGGCTAGTATTGAACTCGCAACCTTGTGGTCTATGAGTGAGTGGCTGCAGTACAGGCATTTAACCACTGCACCACAAGGGCTCCCCATATGAGGCCAATGCAGCCCTCCCAGGCACAGCAATGCTAGCTCATGAAGAGGGTGATTATAAGAGGTGGAACACACATTCAGGGCCAGTCTGGTGGCTTCTCTGTCAGAGGGACAGTGAATATACTTAGTTAGTTCAAACTTTAAATGAACTATCCATGGTGCTGAAGTTAGGTTGAAGCTAGGTTTCAGCATCTTGGATAGCTCATTTCAGTTTTAGCCAAAAACAAAGATGGAATTCACAGTCCCCCTTACATGGAAGCTTCAGCCACCATGGTTTATGATGATCACATGGATACTACAGGCAGTTGTGCCTACATGATGACTTCCCCTCACGTCCATTGTAGCTGCAAAGCATATTTCTGGAGCCTGGAGTAGGGATGGGAGAGTAATTCATTGAGTTTACCTAATCTTGCAGACCCCCCTAGTTTTGCACTGCCAAAATCAACACAAACCAGTCCTCATTTATTTGTCAACATTTACACTTGTCTCAATTTTGGAATGGTGTTCTTTAATTTTTTAAAAAAAATGAAGAAAAGCAGATATTAGAGGATGTATCTGCAAAATTGCATATTTTAGTGAAAATAACATTAAAATGTTTTTAATCAATGTGTAGGCTACTTATCATATTGATGGAGGGGAAAACATGTTGAGCCTAATATTGAAATGAATGTTAGTAGGAAAACCTCTTGGGGAAAAATGCATATCAGGCAAAACTGCATACAAAAATATCTACATTACAAGAAGTGTGCACAAAAACATAAGAATGTTGATACCATATTTTTAATTTAAATACTCTGTGTTCAGAATGAACAGAGCATAAGGCTGGGAATATGAGAAATTGAGAAAAACAAATCTGGACAGATCTGTGCATCTCTAGTCTGGGCTTGAGAATTTGAAACTGACCACATACATTCAGCACCAATTGGAAGCAGGTTCAGAATTTATTCATTGGCAGTGGATTAGGAGATTATATAATCATAACAGATAGGTTAATGGCTATCTGCTAGCTATGATAGCTACATGCCCAAAGACAGTGTGCCACTCAATCTGTGTTACTGGTGAGCAGCTGTAGGAGAAGGTCATTCACTTCATGCCCTTCATGTAAGGCTGCTAGAGGCATCTGATTGGCATGATGTCTCTTGGAAACAGGCTTTTGGACTAAAAGGACTTGATTTTGACCCAGCAGGTCTCTTACATTTATGTGCCAGCTTCAGCTGTGGTGGTTTCAGGACAGAAACTCTCTTCATAAAGTACCAGAATGTCCAGGACTTTGTTGTTTCAATTGCAATGGAGTTGAGTCATCATTCAGAGCCTGTTTCCAACTTTCTCCATATGAACATCATAATGAGCACACTGACTCAATACTGATAAACCTGGCATTATCACACTCTCACATCGTGTCATTATTTAAGGAATATCAGGGACATGAGTCTTGATTTTATTATGTTTCTTCAAATCCCACTTACATTTCTTTTCTGTCCTTGTTTTGTACTGGATTGGGATATTATTTTGGCTTCCTGCCACATGGCAAATCATGAACAATGTTTACACATTTCCTAATATGTTCATTTATTCATATAATTTACCCCCATGTAGACATTTTCTCTCATTGACTAAGCAGGATTATTAATACTTTTTCAACTGTATGCATTTTCAGCCATTCACTTTTCAAAATGTAGACACTGTTTCATGTATAATTTATTTCTCTGAAATACTCTCTAAGTCTTACAAAACATGTGAATGACAGAGAGGACATGAATTTCTCCTTGCAACACATCTTGGGAGATGTGGCAAGTCTATACTGGAACTGTTGAATATAAAACAAAGGTGTTTTTTTCCATGCCTACTGACTATACATGGCTTGAGATTACAGATTTATTCATTAGTGTATTTGTTTATCACCTCTTAGCTTGCTAGGGCTAATGGTCCCTGAGATTATGTACAACAGATAACAACAGATTAAAAAATATGCCTTAAAAAACAAGCAATTTTTTTTAAAAAAAAAATATAAAAAACAAACACAATTTTAAAAATAGCAAAGGTCAACTCTGGTTTTAAGAACCAATAGTCTTTTTTTTTTAAGCCATCTTTGTCACTGTTAGAAGTCTAAATGGATGGATTCAGTCTGATTTCCTTTGCAAGGCAGTCCTCTACTAAGTTTCTGTTTAAGAGAGTGCTATGATTCCACTTTGAAATATCCAATGGAATTCTGGGGTATGGATTTTGGTGTAGCACTAGAGGTCATCCTGAGGCAGTATTCTTAGGATGAATGGATTACCTCATTGCTAAATGGTTTTCCAGGGGGGAAGGATGGTTGGGGTATGCAGTAATGACTGGGCAAACAGTATAATTGTTCTCAGATGAAAAGAGATTCATTCCTGAAAGGAAACTCACTTTGTCTGCAATTGCAAGGAATCTCTCACTCTAGCTCACTATCATCTTCTCCATAGTCTAGGGATTATGCTGATTCCAGCCCTGAGATCCTATCATGGCTGAATGCCTTGAGCTTTTCCCAAGCTGAGCTATTTGGTTCAACCTGACTACTTGGGCTACTTGCCTAAAAGATCCCTTCTGACATTAAACTGATATCAGAGTTACAGAGAGGTGATGAAGAGCTGATTCTTGGGTACAATGTCCCTCTCTAAACTGCAAATCCTTTTCATAAGATATTGTCTGGCAGTCAAACTGGAATCATAGTGCTATAATCCCTATTCATTCAGCTCTCCACAGATTCTTTATCCTGGCTTCTGAAAGCAGCTAGAGGGGGACTGGCCAAGTGGGTAAGGGGAGTAGTGAATGCCTCACTGCAGCAAGGGAGATTTTCATCCTGCCTAAAGGAAGCTGTGGTGATCCCATTACTGAAAAAGATCTCCCCGGTTCCCACCATTCTGAATAATAATTGGCCAGTCTCTAATATTCCATTCTTGAGCAAGGTGGCACAGCCCTGAACAGCTTTGGGGCGAGGCAATTCTTCCAGCTAACCATTTGGTAAATCGGGGGTCTGGAATTCAGCTGTAAAGAAAACCCCATTTCATATACTTTATGGAAGACCACCTAAACTGAAATACCTGAGAGTGTTTGGGCAGTATGCAAATGTGTATGTGCCTGCAAGTTTCAGAAAGAAGGGTGAGCCCGAGTGGGGCAGGTTGATGTTTGTGGGATATTCTGGGAATAGCTACAGGTTTCATCTCGGTAGTGGGGAAATCTTGCTATCCAGAAGTGCCAATTTTGAAAAGCCCTCAGGTTGGGAGAAGTTGCATTCTAACAAAGATGTTTTTCTTAAGTTGGAGCAGTTGGAAATGAGTACTAAAAATGGAGGGGTGGTAAAACAAGAATCAGTTTCCTCTGACAGTGAGTCTAGTACATCAGATCATTCTACACAGACACAACCAACCACACCTAGGATGTCTGAGACAAAGAGACATAAAGCTACAGAAGTTCAGACAAGCACTGACAGTGAGGATGAGAGAGGTAAAACAAAGACATTCCTGCCTAGGAGAACTCAGAGAGTGAGAAAGCCTCCAGATCATTTTGTAGTGCAGGAAGCTAGAGCCTGTACAGTAGCGGCTGATGAGCCTGAGAGTTTTAAGGATTTGCAGAGTTTTCCTGAGGAGGAAAAGGAAAAGTGGTTTTCTGCAATGGATCAGGAGTACAAGTCATTGGTAGACAAAGAAGTGTTTGAAGTTGTTGAGAGACTTAAAAATCACAAGGTGATAGGTTGCAAGTGGGTTTCCAAGAGGAAGGAAATACCGGGTGGTAGTCATAGATACAAGGCAAGGCTGGTAGCAAAAGGTTTTGCTTAGCAGAAGTTTGAGAACTTTGATAAAACATTTTCTCCTACAGCTAAGCCTGAAAGCCTCTGATTGGTTTTGACTTTAGCAGCAAGGAAGGGCCAGTTAGTGAAACATTTTGATTTTGAAACTGCATATTTGAATGCTTGTCTTGAGGAAGATGTGTTCATGAAACAACCTTTGGGTTTTGAACAGGACAGTGATAGAAAAGTATACAAGTTGAAAAGGGCTTTGTATGGTTTGAAGCAGAGTGCAAGAAGTTGGAATCATTATATTCATGAGGAGTTAGTTAAATTAGAGTACAAACACAACATTGCTGATGCATGTGTTTACACAAATGGTGATGTTACATTGATGATTTACACTGATGACTTTGTGGCTGGAAAGTCAGAACAAGAAATTAAAGTAGTACAGAAAGAATTGGCAAAAAAAAATTGTGATTAAGGATTTGGGTTTTCTCAGAGCCTACCTTGGATTTAAGGTTCAGTAGACTGAGGATGGTAGATGTTTATTAAGTCAGCAAAAGAAGATAGAAAGGCTGATTGATAAATGTGGACTACAAAGTGCTAAGGTAATGAAAAGCCCAATGGCTACTGGTTATGTCAGGGGTGAGTCAACAAAAGAGTTTGAAAATCCAGAATTGTTTAGAAGCATCATTGGAAGCTTGATGTTCATAGCAAACAACACAAGGCCAGATATTGCGTACTTAGCAGAAAGGTAAGCAATCCTAAAGTTGAGGATTGGACTGCAGTAAAACATGTGTTGAGATACCTGAAAGGTAGCAAAGATAAGAAGTTTGTGATACAAGGAAGCATGGTTCAGCTTGAATGATTTGTGGACAATTTGTTTTGCTTCAGAGCAACATGACAGAAAATCAGTCACAGGTTTGTTGATAAAATTTGGATAAAGTCCAATTGTTTGGCATGGCAGGAAATAGTGTTAAGTACAACTGAGGCAGAATTTGGAGCTTTGTCTGAAATAGTAAATGAGATACAGTGGATTAAGCAGTTGCTTCAAGATTTAGGGCAAAATTGTACGGAGCCTATTTTGGTTCATGAGGATTCACAGCCATGCATAGTGGTAGCAGAAGCTGAGAATTTGAACTTCAGAACCAAATACATTGGGGTGAAATATCAGAATGTCAGAGAATTGATTCAAAATGGAGTTGTGTGATTGCAATATATTGACACCAGAAACAATATCGCAGACATTTTCACAAAAGCTTTATCCAATGAAAGACATGAACAACTGTCACGTCTGATTGGAATGGCACCTTAAGTGCACAGTTCTAGCTATTCAGCTAGAATCATAGAATCATAGAGTTGGAAGAGACCACAAGGGCCATCCAGTCCAACCCCCTGCCATGCAGGAACTCCCAATCAAAGCATCCCTGACAGATGGCCATCCAGCCTCTGCTTAAAGACCTCCAAGGAAGGAGACTCCACTACTCTCCGAGGGAGTGTGTTCCACTCTCAAACCGCCCTTACTGTCAGGAAGTTCCTCCTAATGTTGAGGTGGAATCTCTTTTCTTGCAGCTTGCATCCATTGTTTCGGGTCCTAGTCTCTGGAGCAGCAGAAAACAAGCTTGTTCCCTCCTCGATATGACATCCCTTCAAATATTTAAACACGGCTATCATATCACCTCTCAGCCTTCTCTTCTCCAGGCTAAACATCCCCAGCTCCCTAAGTCGTTCCTCATAGGGCTTGGTTTCCAGACCCTTCACCATTTTAGTTGCCCTCCTTTGGACACGCTCCAATTTCTCCACATCCTTTTTGAATTGTGGTGCCCAGAACTGGACACAGTATTCCAGGTGAGGCCGGACCAAAGCAGAATAGAGTGGCACTATTACTTCTCTTGATCTAGACACTATACTTCTACTGATGCAGCCTAAAATTGCATTGGCCTTTTTAGTTGCTGCATCGCACTGTTGACTCATGTTCAACTTGTGGTCCACCTGGATTCCTAGATCCCTTTCACACGTAGTCTCATTCAGCCAAGTGTCCCCCATCGTATATCTGTACTTTTCGTTTTTCCGCCCTAAGTGCAGTACCTTACATTTCTCCGTGTTGAATTTCATTTTGTTAGCTTTGGCCCAACTTTCTAGTCTGCTCAAGTCATTTTGAATTTTGATCCTGTCCTCTGGGGTATTAGCTACTCCTCCTAATTTGGTGTCATCTGCAAATTTGATAACTATGCCCCCAATACCATCATCCAAGTCATTAATAAAGATATTGAACAGCACTGGGCCCAGGACAGAGCCCTGTGGCACCCCACTGGTCACTTCTTTCCAGGTTGAAAAGGAGCCATTGTTGAGCACCCTTTGTGTTCGACCAGATAACCAATTACAAATCCATGTAACAGTTACTTTGTCTAGCCCACATTTTACCAACTTGCTTGCAAGAATGTCATGGGGAACCTTGTCAAAGGCCTTACTGAAATCAAGATATACTATATCCACAACATTCCCTTCATCTACCAAGCTGGTAATTTTATCAAAAAAAAGAGATCAGATTTGTCTGGCATGACCTGTTTCTCTGAAACCCATGTTGACTTTTTGTGATTATGAAATTATCTTCCAGATGTTCACAGACTCTCTGTTTAATGATCTGCTCCAGAATCTTTCCGGGTATTGATGTCAGACTAACTGGACGATAATTGTTGGGATCCTCTTTTTTCCCCTTTTTGAAGATGGGGACAACATTTGCCCTCCTCCAGTCCGCTGGGACCTCTCCTGTTTTCCAGGAATTCTCAAAGATTATTGCCAATGGTTCTGATATTACATTTGCCAGTTCTTTTAATACCCTTGGATGTAATTCATCTGGTCCTGGAGACTTATATTCATCTAGATTAACCAGATGTTTCTGTACTATCTCTTTACTTATTCTGTGATGAAATTCTCCTATTCTGTCCTCTGCTCCATTATCCTCAAGTTGAGCACCCTTTGCCTTTTCTGAGAAGACTGAAGCAAAGAAGGTGTTGAGTAATTCTGCCTTTTCTCTGTCCCCTGTTAACTTTTTGCCATCTTCTCCACACAGTGGCCCTACCATTTCCTTCTTTTTCCTTTTGCTACTGACATACCCCCAAAAGCCCTTTTTATTGTTCTTAACCGCTCCAGCAAGCTTGATTTCATTCTGCGCTTTAGCTTTTCTGACTTTAACCCTACACGTGCTAGCTATTTGTTTGAATTCCTCTTTGGTGATTTCCCCATTTTTCCATTTCTTATACATGTTCCGTTTAAAACATAGTTCAGTTGCAAGTTCCTTAGTCATCCATCCTGGTTTCTTGAGACACCTCCCATTCTTCCTCCTCATTGGCACGGTTTGAAATTGTGCCTTCAGTATCTCCCTTTTGAGAAACTCCCATCCTTCTTGAACTCCCTTCTCTTTTAGTATTCCTGTCCATGGGATCACCCTCAGTATTTCTCTAAGTTTAGTAAAATCAGCTTTCCTAAAGTCTAGAATGCGTGTCTGACTGTGCCTGGCTTCTCCTTTCCACTGTATAATAAACTCCAGGAGGACATGATCACTCCCGCCTAAGGATCCAACCACTTGCACCCCATTAACTAGGTCTTCCCTGTTAGTTAGGATCAGATCCAAAATAGCTGACTCCCTCGTTGCCTCTTCCACCTTTTGAACAATGAAATTGTCTTCGAGGCAAGTGAGGAATTTGCTAGACCTCAAGGATTTTGCCGAGTTTGACTTCCAGCACATATCCGGATAGTTGAAGTCACCCATCACTACTATATTTCTCCTTTCTGAGTGTGTGGTCATCTGTTCTAGAAAGGCATCATCCAGTTCTTCTGCCTGAGTCGGGGGTCTGTAGTAGACTCCCACAATAACATCCCTGTTGTTTCTTTCCCCTTTAATTTTTATCCAAATGCTCTCCACCTGGCTTCCAGGATTGTTGTCCTGGATTTCTTCACTGGTGTAAATATCCCTGACATATAATGCTATTCCTCCTCCTCTCCTGTTTGGCCTGTTTCTCTTGAAGAGGTTATACCCCTGTATTTTTACATTCCAATCATGAGACTCATCCCACCAGGTTTCAGTGATGCCTATTATATCATATTTGCTTTGTTGCGCTAGGAGTTCAAGTTCATCTTGCTTATTTCCCATGCTCTGTGCATTAGTGTAGAGACATCTAAGACCATATGTCTCCTTTACTTGCTGCTTTAGCACGTTTTTTTGCCTCCCACTGTTGGGTCCCTCTACTGTTTGCTTTGTTTCCTCTATGACAGTTTGACTATTTTTTCCAGTCCTTTTGTCTTCCAGGGTGCTGTCTCCCTTCCCCACATAACTCAGTTTAAAGCCCTCCTGATCAAATTCTTCAGACTGTTGGCAAAAACGTTTCTTCCAACTGGTGTGAGATGCAGCCCATCCCTTGCCAGGAGTCCACCCTCATGGAACCGCAGCCCATGATCCAAGAATCCAAATCGTTCTCGACGACACCATCTGCGGAGCCAATTGTTGACATCTGCTATCTTCCTCTCTCTTCCTGGACCGTGCCCTTCAACTGGCAGTAGAGACGAGATGACAATCTGTGCCTCCATTTCTTTCAGCTTCTTTCCTAGAGCCTCGTAATCCCTTTTGATGTTTTGAAGGCTGTGTCTTGCTGTGTCGTTCGTTCCCACGTGAACCAAAAGGAAGGGGTATTGGTCGGTAGGCCTGACCAGTTTTCTCAGCCTCTCTGTCACATCTCGGATCTTTGCCCCAGGGAGACAACACACCTCCCGAGACATCTTGTCAGGCCCACAAATCACTGCTTCTGTCCCTCTCAGCAAGGAGTCCCCCACCACAACCACACGTCTCCTACGAGGCTTAGCAGCGACTGTTCCCTGTGGTGGTACTCCCAGCTCTTTCCCTGAAGTCTGTTCATGCTGCTCTTCCTCGTCCTCCTTGGTAAGGGAAAGAGCTTGAAAACGATTCTGTAGCTGCAAGCTCCCAGAACGATCTCTGGTCTCCCTACTTCTACGTGTGACATTCCTCCAGCTGTCTACCTCCTGTGTATGTGGTGTGACGTTCTCTTCCCCAGCAACTTCCACTGTGTGGTCGCTGTCCAAGACCGTTCGTTCCGTTCTGTCTAGGAAAGCCTCTTGCTCCCTAATATTCTGAAGTGTAGCTACCCGCGCCTCCAGCTGCTGTACTTTCTCCTCCAAGAGAGCTACCAACTTGCACTTGGAGCATGTGTAGTTCCCGACCTCTGTAGGTAGGAAGACAAACATACCACAGGTATTGCAGGTGACGGCAGCAGTTCCTTCAGTATCCATACTAAGTATTAAAAAGGACTATGGCTTTCCTCCTCAAAGAAAATCTCTTGCTAAAACCAATGTTAAAGTCTGCAGATGACCAAAAGTTTTCTACAATCGGTAGTGGTTATAAAATTCTGAAACTGACCTCTGGGAGCAGTTGTAAAGAGCTAACTGCCTAGCCCACCCCCTATTGATTTGCAAATGCTCTTAACAAAGCCCCACCCGCTGAGTCACAGTCACACTTCCCCCAAGAGTTTTTAAAAAGAACTTAAAAACTTACCCTCTCAAGATGGCTGCCTGGAAACTGTTTTCTTCCTCTCTCCTAGCAGGAATTGGCCTGGAAAGCTTTCTTTCCTGGCAGAAACCTCTTTCTCTTTCTCTTCTCTTTTAGAAACTGGCCTGGAGAGCCTCCTCCTCCTCCTCCTTCCCTGTCCTGGCCGAAACTGACCTGAAACTGACCTCTGGGAGCAGTTGTAAAGAGCTAACTGCCTAGCCCACCCCCTATTGATTTGCAAATGCTCTTAACAAAGCCCCACCCGCTGAGTCACAGTCACACTTCCCCCAAGAGTTTTTAAAAAGAACTTAAAAACTTACCCTCTCAAGATGGCTGCCTGGAAACTGTTTTCTTCCTCTCTCCTAGCAGGAATTGGCCTGGAAAGCTTTCTTTCCTGGCAGAAACCTCTTTCTCTTTCTCTTCTCTTTTAGAAACTGGCCTGGAGAGCCTCCTCCTCCTCCTCCTTCCCTGTCCTGGCCGAAACTGACCTGAAACTGACCTCTGGGAGCAGTTGTAAAGAGCTAACTGCCTAGCCCACCCCCTATTGATTTGCAAATGCTCTTAACAAAGCCCCACCCGCTGAGTCACAGTCACACTTCCCCCAAGAGTTTTTAAAAAGAACTTAAAAACTTACCCTCTCAAGATGGCTGCCTGGAAACTGTTTTCTTCCTCTCTCCTAGCAGGAATTGGCCTGGAAAGCTTTCTTTCCTGGCAGAAACCTCTTTCTCTTTCTCTTCTCTTTTAGAAACTGGCCTGGAGAGCCTCCTCCTCCTCCTCCTTCCCTGTCCTGGCCGAAACTGACCTGAAACTGACCTCTGGGAGCAGTTGTAAAGAGCTAACTGCCTAGCCCACCCCCTATTGATTTGCAAATGCTCTTAACAAAGCCCCACCCGCTGAGTCACAGTCACACTTCCCCCAAGAGTTTTTAAAAAGAACTTAAAAACTTACCCTCTCAAGATGGCTGCCTGGAAACTGTTTTCTTCCTCTCTCCTAGCAGGAATTGGCCTGGAAAGCTTTCTTTCCTGGCAGAAACCTCTTTCTCTTTCTCTTCTCTTTTAGAAACTGGCCTGGAGAGCCTCCTCCTCCTCCTCCTTCCCTGTCCTGGCCGAAACTGACCTGAAACTGACCTCTGGGAGCAGTTGTAAAGAGCTAACTGCCTAGCCCACCCCCTATTGATTTGCAAATGCTCTTAACAAAGCCCCACCCGCTGAGTCACAGTCACACTTCCCCCAAGAGTTTTTAAAAAGAACTTAAAAACTTACCCTCTCAAGATGGCTGCCTGGAAACTGTTTTCTTCCTCTCTCCTAGCAGGAATTGGCCTGGAAAGCTTTCTTTCCTGGCAGAAACCTCTTTCTCTTTCTCTTCTCTTTTGGAAACTGGCCTGGAGAGCCTCCTCCTCCTCCTCCTTCCCTGTCCTGGCCGAAACTGACCTGAAACTGACCTCTGGGAGCAGTTGTAAAGAGCTAACTGCCTAGCCCACCCCCTATTGATTTGCAAATGCTCTTAACAAAGCCCCACCCACTGAGTCACAGTCACACTTCCCCCAAGAGTTTTTAAAAAGAACTTAAAAACTTACCCTCTCAAGATGGATGCCTGGAAACTGTTTTCTTCCTCTCTCCTAGCAGGAATTGGCCTGGAAAGCTTTCTTTCCTGGCAGAAACCTCTTTCTCTTTCTCTTCTCTTTTAGAAACTGGCCTGGAGAGCCTCCTCCTCCCCCTCCTTCCCTGTCCTGGCCGAAACTGACCTGAAACTGACCTCTGGGAGCAGTTGTAAAGAGCTAACTGCCTAGCCCACCCCCTATTGATTTGCAAATGCTCTTAACAAAGCCCCACCCGCTGAGTCACAGTCACACTTCCCCCAAGAGTTTTTAAAAAGAACTTAAAAACTTACCCTCTCAAGATGGCTGCCTGGAAACTGTTTTCTTCCTCTCTCCTAGCAGGAATTGGCCTGGAAAGCTTTCTTTCCTGGCAGAAACCTCTTTCTCTTTCTCTTCTCTTTTGGAAACTGGCCTGGAGAGCCTCCTCCTCCTCCTCCTTCCCTGTCCTGGCCGAAACTGACCTGAAACTGACCTCTGGGAGCAGTTGTAAAGAGCTAACTGCCTAGCCCACCCCCTATTGATTTGCAAATGCTCTTAACAAAGCCCCACCCACTGAGTCACAGTCACACTTCCCCCAAGAGTTTTTAAAAAGAACTTAAAAACTTACCCTCTCAAGATGGATGCCTGGAAACTGTTTTCTTCCTCTCTCCTAGCAGGAATTGGCCTGGAAAGCTTTCTTTCCTGGCAGAAACCTCTTTCTCTTTCTCTTCTCTTTTAGAAACTGGCCTGGAGAGCCTCCTCCTCCCCCTCCTTCCCTGTCCTGGCCGAAACTGACCTGAAACTGACCTCTGGGAGCAGTTGTAAAGAGCTAACTGCCTAGCCCACCCCCTATTGATTTGCAAATGCTCTTAACAAAGCCCCACCCGCTGAGTCACAGTCACACTTCCCCCAAGAGTTTTTAAAAAGAACTTAAAAAGTTACCCTCTCAAGATGGCTGCCTGGAAACTGTTTTCTTCCTCTCTCCTAGCAGGAATTGGCCTGGAAAGCTTTCTTTCCTGGCAGAAACCTCTTTCTCTTTCTCTTCTCCTTTGGAAACTGGCCTGGAGAGCCTCCTCCTCCTCCTCCTTCCCTGTCCTGGCCGAAACTGACCTGAAACTGACCTCTGGGAGCAGTTGTAAAGAGCTAACTGCCTAGCCCACCCCCTATTGATTTGCAAATGCTCTTAACAAAGCCCCACCCGCTGTGTCACAGTCACACTTCCCCCAAGAGTTTTTAAAAAGAACTTAAAAACTTACCCTCTCAAGATGGCTGCCTGGAAACTGTTTTCTTCCTCTCTCCTAGCAGGAATTGGCCTGGAAAGCTTTCTTTCCTGGCAGAAACCTCTTTCTCTTTCTCTTCTCTTTTAGAAACTGGCCTGGAGAGCCTCCTCCTCCCCCTCCTTCCCTGTCCTGGCCGAAACTGACCTGAAACTGACCTCTGGGAGCAGTTGTAAAGAGCTAACTGCCTAGCCCACCCCCTATTGATTTGCAAATGCTCTTAACAAAGCCCCACCCGCTGAGTCACAGTCACACTTCCCCCAAGAGTTTTTAAAAAGAACTTAAAAACTTACCCTCTCAAGATGGCTGCCTGGAAACTGTTTTCTTCCTCTCTCCTAGCAGGAATTGGCCTGGAAAGCTTTCTTTCCTGGCAGAAACCTCTTTCTCTTTCTCTTCTCTTTTGGAAACTGGCCTGGAGAGCCTCCTCCTCCTCCTCCTTCCCTGTCCTGGCCGAAACTGACCTGAAACTGACCTCTGGGAGCAGTTGTAAAGAGCTAACTGCCTAGCCCACCCCCTATTGATTTGCAAATGCTCTTAACAAAGCCCCACCCGCTGAGTCACAGTCACACTTCCCCCAAGAGTTTTTAAAAAGAACTTAAAAACTTACCCTCTCAAGATGGCTGCCTGGAAACTGTTTTCTTCCTCTCTCCTAGCAGGAATTGGCCTGGAAAGCTTTCTTTCCTGGCAGAAACCTCTTTCTCTTTCTCTTCTCTTTTAGAAACTGGCCTGGAGAGCCTCCTCCTCCTCCTCCTTCCCTGTCCTGGCCGAAACTGACCTGAAACTGACCTCTGGGAGCAGTTGTAAAGAGCTAACTGCCTAGCCCACCCCCTATTGATTTGCAAATGCTCTTAACAAAGCCCCACCCGCTGAGTCACAGTCACACTTCCCCCAAGAGTTTTTAAAAAGAACTTAAAAACTTACCCTCTCAAGATGGCTGCCTGGAAACTGTTTTCTTCCTCTCTCCTAGCAGGAATTGGCCTGGAAAGCTTTCATTCCTGGCAGAAACCTCTTTCTCTTTCTCTTCTCTTTTGGAAACTGGCCTGGAGAGCCTCCTCCTCCTCCTCCTTCCCTGTCCTGGCCGAAACTGACCTGAAACTGACCTCTGGGAGCAGTTGTAAAGAGCTAACTGCCTAGCCCACCCCCTATTGATTTGCAAATGCTCTTAACAAAGCCCCACCCGCTGAGTCACAGTCACACTTCCCCCAAGAGTTTTTAAAAAGAACTTAAAAACTTACCCTCTCAAGATGGCTGCCTGGAAACTGTTTTCTTCCTCTCTCCTAGCAGGAATTGGCCTGGAAAGCTTTCTTTCCTGGCAGAAACCTCTTTCTCTTTCTCTTCTCTTTTAGAAACTGGCCTGGAGAGCCTCCTCCTCCTCCTCCTTCCCTGTCCTGGCCGAAACTGACCTGAAACTGACCTCTGGGAGCAGTTGTAAAGAGCTAACTGCCTAGCCCACCCCCTATTGATTTGCAAATGCTCTTAACAAAGCCCCACCCGCTGAGTCACAGTCACACTTCCCCCAAGAGTTTTTAAAAAGAACTTAAAAACTTACCCTCTCAAGATGGCTGCCTGGAAACTGTTTTCTTCCTCTCTCCTAGCAGGAATTGGCCTGGAAAGCTTTCTTTCCTGGCAGAAACCTCTTTCTCTTTCTCTTCTCTTTTGGAAACTGGCCTGGAGAGCCTCCTCCTCCTCCTCCTTCCCTGTCCTGGCCGAAACTGACCTGAAACTGACCTCTGGGAGCAGTTGTAAAGAGCTAACTGCCTAGCCCACCCCCTATTGATTTGCAAATGCTCTTAACAAAGCCCCACCCGCTGAGTCACAGTCACACTTCCCCCAAGAGTTTTTAAAAAGAACTTAAAAACTTACCCTCTCAAGATGGCTGCCTGGAAACTGTTTTCTTCCTCTCTCCTAGCAGGAATTGGCCTGGAAAGCTTTCTTTCCTGGCAGAAACCTCTTTCTCTTTCTCTTCTCTTTTAGAAACTGGCCTGGAGAGCCTCCTCCTCCTCCTCCTTCCCTGTCCTGGCCGAAACTGACCTGAAACTGACCTCTGGGAGCAGTTGTAAAGAGCTAACTGCCTAGCCCACCCCCTATTGATTTGCAAATGCTCTTAACAAAGCCCCACCCACTGAGTCACAGTCACACTTCCCCCAAGAGTTTTTAAAAAGAACTTAAAAACTTACCCTCTCAAGATGGCTGCCTGGAAACTGTTTTCTTCCTCTCTCCTAGCAGGAATTGGCCTGGAAAGCTTTCATTCCTGGCAGAAACCTCTTTCTCTTTCTCTTCTCTTTTGGAAACTGGCCTGGAGAGCCTCCTCCTCCTCCTCCTTCCCTGTCCTGGCCGAAACTGACCTGAAACTGACCTCTGGGAGCAGTTGTAAAGAGCTAACTGCCTAGCCCACCCCCTATTGATTTGCAAATGCTCTTAACAAAGCCCCACCCGCTGAGTCACAGTCACACTTCCCCCAAGAGTTTTTAAAAAGAACTTAAAAACTTACCCTAGATAAAGTTTCAATACTGTAAATAATTTGTTACTCACATCTATACATTTTGGAGGGGGATGTTAGGAGTGTTGGGATATGTAGTCAAAAGTGGAAATGTACAGATGTGGGAAAATTTCTACTGAAAAGAGTTTGGGCCTGCAGGTGGCAAATGTGTAAACAATCCCAAACAAGGTCAGTGTCTGGAAACAGATAGATAACACGTCAACAATGAGCTCATCTTTGTTGTCTGGGAACCAGGGTCACATGACACATGACTCACAGCAAGAGGCTGGGTTAGAGGCTGCTAAAAGCTATTCAGCAAACTGTCTGTGGAGGTATTCACCCATGGGAGGAGTTTGGAGTTTGGCTAAGAGGCTCCTTTGTTCTTACAAATCATTGCACTGTGTTGTGTGTATTGGATCTATTGTTTCTTATATTTCTACCTGCATGAAGATGGATGTATATAATTTTCTCTTTACAATGTAATCATGAATAAAAACCTTCTAATGAAGAACTCTCTGTTCTGGGCTGGATTAATGGCAAACTGCTTAAAACTACAAAGAGCTACATACCAGAGTGATAAGGTCAGCTAGTTCCAGACGGAGGTGGCTGATGGATGGATGCCTGGCATTTTTGGCACAAATCTCTGCTAATATAACACAACCATAAATAAATCAACAGTGAGCCACCTTGTGTCTCATTCTGAGAGAAAGGTGACATAAAAATTAAATAAATAAATAAATAAATAAATAGATGGAAATGTGTGCCCTTTAGATGTTTTGAATTACCATCGGCCCAAACCACCACAGCAGATAGGGATTTCATTTGATTTATATCCTGCCTTTCTCCCAGCACATGGACCCAAGGCAGCTTAAAACAAACAGAAATAAAGTATAGCTAAAAAAAAACAAACCTACTAATACAAAAGTTTAAAAACCAATAAACAACATTTCTGTTTAAAAATACAAGGTTAAAACAGTTTCATACTGAATTTAAAAAAAGATAAATTCACACTACACTTCATTAAAAGTCCTTTCTGCCACATGAATTAAGAACCAAAAGCCTGCCTAAATAAAAAGGTTGCCTACCAATGGAAAGAGAGCAGAGAGGGGTCAAACCAAACACCGTGTAAGAGGGAATTCCACATCCTGGGAATAGCCAATATAAGTGTGTTTATGTGTGTGTATCGAGTTGTAATGTAAAACATTTAAAAAGTATTGGATTGTTTACCCTTGGAAAGCTGTGAGATATGTGGCCTATAGAGCAACCCAAAACACACTAAAGACCAAATAACACCAGCTATGTATATTAAATAAATTTGGTGTAATCAATTGACTCTGCCTATGAAACTTCAAACGAAAAATTAATTCTGCAGTAGGTAACAAATCCTGAAAAACAAGTACTAATATAGATACACACTTAACACTTGCACACATTTCAGGAGAGGATAATAAGTACCTCCTTCATACTTTCTAGTGTCTAACTTTAGAAGAGCTCCTTGCTCCCCCTTCAATTGTCAAAAGATTAAGGAAGCTTTCATTAAGGGCTGGATTTCATCTCCTCAAGGTAGGGAAAGTGTCATCAGTTCAGCATGGTTGTGCTGACTCCTCCGTTTTTTGTTTTTTTTAAAAAAGCACAGAACTAAAAGCATTCATTTCCTTCTTAAAATGTACTTGAAGCGGAGCTGTTTCAGGGAGGGGTGCCAACTCAGCTGAAAAACTGCAGCTACATTCTATTTTAAAGGCAAATAACAAATCAATTTCTTGTAAATTGTTGTTATTTATAGTCATTTAAATCCTCATGCCACAACCCTCCTGCCATTTTCCTTAAGAGTCCTAATGGGCTCAGCTGAGTTAGACTGCAGGATTAAACTATGTTCAACCTAATTAGTCTGTAGTACTAATTTTAGTATTCCTTGAGGAAATGAAACTGACTGGGGTTGCAGACTGCCAGAAATAGTGCAAATTGAGTCCACTTTAACTGCCCTGACCATGTGCTAGGGAATCATGGGAACTGTAGTTTATCGTGGCACCAGAGCTCTCTGACAGAGAAGGCTCAATGTCTCAGGAAAAAAAACCAGTTCCCATGATTCCCTAGCACTAAACCTAACCCTAAAAGTGGACTCAATTTGCACTATTTCTGGCAGTCTGCAACCCCCCTGAATCAGCTAAAACCCTAGTACTTGGACTGAAATGGGCTATGGATCAGGTTGTTATTGTATCTCTCTCAATCCTCTGTACCTTTCATATGGAAATATTGGGCAGCCAACCCTGTTTTTTCTCCTGGAACTGGAAGCATTTATTGTTTTATCTCCTTTCCCAAAAAGTTTTCTATGGAGCTTATCGCTTGGCTTTTTAAACTGGTTTACCTCTATCCAGCTTAATCTTAATTCAAGCAGCATCTTGATCTTATCAGACATTTTTTGCTGCTGAATTTGCTGCCCGAATACAGCCTGGGTCCATCCCCACTTCCAGAGCCACTCCTCACGGCCATTTTTTTAAGCTGGAAAACTCTAGAATCCAAAAAGAGCTGTGAGGAGCACTCCTGGAAGCAGAGTTGCGACCTGGCTGTTTTCGGGGGGGGGGGGGAGGGGGGGAATTCAGCAGCAAAAAGCATCTGATAAGATCAGGATGCTGCCCAAATTAAGATTAAGCCAGATAGAGGAAAACCTATTTAAAAAGCCAAACGATAAGTTCCTATATCAAAGCTGTTGCAATGATAGGCTTTTACAAGACAAGTTTCTTTTTATGGTGCACAATTTACTCTGAGAGCAATGGAGTTTTCTTACTATTTTAAAAAAATCTTCCTCAAGACAATTTTAGAATGATGTGAATACAAGATAAATTTTGCACACACAGCTTCATTCCCCCTGCCCTTCAGCTCAAACTGTCTGCAGAATGCTGCTTCACAGTATCAATAATTTAAACCATGAACCCTGAAAAAAAAAAAGGTATTTGTGAATATAAACAAATAGGAAGCAGAGAATAACCTCTTCTTTCACTTTGTTCAACTTTTTCCTCAAAACTTGGCACTCCTTTTTCTATTTTATTTTCTGTTTATTTCAGGTCTACACAACTGTATTGGTATGGGCTTTGCAGGGCATTAATCACAATGTCAGGATACACTAGTGTGAACATTACAATGCCCAGTGCTCCATAAGCAGACTATAGGTCAGATCTCATCCCTTTCCCTTTTTTTATCCCTTTCCTTATTTGCATCTGTTAGTCAAGAAATAGGTCAGTTGTAATGCACAGCTATAAAATACAATAAAGGAAAGCAAAGCAACTTAAACTAATCTTAACCTAAAAGCAGAATAAAGCCTGCCTGTTCCTGTCATAGTAAATGATTGACAACTAGGGGGGGTTGCAGACTGCCAGAAATAGTGCAAATTGAGTCCACTTTTAGGGTTAGGGTTAGGGTTAGTGAATCATGGGAACTGTATTTTATTGTGACACCAGAGCTCTCTGGCAGAGAAGGCTCATTGTCTCAGAAAAAAACACAATTCCCATGATTCCCTAGCACTAACCCTAACCCTAAAAGTGGACTCAATTTGCACTATTTCTGACAGTCTGCAACCCCCCTAGGAAACCAAACTTCTTTCCTTCCACACCTGCCACATTTGTCTCCAGAACTCCCTTCTCAATTCAGGTGAGATGTTTTGAAATGAATATCCTTCATTTCTCTTTTAGACTACTGAAGAACTTGCATTAGGAAACCTTTTGCAAAGTTCCACAAAAGCAGAACAAAAACCTATCTCCCTGTTAGCCCCCAAACCACCTTTTAACTGCTACAATGGAGAACCAGGGAAATTACAGAGAAATGTCCAGCTATGTTCTTATGATGGGCTACAGAACAACAGATATCCTCTGGACTCTGTCAGGGATCTTCCAAATGTCCTGGAGGATGATGTCACTACTGTGCATCCAACCATAGAAACGTAACTATGCACCACCCATCAGTTCTTTTCACTTTCCTGTAAATTGCCATGGAGTTGCAACAGGCAAAAGGTGGAGTTTGGGAGGAGCCTGACCATTGTGCATTCACTATAGGATTTTGACATTTGCAACAACCCAAAAAGTGAATTGTACAGCCATAAGATGTCTGCATAATTCACTGATATGATGCCAGCCACAGATTTCAGTTCCTAAGTTCTAATCAGTCTACAACAATACTGTACATTTTAAAAAAAAAATCTTCCTTTTATTTCCATTATGCGTATTTCTCTTGGATTTTTTTCTCTCTCTTCAGAATAGGGAGCCAGTGAATTAAACAATAGCCATACACATTGTAAATGATGATGCAGCAATGCAATTCAAGGGACACTATAATTAACTTTCACTTAAAGTATTTGTTTTAATTGCTCTTTTCACCTTAAAAATAAATCCCACATTGCTAGGAATGTAAATGAAAATGAATTTCTTTAATAAAGTAGCATTCTTTTACTGTGCTCTGAATTCTTTTTCTAACTTGACATACAAAGAAGTGCTCTTATGAATACAAAAGGATTCTTAAGTTTTGTTTTTCATGCTCTCAGCAACTGTCAGAAATAAAGGAGATTATCACACAAGCATAAAAACATGACTAACCTCTCTCAAATTCAAGTAAAATTCAGGCTGCATCCGGGTCCTACTGCATGGTTTTTGTCACCAAATCTGCCATCCGAATGCAGCCCAGGTGTAGCCCGGCTCACTTAACTCGTTCCACTGACATTTTCAAAAGTCGGTTTTGAAAAATGGCCACAAAGTGAGTTAAGTGAGCCGGGCTATACTTGGGCTGCATTCAGAAGGCAGATTTGGTGACAAAAGCCATGTGTTAGGACCCGGATGCAGCTCAACGTTTACTTGAATTCAGGAGAGGTAAGCCGTGTTTTTATGCTTGTGCGATTATCTCCTAAAATAGATGAATTGGTGAGTTTTGCTTTCTCTCAGTCACATTTTTTTTAAAAAAATCTAATTTTCTATGTCACACACCTGTTAAAAATGAAGAACTTCTCAGAAGAAAAAGAGGCAATTATCCTAATTCAGCACTAACACACCATTCAAACAGAGACTTTTAAGAGCTCAGTGCTCACAGCTCTGGACCTGGCTCAACAAATCTGTCTAAACTGCTCTCACTGTCCAGTCTGATGCAGGCTACAGAGTCTTTTGCTGGGAAACAAATTACTACTAACTTTCTTTTGTGATATGAAGCATGGCTGCCACTGAACTATAATTAGAGGAGAAAGCAGCTGGGGATTTAGACAGTACAGCTGTGACTGGCAATTGTTCTCCCAATTCAGTGCCCAGAGAAGGTGGGAGGTACTTGGTTGAATCGTATGGAGAAGCAAAAGTCCCAACTATCGAGAAAGAGATGTGCTGGCCTTAGGACCTCCAGACTCAGGACTATCACCAACCTTGTTGGCAGCTCTGAGAAACCTAAACAAGAGTCCAGAGCAAAATTTCATTTTCACATCATGCATACCTATTAGTAAACAACTAATCTGTTTTTAACAACAGAGAGGACACATCACATTGTGTATATATATATATATATATATATATATATATATATATATATAATAGGGATTTCTTTTGTGTTTTTGTAGAGGAAGTTTTAGTGTTGGTAGTGGTTTCTGGGCTGGTCACTTGCATGTGTATCATTGTTTCAAAAAATGCCAAACATGAATTATTCATTGCAATAATTCCAAAGCTAAAGGCTAGATGCAGTTAATCCCACTAGGGGCCTTTACAGACTGCCAGAAATAATGCAGCTTGAGTCCACTTTAACTGCCGTGGCTCAGAGCTAGGGAATAATGGGAAGTGTAGTTTATTATGGCACCAGAGCTCTTTGACAGAGAAGATTCAATGTTTCAGAAAAAACTACAGTTCCCATGATTCCCTAGCACTGAGCCAGGGCAGTTAAAGTGGACTCAAGCTGCATTATTTCTGGCAGTCTATATAAGTCTTTAAAGAAAACCCATTAAAACATCAGGAATTTGATAATTCAAAACATAAATAAGTTGTGTTGATTCAATGGTCTACTTTAGTTGGAACAAACAATTTGATTTAACCCTAACATTTTAATTTCATGTAATCATGGATAAATTTCACACTAATGGAGACTAGTAGGGAAAAATCAGTTTATCCAGTTATGCATAAGGAGACCCCTCTTTTTTAGGAAATTATATCATGTATTTTTTAAAAAAAAAAATCAAATGATATGCATGTAAATGTACACAACAAAGATGTGTGTCTGCAAAATCTGCACAAGCTTAGTTTAATCAAGAACATTAAAAGAGGGAAAGGATGGAACATGTTAATGTCTTAAGAAATATGTTTGAAAAAATCTGTACATTAGGAAAACTGTGTAGAGAGAAAGAAAAAAGAAAGAAAAAAGTATAACATCTTAATAAACAACTCAGACAGGATGTGAAACACAAATGAAAATTGGACTGATGGATTTTTCATACCTTTTAGCCTTCAAACTTCTAGTATTTTTAGTTTCATTAGATAGAAATTTAATCTACAGTATTCGCTAAGAACTACACCTTTAAAGTTATAGGCGATCAGATCAAATATTACAGGCCCTGAGCCTTAGAACAAGAGCTTCAAAACAACAGTTGTAAAACTATAGTGCACTATTTGAGATGTGTGCTTTCAGCTCATAACATTCTAGTTGTACATAGAATTATACAGCTATCACACAAATTCTGAACACAAAAAGTGACTTGGGAGATAATCTTACATACAAAAAGACCCAGTTTACCTCTTCCGAACTGAAGCCCAATTCGGAAGAGGTAACTGGGTCTTTTTGTATTTGTGATACTCTCATAGTTCACCTTGCACAGAATGGTGTCCCTATTTGATTGGAAAAATTCAATCTACACAGAGAAAGGAATACCTTGCAATGTTAGCTATATCCACAGGAATGAAAGGCTCCCCAGCTGCAATCAGCATCCATGTTTACAATCAAGATCACAAGTGTATCTACGCTGAGGAATATTTCCATAAAATTATGTCCTGCAACATTTCACATAGGAAAATTGGACAACATCCGAACCAGTTACAAATTCATCTAAGAGTAGCATTATATAGCCAACATTTTACCAGTTTGTTTGCAGGAATATCATAGAGGACTCTGTCAAAGGCCTTATTGGAATCAAGATAATTTACATCCCCTTCATCTACCAAGCTTGTAGCTCTATGAAAAAGAGAGAGAGAGAGCGAAAGAAATAAGATTAGTCTGGCATGACTTGTTTCTGAGGAAACTATATTGATGTTCAGTGGTCACAGCATGCCTTTCTAAGTGCTTACAGACTGTCTGTTTAATTATCTGCTTTAGAATTTTTCCTAGTATTGATACTGACTGGGCAGAATTGCCTTGGGTCCTCTTTTTTCCCCCTTTTTGAAGATGGGGAAAACATTTGCCCTTCTCCAGTCTACTAGAATGTCTTCTATTCTCCAGGAATTCTCAAAGATTATTGACAAGTTGTTCTGACATTACATCTGCCCATTCTTTTAATATTCTTGGATGTAGTTCATTTGCCCTTGGAGATCTGAATTCATTTATAGTAGTCAGGTATTCCTGTACTGCCTCTTTACCTATTCTGTATTGTATTTCCCCTACTGCATTATCTGATCCATTTTTCCCAGGCTGAACAATGTTTTCCTTTTGGGAGAAGACTGAGGCAAAGAAGATGTTGAGTAGTTCAGCCTTTTCTTGGCCCCTGTTAGAATTACATCATTTTCCTCATACACTGGCATTACAGTTTCCTTGTTCTTCCTTTTGTTATGAACATAACTTTAATATAACACTTTTCTGTGTTTTTAAATTTATTGTTTTAATATGGTAAGCCATTCTGAGTCCTAGTTTTGGAAAAAAGGTGAGAAATAATAATAATAATAATAATAATAATAATAATAACAACAACAACAATAACAATGCCCTTTTTATTGTTTTTAACCTCTCTAGTAAGCCTGAGCTCATTCTGTGCTTTAGCATTTCTGATTTTATCCCTCCATGAGCTGGCTATTTTGTTTGAATTCTTCTTTCATTATTTCCCCCTTTTTCTGTTTCTTGTACATGTCCCTTTTGAGTCTTAGCTCAGCTGAAAGTTATTTAGACATCCATCCTGGTTTCTTTAAACACCTCTCACTTTTCATCCTTATTGGAACTGTATGAAATTGTGCCTTCAATATCTCACTTTTAAGAAACTTCCACCCTTTATGAACCCCCTTTTCTATTAGTATTCCTGGCCATGGGATCACCACCAATATTTCCCTATATTTACTGAAATAAGCTTTTTAATAGTCTAGAATGCATGACTGATTATGCTTGGCTTCTCCTTTCTGCTGTATAACAAACTTCAGAAGAATATGGTTACTTCCATCTAAGGATCCTGCCATTTCCACCCCATTAACCAGATCCTCACTGTTGGTTAGGATCAGATCTAAAATAGCTGATTTTCTTGTTACCTCTTCTACCTTCTGGACAATGAAATTGTCTGCAAGGCAAGTGAGGTATTTGTTGGACCTTAATTTTTGGCAGAGTTTGACTTCCCACAAATATCGGGATGGTTGAAATCTGCCATTACTACTACATCTCTCTTTTCTGACTATGCGGCCATTTGTTCCAGGAAGGCATCGTCCAAGCCCTCAGTCTGGCTTGGAGGTCTGTATTAGACCCACACCACCACATCCCTGTTGTTTCTCTCCCCTTTATTTTTAAACAGATGCTCTCAATTTGCCTTCCAGGGTTTAAGTCCTAGATCTCTTCACAGGTGTACATGTCTTTAATGTTTAATGCTCCTCCATCTCCCTTCCTGTTTTGTCCATTTCTCTGAAATAGTTTATAAAATTATATTATTACATTCCAATCATGAGACTAATCCCACCAGGATTCAGTGTTGCCTATTATAGCATATTTGTCTTGCTGTGCTAGATGTTAAGGTTCTTCTTGTTTATTTCCCATGCTCTGTGAATACAGACATCCAAGACTTTGGACCATTCCAGCTATCTGCCTTTTAAAGGTTCATTTCCTTCCTCCATGTTGATTTCTTGTGCAGTTTGCCTTGTTCTCTGTGTAACATTTGGGCCATTATCTGCAGCACTTGATGAACTCCTGCCCTCAGGGATACAGTCACATGTGTACACATCTTTAATGTATAATGCCACTCCATCTCCATTCCTGATTTGTCCATTTCTCTGAAATAACTTATAAACCTCTATTACTACATTCCAATCATGAGACTAATCCACCAGGTTTCAGTGATGCCTATTACATCATATTTGTCTTTCTATGCTAAGCGTTAAGGTTCTTCTTGTTTATTTCCCATGCTCTGTGAATAGAGACATCTAAAAGCATAGATCATTTCTGCTATCTGCTTTTTAAAGGTTTATTTCCTTCCTCCATGTTGGGTTCTTGTGCTGTTTGCCTTGTCCTGCCCTCAGGGATAAAGTCTCCCTCCCCCACATAACTCAGTAAAAATCCTTCCTGGTCAGGTTTGTGAGACTCTTGGCAAAAGCATGGTGCAACCCATCACTTGCCAGATGTCCATCCTTATGTAACTACAGACCATGGTCCAAGAAGCCAAATAGTCCCTGGTAGCACCATCTACAGAGCCACTTGTACACCTCCACTATTCTTCTCTTTCTTCATAACTCTCCCATCATAAGTACACAAACAGCTCAACTATTTCCTAGTATTAAATAAGCATATGCTGCAGCACCAACAAATGACATACATTTTGAAAGATCACATCACCGCAGGACACTGAGATGAATCATAGTTGTTTATACACTTCTATTAGCCTGTGAAAATTGCTTAAAATAAGATAAAGATGCTATTGACAAATTTGTCAAGTCTGAGAATGAACACATTCTCTAAGAATATATGTTGTCTCCTGCAGTGTTTCACCAATTATCCATCTCAACCATTCTGTTATTTCTTCATTAACTCTTGATATTTTCAGTCTCACCAGATAATTATTAAGTTTTGTAGGTCACAGAATTCATTAGCCTCATAAAACCTGAGCTATCACAGAAGTATCTCCTGTCTCCCCCCCCACACACACACACACACTCCCTTGTGTGGACTGCAGATTGAATCTAATAGATGCTGCATTTCTATTCTACTTCTCACTGATTTGAGCATGATTTCCCAAGCTGATATCTGGATATTTCCCTGTTTTCCGATTTCTGTCATCACATCCCTTCCAAATTCTTTTTCTCAATTTTAGTCTGGAGTCATTTCCCTACTTTTCTTCCACTTTAGAGCTTGCCAATCTGTTTGTCCTTTATTTGGGCATGAAGCAACAGTTTGGAAAATCCATCCCAAGAGTTTAAAATGGCCTATACAGCTTCCCCATCTGTTCCAGAGCCTTAGCTCTGCCTACCATTTGCCTTGCAAAAACTAGGCTTTTAAAAATTGTCATGTGAGTAATTCACTAGTCCCAAGGGACTAACATTTCTGTCACCATGCACTGAGGCACAAATCCCTGCCTTTAAACCTCTCTCTCTCTCTCTCTCTCACACACACACACACACACACTGAGTGAGAGAGAAAGAGATGGGTATGTGCTGTGTGCATGTGCATGTAATTAGGCTTTTTTGTTTAAAAAAATCCTCCAATGTCAGTTTTTGGATCAAGAGAGGACGTTATCACACGTGGGCCAGAAAGCGGAAATAAAAGTGGAAATGAGGCATCCTGAAAATAAACGGGAAATAACCCTTGTTTCCTCATACGTCATTACCTTCATTGTGCATTTACAGTAAGTGTATTGAACATCCACACACAAGAGAAAAAAACCCGTAAATGTAGTCGAAATGAGCCTCCTGCATTTCGACTAGGAATGCTCGCTGGAGCCATGGCAACAGCGGGGAAATGCGGCACAATATGTATTTGGTTATCAGACCTACAGTAAATGCGAAATGATTCCCGTCGCACAATTGCAATTCCTGAAGAAACCGAAATTCAAAAGATCTCGGATCATTCCGCTTTCTGTTGGGGTTCTGTCGGGGTTCTGTGCGACGTCGTGTGAAAACACGGGCCAATAATACATATTAGGTCGGGATTTCGTGTGGATTTTTTTTTGGATTGGGCCCCATGTGATAACGTCCATAGGCTCTTCCTCACCTTCCTGTGTATTTTGTACTATGATTTGCCCTTAAAAAAAAAACAACCCAAAAAACTCTTTAAAAAAAGCAATGCCACACCCCCAGAGAGAGAAATTAGGCTTTTTAAAAAGCCTCCATTAAGGAAAAAGAGGAGAGAGAGAAATGAAAGGGAGAGAGAATAAGTCTGAAAGAATGGGAATATGTTAGAGAATGACAAAGATAAGCCCTGTTTAGCCTTTCCTTACATATGTGAAGAGAGAGTCTGCTGTATCTTCATTTCTTTGGCCTTGCTGCATATAGAAAGAAACAGTCTGAAGCAGAGAGGCTGTCCTGTCAATGAAGGCTCTGCACATCAGTTGAAGCCCTGATTTTCCAGGGTTTCAACTCACATGGAGAGCCCTCATGGATAATATTCTCTCTGCTTCAGATCCATCACCCTCCATATGTAGTGGGAGATAAAACTGATGGCAGAAGGAAATAGGTTTGTTACTCTCCTTGCATGTTTAAACTACTTACACTGAATAGGGCTTAAGAGAAAGGAAGACACAAGAGAATTGAACCAAAGATGAGAAAGAGAGTGAGGCGTAGGCTTGGCTTTGGCATGTTTCCAATGCAAGGAACTGAACCTCAGGCTGAATAAGTTTCTCCGGCCCTCAGCTAAAGCATGCTTACACCTAGTTTTTACAGGTTGCATTCAATGCTAGTGTATGCTTTAATAAAAGCACCACAAAATTGTTTTCTCCATGCCTTCTTCCTCACACTGTAGCCCTTATTATGAGTATTCAGAGACCATACACAGTAGCATAGGATGGACCTGGGCATTGCCAGAGATTAGGGAAGTTATCCAACATCAAGATTAAGCAAGGTTTCTGGCAACCAGCTGGAATTAGCCCGTCCATCACTTCTGTAATCCTAAAGAGAGACTCTAAATACTGGTGGGTTCAATATGGAAAAGGAGGTGAGGAATCCACAGATGAGCCTCTCAGTTAGAATGGCTTGACTACATGACATGGAAGAATTGGCACCATTTCTCCATTATCTTAGGCTGGGAACAAAATATCTTGGTGTGGCCTTGTGTCTTGGGATCATCCTTAGCCTAGTTAATGTGACTTTCACCTCTCATGTCTTTCTAGTGATGTTGCCCTAAAAGAGGGTTGGGCAAAGCACAGTTCACAAGAAGCATGTAGCCCATTATGCCCAAAGTATGGTTCCTGAAGCCTTCCTGAAGCCCCTACAAACCAACCAGACCCCCCCTTTGTACAAAAAAAATAAAATCCAGGGTTTCCCCCCCCCTCAAAAAAGTTTGCCCAAAACTACTGTAAAATACAGCTGCTTTTTCCCCACAAACCCCTAAGCTTGCCATATATCTCTATACAGGAAAAAGAAACCTGCACAGAAAGGGCCAAAAATATGTCAAAAAATGAAAGTGGAAGTGATATGTCATCACTTCCACTCAATTCTAGTCCATCAGAAGGGTGCAGAGGTAAAACATTAATAGAGAAAACTATAGAAAATTGATCAGCGCCAAGGTTCAAGCTGTAATAATTGTATCAAAGATAGCAAAGGAAGGGAGCTTTGTATATCAAATGTGCCTTGAGTTGCCCCTTCTACCTGGACATAGCTGCACAATAGACTCCCATTAGTATTATTGTTTCTCCTTTCTCAGCTGAAGAGAAAGATAAACTATATACCTGGCTGGATGTCCAACCTCTGCCAAAAATATATAGGCCTATAGAACAGTACAGGGACTGATCAGTAACTTATTTACAGCTCAAGGAGCTCCAACATTATTAGGCCTAGTTAAAATTGGAGGCAATTTGAGTTAATTGAAAAGAGAGGATATAAACTATCAGCCAGCTGGCAAACATCCTCATTATCAAGTGAACAAACATAAAATATATATCCTTTGGGAAAGCATGATTCTGAACTCCCATAATGAGGAAAAAGGATTTTTTTTCTAGATTAGTGGTAAACTAAACTGGAAATTCAGCTATGTTCATGAATCCCACAGAAGAACTTGCCATAGCTGCAGAGAGGGACCATCTTCAGTGGCCTCTGGAATAGAAACCAGGATGGAAACATGTCAGGTGTATTTGCTTCTTGACAGTGAGGCATGAAGGGTGGAGCCTGGTGTATTTATAATCCTGCTTTGGTCTCATCCCCTTCCTTTTCATTTTCTTCATTCAGTGACAAAACTGATTCAGGACAGAAGAAATGAAGGTACTGAAGGAATTATAGCACTGAGGCCTTGAACAGTCAGTACCCATTTTAGGATTAGTAGTATAAGGCCGTAGGATAGATAGGACTATTGTTGATTTCTCTTCATTCCAACTTTGTTTTTTGTGGCTGAAAAAGGCAACTAGAAGTGGAATGACATGGCATCATTTCTGTGCCACATCTACTCATGTGGGGTTGGCAGTGGATGTTCTCTCCTATCCAACTAGGCCAGCACCTTGCCATTCTCCATTGACAGTTTAATTGTCAGTAATATACAAAACAATTTCTGCTCCAATATGTTTTAAATTCTATGTCTAGATATCTGTGTTTGAATCTGTATTCATGTACAGTCTCATTCATCCATTCACACATACTGCTTTGGAGGGTGGTGGGCTCTCCTTCTTTGGAAGCCTTCAAACAGAGGTTGGATGGGCATCTTTCATGAGTGCTTTAGTAGTATTTTCCTTCATGATAGGGGGTTGAATTAGATGGTCCTTGTAGTGTTTTCCAGCTTTAATTGTCTTTGATTCTATGCTTCAGCTTTCAATAGCTGTGAGAAGGAGGGTCCCCACTTTGACAATGACAATGTCGCACTGCCAAAATCTCTCAAAACATTTTCTCTTTTCCTCTGTGTGTCACCACTGCACCACTTTGGGATGATGAGACTCCCAACTATTTTTCTCTGACAGCAGCACAATGGGTCTTTTTATCCCACCACTGCCACCAATATGTGATGGCTACCTCCCTAGCTGCCACCAAATTACATGACTAGACCCTTGAACTCAGATCCCTCTCTTGAGTGACTCCCACACTTTCTTTGCCTCTGGACCACTCTGTATGAAGACAGAGCACTTACTATTTTGAATGTTATCAGCAATAAAAAGTTTTAGTAATCCCTGGTAGTGTTTGGCTTATAGTTTCTTACAATACCTCAAGCAACATGTTGAACCAAAACAAAAGAAAAAATATTTACAAGACAGCTGGTTACAGTACCTTTCTTCTAGAGTTGATAAGGTGTTTATGCACTTTAACAGTTACAAAGATTTACAGTATCTGTTACTATATTCTCTAAGGGGGGTTGCAGACTGCCAGAAATAGTGCAAATTGAGTCCACTTTTAGGGTTAGGGTTAGTGCTAGGGAATCCTGGGAATTGTTTTTTTTCTGAGACATTGAGCCTTCTCTGTCAGAGAGCTCTGGTGCCACAATAAACTACAGTTCCCATGATTCCCTAACCCTAACCCTAAAACTGGACTCAATTTGCACTATTTCTGGCAGTCTGCAACCCCCCTAAGTCAGTGGTCCCCAACCCCCAGTCCGCAGCCCGGTACCAGTCCGCAGAACAAATGGTACCGGGCCGCCCTGCTAATAATAATAATAAGCGAGTCCCGATAATAAGCGCAGGGATGCCGCAAACTCCCCCCAGTGGGCCGCGGAAAAATTATCAAACGTTGACCGGTCCACGGCAATAAAA
This sequence comes from Phrynosoma blainvillii, assembly GCA_026167975.1. NCBI lineage: Eukaryota > Metazoa > Chordata > Lepidosauria > Squamata > Phrynosomatidae > Phrynosoma > Phrynosoma blainvillii. The sequence goes on along the minus strand of JANUYF010000004.1, from coordinate 43,894,350 downwards.
AGGTTGGGGACCCTGCAGGGCAGTTAAAGTGGTCTCAAGCTGCATTATTTCTGGCAGTCTGTAAAGGCCCTATATCTAGCTTTTTCAGAGATTTCCCCTCCAACAGTAAAAAGGTCCTTTACACACTGAGCGTTAGTTGAAAGGAGGCATTTGTATGGGAAAATATTCTAAGTAATTATATCATGTTCAGGAAATACTACATACATTAAGACATAGCATAAGAGAAGTTACAAACATTACAGCTCTGTCTTAAATCCCATTCATCCAAATGAAATAAAGAAACATAACATCCCTAAGGCATCTGACTACACAGCGCTGTTTTACTCTTTACAAACAAGGATTGGAAACCTCTTGGTGACTTATACTGACATGGTGCTTCCCCAGTGAAAGGTGCTTTTGGAAGTGGTGAGTAGCAGCAGCATCTGGGGAAAAGAATAGAAAGCCATCTCTATTGCCAGAGAAAGCTGCCCCACTGGTTCCCTGCATAGCTGAGGAACTGGCACTGTGGATTTCTGTCTTGACAGATATGAGGTCTTTGGCTGTCCTTTCTATTGCCATGGCAAACAGAGCAATTTCCTACCTGCCACTGAGCTTCAACCTTTACCAGAACTGCCACCTATGCAGACTTTGGGCCTCGGCAGACGGCTAATTGAGCCGTCTTCCGGGCCCGGAAGAGGAGGGGCAGCCGCAAGAGCGGCTCCCCTTCCTCTTCCTGAGGTCGTCCTCGGAGTCGCTGGCCCTCCGCACGACCGGGGCTCCGGGGATGACCTCACGCCGCGGCGACCGGATGCGCCGCGGCGTTTGAGTCAGGGAAAGTGCGCTTTTAGGGCGCACTTTCCCTGACATCTAAAAGGAGTGCCAATTTGGAGCTCCTTTTAGAGTCACCTGGTCTGCAGAGGGGGATAGTTACCATATATATTCGACTATAAGTCGACCTCATGTATAAGTTGAGGGCAGGTGTGGGGGCCAAAATTCTGGATTTTGATATTACCCAAGGGTAAAGGGTAAAACATGTAACAAAGGATCTAAAGGAGGAAGCAAAGGAAAACAATGCCAAAGAACTTTTAAAAATTCCAGCAGGCATAACTGTTTGTGCTCATACTAAAGGCTATGGATAAGAGAATTGGGGGGGGGGGGGTGTGTCAGAGCTTCCAGGACAGATTATGCTCTTGCCTTTCACCAGGGTATGGTTCTTTTTAAAAAAATAAGAGTTAAAGTACAGTATTTACATTGACCCGTGGATAAGTCAACCCAGGTTTTTGGGGTCAATTCTAAACTGACTAAAATTTCTAGACTTATACATGAGTATATACAGTATGCTGGCCAACAACATCTCAGCCAATAAAAGTGGTATACAGTATAAAAATGACATCTAACTAGAATAATTTCTCAGCATCATTAATTGACCTGACTAGTTTTAAAGATCATCCAATCCTATATTTTTCAAATGCCTGGGTGTACAGCAGGGATGAACAAAATGTGGATTCCTCAGAGTTCGATAGAAGGAAAATTTCAACATGTCTCTTGCCCCCAGATATTTTAAGCTCAGTAGAAGTCTCATTTAAACCAGGAAGTAAACTAGTGACTTCTGGGTTACTTCCTGTTGTAAAAAAAGTCTCTCTTAGGCCAAAAATGGACCCCTTTAAGATCACTGGTTCTTTTATTTCAGGAATTACATAGTACAGCCACACCATCCAATTTATCCATTTAGCTGTATCTACATTTATAGGTTTTAAAATATATACAATTCTTTTATTAGTCTCACCTAAAATAGACCCATTGATTCAATGAAATTTATCTAAGTGTTGACTTACCAAGTTACTTGATGCAATGTGGCATCCATTATGGGATGGGGGGAGCAGCTTACATGGAGTAGTTCCTCAAGAAAACCCAACATATTTCTGGAACAAATTTGGCTCTATCTATTAATCTATCAATCAGCAACTGGAAAAAGACCACTCCTAAATTCATTTTTTGCTGTGCTCAGACCATTTTCATCACCACCCATTGGAAGAGATGTCATCTATAACATGTCATAAATTCTAAAACTCATGGGTACATTTTAAATTATACTTTGTCTGTTTCAGCACATTTCTTTTAAGTTATCTGATGACAAGATAAGCTTTGAGAAAGTGAATGGAAGTGGTTCAGATCAGATTAAATTTGGTGTCATCCATCATCTGACATCCAAGGCCTAATCCCCATTACATTATAAACCAGTTTGCTAATCAGTTTGAAGTGATTTAAATGACCCTTGTTTGCACTTGTGGCAAATTCCTGAAGCAGTTTGGCAAGGGGGGCCCTGCACTAGACCCATTAACACAAGTCTTTTTGATGCTCATTTTTTTCTGCGTCTTTTGCAATAAGTCAATTCAGCACAAGTGAGAACGAGATGCGGATTGGAATCAATTTCCTATGACATCATCAATGATCAGTGATCCACTGAAGAGGGTCCATTTTGAATCAATTCATTAGTCAATGTGAATGACAATTGAGTTATTTTACAAGAAAATGTGATTGAGGCAAATGTAGTGTGAACCACACTCAGCTGTCAAATCAATTCATCAATTTGGATTGCAAACTGATTTATTTGTAAGTGGGAATGAACCCCAAGTTTATAGATTGATATCACAACTACTACTCTAACATCTGGCTGGAGAATTAACATTAAGAGGTAAACTATCATATTTACATAAACTATCACATTTACCTGGAGAGCTCAAATTTCTTATGCAGTTGCAAATATACAACGAAGTTATAAGTCACTTATTTCCTTTTTTTATAGCAAAGGTGGGCAACATGTCCCCTCAGCTATACAGGTGTTCAAAGCAAAGATCTTTCCTCAAATGTTATATGGTGCACAAATATGTTCATTTAAAAATATTGTAGCCATGGAAATTGTTCAAACAAAATTCTTGAGATCTATTCTTAGTTTACCAAACTGTGTGTCAAATGTCTAACTTAGATTGGAAACTGGTTTAATTTCTATTGAAGCACAAATATGGATCTATAAGTTAGACTTTTGGTTAAAGATGTTATTTACTCCCAAAGGTTTAGCCCCCTTGACTCTCACTGATACATTTCAGTCAAGATGGTTAAAATTGATTAAGGAAAAAGTGCAATTCTTGGGCTTCTCACAATCTGTTATTCTAGCCATGGGGTATGCAAAAGCCAAAGAGAATATTTGTCAACATATACAGGACATAGAGTTACAAAATCATATATGTGTAGCAACTTTACACCCAGCTTTCAAGGACAGTGGGAGAGGTTTTGTTCTTGCTGCATATCTGAAAAACTTAACAAATCCAAAGTATAGGAATGCCTTCACCTTGGCTAAATTTAATGTACTCCCATTGGCCTTACTTACAGGAAGATACAATAAAAAACCTCTCTGCGAACGGTTATGTCTTTGTGGGTCTGGGGAGGTAGAAATTGTGTGCCATGTCTTATTGTATTGTACCTTCTATCAGGATCTGCAGCGTTGTTTCATAGTTCCAATTTTACAAAAAAAAAAAAAAATACCAGGCAAAACTGATATATTTTATACTGATTATCTTCTGGCTGACCAACAGCCAGAGATTACAGCCAAGGTGGCAAGTTTCTGCATTGCTGCAATAGCTTGCTGAAGTAAAATGGTGTCTTAATTTTTATTGTATTGTATTGCACTATTTTGTACAAATTCTCTCTTTTAGCATGTATAATATTGTTATATTTTATGCTGAGATATATATATATATATATATATATATATATATATATATATATTGTTTATGCTGGTAAACTCATTCATTCATTTACATATTGCACTATCTGTCAAAAATGGCAGCCTTGTTCTCAATGGTGGCCTAAGATTTCCCAATGTTCCCACAGCCCACCCTTGCTCTTATACCCTCCCTCACCAGAAGTTGCTCTGCCCACGATAAAACATGCTAGGCACAAATCCCAGATGCTGAGAGCTCCTTTTTGAAAGTAAGATGTTGTGGGTGAGAAAACTTCCTATGCTCATAGTAATTTGCCACTTCTAGCACCACACCACCTGGCTGCCTTACTTTTCCTAATGGATGGATGGGCTCTGTCTATGCCTATATCTATGTCTATGCCAAGTCAGCTGAGCTGCTGACCCAAGTGAAATCACACTGACTCCCTCCAAGTTGAAGAGGCACCCAAATCTGTATCACTACAAAAAGAATTTGGATTTTAAAACTGGTTTCAAAACAGGGTTTTGAAATTGTTTTAATATGTTTCTAACTAGTGTTTTAAAGTATTTTTGTAGATTACATTCCAAGCTGTAGGGGCAGAACAGCAATACATCATGACCTGAATCCTATTGGTTAGTCTCAGCAAGAGAAGACCTCAATCAGTTGAATGTTGAGTCAATACTTGTCTAAATCCCATTCATTCAATGGTTCTGCTCTGGTTGGGAATGCTAATAGGACTTGGTCCAGTAATTATGACAAATTATCATCATCATCATCAAATCAGTAACTTTTTTTTCAAGAGAACATCAACTGGAATTCACTTCTGGTTCACTTCCTGTTCCAAAACATGGACTCCCCTGGGGCTGAAATAGCCTGAATTTAATGTGTATCTGAATAGCCTGGCATGTTTCTGAGGTCACTAAAATGAGTACCCAGCTTGTTGGGGGCAATTAGCTTACACATTGTAAAGCACTTAGGGAGTACTTAAGTGCACTGATCAGTGCTTGAGTGCACTGATAAGTGGTATAGAAATATACTTGCTATTGCTAACATGGATGAGGAGCAGAAGGGTTACACACAAGAAAGCTCACATTTTCAATGGAAGACTCCCCCCTTCCTGCCATCTACCAATAACACTAGTAAGCACTGTGATATGCAGTGTTTTAGGATGAAAGTACCATGACTGACTTCAGATGGTCCTTTTCTTTGAGATTCTACAGTACATAATTGTAAACATCATATGGAGGCATTACTTTTTTCAACTAGAGGCCCAAGAATCTCACAGCCAGAATGATTACTATTGGCCAATCTGGCTGCAGGATTCTGGGAATTTTTATAGTCCAAAAGGCTAACTTTTCCAGCTCTACCATTTACCCTGCATGACTACACTGGGAAACAAGAGCACAGAATGTGCTCAGCTGCTGCTAGTAATATCTGAATCAAAGTGGGTCCAAGTGTTTGGAGGTTTTTATATGTCTTTATCACTCATCCATGTCTGTAAAAAAAAAAAAAAAACTTATTTTCTATGTGTACAATAGAAATGTCCATTGTTTTATTTCCTCATTCTTTTAGAAACTAGGGCAGTGCTTCCATTATATTCACTTCTCATCTCTTTTTTCTTATGTATGCTGTTTTGCATCTAATCCATCTTACTGCAGCTCCATCAGTGATCTATGAGCCAAATGATTTTGCCTGTCAGTTTGCAGAGTTTCAGAGCCACTAAAAATGAACTCATCCAAGGCTGAGCTCTAACAGCTCTTACACCTGATTGGTTCATTTTATGCACCACACTGCCTCTCTCTTCTTATGGTATGTAACTTCATCATGTGATCCAATAAAACACAATAAAACATAGTGCCAAGTTAAAATTTGCTGTTGCTCTGTATTATGCAGTGCTGCAAATAAGAAGCATAAAAGCAAACTCTCTTGTATGTATTTTATCTTTATGGCTCTGGCTCTGTGCTATAGAAAGTCAAAAGCTAGGAAATCAGACTGGATGCCAAACGGGTATAGTGAGGGCTACAGCGGGACATGGGAGATTCCAGCTCAAGTCCCCTGTGAGCCATCAAATATACTGGGTGACTGAGCTAGTCAATCTTTCTGAGACATACCTATTTCAGATCCTGGAAGATATGGACACATTAAAAAAAAACATGAGAATCTAGAGGATGCAGTCCAGAAGTTAATATATTGTCACAGTCATAAGGACAGATTGTTAGTATTTATTGGGAATAGCTGCATGGTTAGACAGAGTGAGACAGTGGCTTCAAGTGGTAGATGCTGGTCAATAGAGAACAGTATTGAGCTATTGGAGAATACAACTGTGGGTAATGTGCTTTCTAGCCTGCATCCCACAAGCCTGTGGTAGATGACACTTTCCTATCACCAACAGCATCAAGACTGAATCTCCCCTGAAGGAGCAGCTGCATCACTTGGGAGTAGTGCTAGATGCACTTTTGTCAATGGGGACCCAAGTAGACTAAGGGCCTTTGCAGACTGCTAGAAATAGTGCAAATTGAGTCCACTGTAACTGCCCTGACTCAGTGCTAGGGAATCATGGGTATTGTATTTTTTTTTTCTGAGACATTGAGCCTTCTCTGTCAGAGAGCTCTGGTGCCACAATAAACTACAGTTCCCATGATTCCCTAGCACTGAATCAGGGCAGTTAAAGTGGACTCAATTTGCACTATTTCTGGCAGTCTGCAAAGGCCCTATGTCACTCAGCGAACTCATGAACTAGTAACTTTCCAATTAGACTGCAATGCACATTATTTGAGGCTACCCTTAAAAATGACTCTGAAACTGAAGCTAGTGAAAAATGCTGCAGGTAGACTGCTGACTGGAACACCATTCAGAAACATGATTTTTAAAGTGATTTAAAGGGATTGTTCAAGTAATTTAAAGGAATAATATGATTTTTAAAGGAATTGTACCAATTGTCAATACACTTCTGGTCTGAGTAATACATTGTGGGCCTTCTCTGTGATGGTACCCCAACTATGGACTACCCTCCCACAGAAGGCCCAATTGGCACTAACACTAGTATCATTTTGGCACCAAGTCAAAACATTCTTTTTTTAAAAGCCTTCTGAGTTAATTGATTTTATCCAGTTTCTGTGTATATTATGGTTGACACAATTTTTTTTAAAAATGTTTTAACTGTGCTTAAATTGCCTGTTTTCAAATGACAAATGATTTCATATATTCACAGTTTGTAAAACTGTTGCTATTATTTCTTGCTTTTAATTAATTTTATCCTTAGCTGCCCTGATATCTTTGTATATAGGATATAAATATTATAATATTCAATAAAATGAATTGTCGCCCAGATGGAATGAGAAAGGGTATCATTTAATCCTCTGCTTCAGGCACTAAAATGTCTTGGGCTGGCCCTAGTTTTTATACCAGTATCTAGACAGAGGCAAAATGAAGAACTGATTCCTGAGGCATCCCAGTGTCAAACACAATACAATACAGCAAAACTCAGACAAGAGGCAAAGTCAGAATATCTCATGGTTATTTAGAGGACAGAAAGCAGCAACCAGAGCTAACAAGAAAGCAAGAAATGCAGTCAACGGTGGTGCACAATCACACAAAGGGTTTCCTTCAGAATGAGATGGGCAGGCACAACTGATTTGTCCAGGATTAAATTATACGACAGTGTCCAACCAATTCCTTTGTTCTGAAGGATATTTTAAGCAGAGGGTGCTAGAAACCAAATGAAGGTCCATTTGCAGTACATTAGAGGTTTGTGGATGAAGTTCTCTTCATGCAGAGTCCCCTAACAAAGGGGGGTTGCAGACTGCCAGAAATAGTGTGAATTCAGTCCACTTTTAGGGTTAGGGTTAGAGTTAGGGAACCATGGGAACTGTATTTTATTGTGGCATCAGAGTTGTCTGACAGAGAAGGCTCAATGTCTCAGAAAAATAACAGTTCCCATGATTCCCTAGCACTAACCCTAACCCTAAAAGTGGACTGAATTCACACTATTTCTGGCAGTCTGCAACCCCCCAAAGAGGACATAAGGGTTGTTGCCAGCCTCCTTGGACAACAAAGCTCTCAGGTAGTTCTGTCCCCAACTCTGATGCTGAACTCCCTCCTTCTAGGGAAGTGGACAGCTGAATCTCCTTAGGTCCTAGACACTTACAGGGTTATAGAATCCAATAGATCCACTGGTTCACTATATGATGCAGGTTCTGGTTTTCCTTCCAAAGATGACTCCTCTAGAAGAGGTGTAATATTACCCAAACTGGACCCAAATCCAAAATTATGAGATTAGTAGTTTACACCCTTAGATCTCTGATGCCTTTAAGTAACACTGGAACATTTTCCCATGAATAGAGGCATTCATAGTTGTTTATAAAAATAGAGCCTCTATAATGGTAAAGTAATGCCATTTATAACACCAGTTATAAATGTATAGACTTTATCATTGTCATAAGAACATAGGAATCTCCCTTATGCTTAGCAAATTGATCCATCTAGTCCAGTATTGCTGAATGGCATAAGGGTTTTCAAGGAGGTTCCTTGGTATTCCTTGGCAGTCTCCCAACTGGTGTGACTCTGCTTAGCTTCTAAGATCAGATGATACCATAGGGGTCAGAGTTGTGTGGTGATAATCCTTGTAAAATTTCTGGTGTTTTTGTAAAAAATATTTAGAATATTTCAAAGATCATATTGTGATCACACCATTCTCCTTTTTAAAAAATTATGTTTTGAGAATTTGTATATAACCATCAAACTAAGTTATCCTTGGCTTACCTTGCCAGATAGTAGGCTGTAACCATGTTCAACACATTCAGTAACTGGCATCCCTAATTTATGAATCTTGAGGGACATGAATTCTATATACATATTGTTTATTGAGATAAAACTATATTTCATGAGGAAGCTTTGCTGGAAATTTTATTTCCAATTATGCAATAACTCATCTAGTTTATTCAGATGGATAATAAATGCAAGGAGGATACAGGATATGTTATGGTGCAATATCAGCTAAATGTGAGCATAAAACTATATTTAGATATGAGTTGTATTCACCCAACCCAAATCAAGCATAAGGAGGAAGTGAAATAATGCCTAACCTAAGCTCTAATGAGGATGCAAAAGAAATTAATCTGGTTCATATTTCAAGGCAGACAACAAACTTACTCTTTCCAATGCTAAATATAAACTAAAGCCCTTTAAAACTTCAATACTTCAAATCAGGTTGAGCCTCCTTTATCTGGAATTCTGAAATCCAAAATATTCTAAAATCCAAAGTTGTCCATATGGGTGAATGAGATAGTACCATATTTGCTTTCTGATGGTCAATGTACACACTTTGTTTTATGAACAAAATTATTAAAATATTGTTTATAATAAAATTATCTTAGGATATGTGCATAAGATATATGTGACATGTAAATTAATTTCATTTTTAGATTTGTGTCTCATCTTCAAGGTATCTTATTATGTATATGGAACTATTCCAAAATTCAAGAAACTCCAAGATCTAAAACAATTCTGATCCCAAGAATTTTGGATAAGGGAAACTCAACTTGTGCCTTTCTAAAGTCTGCAATCCAATTTAGAGAATAATGCCTACAGAAAGCAGTACATTTGAAAATGTGCACCCCCTAAATTTGTTCATTTGAAATTGCATGGGGGGGGGGAAGCTGTATGTTTGTAAAAGTGCAGATAAAATGCTTTATTCAGTGGAAAAACTGCTTGACATTTGAAAAAGAGTTCACAAATTTTAACATATATATAAAATGTGTATATTTTGAAAGATATGCATGAAAAATGTATAATTTTGTGGAGAAACATAATCTGGTGCAGGAAATAAAAAACCATTTGTATGTTTTATGTTGTTTTATACTGTTTTTTAGTTAGCTGATTTTAACCGTTTTTAAAACCTTTATTGTAAAAAAATAAATAAATAAATTATCTTTGAGCTGCCTTGGGTCCCTTTCTGTGAGAAAATAGCATAGAAATGAAATTTATATTATTAGTAGCATTAGTATTAGTATTCAACTGTTATTCCCTTGAATTTCATAAGGTTTTCTTCAACAAAAAATACACAAAGGTCATTAGCAACTATCTTCCTCTGAAATATAGTTTATGCTATTTTGTATTGTATAGTGATCTTTCATCAAAGTACTAATCACAGTTGATCCACTCAGCTTCCAAGGCTAACCATCCATAATCTCAGAATTCAGTGGCTTTTTAAATACATTTGTATCACTCCTTTTGTCCAAAGAGCTGAAAGCGGTTTACATTGTCCTCATCCCCACAGTTATCCTCAGTACAACCCTTTGAGGCAGCATAGACTGAGGAATGATGACTAGCCCAAGATGAGCCTCAGTGACCTTCCCTGCTAGGCAGTGTGTTAGTGTATGTGCTCCATTTTTCTTGGATATTTTAAAGCATGTAGAGTTCCCTATGACCCCAGCCTGACCCTTGGGAGATGGCCGCCATAATCCCCTAAATGTAAGGTCAAGTAGGCAGGTTGTTCATGACCACTAAAGATTTCCTGGATGGGCAGGTTTGGGAGTTGCCCTTGGGAATACCCCATTATACTGGAAAAGATACACAATGGTGCTTGTTTGTCTTAGTCTCACACTCAATGGGACAGTGATCAGATTTGATTACACCCCTTTCTCTAGCTTCCCTTCCCTGATAGTTTTGAAACCAAATGCATTGTTTAGACTAAGCCCATGCTTAGGTAAACAATGGTAAATCCATCAAGCCTTTGTCCACCTATTGTCAGACTCATAGCTAGGAGGCAGAAATTGCCCTTAAAACCCCCTGGATTTTGGCAGACCGTGTGCTACCTTGGAAGTGCATGCTGAATCTCTGTCGGTCTGCACTCTGAGATAGTTCCTGTGACCCCTCTCTTGCCGGTTGTGCACTTCAACTGAATCCATCTGCATTTACTGCCAGAAGTCCGGAGGAATCTCTTGGGCGTAAGTATATCCCTCTATCCTGGTACCCCTCTCTGTTCTCCCCGCTCTTTCCCACTTATTCTTCTAGTATGCATGTGTGTGCCTTATTTTGGATGTGTGCTTATTGTGCTAATAAATATTTTAGACTTTAATTCGGAGTTTGGTTCCTCTCAGCGTCATTCCCTGCCAGAACCCTTGCGTCTCTGGTATACATTTGGATAGGTCCTGGAAGCGAAGTTGGGCGCTTCACTTTCACACATTTGAGATAATTATAAATTCCCCAAAACTTGGCTTGTTTCCCAACAGTGAACTGAATCCCGGTCTCTGCAATCCTAGCCCAAAATTCTCCCCAGTACACCACACTCACTATCCAGTGTCAGGCAACATTAATTGTCTGTATAATCCAGATTACCGCGAGATGTGATAGGTGCAGAGAGTGTAATCTGTTTATATATCCTTGATCAAATGATTTTTATTTACTTATTTACTCTATTTACAAGTTATTTATTTCATAATCCTTTTTTCTTTTCTTTTCTTTTTTTGTGTCAACTAGGAATGACAAGTGACAATGACAATGCAAGCAGAACTTGATACTACTCATAATTATCTTTGGTGACTAGGAAAGTGACATATACTGAGTTTGCAGTGAAAGGCAGGACATAACATCTAGAAATAGTAAATTAATAAAGTGACCACGATGTTCATGCTGTGTTGACAAATACAAGTAACCGAATGAAAACTTTTATTACGTTAACAATTGAACTAGTCCTAGAGACAGTAGTATATCCAATATCCTGGAACAGATATTGATCATCAGAATAGAATAGACTCTCATTAATTAGGAACCAAGTTTTGATGACCAATTACTACATTCTATTTAAATAACAGAACTGGATTATAACTAATTTTCTGGTACCTTTCAAGGACTTCTTGTTGTTGTTCAGTTTCACCTCATATAAATAAAAAGCACAGCTTATACTTTGCACAAAATAAGTCAACAATTTTGTAAAATACTGCTTGTCAGAATTGTATGAAACTAAACAAATTTAAGAGATATTTCATTTTGTTATTGGCAGGATCCACCTGTGCACTAATTCCAAACCAGTGAAATCCTTACTGCCAAGGCCTGAGTATATATTGTTACTAAGAGGAACCGACATTCCACAAGAGCTGATAAAAACATTCAAGCTGCAGCTGCACTGCTGAATTAATGCAGTTTGACACTGCTGTAACTACCATGGTTCAATGCTATGGAATTCTGGGATTTGTAGTTTTGTGAGATATTTCACCTTCTCTGTCAGAAAAGTCTGGTGCCGCAACAAAGTACAAATCCCAGTATTCCATAGGATGGGGCCATGATAGTTAAAGTGTTATCAAATTGCATTAATTCTGCAATGTGACACCATTATCACTTGGTGCTTATCAATCTATTGCTCTTTGAGAACTATACCTTGGCGCATCTCTTAGCTGATTCCTTGTCCAGACCACTTCCCTGCAGATTCAATCTTCCTTTGTCCAGAAGCAGCTCTTGCTGCACCTGCCATGCTGAACAGATTAATCTATGTGACCCAAACTGGAAATACAACAGTTCTGTTTCATATGATTTGTTGTTTGTTGTTGTTGTTGTTGTTGTTGTTGTTGTTGTTGTTGTTGTTGTGTGCTTTCAAGAAGTTTCTAACTTATGGTGACCCCAAAGTGAACCTATCACAGAGTTTTTTTGGGAAGATTTGTTCAGAAGGGTTTTGCCTTTACCCTCCTCTGAGGCTGAGAGAGTGTGATTTACCCAAAGCACCCAGTGGTTCTCCATGGCCACAGGGGAATCTGGTCTTCAGAGTCATAGGGATTATCTGCACTGGTGGAAAATGCCATATGCAACCCAAAGCTGGTGCTGGCAATCCTACTTCCAAGGAGAATCCTTCTCCCCTTAACCCAACTTTGCTCCAAATTAAGCAAAGCCAGAAAAAATCCTAGTGTTTCCTGGAAACCCTGGAGTGCCCCTGGGGTCCTTTGGCATGCAAGCAGCTGGATTCTGTGTTCTTTTGGCATGCAGATAGATGCCACAAGTTGTGGCATTCCCCCTGAGCAGTGCAGGGAAAGGGGATATGTTTTTTGAGCTGCCACTGCCACCCTTTCCTCACAAACAGAATCTCTTTGTAAAGCCTGCCTGGCATGTTCCTGCTTCTATGGAAGATAGAAATGGCCATCCAGACTCCTTGCTGATCACATGTCTGAGCAGCCATTTCTGACCTCAGCAGAAGCAGTGGTCCACTGGACAGACTTTATACAGAACACCTGCCTGTGAGGAAATAATGGCATCTCCAAAATCTGGATGGGCCAGTGGGGCCAATGCAGTGTCAGCCCAGCTGGCCCATGTGCACAACAACCCAGCATCACATCAGATTTGGCCCAGTGCATATGGTTGACATTATGGTTGGTCCAGGGCCAGTCTTGGGCATAATACTCTAAACTGACTCCCAGTTAAGTGACCCATGTAGATATGCCCATAGTCCAATACTCAAACCACTCTCTGACCATACAGTGGATACAATCATATATATATATATATGCAGCTGGGGCTAAGAATATGTAGCTGTTCAATGAATCTGTAAGCATGCCATACAGCAGGAGGGGACAGCAGACAGAGACAAATCCTATTCTCTGAGTTCCTTTGCCAAAACTAGGTCTTTCATAGTAAATGCCTCATCCTCTTCCCCCGCTTTACAGTGTAATATTCCTGTTCCCCCAGATGTTGAATCAGGCCAAGGATGCAGATATTTACCATCTATCAAAACATGTAATTGTCCTTAAAACAAAAGAGATATCCAGAAGACTGCTTGCAATTACAGATAGCCATAGTGACAAATTGCCCATCAGGAGTTTTCTGAACTAAAATTCATAAAAACATATTCATGCATTCTTGTCAGTCTGTGATTTAGGCCATTGTACATTTACTTGTAGCAATGTAATTAATTTTTGGATAAAACCCCTTAAGGAACAATTGCTATGGTGATTCTTGTATGGATAATCTAATGTACTGTGAATGACCCTTAATGGGAAGTCGCTTAATAGATAAGACATGTATGCTTTAATCATCTTCACACCAGTGACATTTTCCAGACTGGCACCAAATGAATTCTTAGGTGGGCACTTGCAGTTGTTGAAATCAGAGCACATTCACAAACAATTTCTGTTCAGGCTGATGCCAACAGTTTCATGAACACCTTAATATATCTGCTTCTAAATTCTGATTGAAGATTTACTTTGATTAAAATATGTTAATCCTTAAGGGCCAGAGGTGTAAAGAGGACTTAAATCTACCCAGCCTGAGCCCCCTATATTCCTTAAGGAGCATCGTAGAAACCACAGAGAAGTGGGCAGAGGGTTTGAATCCACCCCAGCCCCCCCCCCAGCTGAGCAGAAGGACAAAGAGGACCATCAGAGAAGCAGGGGAGAGTGGGGCAAAGCACCAACTCAGCCCATTCTCCACCCCCCAGCTGAGCCAGAGAACAGAGCATCACCAGAGCACTACTGGAGGACCAGGCAGATGAATGGAGGAAGGAAGAGGACAACCAGTCATCTCAGCCCTCCCCCAACCACAGAGAAAGAAGTGAAGAAACTAAAGGAGGGAGGGGGTGGGGGTGAACTAAAGGAGGGAGGACACAAGGGAAGAAGAAGGAAACCCAGGGAGGCATAAGGGGATGGGTAGGAGAGCAAACAAACAACACCAGGAGGAGTGACACAGGGAGGCAAACAGCTACTAGGCAGCAGCAGTAGTGGTGGTGGATGTCACTGACAACCACCATAACTAACATTGGTTGGCACTGCACACAGGGTGCTGTAGGTGGTCCTCCTTGTGTAACCCCATCACCTAGTAAACCCTATGATAAGACACCCCAAGTGAGACACAGGCAGGATCAGAGCATTAACAGAAAAGGAGATCACGTTTGCAAGATTAGCCAAGGGCATTAGAAAGATGCCAAGACAAATAGCAGACAACCTTAGAAAGGCAAATGGCATCCAAAGCAGCATTACACATAAAATAGGGACTTGGAATGTGAGAAGCATGAGCTAAGAGAAGCTAGACATAGTAAAAATGGAAATGCAGCACATGAACATAGCAGTACTGGGGGTGAACGAGTTAAAATGGGCAGGAATGGGCCACTTTGAATCAGACAACCACACAATGTTCTACTCAGGGAATGAAAAGACAAGAAGAAACAGGGTGGATTTCATACTAAAAAAAAGATGGGGCAATAACAGTCATAGGATACAATGCAAAATCAGACTGAATCATTTCAGTAAGGCTCCATGGTAAACCTATGAATATTATAATTCAAGTATATGTACCAACCACAGAGGCAGAACAGGAAGAAATTGATAGATTCTATGAAGGAGTACAGGAAGAAATTGACAACACACTAACACTGGATGTCAAGCTGATCATTGGAGATTGGGACACAAAAGGTGGAAGCAAAGAAGAATTAAAAACAGCAGGCAGATTTGGATTATGCAAAAGAAATAAAGCAGGTAAGCATCTGATAAATTTTTGTGAAGCCAACAAACTATTCAATGCAAACACATTTTTCATACAACCAACAAGAAGGTTATATACATGGATTTCACTAGATGGTCAACACAAAAATCAAATAGATTATATAAATGAAAGTAAAAGATGATGGAACTCTATACTGGTGGCCAAGACTAGACCAGGGGCCGATTGTGGCACATATCAAGACTTATTTCAAAAATAAGAGTAAAACTCAAGAAGGAAACAAAACCAGTGATTATACCAAAATAAGATATAAATAATATCTCAACAGAATTTACTGACAACATAAGAAACAGATTCGCACTACTAAGCATAATAGACCAAGAACCAGAGGAACTATGGTTTGAAGCCATGGACATAATAAAAGAAAAATGCAGACAAACACTTTCAATAAAGAAAAAGAAAGAGAAAAAAACTTGGATGACAGAGAAAAAAACTACAAGCAATAAAAAAGAAGAAAAGAAAAACAAAAGGCAGATAGGAACAAACTAAGTAATATGAATGGAGCAGTACAGTATAGAACTGAGCACAAAAGTTAGAATCATACAAACCATCCTATTTCCTGTTACCATGAATGGATGTGAGACCTGGACAGTTAAAAAAAGACAGTTAAGAAAGAAAATAAATTGATTAGAGATGTGGTGCTGGAGAAGAGTGCTGAGAATCCCATGGACAACCAAAAGGACAAACAAGTGGGTCCTAGAGCAGATCAAGTCAGAAACCTCCATGGAAGTCAAGATGACCAAACTTAGGCTGTCGTACTTTGGACACATCATGAGAAAGGAGGACTCATTGGAAAAGACAATAATGCTGGGAAAGGTGGAGGGAAGTAAGAAGAGAGGAAGGCCACATGCTAGATGGATGGACTCTATTAAGGAGGTAATGGGTATGGGTCTGCAGGAATTAAGCAGAGCAGTGGAGGACAGAGGGTCTTGGAGATGTCTCATCCATAGGGTTGCCATGAGTCGAGATTGACTCGAGGGCAGTTAACAATAACAACAACAAAAGATGTACAAGTGATATTTAACATATTAAATATTACTGTGATTGTATTTCTGCTACTATCTCCTGGATAAACTGGAGATAGACTCTGCATTCATCTCTCACTCCAGATATGATTTCATCCTCGTATTTTAACTGAATTTCAGTTATCAACTAATGGATATACCTTTTCTTAAAGCAATAAGGCAGTCATGGAAGACTGGTCCCACTGTGCATGGAATTTCAGGCAATCCTATTTAGAAGTTAATTGTTTTAAAATCACTTATCTATTTTTAAATAAATATTAATATTATAAAAAAGAAGTCCATTTTGAAATTCATATATTTACTTTGGGAGTATACAAGTTTTAAGGATAAACCAATTTGGTGGTAGAGGACCTAAAAGCTTTCTGCAACAGATGTCACTCATGTTTGTAATAGGCTTGTATCTGAATTTGGCAGCAAAATCACCGTATGGCTCACCACAATCGCTTTGGAAGCATCTCAGTCATGTGTAACATGGCTGTAAGAGCTTTATCTCTCAAATGGCATTTGTGCTCTGCAGCCTATCAAGAGAGTCCAACAAATTCATGTGTATATTTGAAAATGTCATGCCTTTGTTAAAATGAGCAGGATTGCCTGGTAAACGATTTCCCTTCCACACTTCACTTGCTTTGGATGATCTATATGATAAAGACCAAATGAATTAATTTAATCTAGAGGGAAACAAAATAATGAGAGAAAGTTTATATCCATGGTAGATTAAGGTAAAGAGTGTTCTCTTTTATAAAACTAGAGGTTAGTAATATGTGGAATAAAGTGGCCATTTATTTCAGCTTATATTATAAGAATTTGCCAACTGTCACAAATCTCTTCATATTTAGGATGAGAAAAAATTGGATTTTAAACATCTGAATGTGGGGAAAACCAAAACTGATTTATCATGCAGGCTCAAAGATTAGAGTCTCATTTTGAATCCCTATGTAATCAATTATATCAGTGTTGAATTAAACTTGCCATATTTATTTTCCTTTGAGGTTCCTTTATCATCTATATGAAAGGAAAGTACAACATAGAATCATAGATCAAATCCACAGCTAAGATATGCCTGGCACAGGGTGCATCTTCACAATAGAAATAATGCAGTTTGACACCAATTTAACTGTCATGACACCATCTTATAGAATCCTGGGATTTATAGTTTTGTGAGGCACCAACCGTGCAGAGTAAGGTATAAATAAAAATAAAAGAATTTATCAAATCGTATTTCATATGGAAAGAGCCTGAGGATTAAAAAGAATAATGTGGAGAAAAGAAAATAGTTTCCCATCCTGTGGCAAGAAACAATAATACTGGTTCCATTGGTACTGGAACTGTAGCAATACCAACAAATGGCAGAGATTATGATGTTCCAGTGAATGCTTGTGATGCTTTTTATTTCTGTGTCTTTTATCTTTGGTGGAAAACACATAAAATTTTCAAAAAGCAATAATCTAGACTCCCCCTTCTTCCTCTAAACCTTCGTGCTTTTTTGACCAAAACAACAAACTGAGCAGCTATGAGGAAAAGAAACAAACAATGTTTGTTTTGACCTACTTGCTCAGACATTTTTTCTTCCAGTAGGAATCGAAATAGGTAACATTCATTTTCTTGATGATAACCTGAGTATGGGGAAAGCATTTGAGTATTTTGAACAGGAAATCACTCAGTAATAAAGGAGGTTTTTGGTGTGTGCATATGGGATATATCTGCCCAGGAGTCAGTAATCTTTTCTGGTGCTCTGAAAAGCTGTTTCTTATATTCTTTTATGTGCATCGACTTCCCTATTTCTACACCATTTTGAGCAGCATAGAGAGTGGCAATTTGCCCTTTAGCTCTGACTACCTTCCTGAGCCTTTGCAATTTGTTTTCACACCTAGGTAGAGTTTTCTATGCGTGTCAAAATTGAAGATATTTATGAAAATCTCAGCTTTGGAGAGTGTATTGTTGTGGAAGCTGTTCAAATGACTGAAAGCTTCAAACCTTTAAAAACCGTTGCATCGGCACAAAGGACATCAAACGCGATTATTTGGGTAAAACATTGGCCACAACTTTTATTTTGTACAGGGTCTTGATATCAATCAATTAAACATGTAAATAACAGTTTTAGAAAACAAGAATTTGTTCTTGATGCATGCGTTTGTGTGGTTAAGCGCAAGCGCTATTGATTAATTGCCTCTAACACGGCATGCGTCAAGTCTATCAGTTTATGCAATATATAACAACAATAACTAATCCCTCCCCCAACCGGATATGATGTCATAAGGGTTCTTATGACATCATAACATTATGACATCATCCAAGGTTAAAATGACGTCATACCAATTTGGTTAACCTAATGACATATACCGAATTTAGAATTTTTATTAACCCAATTAGTATTTTCCAATTAACCTAATTATTCCCTGGGGGGGGGGGGTCCCTGCTCGCCAACAAAATTTATCAATAACCATAAACCCAATAGACCCAGAACCTCAAGTTGTGACAAATTATACCTTACCAAACTGAACTTCTCACCATGAACATTACATACTATTCATTATGCCTTCCTCTAATAACTTCTAATCAGCATATTAACAACACTTTTCTTTTTCAGCTTATAATTGATAATCTTATTATTCTCAGGGAGGGCGAAAAACCCAAATTGCCACTCTGGGAAAATCCCCTCCCGGCCCCAAAAGGCGACCAGCCGAAGCCTGAGAGTAAATAACACGTTTACCAATTACTTAAGGGTGGGCAGGATGGGTTGCTCATCTGCAATTCTAAAATGGCTGCCAACACATGGCAGTGTGGGGCTAAATAGCCCCCTGAAATCTCGCTCCTTGTCATGCAAGATTTGAACTCTCGCGTTACCAGGGAGCGAGACTGCCATTTGATTGGCTAAGAGTCTGGCAAGGGTGGGCCTTCCAGACTGCTCAGCCAATCATGCGTCGATGCCCTTTTATGGGGCCGACGCAACAGAAGGCCCCTCCTGACGCATCGGGGGGTGTCTTTGCATCGGCACAAAGGACATCGAACGCGATTATTTGGGTAAAACATTGGCCACAACTTTTATTCTGTACAGGGTCTTGATATCAATCAATTAAACATTTAAATAACAGTTTTAGAAAAGAAGAATTTGTTCTTGACGCATGCGTTTGTGTGGTTAAGCGCAAGCGCTATTGATTATTTGCCTCTAACACGGCATGTATCAAGTCTACCAGTTTATGAAATATATAACAGCAATAACTAATCCCTCCCCCAACCGGATATGATGTCATAAGGGTTCTTATGACATCATAACATTATGACATCATCCAAGGTTAAAATGACGTCATGCCAATTTGGTTAATCTAATAACATATACCGAATTTAGAATTTTTATTAACCCAATTAGTATTTTCCAATTAACCTAATTATTCCCCCGGGGGGGGGGTCCCTGCCCGCCACAGGAGGGGGCCAGCCTAGCTTGGCATCCCCTCCCCCCGAAAAAAATCGTTCTTTTAATGTATGACTCCAAGGAAGTCAAGTATATGCCATTCCCCTCTGGGGAGAGATGTACACCACGACCCCTGTACAAATGTGGCAATGTAACCTGAATTCCTTCATGCTCCACAATAACAACTCCCAATCTCCCCAAAGTCTTGGCCACAGATCTGTTCAGCCAACGTCGAGCTCCATTGATGGCCGCATCACTCCGAGCACCATACCAAGATCTCTGAGGCAGCAACTTTGTCCACATGAGTATTTGGCATCCTTCTCTTAACTTCTTGCATGTCATTAACAATTCTTTTAGCTAACTGTAAAGAAGTCAGTTTTGCCAAATCATTTTCTCCCAAATGAATTATCAAGATCTTGAGATGTGTGAAAGACACCAGCAATTCAATAATTCTAGGTAGTAGAGCTCCCCACAGCATTCCTCTACAACCGAACCACCTTACAGTTCCGGCATCTCTCAATCCCATGGTAAGATCCCGTTGATCCTCAATGATGTGCCGCTCGGCCCAAAAGACCAAGCTGTGGCCAAGAATCCAAACGTCTCCACCATTCAGTTCTGCTAAAATATAGTCAGAACAAATCAGAGAGTTAGCAATACAGTTTATCTTAGGTGCGAACATAAGATTTAAATGCTCTAGAGCACCAATGACCAATCTTACGAATTGCAGTATCATTTAAACCATGTATTGCCGCTGCTGTTGCTGCCCCAATTCTGAAAGAATAAGAAGAAAATTGAGCCGCTGGCAAACCAGCATGTCTCAACACGTCTCGCAACACAGCCCTAAATTGAAACTGCGTCAACAGCAGGCCGGAACAATGTAAAAATAAATATCCTGTTACCCCCGGCCTTATTCTGAGGTAGTCAGATAATGCCAACACTGGGCAAATATGGCCATTCGGTGCCCTAGCCAAAAATACGGATTGTCCCTTCCCCAGTTGATCGGTCTTTGACCACCTAATAGTCATTTGTAACCCCTGTTCAGAAATATGGATGTCTGAAAATGACAGAGCCCAGCCAGATTCGTCATTACTGGAAGTCAGAACAACTTCACTTATTCTCAAGGCTGCAAAAAATGCCAACGAAAATACTGCTCTGAATAATATTACCTCTTCGGGTGTGAAACATGTAGACAGGAGGTTTTGCCAAATCTTAATCAGGATTGAACCTGTTATTGGCAACCGGTTATCCCGTAATGTGACGGACTCTCTAGCCCAACCATCTAACGCCCTACGAACTCTAAAATCAACTGTTGGGTCATTAAAACCTCCAGCTCTAGAATAAAATGACAGGGCAGCTCTTTTGCCTCTGATGGTGACTGGCGATAAACCTGATTGCCTAAGATGTACTGCAAAATGGAGGATAACCTCCAACTTCAATGGCCAGACCTCCACCTCCCCGACAGTTAACAAGAAACATCTAAACGCTCACAACGCGAGCTGATATGACTTGCGTGTCAACGGGGCGACTGACTGGAGAATGGCCTTGTCAATTTCTATTCTCCAAGGCTCCAAAGATGTTTCGGTACCTCCAATGGTTGGGCTGCTGCCTCTGGCACCAGTTGCTGGAACCTGCAAAACTGAAAATGCGAAAGGGCGTCTGCCAACGGATTTAGTAAACCAGGAACGTGTTGAGCTTGGAACAAAACATTAAACTTCAAACACTGAGCCACCATTTCCCTCACCAATGTCATTACCCCAGTTGATTTAGAAGTTTGGGAGTTCACTGTGTGGACTACAGCTTGGTTATCACACCAAAACCACACCGTTTTGTTTCTAAATTGTTCAGTCCATAAATGAACCGCTACCACAATAGGAAAAAGTTCTAAAAAGGTGAGATCCCTTGTCCACCCTTTATCCACCCAAGAATGTGGCCATCTCTCAGATGCCCACTGCCCATTAAAATATACCCCAAAACCGTGAGCCCCTGAAGCATCAGAGTGTACCTGAAAGTCTGCCCTTAGGAGCATTTCAGATCTCCAAAAGGAAACACCATTAAATTGTTCTAAAAATGTCTGCCAGATCCTTAAATCCTCCCTTATCCCAGAAGTAATTCTGATGTGGTGAGGGGGGGCTTTCACACCCTTGGTGGCTTTATACAAATGTGAACAAAATGCCCAGCCCGGCACTGTCACCTTGCAAGCAAAGTTTAATAAACCTGTCAGGGATTGAAATTCTCATAGCGTGGCCTTAGATTTGTTTCTCATCATCCTGACTTGCAACCTCATAGAAAGAAACTCATCTGATGGAAGGCGCGATATACCTTCCATAGTATCCAATTCAATTCCAAGGAAAGTAAGATGGGTGTCAGGACCCTCCGTCTTTTCCGCAGCCAAAGGCACCCCCATTTCTCTCATAAGTCCTTGGAATGCCAACAATGTATCTAGACAACCAGTCATCCCAGAAGCCTCAGCAAATAAGAAATCCAATTCAATTCCAAGGAAAGTAAGATGGGTGTCAGAACCCTCCGTCTTTTCCTCAGCCAAAGGCACCCCCATTTCTCTCATAAGTCCTTGGAATGCCAACAATGTATCTAGACAACCAGTCATCCCAGAAGCCTCAGCAAATAAGAAATCGTCGAGGTAATGGGTAATTGCTTGACCTCTTAGTGGTGCACCAATGCAAAAAAGTACTGAATGTGTAAAATGCCAAGCAAGAAATGGAACATCTAATTGTCATAGATTTATCGACGTAATACTTCCCTTCAAATTGAAAGCCCAAGAGATCAAAGTCTTCAGGGTTAACTGGTAGTAATCTAAAAGCAGATTTAATGTCACATTTTGCCAATAGGGCTCCTTTCCCCAATGTTTTAACCATTTTTACTGCTGAATCGAATGAGGTATATTTAACTGATGCTAACTGAGGGTCAATAGCATCATTTACTGATTCGCCTCTAGGGTAAGATAGGTTGTGGATTAACCTGTATTCCCCTGGTGCCTTCTTAGGGATGACACCAAGGGGAGACAGTCGCAAAGTTAGCATTGGCAATTGATCATGGGGGCCTGAAATCCTACCTGCCGCTATTTCCTTAGCCAGGTTGTCCTTCATAATCCCTGGTAAATTCCTGACCGAGCGTGCATTAGGTGCATACCGGTGCACCCTAAAACCCGCATAAGGAATGCGAAAACCTTGTGAGAAACCCTCAAACAAATACTGTGCAGCATCCCTTTTTGGGTATATCCGCAACCAAGCAGCCAACAGGTCCAACTTAATTGGTGTTGGTGCTTTTCCCCCCAGTTGAGGACTACTGTGAGCCCCCCCCCCCCGCTTTCTTACCTTTAAGGCATGATGACCCTGGGTGATTTCCTCTGCAAGTATTACATTTATGGTCAAACCTGCAGGGTTGCCTCCTGCACTTACCTGCATTGAAGTCCCAGCACAGTCCAAATTGTTTTATCTCCCCAGTGCCAGGCCTAGTATTTTGCCTTCTCAGCTGAGTGACCATAGGTACGAACCCATTGTCACATCGGCTTGAAGGGGAGGTCCCTAACATAACGTCTACCCACAATTCGGACTGCACGTGACGCCAGGATAAAGAGCGGTCTAATGCCGCCCTCATCCTGAACTGTTTGTCGTACTGAAGCCAAGCCAACCCCCTAGAATTAAAATGGCAATTTGTATATGCCTTGATCATTATCTCCTGATATTTGGAGAATTCCAGAGATCTAAAAGGGTCTTTCTCCTCAATTACACCCCTGTATATTGTAAAGCTCATGATCCAATTCACAAAATTTCATTCTAGCTTAGGGCGTTTGTGTGACTGAAATTCTTTTGGAAGGGCAAAAATCACCCCATCTTTGACCATGATCCTCAGCTCAGGATTACGGAAGGTGAGCGAAAATAAATCAATATACTCACCTTTCCATATTCTCTCCTTAGTAGCCAAGGGAAGGTGCGACCCCAGGGGAGTGAACATTCTTGCATATGGAGTGCAGCCAACCATCCTATCTGCCCCAGAAATGCCCAATGCTCCCACCACAGCCTTTCCCCTGAGATCACCTACCATGTTATTCACATTCGTGTCGACTCGCACCCCAGAGTCCAAACCCTGAGCAAGCCTAGTATTTGTCACAGGTGCTGCCACTGCAGTAGACGTAGGGCGCTCAACTGCAGAGCTCCACCCAGTCTGCCCACCTGCAGCCCATATCGATGAAGGCCATGTTGCCTGCAAATTAGAACTGTGAGACAAACCTGAGCTCGTAGCTTGATTTGAAGCATCAGCCGATGCTTGCCGAGCTCCCACCGAGAGCTTCGCCATAGCTGCTTGGGTGTTGTGTTGCTTCACATAAGTACTTGGCATATCTCCGCTGTAAGCCTCCACATTCTCGGGAGTCGGCATATTGCTCTGATCTGAAACAACCACTTTTTGAACAAAGTTAAAAAGATCCACCAAAGTGGGATGATTTAACACAGGGGCAGCTGCACCCTGTTGTCCCACACCAGGAACTTTCTTCAAAAGCTCCATTACGTCAGCTACGGTTGGATGCCCAACCTCCATAGCTGATGTACCTGGGGAACTACGTGCCATGTCTATTACAGAAGGTGAATGCTCCATATCCGGCTGTACTTGACTCTGCTGTACGCTTATAGCTCAGTCTACTGTTGAAGAAGGATTAACTTGAGACCCTAATGTCTCCTTCTGCAGATGTTGTTGAGCTAACTGCTCACACACTGCTGCACATGCCTGCATTGTACGCCCTATCTGAGCTAAATGTGCATTAATAATAATAATAATAATAATAATAATAATAATAATAATTTATTTATTTATATCCCGCCCCTCTGCAGAGCAATCGGGGTGGCTTACAACATTAAAATTTCCATACAGATATATTAAACAGAACATAAAATCCCAATGTCATCCTCCCTATTTTGATTAATATTAGTCCACTTAGGTGCTGACTGACCAACTTTAGGGCCAGCCGAGGCTGCATGTCATTTGGACTGGGCCTTACCTTGTGAAATATTTACCAAAATTATGAAAATGCCAAATCGCGCTATATAAATACAGGATATAGTGTTCCTGTTAAGGCTATACCTGTGTCACAATTTTTTTTAAGTTAATATGGTCAATTAAGAACGAAGAACATAAATAACCACCTTCCAATACTGTATAGCTATGGTTTCAATGAGTTATTAGTGAACAATTTATTATTATAATTATTACTATTATTATTACTATATATATATATATATATATATATATATATAGTAGTCCCTTGCCAGCTAAGACCAATTCCCAATTGAGGAAAATGTAGTCACCTAATGGCACGTGCCCCAAACAATATTGCCACCTGAAATTCAGGTTAGCCACCAATCCAGAGGAGGCCCTTAACCCAATTCCCACAGGTGGTGGCAGAATGCCATTCCCCCAATTTTTATTTTTTTATTTTTATTTAGGCCAGACTAGTTTACTTGGGCTGGCCAACAAGGCTTATTATTTTGCCAGTAATGAGAGGAGAGATGGGGGGGGAGGTGCGTCACAGCCAGCCACCTCCAATTGTACCAACTTCACCCAACGGGGGGCAGGGGGGAGGAGCGGGCCCTTAACCCCAAGGCTGTCCGCTCTGCTCAGGGCCTGTACCTCTGTGTGTAATTTTATATTGCACTAATTAGCGCTACACCACCGGCCTCAATAGGCCACCACACTTGGCCTCAAAGGCCACCAGGAGTCAGGCCAGCAGCGAGTCCAGGCCGCGCCTAGGCCTTAATCCCTCAGCGGAGGAGCAGCGGCTTTTTTAAAATTATTATTATTATTATAGCTGCGCTCGACTCCACTGTCCAAGCCCGGTCCTTAGGCTCCCGAGGAGGGCTATGCCGAAGCCCAGCAAGGGTCCCCAGAGAGCCGCAGCCTGCCTCACAAGGCTGCGCTCTGCTCTTCTTTCGGCGAAAACGCAAGCCGCGGCTGTAAAGTTTCACAGCTGTGCTCGCTCTCCGCCGGTTCCTGCTCCTTCCCGGAGGGCTTCTAGGCCTCCAAAAGCTAAGAGGGACAACAGCAGATGAGCGACTTGCTCGTCTGCAATTCTAAAATGGCTGCCGACACGTGGCAGCGTGGGGCTAAATAGCCCCCTGAAATCTCGCTCCTAGTCACGCGAGATTTGAACTCTCGCGTTACCAGGGAGCGAGACTGCCATTTGATTGGCTAAGCAGTCCGGCAAGGGTGGGCCTTCTGGAATGCTCAGCCAATCATGCGTCAATGCCCTTTTATGGGGCTGACGCAACAGAAGGCCCCTCCTGATGCGTTGTGGGGGGTGCCTATCTGTGTAACTGATTTTGGACTACTCTGATCTAAGCTCTAGTTTTGAAGCCAGGAAGAAAGCTTAGGAAAGCAGAAATATCTTTACTGGATGGAGATATTTGACCACTATTCACAGCTTAAGATATATTAATAAAATCATATGGGAGTTGATAATTAGTTGTAGCTTTCTTGTTTTATAAATGTAAAGGTATTCCCCATTGACAAAGTTGTCAAGTTATATCTGACCATAGGGGACGATGTTCATCTCTGTTACTAAACCGAAGAGCTAGCATTCTCCAAGGACTACTCTGTGATCATGTGGCCAGCATGATTTCACAGAACGCTGTTTGCCTTCCCACCAAAATGGTATCTGTTTATCTACTTGCATTTACATGCTTTTGAACTGCTAGGTTGGCAGAAGCTGGGACTAGTAATGGGAGCTCACTCCATCATGCGGCACCTGGGCCTCAAACTGCCAGCCTGACTCAATAGAGTCAGAGTCTTAAGCACTTGAGCCACCGTGTCCCTTATAGGCAAAAATTAAGGCTACACAAGAAAAGAGTTGTTTCAGTAATGTAAAGTGAGCTGCAACAGCTGAAATAATTCAGATATATATGGGAATATTAAAATTGGTAAGCAAATTCAGGTAAGTATGGGAGTATAATATTTTCAGATGGTTAAAAGGATACCTGGACAACACAACAAAAGAGTATTTATCTTTAACTTTAAATCACTATGCCTTTGGGGATCTGGACAAAGCATATCATTTTGACAAAGTTATCTGAAAGCTGGTATTTCAAGTACAACTCTGCCAAGGTTCAAAGATCTTATTGGGAAAGCCCTCTATTATTGTTCCATCTGAAGAATGTTAATTGGAAACCTAACAGAGCTCCTTTCCTGGGATCTGGAAATTATTACCAAGAATAACCTTTTGAGCCCCTTAGTTATCTCCTACTAGCAGCCCAGGTGTTTTTATTCAGGCAGACCTGCCCAATCATGATCATCTTTCTCAGAGGTCCTTCTGAGCTCCTCCTCCTGGTGTTTCTGGTATCAACAGTGACATGGGTGTCAATAGGGAATGGGACATTTTACTCTAAGGGCATTTACCTGTGTTATGAAAATGCTTTATCAGCAGCAGGCAAATAACTTCTTTACATTTCCCCAGGATCACTTCTACTATGATCCTGTTTGAGTCATCTTCCACTGTTGTCCTCATGAAATTCAATTGGTTTTATAGAAATGCCCCATTATTCGCAGCACCCCAAAACTATTTGCATCTCCATATTTAGGAAGCATCCATTCAACAAGCCCTCTCTTACAAGTCAGAAGAAAGAATGGTAAAAAAAGAAAAAAAGCTACCATCAGAAACATCAGATGGATTAATTTCTATAGAAGTCCCATTTTCTCCCACAGTGGATAAACTGTTGAATAGTGGGTAGCAAAGATAGAATGCTGGGTTGAAAATTGCTTATATGTGTGTAAATGGCAATGGATAAGGATTTGTGATGGCTGAATTGTTCAGGTAAAATTTAGCTTTGGGCCCAGAGGAAACCGAATGAAAATTAAATTAGACATTAAAGCCAAGTGCTTATCTAGGTAGTTTGCCAAAAGCAGACCAAAATGCATTTTAATTAGCCAAAAATATTTTGCAGGAGTCTTGTGAGGGACTCATGTTTTTTGGGTTTTTTTAAGTAAGTAAAAAAATGCTAGATATTCTATGGGTTTCCTGTACTATAAAATTAATTGAAATTTAAGCAATTTGAGCATTTCTTCAATTGTCATTTTTGATGTTTGTTTTTTCCATTTGGCAATAAAAAAAATGTTTATTGTGTGCAGCCAATCTTTTCAGCAGCATAATCCAGGTAGATTTTTGTACACTACTAATATCAATGCAAGAAATACTAAATAGATGCTAAATAATAGTTAAGATACCATCTTAACTAAGGACAGAAACAACAAAATGCAGGCTTCTTATTTAACTTCTCCAATTTTTCTCCTGTTTGGTTTGTAACATCTTGCCTGATGAAGAAACCAGTTGAGCTTTGAAAGCTTGCAACAAGTATATTGTGCATTTCAGTGGACCAATGAAAGTATCACGGTTTGGTACATTTTTATTTGAATTAATTAGATGGTGTAATTTCTTCTCTTAATTTGGTTGCCTAGATAGTACTGAAGCTTTTGTGCCTACTGCAAACCTGAGTTTACCACTTCTTCTGATATTCTACAAAAGAAAAAAGGAGAATCAAACTTCAGCCCAACCTATGATAAGTTCAACCTATAACAATGATGCAGAAATAAACCTTAAAGCACAATGATCCAGTAGTAAATTCATGTAATTTTATAATGCAGATGAAAAAACATTGTGATACTATTTTCTTTTTTAAAAAAATCTGTGGTACATTCACATGTATCATCTCTGTTCTCTTTCCACAGCAAGTGAAGAGCTGTCCATTTACCCAGAAATTTGGCTGTTAATTAACCTTTGCAGAAGGTCTATTAATAGGGATGTGAAATATTTTTAATCAATATAACTATGGGGTGAAACAGACTGGCAAGAATATTTAAAGACAGATCGGAGCCATGGCAACCACACACCATGGCCCCAATCTACCCTGAACCCAGCCCAAAAAGGAGCAGCAAAGATTCACTCCTTTTGGGGTGTGGAAAAGCTACCTTTAGCAGCTGTGCTACAGCCCCATAGTGGCTTCAAGATGCTCCGGCAGTGTGCAATGTCTACATGCCACACCACTGGAGCGTCTTGAAGCTGCCCACTTCTGGGCAGCCACCCATCTTCCGGGAAACTTCAGGGCTTCATCAGAGCATGCAGCATGTAAACACGATGTTCTCATCATGCCCTGAAGGCATCTTTTAAGGGCCGTCTGTTCTGGCCCTCAATTTTAACTGCCTTTTAAAATTGTTTTAAATTATTAATATTATTTCTCCAGTCCATGAGAGCCCTCCCTCCAGTCCATCCGATACCATTTGGCCTCAGAGGGAGAGAGTCTGGCCCAGCTCCATTGGGCCTAGCTGAGAGTAAGAAAAATCTGCCATGGTCCTGGCCTCAGAGTTGGGAGAAGAACTTATTCCCTTTCCACACTGCCATTCCCTTCTCCTTTTGTGTCATGTCTTTTTAGATTGTAAGCCTGAGGACAGTCTAATTTGTAACCCACCCTGAGAGCCTTTGTGGCTGAAGAGTGGGGTATAAATACTCAAAATAAATAAATAAATATGATGGTTTAGCTGCTTTTCAAACTTTCATATTATCCATTGTTCTCAACATAATTTGATTTCCCTTATATTGTAAACCACTTGGGTACCATACTGAAGAAAGGAAGGGTGTAAATTAATTAAATTAATAAATATTCATTCATTTATTAGAAATTCAATATGACAACTATATAATGAAATATACCAATAATTGTGATGTTTCATAGACAGGAATTTGGGATATTTGAGAAGCAGAACCTTTCATGACTTTATTGAACAATCTAAAATCATCACCTGAAAGCATCAGGAGTTTCATATAGTTTCTCAAAAACATGCTGATTACATTTGGAAATATTTCTAATGCTGGGAAAGGCCTCTTCTAGTAAAGCACTTCAGACAAATTATCATTTATGTTGGTACGTACATAGAAGAAATATTCCCTCATTGGTTTTGAATTGATCTAGGAAATCACATGCCACCCTAATTTAAATATGATAAAGCTCTAGTCCAGATAATGACTAAAATTTTGGGAGTGGGGAGGCTGTCATTGATTGTTTGATAGGCCCAGCCGTTGGGAATGGGGATAATTTAGCTGTCTGCCAGTTCACCTGCTCTTTTAGTAATGATCAAATAAAAATGGAGGGAAAAGTCTGCTTATATTGAGCTTTTGGTTTTTAAAAGAACATTTGAATTCAAGCTCCCAAGGTGTCATGTTAAACCATTTGAAAGGAAAGATGAAAAGGATTACATAGCTAAAAAGGGCCAGCTATGCCTTTTAATATTGTTCAGTTTAAGTTTTTAGCACTTAAATGGATTTATCCCAAAAAGTCCACACAAGAACAAAGATGTGTCTAAGAAGGCCATTAGAGAGAGCCATTAAGACAGAACAAGAAGACTTGGTAATGATTTCAGGTTGTTTCAGGAAAGGATCAATGGAACCATTTGCAAGATGTGCATCATCTGACAAATATACCACTTGAGAAAAGCATGGAAACAATATTTTTAACTAATTTTACATTTTTGTTAAATTTACTTATAGTTCTGCATCTATCTATTTTTGAGTCATTTTTGAGACCATATAGAAGAGAAAGGGGGGATGCAGACGAGGGCGTCCAAGACGCCCTGGTCCACAGCGCCGCGGGGCCAAGGCAGCCTCACCGCGGCGCCTCCCTGGCGAATCTAAAAGGAGCGCCAAATTGGCACTCCTTTTAGATTTCAGAGAAAGTGCGCCCCCAAAGCGGCGGGTGCACTTTCTCTGACTCAAACACCGCGGCGCGTGTGGTCGCCGCGGCGTGAGGTCAACCCGGAAGCGCTGGCCGTGCGGATGGCCGGCGCTTCCAGGGGCAACCTCAGGAAGAGGAAGGGGCGCCGCTCGTGCGGCTGCCCCTCCTCTTCCTGGCCTCGGAGACGGCTCTATTAGCCGTCTGCCGAGGCCCAAAGACAACATTTACTGGCACAAAATTAAATAGAGACAGAACAGCCACCATCATTACTATATCACAATAGTCTCTTCTATTGCCACTTTGAAAGTTGTTGCACATATAAATACTTAATGGAAGTTGATGTGCAAGCGCACACATGAGCACTACACAATTAAAAGTCTATGGGCCTTTGCAGACTGCCAGAAATAGTGCACATTAAATTGAGGCACTGCCCTGGCTCAGTGCTAGGGAGTCATGGGAATTGTATTTTTTTTCTGGGACATTGAGCCTTCTCTGTCAGAGAGCTCTGGTGCCACAATAAATTACAGTTCCCATGATTCCCTAGCACTGAGCCAGGGCAGTGCCTCAATTTAATGTGCACTATTTCTGGTAGTCTGCAAAGGCCCTACATTACCTAAAATGTCCTATAGAAGAAGGTATAATGTGGTGCAGAGGATGATAAAGATCCTACCTGCATTGTCACTGTGAAAGTTTGGCCACATAAGAAGTGTTCCACTAGGTCAGGCCAAAGGTGCCACATGCATTCCAGGAAACCTACATAAAAGTCAAGATACATTCACCCTTCCATGCTGTTTGTCTCATTAGCAATTGCTAATCATAGGAGTATGACACTCTTTCTTATGAAATATATAGGGGTAGCTGTGTTGGCCATTTAGCAAATTAAAACAAAATCCATCAAACAGTGATACCTGTATTGGCCAACCAAAACCAATATACTTGTTGCAAGTTTTTGAAGCACCACTGGCTTCTTTGTCAGGCAAAATGTTACAAACCAAACAGGAGAAAAAAATGGAGATGTTAGTCAGATGCCTGTATTTTGATGTTTCTGTCCTTAGTTAAGATGGTAAGTGGAGGGTATCTTTTGCAGGCTGGCACCTCCTCCTTCTGTCCTTGTGGCTACTGGGAGATTTGCAAAGGCCAGGAAATTTAAAGTCAATTGCATTTCAACAAGGACCCTCTCTTGCAACCCAATATGCCTCCATTCCTATGAAGTCACAGGCCTCTTTGTAGGCAGAGGACAATGGATTTCTCAAGGAGGCTTCATGTTTTTGCAAAGCTTAATTTGTGCTGCATCCTCATTCTATTGCACGGCTTTTGCCCCAAAAACCACCATCTGAAGACATTTCCACTCCAATGCCGAACCAACTTTTGAAAAATGGCTGCCAACGTGAGTTAAGGGACCCACACTGGAATGTACTGAGATGGTGGTTTTGCGGACAAAAGCCATGTGATAGAACATGGATGCAGCCTAAATTAAGCTTCAGTTAGATTTCAGTTCGGGAGTAAGACCCTTTTAAAAGAAATGTGATAATCTCCTAAGAAAGCCTACCTGCTTCCATACATATCAGTAAAAGTGACAACATTATGCATTGTTTGTGGGCATACAATTTTTGTGTTGAGGTATGACAAGGATGTTTTGAGGATCCTTTATACTTTGAGATAAATGTAAATACTATTACTATTACTGTCTCAAGTGCCTGTTATTATCTGGTATTTTCATGGAAGAAATCTCTTTTACCATAGACCTTTGATACAGTCTTTATATTCTCTTCACAAGTGGGAATGAGAGGTATTTTAAAGAATGGTTGTAATTATTACTACTTATTAATGAAAGTGAAAAAACAGATTTTGATTGCTGGGATAGATCATAAACAATACAGGTGGACTTTGAAGAAGAAACTAGTTGCTCAAGTTAAACTATCAAGAGATTACTTTCATTATGTAAAAAGTTCTAAGTGCACTTAGAATCACAAGGGCCTCGGCAGAGCCGTCTTGGAGGCCCGGAAGAGGAGGAGCCACCGCACGAGCGGCGCTCCTTCCTCTTCC
The DNA here is from genome assembly GCA_026167975.1 of Phrynosoma blainvillii. Taxonomy (NCBI): domain Eukaryota; kingdom Metazoa; phylum Chordata; class Lepidosauria; order Squamata; family Phrynosomatidae; genus Phrynosoma; species Phrynosoma blainvillii. The sequence continues at coordinate 43,861,970 of JANUYF010000004.1, read as the reverse complement.
TGAGGTTGCCCTGGGAGCTGCCGGCCCTCCGCACGGCCGGCGCTTCCGAGGCAACCTCCCGCCGCAGCAACCAGACGCGCTGCGGCGGAAGAGTCAGGGAAAGTGCGCCTGCCGCTTTTAGGGCGCACTTTCCCTGACATCTAAAAGGAGTGCCAATTTGGAGCTCCTTTTAGGGACGCCGCAGGAACGCCGCGGTGCAGAGGCTCCACTCCGCCGGCGCTTCGTCCCATGGCGTCCCGGAAGCAGTCATCTGCTTCCCCCCAAAGAGAAGATCTTGGCCAATTACAGCATGGGTCAAAATTATTTTAGTAAAAAAATGATCATTAATCCATCCAGGCTTGAAGTCTTTACTGCAAAAACAAAACAAAATTGGAAGGCAGTTACTAAATGAAGCACAGATTTGGACTCATTTGGAATTACTAAGCACTGCAGGTATTCAAACCCAGTATTTGAGAACAATATTTCAGCAAGTCCATGATATTACAAACTGAATGTGTTTATTGGATTTGATTTGTATCCTGCTGTACTGCCAACATTGGCTTCTTTAGCAGATAGTAGGATGGTAGCCTATCGGATTAAGCAATCATATGACAATGATGAGAAACTTTCAAAGTTATCACTGGTTCAGATCCCACATGTGAACTGGGTTTAATCAATCACAAAACTGATGACCATGATAGGGTTTTAGCCTGATTTTCTGTTAGTTCAAGCCTTTAGTTTGATAAAATCGCATATTTTATATTTCAAATATCATGAGCAGCTGGAGGAGATAAATCTCCAAAGAACATTCACATTTTACTAAAGAGAATTCATGAGCACTCTTTTGCAAATTGCAAAAAGATGTACACACCCAAAGTGCTGAAGACTGTTTTTTCTGAGATAATTGAATCCTTCACTTTTTGCATTTACACTAAAATAGTTCCACTCCAATTTAAAAAAAATTTAACTGAGTTCCCCCCCTTTCCCCCCCCCCTTTTTTTTCAGCATGGTTCAGAATACCTCTTTCAGACAGACACTGGCATCTCTGTTTGTGAGTGGCTGCAGTACATGCATTTATCCACTGTGCCACCAGGGCTCCTGGGCTTTGGTCCTACATGAGCTTGCTGTAGCATAACAGTCTAACAGTATATCAGTATATCTCCACCCCATTTTCACTCTTTCCACCCATGTGTGCTAGTGACATAATGATGCTGAGGTACACCCCACAGCCAATTCATAGCTGGGGAAGGCAGCATCTATTTGCACTTCTGTACCTGAATACACAGAGGACCACAGAGGCTACTTTATCAATTTGGATTTTGTTGGACTGCAGCTCTCAGAAGTTATCACAGACAATAATAAATAATGCTGGGAAACCAACATCTGGAGGGCCACAAAATTTTCAACCCTGCTTTCTACAAAGAGAAAGAAATAAGTTTGGGTAGCCTGAAAGAAGAAGTAGCCCGACTAGCTCAGCTGTTCTAGAGAATGACCAGCTAGTGTACAACAGAGGCTCTCAGATAACTTTATCTGGAGCATAACTGGCTCAGGACAAATTAAATGAGCAGACTGTAGTCCTGAAGTATCAGGTAGAATTGAGCAACCAAATCTAAACAAGGCAGAATTCCATCACTACTTCCTGAATAGCTGCTCATTTTCTGGCTTGACCAGCAGATATTTTACCATTTTTATAAAGGATTCACAAACACATTTCCAACTGTTGAATTAAAGAGGGAAACTAGATGTGCAGTGTCTGGTTACATGTCTGGATCCATTTTCAAGCTAGCTTGATAACTACACATGCATAGTAGTCCCTAGGCAAATCAGAGCAAGATATCAGGGTATACAAAGAGATTCACCCCCATTTTCTATTCTGCAGTTAGAAAAAGCTCTCTTAGCTTCTCATTGTTGCATTTTTAATCAAAAAAGAGTGCAGGTGTTGCACTTCTAACCAAAATTAGCCACACTAGGTCCCTTGAAAGAAGCATTTTTTTTCAATTGGAGACTATGTAGGTAATTTTAATGTTGCATTTTTCAAAGAGCAATAGTGTGTATTCAAACAGGTTTTTATGCATTATTCTGTGTATGATTGGATATTCCTTTTATATAAATCGACACATTAGCTTCTGGAGCAGAAAAATAATGGCATTAAATAATTTCTCAGAATGTCTACATTCTGAGTTAGTATTTAATCAGTTCATCTGGCAGAAAGCCACAGAAGGCCAACAGATGTGTGATTTGGACTACAATGAAAATGAAATACCTTCTGGGATAAATTTTGATGTGTCTGACTGATATTATTCCATCCATTCAGCTTTAGCTCAATGTTCTATAGTCAATTGTATAAGAAATGAGTAGCTAATGTTATATATATATTCACATATCCTTTGAAAGCATTACAGAATCTTAATGTAGTTTATTTAAAAGACTGAGAGTACAGAAATATTAACAGGCAGTAATGGAAAACCATTATAGATCAGAAAAGAAATATCTGAATTGGCATTCTCATGACATGCTGTATTATAAAAGTAAAGAAAAATGCATTTCGGTAGCCTTCATGCTTTATGTCAGTAAAAAAAAGTGCATTAATACTGCTATAAGTCCCAACCATTAAGAGTGTCAGAAACCATAAATTCCATTCACCTGTCATAACTGAATGAGGATGTCTGGAGACAGTGACAATGGGGAGTTGCAGACTGCCAGAAATAGTGCACTTTTAGGGTTAGGGTTAATGCTAGGGAATCATGGGAACTGTTTTTTTCTGAGACATTGAGCCTTCTCTGTCAGAGAGCCCTGGTGCCACAATAAAATACAGTTCCCATGATTCCCTAACCCTAATCCTAAAAGTGGACTCAATTTGCACTATTTCTGGCAGTCTGCAACCCCCTCAATGATTCCAACACTTGCACACATACACATATCATAAGTGAATGAGGTCACACCAAAATACACCCAGCAACCAAGATCCAACACCAGAGTTGTGCAGCTTATGCCTATGGATAACTGACTGTGTTACACCACATTTCTGTTGAACAGCAACATTGTATGTGCCACCAAATACATAATGGAATACATTGGGCCTCGGCAGACGGCTAATAGGGCCATCTCCGAGACCCGGAAGAGGAGGGGCAGCCGCACGCGCGGCGTCCCTTCCCCTTCCTGAGGTCGCCCTGGAAGCTGCCAGCCCTCCACACGGCCGGCGCTTCCAGGGCAACCTCCCTCCGCAGCGACCGGACACGCTGCGGAGGATAAGTCAGGGAAAGTGCGCCCGCCGCTTTTAGGGCGCACTTTCCCTGAAATCTAAAAGGAGCGCCAATTTGGAGCTCCTTTTAGATTCGCCGCAGGAGCGCCGCAGTGTGGAGGCTGAGCTCCGCCAACGCCCTGGTCTGCAGAGGGGGATAGTCAAACATGCAACTGAAAGCATAACTCAGAGTACTACCACAATTTCCAACTGGAACAGAATAGACATCAGTCAAGAATGTTAATGTGCAACAGCATTACATGTGGAATTCAGCATCTGTAACCTTGAGCTAAATGCAGTGTAGTACATTGGACAAAAAATGACTATTTCAATACAGAATTGTCTAATTTCACTTTAACTTTTATGTTAAGATTTTGAAAGCACCTTGTTTTAATTTGTTTTAAGCCACCTTGAGTCCAGGAGAAAGATGGGTCCAGGAGAAACAAATAAATAAATACACTCAAGCACTCCCATAGGGAAACTTAATTGAGGCTGCAATTCATCTTCCCCTCTGCATAGCATAAATAAACACAGAGATACATGCTATACTGTTGGCCCTCCGTTTTCACAGAGGATCTGTTCTGGACCTCCCCTCATGAGAAATATTGGTTTGAATGGCCGTATGCTCCCATGCACGCCATTTTATCCCTCCCCGCTTGCTGGTCTGTGAAGGACTGAGACCATGGACTCAAAGTTTGTGAATGGGGAGCGATGACTGTACATCTAAATTTTGTTAAGCTTTTCTTTTAAAAGAAAGGAAGGAAGGAAGGAAGGAACAAGGTGAGCAGCACCATTTTAGATTTTTAAAAAATTAGGTGTGTTTGATTTTTTTTTACTCACTCAGCATTTGGTCCTTTCCCCTCTCAGTGTTATGTCAAGCTCCTGCTGTTTGTTTCTTTTTACATAGAGCTAAACCTTGCTGCACATAGGTTATACTTACACCTCTTGCAACCTTTTATAACTCGTTATCATCTTATTATTTTTATTGCAGCTTTAATTCAAGATGGCACTCTGACAGGGAAATGACAATCATCACATACTATTTTGTCAGAGAAATGCTTGATGGGACATACAGTCAGGCTGGAAATGTAAAAGATGTATGGGGCGAAATTTCCTGTGGGAAGAGTTTGAAAAACATGTTTGGGGCAGACAAACAACAGGTGTCAAGCCAGACAACAATGACAGAACTGAAAAAGGAAAGCAATAGTGTGTTTTGGGAACAGGACACATCCTAACCAAAACACACTATGTATGCATGGCTGCTGTAAATATTTCTAGTTGTAGAATAAAGATAGTTTTCTTAGACTGCAACTGGTGTGTTTCCTGACTGTTGGTAAGACTGGAGAGCTGAGGCAGTGTCATCAGGATCCAGAAGAAGAGGTCTGGAGCCATGCAGGGGAAGATGTCAGCTTTTCCTAACTCTGCTGTTTGGTAACTGCAACACACATCATCCACCATCCAATGACATATTTATGGTGCTATAGAAAAAGAGAAGGTGCATAGTTTAAATTCTCAAGGTTTGTTAAGAGTTTTAGAGCACCTTCTTTTTAAATGTACTGTGATCTTTCCAATGCTTTACTCATTTACGTATCTTGGAATGGGATGAAAATTAAACTGTGGCTACCTTCCTGTTCGGTAGCCATGTACCTAGGATGTCATAACTGCAAGAGATTCACATTTACAGTTGTTAAGTCATCCATTTAAAGTTAACCCATTAAAGTTAGGCCTGATAAGCCATGCTGTAACCATGTTGGGATCCTGATTTTGAGAGGTGAGTAGAGCAGCTGAGTTAGCTGTTGTATGTGAACCAAGATCATAGAGTGTCTAGCACTCCATTGGAATGGAATGTGAAGGGAGAAGAGAAAAGAGCCTGGCTATGATATAGATGTGAAAGATAGGGGTAAAACACACAGGCAGAATAAAGCTGCTTCTAGCCACTTTGAAGGAAGGGTATTTATATGATGTATGCCTTCAAAATGCTTGGAAACCAAAATGAAGCCACACTTCATGGCTAAAAACCAGAGCACAAAGAAGCTGGGATACACTGGCTTAGCCCAGAAAATGCATATTTTCATGCTTGCCTATAAATGCCCTGATGTGAGTGTGGAGCTGCAGCAAAGCAAAGAAATGAAAGTACAATAACTCCAATGGATGCAATTACAACATACACAAACCAGACAGTACAACAGGGGGCATGGGGTGACTGGGGCATGTATGGAGGGGCCTCCATGATTTTGCTTTGCCAATATATCGCTTGCACACTGATGCACCAATGCCGTGTACTGGGGGAGCATCATACATGTGACTGTGTGGCAGATCAAAGGGATGTCTATGGTATGACATCTGGGCAGACATGGGAGGTCCCTCGAGGTCACAGTCAGTGTATTCATGCAATGAATTATCTAACAACATGCTTAATGCCACACCATGAGGTTGCCCCATGCATATTTGTCCCACCTTGGGAACGGGCTGTACAGGCAGCGGGGGTTCAACCCATTTTTGGAAAAAGCAGGATTGAGCTGATTTTTCCAGCCCATCTGCTCCAACCCTTAGTCTGTTAACTCAGATCTAGCATCAGATAAACAACTGTGCTGATCTTTTTCAGTAAACTCCTTTTTCTTTCATACAAGAAGCATATTAATTGAGTTAGACAGAGATAGGGCATTACATTAACAACTAAATATGATTCCCCCCACCAAAAAACCCCCCAAAAGATACCTCTTCAACTTGGCACCATCCCAGCTGAATGGGGTCCTTCTTTCTTTCTTTCTTTCTTTATTTCTTTTCTCTTTCTTTCTTTGGGGGGAAGCAGACCAGGGCGTCGGGGACACCCTGGGACGGTGCACCGCTGGAGCGAGGCACTTGCACGGCAGCGCACCGGCGGTGTCCCTGAAAGGAGTGCCAAATTGGCGCTCCTTTAGGAAGACAGGGAAAGTGCACCCTAAACTCGTCGGGCGCACTTTGCCTGGCTTTTCCGCCGCAGCGTGTGAGGACGCTGCGGTGGGAGGTTGCCCTCGGCGCGCCGGCCGTGCGGAGGGCCGGCAGCTCCGAGGGCAACCTCGGGAGGAGGAAGGGGCGCCGCTCGTGCGGCTGCCCCTCCTCTTCCTTGCCTCGGAGATGACCCTATTGGTTGTCTGCCGAGGCCCTTTCTTTCTTTCTTTCTTTCTTTCTTTCTTTCTTTCTTTCTATCTATCTTTCTGTTTTTTAGGCTCCATTGGCCAAGACTGTAACTGCTTGGCTTAATGCACCCCAGGATCAGAAGAGCACCAGGAGCTGTAGATTCAGGTCACTGTAGATTTGGGGCACTTAGGAATGATCTCTGTAGTGCTCTTCTGAAGACGGGGTGCACTGAGCCAAGGAGTAGCATCAGGATCCTGATGGTTTTCTGCAGCTGCATTTTCTCTATGCAATGACTGAGGGATTGCTACAGATGTTTATTTCCCAGCACTTTGTTTAATTATTTATTTAATTTCTATCCTGTCTTTTTTCCTCCAAGGGAACCAAGTTGCCTTAGATAGTTTAAAATAAAAGTTTTGTATTATTGTAAAAATTAAATAGCAGGGGGGAAAGCACCAATTCACCTTAAGTTCTAATAGAAGCACATTAACAAAAATGGTTTAAAATACATTTAAAAGTATTTTAAAAACACAATTAAAACAAAACAACAGCAGATCACAGCACTTTGAACACTATTCTGCCAAATGATTAAAACCAGCCAAAGGCCTGCCAAAATAAAAAGGACTTATCCTGCCATCAAAAAGAGAGCAGGAGGAGGCTAATTGGACCTGCTGTGGGAGGGAGTTCCACAGTCTAGAAGTAGTCCCTAAGAAGACTTTCTCTTATGTCTTCACCAACTGTACCTGTGAAGGCTGTGGGACTGAAAGAAAGCCCTCCTTCAAAACTCAGGCTGGCATGTATGAGGAGCTACAGCCTGATCCAAGTTATGTAGGGCTTTAAAGATCATATCCAGCCCTTTGAATTTTTCCTGAAAATGAAAATTCTGTCAGTAACCAGGGAAACTGTTTCAACAGGGGAGTTACATGATCCCTGTAACCAGCTTCAGTCAGCCCCAATTTGCTGAGAATGCCACCAGACTGAAAAGATGAGTTTTCAGGGTGGCCTCATCAAGATATATCTACAAGAACAGAGCTCCATCATCGTAGTTATGTCTGATAATGTTGGATCTGAGATGCTATTTTTATTTTCAAGATGTGAGTCTTGGTTAGAATCCAGAATATTATAGTGAAGCACTATAAATAATATGGTAGAGTCCTTTTAAAAAAAGTAAAATGTAATTTGCCTCTTTTTTGCTCTGAGCTGTAAATTGCTTGCCTTTGCTCAATAGTCTAGTATAAATTTACTTTTAGAGTGATGGAGACCACTGCCTTTCTTGACAGAGTCAAACCATTACTTTAAAAGTAAGAGAGAAAAGTGCAAAGAACTGAGCAACTACCAAAAATAGTGAGGCAGAGGTTACTTTGCACAAAATACACTGGTTTTGCGTAAAAATACTTGGGGGGGTACACAAAAAGCAAGGATTGCACACAGCAAGGTGAAGCTGGTGAAATGTGGCATAACTGAGGGCCAATAATAATAATAATAATAATAATAAATTTTATTTATATCCTGCCCCTCTGTCAGACAATCGAGGTAGCTTACGACTAGAGCGCAAGTGGCAGAAGACTCGACTCTTATCTGACAGAACTTGCCATAGGAACTCTCTTCGTTCCTACTGGGAGGCAATACTTGCAGCAAACAAAGCCTTCTCCTCTGCACGTATTGCGTCTGCAGAGTCCTGTCCAGCAGAGCTGTTTAGGGTGGTGAGGGAAATGACACAGGTGTCCCCTGTGCCAAATCCCCTACTTAACCCGACAACAGCCTGCTGTGACACATTTAACAACTTCTTTGCAGATAAAATCTCTCAGATAAGAGCCGACTTAGATGCCACTATTGTAGCAGAATCTATAGGCGAGGTGTCCAGTGACTCCGTCGATGAAGTTATTCTGGATCAGCTGCAATCTGTGAGTACCGAGGACGTGGACAAGCTGCTTGGTAAGGTGAGGAAAACGACCTGCCCTCTCGACCCTTGCCCATCATGGCTGGCCGTCCGGGGAGGATGCATTGAGGAGATTCCTCACGGATATCATCAATGCATCCTTCAGGAAGTAAGGGACCCTCATAATTCTCAAGGTCCCTTATTTCCAGAAAAGGGTGCAGCTGGCGTATCAGCCGAAGCTGATAACAAGCACTCCAGATCTCATCCGGCAGGCCTTTCCAGAGTTTGGGGGCGACAACTGAAAAAGCCCTCTGGGAGGTAGCCGCAAGCCTCGATTTCTGATAACACCCAGCTCCATAACTCCAAATAATCTCATCCAGCGGCTTCATATAGATGTTGAATGACATCAGGGACAGAATAGCACCCTGTGGAACACCACATGTGAGCTCCCTTGTACAGGAGCAGCTGTCCCCAAGCAGCACCCTCGGGGACCTTCCCCGAGCAGCACCCTCTGGGACCTTAGAGCCAGCAAGCAAAACAATTCAAGGAATCCCATGAATTGGTTCTTCTACAGATGGATAATTACCCCTCCACTCACTAGTATTTCATATATTCAGTCTTGGCCAATGGGTGGGTGGGTGCCTTCAAGTCTCATGTTGACGTATGATGACCCCATGAATTTCATAGGGGGTTTTTTAGGCAACATATGCCAATGAAAATGTTTTGGAATCATAGGACATGTGTAGGAATCAAAGGGACTGCTAGGCCAATGCAGGAAATCCATCTGTGATAGATGACCATTTAAAAACCTCCAATGAAGGAAAGTCCACCACCACATTCTGGCATAGTCCACTTCACTGTTTCACTATTGAACAGTTCTTAGTTAATTATCACACTACCTTTAAAACACATTAAAAATGGCCACCAGAGCAAATTAAGTCAGCCTGGCTGAATCTGGGCTGCATCTGAATAGTGGTTTTGAGGGCAAATTTGTGCAATAGCATCCAGATGCAGCCCGAATTTTACTTCAGTTTGGGTGAGGTAAGTCTCTTTTTAATGTGTTTTAAAGGTAGTGTGATAATCTCCTTAATATCTGAATTAGGGATGTAATTCTTCACCAAGAGCCTAAGCAGACAGAGGGGGAAAGATGGCTAACCTCCAGGGAGAACCCACTGACTACATCACCAGGTCCCACAATGGGCTGAACACCCATAGGCAGTATGCAACATTCTCTTTGTCTTCAAGGAGAAACCTGCCAAAAGAGGGTATTCATGAGTACAAGCTGTGCCACACTATTATTTTTCTCTTCCATCACAAACTCGCCTGCATGAGTGCACAGATGCACCATCAGTGGAAAACATCATCCTGTCCAACTGCCACCCCATTTGACATCCCATGCAACTGGCACATGTGATCGGCCACTTAATCACACAAGTGATTGACCACCCATATGGTGCATTGGTGTGCCCAGTGACACATTGGGGCAGCACAGTAATAGAGGCCCCCTGTACATTCTGCCTTTCCCTGTTTCCTCCATGGCCCCTGTTGGACCAACCAGTTGGTTAATGTTGTAATGCTAGCAACACCTCGTGTTGTTGTCATTTTGCTTCATGGGTGTACAATGGATCAATTGAATAGCTGAACACTTTTGCACATGTGCGATTGATTAACAGGTGGATGACAAAAACATTATGGGCAGCAATGGTGCTGGAAGTTCACCAAACCCTTCTCCCTTCTCTGCACCAATGCACAGGCTACACTCAGGTTTAATAATTCACACCTTCCAGGCAGACCCAGAGCAAACCAGGAGTTATTTTGCTCTGGAGGGCAGCTTTATCCCAGATTCCTCCCATGTTGGCCATGTGCATCATTTAAATAGATAGGTTTTAAAACAGGCTGAAACCATATCTTATCACTCATGTGGACAGCTCCTAAGTTGCTTCTTGAAGGACGCAATAAGGAATTTTAGCAATTTTCTTCCCTCTGCTAGTAAGTCTTTGAAAACCATGCAGTTTTCAAAGCTTATTTACATCCTGGAATTTGTTATGTGCAAAACTCACCCATGGTTGTTTTACACAGAAAAGAGCAAAACAAATTGTCCAAGAAAAGCATTTTCTGCACAGAAAGTAGCATTCTTATGTAGAAATATCATTTTGAGTGGAGAAAATACTGTTTTCTGCCCAGAAAAGGCTATTTTCTATGCAAAAATAAGTGCAATATTTGTGCAGTATAAATCCTGAACTGCAATGGTTCTCAACAATCCAGGATTATTGCCATCAGATACACATAAAATGTTTTTGACAATTTTTAAAATATTGTTTCTATCACTATTCAGGATGCTCTTCATCATATTTCTAATCTCTTTCTTTTAATGTAAATCCATAGGTTTGGGCCTTACCCTCTGAAGCTGCAGAAACCAGGCCTATCTCATCTTCCACATGAAGCAAGTATTGAACATAGCTATCACATCATCTTTCAGTCTCCTCTTGTCATGGCTAAACATACCCAACTCCCTCAACTGTAGCTCATAAGACTGGAAAACCAGTTGCTCACCTATATTAGACTACAATCTTCAGGACATTCATACCATTGTCTACTGTCTTGGAGCAAAAAGATGAAACTAGATACAGATCTCTTCTTCCATCTTTCTTACTTCTCTCTCTTGCATATACTCTACACACAACTTCAGACTGTATTTTACACAGCTGAAATTTCAGGTTAATTGAAGAGAAAGCATACCCTGACTTCCTGACACTGTAATAAGAATGGAGAGGTCATCTTTTAATTCCTTACATGTTGTTCCATAATAACTCATAAATAATATGGCCATTGTAATGAATTTCAGTTATTGTAACATTTTGAGTTGGCAAGAGTGTTTAATATATGTAATTGCTTTAGTATTTTAGCCTGAATTGGCTATTTAGCAAGATGATACAATTTATACTTACCCAGTAAAGTCTTTTCATTAGTTTATCATTCTGCAGGATCATAAATATAGCTATATACCTAATTAAGATAGTTTTACACCTGATTGACTAACAGGATGTTGGCAGGTATCCAGTAAAATTAAATTGCTTAAGATTCTGTAGCTAACTATGGGCCATTGCAGATCGGCCCAAAGGGCCAGCCTGGAGGTAGAGCTGGGGTGAGGCAGCCACACGCCGGAACCCCAACCCCAGCCTGATGCCATCGTGACACCATTCGGCTGTCCACACAGCACGCAGCATCAGGATGCCCGTCTGGTGCAGTGTTTAAACACACTGTACCGAAAGGGTGCTGAAGAGCCACAGTGCCGACTCTTAGGGTCACCTTTTGTTCTTTTAGGGACATCAAAAGGAAGATTTGGGGCTGTGGCATGGGGTTGCCATGGCCCTGATCTGCCACTCCTTGGGGCAGCTCTCTGACAGCCCAAACAGGCTGTGTGCATCGGCCTTATGACATAAAATGTGTTGGGGGGCATGAAGGTAGTAGATTGTTATAGAATGTTTATTCTACACACTTGCTCCAAGAGTTTCTGTTACTTACACAGAGGAACATCGGAGTAATTTTAATCTAGTAAACATTTTAATCAAAACTTACCTCATTTCACAATTTCAGAATATCATATTATTCATTTTGTATTTATTTCTTCAATTTATATCATGACTTTCTATCATCTTTGATAACTGAGTCAGCATACAAATACATAAAATGAATAAAACATTTTTTTAGAATTAAAAACAGAATTTTTAAAAATCACAAAAGAGATATATCCAGTTCAATTCAGTTTATATCTAGTTTCCATAGCCAGTAATCTCAGCTGGTAAGGGCCTTCTTAATGCAAAATGATCTTTTTCTGATTGCAGAAAGACAAAAAGGAAAGAGTCAGCTCACCTTTCCTCGCATTCCCACTACGTTATAAACTGGTTTACTAACCAGTTTGAAGTGGTTTAAATGACCCTTGTTCACACTTGAGCTGAATCACAGAAGTGGTTTGGTGTGAGGGGATCTGCGCTAGACCCATTTAATGTGTGCCTTTTTGACACTCACTTTTTCTGTGTCTTTTGCAATAAATCAATTCACTGCAAGTGTAAGCAAGATGTGGATCAGAATCAATTTCCTATGATGTGATCAGCAATCAGCAACCCATTGAAGAGGGTCCATTTTGAATTGATTCATTAGTCAATGTGAACAACAAGTGGGTTATTTTACAAGAAAATGTGATCAGGGCAAACGTAGTGTGAACCATGCTCTTCTGTCAAACTGATCCATCAATTTGGATCGCAAAGTGATTTATTTGTAAGTGGGAATGAGGCCCTGTAAGGAGTCTAGAGCAGGGGTAGGCAACCTTTCCCCTTTAAGGGCTGAGGGACCTCAGCTCCCAGAAGCCTCAGCCATGTTGGCCAATAGTCCCATGTTGGCCAATAGCTCCTGGGATTCTGGGAGCTGAAGTCCCTCGGCCCTTAAAGGGGAAAGGTTGCCTACCCCTGGTCTAGAGCCTGGGAATAGACACCAAGAAAGGCTTCGCTTGTGTCTGCACTAGATTTGTCACAGACTATGGTGGAACCAAAAGGAGGATTTTACCAAAAATCTGTTGATTGGTTTGATTTGATTTGATTTTAGTTGGAATCAAATTTAACCTGGAATTTAAAGGTGTCCAGTTCTGGGCACCACAGTTCAAACAGGATGTTGAGAAGCTGGAGTGTATCCAGAAGAGGGTGACCAAAATGGTGAAGGGGCTGGAAACCATGCCTTATGAGGAGGCTTAGGGAGCTGGGTATGTTTGGCATGGAGAAAAGATGGTTAAGGGGCAATATGATAATCGTGTTTAAGTATTTGAAGAGGTGTCATATTGAAGATGGAGCAAGGTTTTTTTCTGCTGCTCCAGAGAATAGAACACAGAACAATGGATGTAAGTTATAGGAAAAAAGATTCCACCTAAACATTAGGAGGATCTTCCTGACAGTAAGAGCTGTTTGACAGTGCAACACACTCCCTGGGAGTGTGTGGAGTTTCCTTCTTTGGAGGTCTTTAAACAGGGGCTGGATGGCCATCTGTTGGGGATGCTTTGATTGGGAGTTCCTGCATGTCAAGGGTTGGACTGGATGATCCTTGCAGTCTCTTCCAACTCTATGATTCTCCCAATATCGGACACAAAGTGGTTTACAATATAGGTTAAAACAAAATAACTAAAATATGCAGTACAAATGTTTGTAATAGTATTAAAGAATCCATCTAAAACATTCATTTAAAACACAATTAAAAACATATAAAGCACATGAGTCAACAGTGCGATGCAGCAGCTAAAAAGGCCAATGCAATTTTAGGCTGCATCAGTAGAAGTACAGTGTCTAGATCAAGAGAAGTAATAGTGCCACTCTATTCTGCTTTGGTCAGGCCTCAATTGGAATACTGTGTCCAGTTCTGGCACCACAATTCAAAAAAGATGTGGAGAAACTTGAGCGTGTCCAAAGGAGGGCAACTAAAATGGTGAAGGGTCTGGAAAGCAAGCCCTATGAGGAACGACTTAGGGAGCTGGGGATGTTAAGCCTGGAGAAGAGAAGGCTGAGAGGTGATATGATAGCCGTGTTTAAATATTTGAAGGGATGTCATATCGAGGAGGGAACAAGCTTGTTTGCTGCTGCTCCAGAGACTAGGACCCGAAACAATGGATGCAAGCTGCAAGAAAAGAGATTCCACCTCAACATTAGGAGGAACTTCCTGACAGTAAGGGCGGTTTGAGAGTGGAACACACTCCCTCGGAGAGTAGTGGAGTCTCCTTCCTTGGAGGTCTTTAAGCAGAGGCTGGATGGCCATCTGTCAGGGATGCTTTGATTGGGAGTTCCTGCATGGCAGGGGGTTGGACTGGATGGCCCTTGTGGTCTCTTCCAACTCTATGATTCTATGATTCTATGACATATTACTTTAAAAAAAAAAAGTTGATCCATTACCTATCCTTCTAAACTAACCAGTTAAAGGCTTAAAGCCTGTTTAAATAAGAGGGTATTTTACTGCCCATGAAAGGAGAGTAGCTAAGTGGGAGGGATTTCATAGCCTAGGAGCAGCCCATGATTCACCCTATGAGGATGGTAGGACAAAGTGAAAACCTTCTCCCAAAGACTCAGGCAGGTTCATATGGATCCAAAGCTTAGAGTATACTGTCCTTCAGACAGAGCTATAAAGCTAATGTCCTATATAGTTTTATAGGTCATAAAGAGCACTCCAACTTTTGTGTCTGAAAATGGACTGATAGCTCATGAAGCTATTGAACACAGGTCATATATATTCATTCATCATTCAAAATTCACTATTCTTTGGTTTTTTAAAAATAAATTTTCTTCAACAAAAATGTGAATTACTTCAGTTTCTATGCTAGAAAAGTCCAGTCCATTCTCCTGAACTGTATTGCTAAAACTCTGGGACATAGTTTTGGAATAGTCCACGTATCTTCTTTTCAAATGTAAACAAGTAACAAGAGTTTGGAAGCAGAATATAACAGGTTTTACCCCCCATTTTCAGGCTGTACATAAACCTTCCTGGGGTAAACCCTAAATCTCAAATTTGAAATGCACAGACTTGAAAATTAGCAGTATTTGTTACATGAAATTCACATTGCTACATCTCTTCAAGGGGAAGGTGGAAAGCAATTCTACCAAAAAATGAAAAGAAATTTTGTTTCCACATTACTTTGCAGATTTTATGATTGATAATGACTATTTCCATATTAAAAGCCCTCTTCTTTCTTATTGTCACTTGAATTATCGTACCAGACAGCTGCAGCCCAACAATTTTGTGTTTGATGTCTGAAATCCATCTTTTACATGGATTCGTGCCATTGCTCCTGCCAAATTCTTCAGCAGAATAAATTTTCAGATGAAATCTCTTGGGAACTTCTTACTAAATTTACAAAAAGTTATCTGAATGAGAAGAAAAATAGTGAGGGAAAACATGGAAGAGGAGACATTTTAGTATTATGAATATAGAAAGATTTGGATTGTATTGGTAGGTGATTGTTTTTTGTATGATTTACAATTAAATATATTGTTGTTCTCCACTTGTAAATATTGGTCAGTATTCTACATCACCTACTCAGTCAAGTATACTTAACTACAGATAAGTCATTAACTTTACTCATCCACATAGTTATAAATGAGTAAATCTAGGCAACTGTTCTGTATTTATGATTGCTAAGTCATAATTAATGACACTATTGTCACAATTGTAGCTAAGTCATAATTGTGACACTATTGTCACAATTTCCCCAGCTTACCTTACCAGGTATCAGCTGCATAGGGAAAAGGATGTCCATTCTGCCAGCAAGTGGAACAGAGGAGTCATATCTCCACCAGGTTTGAGGGGGTTGGCAAAGAAGAAGTTACCTAAGTCAATCCACTTCACTTCTGTGGCTACCACAGAATATGGCCCTTGTTTATTGGTTGTTTCTACAGCTCCATGACCTAGGGTAGCAATGCTATTTTGTTCAGTGGATTTTTAAACATGGATGTTGTTGTCAAAATCCAAGTGGATCTTGTACAGATGGGGTTGTGTGAATCAGTGATGTTTCATTGTTCACATCAACATCATGGAATGCTTCAAGAAACTGCATTTTATTGGGTCATACTATTTGTCTATCTATCCATAATATCAGTAATGTCTATTCTTACTGGAAAAATATGTCTAGGCCAGGGGTGGGAAACTGTACTTTGGGGCAGAACATATTCAAAGTCCATGTCTAGTGCTGCAATAAAAACTTTTAACATAGGGCCTTTGCAGACTGCTAGAAATAGTGCAAATTGAGTCCACTTTAAGGGTTAGGGTTAGGGAATCATGGGAACTGTATTTTATTGTGGCACCAGAGCTCTCTGACAGAGAAGGCTCAATGTCTCAGAAAAAACAACAATTCCCATGATTCCCTAGCACTAACCCTAACCCTTAAAGTGTACTCAGTTTGCACTATTTCTGGCAGTCTGCAAAGGCCCATACTTTTTAATGGTTGAATTTTTGCATTTATTATTAAATTTATATAATGTGCTTAATTTAAAGATCATAAAGAGTTTATAAATAAAAATGGCAACAAAAAAGATTCAATATCTTATTGGCAATTTAAGGAAAGGGTTTTAGAATACTCAGTGAGAGAGCTCTAGATACTCACCAAACTACAAACCCCATGATTGTACAGAATGGAACCATGGAAAAGTGGAATTGTAGTGCTACTGCAGCTGTAGTGTGAATAGGCCTCTGGACTGAAAATGCACAATTTTTATGTGTGCAGAAAACAGCATTTTTGTCCTTTTCGCCTTTTCAATATGGAAAATGTTCTTTTCATCACAGAAAATGTTGTTTTCTATGTGAAAAATGCATGTGTGGTTTTCCCTGCAAATAAGTTCCAATCTGGGAGTAGCCCTAGGAAACCACTGTTTTTAAAATACTTTCTCACAGCAATGAGGAAAAGAGTGAAGTTATTCATACTTGCCTGTCAGAATGAAATTTATGAAGATTTACATCCCAAAATTATTCATGGATGTATCAGTCTGTCCATATGGCAAGGGATATAGCAGATGCACTTGCTCTGGAACTGGAAGAAGGCATTCCTAGTCACTGCAGCAACTTTAGCTTTCAGTGAAAAAGTTGGATCAGGACCACCTCAAGCCAGACACCAGCTCCTTCTGATTGAGTGCAACTCCATCAAGAATATTCCATCTGCTCACTTCCTAAACCCAAATATCTATCCAGAATGTTTCATGAAATTTCATTCTGTATTAACAGTCATTCTTCCCATAATTTTTTTCCTGCACTACCTCACCTGATTCAGGTGGAATCAAGAGACAGAGCTGAGTATCATCAGCCTTCTCTACACTATCTAGCACTGTAATCATTGGACAGGTTTCCTGCATAGATTTGACCAGAAGACTCTACTCAAAAAAAGCTCTGAATATTCACAGGAAGAACACAGAATTTTTTATTGCTTTAAAAGATTTGGAAGAAGAGTAAGAAAAGTATTCAGTGTATGGCTAGTTTACCAGGTACCACAAGGAATCCATTAAAAAATGCTCACTGTCACATAAGAGTAACCAGTTTTCATCTGAATAGGTCATTCACAGAACTTGCTAAAAAATGATCATCTCAAGTGGATTTATCCAGAAATCTATCTTAAGTACAGAGAATCAGATCTTGGCAGTCTTTGAAATACAGAGATCAAAACATTTCACATACATGTATCATAAAAAATCACTCTAGAAATCATTGTTGGGGAGAGGGTTAATATAGAAATGTTAAAGACAAGAAGTGAAATAAAACCGTGGTAGTATAATTCAGTCTTTATTTGTAAGACATTTTCTGATAGCTTATGGCAGGTCTACACTGGCCAAAATGTTCCATAAAGAGTCTAGAGTATTCTGACATGGAAGCTGCCCCAAATTCCCCCATTACCTGGATGCTCCGGAACAATGCCTGGTGGTTGTCTACACACTTGACCCACTGTGCTGCCTAGCACTGCCACCGCTGGTACAAGTTACTCCCTTTGAGATCAAACATAAGGCACGTAGAATCGATCATATGGGGAATGTGTGTATAGACTACAGCCCAGCCTCACTCTGGAGTGCTCTGGAATTTCTAGGAAGATTCAGAGAAAATTGTGAGTTTCTAAATGTGGTTTAAGGAAGTGATTCAGTTTAGGGAGGTGATGGCCCGGATTCACTGAAGAACTTCCCTTCCACTGTAAAAACAGTCTGCAGTCAAATTGGGTCTTTGACTCTGTATTCTGAAGACTGGGTGACACAATGGTGCAGGGAAACTAGTTTAAATGACCTGTGTATACATGCCCATAGTCTCTAAAGTCTGGTTTCCCCATGAAATTTATATATGGTAAAGCTGCATACATTAAGGGATGTAAAAATGACTTTTACTACATTTGATCTTAGCCAAAGGCTGAGAAGCGAGAAGTAAAAATTAATTTTTAGACTCCAACTCCCACAATCATTGGGAAATGTAGTCCCAAAAAGTAACATTTCCAAACTCTGATAACAACTCAGACTTTTTTATTTTTCTGTTCCTCCAGATCCACAATACCAATACTTACTTTCCAGGACTTGGTACATCTTTAGAATCACCCTCCCCACCCCAAAAACAGCCCATTTAGGAAATATTTAAAATGCTTCTTTTTTGTGTTTCCTTTTTCCCCTCGATTTTCAGTGTCTGTTGTCTTGCTCAGTTTCTCAATTTAGTAACAAAGTTGTTTAAAAATGTATGTGCAAACACACATTTACAATCTCCAGGAAATATACGTTATGTTCCAGACATGTATTAAAAAGGTATTGTGTATAGAATCTTCTTATCCAAAGCCTGTTGATTTGGTATCCTTTTGCTCTTGTTTTGCTTTGCTCTGTGCAAATATAATTGCATTAAATTGTACTCAATTCAATTCAAGTGAAAAATTTAAAAAGCTGTTCTTTTTTGAAAGAAATAGAATATTTCAGTTTTAAAAAATAAGAAACTCCTGGTCTCATGGGGCTGAGTAACTACAACACTTTTGCAGACTTTCCCAGACAATACATGATGGTCAAAGATGTAAGATTTAGGGTGCAGAGTATCCTCCATTTCCCCCCTCTCATGCTTATAAATGATGAACGTCTGAATAGGGCTTCTGACTTGGGGAATTTATTTTGCATTGCACAACAATATTTGCCATTTTCTCTGAGGTGGTACAACCTAATACTCTCTATCACAATATATGAACATATTTAAGGAAGGACTTACGACCCTGGGAGATATAAGCCATTTCATTACCATCAATTGATCCTCATAGTTGAGGGTGATTTGTTCTTCGGTGTGAACTGTAGTATTTTACAAGGTACAGTGCAGCCAACAGATTTTTTCTCTACACTTTACTTTATTAAATGGAGTATTGATTATATTTTTCTTTTATCTCTCTTTCTCATTCTGTAAATCTTTCAAACAATGTATTTCAAAGTGAATTATATTGGAACAAGCTTTCCTAGGGCTATTTAGAATTTTGTGATTTCAGAGAAAACCTAAATTAGGTGTTCTATCAATTTCTTTCAATTTTATTAGCTATTCATGAGAAACTAAGCACTAAGTTTCCAAGGTGATCAGTCCACAATAGACTTATTCAAGCTGTAAGACATAATAGATCCCTGACTTAAGGATCTGTTACTTGCATGCAAAAGCATATGTGACTGATAAGGCTAAAATACATTTTTAGAGCATTCTTCTGATCACTCATGATTGTGCTTTGCCAATGTTTCACTGGACACACCGATGCACCTAGGCAATGTATAAGCAGTGCATCACATGTGCAACTGTGTGGCTGATCATACAGGTAGGTATCCAATGGAATGGCATCTGGGTGGGAAGAGGAAAGAAATTGGAGGCTGCAGGTGATGTGTTTCTGTGATGGTGTGCATGCATGATAGTGAGGTGACAAAAAGAAAAAATAACTGTGCCTTAGGAACAGGCCATGTGGACAGTGGGTTTTCACCTGCTTTCAAAAAACTCAAGATCAAGTTGCTTTGTTTTCCCTGCCTGCTCTGTCCCATTGTTGAACCATATGGCAGGTTCAACCAATTCTGCCAAAATCTTGAAAAGTTGTAGGCATCAGTTGATTTTCCTTTGTGAACACCAAACAGGAAACCAGTCTCTGTTGTCAGCAATGGACTGGATGAGGGCAAACAAATTGATACTTAATCCAGATAAGACAGAGGTGCTCCTGGTCACTTGAAAGGCAAATCAGGGAATAGGGACTCTGCTTGTGTTGGATGGTGTTACTCTCCCCCTTAAATCTCAGGTTCGCAGCTTGGGTGTTCTCCTGGACTCAACTCTGAGCCTGGATGCCCAGGTTTTAGCAGTAGCCAGGAGTAAATTTGTACAGATAAAACTATTGTGCCAGCTTTGCCTATTCTTTGGGACATCAGATCTAGCTACAGTGACACATGCCTTGATTACATCTCGTTTGGACTACTGTAATGCATGCAACATGGGGCTGCCTTTGAAAATCGCTTGGAAACTGCAGCAGGTCCAGAATACTGTAACCAGAATGCTGACCAGGCTTGTTTGCTGAGGACATGAGAAAAAGACTTCTCAGTGGCTGCTCCCACCCTCTGGAACACCATTCCATGGGATCTTAGGCTGCCCCTGTTCTCCTTATGCCAGCAAGCAAAACTTTTCCAGCAGGATTTTAATGCACAATTGCATACAGGGAGGCTTTTTATTGATGTGTTTGCTTTGGTATGTGTATAATGCTTTTATACTTTTAACTTACTTAGTGGGCCTTGGTATCTGCTGGGGCTTGGTTCTGGAACCTCCATGGATACCAGAATCCATGGATTTTCAAGTCCCATTAAATACAATGGATAGTAAAATGGTGACCCATATATAAAATGGCAAAATCAAGGTTTACTTTTTTGGAATTTATATATATATTAATTATTTCAAGCTGTGGATGCTTGAATCCATGGATAAAGAATCTGTGGATACAGAAGTTCAACTGTATTTTTAAAAGATTTTCATTTTTGACTTGTTATATTAATGTGGTGCTTTAATTTTTTTAAAAAAAAAATTATACTGTTTTGGTCGGTCGAGAGCCCAGCGGACAGGATGCCTGGACTGAGTTGTAGATTTTACCAGCATAAATTTCCAGAAGTAGAAGATGTGGTCATGGTCAACGTCCGATCCATTGCAGAAATGGGAGCATATGTTAGCCTTCTGGAATATAACAATATTGAGGGCATGATTCTACTCAGTGAGCTATCCAGGAGACGTATCCGTTCTATAAACAAACTTATCCGAATTGGCAGAAATGAGTGTGTTGTTGTCATAAGGGTGGATAAAGAGAAAGGTTATATCGATTTGTCAAAAAGAAGAGTTTCTCCAGAAGAGGCAATTAAATGTGAGGACAAATTCACCAAATCAAAAACTGTTTACAGCATTCTTCGCCATGTTGCTGAGGTTTTAGAATATACAAAGGATGAACAGCTGGAGAGCCTTTTCCAGAGAACTGCTTGGGTGTTTGATGACAAATACAAAAGGCCCGGATATGGTGCATATGATGCCTTCAAACATGCAGTTTCGGATCCCTCAATCCTTGATGGATTGGATTTGACAGAAGATGAGAAGCGTGTATTAATTGACAATATCAATAGGCGACTGACTCCACAAGCAGTCAAAATTCGAGCAGATATTGAAGTTGCCTGTTATGGCTATGAAGGTATTGATGCAGTGAAAGAAGCTCTGAGGGCTGGTCTGAGCTGTTCTACAGAGAGCATGCCCATCAAAATAAACTTGATAGCTCCTCCTCGGTATGTAATGACCACTACAACACTGGAGAGAACTGAAGGCCTTTCTGTCCTCAGCCAAGCAATGGCTGTTATTAAAGAAAAAATTGAAGAGAAGAGAGGTGTCTTCAATGTGCAGATGGAGCCCAAAGTGGTTACTGATACTGATGAGACTGAGCTTGCAAGACAATTGGAAAGACTGGAGCGTGAGAATGCTGAAGTAGATGGAGATGATGATGCTGAGGAGATGGAGGCAAAAACTGAAGATTAAACTGCTTGGGATGAAAGTATAGGTAGCAGTTACACATACACCAAACTAGTGAAGACACCTTCAACTGAGAGGGTGTCTGGTATTGAAACTCCACAAGAAAATACTTGAAATATTTTCAAGTTTTAATGAGACCAAATTTTGAAGAGACAACAAAAATCATCTGCAGTGTGTTGCTTAATCTCCTCAAAGGGAAGGTGCCTTTGACTGAAGATTTAATTTCTCCCCCCCCCCCAATAAACCAAGCATTGTCTAAATGCTGTTATTAATTAATATTTTCATATCTAACAAGTCCAGGTTGGCAAACCATTCAGTATGTCTGTCAGTGAGGTTGTAGGAATTAAACGAATACTGCTTCACAGACTGTACTCCAGCAAATATTCAATAAATCTCTTGGGAAAAAAAAATTATACTGTTTTATTTTTGTTATTGTTATTAGGCATCTTTTGTGAGCTGTCTTGGGTCCAATATGGGAGAAATGTGGCATGATAGATTGATAGATAGATAGATAGATAGATAGATAGATAGATAGATAGATAATCAGAAATTCAGACAAGGTGAAACTCCAAATTAGGCCCAAGCAAAAGAACTGTGCCATTTCAAGAAGCCAAATAGAAGAAGTCCTTACCTGAGTACATCTACTGAAAAGGACAAATGCCATATAAGTGGCTAGTATTAGATGTGCTTTGATTAGTAATATATATAGTAAATACACACACCACACACAGTGTCTGTGCCATACATGGGCTTGCCGTATGTGGTTTTGAGCTTACGCATACGGTTGGTCCGGGTGAACAAAATGGCATGTGCACCACATACATGCATGTGCCACCACGTGCTGGAGTGCACTGCCACAACATTGAATGGGCCTTAAGCATAGGCGTTTTTTCCCCATACATGGGGGGGGGGGTCCGGAACAGATCCCCTGCATATACCAATGAATTAACAACATTGTGATGCTGTGGAACAAAAATCTCTAATACGAGCAGCTTGCCCAAGGTTTCAGATGTTGATGTTATTCTGTGATCGGCACTGTTATGGCCTCATTTGAAATACTCTGTTCTTCTCTTCTGATACACATCATTCAGGATGAATAACAAGAAATTGCATACAACATTAAGGCATGTGACAAAAATAATTATGTAAGATACAACCTGCTTATCCCCATCTAATGGTCACACTGCCAATTCTTGAGAGAAAGGTGGTCAAAATATCACTTCCATGCTTATCACATCAACTTTTGTGGTTCCAAGACTACATTCACATATGAAGCACTTCTGAATCCTTTTTATTAGGGACTATATCCCCTTTATTTAGGGTACATTTTAACTATATAGGAGCCACCACTTCTCTAATTAAAGGAAAATAAAACTATTCTCCAGTCTTTCTTCTACTGCAAGCCATTCTTTTCCTGTGAATTTGGATGACTGCCACTCGCATTCTGTATGGTCTTGGGGAAATCACTTAAAGTACTTTGAGATTCACTGGTTTCTATGGGAGAGTTAGATGTGTGCCCAAATCTCTTCCTTCAATGAGTCCACAAAGCACTTATCTTTAGCCAGGACCTGTCCTCTCTCTCTACAGCACTTGATCATAGCAATCAGCTACAATTCCTACCTCACAGGGGTTCGTGTGTGTTAATTAGTTAATGTTTGTACAGCACTTTGAAAATGTGAAGGTCTAGATTAGTGCCAAGTTTTATTATTATGAAACCCATTAAAACACAATGCTTTGATAAATTAGCTCAAATCAAAGAACATGTAGCTGCAAAGGATCTAATTAAAATTTGAAAAATAGAATTATTGAAAGCTACTAAAATTCTACACCACCTCTCATTTCAAATTAGCAAAGATCTATTACACACTGCCTTGCCCTATATTTCTCATGTCACAGACTGAGCAGTTTGAGGTTTGCAAAAAGCCAATATTTTCCTTTATTTATTTAAGAGCTTGTTAAGCTAACTGAAAGGCCTTGTTCTGCGAAACCAAATGGCTTTTATATAAGGTGTCATGAGATTGCTGTCCAGTGTAAAATGGATGAGTGGGCATGGTATACTTTTTCCCATTCATTAAAAGTGATTGTAATTGATATCTTAACTCGCCAGAAGTCTACATTGTTTCAGCTAACCATAAAAAGGTAATGTACAGTCTCATGCATATTAAAAAGCTTGCTGTCCATCAAAATTGTCATCCATAACAACAAAAGAAATAACAAAACAATTAAATGTCATTGATTATGTTTATTGTAGTTGCAGGGATGAACTTACCTGTAGGCTAGTTTGTTTCCATATCTGCTTTTTTTTAAAAAAACACAAGTTTTTTGCATCCTATTTAGGAAGAACTGTAAATTTTGTGAGATTCACATTCTCTTTTCTCTCCTTGGTCTTCCTCCATCCCACCTCTTTCATTCTATCTGGCAGTTTAACTGACTCCAAACATTCTAAACTGTCAGTAACTCCAGTAAGCGGTCAGTAACAGTCCTCTGAGTGAAGTTAAGAGCTTTCTTCCTGCTATATTAACTCCAGTTAGATTAGGTTTTAGTTCTTTTATGTAAATATTTATTAAAACCATTATTATTTGTTTTTAAACCACAAACTACATGTTTGTCACTTTTAAAGTAATCTTTAGTCTTTAGGAAGGCAGGTTAATAATAATTATGTTGCTCACACACTTTCCTTGTTCTGCTGGTGAAAGCTGAACTCTAGCAAGTTTAACTTTCATATCTGCATATTTTAGTTTTCCTTTAA
Source organism: Phrynosoma blainvillii (assembly GCA_026167975.1). NCBI lineage: Eukaryota > Metazoa > Chordata > Lepidosauria > Squamata > Phrynosomatidae > Phrynosoma > Phrynosoma blainvillii. Next base: position 43,837,472 of record JANUYF010000004.1, on the reverse strand, counting down.
AAGGGTTAAGGGTTAGGTTTGTGAAAAACTAAAATTGCACTCCACAAGATCTTTACGAAAAATGTGCTGAACAAGCTTCTCAGCCACCTGAGCAAATATGATAGCTATTGATATTCTTAAAATGATGAGGATTAAACTCAGATAGCTGGTCAAGTTTAACATCCTGTAAGTGAAAAAGAAAAAAGAAAAGAAAAAAAGGTGGCAAATAATTTATCACTACATACATAATCAAAATCAGAAGAATGGCAATGTATATAGAGTCCTCTGCCTGCAGTTTTGCTTTCTCACACAAACATTCCAATGTTTTAAATCTGAAGCCTTTCCATCTTGTTTATAAAGACAATGGCAAATTTTGGAAAGCCTTTAATTAAAAAAAGAATTAAAAGAAATTCTCAACCATCCCTACTACCCAGAGGGACCCTTTAGAAGAATGAATTGTGGTCAAATGCTTTTTAAAATAATTAGGTTGCCATGGAAGGGGGGCACCACATGGAATAAACACGGTACAACCAACTGGAAGAAAAAGGCCATAACTTTATTGAATACAGTTTACAGGGTTGGGCCAAAAGCATGGGGTCTGGATCTGGCATTGACCAGCCTGCCTGTTGATCAATGAACCAAATTGCCTGGTCATGGCCAAGCTTCAGGATGACAAAGAGATAACTAGTTGATCTCATCCCCTTGTCACTGGGGGATGCTGATCTGGCGTTGCCTCCACAATGGCAATGCTGCAAGGCTCCCAGCACCCCTGTGTCACAGAAGGACTCCCAATCCAGTGCTCTGCAGCACAGGAAACAGCGCCCAAGACCCATGCTACTGTCACAAAAGGCAGGTCCCCAATCTCAAGCCCCACCTTCCGCCAACCTCTGTAAGCTGTACCACCCCATGAGGGGATCTCCCACATAGCATTCATAGCAATCCTAAGCAAGAGTCTAGACCAGGGTGAGTGTAGCCTGCAAATGCCCCAGATTTCCACCTGCCCATTCTTTTTATTGAGTCCACTGGCAATCTGCATCCTGCTGCAGTTGTGGCATCCCCTATGCAGAATGAGTGACCCCCAAAGTCCTCAGCTGGAAGCCCAGTACACTGTAATGATAAACAAAGCATTGACACCACTTGGAACTGTGTCAGCAGGGTACCGTTTTGTGACTGATGAACAGAGGGCCTTCAGCCTGAGGGCGAGATGCCATGTATTTGCATAAGATCTGAACAGGGCACAGGTGGCAGCCATGTAGCTGTCTCAGCACAATGGAGGACCCTTTGCCAAGCTGGTCACATTTTGACTGCAGAAAACAAAACAAACAATGTTTCTCACAAAAGATACATCCTCCCTTTGGAGTGCTGGTTTTGAGCCATCCATCTTGGAAGCAGGGACCAGCTCACCCACCCATAAAGCCCCAAACAAGGCAGCTCTGAAAAGGCTGGCCTTGGCTCAAGAATTGCAGACCCAGTCTAGTTGTGTGAAGAGCCTGCAAAGAACCTTGAAGCAAATGGGCTTCCTGGTATCACCCCCCCCTTTTTTTGGGGGGGGGGGAGATGTCCTTCTCCAGCCCTCCAATGCCCTCCTGACAAGGAAAGAAGAAAACAGGTCCAGAAATCCCCCGGCTTTGGAGAAGAAGGAAATGTCAACCAGGTGGACCACCATGGTCCAGGGGCCAAGCCCAAACTCCTTCAACCAGACCATGAATTGCAGGACAGTGTAAGACCATACTGGCCAGTGAGCCTGATGGCCTGTAGCCCCAAAGAAGGAGTACAGCTTGGCAACTGCTTTTTTGAAGGCTCTAAGGATAGCCAGGGCCAATGAAGCCAGGGCCCGTGCATCACAGCAAACTTCCAACCTTCCACAGCTTTTCTGCGAAGGGCATGGGTGAGGGCTATGCTCCGGGTACCAGTTAATGGAACCTGGCCTCCTAGAAATGAGAGAGAAAGTCTGTGATGTTATTATAAAAGCCAGGCAGAAAGTGAGCCTTTAACATGATGTTATTGAAGAGACATAGCAAAACAAAATGGTGAACCAGGAGCATGACCTGCTCAGACTTGGGAGTTTGGCAGTTAAGGATTATAACTACTTCCTGGTTGTCACACCAGAAACAAACTGCTTTGTTAGCAAAAGCACTGTCTCATAAATGGGCTGCTACAATAATAGGAAAAAACTCTAAAAGGGTGAGGTCCTGGACGATCCCCCACTGTATCTAGTGTCCATGGATAAATATATCAAAACCCAGGCTCCCAGTGGCATCAGAATGTACCTGAAGGCCCTGTCCCAAGTCCCAAGGGTGCTGCCATAGGGAGCCCCCATTGTCATCTTTGAGGAACCCCTCCCACAGGCTAAGGTCCTGTTTGATCCCCTTAGTGAGTTGGATGTGGTAGTGTGGTGCTTTGACCCTTGTCATGATCCTGACCAGTTGAGCACAAAAGGCCTAGCCGGAGAAACCACCCTGCAAGCAAAATTGAAGTGTCCCAAGATGGTCTGGATTTCCTTGAGGGTTGCTTTGTTAGCTGACAGGGTGGCCTGAATCATAGGAGCAGAAGGTCTGGAGCTTGTCCTCCAGGAGGCAAGAGACACCAGCCACTGAACCCAAATGGATCCCTAGATACATGAGCAATGTAGAGGGGCCTTCAGTCTTTTCAGCCATTAGTGAGACACCCAGCTCAGCAGCCAGAGTCTGGAATGTGGATAAAAGCTTGGCACAATTGTCACTGCTGGCATCACTAATGAACAGAAAGTCATGAAGGTAATGGGTGACCAGCAGGGATGAGTTACAGCCCTTGACCTCCCACTCCAATAAGGAACTGAAATACTGCACAACTAACCTCAAATACCTCAAATACTGCACAACTAACAGAGAAACCCATTGGCATGATCTTTTCAGAGTACCACTATCCCTCAAATTTGAATCTCAGCAGTCATAAATCATGGGGGGGGGGGGGAGGCAACAGTTGGAATGTCGACTGGATGTCACACTTCGCCAATAGGGCTCCGCAGCCACACACCCAGACTAGCCTGACAGCATGGTCAAAGGTAATGTAGTGCACAGAGCAAAGCTCCAAGGGGGATGGCATTGTTGACCGATGCCCCCGGGGGGTAGGACAGATTATGAATGAGGCAATATTCTCTTGGGGCCTTTTTGGGAACCACCTGAGTGGGGAAACCCTGAGATTAGGCATGGAAAGGACCTACCACCCTGCCAGCTTTACACTTCTTTTGGATTTTTGCCTTGAGGACCTGAGGCATGTCCCGGGCTGATCTCAAATTCTGGACATTGGAAGCCACCCACGGACCCACCACTGGGATTCTGAAGCCTTCTGCTAGAAAATTAGCCTCCTCCCTGAAAGGGTAGCTGTTCAGGAGTGGAAGCAAAGCTGCCACATGCACTGGTGTTAGGGCAAGGCCAAAACACGGCCAGACAGCCTGAACGTGCTCACTTTGGAGACCTCCAGTCCAGGAGTTGGGGGCTTTGTCTTTCTTGCTCAAGACTGCCGGGGGGGGGGGGGTCTCTCTCGAAAGGGCTGTTGTGAACTGGAAGTTCGGAAACACATCCACTTGGTGTGTAGGTCCATGCAAAGGTCACAACAATGCTCAAACTTCCAATTGGCCCAAACAGATTTCCCCAGATTGAACTCCCAGCACATGAACTGGTGCGGGTCTTTCTTGCCTGCCCATTTGGCAGATTTGGAGAGGTCCCCCCTCCCTTTAACACAGGGACCAACCTCCAGCAATCAGATGACACTGCTGATGAAGTCTCACCTGTCAGTGTAATTCTGGGAAGGCTGCTGGTGGAAGACAGTGACGTACGGAATAACCGCGGCATGATCTGCGATAGTCCATGCCTTATGGACACTGTCCATGTGATTTGTCAAGTGCCATGCCCATTCTGGGTAGGCCATGAAGACCACGCCCAAGTAAATGGCAAAGCCTTCCGTCCAACTGACAAAAGTATACTCAACAAGGTGAGACTTGTTCTCCTGCTTGTCCTTAGAAGTAACGGCACTGCCCTTCTCCCCGTGGGCTTCAACATAGTGAAAATGTCCACATTGTATCCCTTGAGGATCTTCTTCCTGATCTTTTTGGACAGGTGCAGGCCTAGGGTGTTTGCACCTTATGAGAATTTAGGAAAGGCAGAGGCCTGAAGATCCACCCACACACCCTTCAACCCAAGTCCCCTGGCCCTGCAGCGTATGGCCCAAAAAGGTAACAACAGAACCAAAGCTCCCCTAACCAGTAATCCTTCCTGCCCGATGGCAGGTCAGCAACTCACCATCCCCATCCCTTGTGGCCCTGGTTCTTCTGTCACAAGCCCTTTTGCTCTTCTTTTCTTTGTGCCTGTGTTTATGCCCTTTGTGCTTGGAACAAGCCCTGGAACTGCTGGTAGAGGAGCTTCTGCAACTAGTGGATGAGCTGCTAGACAAGATGCTGCTACTCGAGCCACTAGGAGAGGATTCCCAGAGTGCACGCTTTCACTTTCTAGGCCAACCGTGCTCCCTGTTTTCTCCCTGGCTTCCCTGGCCTGAACTTGAGTGTGTGGTCAAAGTGATCAGCCCAGAGTCAGTTGAGGTGTCAGCACGCCCAACCTGCTCCATGAAAGCCATGAAGGTGCAATTGAAACCACTAACACTTCCTTACCCACAATTGGGGGAGGGACCAGCATGGGTGCTGCCACAGCTGGAGGGGGGGGAGACTGGCATTGGTGCCAGCACAGCTAGGGGAGACTGGCATGGGCACTGCCACCGGTGGTGTAGCAGGGCACTGGGTCTATGCTTCAGTGTGCCACCACCTCTCCCTGGGGGCCAAGCCAGCTCATGACTTCCTTGGCTGTCCAGCCTGGCCCCTGGTAGTAGGCCAGGCAGGGCCAGCCCCTATTTTCAGCTGCTTAGGGGGCATGGTGAGTCTCTGGGCCTGCTATGACTGGGGTAGAGGAAGATGCTCAGGGCAAAGCAGCCCACTGACCTGTCACTGCAGACCAGCTGGACAATCTGCACAGGCCCATTCGGGCACTACCACCTGGCTTGCTCCCACTCCAGCTGATTGGGTGAAGCAGACTCTCAGCCATCCATTGTGCTACTGTTGCCACTGTGCTCCCTCAACCTTTCTCTTGGGCTTACTGCCGATGCTGAGGGTCCACTCCCTGAAAGATGTGCCAAGGGTCCACTTATTGAGAGAGCAACATTGATATGGCACTGTTTCCACATGCCACATGACCTTAATTAGGCCCAACAATGAATCAGATGTGGGGAGGCCCAAAATTCTCACCCCTTCTGGCCTCCCCACCAATCTGGCTGTATCCCTGCCCTGACACTGGCCAATGGGGCAGCACCTCCAGCCCCCAATGCATGTGGTCAGTTGTAGTCCTGCTCTCGAGCTGGAAGCACTGCCCCCCCAGGCCCAGGCAACCAATCAAGCCTGTTCCAGCCTACCCAATGCCTATCAGGTGAGTACCAGGGCCAGAAGACACTGTGAGGCCACCTGGCTCCCCTGCATGGCAACTAGGCCGGGCGATGAGTTGGGCGGCCTCATTTGCTCCTATCTAGGAAAGGAAAGAATAGTCAAATATACTCAAATAATAAATGAAAAAAATAGATTTTCTGAGTGTTGCAGAATCCTGGACAGATGAGAATCTCTGTCATTCAGGAATTATTCCATGGAAAATGTACATTTTTGTACAGAAATGTCATTTACTATGAAGAAATCAAGAAATTGTGCTTTCTGTATAAAAACTGGCATTTTCTGCACTCACATGTATTTTTTTTCCCACAGAATTAATCCCAAACTCCAAACAGCTTTCAAAAACTCTACAATCTTCTAAAACATTCTTACAACAGGAAGAGAAATGGGGAGGGGGATTTTTTGATCTCATCTCCAAGAACAACATTTACAAAGATTTGTGCTCCTAGTGCTGTTCAATGTATAAATAGTTCTCCTGAGTTCCTGGGTCTTTTGTGCACAGAAGTGAAACTAATATAACTTGGTAGGATTAGTTCACATTCCTTGAGTTTAGTTTAACATTCCTAAAATTGAGTTTATATTCTGTATAATTGGCACAGAGGAACTGTGGAACTATCGTACCTCAGCTATGAATTCTCTTGTTGCTGTAGGGCAGTGGCAACTGGCAGACAGTATAACACAGGGGTAGGCAACCTTTCCCCTTTAAGGTCCGAGGGACTTCAGCTCCCAGAAGCCTCAGCCATGTTGGCCAATAGTCCCATGTTGGCCAATACCTCCTGGGATTCTGGGAGCTGAAGTCCCTCAGCCCTTAAAGGGGAAAGGTTGCCTACCCCTGGTATAACATGCCAGGATGCAGTGAATCCACTGTTCCAAGCCAGAAAGGAACAAACAGTTGTCAAACCAGTACAGATGTATTGCAACCCTGATATAGAACCCATCAGTCACCACTGGTTTGGGCAAGACATGGCCTCACACACAAACACACATCTTGCAACAACACTATGATAGTCATTCTGACTAACTTGTGTCGGTGCTGGGGAAAAGTTCAAACAATAAATTGAATGGTTTTGAACAATGAAAAAGTATGGCATCATGGGAAACTTATTCTTTAAATTTGTTGACAAGAATATAAAGAGAATCATGAGATACTTTGCATACAAGGCTTTCTCATGCGTGTTAACATTCTGTTATTATATATGCAGGAAATGATGTGAAGGAGAGGAATCTAAATGAGTGTTGTTGTTAACTGCCCTCAAGGTGGCCCCAACTCATGGCAACCCTGTGAATGAGACATCTCCAAGATTCCCTATCCTCCCCTGCTCTGCTTAATTCCTACATATTCGTGCCCGTGACCTCTCTGATTGAGGCCATCAGGGGTGTGGTCTTCCTTTCTTTCTACTATCTTTCCTAGCATTATTGTCTTTTCTAGTAAGTCATGCCTTTTCATGATGTGACCAAAGTACAACAGCCTCAGTTTCATCATCTTGACTTCCTTGGTGAATTCAGGCTTGATCTGTTCAAAAAGACCCATTTGTCTTTTTGGCCATCCCAGATGACAAAGGCCTACATCACAATTCCCCAAGTGTTTGAGCACCACATATTTATACTACTCCAGATAATCCAGAGATGCTTCAATATGAAGAGGTCTAGGGATTGAAGAACAGCCAGTATTAACATTAGAAGGAGGAAGGGAATAATCACAAATCACCCTGACAGCCACTTGCATTCTATCAGCAAAGGCCTGTAGATGGGCACCACCCCCTTATATCTTCTTTTCAGTGATTTGCAACTGGGAAACCTAATATTATTTTGCTTATTTTCACTTCTTTATCTTTCATATATTTTCCTGAGTTATGATTTACATAACACTTACAACCAACAGAATAATATATCCTTTGATTATGCAGTATTTCTCCTCCAATAAAACTGAGCATCTTGTCTACTTTCTTTTCTAGAACTGCATATTAGACTGAAAGCATTATGTATTTTTCAGCAATCACTCCCTAATCCCTTTTCTGCTAAGCATCTTGAAGCCTATCTCTATATAAGAGATAACTTTTTCCATTGACTATTCACTCCAAGATGTACTATTGTACTTACATCTTATTGATACTACATTCATCATTTGTTTGCCTTGGCATTTAAGCTGTTTAAATGTACTGTGTACATGCATTTCTATTCATGTCTATAGAAAGCAAAAAGCTTTGATATTTCTTACCAAGAAAAATGAATGGTTTGGGTTCATTCTATTTGTCACTGTAGCCACATTCTTCTTGTTTACATGTATTCCCACATTTTGAAATGTTTTCAAAGTAAATGCCCAGAAAATGCTGTTGCTAATGCGTGTTCCAAGAACATCTTTCCATCTATATATGGATACTGTAACAGGGTTATCATCACTTCTTTCTCCTGTTTTCCTCACTGCTCAATCTCCTTGATCCAGAGAAACCAAATCACAGTCCATTGCTATTAATCTTACAGGGCCAGAGCTTGGAAATATTACTTTTTTGGTCCACAACTCTCCAGATCTCCCAGACAGCATGCCCACTGCAAAAGAGAACAAAGCTCCTCTTTCCATAATAGTTGTGTTGCTGTGTGTTTTCAAGTAGTTTCTAATCTATAGTGACCCTAAGGTGAACCTATCACAGGGTTTTCTTGGCAAGATATGCTCAGAGAGGTGTTGCTATTGTCTTCCTTTCAGGCTGAGAGTGTGTCATTTGTCCAGGCCCACGCAGTGGGTTTCCATGGTTGATCAGGGATTCAAACCCAGTGTCTTCCAGTGTCCAAGTCCAACACTCAAGCCACTGCACCACACTGGCTCTCACTATAGCTGTGCAGTCCAATAACATTCAAAATCCACAAATAGTGATAGCTTTATAGGGCCAACAAAAATGCACAAAATACAAAATGCAAATGCACATACAGTAGGCCCTTGGTATCCACTGGGGTTTGGTTCCAGGATCACACATTAATACCAATATCCGTGGATGATCAAGTCCCACATAATGGCATAGTAAAATGGTGTCCCTTATATAAGATGGCAAAGTCAAGGTTTCCTCTTTATAATTTATATGTTTTTTAAAATATTTTTAAACCATGGATGCTTGAATCTGTGGATATGGAGGGCCGACTGTAACACATGATGCAAGTTTTTGAAGCCCCACTGGCATCTTCATCAGACAAAGGTGTTTGAAAGCACACATAAGAAAGAAAAATATGATGATGTTAGAGTCACAAACCTGCATTTTATCAAGATATTGTTCTCATTTATGAGGATATGGAGGGATATCCACATAGGCCGAGACTATTCCTCTCTTTTGGTCATGTGGGCTCTGGGGAACAAAGAGTCTTAAAGTCTAGGAAATAAAATTTACTTTGAGATCCAGCATGCCTCTGTCCTTTACAATAGCCTGGATCTCAAAGAAAGTCTCTTTATGCCAATCAAGTTCAGCTTAGAGCAGATATAGAGGACCAACATTAAAATCCAGAGAGGATCCACAGACAGTCCATGATAGCAGCTCCATTGTTCACCCACCCCTTCTTTAGCATAGTAGGGTGTAACTCTGGGTCTTTCTAAAAATAAGTCTCTTAGCCAGTCAAAATGTATGATGCACCTATTCATTCTTTAAAGGATTTTTTTAAAATCTCATAAGAAAAAAATGGAAGAAGTGAGTGAAAAACACAGAAGAGTTTAGATCTGCCCTTCACATACTCAATGAAATTCTATTTGAGAGACAGTGCAACAGAGGAATCATAGAATCATAGAGCTGGAAAATACCTGTAGGGTTATCCAGTCCAACCCCCTGCCATGCAGAAAGGCACAATCAAAGCACCCTCAACAGATGGTCATCCAGCCTCTGTTTAAAAACATCAAAAGACGGAGATTCCACCACAGTCCAAGGCATCATATTCCACTGTCAAGTAGCTCTTACTGACAGGAGGTTCTTCCTAATGTTGGTGGGCAATCTCTTTTCCTGTACTTTGAATCCATTGCTCCAGATTCTATTCACAGGAACTGCAGAAAACAAACTTACTGGAGAAACAAACATTAATAATACTTGTTCCTGAAAGCAACCTGTGTCCATGTACTTTTTTATTTAATAAGTCACACTTTTTTTGACCCTCTCGCTGATAGCATTGTTTCTTGATTGAGTGCAGTGGGATTTTCATGAAATGAAATGCAAAAACAATTATGTGTATTCCTGCATGGCAGGAGATTGGACTGGATGCCCCTTGTGGTTTCTTCCAACTCTATAATCCTATGATTCTATAGACTATGCCATAGAATGTCAATGGAAAAGCTAAATAATCAAGTAAAAAGAAATAGAAATAATGGTGATCATGAAGCTTTTTTTAGCAACATGGTTTCTCTTTGTTTCATATGTAAATTCAAACATAGACACATTTGTTCCTCCAGCTACTCATATGGGTTTACTGAGTGATATGTTGTCAAATGCTATCCGATCTTCCTTCATACTTCTTTGATTAATTCAACTGTATTGTTGATTTTGATCTCAGAAGATCCTATTTGTTTCCTGTTTCCAATAAAAATAGTTGCTGGCATCCTCTTCAATGTAGTTACAATGTTATAAGCTAGACTTGTGCTTGTAAATTTTGCTATTAATATTTATTATTGTGGAACCATTGCCACTATGGTTCTGAAGCTATGGTGTGATGAGTGGAAGGAGGCTGGATGTTCTATCCTTCAGCACCCTGCTTGCCAATGTGGAAGCACATCTTCAGTTGGAACATCTACCTGGCTTTTAAGGTGGGTTTTAGAACACTGGATCAGGAGACACATTACAGCTATGTCACCATAGCTCCATATCCCATGCAGAAACTCATCCTTTGTATTATTATTTTTAAATAAATGATTAGTTGATAATCACAGGCAGGCTCTCACATGCAAACAAGCAGTCTAGGAAACTAAAAAAAAATCTATTGCACTGACCTAGAAAAGGAGTGCAGGGGGAACTTATCCCTCATATAGAGAATTGTTCTTGCATTCTGAAGTCTAATTGGATTAATTCAGGCAATTGGATTAATTTTGGAATTATTTTTCAAATAAGGACATTTTTTTTCAGCACTTAAGAAGCTTTGCAGCCTTCCTCTTCTGTTGCCAATTTGGTTCTGTTCCCCTTCCATAGTTTTATTTTTCTTTATTTCTCATGGTTCTCCCTTCCAAGAAGAAAGGCTGTCAAATTATGGAACCAACAAGTTTGATGCCAAATTCTAGTGTCTCTTTCTGCAGAAAAAAAATGGGAAATTCTAGGACAGACTTGACAAAGTATGTGTTGTAGATGCTAGAATGTTCCGCAAAGTTCTTAATTGTATCTGGATAGATAGTCAATAGAGAGAGCTAGTGTGGCATAGTGGTTTGAGTGTTGGACTATGACCCTGGAAACCAGAAAACATGCAGGGGTATCTGTGTTGGCCATTTAGCAAATTCAAACAAAAATCCACCAAACACTGATACCTTTATTGTCCAACCAAAAAGCACAATACACTTGTTGCAAGCTTTTGAAGCTCCACTGGCTTTTTCATCATGCAAGATTTTACAAACCAAACAGGAGAACAAATTGTAGATGTTTGCATTTTGATGTTTCTGTCCTTAGTTAAGGTGTAAGGGGAGGGTATCTTTTGCAGGCTGCCCCCTCCTCCTTCCAACCATGTGGTTTGCAAAGCACAGGAAATTTAAAGTCCATCTGCATCTCAACAAGGACCTCTCTCTTGCAATCTAATATGCCTCCATTCCTATGAGGTTACAGGCCTCTTTGGAGACCTGGGTTCAATTCCCAGCTCAACCATGAAGCCCACTGGGTGATCTTGGGCAAGTCACATGCTCTCAACCTCAGGAGAAGGCAACGGCAAACCTCTTCTGAACAAATCTTACCAAGAAATCCCCATGATAGGTTTCCTTAGGGTTGCCATAAGTAAAAAAATGACTTGAAGGCACACAACAACAACAACAACAACAACAACAACAACAACAACAACAAGAAGCTACTGAATATGATCTTCAAAGCAGTAGTTGGAAGGAATATTCTACACCCAATGTCTCTAATGTGAGATAAAGAATAGTAAAGAGTGAGAAATCATAACTATGAGTGCTTTAGTAAGCAAAAGAGAAAATAGCTATTTGTTTTTGACTTTGAGTCTAATCAAACAAAATGTAAAAAATCTACACTTGCACTTTCTGCAAGAGGGAAAGAAAAAACAGTATTGCATACCACAAGACAAGGCTGATCTTTCTTAAACAAATAGTATGATCCAAAACATCTACAAACTTATTTCCCTAAGATTTTAATAGAGAAATGTTGCATTGTGAAAGCTCTAATTTACCTAAATGAGAATTGCCACCAATACAAGTGACTACATTGTACATAACAGTGCAATATATTAAGAAGCACATTATTCAAAATAGAGTGCTTTCCATAACAACGTAATTATCTCATTAAGTAAAGCAATTATTGATTGCATTCATAAAAAGAAATAATAACAGATATTTAAACATATATTTTAGAAGTCTAGATCCTCTAGCTATTTGCCCAGTCATTCTGGAATGACTCCTAGCCCTGCCAAAACACCCTGGGCTATAAATTCCTGTTTTGAAGTGTGAATGTCTTCCTGATTGCAGCTCCTCAAAACCTGCTGCTTTGATCTATAAATTAGAGCCTGGCAGATGTGGTCTGCCCACTTTGGATCCATGGCAGCTTTTGCAGTTGCGTTTTTAGGGCCATGGCAAAAAGCATGCACACCCAAAATTATGGAAGATGTTTGGTTCTTATAGTATCATTTCTCATAACACTATTGACAAATGGATTTGCAGTTGGTTGATGGACCAAAACCAAGTGGTATTCACCAATGGTTCTTCAACATGCTGGAGAGAAATTATAAGCAGGGTGCCACAGGGTTCTCTTCTGGACCCAATCTGTGAGTTGTAGCTCAGAGGACAGAATCAAGATTCAAGATGACCTAAACTGATTGGAAAACCACATGAAAATGTATTTCAACAGGAATAAATATAAAGTACTGCATTTAGGAAGGAAAACTTGGAACAGGAATTGTGGATCCTAGTGTAATGTGGGGCTCTGGAGCTCCCCAGAATTCCCTAATCTTTTGCAGAATTTCACACACACACCAAATGCACCCTAGGTGGTGTGGGGAGCTGGTTTTTGCCTTTAAGTTTTTTTAGGCTGCAAGTATGTAATTTTTTCAAACAAAAGTTGACAGGGAAGTTGACTCTGAGCCATGTCCCTGAAAGAAAGCCTTCAACAATCACAGATTTCCCATAATCTTACTGATGTTATGGAGAGATATCACCATTCCCTTATTAGCTTCCATATACCGGTACTTGGACATCAATAAGGAGGAAGTAACTTGCAAAACAATCCTGCTCATCAATACCTACAAGATCATTATTTCTATCTGAAAACTGACTACATTAAATATATCAATTACTGTGTAACAATAAACACTAATCAGTAAGTAAAAATCAGATAACCTGTATATAACCAAAAGTTGTTGGATCAGGGGGATACATCTTAAGGGAGGTTCGACAGTGGAACACACTCCCTCAGAGAGTAGTGGAGTCTCCTACTTTGGAGGTCTTTAAGCAGAGGCTGGATGGCCATCTGTCGGGGATGCATTGATTGGGAGTTCCTGCATGGCAGGGGATTGGACTGGATGGCCCTTGTGGTCTCTTCCAACTCTATGATTCTATGATCTCTTTGCCTCTATACCAAGTGTATGCTGAGTAAAGAAATAAACTACATCTCGTATTTACATTGGGGCACAACAAAGTGATTTCTTTGCAAATACTCATCCCTATAAAATATTTGGAAGCAGTTCTATATTAACACTTTGACTTGTATGAGAGATAAACTCTCTCTTCCATTTGCTATCTTACTTGCATATTGTTAATACAGTTCATAGGGCATTTTATTGAAGTATTAATATGTGCATCAGCAGAATTGGCACATGTGTTTACAAATCAGATATAATGCTCTTACAAATCAGATATAATTACAGGATTACATCCTCTGCTATAAATCCATTGATGGTAAAGGGAATTAGAGTCTTTCTTAATCACATTTTCTCTCCATAGGATCTAAAGCACTGCAACCATAATCAAGCTTGCCAGTCAGCAAATGCCACTAAACCAAGTCAGTCGTTAAGTAGGACTGCAGCATAAACTTTATATCTGGTACTCATTAAAACAGGAGGAAAATCCTTCTTCAGACTGCATGCTTGTTAACCAAATGAAATTAATTTCATGAGTTAATTTGCAGATCTACTTACACTTTTTTTTAATCCATGCACAACTAAATTCACAGACTTTGTTCAGATGAAACTAGTGCAATGTATGACCTTTTTCACTTATTATTTATTTCACCCAGAAAATTCACACCTTGTAGCATGTTGCTTCCTGTGAACACACATAGACCAGTTTGGAACCTGGGGGGAAAGGTTATGGACTTTACTGAAAACATTTAAACCAGGTTCATCACAAAATGTAGAGCACCATGAAAAAGTATAAATGCTGGTGGTGATGGTTGTGGTGATTGATAATTAAGTTGCTTTATATCCTGCCTTCCCTCATGAGAGTGCAGGGCAACTACAGTTAAAACCATAACATACAGTTAAACTATAAATTATACATATCTAAAATCATAAATTACAAATGACTGAAGAAGTGCTCTTAGTTTACTTCAGCTGGTTCAATCGGAGTTCAAAGTGCCAAAGTAGTTTGAGAGGAGAACAAGAGGGTGAGAATCTTGCCTTTCCCTGTAGATTCAGGCAAACAAAAACTGCTGCAATCTCTCCAACTTGTGTGTTCTTTCTCATAATAACTTTTGTCATGTTGACCACATGCTCATGTTGCCTGATGTCAATGGGCTGCCTCCTGCCCAGGGATGTGAAAATTTCTCCCAGCATAAATCAGTTTCTCCCATCATAAATCAGTTCAAACGGCTGCCAGCTCCTGTACTGAGTTTTGTCAACAACACATGAGTAACTTGGTTTACCCTCCTTGAACCCATCCCTTTCAGAGCTAGGACTACCAACTCCCATTCAAGACTTACTATTGAATGCTATTGAAACCAAGGCTGTCTGCCTATGGGATAGGTTACTGTGGAATGGTAAGGTTGTGCCAAGTCTTGGTTCTGGGAGTAAGGAGATGATTCCAAGGCTTTCTCCTCTTACAAGTAGAGCATTCACTGTACTGGTATCCAGTTACAGTATGTCTTTGTAGCCTGTTGTTCCCCTCCCCCCATTGGTACTGGTCATCTGGGTTCCACCCATGGTCACAGTAGGCTTCCCCTCAGAAAGGTTGATAATCCTAGGACCTGAAGCTTTTGGTTAAGTAGGGTACCCAGGCAGAACAACTTGTTCAGGTTGGGCCATACTTGGGAGGTGCCAGCTGAAGAGCAGTCTTGTGGAGGTCAGGCACAGATGTGGTACTGTGGTAGTGACTGTTAGTTATCAGCATCTGCTCTGGTAAAGCTGCCCTCATCTCCAGTGCTGCCCACCAATATATGGTCTCTTCACTTGCTCCTGGACTTTTAGGAGAAGGGAGTTTGTTTGCCCAGGTCCTGTCTGACCAACCTGGTTCTGCTCCTCCTTGGCTCTGGTGTAACTGGTTTCATCCCTGCAGGGTCCCCAGCTAGGTTGTATACATAAGGGCTTTTAATCTTTGTCCTGGCTGCTGGTTTTCTAATCCTCTCCTTCAAGAGACATCCCATGTTGGAGCTGCCAAGCAGGTAAAGAAGAAGCTGCTTCAGCCCTGCCATTCCTGCTCTGCTTCTTCTGAGCTTTCTACCTGCATTCAGCTGTTTTTATCTTCTGATGGCCTCATTTCCTCAGGAGTTGCACGGGAAGCCCTGAAGCATTGCCAATGTTAGGCAACCAGCCACTTGATAGCCCTATTGCAGGCATCTCTGCCTTTAAAGGTTCTAGAGCATCCCACTAATCACTTGCCTCCAGTGAACGTTTAAAAGCTGCTGTACAGGTTTGGGTGATCTTCCCAAGTATATTTTGGGAGCACACAAAGGAAGTATTGGAGGAAGGAGAAAGCAAGAAAAATTTGCTCATTGACTCAGAAGAAAAAGACAGACACATAAATGTGTAAGTAAAGTAGGGGCCACGTTAACTGTTAAAACACGTTAACTGTTAAAACTGATCTGCAGCACAGTTTCCTAGTTCAGGTCATGTTACAACATGAGTAGATTTACTTCCTCCTCAGTATTCCAAGGGTGAGCAACCCCAGATGCAAAAGTAAGGATGCAATTCTTCACTATTATTTTTGTCTTGAACATAGTGGCTTCAGCCATTTTCTTCCCATTGCAAGAAAGTTTTCTAAAATTATGCCATTTTTGAAGGCTATTAGCAATTCAGGACTTATTTTGTGTAAAAAATATGCAAAAGGTTATTTTGCACAAAAATAGCATTTTCTGCACAGAAAACAATTTTCTACATGAAAAATAATATTTCAATGCAGAAGTATTAATTACTGCACAGAAAATGCTGTATTGAGTATGGTGGCTTTAAATTTTGGGGAAGGGTGGATTGCTCTGCTCATGAACAGGCACTAGAATAAAAGTATGTTAATGTCTATCCTCTAATTTGCAATTGTTTATAAAGTGCTGCAGTGCAGAACACTATCACTTTAGAAGAAATCTAGAATGTTTGTTTCCTTTTTTGTTTTGTTTTCTGGTAGTTTATGGTTTTATTTTATTATACTGTGGAATATTTTGTTTTTATGCCTCTTGTATTATCCATGTCTTTCATAATAGCCTAAGGGAGTAGTTCCCAATTTTTTGTCCTCCAGAAGATTTGGAGTTCAACTTCCATAATTTCCAAGTTGACTGGGGCTTCTGGGAGATGAAGTCCAAAACAAATGGAGAACCAAAGTTTTGGAATCACTGGCCTATGAGGACAAGCAAGTTGTTACATTATTAGTATAATATGATATAATTAATTTTATATACATTCTGTTGTATTATTATAGCCTAGTATAACATTGAGCAAATAGTATTGTTACATAAAGACAATATAAGTTTGTTGTATAATCCAGTACAATTAGATTGGACCCACTGAATGAGTGGGAATTACCTTTATATGTGCTCCAACAATTCATTCAATAGGTCTACTCTTCCGGTTATCAACCAACAGGATCATTATTTTATTGTATTATTATATTCTAGATGGTAGTGATTATTAATCAGAATGAGAATGCTTCTAATTATGAGTGCATCTTTGTTGTTATTCTGTGCCTTCAAGTCATTTCCAACTTATGGCAACCATAACATGAACCTATCATTGGGTTTTCTTGGCAAGTTTCTTCAGAAGGTGTTTGTCATTGCCTTCCTCTGAGGATGAGAGTGTGTGACTTCCCCCTGGTCATCCAATGGGTTTCTATGGCTGAGCTGGGATTCAAACCCTGGTCTCCCAGTGTCCTAGCTCAACACTCAAACCATTATACCACACTGGCCCATATGGTTGCGTTTACACTGTAGAAATAATGCAGTTTGATACTACTTTAACTGCCATAGTTCCATCCTACAGAATCCTGGCATTTGTAGTTTTATGAGGCACCAGTACTCTTTGGCAGAGAACCCTAAGGAACTTGTAGACCTACAGATCCCAGGATTCCACAGAATGGAGGAACACTTAAAGTGTTGTCATACTGTATTAGATATACAGTGTAGATGTACTCTTTTAATAGCATATGCATACATAAGTCACATTACACATTCAGGACAAATTATATCCAATAGCTAGGTGAAATAGTGCACATGCAACAGATATATTCTGCTGACAGCAGCGAAAGTTGGGTTACCGATACCACAAGGTTATGCACTTCACAATTATGTATTGTACACTCTGCATTTTGGTTGTTTGTTCACATTGCAGTTATGTCACTTGTTGCATCCTGCATATTTCACAATGGCACCCATTAATTGACATATATTTCACAATGTTGCTATTCTACAAGGGGATTACATAGTGGTGGTTCACGCAGATATTTGCTCTTTGCTGAGGGAATATTGGATTGCAGCCATTGTAAGTTTTATGTTTTCACTGTCCTTCTACCGTCCTTTTAAATGTCCCTTCCAGTACCCTCTTCCTCTCAGTCCCCAGACAACACTTAACATTGGCAGCTTCTATTTAAACTGATTTTACAAATAATTAATGAAGACTGTCTTAGCAGTGTCTGGTGGCTTCAAACTCCATCTTCTCCTGAGAGAGAGAGACATATACGTGGAATGATGGGGCTCCACTCATTTGTGTCACTCAATATTCACACGTTTTCCAAATATTTCAATGTGTGAAAGATAAATGCTCACTGTTCCAGGCCTTAGAACTTGGACAGATTGCAGCTATGGACATAAGACTTCTTCTCATCAGATCACAGGTTCAAAAGTAATTGTGCTGTTCTATCAATTAACTGGCAGAACTGATGGATCTCTCCATAGAATCAATTTGACAGCAAATTTTGCTATAAAACAAAAAGATGGATGTATTTTAAAACAAGCGTTTTGCAAGTTTCTCATATGTTTTTTCTCCTTATTTCTCAGTTGTTCTGGTAACCTCCAAATTTTCAGTACATATTTAGAAATGACTTATTGAAAGCAAAGTGAAAGCAAAGCATATGCCTTGTCTTAGATGGCAGTTTCACATTTGGTAAAATATAAAACTAATCAGTTAGGGTTTCAATTGCACTCCTCTTTCAGACACATACAGAACAGAGATTTGAACCAGATAGATTACTGTTTTGATTTGTCGCAGGTTTTGAATTTCAGCATTGCTATAAAATTAAAATACAAAACTTGCTCCAAGGCAGAATGT
Source organism: Phrynosoma blainvillii (assembly GCA_026167975.1). Taxonomy (NCBI): domain Eukaryota; kingdom Metazoa; phylum Chordata; class Lepidosauria; order Squamata; family Phrynosomatidae; genus Phrynosoma; species Phrynosoma blainvillii. The sequence continues at coordinate 43,819,180 of JANUYF010000004.1, read as the reverse complement.
TATCACTTTAGAATCTAAAACTGAAAAGCTATCAACTCTTAACCATTAACAAGAATATTCTATCAAAATAATTGAATCAAGAAGCAAAATAAAACCATTTACCACTGAAAAATATAGCTAATGGATTTTGGAACTAACAATTATTATTTTTCTCCTTCCATTGATCTTTTCCTGACTCTTTCACTCCTGATGCAATCTTTAAAAGTATGCAATCTGAGAACCTTGGAAGTCATCTTTAGTTTTTGATACTTAAAAGTTGCAAGAACCAGAATGGTGTAGTGGTTTGAGTATTGGACTATGATTTTTGAGAACAGAGTTCAAATCCCTACTCAGCAATGGAAACCCAGTAAAAGTCAAACTCTCAGCCTTAATATATATTTAAGCAACAAGAAGTTTGGACAAGAATTAAGAAAATATGGTGAACATAATATCATGCAACATAAAATGAATTAACTCTAAGTATAAATGATGCATGGTGTTCTATCAACAAGAAAAATGCAAGGAAGGTATTATCTTTATACAAGAAACCAAGATAAGAGATAAAGACCAAAATATGGAAGAAATCCAAAATGAGGATATTGTTACTTCTCAGCAGCAGAAAAGAAAAAGAAAGGAATAGCAATCTATGTAAATAAAAAAATATAACTCCAAGGAAATCTTCAGTGACAAAAGAAGGTTCATATAGTGCAGTAGAGGTGAAATTAAAAAACTTAACATTTCTAGCTGTAGGTATTTACACTCCACCCGAGAACAAAGAAAGCTACTTTATCCGAATATATAACAAACCAAAGAATACAGATTACAGTAATATATTCTGAAGCTGCAAGGGGAGGTGGGAAAGACTAGCCAATCCCCTCCTACCATCTGAAGCTGCAAGGAGAAGTGGAAAAGATTATCCAATTTCCTCCTAGCATCTGAAACTGCAAGGAGAGGTGGAAGAGACTATCCAATCCCCTTCTACCACCTGAAGCTGCAAGGAGAGGTGGGAAAGAAGCTATCTAATCTCCTCCCAGCCACATGAGTTCATCTCAGCCCCCCCTTGACTTCCAGAGGGAGGAGAGGAGAAATAGCTGGGAGGAAGAGGAAGGGAAAGCCAGCCACATTAGTCCATCTCAGCTCAAACACAGACCATCTCAGTCCCAGAGAAAACAGAGAGGACAGGCCAGGAAAATCAAAACAGGGGTCAGAAGACAGATGAGAGACTAAAATAAAGATGGACATGGGGAGGGGACAGGAGGGAGCAAGAGAGGGAAGGATAGGGAAACAATCAATTCAACAATAATGGGAAGGAATGACATAGGAGAACAACTACTGGGTAGCAGCAGTAATGGTGGGTGTCCCTAAAGTAATGTCACTAAAGTGAAGAATAGCAGTGACATCATAGCTAACATTTGTTAGCACTGCACACAGGGAGATGTAGGAGGTCCTCCTTGTGTAACCTCCCACCTAGAAAACCCTATGAGGATACATTGAAAGTGTCACACACATGCAGGACAAGAGCAATAACAGAGAGATCGATAGAAACTAAAGGAAAACACACTTGCAAGAGCAGCTAAGGGCAGCCAAAATGCTGAAGCAAGCAGTAAACACACTCAGAAAGACAAACCCCATCAGAAGCAGTACCACACATAAAATAGGGACATGGAATGTGAGAAGCATGACACAAGGGAAGGTAGATATGGTGAAAATGGAAGTGAAACGCATGAACATAGCAGTACTGTGGGCGCGTGAGTTAAAATGGACAGGAATGGGCCACTTTGAATCAGACAACCACACAGTGTTCTACTAAGGGAACAAAAAGACAAGAATAAATGGGGTAGCTTTTATACTAAGAAAAGATGTTGCAAAAGCAGTCAGAGGATACAATGCAAAAACAGACCAAATCATCTCAATAAGGCTCCACAGGAAATCTATGAATATCATAATAATTCAAGTATATGCACCAACTACTGTGCACAACAAGAAGATATTGATAGATTTTATAAAGGGGTACAGGAAGAAATTGACAACACACCAACACAGGATGTCAAGCTGATCATTGGAGATTGGAACACAAAGGTTGGAAGTAAAGAAGAATCAAAAACAGTAGGCAGATTTGGACTAGGCAAAAGGAATGAAGCAGGTGAGCATCTGATAGATTTTTGTGACTCCAACAACCTATTCATTGCAAACACATTTTTCATACAGCCAGAAAGAAGGCTACACACATGGACACCACCAGATGGTCCATACTGGTGGCCAAGACTAGACCAGGTGCTGATTGTGGCACAGATCACAAACTATTTGTTTCAAAAATAAAAGTAAAACTCAAGAAGAGAACAAAACCAGTCATCATACCAAAATACGATTTAAACAACATTGCCACAGAATTCATTGTCAATATAAGGAACAAATTTGCAGTACTAAGTATAATAGATTGTGAACTGGAAAAGCTTTGGTCTGAAGCCAGGGACATAATAAAAGAAGAATACATAAAGATACTTGCAACAGACACAAGGAAAGTGAAGAACCATGGATGACAGATAAAATGCTACAAGCAATAAAGCAAAGAACAAACAAAACAAAAAGGAGAAAGGAATAAACTAAGAAACATGAATGCAACAGTACAATGGCTAGTGCGCAAAGATAAGGAAAATTACTACAACAAGTGTAGAGAAATAGAAGACGACAACAAAAAGGGGAAAATGAGAGACCTATTCCACAAGATTTGAGAAATCAAGGGAAACTTCAAACCAAGGACTAAATACGACAAGGACTAAATACGACAATAAAAATAGCATAATTCAAGACCAGGAAGGACTAAAAAGACATTTGATGCAATATACAGAAGAACTATACAAAAGAGATGACAAAATGAAGGACAAATGGAGTGAAGAGCTATATGAACATGAACCCCAAATTCTAAAAACTGAGGTGGAACCTGCAATAAAAGAAATGGCAAAAAAAAAAGACTCCAGGAACAGATGATATACCAATAGAACTGTTGCAATCCACACTGACAGAGTCAACTCTAGTGCTAACCAACATATGTCAATAGATATGGAAAACAAAACGATGGCCAACAGATTGGAAGTGATCAATATGCATCCCCATCCACAAAAAAAGAGACACAAGAGACTGTAGCAATTATAGAACCATAGCACTGATCTTCCACACAAGCAAAATCGTGATCCAAATTTTGCAATTAAAGAGTTTTGCAGATCGGCCTAAAGGGCCAGCCTGGGAATGGAGTTGGGGTGGGGCAGCCAAACGCCGGCTGCCCCCAACTCAACCCTGACACCGTCCTGATGCCACGCACCCGTACACACAGCGTGCAGTGTCAGGATGCCCTCCTGGCACAGCGTGTACACACGCTGAGCCAAAAGGGCATGGAAGAGCCGTCGGGCCAGCTCTTAGGGTGGCCTTTTGCCACACCTAAAAGGAGCAGCATTTTGTCGCTCTTTTGGGGGTGGCAAAAGAGAGGATTGGGGCCACGGCATGTGGTTGCCATGGCCCCGATCCACTGCTCCCAGGGGCAGTACTATGCTGCCCCTTTAGGTGGGTCTGTAAAGGCCCATAGACTCATATCACACATGGAGAGAGAAATCCATGTGAAGCAAGGTTCCATGAGAAGCAAAGTTCAGGAAATGAAGAGGCACCAGAGACCACATTGCAAATATACGATGGATAATGGAGCATAGCAGGGAGTTCCAAAAGAAAATCAGCATGTGCTTTATAGACTATAGCAAAGCCTTTGACTGCATAAATCATGAAAGGCTATGCAATGCCCTTAAAGACGTGGGAGTGCCAACACATCTGATAGTCCTGATGAGGAATCCGTACTCAGGACAAGAGGCTACTGGAACAACTACTAAGGAAGATCAAAGAAGAAAGTGCAAAGGCAGGCTTACTGTTGAACATAAAAAAGCAAAAATAATGACCACAGAGAACTTACACACATTCAGACAATGAGGAAATAGAAATAGTAAAAAAGTTCTCATATCTGGGATCAAACATTGATCGGAATGGGGACTGCAGTCAAGAATGGGGAACGTGGCTATGAAAGAACTAGAAAAGATCCTAAAAATAAATAAAGACATACAACTGAGCAGAAAAGAATCATACAAGCCATTGTATTCCCTATTATCATTTAAGGATGTGAGAGCTGGACAGTCAAGAAAGAAGATAGGAGTAAAATCAACACGTGATGTGACAGCGAGACTGACAAGACTTGTCAAGCCTAATGACCATTACCTCTTCCTCTTGGTCCACATGGGAACCAATGATACTGCAAGGCATAGTATTCAGAATATCAGAAGGGATTATGAGGCTTTGGGCAGGAAGCTGAAAGAGCTGGACGCAAATATTGTTATCTCATCTCTTCTCCCACTTGAAGGGTATGGTCCAGGAAGGGAGAGGAAGATAGCAGATGTGAATAACTGGCTCTGTAGATGGTGCCGCCAAGAATGATTTGGATTCTTGGATCATGGGCTGCAGTTCCATGAGGGTGGACTTCTAGGAAGAGATGGGCTGCATCTCACATAAGTTGGCAGAAGCATTTTTGCCAATAGTCTCAAACATTTGATCAGAAGGGCTTTAAACTGAGTCATGTTGGGGAGGGAGGCAGTATCTTGGAAGGTATCTTGGAAGGTAGGAGTACATCATGGGCTGGAGATAATAGTCAAAGTGTTATAGATGGAACAAGGCAAATGATGCAAGGGCACAACAGTGAAAGGAAAAAACCTCACACAGGAAGCAAGTGGGAAGGACACATGCTCTTAAATGTCTCTACACTAATGCACAGAGCATAGGAAATAAACAACACAACAAAGCAAAAAATGATATTATAGGCATCACTGAAACCTGGAGGGATGAGTCTCATGATTGAAATGTAGGAATAGAGGGGTATAACCTTTTTAAAAGAAATAGGCCAAAAGGAAAGGAGGAGGAATAGCATTATATGTCAGGGATGTTTACACCTGTGAAGAGATCCAGGACTTAAATCCTGGAAATCAGGTGGAGAGCATCTGGATAAAAATTAAAGGGGAAGGAAACAACAGGGATGTTACAGTAGGAGTCTACTACAGACCCCCAAGTCAGACTGAGGAATTGGATGTTGCCTTTCTAGAATAGATGACCAGACACTCAGAAAGGAGAGATGTAGTAGTGATGGGTGACTTAAACTATCCTGATATTTGCTGGAAGTCAAACTCAGCCAGTACTCCAAGGTCTAGCAAATTCCTCACTTGCCTCAAAGACAATTTCTTTGTCCAAAAGGTGGAAGAGGCTACAAGGGGAACAGCTGATCCTAACCAACAGGGATGACCTGGTAAATGGGGTTCAAGTAGTGGGATCCTTAGGTGGGAGTGATCATGTTCTCCTGGACTTTCTTATACAGTGGAAAGGAGAAGCTAGGCCTAGTCAAACACTCATTCTAGATTTTAGGAGAGCTGATTTCAACAAACGTAGGGAAACACTGGGAGTGAACCCATGGTCAGGAATACTAAAGGAGAAGGGAGTTCAGGATGGATGGGAGTTTCTCAAAAGGGAGATACTGAAGGCACAATCTCAAACTGTTCCAATGAGAAGGAAATATGGGACATGTCAAGTTGGATGACAAAAGAACTTTCAACTGAACTAAGTTTTAAATGGGAGATGTATAAGAAATGGAAAAGGGGCAAAATCACTAAAGAGGAATTCAAACAAATAGCTAGCATATGTTGTGGTGGACATGTCCAATAATAGAAAAATTCTGGAAAAATTTACATGAGATGATTGGTGAAATTTTGAATATAACATTTGAACGCTCCCCAGAATTATATTTATTAAATATGATTCAATGTATAGATAGTAAAGACCGAAATAAAGTATGAAAAATACTGCTATATATGGTAACAGTGGCAAGAATAATGATAGCTAGCTTGTGGAAAACTGGAAAAATCCCAAGCCTTGATGATTGGCTAATAAAAATGATTGAAATATCAAATTTGGATATTGCTAACAACATTATTGAGGGAGAATCGAAAAAAGATGAATCGAAAAACAATGAAATCAGTGCCAAAGAATAAACAATCTTTAATTTGATTTATGGAAGTTGAAACTACAATGTAATAAGCAGAATAATATATAGAAGACTATGTGGACTGCAAAGAATGAGATGAAAATTGACATAAAGAAACTATGATTATCTATGGCTGCTTAGGATATATGTAATAACTCTTATCTCTTAAATGGGAGATGTATAAGAAATGGAAAAGGGGCAAAATCACTAAAGAGGAATTCAAACAAATAGCTAGCATATGTAGGGGTAAAGTCAGGAAAGCCAGTGTGCAGAATGAGCTCAGGCTTGCTAGAGCAGTAAAGGACAATAAAAAGGGCTTCTTTGGGTATGTTCATAGCAAAAGAAAGAAGAAGGAAAAAGTAGGGCCACTGCACAAAGAAGATGGAGAAATTTTAATAGGGGTTAGAGAAAGGCAGAACTACTCAACACCTTCTTTGCCACAGTCTTCTCATAAAAGGAAAAGAGTGTTCAACCTGAGGAAAATGGAGCAGAGGACACAATAGGGGAAATGCAGCACAGAATAAGTAAAGAGGAAGTACAGGAAAACCTGGTTAACCTAATGGATTTAAGTCTCCAGGACCAGATGAACTACATCTAAGGATATTAAATGAACTGGCAAATGTAATCTCAGAGCCACTGGCAATAGTCTTTGAGAACTCCTGGAGAACAGGAGAAGTCCCAGCAGACTGAAGGAGGGCAAGCATTGTTCCTATCTTCAAAAAGGGGAAAAAAGAGGATCTCAACAACTATTGCCCAGTTAGTCTGACATCAATGCTGGGAAAGAGTCTGTGAACATTTAGAAGGGAATGCCATAATCACTAAAACTCAACATGGGTTTCTCAAAAACAAGTCATGCCAGACCAATCTGATCTCTTTTTTTGATAATATTACCAGGTTGCTAGATGAAGGGAATGTGATAGACATAGCATATCTTGATTTCAGTAAGGCTTTTGACAAGGTCCCTCATGATATTCTTGCAAATAAGATAGTAAAATGTGGGCTAGACAATACAACTGTTGAGCGGATTAGTAACTGGTTGACTGAATGAACCCAAAGGGTGCTCAGCAATGGCTCCTCTTCATCCTGGAGAGAAGTGACCCATGGGGTGCCAAAAGGTTCTGTTCTGAGCCCAGTGCTTTTCAACATCTTTATCAATGATTTGGATGAAGGAATAGGGGGCATGCTTCTCAAATTTGCAGATGACACCAAATTAGGAGGAATAGCTAATACTCCAGAGGACAGGATGAAAATTCAAAATGATCTTAATAGATTAGAAAGCTGGGCCAAAGCTAACAAAATGAATTTCAACACAGAGAAATGTAAGGTACTGCACTTAGGGCAAAAAAAAATGCATAGATATAAGATGGGGGACACCTGGCTTAACGAGAGTACATGTGAAAGGGATCTAGGAGTCCTAGTAGACCACAAGTTGAACATGAGTCAACAGTGTGATGCGGCAGCTAAAAAGGCAGTTAAAAAGGCCAATACAATTTTAGGTTGCATTAGTAGAAGTATAGTATGTAGATCAGGGGTAGGCAACCTTTCCCCTTTAAGGGCCAAGGGACTTCAGCTCCCAGAATCCCAGGAGCTATTGGCCAACATGGGACTATTGGCCAACATGGCTGAGGCTTCTGGGAGCTGAAGTCCCTTGGCCCTTAAAGGGGAAAGGTTGCCTACCCCTGATCTAGATCAAGGGAAGTAATAGCGCCACTGTATTCTGCTTTGGTCAAGCCCCACCTGGAATACTGTGTCCACTTCTGGGCACCACAATTCAAAAAGGATGTTGAAAAACTGGACCGTGTCCAGAGGACAGTGACTAAAATGGTGAAGGGTCTGGAAACCATGTCCAGAGGAACAACTTAGGGAATTGGGTATGTTTAGCCTAGAGCAGGGGTAGGCAACCTTCCCCCTTTAAGGCCCGAGAGACTTCAGCTCCCAGAATCCCAGGAGCTATTGGCCAACATGGGACTATTGGCCAACATGGCTGAGGCTTCTGGGAGCTGAAGTCCCTCAGCCCTTAAAGGGGAAAGGTTGCCAACACCTGGCCTAGAGAAGAGGCGGTTAAGAGGGGATATGATAGCCCTGTTTAAATATGTGAAGGGATGTCATATTGGGGAGGGTGCTAGCTTGTTTTTTGCTGCCCCAGAGAACAGACCCGGAACAATGGATGCAAGCTGCAGGAAAAGAGATTCCACCTTAATATTAGGAGGAACTTCCTGACAGTGAATCATTGAAAAGTCAATAATGTAATAAAATGTGGAGTGAAGTAGAAAGAGAGGAAGGCTACATGCTAGATAGATGGACTTTATTAAAGAGACCACAAACATGAGTTAGGAGCTGAGCAGAGCAGTAGAGGACAGAGGGGCCTAGAGATGTCTCATCCATAGGGTGGACATGGGTTGAGATTGACACAAAGGCAATTAACAACAATAAATAGTTGATAGGAGATTTTAATGTGGTGATACAGCCAAAACTGGATAGAGCTCCTAACTCAATTAAATAAATAAATAAATAAATAAATAAATTTTATTTATATCCCGCCCCTCTGAAGAGCAATCCGGGTGACTTACAGCATTAAAATTAAGCATGAGCTTACAATACAATGCAATAAAATCACAATCCCAAATCCTAAACCCAACCAAGTCTTTAAAAAATATTAAACAATCATAAATTAAACATCATTAAAATGAATCACACGAGTGCAAGCAATTTGCAGCAAAAAACCCAACAACAATGGCTGCAGTGGGGAATAATAGATGAGAGGATGGGTTAACTCCTAGGCTGAGGAAATCTAGTTGGGAAAGGCCTGCTGGAAGAGATCCATCTTGACAGCGCTTTTAAAGCTGTCTAAGGTTGTAATAGGATGGATCTTGTCCATTTATTGGTGTGCTTGAAATGCAGCAGAGCTAGGAAAAACTTCTTCCTCCATCAGCCTTCTCATGCTAAAAGCATGCAGACAAATCGTGTAAGTCCAAAGTAGAGCTTTATTGTTCCATAAGATAAAAAATAAGCAAAGAAAAATATACAGTCCACCATAGGATCACATCTTGCTGATGTGTAGAACAGAAGAGTTACAGATCCTTGTTTCCAGATCCAGAAGTTACATTTTAAAAGCAATATTAGCATATTATAATCCAGAAATTAACTCCATGGTTAAATCCATTGTGATCACACACACACACACACACACACAAGAAGAATGCAAGAAATATAAACAGTTCTAGACAAAGGGATTTTTTGGCCCTGCCCTTACTCCACCTTCTGGGTGTTAACCTTATGCTGATTGGATGTTGCCTGTATGATGTATTTTAACCCAGCCCCTTGCTGTCCATCATCCACCCATGTGACTCCTTTCCCATGACCTAATGATGTTTTGCATTTCACTATCTGTTTCCCAGCTAAAACTGTTCATGTTATGACTCTCTGGCCATCTGGACCGGGTTATCTTTGTTTGCCACCCTAGATGGTGTTCTCATGAGGAAAATTCCACACACACTTCTCTACATTTCACCTTTGACTGTATAGCCCATCCATATTCTAACACAGGGGTAGGCAACCTGTCCCCTTTAAGGGCCGAGGGACTTCAGCTCCCAGAAGCCTCTGCCATGTTGGCCAATCGTCCCATGTTGGCCGCTCCTGGGATTCTGGGAGCTGAAGTCCCTCGGCCCTTAAAGGGGAAAGGTTGCCTACCCCTATTCTAACAATTCCATAGTCTGGGAGCGGTTGTCGAGAAGGCCATCTGAGAGTTTGCAGACAGCCTTGTTTTTATCGGCTGCAGGAGATTCCTCCCAGAGGACCGAAGTGCACAAGGTGGCTTGTATAGGAGGAGGTGGTCTTGAAGATAGGTTGGACGTGAGCCAAATAAAAACAAAGAAAAATCAAGGCAAACTTCCAAGATCCTTCTTGAAAATTTTGGACAATTTTCAATGGCAGACGTGTGGAGGCACAAATATGAATTGACAAGAGATTACACTTTCTTTTCTAAAGTTCATGACTCTTTCTCAAGGATTTAATCTATTGATAGCAACGAAAACAGTACTTCCATTTATACATTCAATGGACATTTTATCCAAATATATCTCAGATCATAACTTAATAGCTTTAAAAATGATAGATGAAAAAACAGAATATACTTGGCGACTTCAAAACAATTTACTTAATGATGAAAACATAACAAATAAAGTTAAGGAAGCATTAAAACTGTATTTTAAAGAAAACAAAACAGAAGGTATGCTGAATAAAACTCTTTGGGATTCCAGCAAGGCTGTCATTAGGGGATTTTTCATCAAAATTAATGTCAAACAAAGAAGAGAAGAGAAAAAGAAAGAAAAATCAATTTTAGAAGAATTGAAGATAAAAGAGGAAGAATGGGGGAAAAGGGAGACAAAAACGAGGTTAAAATCTTACAATAACAATTAAAAACATTAGCAATAACTGAAATAGATAAGAAATTGAAATTGGCTAAATAGAACAATTCAAATACAAGAATAAAGCATGAAAACATCTGGTGAATAAACTGAGAAAGGAAAAGGAAAAGAAGATAATTACAGAGATATGCCATAAAGAGAGGATGATCAAAGACCAAATGAACATCAAAAAGATATTTAAAGAATTTTTTGAAAATTGATACAGAAATAAACCAGAAACAAGTAAAGGAAAAGGAATAATTCACAAATACCTAGATCATCATCAACTAATAAAATTAAATGAAGAACAGAAAAATAGTTTAAATAAAAACATTTCAGTAAAAGAGATAGAAAATGAAGTCAAGAAAAGCCCTGGGCCCTGATGGCCTACTAGTGATTTATTATAAAAATGGAAGACATTCTTCTTATACCATTAAAGTATATGACAAATGACATACAAAATCATGGGCTTACCTAATCATGGAAAGATGCATTTATCTCATTAATATTGAAAGAAGACAGAGACAAACATGAAATAAAAAAAATAGACCTATCTCTCTAATCAATACTGATTACAAAATATTTGCTGCAATTATAACTGAGAGATTGAAAAAGATATTGAAACAAATGATACACGAAGATCAAAATGGCTTCATTCCAAATAGAAGTATAAAAGAGAACTTAAAAACAGTGCTGAATATCAGAATATTTTGAAAATCATAATAAAAAAGTTAGCTATTATATTCATAGATGCAGAAAAAGCATTTGATTGAGTAAATTGGTTATTCATGCATGAAATTATAAAAAGGATGAACATGGGTGAGAAGTTTCTTAACTGGATTAGGGCTATATACAAAGAAAAAAGAGCTTAATTACTTATAAACGAGGAAAAAACAAATTATATAAAGATAGAAAAGGGCACAAGGCAGGGATGCCTGTTATCCCCATTTTTATTGATGATAATATAAGTGTTCAACAATAAAATAAGGAAAGACCCGGAAATAGGTGGTGTTATGATGAAAGGTCAAAGCTTTAAAATTAAAGTATTTGTGAATGATTTGGTCTGCTTCCTGGAAGACCCGCTAAAAAGCATAAATCAATTAATAACAACTTTGCAAGTATATAGTACTGTCACAGGATTTAAAATCAATCAAGATAAAACTTCAATCAATTTTAGAAGATAACGAATTAAGAAAAAAATCCAGATTCAAAATAGAAAACAAAGTGAGCTATTTGGGTATAAATATAACAAAAAGGAATAAGGACCTATTCCAAAACAACTATGAGAAGATGTAGAAAGAGATAAGGAAAGATCTGGAAAAGTGGACAAAATTACACTTAACTTTCTTATGGAGCATTTCAGTCATTAAAATGAATATTCTCCTGAAACTTATTACATACACCTTCCAAAATTTACCAATTATCTTTGATGAAAAATACTTTAAAAAGTGGCAAAAGGAGTTATAATTTCTATGGGACGAGAAAAGAGCTAGAATAAGATGGAAACGTTTAATGGATGATAAAACTAAGGGCAGTTGTGTGCTACTCAACCTAAAACTGTACTACTACGCAGCATGTTTAAAGTGGATCAAAGATTGGATAAAGATGGATTATGAAAGATTATTAACATTGGAAAGTAACAATCTAAGATACGGATTCCATGCCTTTAAATGGTATAATAAACTTAAGGATAATAAAGACTTTGAGCATTACCTCATAAGAAAAGCTTTGTTAAAAGTATGGAGCAAGATCAAAAATCAGTTCTATAAAGAAATCCTCATATGGGTATCGACCTAAGAAGCCTTTTTTGACAAGAGTAAGAATAAAAATGAAACATGGATTAAATACAAGGGCATTATAACATTGGGGGAAAAACAATGTTTACAAAATGAAGTCTATAGATCAACTATGTAAAGAAAAAATAAATAGTAATTGGTTTCTGTATAAACAACTATCCAAATGGTATAGACTAGATATGAAAATGCCAGATGTTACCAATGAAAAGAATGAGATAGATAAGATACTATAAGATGGAGAAAGATTCTAAAAGAAAGAGATCTGAAGTCAAAGGCTTTCACAGCCAGCATCCATAAGTTTTGATGAGTTTTTTGGGCTGTGAGGCCATGTTCTAAAAGAAACAGAGAAATGAAGATGCCAGCCACAGATGCAGGCAAAACATCAGGAATACATTCTTCTAGAACACAGCCTCACAGCCTGAAAAACCCACAAAAACCAAAAGAAATCTGGAAACAGAGACCATCAAACACACAATGATAAAGTGGGCACAAGATATTGGAAAAAATACAGAGTTGGAAAAATGGGGAAAAGCATGGAAAATTACCAATAACTTCACACTATGCCAAAATTACAAAAAGCCTTTCTCAAAATGATGTACTGCTGGTACTTGTCTCTGTCTAAGATCAGTAAAATCTATACAACTGGGGACAGAAACTACTGGAAATGTCAGAATTTGGAAGGAATTTTTCCCCCACATTTGGTGGAAACTAAAGAGGCGGTAAAATATTGGGAAAAGATTCAGGATTTGATCACAATAATTTTACAGTTAAAAATTCCTTTAGATCCCCAATTCTTCTTGCTAAATATGATAAATATTCAAGATATAAAGATTGAAAAGAAACAGCAACACATTACTGTATATTATACATGACAACTATGATGAGAGTTCTTTTTGCAAAATACTGGAAAAAGAAACAGACCCTTTCTGACGAAGAATGGATACCGAAGACAAGAGAGGCTATGGATATAGACATTTTAACTGCCAATTTGAAAGATAATTCAAGATACCTAATAGAAGAAGACTGAAAATGTTTTATAAATTTTTATAAGTGATGGAAAGATAACAAGTAACTCATTGATAGAGTGGTTTAAAGGGATAAAGATTAATTAAGATTACTTAAAATACTGTATAAATTGCCATTAAAAATAAAGGGCCTGTATTTAAGTTGCTTTTTGGGGAAATTAAGTATCCTATTTAAAGAAAGTGACCTAATTTAGTCTGGAAGTTATTTTATAGTTGCAAGATATAGATATTTGTTCTTTGTTCATTTATTTCTGTGTAAGTACTTTTGTACATATTGTATATACAGTTGACCCCTCTGTTCTCATGGGGGATCCTTTCTGGACCCTCCCTGCAAGAACAGAAAATCACATATATTCAAGCCCCATAGGCTTGAATGGAGGCACGTGTCCCATTTTGTGCCCCTCTGTTCACCACCCGCAGATAGGCAAGGGATGCAGATCCCAAGTCCGCGAGAATGGAGGGGCAACTGTATGTATCTTTAAGTTTTGTGATATGTTGTTTTAACCAATATTTTTTTTTCAAAAAAAAGTTTCAAGAGCAGAATGGTGTAGTATTTTGAGTGCTAGACTACGATTTTGGAGAACATAGTTCAAATCCCTGCTCAGCAATAGAAACCCAGTGAAAGTCATAAGCAATCAACCTCAAAGAAATGCAAAGGCATACCCTCTGAACAAATCTTGCCAAGAAAACTCTGTGATAGGCTTGCCTTAGAGCCTCCATAACATGGAAATGATTTGAAGGCACACAACAACAACAACAACAACAACCTTAAAGTTGCAAGTTCAAAGTTTTAATTAGTAGATAAACTGACAGAAGCTTTTACTGGTTAATGCAGGGGTAGGCAACCTTTCCCCTTTAAGGGCCAAAAGGGACTTCAGCTCCCAGAATCCCAGGAGCTATTGGACAACATGGGACTATTGGCCAACATGGCTGAGGCTTCTGGGAGCTGAAGTCCCTTGGCCCTTAAAGGGGAAAGGTTGCCTACCCTGGATGGGAGGAGGTGATCAGTAAGAGTCAGTGTGGTGTAGTGGTTTGAGCATCAGACTAGAACTCTGTGTGACCAGGGTTTGAATCTTGCTCATCCATGGAAACCCACTGAGTGACCTTGGGCAAGTCACACATTCTCATCCCCAGAAAACCCCATGGTAAATTTGTGTTAGGGTTGCAATAAGTCAGAAACAACTTAAAGGCACACAACAACAACAGCAATTGTAATCAGTAGTCATGAGTTCAAGAACACTTTTTGATTCTCTGTGCTACTGGTGTGTTACAATAATCTGGAATAAAACAGAGAGAATTGACTAGCCAACAAGTGATAACTTTGCCTATTAAACTGTTCATTATCTCAGATGTTGTTTAGAAAAACACAAATACTGAGATTATATACACACACACACAAACCCTATTGTGTGAGGCTAGAAACCTCAGCACACTTACCTGAAAGTGAGTGTTTATTGAATTCAATAGGACTTCTAAGTAACATTATAGGATAGCACTGTGAGGCAACTATTCTATGCATACTTACATGTGAGCAAATCCTACTTTATTACTGTAGGACTTGCAAGTAGATATACATAAGGTTCTGCTCTACCATTTTGCACTTTTTCTGGGAATTTGTAACATCATACATATGATTTTCTAGTGGGGTTTTTTCATGCTCACATGAAACTACAATTCCCAGAATTCCATAGCACTGAGCCATGGCAGTTAAAGTGGTATCAGCCTGGATTATTTCTGTAGCCTGAATCTATTCCAGACTTTAGCATGAACTCAAAAGGAACTTCTGAATCTATTTGGGGACTAGTGTTTAGCATTTTGGACAACTACAGTGTGCCCTTGTTATCCCCTGAGGTTTGTTTCCAGGACCATGGATACTCAAGTCCCATTAAATACAATAGCATAGCAAAATGGTGTCCCTTATATAAAATGGCAAAATTAAGGATAAGTTGGACCCAAGCCATTTAGGGCTTTAAAGGTAATAACCAACACCTTATACTGGGCCCGGAAACTGATAGGCAGCCAGTGGAGGGACTTTAATATCTGAATTATGTGGTCCCTCCTAGATGTTCCCAAAACCACTCTGGCTGCCATATTTTGTATTATTTGAAGTTTCCGGACCAAACATGAGAATAGCCCCATGTAGAGTGCATTACAGAAATGTAGACGAGAGGTTACCAGCGCGTGCACCACAGTCTCAAGGTCCCTTACTTCCAAGAAAGGGTGCAGCTGATGAATCAGCCAAAGCTGATAACAGGCACTCCTAACCATCGCATTTACCTGATTAGTCAAGAGTGATGAATCAAGGAGCACTCCCAGACTGCCAACACAGTCCTTACAGAGAGTGTGACCCCGTCCAGGACTGGAGGTTGCAATCCAACTCCTGGTTTCAGGGCTGCTACTGTTAGCACCTCCGTTTTGTGTGGATTCACTCTCAGTCTGTTTTTCCTCATCCAGCTCATTACTGCCTTAAGACATTCATTGAGATGCCATGGGGAGTTGAGACTGACGATCGAGACATGGAGAAATAGATCTGGGTGTCATCAGCATACTAATAACACCCAGCTCCATGATTCCGAATGATCTCACCCAGTGGCTTCATATACATGTTGAACAGCATCGGGGACAGAATGGTGCCTTGAGGGAAACCGCAAATGAGCTCCTTTTTTCCGGAGCGACTGTCCCCAAGCAGCACCCTCTGGGACCTGCCCGAGAGGAAGGAACGGAACCACTAGAGCGCAGTGCCTCCGATTCCTAATCCACTCAGGCGATCCAAGAGGATACTATGATCTATTGTGTCAAAACCCACTGAGAGGTCTAGAAGCACCAACAAGGACGCACTACCCCTGTCGATGCTCAGATGCAGATCATCAGCCAAGACAACCGTGGCAGTCTCAACTCCAAATCCTGTCCTAAAGCCAGTTTGAAATGGGTCTAGATAATCAGTTTCATCCAAGACAGCATGGAGTTGAAGAGCAATCGCCCTCTCGATTACCTTGCTCAAAAATGGTAGTAAAGAGACTGGCCTATAATTGTTCATATCCAGGGGGTCCAGGGAAGTTTTTTTTTCAGAAGCAGCCTAACAGCCGCTTCTTTCAAACAAGATGGAATACAACTCTCCCTGAGGGATGCATTGACAATGTCTGTAAGGAACATCCTCAATGCATCCCCCCCTGGACGGCCAGCCATGATGGGCAAGGGTTGAGAGGACAGGTCATTTTCCTCACTCTACCAAGGAGCTTGTCCATGTCATTGGTACTCACAGATTGGAACTGATGCAGGATAATTTCGTTAATGGAGTTGCTGGACACCCTGTCAAATTGTTTCTGTCAAAACACTGGCATCTAAGCTCTTATCTGAGAGATTTTGTCTACAAAAAAGTTGTTAAATGCATCACAGAAGGCCGTTGTCGGGTTAAGCAACGGGTTCTGCACAGGTGGAGCCTGCGTCAGCCTAACAGCTCTGTTGGATGGGACTCTGCAGATGCAATACATGCAGAGGAGAAGGATCTCTGCACTGCACGTATTGCCTTTCGATAGGACTAAAGGAAGTTCCTATGGCGAATCTTGTCAGAAAAGAGCCAAGTTTTCCGCCAGGTGCACTCTAGTCATTGTCCAACCCGCTTTATTTTCCTAAGCTGTATACCATGGCTTCCGATTTGAAGCGGATTGGCAAGGACGCTTGGGAGCGATCATGTCGATAGCCTTGGTAAGGTTGCTGTTCCAGGTATCAACCAAAGCTTCGACAGGGTCACTGGCATTACCAACCATTAAACCCTCTAAGGCTTTCTGGAATCCTATTGGTTCCATTAGCCTTCCAGGGCAGGTACCATTCTAATGGGTCCACGACACCCGGTGGGGCGGATAGAGGCTCTTAGCTCAGTCTTGACCAGGAAATGATCTGTCCATCACAACGTGGTGGTTTTAATAACCTCCACCCACAGATATTCCTTTTCCGTAATAAAGACCACATTGAGGATATGACCCACACAATGTGTGGGCCCGCCAACCAATTGTGATAGGCCCATGTTTGTCATGGTTTCCATGAACTCCCGAGCCGCACCTTTTAGATCTGATAGGCTGGTCTTGAGTGGAATGTCTCACAGAACTAAAAGTCTGCGCAACTCCAACAGCAACTCTGAGACCAGCTGTGTCAGCTCAATTAGGGAGTCTGCTAGACAACGGGGTGGTTGGTATACTAACAGAATCCCCAAACTATCCTTGGTC
Organism: Phrynosoma blainvillii; assembly: GCA_026167975.1. Taxonomy (NCBI): domain Eukaryota; kingdom Metazoa; phylum Chordata; class Lepidosauria; order Squamata; family Phrynosomatidae; genus Phrynosoma; species Phrynosoma blainvillii. The sequence goes on along the minus strand of JANUYF010000004.1, from coordinate 43,801,690 downwards.
CTCAAGCTCAGGTACATACACTAGAAGTAGACTGAATTCCGGACAGGTATCCTGGTCAGAGTCAGGTTGTTCTTATAAACCAGAGCCACTCCCCCCCCCCATTTCCCCATACCTGCTCACTCACAGAATACCCAGCTGGAAGGGCCTGCATCCAGGTTATGGTGCTATCCTCTCCCAGCCAGGTCTCTGTAAAGCAAACCAGGTCAGCATCCTCATCCAAAAGAAGATTGTAAATAATATGAGTCTTGTTTTTAACTGACCTGGCATTGCAGAGAAGCAAAATAAGGTTCTGTGGAATGGTTGGTACACTCTCCAATCCATTCCGGGAAACAGAGTGAACTGAAGGCGGGATCGCTTTCAAACAGCGATCCCGCCTTCTTTTGTAACATCTGTTCACTCCATTCCAGCCATACCTCCCTTTCCCCTGCACAACTCCAATTTCTGCCCCCAAACCATTCCTGGCCTCAACTGGTGGAGAAGTCACTAGAGCCACATATGCCTCTCTACTGTAATTCGTACTGAGGTTGTCCCAGCAAATATAGAGGCAGGGCAAATTGGAAGAAAGAGGGTCAGCCTAACACAGCTCTCAGCCTAGTCGCTACTACTGCTAAAGGTCAGAGGGTTAAACCAATTTAATAACCCCTCTGGCTCAGCTCCCAGCTGTCACCGCCACCATCACAGAGTCCCAGGTAATATGGAGGGAAGGCAAGAAGGGCTAGGTAGAAAAGACTGGCCTGGACCGGCTCATAGCCTCATCACCACTGCCTCTTCTACTCTTGCCGACATGCTCCCTCCCAGATCTTATAAGGGGAGGGGCTAGATAGAACTACCTCTGCCTGACTCCTGGAGCCAGTGTCAATGCTCCTACTGACCCTCAGTCTCTCTGAGCTGCGGCTGATGTTGTTGCTGCTGCTGCTGGGAGGCTGGTGGTGTCTCGCAGGGTGGTTTTGAAGCTGTCGCTGCTCCTGCCGGGCCTCAGACTCTCCCTCTTCCCAGCTGTGGCTGCTGTTGTTGTCGCTGCTGCTGGGAGGTTGGTGATGTCTCGCAGGGTGGTTTTCAGGCTTTTTAGATGATGCATGCCTTGAAGACGCCAGGAAAGCACCCTCTGGGTGTCTTATGGAGTGAAAAGCCACTTCAAAAAGAAGCTTTTTTCTGCTTCTTCCTGAAAAGTATGCACCTTCGCATGTGAGTATAAATGCACCAAGTCCAGTGCAGCTCTAAAGAGATGCTCTTTCCAAACCCTAACCATAATTGTGCATGTAAACAGGAGTGCATTTAAAAGGAACAGAGCTCCCATATACAAGTGGTGGGGATGGCAATGCCCAAAAGAGAAACCATAGAACCTCTCATAGAGATGAGTACAACATACACAAAACAGACAGTCAAAGAGGGGACATAGGGTGAAGGGGAGGATGAAGGGAGGCATGATTGTGCCTTGCTGGCATCTGCAGGGACACACCTCTGCTCTGATGCCCTGTCCCAGTGAAGCATTGCACAAGCAAATGTGTGCAGGTTCACAGGGATGGCCATGCAATGGGATTACAGTCGCCGGCAGTTCGCTCCTGCGAAGGTGCGCAGAGATGGTAGTGGGTACAGTAAAAAAAAAAGTACCCAGCAGCACAGCTTGAAGCTGTGCTGTGTGATCATGACATGAACACTCCACCCACCTTGGGAGCTGGCGGTGTGGTTGCTGGGGTTTCAATGTGGCTTTAGAAAAGGCAACTTCAAACCAACTTTTTCCTGCCCATCTGTTGAGGGCCTTAGAATCTATCCAGCTCCTGTTGGTGGCCACTCACTGAACTTCATCTAGTAGAGACACCCACAGAAGAGTCACAGAAGAAGCCCAGGTAAATAGATATGGAGAGAATGGATCTTTCAGGTACACCTTTCCAAAAGCCACTATTGCACCAGAATAAGTGTCAGTGAGCCTTGTCCCAAAAATTTGGTTGATTACAAAGCAGCTCTCAGGCTGAAATGGTTAGTCTTTTCTCTTGCTTTAAAATATTAACTGCGACACATTAAATTATGGTGGTGAGTGAGTGTGGATGAAAAAATGGCAGAAGCCCCTTTAATTATATTTATTTATACGTTATTATATTTAATTATACATAAATATAATGATACCACAGACTTCACAGTCTGTAAAAATTCATCAGGCTACAGTTTACAACCTTTGCCAAGCAATTTGCTTCCTGTTTTGAAACCTGTCTTCTTTGTTACTCCTTCATTGGCCATGCAACAACTTTTTCTAAATCTGTTAGGAAAGGTAAATACTACATCATCTAGACAGCAATCTGCATGATTATACCTAGTGAAGCAGCACACTGTCTGGAGGATAATTAAGCTATACACATGTCTACATAGGTTTAGTCACTGCCGTCCAGGGATGAACAGTTGATTTTCAGATGAGCAAAGAAAAGAGTGAAACCAACAGTTACTGCATCTGCTCATATGAGCAGATGGACGTATGGAAGGCAGCCATTTCCCAACAACAATTACCCTATTCAACAATTAATTTTACACTAGGACTAGTTCAGGAGAGGGCAACATTACAAAAATTATTCAATACTATAAAGTCTTACTTCCTGTTAAATTGATGTCTAGGCTTAACCAACCTTTGGCACTACCTTTTGCAGTAGTGGGATTGTGAGGCAAGAGAATATGCTGATGGCAGCAGTGCTACTGATAGGATTTCCCAAGGCAGACAAGCTTTTGTTGAGAAGTCGGACTAAGTGTGCAAAACAGCTACTGGACAGCAGCAGTAATGGAGGGTGACATTTCTGGAGGATCTCTCTTGAGGCAAAGGCAGTGGCACCACAGTTAACATTTGTTAATACTGTGCAGAAAGAGACACAGTATTTGAATGTCTTTTACCATGAAAGCCCTGCAATAAGACTATCCAAAATGAAACGAGAGGTGGTGGCAGAAAATGAAACTGCCAGGTCAGATGGCACTCAGCAAGCTACTGGGGTACAGCAGAGGACAACTATGAGTAGCACTGTGGCTAATTACACAATTGGACTCAAGTTGAATGGATGTTCAGCTGTTGACATGCTCAGAGGTGAAAGTAAAATTCAAAGCTGCTCAATGCATATTATAGGAACAGGTAATGTGAGAAACATGAATTATGGGAAGCAAGTCATAGTAAATAAAGAAATGGAACTTATTAACATTGCAATGCTTGGGGAGAGTGAGCTAAAATGGACAGGAATGGGACATTTTGAGTCAGATAATTGCACAGTGTTATACTCAGGAAATGAAAATCTAAGAAAGGGGAGTGGTGTTAATCATGAGGAGTGATGTAGCAAAAACAGTCAAGTGATATAGTAAAAAGTATGACCAAATCATATCTCTAAGACGCCAAGGAAACCCATCAGTATGACCATAATCCAAGTTTATCCTCCAACCACTGAGGCAGAAAAAGAAGACATTGAAACATTCTGTGCTGGGGGCCAGCAGGAAACTGATCTTTAGGAGTCCTGGTGGTGCAATGGTTAAATGCCAGTATTGCAGCCACAACGTTGTGAGTTCAATCCCAGAACTCCAAGATTGACTCAGCCTTCCATCCTTTCATAGATCAGTAAAATGAATACCCAGCTGTTGGCGGCAATTGACTTATAGATTGTAAACTGCTTAGAGAGTGCTGAATTCACTATGAAGTGGTATAGAAATGTAAATGCTATTGCTATTGCTATCTTGAATCAAAAAGAGAACTTGCTGTTAACCATAGGTAATTGAAATGCAAAAATAGGAAACAAAACAGACTCAAAAATCAGAGTAAAAAATGGCCCAGGATCAAGAAAAGAAGCAAGAGAGCAACTGACTGAATTCTGAAAAGCTCATAGCTTGTCCACCACAAATGCATTCTTCAAGCAACCCAAGATGGCCAATATAGAAATCAAATAGACTACATAATTCAAAGCAGAAGATGGCAAAGCTCCAGTAGCTCTGCAAAAACAAGACCAAAAGCAGAGTTGACATAGGCTATGAACTGCTAATATAAAAAAATTAGAGTAAAGCTAAAGAAGAACACTAAGGGACTCAGCAGATGGGCCAGAATCGCGTGAGCCCAGCCCATGCTATTCTGGCCCCGGTGCTCACCTAGGTTGGTCCCTGGGTTGAGACAGGGATGAGCAGTGTTTACACACCCATTCCTGTGCCAACCCAGGACCACCACGACCACCCCCCACAGGTGCAAGCTCCTTACCTTGCTGCACCATCACTCATACTCAGAAACTCATACTTAAATGGATAGACTCAACCAAAGAAGCCTCTGTGACTGTCATTCATATGGTTAGCATAAGCTGAAGTTAGCTTGATAGCAAATAATAGCAGCAAAGGGAACTTACACAAAATTCCTAAAAAACAAAAAAATCCTTAGGAACTTCTTTTACAAAAATCATGTAAAACATATAGAAGTTTAATTTGACTTTGTTTGTTATATTTTTTAAATTTGTTTTTAGTGTGAATGGCTTTAGGGTTTGCTGTATTTCATTGTGACATATTTTTGGTTTTCACTTCATACATACCACCCTAGGTAGAAGAGCAGTTGGGTTTTTTTTAATATATATATATATATATATATATATATATATATACTTCAGTGAAAGATAAAATAATAGATACTAGTAAAAGATAAAATAATAAAATGCAAAACGTAGCCATGTAATCCCAGAATTTGGAGCCACCAAGAATCAATAGATGATCTGAATGTACCAATGGGTATTTACTGATCACTCTCTACCAAACAATCTGCTGGCAAGTCTGACATATCCTTCTGTTACTTTGACCTCTAGATTAATAATTAGGGATCAAAGTAGATGAAATATCTCTGTAAGCCAGAGATGTCCCAAGGAGATTAATTACTAATTTCTCAGTTATGATTTATTGTGCTCAGAAAGCTTTTTTAAAATGTTTGGAATACAATTTCTAGAAACTCTCCCACAAAAAACAAAAAGAACAAAACCCACACTTCCAAGATGCCCAAAATGAGTCAAATCAAAATCAAAATGTAGCCATCTCCCTCTTTTCTCCCCACTATCCCCAACCATTTAAAACTTAAGAAATGAATGGAAAGTGGTAAAAAATACAGGAAGTGGAAAGCATCAGTAGACTTCCAGGCAGGTTCAGTTTTTGCCAGTTATCAGCTGAAAATGTGAAGCTGTGGCCTGCTGGAGAGATAAGGGGGCAATTTATATATACCATTACAGTTTTTGTTAAGGAAATATGCATGGGAGGCACTATGACATTTTAAGCAGCTGAAGAAAACAACTCTATTTTCCATATGATACAAGAATAAGAAGAGGAGCCCTCCCTCCATTCCATCCAATGTCATCTGGGGGAGAGACACTAGGCCCAGCACCATCGGGCCTGGAATAAGAAGAACCCTTACTTCTTAAAGGACGGGTGGGATTTGGGATTTCTATGTTCTGTTTAAAATGTATTAATATATATGTATGGAAATTTTAATGTTGTAAGCCCCCCCGATTGCTCTGCAGAGGGGTGGAATATAAATAAATATTATTTATTTATTTATTTATTTATTTATTTATTATTATTAGAACTGAGTACAATTTCACAAGTGATACTATACCCTGATTAACTAACTTACAAAGTTGCACTATGTTTTACTGTTTGTGCCTTGAACTACAGTCCACTGAGAATTGCATACTCTTCTATAAATTCTAGAAATATAGACTGTATTTGAAGAAGGCTGCTGTTCTAACCTTTTCCTCTGTTTTCTAAAACTATTAGGATTAATTTGCCACCATCCTTCTCTGGCTTTGTAATATACTCTATACCAATTATTACAGAAAGCAGAAAGGTGGCAGGTGAATGTAAAGATTAATCCATTAGAGTGAACATGTTTCCATTTCAAAGTTTGTTAATTTTCTTTCTACTTTGTCTGTTCTAATTTATCACCCCAAAACTGAAATGCAATAATTATGCTTGCGTTTAAATTCTGGGATGTAGCCGACGTGGTATTAGAGTTATGAAACTGCTTGTAGATTCCAATGACATTCATTAATATACTACAAGGTAACACATGTTTGTATCAGCCTCCTGACATGTAAAATTAAATCAAAATAAAAATTAGTGAAGGCAGCTCTCAGTTGATCTGTAATTATGCTGTAAAAGCAAAGTAAAATTTATTTATTATTTTTTTTAAAAAAAAAGTGGAAATGTTATTTTCACTGGAAACCTTTTTTTAAAAAATTGTTGAAAAATTAATCTATAACATTTTTATTTTTGTGGGTGTCTTTCTATGTGTTTAGCTATGCCCTGTTCAGATCTGTATAGCATTAACATTCATTGCTAATTTGAAATCATAAATGTAATTCAGACAGCCATGGTTTGCTTCTTCAGTTTTCCTCAGTATTGGTTTTTTAAAAGATTATAGAGTTATTAAAGCAAATCTGAACATTTAAGCCAAACTTTGACATTCTTTGGAAAGAAATATGAGGTATGATAATAGCAGTGATTTTTCTATGAGAGTCAACAGAGAGAATCAGATTAATTCAAATACATAATTTAACACTTGTTTTTAAAATAAGAACAGCCTCAATGAATGTGTAAATACAAACTGTGAAAGATTAACTTCATTCTAAATGACTATGTAAGAAAATTGCCCTTTCAGTATGATTGCTATTTATTTCACTAATGCTCCATCTGCACTTCAGAAATAATGCAGTTTGACACCTCCTAAACTGCTGTGATATGGAATCCTTGGAATTGCAGTTTGTTGTACCACCAGAAATTTCTGAGAGAGAAGGCTAAATAGCTCACAAAACTACAAATCCCACAATTCCATAGCACTGACTCATGACAATTAAAGCAGTGTCAAATTGCAGCTATATCCTCAGATCGCTATATTTCTTATGATGGGGAATGAGAAAATGACCACTAGAAATGAAAGGTTTCGTTAGGGAGCCTATGCCTGGTGATGTTCTCTCTGTGCTAAGAATTATTTAGGCCACAACTCATAGATACCTGCCAAGGACTAAGTCCCACTGAGCTTGATGGTCATGAGTAGGATCACATCAGGAAAGGGGGAAATATGTTACAATAGACTTAAGAGACAAGGATTAACTCAACTCCTTATAGCCAAGGAGAGAACATTTGAACATCCTGGTGAACACCTTTGTGATGACAGATTTGTCCATTTGGCGGTCTACTCAAAGCTGTCCAGCAAGAGGCCTTATATTGGAGGCAGGTCCTTAGGCAACTGACAGTTAGCCCTCAACAAGGGCTAGCCAATCCTACTGTGACCCACCAGCCAGGACCTCCTCTTTGTATATCCAATTTGGGAATCTGCTATAACAGGAAATGATGAGGCATTGTCTCATATATGTTTCAGATCTCGGGGTGGGTGGGTGTAGCCTTAATTTAACCTTATGGGATGACTTCTAGTTCTCTACCTTTCACAGTCAGTTTTTTCACATTCCAGATTTTGGAAGGAAAGAAAGTTCAGAATATTTTAAAATGTAATCTTCTTGTCATTGGGGGGAAAGAAGAGAGCTTGAGGGGATTAGAGATCCAAGTTCTTCCCCTACTTATAGAAAGCCACATTATCTTCAGAGTGCACTTGCCATGTTTCTGAGGTGCATCTACTTATCATTACCTTGAGTATGTAAAAAAAATGCACAGCTACTTTACATATGGACAGGCATAATTTTTAAAAGTACACCATAGTTAATATATGGGACACAGATTTGCTTCCAGTTTTTTCACTCTTATAAAACTGCCAATTACAATTCTTGATGAAAGCTCTGATACAATAAGTTCATCGCAGTTTGCAACTTGCTATATTAGGCATATCAAAGCTGGTGGTTTATTTCACAGATGGCTTTTTCTCCACCTTTAGCCTTAAATTGGTGAAAGTACAAAAGCAGAAACTCATCTTACAGTGACAATATATTGATGTTACTTTAATTCTTCCATATTAACAGCTCACAGCATGAATCAATTATAGAGAAACTCCACATTTGTGGGTTTTTAATAATTGTAGAAATATTTAAGAGAGCCAGCAGGGCACATTGGTTTGAGCATTGGACTACAACTCTAGAGAATAGGTTTCAATTTTCGCTCAGCCATGAAACCCACTGAGTAGGCTTGGGGAAGTCACATGGTCTCAGACTCAGGGGAAGAAATGGCAAACCTTCTCTGAACAAATCTTGACAAGAAAACCCCATGATAGGGTCACCTTAGGGTTGCCATAAGTTGGAAATGACTTGCAAGCACACAACACACAGAGAGAGAAATATTTAGAAGCACAATGCACTTCCAACATCTTGGTAAATTTGAAGAGGCAAACAATCTCTGTACAGAAGGTATGCTTGTGTTTTTGAAGTATTCCCTCTTTTAAACAGTTCCTGAAAAAGAAGATTAGCCGAGAGCCAAAGAGCTAATTTAGACATTCCAGAAAGTAATTCTGCATACCCAGAGGGATTATTTCTTTGAACATCAGATCCTCTATGCCATATCAAAAGCTCTTGTTGAAATCTACTTGAGTGTCAACAGCAGTTTGTCATATAAAACAACAGCTGGAATTTAGGAGAAATAGCTCCAAAGCCTTATTGGTATGTATGAAATTGGATTGGTTTAGTAAAATGTGGCAGTGGCTTTCCATTAAAAATGCTCGTAGCAATAACAACAACAATATCAACTTTTGGTTCTTTTTGTTGCTGTGTGCCTTCAAGTCATTTCTGACTTATGGTGATCCTAAGGCAAACTTATCATAGGGTTTTCTTCACAAGTTTCTTCAGAGGAGGTTAGCCATTGGCATCCTTTAAGACTTGAGAGAGTGTGACTTGTCCAATGTCACCCAGTGGGTTTCCATAGCTGAGCTAGGAATTGAACCCTGGTCTCCAGAGTTGTAGTCCAACACTCAAATCACTACACTATACTGAATCTCTGAGAATGCATAAAATATATATTAAAAAAAATGAGCAATATCTCTGTTTTCTGCTCTACAATGTTTGATTGCCAGTTACTTTAAATGGTTGCTTATCCTGAATAATATTTTGGCTCTGTAGTTATGCCTACTAACTATATGGATATGCTGAGAAATTGGGGCAATCTGAACTGTAGTTGATGAGTATTCATGATCTCTGAAATAAATGCCACATGACTAAGAGACTAAAATTATTAGATCTGGAAGACATAGGTCATTGTTTGATATCCAAATTTCTCTACCCAGATAGACTGTAAATGCTCAGGCAGTTGAGTCAAATAATAACCCAATAATTTACTAATTCAAATTGTTTGATATCTGGAATGTTTTGGCAGTGCTTTCTGTCTTCTACTTGTTGTTTGTTTGGTGGGCAAATAACTAAATGTTAGAAAGTAAGAATAAAACAGGTGCAAAAGCAATTTATATTTAAATTGGGGGTTTTTTTATATAAAGAAAAAGAAATTCATCAACAGGGAAGCAAATAAAACTTGCCAAGGAGATTTAAAAGGCAACCTAGCTGTAACCAACAAGACCTCAGTTTTGAAAAGTTCACTGGGATTGGGATGTTTAGTATTGTAAAGGTAAACACAAAATTGGTGCAGTGACCCTCGTGGAGGACAAGAATATCTCAATGGGAATGCTACTACGAAAAAAAGCCTTGTTTCTTTTGTCATAAATATATGGTCTCTGACAAAGGCAAATGAGGAGGGAGCAAGGAGGATGAGATAGACAAGGCAAAGAAGAAGGTTCTACAATAGAAGCATAGTCAAGAGTGAGGAATGAGATCTATAGTCCAAGACATGTGTATACATGTATGTACATACACAGAAAGCAAACATATGAAGTTTGTAATAATATCAGAGAGAAACTGAAGGGCAAAGAAACAGAAAGAACTAAATTAAAAATTAAACTCTGATGATAAAAAAAATCTTCAGTCTAGAGAAAATAGGGCATTAAATGCCTAATACTGAGGAAGATGCAAAGAGGCAGCGTAACAAAAATAAGAATAACAAATGACAGCCAGAAATTTAGAAGCACACCATAAAAGAAAACATTTGTAGAAGCCAAGATTGGTTTTCTACCAAGTTGGGGTGCAATTGGTTTTCTACCAAGCTGGGGTGCAGAGTAAAGAGGGTAAGAACTTGGATAGACAGAACATGAAAAATTCAGACAGTTAGTCTGAAATATCAGTATGCAAAGGGTTATTGTAGAACCTTTGAGACTATTTGGAAGAAGTTGTAGCATAAGCTTTTGTAGACTTGTGGCCTTTACAGACTGCCAGAAATAATGCAGCTTGAGGCCACTTTAACTGTCCTGGCTCAGTACTAAGGAATCATGGGAACTGTAGTTTTTTTGTGTCACCAGAGGTCTCTGACAGAGAAGGCTCAATGTCCCAGAAAAAAAAATACAATTCCCATGACTCCCTAGCACTGAGCCAGGACAGTTAAAGTGGCCTCAAGCTACATTATTTCTGGCAGTCTGTAAAGGGCCTGAGTGTAGCATATGAAGAAGTAGACCATGTCTATGAATGCTTATGCTAAAACTTCTTCTGATAGGGAAATGCTTTCTTGTCTAGCCTAGATATACAACCTCTATTGTTAAGGAGATATGTTCATACTACTGAGCACTTAAGCTGCATTGAGAAGGATGTACCAAAGGTATTGTTGCAGCTTTAAATTGGTTGTTAAGATATTGTTCCACAGATGCATGGTTCACATAATTTGTAAAAGCATTATTGTCTCAGAATAAACAATGATTTCTACTTCAAATCTCCTGAGACATTCACAAAACTACAAAAAAAAACCTTACAAATAAATCTTGATGTGAAATTTTTTTTGTCATAACTCTACATAAAAGCTTCTGAATCAGGTTTACTTTCTCACAAGCCTACAAATATTTAAATGAGCTGAATGAGATAAATCAATGTAGGATAGGATGGGTTTTTTTTATCAAACATTTAAATTTTAGCAAATTAGAACTGACTGTTTCCGAAACAAATCTGAGACATTTAAAGCTATGATAAATTCTCCTCTGTAGATTAATTTTTCAGTGATATCTCTTGAGAGGTCTTGATATTACATTTTCATAGCTAGGAAAGTCTGTCAATTACTCTGGTGTTAGTATGCTAGTTGGTATCTAATTATCCCCAAGTTAGATGATTTGGAGTCCAAAGTTGTTCTGCAGTAGCTGCTTTTACATATCCATTTCTCTGGTATCAGGAAAGAAAATGTACAACTCAGTGTGCCCACAAAAGAGGCAACCTCCTTTTATCTTTCTTAGATACATCAGTGCAAATGAATCCAACATGCCAACATCATCACCTATATGAACATGATGTGTGTTGTCCATGGTGTTGTGAAGGAGAATGGTGGATAGTACGACTCCAGGAGTTTCTCCTTTAGTGCAGGAACTATGGCATCATCTGTTAAAACCTCCAGAGCAACTGACAGGCTTTCCTTGCTCTGACAAGTGAAAGTGGTCAGGAAGCTTCAAGGTTTTTGACAGATTTCAGACAGAGGAAGACAGAAACCAAAGAGCAAAAAAAGCAAGCAGAGGCAAGATCCCTCTTTCATTTACTTTGATGAAATTGCCAATTCTCACTGCCAGTTTAAATGTTAAAAGTTCTTTACAAGATTGTATGCATTTCTAATTGAAAGCTATAGGTTGCAGCTCTTACAGGCTGATGATCTTACATATAAAGCGCAATGCATTTTCTAAACTGAGCCTATGCAATCACAAGAGAACACCACTGAGTTCAGAGCTGGCATATTTCTCATTCATCACTGCTCCTTGTAGACATGGATCCCATAATGAACTCCAGCACTCCAAAATGTGCTACTATACCACTGTGTGTGTTTCTGTTTTACAGAATTAATTGTGCTGTGGTGTATTTTTTTCAGTTGGACTGCAGTGTTAAGATGGCCAGATTCTGATTCCCTCAGCTGACAATGGCATTATATTTTATTTTGACTTTTTAAGGCAATAAAAAAAAAATCATCGCACATGACAATGCAGTTTGAATCCTAATCCTTTTTCCTATGCTTATGGCCAAAATAGGTGTTTGTATTTTTTTAAAACAGGGGAATCAGGAGTTAAGTTTTGTTTTGCCCACCTCAATCTAGAAAATAACTCCCTGCACCCCATTCAAAAAGAGGTATAAGCCACACTTACATGCACATAAACCACTTAACAAGATCCTGCCCAGTTCGTCTGCCCAGTTAAGTAAGGATCTGAATCTATTGTAGAAATGAGGCTCAGCACTTTGAATACTAAAGGCTGAACTACAAATGGGAGCATAAAAGTATAGAATATTCACAATCCCACAGACACTGGCACCACCAGGTAAAACTGCTACTTGTCTTTTCATATCTATGCCTTGTTTCAGACTTTGTAAAAACTATCCTGGATTAACTGAATTTGTTAAATTCAGCTGTTCTGAGCTGATGTTGTTGCTTGGAATCAAGTACCCTTTACTGAGTGTTTATTGAGTTGTTATTAATTAGTGCTGGGCTATCCTTTGGGGAAACATTAAAATGACATCTTAGCACTGTTACCAAAAAGGTGGGGGGACTTGGGGTCCCCACCAACTGTGTCAGCATGTTTAAATATTTGGGGACTTGCATAACTCAAAGGAGGCTTGTGCAAAAGTGGGTAAGCTGAAGATCATTTTCACCTATATATATATGTACCAATTGTGGGAGGACTCCAGGTTTGGTGAATAAAGAAAGTTTTTATTTTATAAGAGAGCACACAAGCACACAGTAACAATTCACTCTGAGACACTATACAAGACTAACCAAAATGGAAGTATGGAATCTGGATAGTGGAGGCTGTGGGATGCAAAGGGGTGTGTGTGTGATATTTCCTAGTCTTGCAAAAGATTCCATGGAAAGCAGAGTATGGCTCAGACAGCATCTGAGAGTGACACAATGAGTAAGGATATCCACTGTGCACACCCAAGACTAGAGCAAGAACTAATATTTATATCTGATTTCTGGCCTCGAGGGATATTTGGTGATATCTTGCAGTGTAACAAAGACCTAATGGTCTTCATACAGAACCAACAATGGGATTCCAAAATGACTGATGGCTTTAATTTCCGATTAAAAGAACAGTGATTGGATTTAGGACAACCCCTAGATAGATGGATAGGGAGATTGCTTGGAACATGGCAAGGGTAGGTATGAAAACTGGTCTTACTCACTTTGGTGCAATGACACCTCCTTTGTCTCTCAGTGCAGGAAGATATACAGAAAGCCTGGGGGAGGATGGAGTGATCAGCATACCCATGTAATCTTTATCTTGGAATTACCTATCCTTCACATGTCTTTGAGTCCACATTCCTTTCCCATGGAGAATTTCCCTGTGTTTCAAAGGTCATTGTGACCTCTTAAAACATGCCTAGCTCTAAATACTTAAATATGAAAATATGAAGACCCCATATACAGTATAGGGATGTAGGATGTCCTAACTGTACCCAGCAATCAACTGCTCTGGGTTTAATCAATAGTGAGTGGTTTATGGCATCACAATATTAAATTAGCAGAGTTTTTGTACTAAACTGGGCTGATTCTGTCATTCATTAAACTGCCAGGTACAAAGGGAGGGGAATCAATATCCAAAGCTTTTTAAGGTATTCACTATAAGCATATAGCAGGCTGTGCACAAAATCTGAAAATATCACTAATGTATACCTAAGCAGCTCCATCCAGTTTCATCCTTAGCAAACAGTAACACCATGACAGTAGAGTTGCTCTGAATGTGGAAAGACATGATCTGCTGTTGCACCAGATGAAAGAGAACATACACAGGTGGATACTGGAGGTAAACATTGTTGTTCATGAAGAAATTGATTTGGCTTGCATTTTAATGTGAAGTCATCTAATTTTTGCACCTACCAACCAACATGAAAAGCACAATTATATTGTCCTTTAGAATTCACTTTTTCTTTAAAAAAAATTGTATTAAGGGACAATGCACATAACAGTGTATACAGAACCATAGACTTGTACAATTGAAAGGGAATGCAAAAACCATCTAGTTCAATCTCCAGCCAATGCAGGAATATCACAAATGCAACACCTCTAAAAAAAAAATGCTCATCCAATCTCTGTTTAAAAACCTCCAAAGTAGGTCACACAAGGACAAATTAGAAGATGATAAAACAGATGGAAGCTAACATCTGTTGGAAAATGATATTTGAAAGGCAGGTTAATGTTGTCTTTGGGGGGTTGCAGACTGCCAGAAATAGTGTGAATTCAGTCCACTTTTAGGGTTAGGGTTAGAGTTAGGGAACCATGGGAACTGTATTTTATTGTGGCATCAGAGTTGTCTGACAGAGAAGGCTCAATGTCTCAGAAAAATAACAGTTCCCATGATTCCCTAGCACTAACCCTAACCCTAAAAGTGGACTGAATTCACACTATTTCTGTCAGTCTGCAACCCCCCTTTGATACCTTTTTAGTATATTTCTGAAGATGGAGCTGGGATGTGGGTAAGCCCTGGAAACAGTGTAGGGAAATAAGCCTTGAAAGGGGCTATATTGGGGATTCAAATATATGTTCTGTGGAAGGGCCAACATTGCTCTCTGGTCAAATGTCAAGTTCTATAGTAAAGTGATTTTAGTATACTGGAGAGGGCTTGTGTACTTTTAGTAGTTGTATAGTAAAATTAATTTCATTCTTTTTACCTGGTTCTGTGACAAAAGACACCTGTTGAAACTACCTCTTTTACAGAACTGTTTAAGGGACAAGAGCCCATTTCAGTTGTCACTCTGGCAACCCAATTTCAGTGTGACTTCAGAAAAGTGGCTAGGAATTTGGAGGACTCAGTGAAGGAACAGTGGACTTCATGGGAGAAAGTATGCACTGTCTCCTGGGGTTAGCAAAGAGAAGATAAAAAGATAAACCTCTCTTGCCTGGAGTGAACAACAATCTCAATAGACCAACTCAAATTCAGTAAGAACTAGGAGTGAGAAATCTGTTGATTGATAACTTAGGATGATGATTCTTTTCTAACTGTTGAATGCCTATAACTAACCCATTCTTTGCTAATTTCTGACTATGGATGTGTAAACCCATTTTGCTTTCTCTCACTTCCAGATTTTGCAAATATTGATAGTACTCATCAAAATGTGTTTTAACATCTGAATCCAATATGTATGGGACAAATGGTTGGTTTGGAGGTGGTACAATATGCTCAGCCTACATTTCCTCATTCAAGTACAGATATGCAAATGCCCACAGACAGATGCAACTTTAGTGCTAACTGAAATATGCCAACAAAAGGAGAAACAAAAGGCTGCAGCAACTATAGGACAATAGCATTAATCTCACATGCAAGCAAAATAATGCTCAAAATTCTTCAACATAGACTCTAACCATACATGGAGAGAAAAGCTCCAGAGCTGCAAGCAGGATTTAGAAAAGGAAGGGGCACTAGGGACCACATTAAAAACATGTAATGATTAATAGAGTACACCAAAGAATTCCAAAAAGAATCAGCATGTGGTTTGCATATTACAGCAAAGCATTTGATTGTATACATCATGAAAAGCTATGGAACATGTTCAAAGAGATGGGGTGCCACTACATCTGATAGTCCTGATGAGGAATCTGTACCAAGGACAGGAGGCCACCATCAGAACAAAATTTGGGAAAACAGAGTGGTCCCCTATAGGCAAAGGGGTCAGACAAGGATGCATCCTATCACCCTACTTGTTTAACTTATATGCTGAAAATATCATCAGAAAAGCAGAATTAGAATCAGAAAAAGGAGGTGTTAAGATAGGAAGAAGCAACATTAACAACCTAAGATATGCCAGGAGCCCTGGTGGCACAGTAGTTAAATGTCTGTACCACTCACTCATAAACCACATGGTTGTGAGTTCAATACCAGCCAAAGGCTCAGACTCAACTCAGGCTTGCATCCTTCCGAGGTTGCTAAAATGAGCACCCAGTTTGTTGGGGACAATTAGCTTACACATTGTAAACTGCTTAGGGAGTGCTATATGCAGATGACACCATAATATTAGCAGAAGACATTCAGGAATTGGAACAGTTAATAAGAAAGGTCAAAGTTGAAAGTGCAAAGACAGGTCTAATGCTGAGCATAAAGAAAACAAAGATAATGACCATGAAGGAAATACACAAGTTCAGTCTAGACCTGGGGTAGTCAACCTTTCCCCTTTAAGGGCTGAGGGACTTCAGCTCCCAGAAGCCTCAGCCATATTGGCCAATAGTCCCATGTTGGCCAATAGCTCCTGGGATTCTGGGAGCTGAAGTCCCTTGGCCCTTAAAGGGGAAAGGCTGCCTACCCCTGGTCTAGACAATGAGGAAATTGAAATAGTTAAAGAATTCCCATATCTAGGATCAAACATTGACCAGAATGGAGACTGCAGTCAAGAAATAAGAAGACTAGGAATGGGAAAGGCAGCTATGAAAGAACAGGAAAAGATACTGAAGAGCAAAGACATACAACTCAGCACTAAAGTCAGAATCATTCAAGCTATTGTATTTCCAATTACCATGTATGGGTGCGAGAGCTGGACAATGAAGGAAGCAGACAAAAAGAAAATCAACTCATTTGAAATGTGGTGCTGGAGAAGAGTACTTAGGATACTGTGGACAGCCAAGAAGACAAACAAATGGCTTCTTGAACAGATCAGACCAGAGCTCAAGTTGGAAGCTAAGATGATCAAGTTGAGACTATTGTACTTTGGCCATATCAAGAGAAGGCACATTTCACTAGAAAAAAACACTAATGCTAGGAAAGGTAGGAAGAGGAAGACCACAAAATAGATGGATAGACTCAATCAGGGGGCAAAGGCTTGCAGGATCTGGGTAAGGCAGTGGAGAATAAGGACTCTTGGAGATGTCTTATCCACAGGGTTGCCATGAGTCAGAACCCACTCAAAGGCAGCTAACAATAACAACAAACTACTAGACACATCTTCATCTTATTTAGATCTGGGTGACAGACATAGATGGCAGGATCAATTACACACAATTAAGAGGCCAATTATTCTTACACTATACTGTACTGATTCTTTACATCCTCAACAGATTATCTGTCTGGGCTACTTTTATTGGACCATTTTATAATTCTAAATTGTCATATTAGAATTATATAAAATGTAATAATTATAAAATGATATACCTGTAAAATCAGTCCATCATCATATATCACCCATGTTATAAAGGCACCGTGAAATTTATTGCTATTGTAAATTCCTTCAGCTGTCGTGACATAATATCTTTTTCTTTATTTTTATTAAAAAACACATCAATAGACTTTGATTTATTAGGAGCTAATACTTTTTGATGAGGTTACTTATTACAATATAAAGGTGAGATATTCACTTGATAGGTGCATGCTGTGTTTTGCATTAAAAGGGACTGCAAGCAAATGTAACAATCTCCTTATGTTTATACATACGGCCTTTGCAGACTGCCAGAAATAGTGCAAATTGAGTCCACTTTAAATTGTGGCACTGCCCTGGCTCAGTGCTAGGGAATTATGGGAACTGTAATTTATTGTGGCACCAGAGCTCTCTGACAGAGAAGGCTCAATGTCTCAGAAAAAAATACAATTCCCATGATTCCCTAGCACTGAGCCAGGTCAGTGCCTCAATTTAAAGTGGACTCAATTTGCACTATTTCTGGCAGTCTGCAAAGGCCCACAGTTAAGCATTCTTAAGCAATGCATTTGTTTTTGAATCAAGGAAATAGGATATTAAACAGCCTTTAGATGAATACAGTGTTGTATCAGGTATACTTGCTCCCTGCTGGTGTTCACTGTTTACAGATGCCAAAAAAGAAAAAAGAAAAAAGAAAAAGGGGAAAAAAGGTTATACTCATTGCAATCAACCACAATTTTTTTGCTAGCATTAAAACTGAGTCATCTCAGGGTCACTGCTCTTGTTCTGATGCATACATTTTTGAAAAAGCTGCTTTTAAGACTGATTCCTGTGACCCATTTTCTCACCCAATAGAGCAGTTTTGTAATAGTCAGCTTGATCTGACCATTGATCTTGTGAAAGTCTTGTGAATGCAAAGAGATGTTTCTGTGAGATGATGAAGTGTCCCCATTGTTTTCATTTATTCATTTCCTCAAAAGAACACATTCACATGTTTGTATTGTATTCCTCTCAAATTCTGGCACCACAGAAAGAAACAAAATGACACTTGTGCCTACAACCAACTCATAAATGAGAATGATTCTTAAAAATATTAACAGCTTTGGTTTCATAATAAGCAAAATCCCTGTAGAAATAACTTAGATCAAGAGATTAAACTGAGGATAAATGATGAACTGTGAGCTTTAATCTCAACAGCTGAATCAAGGTACCTTTTAAACAAAGCTGAAATGCTTGTAACAAATTCTTCAACCAAACAAACATTGCACACATTTGAAATTGTACTCCAAATGGGAAAACTTAACTGAAATACTTACAATATGATTAGTTTCCTTTCCCCAAACATCCCTGATATAGAATTTGCCTTTGAAATTGCTGCCATATTTGACACATCCATTACGAGGTCTTTTTCCTGGTTATTCACCATTAGTTCAGATATGTTTATGGGCCTTCAAGTTGCCTGTTGACTTTTAGTGACCCCGTGAATTTCTTAGGATTTTCTTAAGCAAGGAATACTCACAGGTGTATTTTCCAATTCCTTCCTCTGAAATAAAGCCTACAACACCTAGCATTCGTTGGTGGTCTCTCATCTGAGTATAAACCAGGACTGACCCTAAGTTTCCAAGATCAGGGAGTGCCTTTTGAGTATTCTGGCCCCATGGCTAGAAGTGATATGGCATCATCTCTGGCACACTAAAATGCAACAATACAGACTGCCAGGATTGAAACCCCTTGACAGTTGCTCATCCCTATTCTAAATATATATTGCAGGCACCATATATTCCTGCAAGGAGTCACATTTGTTTTCAACATTATCTTTTTTTAAAGGGTGGGTATTACATGCTCATTGCATAAAATTTTTGACATTCATTTGAACCTCTTTATGGAGGTAGAGACAATAGCCGCTAAGCTAAGAGTATTCATAAATTTAAAGGGGCCAATGTGCATCAGTGTGAGTGTGAAAGCAATGGTTCCATAGTGGAAGCCTGCTTCTACACAGGGAGGACCTCCTCTCTATGCAATGCAGAATGATGGAAAAACTGTGTTATAGTTATCACAAAAAAGAGACCTTTTCATAACCACTACTTTTAAAAAGCAAACAGCACTGATGAAGAGGATGAAGCATGTCAGTTTAATCCCTTTTGAACACCTGAAAACACCCATCAGCCCCAACAACATCCCCAGTGTATATCACTTTGCAGTCCCTTCCCTTTATTGAACATACATTCAGAGCCCTTTGAAGCGTTTCTCATGGATTCTTTACCACCCTCAACAATCTGTTGTCCACCAAAACCTTGAGCACTAATATGCTTATCATGATTCAAGTTTATTTCTGTTAAAGATAAGTATTGCTGGACTCAATAGAGATCCTTAGGTAATCACATTGCTTTTCTTTCTTTTGAGAAAACTGTCCAACATTCTTTACTTAGGGCCTTTCCAGACTGCCAGAAATAATGGAGCTTGAGGCCACATTAGCTGTCTTGGTTCAGTGCTAAGGAATCATGGGAACTGTAGTTTATTGTGGCACCAGAGCTCTCTGACAGAGAAGGCTCAATGACCCAGAAAAAAAATACAATTCCCATGATTCCCTAGCACTGAGCCTGGATAGTTAAAGTGGCCTCAAGCTGCATTATTTCTGGCAGTCTGTAAAGTTACCAGTTCACAAGCAGATCTTACTCCATTCATGTTAACCTTAATCAGGAGGATGCCCAGGACTCAAGAGATCCTCTTTGCACTGACATTTGTGTGTACCCTTAGAAATGTTTCTCAGTCTGCAGCACATTTGTACAGAAACAGCATGCTATCAGTAAGCAGAGGGAGACAACCACTGGAACTTTCTGCCATTACAATGAAGTGGAGAAGAACTCTTCTTACAGGAGTAGCAAGCTACTCTCGCTTCAATCTCTTTTAGTTAATGGAGCCAAAGATTGCCAATAGCACTTGCTCACCAGCTACATCCCCTCTGGCTCTCAGCACTTTCCTTTGTTCACGTCTCCTTCTTTTGTGAGGCAAGCAGTCATAAAGTAATTTCTTCTGGATTGGAAGCTTTTTAGTGAGCTTTGAATCAGTCAAGAAATTTTCACAGTTATCTTTGGGTGGAAATCGAGTGATACCACTTCTGCTTTTTACTACATTTCTGTGGTCAAAAGCTCACAGGTGAGAAAATCAAAGGACCATTCAGAGTTTCAGGAGATACATGCCATTGTGAATCTTTCTCTGCTGCTAGATCAGTCACAGGAGAAAAGAAAAAAAAATATTTTTCATACTTCTCACTGTGTTATACATAGAATGAAAAGGTAGAAATGAAGCCATGCTGGCATTTCTGAAGTTGAAAGTAAGTTTTTGTGTTGACTATTTGTAGCAGATGAAGGAGATGAGACAGAGAACATGATTGTAAAATACAATGGCCTTGATGCCAACACAATAAAGAATAATGCCTTTGAACTCTGTGTGATAAAAACAAAATTATATATAATAAACTGCAATTTTATTTTACTTGTTCTTCTCTATGAAGATTTCCAGACTGTATTATTTTTCTCAGTGAATGTCCTTCAGCTTCATAAAGCTATGCATGATCTATTCCTAGATAGGTTTGTACATATTTACAAAGATGCTGTTAAATATTACAGCCTGGAAATAAAATCTAGGAAGAGTTCTCTGTAGTTCATTAGTTTGCCAAGTATATGCTACAGCTCCAATAAGGTCATAATGTGGGGTGGCATGGAGACCTGCAGAGTAGAAAGGTTAGGCTGAAACTGATGGGCAGATACAATCTTCATAGTTTATTACACAGCACTTGCAGGAATGGAACAGCACAGAATGGGGTGAGAGTGGAAGTTACCACATAGGAGAACGCCGCCAATGCTGCTGGGAGTCCCCAAGCCATTCCCCATCCATGCTACAGCAGCTGATTTTGAAGAACAATTTTGAACCATTATTCAAAATTGGCTACCAGGAACATTCTGTTCGGTTCCCGTTCCTGCAAGTGTTGTGCGATAAACTATGAAGATTGTAACTGCCCATCAGTTTCAGCCTAACCTTTCTACTCTGCAGGATCCAAGTTCTGAGGATATGACAGAATGGCCTTGCCAGGAAGGAGTGCTGCTTATTGTTTTTTGTATGCCTTCAAGTCATTTCTGACTTATGGCGACCCTAAGGTGAACCCATCACAGGGTTTTCTTGGCAGGTTTTGTTCAGGGAGGAGTTTCCACTGCCATTGCCTTGCTTGGAGGCTGTGACAGCATGATTTGCCCAAGGTTATCCAGCGATGGCCAAGCAAGGATTTGAACCCTGGTCTCCAGAACCCAGGCCAACACTCAAACTACTACATGACTCTTCCCCTTCCTCTCTTTATCTGCCAGTCTATGGACTTTATCACATGGGGAAAATAGAAGTATAAATGGGGAGTATCCCATGAAAATCACACATTCACAATTAAGATTTTCACATGACATTGCAATTAAATGGCCATTATCCCGGGAATATCCCAGGAATATCATACAATTGTGATAAAGCTTTTTACCCGACATTGTGTTGAAAAGCGATTAAAGTGGCATTAACCCGTGAATAACTAGGCAATGAACAGCACTAAATAATTCACAGGAAAATCCCAAAAATGCTTTCTTGCTGTTTTTTGCCTGGTTATTCCTGGGATAGTGGCTCTTTTATCATGCTGTGTCTGAAAATATTAATTGCAATTTAAGAGTAATTAATGTGATTTTCATGGGATAAACCTCATTTAATTTTCCAGTTTTCCTCCATGTAATAAGGCTCTAAGAATGGTTTTGGACACTATGCATCTTAATTTGGCTGGGTAGGGGGTGCCATTTACTGGTCTGCCTTGTGCAATAAAATGTTTTTGGTTAGCCCTGATGCTCACCCCTGTAATTCAATTTTAAAAGTAAAAGCATAGTTACACACTGTGGAGTAAACCATAGCATGTTGCTTGGTGCTTAGACAAGGCTTCAGTAAAAATACCTAAATATAGAGGTTCAGGCAGGTGGAGGCCATCCTCTACATAACCTTACCCCAAGCTACTTTAGGCTAAAACCAAGTGTTTGAACTGTGATCTGGACATGAACCAAGAACTGCTGTAGTAGCTGTTTTCATATCTAGTAAGACATGTGCTATATACTTAATCACAGCTAGCAATTCCCTGGTGTATGTTGAACAGCTGGTAGTTAGCCCTGGCTGACACAGAGTTTGGAAGGCTGTGTCTTTTTCTCAGTAATTTATTACTCATTGCATGTTGCTTTTCCAATATGACTTGTTGGCATTATTCACTACTTGATATTTTAAAAAGTGTTACTGGTACAATACTTTTGGCATTTTTTACAGGTTTTATTCATTTATTTATTTAAAATGCAGAAATAGCCAAAAATGACTACTTCCCCATGTCCCCCAAGCAACATTCTAGGAGTGACAAGTAAATGGTTACTTATTATATAATATATAATAGTACAGTACCAATGTTAGCATTCATTGTTATTTTGCAAAAGATTATTTTGCTGTGACTCCCAAAACAAACATTACAGATGATTGCCAGAATCCTATATGACCTGTTGTGTTATGTCATTTTATGTATACCTAGCTATGTATCAGAGACACTAAGAAACCCCTTCCTTGAATTGTGGAGATGCATAATGGGACCCTGGCAAGAGTGCCCAATGAACATTGGTGTACAATAAGTGCCAGCATTGGTGCATATTGCACACTGATATGCATTGTGCACCTCTACTATGTAGTAACATAACAGCAGCCCTCTACTGATAGGGTTGTTACACAACTGCAAAATTCTAATTCCCAAAGTCAGAAAGCCACATATGAAGACTAAACCCCAATAGTATTCTGGCAAACATCATTACTTGCAATATATTACTTCCAAGCTCTTTCCTAGAATACATGGCATTTAGGCAGGGATCATCAGATTGACCTGTTGGTGTGAGTTATTTTCCACTTTTTGACAAAAAACAAAGCCATCCTTTCATGTATCCATAATTCTTTTGAATAAAATTCACATTGTCACATAATAGAAAGCCAATATATGCAACTAATGGCTCATTTAACAAAACTGTCTTCTACCTGCAGAGTTAATTTCCTGTTTTAAATTCAAAATGAAATCTACATTGTTTATTGTTTGTGCTTTTCACATCCATTTTGTGATTAGGAAATAAAACTAATCCTTTTATGACAGCATGCTTTAATTTCAGTTGAGCTTTCTTGGGTCCCTTTCTAAATTATCTCACACAGTGGTCTCTGTTAATTTAAGGATAGAATCAGTGCAGCAAATCAGGGTCCCCGACTAATGAGAAACAAGTGATACTCAACTATGATAGCTTTTCTGGCTTGATTACCAAATGTCCTTCTTTACAAATAGATATTCATTGATAGCAGACTAGCACTTCTGGAGACCAGGATTCAATTCCCAGCTCAGCCATGGAAACCCACTGGGTGACCTTGGGCAAGTCATATACTCTCAGCCTAAGAGGATGGCAATGGCAAACCTCCTCTGAAGAAACCTGCCAAGAAAACCCCATAATAAGTCAGAAAGTCAGAAGTCATAAACAACTTGAAGGCACACAACAACAACAACAAACAACAACAACAACAACAACATTCATTGATACTTGTCAGCCAGTGAATATCTATTTTAGGTGATGTATGGATTCAGGAAATAGTTAGATCCCGTTTTCAAAAGTGTAGTTCTTTGCTTTAGAATACTGTAATTTTTCAAAATTTCATTTTAAACTGAAGCAGCATAGATGTATCAAAATGTATGGTGTTATTACTCATGGGCAAAATAGTACAAATCAATTTGAATGTTTTTTTAAAGAAAAGTACAGTACAATAAAATAAGATACATTTAATTTTATAATGTAATATTTTTAAAAAATATATTATGGGTTAAATCTCACATCAGTCCTGCCTACAACAGACTTATTAGTCACAACAAAACTAATCCCTGTTAGTCAGAATCTTGAACAATAAAGTCTTATAGAATCATAGAATCATACAGTTGGAAGAGACCACATAGGCCATCCAGTTCAACCCCCTGCCATGCAGGAATACACAATCCAAACAGCCCCGACAGATTGCCATCCAGCCTCTGTTTAAAAACATCCAAAGAAGGAGACTCCGCCACACTCCAAGGGAATGGGTTCCACTGTCATACAGCTCTTACTATCAGGAAGTTCCTCCTAATGCTTAGGTGGAATCTCATTTCCTCTAGTTTGAATCTATTGCTCCAGATCCTATACACTGGTGCAGCAGAGAACAAGCTTGCTCCATTCTCAATATGACATCCCTTCAAATATTCAAACACAGCTATCATATCACCTCTTAACCATTTCATCTCCAGGCTAAGCATACCCAGCTCCCTAAGTCTCTCCTTATAAAGCATGGTGTCATCTGCTTTGAGCTTTCACAAAGAGGAGGTGACAGTAGGAGCTAAATATTTCTGGCTCCATTCCACCAATTTCCTAAACATGTGGTTGCTATAGAAGACATGAGGGCAAAACAGATGGGCCAAAAGGAGTGGCCAGAGGTCACTCTGGCCCCAATCTCTCCAGGACCGCAGCAACCGGATGGCCCGCTCCCGAAGCAGGCCACTGCAGTCTTAAACCAGCCGCCAGCAGGAGCAAATTAAATCCACTCCTTTTGCCAGCAGCTTCAGGTTGCCTTAGCTGGTCTCAGAGCAGCTTCTGGCCACTTCATGGACATGTATAATTTAAACACCACACCTCAGAAACAGCTGGAAGCTGCCTTATTTGGCCCATCTGTTTGGGTCATAGAACTAGGCAGTATTGGAAGGCTGGCTTGAACCATTAACTGCTCCATGGTCTAGCCTTCTGCTTCCTCTACTGTTCCTGTCATCTTTTCCCTCTTTTTCTCACTCACAAATGTCACCATCACCCTCACTTCCATTGCCAATATTATACTGTTGGTAGACCCAACAGGATTGGTCTCCTCTAGGAAATATTAAAGCTTATTTGCCACTTAGTTTGTAACTATCCAGTGGAGAACAGTGAAGAGTATTCAGCTCACAAGATAAGTACATGGTATAGTTTCTTATTGTATTTTAGTAATATATTCAGCAAATTTTGAAATAAGCCACCAGTACCATGCAACAACCTACAGGAAGATCTGATATGTGTTCATTAATGTCAGGGATGATGGGAGTTGTAGCTCTTCACCTCTGGCTCTAACTCACCACCTTGTTATGCAGCAGAGCTGACCAGCTTTGATCAGTGGTTGATGCTTCTTTCCCAAGCAGCAGAGTTTCAGAGAATAGGCTGAAGACCCTGACAAACTCTCCAAGCCTTCTCACTCTTCTTCCTGAGATGTCTTCAAACTTCTCCAGGATTCCTCTGGCTCTTGTATCTTCCCTCAAGACACCAGACAACTCAGTAGTCTTATATAAAAGATCTACTTTATTCTACTATATACATAAATACTATATGCCCTACAAATCACAATCTCTACAGTTCACAATGGGCCTAAGCAGACTGCCAGAAATAGTGCACATTAAATTGAGGCACTGCCCTGGCTCAGTGCTAGGGAATCATGGGAACTGTAATTTATTGTGGCACCAGAGCTCTCTGACAGAGAAGGCTCAATGTCTCAGAAAAAAATACAATTCCCATGACTCCCTAGCACTGAGCCAGGGCAGTGCCTCAATTTAATGTGCACTATTTCTGGCAGTCTGCTTAGGCCTAATATCTCCAAAACTACTCCACAATATGCATTGGCAAACATTGCACTTATAGCCATTGTTAGTCACCACCCACTAGTCAGTTTCCACCCAGTGGGCGTGTACATTCATTTTGATTGGTTTACATAGATTATCCCATACTTAAGACCAACCCAAGTATTTCATCATTTTACCTTGACTACTTAATGAATCTCAGGTGTTTACAATCTATAACAGGTGTTTTCAATATACACTCTATAACTTTGTCCTTGGCTCTCAAGGCTTCCAAATTACATTATCC
This sequence comes from Phrynosoma blainvillii, assembly GCA_026167975.1. Classification (NCBI taxonomy): domain Eukaryota; kingdom Metazoa; phylum Chordata; class Lepidosauria; order Squamata; family Phrynosomatidae; genus Phrynosoma; species Phrynosoma blainvillii. Next base: position 43,775,610 of record JANUYF010000004.1, on the reverse strand, counting down.
TTTTCACCTGTGTAGCTTCATGATTGTTCCTGCTTAGTCACTGTGACTATCACATACATATTTTATTTCTATTACTGTATGTCCCATGTTGCATTTTCCTTAACAATCCCCTCCAAAATAAAATATTGTATGTGTCTTATAATGTCATTCCAACCATTTGTGTCAGTCTTTCATGTTTTTCCACTGTCAATGCTTTTGTGAACAAATCTGCTATGTTGTGTTGTGTTTCTATATATCTCAATTCTATTTTACCCTTTTGAACCATGTCTCGCACATTTTGATATCTTACTCCAACATATTTTGTTCTGTTCTTCAAACTTTCATTCAGCCATTGCTATGCATGACTGTGAATCTTCCAGAATTTCTACTGGTATCTTGTAACTTTCATTTAAATCATTCAACAATTGCTCAACCCACTGTACCTCATTCACTATCTCATTTAAAGCTGCGAATTCTACTTCAGTCGTACTTAACGCTACATTAGTTTGTTTTCTACTTCTCCAGACTATTGGACTTTCACTGTACTTAATTATCATTCCTGTAACTGACTTCTTGTCTCCTAATTCTGATGCAAAAGAACTATCCACACAACAATCTAAATCTGAACTACTGTTTCTGATTATCAATTTCTTATCTAAAATTCCTTTCAAATATCTTAATAAGTGTTTTACTGCTGTCCAGTCTTCAATTTTTGGATCATTAACTCTTCTGGACAATACATTTACAGCATATGAAATGTCTGGTCTGGTGTGGCAAGATATGAATTGTAAAGATCCTATTATGCTCCTGAATAAAGTCTTGTCTTCAAAATCTCTAGTTGTTTTTTCAGATACGAAACCAATTGTCATTGGAGCTCTTACTATTTTAGCATTTTGTAATCCACACTTTTCAATCAAATTTTCAATTTTCTTTCTCTGGCTTAACAAACAATGTCCTTCTTCTGTCCATTCAACACCAATACCTAAATAAGACTTTAATAAACCTAGATCTTTTAAAACAAACTTTTCAGACAATTCTCTTTTTAGTGATTCAGTTTCCTGTTTTGACTTTGCTGCCACGCATAAATCATCTACATAAATCACTAACACTATGCCTCCTTTTGTATAGACACAAGCATCTGCAATGCTCCTTTTGTATCCTAGTTTAGCTAACTCTTCATTAATGCACAAATTCCATGCTCTGGCACTTTGTTTTAATCCATACAATGCTTTTTTCAATTTATAAACTTTCTGACTACTATTTTCTTCAAAACCTTGTGGCTGCTCCATAAATATCTCTTCATCTAAACTAGCATTTAAGTAGGCTGTTTCAAAATCAAAATGTTCTACAACTAAATTCCTTTTTGCTGCTACAGCCAGAACCATTCTCAGACTTTCTGGCTTTGCAGTTGGAGAATATGTCTTATCATAGTTCTCATACTGCTGTTGTGCAAAACCCTTAGCGACTAACCTAGCTTTATACTTAATACTTCCACCTGGCATTTCTTTCTTTTTGTACACCCACTTACAACCAATTACTTTCTTGTCCTTGGGTCTGTCAACAACTTGAAAAACATCTTTATTTACCAGACAACCAAACTCATCATCCATTGCATCAATCCATCTTTCCTGTTCTTCTCTAGACAAACTTTCCAACTCTTCAAAACTTTCAGGCTCTTCCACTGCTAAACAAGCTCTTGCATTTGTCACAACAAACCTATCTGGAGGCTTTCTAACTCTGTGACTACGTCTGGGAATAAACTCTGCTGATCTGCCTCTTTCATCCTCACTTTCTGTACTGGGAGTTATAGTTCTATGACTAAATCTCTTGTCTTCAGTCATTCTAGTAGTAATGGGTCTAGATTGTGTCTCATTATCAGAAGAACTATCATGGCTGCTAGTGGATGCTTCTGGCTTAACTGAAACCCCTCCGTTTCCTGAAGTTGGTTCAGTTTGTGTTTCTGGCTCATTTGAATTTCCTAACCTCAAGAAAACTTCTTTATTTGCATGCAGTTTGTCCCAACCGGCATGTCTCTCGAAATTTGCAGACCTAGAATACTGCACTTCTTTTCCATCCAAATGAAACTTGTAGCTATTTCCTGAATAACCCAAAAACCTAAGCCTTTTACTTTTGGGTTCTCCTTTCTTCCTGAAACAAGCTGGTATGTAAACATAAGCAAACTGTCCAAAGACCCTCAAATACTTGTAATTTGGCACTCTCCCATACAATACCCTGTAGGGAATGTCTTCAATTTCTGAATGATACAGTCTGTTACTAATATGTACTGCTGTCAAAGTTGCTTCCGCCCAGAAACTATCTTTTACCTCTGCATCTGCCATCAAACAAGCAGTTATTCTTTTTATATCTTGTATTTTTTTCTCCGCTAAACCATCTTCGTTAGGACAAGCGGGATTAGTAGTTTCATGCCTTATTCCCACCTTTTGAAACCAATTAAACAATTGATTACTTAGAAATTCTCTTCCTCGGTCAGTAACAATGGTGCCTACTCTAATATCAAATTGTCTTTCCACCATTCTCATCCATGCTTTTAAACTTTGCCCAGCGTCAGATTTGTTTTTCAATATTCTTACAAATGCAAACCTTGTAAACCTATCAACAATTACTAGGAAATATTTGCTTCCCCCTAAAGATAAACAACTAGCTTGGGCAACATCTGCATGTACAAACTGAAATGGTCTTTGAGCAATTCTTTTGGTTTTCTTGGCTACTGGAAAAGCTCGGACCTTTACCTGATTACATACAGTACAATCTAAGTGATTTTTGCATTCAGCAACTTTTAAATCTGGACACATACTAATTAACTTCTTTAAACATTTGAAACTAGCATGGCCGAATTTTCTATGGAGTTCATGTATACAGTCTTTGTGAATTGGACTATTGTCTATGTTATTAGCATTTTCAACCCTGTAGCTATCAATATTGTCTTCCAAATAGTAAAGTTTATCCTTTTTCAAGCCTACGCCTCGCAATTCCCCATTCAGTTTTATCTTACACATGTTCTTTTCAAAAATGACTGTGTAGTCTCTGTCTGTTAATCTGCTCACTGATAACAAATTATTTTCTAACTCCTTTACATGTAACACATCATTAAAGTTTTCCTTTAGCCCTGGAATGAAAACTGTACCCATTTGATTTACAGTACTGAGCTCTTTCCCATCAGCTAAAACTACAGCATTTACATTAGCTGATTTTCTATTACTTATCAAATTAATATTGTTACACATTGAAGATGATGCTCCTGAGTCAATCAACCATTTACAATTAGCATTTTGTTTTTCCTTAATCATGGTTGCAAACCCCTTTTTGTTACCACTGTCCTTCAAAAATGGAGGTTTGGACTGCTTTTGATACTGCCGCGGCTGCCATCTGCTCTCTCCTTGCTTGCTTCTCTCAGCAGCAAATTGTTTACACTGTCTCTGTAGATGACCAAACTTTTTACAATAAAAACACCTCCATTGCTCCCTTGTAGAAGCTGCTTCTTCCTGCTTTCGTAGTTCAGGCGTTGTTTGTTGTTTTGGCACAGTCCTTAAACTTGCTGAGTCACCCTGCTCAGACTTTCTTCTCAAGTTTTCTTCCAATATTCTGGCAACAATTAAGTCTCTGTTCAGCTCAGCTTCTGGCAAATTTTGCAAGCTATTTGTAATGTTGTCCCAAGAAGGATCTAGAGATTCCAGCAAAATATAACACTGCTGCTCTTTGCTAATTTCCACTCCTCTCAGTTCAGCTTGCACAAATAAATCTTGCATTGTTTTTAAGTGTTCTATCACACACTGTCCTTTCATCATCTTTTGTCTGTAAATTCTTTTAGACCAAAGCATTTTTGCAAACGCAGTTGAAGGAGTGTGTAATCTCTGCAAGGTATCCCACACATCCTTGGCGGACACTTTATCTCTTACGTTAATCAAGTCTTCTTCTAGCATGAGATAAAGACATGCTTTTGCTTTAGCGTCTCTTTCTCGAGTGGCTGCATTAGCATCAGCTGCCAGCCCTGTTTCAACTGTCGACCACAGAGACTCCTTTATTAGTAGAGATTGGGCATATATCGTCCAGGTAGAGTAGTTGTTTCTATTTAATTTACTAAACTTTAGTATCTCCATCTTAATTTGTGCAGTGACTCAATTTGACACAGTCCCTCTGAGTATGCACAGCACACAAAACACAAAATGATTTACTCACAAGGCTCCACAAAACCTTCTTCCACTCTCTGGAACTTTCAGTTTCTGTGGATGCTGGTTGCTCTAGTATCTGGGCCCATAACCCTTGTCAGGAATTATGGGAGTTGTAGCTCTTCACCTCTGGCTCTAACTCACCACCTTGTTATGCAGCAGAGCTGACCAGCTTTGATCAGTGGTTGATGCTTCTTTCCCAAGCAGCAGAGTTTCAGAGAATAGGCTGAAGACCCTGACAAACTCTCCAAGCCTTCTCACTCTTCTTCCTGAGATGTCTTCAAACTTCTCTAGGATTCCTCTGGCTCTTGTATCTTCCCTCAAGACACCAGACAACTCAGTAGTCTTATATAAAAGATCTACTTTATTCTACTATATACATAAATACTATATGCCCTACAAATCACAATCTCTACAGTTCACAGTATCTCCAAAACTACTCCACAATATGCATTGGCAAACATTGCACTTATAGCCATTGTTAGTCACCACCCACTAGTCAGTTTCCACCCAGTGGGCGTGTACATTCATTTTGATTGGTTTACATAGATCATCCCATACTTAAGACCAACCCAAGTATTTCATCATTTTACCTTGACTACTTAATGAATCTCAGGTGTTTGCAATCTATAACAGGTGTTTTCAATATACACTCTATAACTTTGTCCTTGGCTCTCAAGGCTTCCAAATTACATTATCCTTTTCACCTGTGTAGCTTCATGATTGTTCCTGCTTGGTCACTGTGACTATCACATACATATTTTATTTCTATTACTGTATGTCCCATGTTGCATTTTCCTTAACAATTAACTGATAAGGATGTAGATAACAGAGCTATCTTAGAGATGTGGAAAATGTAGCATTTTATTTAGAACTCAAATCTTTCCTCAAACCTACATAGTGGTTGGTCAGGGTAACTTCTTTGTGTTCGACTACCTCTCCAGCTTGAAAACTAAAGAAAAATCAGTTCTTCTTAAATGTCATGTACTTTTATCACATAGCTGTGAAGTTGTTCAGATAACATTTAATATTTGGATTTGATTATGTTTAGTATTTGGATTTGATTTATCATTCTGATTGTTGTCATGAATCATTAGCCATCTTCAGAATAGAAATACTAAAGGCAGGATGTATGCTTTAGATCAGGGGTAGGGAACCTTTCCCCTTTAAGGGCCAAGGGACTTCAGCTCCCAGAATCCCAGGAGCTATTGGCCAACATAGGACTATTGGCCAACATGGCTGAGGCTTCTGGGAGCTGAAGTCCCTCGGCCCTTAAAGGGGAAAGGTTGCCTACCCCTGCTTTAGATGACAGATAGATAGATATAGATAGATTAGATAGATAGGAAAGAAACAGATTTAACTCATCACAAGCTGCTTTTCCCTCCTTCCTACCTATTTGTGCAATGGACTTCATCTTAAATTGATATGTCAGTTGAATTGTTTTCTAGTGCTGACCCTATTCTTTTTCTTGTTGCCAAGACTACCCTGCTGAAGCAGAGGCTGTGAAACACCCATGTAAACAGGGCAATCATTGCTAAATTAAATTGCTATGGTGAGATTGCAGTATTTGTGTAATTAATTTGTACTTTAATTACTGTGCAATATGAATATAAGCAATGTTTTACTTGCATTAGGATAACAGCTTTGGGGATTAAAAAAACAGAAAACTCCTATGTTTTGATATCTTTAAAATAGGGCTATACTTTGATTTTTGCCTGCAAGGTAATGCAGTTTAAAACAGTACAATGTAAAACAGTGCAGCACCCACTGAAAAACCCTATCATCAAACACTTTCAGTTCTAAAAGCCTGTCAGAATAAGTTAACTCTTTGCCTAATGACAGAAAGATAGCAAGGAGGAAGACATTTTAGTCTCCCTTGAGAGAGAGAAAAAATCATAGCCTAGGGTGGCAACACAATCCTATTTTGTGTTGCCACCAACTATATCTGTGAAGATGGTGGGATGGAAAGAAGGACCTCTCTTGAGAACTTCCCAGTTTGGCAGAGACAGTCCTGATTAATCCTCTGTTGTCCCACCTTTTCAGTTGCTCTTAAAATGCCCCAGTTTCTCTCCCCTCCATCCATTTTCACCCTTTGTCCTCTGCTTACTTCACTTACTACAAGCTGAGTGCAAAGTGCAAAAGTTGCTTGCACTCCATTAACTCAGCAGGGAGAAGAACGTTGTCCTTCCCAGTAGGCTCAGGCAAAAGCAAACAGCTGTGACCTGTACTGGCTTGTGTGGTCTTCCTCATTAATAACACTGATGTTATTTGGTCACATACATCCCAAATTCCATCTGTGAAATGTTGAAGAGTTTGAAATCTTTTGCTCCAGGCGGGCTCATATGAGGAGATATGGTCTTTCAATAGCCAAAGATGTGTAGGGGTTTACAGGTCAGCTCTTTCCAGCAGAGCAGTTGAGAGCTGATGTTGAGACTTGGAAGAATATTAAGGATTGTGGCTCTATTCCTAAATTTAGCAATGGACATTGTAGCCACTATCTCTTCTGCTGAGATGTAAAAACTTATTTTGTACTGTAATTTTTGTATTTTCCTCTATTCAGACCTACCACCCCAAATCCCCCTGCAATAATTCAGGCCTCAGGGATTTTGTCTCCCCCACTCAGCCCTGCTTTTATAGATGTTATGTTATTCATGTGCTTACACATGGGCTGTGTTAGTGTATGAGGGTCTGGCAGTGCATATCAGATGAGTGAACAGGATGGGTGCCCTTTCCAGGATGCTCATTCCAAGACCAACCCTTGGGCTTCTGTCACTCATTTTGCGTACAACTCCAAACCTCTCCCTGAATTTAGCAATCGGTCTCTACAGTGAATTTAATAATGGACAAGCAGATGTGGGTTGTGTTGGGATGGATTTGGCAATATGTTACTGATTGTTACTTCAACCCTTTAAACAAAAACCTTCAAGCAGAAGTGTAGCATAACAAAACATCAAAGGAATTTTCAGTAACAGAAAGGTTAAAAGTCTAGCATATGGCTGGCTTCATAAGTATTTCAACATAACAACTCAGAATCAAAGTAACAGCTTTCCCCCTGAACTCTTCATTTAACATTTCTCGCATCTTGTATCTAACTTATGGGCTATGTAGACAGGTGGCTCTGGGCCGCACCTCCTAGCTGCAGATCTGGGCCACGGCAACTGCACGCCGCAGCCCCAATCTTCCCTTTTGCTGCTCCTAAAAGAGTGGCAAAAGGCCGCTCCTTTTAGGGGCTGCAAAAAGCCACACTAAGAGCCAGTAGCGCAGCTCGTTCATGCCCTTTCAGTGCAGTGTGTCTAAGTCAGGACATCCTGACGCTGCGCACCATATGTACAGGTGTAAGGCATCAGGACATCTTCAGGCCGGGGTTGGGGTGGCCAGCATGTGGCTGCTCTGCCCCAATTCCACCCCAAGGCCGGCCCTTTAAGCCGGTCTGTATAGCCCCTTGATCTTTATTCCATCTCACCCTATCTTGATGTTATCCATTTCTCTATCCTTAAATAACCCTATCTGACAATTGAACAGTCAACCCTCTTTTTAAAATACAGTGGCTCTTCTTATCCACAGTCTTGCCATCCATGGATTTCAGCTTCTTTGGATAACAAGCCCCATTGTTTTAAATGGATGCACATCATGTGGCCATGGGAAAGAATGGGACTTAAGGTCCTGCATTTTTTACTAGGGAGGGGGAAGAGGGTGGAATGAATCCCCCACAGATAAAAAGGAAGCTTCTTAGTATTCTTTCCCCTGTGCCCACCCCACTTCTCATAAATCCAGGAGCCATGACTGGCTTACTATTTTAAAATGAAATTTTGGCCATCCAGAAGTTGTACTGCAACTCCTCTCAGACTCAGCCACGTAGGCAATGGCAATACAGGACAGGAGTTGCAGTCAAAGAATACCTGGAGGGCTGCACTGTGTCCATCGCATGCTTGCCTTAAGCCTCACCTCCTCACGTCTTTGGGATCCTGCAGACTAGCATCTTGGAGTGATCTGAAGCCACTCCAGCCCCAGTTGTCCCAGACTGGTGCAGGATCACAGCAACTGGATGGCCCGGTCCCAAACCGGGCCACCACCCCAGTCCCAAATGGGCCACTGGCAAAGAGCAGACTTTATCCAGTCTTTTTCTGGCCAGCTTTTTCTAGCTGGGTGTGCTTTTTATGTGGCTTCTAACCACTATGGGGACATGAGTCATCTGAACGCCTCACTCCCAGAGCATCTGGAAACTGCTCATTCCTGCCTATCTGTTTTGGACTTTTCTACCCTATGTTCAAAGATCACAAGGTGTATATAAAAATAAATTTAAATATTCTAAATGAAACATTATTTTGAATGATTATAGGAATGTTACTTGTGACCATTAGGTGAATGTCTACATTACTTATATCCATCCTTGTTGACATTCCTTGCATCATAGTTAATGTAATAGCTAGGAAGCAAAGCTGTGATCTGGGAGATCCTTGTTCAAATTTTTTTATTTATTGCTTTATTTATAGCCTGCTTTTCTTTAAAAATAGGACTCAAGGTATCCCACAGTAAGAATTAATTTTAAAAAAATCAATTAAAATACAAACAAATGCACACAAGTCCACATACTTATGGCATCAAAGCCCAAAACCACCTCTCCACACAGCTTTATGTATAGTTAAATAGCATGGAGGGCAAGGCAGAAACCAGAGTGATGAACAATCCAATATGCACAATGTTAAACACAAGATTTCCAGCATTACCTGAATTCAACCTCAGCTCCAGGTACAATCCTAGATACCATAAAATAATACTTCCAAATCTCATCCCAGAAAGATACAATGGTCAATAGTAATGAAAACTATCAAGCAAAATGAACAGAAGTACACTCCACCTGTCCATTTCCAAGATAATCAAAGCCATCTCTTTCTTATAACCAGGTCTGAACCCAAATCAAAATTGATCCAAACAATCTCACCAAGGAATTCGTGATATGAGACATCAGTATACATTTAATTTTTTTCCTTAAAAAGGGATATTGAAGACTGGTGTCTTCCATTTGCTTTTTGCTAGGTAGCATTAGGTAAGAAGCTCTCAAAAAGTAGAGAAGAGGATGAGTCTACATTACAAACAAATGGATGCTATAAAACAAGGATCCCTTTCACACAAGGGAAAGCAGAGTTGAAGATTGGGTCTTTGAGGTGGAAAGCCAGAAAAGAGAATGTTTGCTTAATGTTTTCTTTTGTTGCCACTTTCCCACTGAATAACCCACTGTGGAGTTGCAAACATGTACGACATCTGCAACTGCATAGAAAAAAAAGTGCCTTGTGTTGAAGTAGACTGTTTTAGTGAGGAAGGGTGAATCATTAGGGAGGGGATTAAGCACCCATTGTTTTTCCTTCAAACTATAGTACACATATTTAAAAGTGCTTTTTCTTATAAAATAAGGTTTTGATAGACATTTCTGCATGCTTTTTATAGTTATATCCTGAAAATTCGAAGTGAAGGAACTCTTTGTTCAAGCTGAGATGCAATGATTCACACTTCAGAATTTGGAAGGTGCACAATATACAGACTCTGCAGCTACAGATTTTTATTAATGTACCCAAATAAATGCAGATGGTAAGTGAGAAAGGTAGTAGCTGAACCTTTCTAGCAGTGATGTTCCTCCTGCCCTCAAGCCTTTCGTTTGGCAATTAAAAAATAGGTTTGTGGAGGCATATGGGACTATAGTGAATCATAGTGAGAGTTGGTTTTTGAACACACACAATGCAGAATCCCAAAGGATGGGATTAAGCTTAACCAAAGAAAGACGAATGATGTAAGACAGATGGTCTTTTTCCTTCTTAAAAAACGACACCTTATTATACAACACACCAGGCACTATGATTCCTGGCAGTTTTAGCAGAATTACCCATAGCAGTTGGTAGGCAAGAGGCTGTGGGCCAAGAAAATCCAACCATATTATGAACTCGGGAAGAGAAATATAAACAACAAAATGGAAAAGATTTGACATCATCATTTAAAGTGATAAGCCCAACAAGAAGACTCACTTTATAAATTACTGTTTGTGAAAAACTCCCTTTACTTGTGAAATCTCTACTTGTGAAAATCCCACAGATTCTGAATTTTACCTAGTCCTGATGAGTGAGGATTTAAGGAACTCAAATCCCTTCCTGATTGTCACCAAGCATCATAGTGCATGGCTGGGAAAAAGCAGATGCCCCTATTAAAGAGTATAGTTTAAAGAAAGGGTGGGACCTGGGTGGTCATTTACCAGCATTTTCACCACTGGCTAGCTGGCTAGGGCAAGGGCTAGAGCTGCTGGTAATTGTGGTCCAAAAACTTCTGGAGGACCACACAATTCCTACTCCTGTATTAAAGGCATGTACACCTTAATACAATCTAAATGCAGCACCATTTTGAAGGGCTCAGGGTGGGGCAAAGCATATGGAAACAATCAATCCCTGGTGGCAAATACAGATTCTTAGACCAGTGAACACTGATCTGGGAAAGCAGTCAGTTATTGTTATTGTTAGAAATTTAAAAGCCTTTCTTCTTTTCTTGGTATGGGAAAGTGGCTATGTAGTTATTTTTTTAAAAGAAATTGAATGGGTATAAGCCATTGGCCAGTGATACAAAACATACCTAAGCAATAGTGGATGATGGCTCCCATATCAATTTAGTGATGAATCCAAGTTCAGATATAACTTGAGAGAAGCTATTCAAGGTGCTGAAACTATCTCCCTAAACAGGTCCAGAACCTCAGTTAATGCCTTTAAAATTCAGAGTAAATAAATTTTACTCCAACATGTTAGACATCAGCCTCTATGTAGTGATGTCATCTGAACCCTGTAACTATAAAAGGAACTAAAATAGTTGCTGTTACATTGCAAAAGGACTGGAGATAGTAATAATAATAATAAGAAGAAGAAGAAGAAGAAGAAGAAGAAGAAGAAGAAGAAGAAGAAGAAGTTTTATTTATAACCCGCCCCTCTGCTCGGCAATCGGGGCGGCATACAACAAGTTAAAAATACAACAGATAAAAACAATTCCTACCTCCCACCTCTAACCCACCCACCCCTTAAAACAGAATTAAACCATCATAGAGTTAAAAGTAAAGCCGAGATAAAAGTACAGTACATTACGTCTATTGTTACGTCTATTGTCATTGTTACATTACAGTCATAATGTGACTTGGTTATGCTTTAGTTATTTCAAAACCAAAACAAACAAGCACAAGTACTTTGCAACCAATTAATTCCCAGCTCTGTTGCAGTCAGACTGCAAAGATCTGTCATAGGCCCCCATTCCCCACACAGCAATTGTGTTCTGCTTTTTATTTGCTCTATATGTCTGGAAGAATAAATGCATTTATCTGCTCCTCACATTTAATAGGTTATAGGCACTAAATCACTGGCACCCATGAGATTGCAAAAACAGCTATGTACAATACATTCTTAAGAAACTATCTCACAATGGAAAATAAATACACAGGAAACATAACTGAAAAAAGAACTGAGGCCCTGTCTTCATGGGCCAAAAGGCCCATTTCTCTCCCCTCCACTTATGGTGCCATCATGTTCAGACAATGCACATCCCAAACTCAAGTTCTGGTGTGACCAGTTCAGACAACATCTGGCACATTCTTCAACCTGAACACACTTAATAGACATTTTTTTAAAAAAACATGACCTGTTATCCTGTTTTTTCTGGGAGGATATAGAGCCCTCCGTTCCCATACCACTGCATCTATCCACACAGACATCCTGCTGAGCCACCTGGCACATTACCAATCACTGGCTCTGAGTTCAGATTGAGGTGGCCATCTGTGTGCTCATTACTGGGCACCTCATTCTGACCTCAGAAGCACCAGACATCTCAATGATACATCTGTGCAGACAGCCCCTGCAGTGTGGGAATAGAGAGCCAAGTAACAGGGGCAGGTTGGGGCAGCTGTGATGCCAGGATACTCCTGGAGTATCCTGGTCCATGGAGACAAGGTCTTAATGGCAGACTGTGAATATCCAAAGTTGAGTTTTACTGCAAGTGTTTCTATATCTGTGATTCTAGATTCTGTATGCAAAGCATATTGCTAATGACTTCAGTTTTCATGGCTGAATGCATACTTCATTATGAGAAGCCTTTAATTTTCAAGAGATTAAAAATATTCTTCTGTCAATGCACTGTTTAGAGCCATTTCACTTTTTGCAGGTGGTAAAAAGCTTTGGCTGTAGCCTCACAATGTGGACTAAGCCTCCAGCCAGGTGTACAAACCAAAGGTTAGACCAATGAGCATTCAAACTCTTTGACCTTCCCATCTCCTTCCAGCCACTGGTTAGATTCTCTCTTTGGTGATAATGAACTCCCTGTCTACTAGATGCCTTCCTGACAGTTATTGCTTCATGGTCAGAAGATACATTTGTTTCTTCTGCTAAGTGGGTTGTCGGTTGATAGTAAAGCACAAACGCCTGTATTTCAACAGGTGCTACTGCTGAGATAATATGTGAATGGAAAATTACATAGCATAATTACATCCATGCAATTCCAGTTGTGTGAATGTAAACTTTTGTCAGCAGCAGAAGCAAATAATAAGATTGCTGTTTTCAAAAGCATCCCTGGTGCTGCAATCTTATGCATGTCTACACAGAAGTAAGCCCCATTAAATTCAACTATGCTTACTTTTGAGTAAGTTAACATAGAATGGCAGCCTAAATAGTGTTAAACTTATGATTATCTTTCTCAATGATTTTCAAACAGCAGAATTTTTGAAAACCTGTGGGGCAGGTGTTCTATAACAAATTGAATATTAAAATTAGCCTGGATAATCCAAGCTCAATTTCTGCTTCTAGGAACAAGATTGTTTGTTATTTTTTACCTTTTACCTCACTGCAGTTTTTGAAGGAATTAATTACAATAAATCACCAGTTGCTTAACATTTTTAATTTTTGATATAGGTTTTCAAGTTTCTTGCTGGCTGAAGCCTCAGACACTTTACTATTGTTTTGCTAGTGAAGTACTGTGAAGTTATGAGTATGACCTGCTCATTGTTACTGGAAATATTTACCCAACAGCATATTATTCACTTGCTAGCTATATCTCTCATTCAGACAATGTGAAAAAACAGAAAAATAATTAGCTTCAGGAAAGCCTATTTATTATACTTGCCATTTAAGATTATTAAATGGATTGATAATTAGGGTTGCCAGGTGTCCCACATTGTAAGGGATACCCTTTATCTCAGGGCCAGAAAATTTGCCCATTAGGAATGATATCCCTATATTTTCAGGCATGGAACCCTTAAGAAAAGATGAGGCCAAGTTACTGGAACAAATGAAGCTTGAAGCCTAAGGCTTAATAATTGTTTAGTGATAAATAAATCTCTATTGCTTCAGTGGACTGTTTAAGAGGCCTCTGTTAAGGGAGGAACTAACAGCTTGGTACTGGCTGCCCAGACTCTTGAGCTGGCAATCAAGGTGAGAGGACCTCATTGGACCTTTGAGGACTACACCTCAGAGTTGTGAGTCTCTCCCTAGATTCTAGTGTTTATGTTTGCAGGTTAGTTGGGTCTTCTCTCTTCTTCTTCTCCATTCACATTACCTTGGTGTCACTTTTCACTCTGTGTCATCTCCATTTCTTCAGCTTTCTAGTTTCATCTTTCTTTTTCTCATTTCCCCAAGGTCACCCAGCAGGTTTCATGACTGAGTGGAGAATTAAACCCTGATCTCCAGAGTCACAATTCAATACTCAAACCACTACAACACACTGGCTCTCAAGGATATATTGGGCAGACCTATATAAGACTTGACAGCCAGCATAGTGTAGTAGTTTGAGCACTGAAGTATGATTCTGGAATTGCAATTCCCCGCTTGCCCACTAAAACATCCTGGGTGATCTTTTGCAAGTCAGACACTCTCAGTTCCAGAAAAACCTGTGATAGGCTCACCTTAAGGTTGCCATAAGTCAGAAATTACTTGAAGGCACACAATAATAGCTCACTTTGACTATATTACCATATTACACTCTTATAGTGCTGCTATTCCACTTTAATTGCTCTGGCTGCCTCCTGTTGCATTCTGGGATTGGTAGTTTAAGGAGGGGCATTTAGAATTCTCAGTCAGAGAACTCTTAATAATAATAATAAATAAATAAATAAATAAATAAATAAATTTTATTTATAGCCCACCCCTCTGCACAACAATTGGGGCAGGTTACAACATTTAAAACATACAATTTAAAACATTCCTTATCCCATATCCAGCCCTCCCACCCCTTAAAACAGAATTAAACTATTAAAAATTTAAAACATAATACAATATAATAACATGCAACAAACAGACAACAATAACAAACGACAATGAAGGAAGCCACAGGAGAGGGACGGTAGTACCATCTCCCCTTACGCCAGTTGATTATTCCAGGAAGGCCTGCCGGAAGAGATCCGTCTTTACTGCTTTTTTAAAAGCAGCAAGAGTGGTAATAAGACGGATCTCGTCCGGCAGGCCATTCCATAGTCTGGGAGAAGTCATGGAGAAGGCCCTCTGGGAGGTCTGAGACAGCCTAGTTTTTATTGGCTATAGCAGATTCCTCCCAGAGGACTGGAGGGCATGGGGCGATCATACAGGGAGAGGCGGTCGCTAAGATAAGATGGACCCAAGCCATGTAGGGCTTTAAAGGTTAACACCAACACCTTGTACTGTGGCCGGAAACTAATTGGCAGCCAGTGGAGGGATTTAAACATTGGTGTTATGTGCTCCCTCCTTGATGTTCCCGTAATTAATCTGGCTGCCATGTTCTGTACCAGTTGCAGTTTTCGGGTTAGGCACAAGGGTAGCCCCATGTAGAATGCATTACAGTTATCCAGACGTGAGGTTACCAGAGCATGTACCACAGCTTCCAGGTCCCTCATGACCAGATAAGGGTGCAGTTGGGGTATCAGCCGAAGCTGATAACAGGCACTCCTGACCATTGCATTCATCTGACTAGTCATGTGAAGCGACGAATCAAGGAGTACCCCCAAGCTGCGAACACAGTCCCTAGAGGAGAGTGTGACTCCATCCAGGACTGGAGACTGTATTCCCAAACCTGGTTTCGGGCCCATGACCATGAGTACCTCTGTTTTATCTGGATTCAACTTCAATCTGTTTTTCCTCATCCAATCCATTACCACTCTAAGACAGTCATTAAGAGGAGAGACACCATCTGAAGTCTGAGCCGATGATCTAGTCATGGAGAAGTATATCTGGGTGTCATCAGCGTACTGAAGACACCGTGCTCCATGCCTCCGAATGATCTCACCCAGCGGCTTCATATAGATGTTAAATAACATTGGGGACAGGATGGCACCCTGAGGGATGCCATAATTAAGTTCTATTTTAGAAGAGCAACTGTCCCTGAGCCTCACCCTCTGGGATCTGCCCGAGAAGAAGGAACGGAACCACTGCAAAGCAGTGCCTCCAATTCCTAACTCTCTCAGGCAATCCAAGAGGATGGCATGATCTATTGTGTCGAAGGCCGCTGAGAGATCCAAGAGCACCAACAGGGTCACACTATCTCGGTCGATGCCCAAGCAGAGGTCATCAGTCAGAGCAACCATAGCCGTCTCCACTCCATATCCCATCCTGAAGCTGGTTTGAAATGGATTGAGATAATTGGTTCCATCCAAGACTGCTTGGAGTTGGGAAGCAACTGGACTCTCGATCACCTTGCTTAAAAAAAGGTAGGAAGGAGACTGGTCTGTAGTTGTTTCTGTCCAGAGGGTCTAGGGCATTTTTTTTCAGGAGCGGCCTAACTGCCGCCTCCTTCAAACAAGATGGTACCAAACCCTCACTGAAAGACACGTTGATCGTGTCACGAAGGAACACTTTCAACGTGTCCCCCCCCCCAGGACGACCAGCCATGATGGACAAGGATCGAGGGGGCAAGTCGTCTTCCTTATCCTTCCAAGTAGCTTGTCCATGTCATTGGTACGCCCAGATTGTAGTTGATCCAGTAAATTACCTTCAACGGAGTTGCTGGATACCTCGTCTTCGGATTCTGCTAAAACACTGGCGTCCAAGTCAGCTCTTATGCAAGAGATTTTATCTGCAAAGTGGGTATTAAATGCCTCACAGCAGGCTGTCGTTGGGTTAAGTAGGGGATTTGGCGCAGGTGGAACCTTCATCAGCTGCCCCACCACCCTAAACAGCTCTGCCAGGCGGGACTCTGCAGACACAATACGTGCAGAACAGAAAGATTTCTGTGCTGCACGTAAAGCCTCCCTATAGGAATCAAGATGCTTCCTAAGGTGAGTTCTGTTGGATGAGAGACAAGTTTTTCGCCATTCGCACTCTAGACATTGTCCAACCTGTTTCATCCTCCTAAGATCCTCTGTGTACCAGGCCCTACGATTTGAAATGGGGCAGAAAGGATGCTTGGGAGTGATTGTGTCGATAGCCCTGGTGAGATCAGTATTCCAGGTGTTCACCAAGGCTTCAACAGAATCACCGGCGTTACCAACCATTAAACCCTCTAAGGCTTTCTGGAAACCAATTGGTTCCATTAGCCTTCGAGGGCGGACCATTCTAATGGGTACACCACCCCCAGGAGGGTGGACAGTAGCTCTTAGTTCCGCCTTGATCAGGAAATGATCCATCCATGACAAAACAGAGGTCTTTTTGGCCTCCACCCACGGATATTCCTGCTCCGTACTAAAGACCGCATCGAGGGTATGACCAGCACAATGTGTGGGCCCATCAACCATTTGGGATAGGCCCATGTTAGTCATGGTATCCATGAACTCCCAAGCCGCGCCAGTTAGATCTTGTAAGCTGGTTTTGAGTGGGATGTTGAAATCGCCCAGAACCAAAAGTCTGGGCGACTCCAACAGCAACTCTGAAACCAGGGCAGTCAGCTTGGTTAGGGAGTCTGTTAAGCAACGGGGTGGCTGGTATACCAACAGAATCCCCAAACTATCCCTGGTTTTCAGGCTAAGGTACATACACTCGATGTAGGTCGTTTTCCAGATAGGCTTCCTGATCAAGGTTAGGGTGTTTCTATGGACCAAGGCTACGCTGCCCCCGCCCCTGCCCACCTTCCCTTATCTGCTCACTGACTGAGTACCCAACTGGGAGGATCTGTGCCCATGTCGCAGCGCTAGCATCCCCCAGCCAGGTCTCAGTGAAACATGCCAGGTCGGCCATCTCATCCACCAAGAGATCGTGGATAAGATGGGTCTTGTTTTTGACTGACCTGGCATTACAGAGGAGCAGATTAAGGGTCTGTGAAATGATTGGCACGCTCTCCATGTTATCCTGGGAAATAGAGTGAACTGAAGAAGGGATAGGTACCAAACATCTATCCCTTCTTCTTTTGTAACATTTGTTTACCCTGTTGTTACCCTTCTTTTGTAACATTTGTTTACCCGCCATACCTTCCCCTCCCCCGCACAACCTCAATTCTTGCTCCCAGACTATTCCCAACCCTGTCACATGATGGTAGTAGGAGGGAATCCAGCTAAACTCCCAACACCCAATATAGCGACAAAGTTCTCACTGATCTTATAACGGAGAACTAAATAATCTACTTGAAATTTTTTTCCTATCCAGTCCTGACAGCTATTCAAAGCTAGCATGGTGTAAAGCTCTAGCTGCTCAGCTGATTGATAAGTGGAGGGAGGGGCTAGTTTCACACTCCCTGCTCTCCGTTGCCTCGGCTGGTCTGAGGCTGGTTGGGGGGGGGGGGCTAGAAATAGCTTCCCCAGTTGAGCTTCTTAGGCCTCACTGAACTACAAAACCCAGAATGCAACAGGAGAAGCCAGAGCAGCAAAAGTGGAATAGTAGCACCATAAGAGTGTAGTGCAGTAATGCGGCCAGTCTCATGAGAGAAGGGCCTATCACACAGGATCCCATGACATCTCATGGGAAATCCAAAACTCAAGAAAGTCTCATGATGATAGACCAGCAGACGTCATGAAATTAGGAATTGAATGCAGCAAGCATGTTGTGGACATAGTCAATGGTGAGGGATTCTGGAATTGCAGTCCAATGACATCTGAGGGACATATGTGCCCACCTCCATTTTAGTTTTTAAGTGAAATGAAAAATTTAACAGTGTTCCTTTCTGTGACTAGTTTTTGATTCTGTAGCCAATACCTCATCACAGCAAAAAGCATTGCTAACCAATTCATGAAATAACAACACCAGACACAGAGAAATGGGTTATAAAATGGGCAACTCAGCCTATTAACTTTATTTCTTTGAGATCTGCAGAAAAAACACAGGGGAGAGAAACCTAGTGCGGGACAAGCTAGAGGATGGTCTACTCCTAGACCAAATCCCCAACATTCCCTGGGCAAAACACCTGAGCCCCAAGGGCAATCCATAAGTAGGTTGTTCCCTGGCCAGCCCACATCCAGGAGGTCAACTCAAGACTCCCCTACTTAACTCACAAGACTTAAGTAAGGGTTTAAATCTCAGGCCAGCCCAAAAGCAAGTCTCCTTCCCCTCATGTTTAGTCACAAGACCTAAAACTCAGTTCCAGAAACTTTATCTTCACCCTTTAGGAGGGTGCCAAGGTATTCACCTGAACCTCTATCTTCCCACACACACACCTATGCCATGAAAACTATTTATGAGCACACCCAAGGCAATTAATTGTCTTAGTCCCTAAACCACAGTGTGAGTAGGCAAAAAAAAAAAAAAACACCCTTGGAAAGGGGAGAAAATTCCTACCCCGAAGTGACCAGAAATGATCTCATATTGACGTAGAGGTGAGAGGGTGGGCCAGCTTGTCAAGGAAGGGAGAGTGAGGGGTGAGCCAGCCTCAGCCTGATCCCCACCACTTTCCCAATGGCCCACAGAGTGCACCATTTAAGTTTAAATTCTGGCCTCTCCCCTGAGAAGCCAACAAAGGCTCCTCTCCCCCCATCCCAGATCAGGGGAGAAGCATTCTAAGTGACCCCAACAGATACTGCTGTAGTACTATGAGCATTCTAAGAGAAACCAATATAATAACAAATGTCAACCTCCTGCAACAAAAACAGCAGAGATTCTTATGGCACTTTGAAGAAGAAAAATAGATTTGTTGTAGCAGATAGGTTCATACATTAGAGCCCATTCATCAGATGCCTGTGCTAAAATAGGCTCACCAAGCCATGGAAATTCATGCCATAAGAAATCTGTTAACTCTTATATACACAGGACACTTTATAGTATAACTGTATGTGGAGGCATTCCAGTTTTTAATTAAAAATCCATAATTGTCACAGATTTCACATTTTCTAGACTCTGACAACTCTGAAAGGTTCCCTAAAGAATGTTTTCCAAAATTGCCATAAAATGATGACTTAAATCTTAAAGCCCTTCAGAATGTCTCTAGCATCAACAGTAATATAGTATAAAACTAAGATAAAAATATATATTAGTTTAGCAATTTAGAAGTGTGCTGAGAATAAAAGTTGATCTAGCATTCAAAAAAGGCTCAGTCAAAAGGTGTCCGTATGTCGGGCTGGGAAGGGACAGCGAGCAGTGAACACACTCACACTAAAGTAAGTATATTTTCTGGCACTAGGATTGCCAGGTTTTCTAAATATTGGGGCAATTTTATAGTGGAAGTAGACAAAATAAACTGCTGCAAAGGGAGGCTTTTTGGATTCATAAATTATTATCTTATACCCCTAAGGGTCTAAATGAACGTTTGGATTTGAGTCCTTTCTTGTGATATTATGACATGTAACTAATGGTTTGTATTACTCACATGCTAAAGTTATAGCCTTGTAGTGATGTTATGGGTTGGAGGATATATAGTTTTTTACATATTAAGGATAATAGTCATCATTTGTGAGATGATTGTATGACACAGATAATTGGTTATAATATGCTATGTATTATTAGTGATGGTTATTGGTACATTATAAAGTTATAATAATTTCAGCCAATAGATCAGGCTTACTTTTGGGACTTATAGAGTGATACACCTTGAATATACCTTTAAGAATCCACATGTAATAGATGACCACCTGTAGCCTATTGTAAAGGCAGAGTATATCTTGACATACATTTGATGGAGATTTTTGCTGAGCATTTTCCTACTCAGTCAAGCTAAATTGTGGATGAATTTGGGTGAGTGAGAATACTGTTTTGTAGGACTCATTATGTAACATATATCTGTTAAATTGTGAGACTAACAGGGATTGTATTAATTGTGCACATTTAGAATAATGGAATATCTGAGTATATCAATTCCGATACAACTCACCTATATCTGCTGAGGAAGACATCATCAATGTCGAAACGGCCCTAAAAGGACTCCGGAGGTAGCCGTCCAAGCATTCATCACCACATATGAACTGGTTGCTGGAGATGCTACATCTTATTTTTTGGACTTATATTCCTTGAAGGATAAGCTTGACTTGGTAGATGCACACAAAACTTGTCTGGAATTATTCTGTGGAGTCATTATTTTTAATACACATACACATGTTGTGTGAGCTATTATTGTTTGTTAGATTGTCTGTGTTGTAATTAGTTAATTAAGTTCCTTCGCTGTTGTGAGTTTAGTGTAAGCCTGCTGCTTGGTTTTTTGGTGTTTCTAAATAATAATACAGGAAAGTTGAAATTCATGATGCAATGCAATGAGGGAAAGGGAGAAAGAAATCCAAGTCTTCTGGCCTGGCATAATATCACCTTCCCAGTCAGTTGCCAGATCAAAATTGGCCATAGACATGTGAGGGTCATTAATGTAAAGCACACCTGAAGTCTCATAAGTGGTATCTCTCAAAATCTCCAGGTTTCATGACTTCTAAGAAACACAGGCTTTGGATATTGGGTTGCAGGAGTGTGTTTGCAGTAAATAAAGAAATAAAGCTCAAGCTGGGAAAGAATGGGATTCTGCTTTAACCAATACTAAGATTAGGTGCTTCTAGAATTCCTTACTGTTTAAAATAAAACAGACAGCAAAGGAGAGAGCAGATAAGCCTGCTACCCTGAACATGTGAAAAAGCACAGATTTTTAAGTTTGGCCAGCTAAATGTAAAGCATAAGAAAAGTGGAAGCTGGTGGAGGAAAACATCACCCCTGCATACCTTTTGGGAAGAATCTTTCAAATAGTCTCTAGAAGGTTCAAAATGTTTTTGTTTACTTGTGTATGACTTACCTGCCAAGGTATTTCATTTCACATGTCATATTGTTAGTTTGTTGTGGCACAGAAATCTATACCTATTTTTGTCATGTCAGTTCTGCCTCTAGTACCAAATTTCCTGATAAAGACATAAGGTCCAGGAACACAATGGAGGTATATCTATAAAGTTCTGCAAAAAAGTAGAATCAGCTGCAGAGTGCTACTTTTGAGTAACAGTGTAATGCCATATACCATATTGCCGTTGTGACCATTTGCACATGAGGAATCAGATCTATTCTATGAGTCTTTCCCCTCCACACACACCTACATTGGGATCTGACCTAGGAAAATGTAAGCACCCCTTTTCCTGCAATAAATAAAAGGGAAAGATTATGTCTGAATAGCTTTCCTGGATAAGAGTATCACTCTTTCGATATCCAGAGGGCATGAACCAGAATTCCACAGATCTGAATCAAGTACTGCTTCCTGATACTGTGCCTGTTTAGGCCTTCAAACTCTTTTCAGGTGCAGGTGGGAATGGGGTATGAAATTTTGGCTCCTTGTGGTTGGCTTTGGTTAGAGTTTCTAATGCTCTCTGCTTTTATTCTTGCACAGTAGTTGCATATGGAGCATGCTGAGTCTCTACTGTACATAAGATAGGGATGGATGAATCAGAATGCATTGCATCTTTACGTTAGACTGTCAGAACTAAAACATTGTGCTAGTTAACTTGTGAGATAAAGTCATTTATTTTCTGAGCTTCCTTGACAGATACATCATAAATTTCTGTTATAATGAGTGATAGTTGTTCTGTAGCCTTGTGGTTTGCATTAAGTAATATATCTTTGTTCATCAAATCAATACCACTGTAGAGTTCCAAATGATGGCTTTTCACAACTCCAATGTAAGAGAAGCAAATAAATAATTGATTTAAAGAAATGTCTTAAATGTTATATTCAAGTGAAGGAAGGGAAACAAAAGCCTCCTGGTGTGAGGCTATTGCAATTAGCCTCAAATAATTTGCTGTTTGAGATGTAGTCCTTTACAGGATTATACTTACAAGATAAAAAAATTACATTATCAAGGATTTTAATGCATACAGAAAATGTGTCACGGTTGAGCTTATTATGAAGTGAACATTGTTATTAAAAATGATTTTTGTTCCTTAAAGGATTACATTACTGTATGATGAACCAAACCTATTAAATAATAAGAAAAGCAGAACAAAAAGGATAATGTTTTAGTAAAACTGAAACCATTTTTTTAAAAAGGTTTAGCATATCAATATTTTGCTATAACTTGTCTAGTAACAGAAGTCCTGTGTATTGCTGATGAGGTTTATTTTCAGTTATTATTAAGAAACCTATTGCTCGTATGTGACTTTAGTTATATAAATGAAGAACTGGGAAAATTGTTAAACTTTTATTTTTTAACATTCAGATGTCAAACATGGATGCAACCTCACAGCTCCTGCTACTATACAGATATCATTTCACAAAAATGTGGTAGCGACCTATGCATGCCCAGTAGAGAATTCTTCACTGAGGGCCTTTGCAGACTGCTAGAAATAGTGCAAATTGAGTCCACTTTTAGGGTTAGGGTTAGGGAATCATGGGAACTGTATTTTATTGTGGCACCAGAGCTCTCTGACAGAGAAGGCTCAATGTCTCAGAAAAAAACCAATTCCCATGATTCCCTAGCACTAACCCCAACCCTTAAAGTGGACTCAATTTGCACTATTTCTGGCAGTCTGCAAAGGCCCCGAGTTTCTTCCCGAAGGTAGCAACAAGTAATATCAGCACTTTTCTTTCAGCTGTAAGAAAGACTTTAAAAAACATGTAGTTTTCAAAGGCTATGTGCAATTCAGGACTTGTACTGTGCAAAACTCACAGAAAACAGCATCTTGTGAAATAATATGTCTGTGCATAAATATTAATTCCACTGAAAATGCTGTTTTTATGGAAATCAACCATGTGCAAATGTAACACAAAGTAAGTCCCTAATTCAAGGATTTTCTGCACATGAATTAATATTCCTGCATTGATATATTATTTTCCAAGCAGAACATGCTGTTTCCTGCACATAAAAATGTTCTCTGTGCAAAACAACTGTGTGCAAATTTTGCCTTGAATAAGTCCCAGACTACAAAGATTCTTTGTCAGTTCAGGATTCTTCTTTTCTCAGGTTCCTCCACATTCAAAGAACATGGTTCCCCCCCCCCCCATTTTTCAAATATTTTTCAAATATTCTTCCCATCCTTAGTGCCCACTGAAAATAAAAGATAGTACTGAGCAATTCAGCAACATTGAGTTTTAGTAAATGATATCTTTGTTTCTGTCACAGATTGAAAATGTAATTTACAATACTGCATCACAGAGGATGTTGTTTATCCTAACCTTGGCATTTATGTAGCATCTGACTGTGCATGGGGAACAGATATAGATGAGCAGTATATAAAATATGTTAAAGACAAAGATGGTGAGACACAATTATTTCACCAGAATTGTGTGATCTCAATCTGTGATGGTACATCTCATTGATTTCTATAGAATTTGGACTATAATTAATGTGCTGACACTTGGCTGCCAGTACAATAGCACACATTCCCCATCCCACCCCCATAGCTCCTCTACAATGCCATGAAAACTGGAGGATTTCCCAGGGTTATTCAGACATGGGTTTTTTTTTACTTTAGCGCGACTATGCAAATAATCTAACTCTTGTATTCTGGTTTTGTTGTTCACACTATTATTATTTTTTTAGCAGAACTGTATCTATACACATCTCTGCAAGTTATGTTGCTCGTACATGCAGTCAATTATGTGATGTATTCAAAACGCATTCAAGGCATGCAGAGTTTTATTCCAGTTTATCCTGGGTCTATTCACATCAGTTCTTTACACAACTGACAATGCAAATCTTTTAGGAAAACTCGGGGGGGGGTAAGATTGATTATCCTGGGTTAAGTGGGGTTTTTGGCAGCCCCCCAAAAAACTTACTCAGGTGCATTTGAAATGCATGTGAAAAACAAAGATTCCACCCACATTCTGCAAGGATGATTTTCACTTTCTGAATACCCTCCCCCCCCCCCAGTCTTTAGAGAAAGTTTTGGAAATTCACTGGGGGACTGCAGCAGAAAGTGGCTCTTCTGATGGCTGCTTTACCAGCCAAATCACTTTGAATTCTGCCCCATATTTCCAAGGATAAGCACCTCAAATTGCAAATTTATGTCCATATATTAAGAAAACTGAAATCTGGTGGCACCTAATTCAAAGCAAATGTATTTATAACAACTGTTGCTAATATCCCAGATGTGAAGTTAATCTCTGTTTTATCATAGTATGGAGTTTATCACGCAGAGGACAATTGGAAGTATAAACCCATGATAATCCCACAATTGCACTAATTGTTTTCACACAACATCACATTCAAAGTGATATTATCCCATGAATAACCTGTTATTTTCACGCAATTGCGCTAATGGTTTTCACACGACGTTGAGGTGTAATGTGATTAAATTGCCATTAACCCATGAATAACCAGACAAGAAACAGCAGCAACTTATTCATGGGATTTTCCCGTGAATGACTTTTTGCTGTTTATTGCCAGGTTTTTCTCTGGGTATTCACAGGATAATGGCTCTTGTGTTAATCTCATTTTAATCACATTTTAATTTCAATTGCACAATTTTCTTGCATTAATCACTGTTTAAAGTTCCAATTCCCCCCCCCATATGATAAACTCCTATGTTTCCACAATGTACTAGTATTTTAAAAAAATAATATACAATGTGTGCCAACTTTCCATTAACTTTTTCTATGGCACGATGAAACTGAGAAAGATACAGCAAAGAACAGAAGTACCTAAAGGTTTAATTAACATGCTTCAAAGAGAGGGTGGGAGGGAGGGAGGGAAAGAAATGAATATTTAATCATTCTCATACCAATAAAATGAAACAGTTGGCATGTTGAAAAGCTATATCTTAAAGCATAGTCACTAATTTTCCCCAGGGCCTCAGTTTACTCTTTATCTTGCAGTACAAAGTTTTACTGCACCCAGATAGGTAGTTGTTCAGGTCAAGAGAGAGATTCAGGCAGCAATTGGACTCCATCAGAATTGACATAATTACAGTATCTCTTATGTGTCTGCCTTTCACACAAAAATGTCAAAATCCTGATTGGAAAGTTATTGAATTATACTTTGTTCATTAAAACTGAGTTCCTGACTGTCAGATGAAAGACTCCTAAAGTTATTCTGAAATTGATTTTTCCTAATAGCTAAAGTATCCTCAGATAGCTAGGCTTTGTAAAAGTTTTAAAAAATTAAAGTTCTAATTTTCCTTTTTTCTGGGGTGGGGTAGGTGGTTTATGATAATGCCATTCACTTTTATGAAAATTTCTTAAGAATGTCAGAGTCCAAAATTGAGACTTACTCTTGAACATTAATTTTATGTGAGAGGTGGTCTTGAAACATTAGGACAATTGGCCGGTATAGTAAAAGATCTGTCTCAAAATATGGTAGAGAGAGAACATTTATGTATCATTGAATAGGCTATGAGAAGAAAAGAAGCATTACAACATCACAATAATTCAAAAATGTTGATAGTATTGGGAGAAGTGCTCATAACTAAGCAACTAATAATCTTTAAGAATGATTATAAATTCAGTAAGTTGTACCTCAGTGTAACATTTGAAGTAAACCAGATACAAACCATCTAACCTGAAAACAAGAATGGGGATCCATTACATTTAATTAAACATAAGCAGTGTCTGAGACCTTCTCATTGCCTTGTGTAGAGTAGAAAACTGTTCAGAATTGTTTTGGACAAATCTATAAATTGAATTCTTTTAATCTATCTGCCACGTAACTGTGACATGGAGATGAATTCAAAATCGCATTTAAAACTTCAGCAAAGCACACATCAAGGGACATGTGCCCCAAAAGGGAAAGTATAGACATTTCTTTTTCATACTTGCAATAGCTTCACATTGAGACAGATTTGTAGGTGGAGCTAAGAATAAAGCTCTACAAATTGGATTTGTAGGTGGAGCTAAGAATAAAGCTTTGCCATACAGATGAGAGGAGTGCTCAGGAAAGTTATTATTTGGACTACAGTTTCCAGAATTCCCAAGCAGTTGGGATTCTAAGAACTGTAATCCAAAAATTATTTTTGAAACTGTGGGCATTGGCCTATTCCTTCTCTCATTTCAACCATTCTCAGATTAAGAGATTTCCTGTCAATAAGAATGCATACAGAATGCCACACATGCACATGTGCACACACACACACTTCTAGCATCTGTTAGTGAAGAAAGCAGAAAGGATTAGATTTTAAAGGGTGACCACATTGCAAAATGGGGTTGAAATTTTACACAAGCCACCAATTTAAATGTATGATCTTTGACAGGACTTTGGAATTGGGGCTTGTCTATCCAAAGTTTTTTTACATTATACCCTGCCAGACTTTGTGCTGCCTTTTCTGACACAATAGCAAATTCTGGAATATCCAACACTGTGAAACCTTGGAATTTGCTGGGGTTTGGTTCCAGGGACCCCCTGTGGATACCAAAATCTGTGGATGCTCAAGTCCCATTAAATTCAATTGGATAGTAAAATGGTGTGTCTTATATAAAATGACAAATCAAAGTTTGATTTTTGGAAAACACACACACACACACACACACATATATATATATATATATATATATATATATATATATAATCAAGCATGGATGGTCAAATCCATGGATAAGGAATCTGTGGATATGGAGAGTCAACTGTATTGGAAGTACCATTTATTTAAATCTATTAACTAATAGCTTTGTTCCATATTTGTAGCAGATTTTAGAAATACAAATAGTTCTGCAGGCAGCAAAGGCTTTTACACCACAGGGGACCAGTGAATCAAGCAAATGGTTATGATTTAAATATCATCCCTGTTTGCCAACCATTGTAGACTTTGCTGTAATGCTTTGACTAAGTAGATAGTGTAACAGAAGAAAAGAATCCTCAGGTTGAAGATGCTGAGGCGAATGCATGCTGTTGCATATGGCATATCATCATTACCACTCTAAATTTAATGAAGTTTTAAAGCTTTACATTTCACATCACAGTTGGTCTTGATATGCATTTTACTGTTATTGCTGTTCATTTGCCAAGTGAAGATAATTGATGGTCTTTGCTTAGTGGATTTCTTCATTTCATCTGCTTTTAACTGCGATGGCTATTCTTTTTCTGCATGTGCTTGTGCTTTCCGTTATCCAAACTGTACATTAGGTCAAATAATTTTTATTGGGCTTGAATCATTAAACCAGCAAAGGTCAAAAGGAACCATCCTTTCTCTCTTTACCTTGCAGTTAATTACTTATACTTCTCTAGCTTCTGTGATGTCAGTTGGATCAGCTCTAGAACACAATGCTATTTCAGATAAGGAAGCCCTGAATGCTTCCATTTATTAATAAAGCCAAATCATTCTCATCCAAAATGGCATTCTTTGAAATATATTCACCATTCAGTCCACTCAGACTGCCAGTTAATTTAAGACAAAGGAATGAGAATACTTAGGAGATACTTCTAAGTATCACCTTAGGGAGAAGGAGGCTGTGGCAGAGGAGTTCTTACCTGCTTCTCTCTATAAATCAAGGGGGGGGGGAACAACAAATTAAAATGCAATATATAACATCAGTTTAAAAAACATAAACTAGTAAAAACCACATAACACCAGTTTAAAAGAATATACAAGACCAATATATATTAAAGCAATTCATATTTTAAAATTCATAATTTAAAAATCATAATTTAAAAATCATCTTGTTAGACCTGCCAGTAAAA
This sequence comes from Phrynosoma blainvillii, assembly GCA_026167975.1. NCBI lineage: Eukaryota > Metazoa > Chordata > Lepidosauria > Squamata > Phrynosomatidae > Phrynosoma > Phrynosoma blainvillii. The sequence goes on along the minus strand of JANUYF010000004.1, from coordinate 43,747,552 downwards.
ACTGGTCTTTAACATTGTTTTAAATTCAGACAACATATTCAGCTATCAAATCTTTTCCAGCAAGTTGTTCCACAGTCTAGGGGTGACTGAAGGAAAAGTACTTTGTGTGCCAACGTAGTCCTGGCTGACTTCAGTAGATGTCCCCCAGAGGACCTGACAGTACAGGACAGATTATGCAGAAAGAGGCAATTCCTTAGGTAACCTGGACCCAAACCATGTAGAGTTTTAAAGGTAACAGCCAACATTTTGTACCTTGCCCAGAAAATAATTGGCAACTAATGAAGTGATTGTAATACTGGTGTAATATGATCACACCTAGACGTACCAGTAATTCGTCTGGACGCCAAGCTTTTCAATTAATAAAAGTTTCTGGAATTGGTGTGGAGGTGCAGAGCATTGCACAAATCCAGCTTTGAGGTTACCAGCAGTTACACTATCATCTTTAAGTCCTCCAGCTCTAGGAAGGGGCACAGTTGGTGTAACAACCGAAGCAGATAATAGTCACTCCTGGCTATTGGATCTATCTGTTTAGAGCAGGGGTAGGCAACCTTTCCCCTTTAAGGGCCGAGGGACTTCAGCTCCCAGAAGCCTCAGCCATGTTGGCCAATAGCTCCTGGGATTCTGGGAGCTGAAGTCCCTCGGAGTGACAGATCTAGAAGCACTCACTGTATGTGAGCACAATCTTTCAGTGGGAGTGTAAACCCATCCAGGATTGTTGACACACTTCCAAACCCAGTTTAGGACAGTAAGTACTGATATCTCATCTGGATTCAGCCTCAGATTGTTTGTCTTCATCCAGTCCTTTACCTCCTCGGCATTCATTTAGAGGAGATACAGAGGAAGCTGTTTTTTGAAGGCATGGGTGTCATCTGTATATTAATACCACCTCATCCCCTACCTCTGGTTGATGTCTCCCAGCAGTTTCATGTAGATGTTGAACAGCACTGGAGATAGAATGGCACCTTGTGGTATGCCATATAACAGATTTTTTTGTGGATCTGATGTCTTCAAGCACCACCATCTGTAGTCTACTCAAGTGATAGGACCAGAACCACTGAAGTACAGTGTCTCCAATTCCCAGACTCCTAAGGCATTCTAGGAGGATACCATGGTCAATGGTGTCAAATGCTGCTGAGAGGTCCAAAAGGAACAACGGGAACACATTCCCACTGTCAATGCTTAGGCAAAGACGATCCACTAAGGTGACCATAGCTTCTCAACTCCATATCCTGCTCTGAATCTGTTTGAAATGGGTATTGATAACTTGTAATAGTTGTGAATCAAGTAGCCTATACTTTATAAGATGACTAGCTAAGAACAGTGCTTATTAATTTTAAATGGGGGGGGGGCTCCTACGAATTAGGACTATAGATGTCATAACCTTGTTAAGCAAAATAGTATTGTGTATAAAAGGGACAGCCAGCATGGTGTGATGGTTTGAGTAAAGGATTAAGAGGTTTATAACATTGAAAAATAAAGCAGTTTATCTCTGCTGGGATACAGTCACTTATGGGATGCAACCAGGAATTATCACACAAAAAATGCTGGTGATGCTACCGGGCAACTACATCCCGACTCCCAGCTGCTCTTAGTTTGCCACATCTCAAAAACAGGTGCTTCCCATGTTTGCAAATTGGCCAGCTGAGCACAACTGAGAGCTGGGATGCAGTTGCCTGGCAGTATCACCAGCATTTTTTGTGTGATAATTCCCAGTTGCATCCCATAAGCAGTTGTAATTCGGCAGGGGTAAGTTGCTTTATTTTTCAGTGCAATAAGCCCCATAGACTCTGGAGATCAGGGTTCAATTCCCTGTTTGGAGTAGAAATCTGCTTGGTGACGTTGGGTGAATCACGCCATCTCAGCCCCAGAAAATCTTGAGATAGGTTTACTTTAGAGTCACCATGGGTCAGAAACAATTTGAAGGCACACAACAACAACATAAATGAAAAAAAAATGATGTACAGTATGAGAGAGGGAACTTGTAAAAGTTACTTTTTTCAGACTAAAATAATTGGAATATCCCGACTAACATGGGAAATGACCTACCTGGTTGGTGATTCTAGGGCCTGTAGTCCAAAAAGGTAACATGTCCATGTTTTGGGATGAGACTACTATGGGCTTGAGTTCCATTGTGCAGCAGCTATCTAATTATTACACCACTGACTTAAACATGCACTAATCAGTCCTTTGAGAAAAGGGTATTGTCATTAATGTAGATAGCAAATTGATACGGCATAAGATCAGGACTAAAATTAGGTGCACATGCTCCTACTGAAATCTTGATTTCTTGAATTCAGTGGAGCTTGAATTCAGCTGTCTTAACCTACATCCAATCCATGCTGATGTGCTTTCACTAAGATTTTGGAAACTGAAGAAATATGTAGGCATTCCTGGCTCATGCTATAGCCATTGTTAAATACAGTGCTTTCTTAAACAATTGGTAATTTAAAAGGACAAAATTGGCATATTTTTTTTCATTTCCAAAACAGAGGTTTGAGACTGGAAAATCACATTTGGTATGGCAGAGAAAATAAATTTGCAATTATCTTTTAGATGGTCAGGTGAATATTTATAAGAATTATACATAATGACATAATTACTTACCAAATAACTCATGTATTAAATGTTTCAAAAGCAAGTTCATGATCCATGAACCCACTCTCAATTTGACTTTCCAGATGAGATCTAGGCCTCTGTGAATATTTAATCTTACATCTGTTCTACAAAAGTGTGATTTATTGATAGGAACCATCTTCCAAACATGAAGAGGAGTGTGGCATTTGACTGAATGCTTTTATTCATGTATGTAAATCCAGTATAAAGCAGACACTGTGTCTTCTGTTGGAGCTCTCCAAAGTAAGACAAATAGTACTGCAGCACACTGGGGAAAAACACAGAATCCATGTTTTATAATATTCAAGAAGATCCAAGAGTTGTGTGTAGAATCACTTCATATACATTCATTAATAGATATATAAATCTGTCAGCATACTATAAATCATATGAGTTTGATGGACTAATTTAGTTTCACACTGTTAAATGAACCATGTTAATACTAAATGGCTAGAAGCAGGTTTGGGATATTAAATGTGTTCTATAGAATAGTGTATGTGATTTCCCCCCCCCCCCTTCATGCATGATTCAGAAGAGAGTTACATAACCCTTCTTTCAGACTGAAAGTAGCCCATCAATGCAATGTCTATGGGAAAGCAGTAACAAATATGCAGACACATACTAAGATGGTTATGTCCTACAGTTGGAAAATTTGCACTGAAGGAAATTGTATAGAAGGCAAGACATATGGTGGTATAACCATATAAGATCTAGTCATAAAGCTTCCTATGCTATGTAATTTGATCTGGAAACATCCGAAGAGTTAATTCTGGGTAATAGTCCTTGCCATCACTAAAGATAAAGACAACATGAGTTAAGTTGTCACAGACCAAGAAGACAGGAAGCAAAACTTCTAACATGATGGAAGACATCTACATCTTGAATTTCTTTACACTAAGGGGAAACTTACTGAGCACAGAATGCTCTCTCATTCCAGATCTTTCTGTGGGACTAAAAAGTTGGTCAATCATTGATCAGGAAGTATTTAACCAAGAAGAATGGGAAAACTGGGAGAAAATCAAACAACTCTCAATTATCCTAGATCTTGCAAAGGTATGAATTATTTCCCTTTGTGTAAAGACTTTGGAGCTTATCACATTACAAAATAAATCATCTTACCCCAGCCACTTTGAATTCTATTATGGGATGCAGCTGGGTACTATCACATGCAAAATGACATTGATGCCACTGCCCGGCTGCATCCCACTAAATCCCAGCTAAAATCCATGCTCAGCTGGCTGGTTTGCAAAGTTGGGAGCTTCTCAGCTTTGCAAATCACCCAGCTGAGCATGGATTTTAGCCAGGTTTTAGGTGGGATGCAGCCAGGCAGCGGCATTGGCACCATTTTGTATGTGATACTACCTGGCTTCATCCTGTAATAGAATTCAAAATGCCAGGGGTAAGATAATTTATTTTGTAACATGATAGGCTCCTTTGTCTTACCTGTCTACATATCTGGAATCCACATTGGGCTCACAAGAAGGAGGGAGTTTGCCTCAGATACCACCCTTACTAACCTTTTAGAGTTCTGTGAAAGTGTCAATAAAAATGGACAGGTGAAATCTAGAAGACATACTTTTATATCCTGCATCAGGAGATGTACATGGGATATATAATTATGTTCATTTTAGTTATGTCTCCAGTTTCTACCCCAACAACCAACTGTTTAAGAGAAGCAGACCCCACCCTCCCCCCAAAATTCCATGTCATTCCAAGTCATTGGAGAGTAAGGGGATCAGCAGAGATGCATACTGCTATTTTACTGTAGCTGGACACACTGCAACAGGCAACCTCTGGCAGTCCTCAAATGGTCCCTGCATATGATGTTCTTGCAATGCATCCAGCTACAGGAAAATAGATAGTCGTGTCTCTGCTGATCCCTGCATCCTCCAACAACATGGAAATTGTTGTGTGTGGTGTGTGTGTGTGTATGTCACTTAATTTGGGTATATGGGAGATTTTGTTGTGTGGTCAGAAAAGAATTCTGACCTCCACAATGACCAAAAGAGTGGGTTATGCTAATTCGTGCCATTGTAACTCACTAACAGGATACCTACCAGCCATTGTCTATTTGGATTTACATAAGATATCACAGTAAAGAATCCTCAGTAAACTCTTATAATCATGAAAAAGACAAGAAATCATTTGGTGAATCAAAGTGGTTAAAGCACAGGAAGCAGAAAATAGTAAAAAAAAAAAAAGTAAGTTCTCATGATGGAGGGATGTGTGCAGACTTCCTTGGAGATCTGTGTATTGAGACTAGTGCTTTTCAAATTGTTCTTTAATAACCTGGAGTTAGGGAGTAGTAGTAAGGCACCCATCTTTGCTCTTAATGTTAAATTATTTAGAGTGGTAAGAACAAAAATGGATTGTGATGAGCTATGGAATAATCTCTCCTAAGTGATAAAATGGGCATCAAATAGCAAGAGATTCAGTGTAACCAAGTATAAAATGGGAGGGGAGAATCTGCATTTCACATGCACACTAATGGGATCTAAGATCACAGTGGCTGACCAAGAAATGAATCCTTTAAAAAAAAGTGAAAATGTCAAGTTAGTGTGAGGCTGCTGTAAAATAAAAGGTAAATTCCATGTTATGCATAATTAGAAAATGAATAAAAATGCCAACATAATACTGTTCTTTTACAAATCCATGGTGTGCTGATTGGTTGCCATATCTCAAAAAGGTGCATAAAAGGACAAACAATATTACTAAGAGGCTGAAACAACTCTGGGGTTGTTTAGCTCAAACAATAAGGTGAATAAGAAAACAAGGTGAAATTACATAAGAGAAGTGTAGACAAAGTATGTGCAGTGCTGATAAATTACATAAGAAGTTGTTCTTTCTCTCTCATAGTACCATAACCTGTGTTGTCATCCACTAAAGCTACATGGTGGGAAATCGTCAAGGCAGATACATAAAAGTATTTATTCACTGAGAAATTCACTCCCATGGGATATAGTTATGACAATTCTGATGGCCATAAGAGGTGACTGGATACATTCATGGAAGATACAGCCATCAGTAGCTACAAGCAATCTAGTTATATATCATCTGTAATATCAGAAGCAGTATGCCACCTAGAGTCCAGATGATCCACTTTGAGTGTTAATCCAGGAGAAAGGCATTATATAATTAAATGAAATGAAATAAATACAATAAAATGGTTTCTAGAAAGTACAAGAAGAATGATGCAGATGTACTGAGGTCCAGCTGATGGACTTCCCATAGGAAACTAGCCACTATGTAAATGAAATGCTGCACCAGATAGGCTTTTACTTTGATCCAACAAAGTTGTTCTTATGTTCTGAATACTGCCCAATTTATCTTTTTATTTTTTCCTTTGAGTAATTCTAAAATGGAAGAAGAGGTAATAATAATAATAATAATAATAATAATTTTTATTTATAGCCCGCCTCTCTGCCCAACAATCGAGGCGGGTTACAACAATTAAAAACAGAACAATGTAAAAACAATGGGGGTGGTATTTGGAGACAGCTGCTTCTGTGGGACACATTATGATTCACAAATGGAATGACACACTCTCACAAAGCAAACAGAAAGACATATGGCCTTGGATCCCCAGATAAGTGAATGCAAAGAAGTTAACGGAAAGAAAATTTCATGTCCCCAGTTCTATCATGTCCTACCTTTCATGAATAATTTATCCAAAAGATCACTATGCCATCCTGTATAATATAGAGAGTTCCCGGGTGAGGAGGTAGTTACTTAAAAGGAGGAAGATCTATTGGCTTGGTATGTAAACAATTTGAGATACGCAGGTGACACCATATTACTTCCAGAAAATAGCAAAGACTTGGAACAACTATTGATGGAAGATAACAAAGAACATGAAAAAGTGAGTATTAAAAGAATAAAGACCATAGCTGATTTACATTACTTTAAAAGTGCATAATGAAGACACTAAAATAATTAACAATTTTCTATATTTTGTTCAATCATTCATCAAAATGGAGACTGCAGTCAAGAAATCAGACTTAAGGATTGGAAAGCAGCAATGAAGGAACAAGATAAAGTCTTTGAATATATAGATAAATAATATGGATATTGTGATCTCACCGCCCCAATATGTGGTGTGTCAGACCACTTTTATGTATATCTATGGGTGACTCCCCAAATCTTGGTTTCTTTAATTCTTAGGAGTGTGGATAATAATTCCAGATTCCAACAAGCTTGTAAGTGAACAACAATAAGACTTTATTTGAATGATGGTCAACAAAGTTTCATTTGTTATGATGTTGTATTCTCTACTTCTTGTTATACTTCGTTACATACTATTTAATTCTAAAGAACAACAGTTATTAGTCTTTAGGACTCTCACACCATCCTTATTTACTGTGGTCTTTCCAACCTTATTTCTACACTAGCCCTCAGGCTAACTAAATCCCAGAAACTTCCTCACTTGGAGTTCTGTCCTAGAGCTAAGTCCCTCCCTTCTGAACATTAGCCCTTACAATCCCTGTCTTCTGGACTGTTTGTTACACATCCAGACCCAGACTGACTTCAGTGTCAGCAAAGGTCTTATTTAACACCTCCAGTCTACCATTTGAGTGGCTGCTGCCAGCTCGCATTCTATTGGCTGTTGCTAAGGCATGTTCTATTCTGCCTTCTCTCCATAATAACTTTTTATTGTTTCTTGCCTGGTTATTCCCTGGTTCTTCACGGGATAATGGCACTTGTGTTAATGTTGTTTTAAGCACATTTTAATGTCAATTGAGTGATTTTCATGGATTAACCATTGTTTAAACTCCCAATTGCCCCCATGTGATAAACTCCATACAGTCGAGACAAGTCAAAGTTGACTGAAAAGCAAATGACTACAATAGTTTGCTGCAAATCACATTCTGGCAGTGTTGTGATGGGAATTTTTTTAAAATAATTTTATTAATTAAAAAAAACAACATACAAACATATATATACACATACACATGTGATGGGAATTTTTTGACTAACAAGAATGATTTTGCAACTTCAGATTATGCATATGGAATTCAGGTTTAAAATGTGTTAAAAATAATAAATCTGAAAGGTATTCTCTGTGTCAAAGGCAGCTGAATACTCAAAGAACAGGCATGAATTTGTGCCTGGGCTTTGAGCCAGCTAACCCACAACAATTGATGAGAAAGGAAGCAGCCAGCCCCACAACTGAGCATTGGCTGTGAAGTCTTAGCATGGCTTAGTAAATGCCAATAAAGAGTTTTCGGGCTTTAGAACCAAGTAAAAACAAAGTCATATCTTTCAGATTTATTATTTTTATTATATTTAACTCATTGGATGAGGAAATGTAAACAACCTGTGTATAGTCTCTATAAAAACAGAAAAATTACTGCAAGTTGGAGCTAGTCATTTCATATATTGGACAAATAATAGGAGTTGTGTGGCTCTATGCAGTTCCCAAATTGGTGAGAATATATTATTCACAATAAAATGACAGTCTTGATAAAGGTAGTCTTTGAACAGATGTCATTACTATCTCTAACAACACCTATGCTGACTTAATGCAATGAATAAATTTAAATTAATATAATGTACTAGCATTGTTGAAATGCAACAAATGCAAATGTATGTAAATACCTGTATGATGACCTGTAAGTATGTTAATATGTGCCAATGCAGTTAATAGTTGAAATAGAGCTATAATGCCTCAATATTGTGTAAAGGATATTCTTTACCAGTGCATTGCATTACAAAACCACAAGTACTATGTTCATGTAATACCTGTACCAAGTGCCTTATAAGACTGAGATGCATTCCTAATTTCCTTCATACTAAGACCCTATATTCATTTATTTATAAATATCCAGAAATGGGGTGGGTAATTTTACATTACAGTTTTTCTAAGCTCTCTATTGTTTCTATTAAAGAAATACATTGGATAAGTATGAGTGTATATTACATCTGTATTGAAATCTTTTCCATCAGATTTGTACAACACAAATTATACAAACTGATTTACAAAACAGTTTTTTAAAGTGGAATAATCAGCAGAAGGCAAGTTTTGTCCATTCAAGGGAGTCCACTCTCAGAGTTTTAAAAAGTAGTTGTGATTTGTCAGGGAAGGCTGATGAAGACAGAACTGAATAATAGCTGGGAGCACAATTAAACCTACTATCTCTGGCACACATGTAACACAGTTTGCTGGGTATGCTGCTAATATCTCTTGAACATAATGAATCCATTGCAATCAATTATTTTTTTAAAAAAAATTGCCACAGTTCTGATCAATCAACATGCTATGCATATCAGTTGCTATGTCATGCCTTTGCTGAAAGCAATTTGGAAAATGGTTCAGGAAAAAAAATACCTATGTGAAGGTATTAATTCTTGGGAAATCACAGAGAAGCTGTCAAACATATTTCAGTAAGCAGTAAATGAACCTTGCTCACACCATAAATCATTAATCACCAGCCAATGCCTCAATAAGCTCACTGGCATGGAAAATCGCAGATACTCAAAGGATAATTCCAGCAAATCTGGCATGCATGGCTGACTCCTGTGCTTAATTACTGTTTATGCACCAGTAGTATCCAAGCATTTGTATGTAATAAATAGAACACTGTCATAGTGTCCAGATGGTTTTAGATTCAAAGCCCAGGGAGTATGTTAAAAGATTACAGGCCTGATTTACCAACAGTTTATACCAGTTCTACTGCTGAAAAATCATATTAATAACACAGGATTGAAAGACTGCAACAGTGTGAAAGAATGTACTATTAATTATTAATGTAATGTATTTTATTCTTATGTTTAGTCACTATTCAACAGAAAAATCATGAACCAGTAACTTAAGAATGATCATAAAGAGAACATCCATTGCCATTTCTTAAACAATTGTGCTGTTTTTATGGTTTTTTTGGGCTGGGAGGTTGTCCTGATGTTTTGCCTGCATCTTCAGAAAATAGTGAAATGGGGGTGTGGGGGCTATATATACTGTGTGACTCTTGTTTGAGAGGATTAGCATGTAAATCTGTGTATTGTTCTGTTGAGGCAAGGCCTCAGGGTTCTAGAACAGCATGCAGAAAGGCACAGAGAAAACTATTATTCTTCCACTCATTTCAGCTTTCTTTTCTCATGTGATAAGACTCTTAGGCCCAAAACAGATGAGCAAAAAGGATCAGCTTCAGGCCAAGTTGGGCGTGTGGCATTTATACAACTCTTGGCCCCCACTGCCCTGATGTCATGCTGAGGCTGCCTAAGGCGGCCTGAAACCAGCCGGGGGAAAAAAACACTCCTGCTAGCAGTCCGTTTGGGACCGAGGGAGTGGCTAACCTCAGGACCACAGCATCTGGCCACAGTGATCCTGGAAGAATCATGGTGGGAGCAGCCTCTGGCCACTCATTTTGCCCTGTCTGCATGACTTCTTAGATTCCTTTCTCAGCATCTCTTGGGTAATAATAATGCTCAGAAGGATCTCTCCTAAAGACCTTGGAGATGCTTCCAGTTTCAGTAAACACGACTGCTGTCTGCTTAATTTACCAATGATCTAACCAGTGTTATGAACTAATTAGTTATTGATTTAAAGAAAAGAGGTAACTCGTTTAAATTTATTTTTAAATTATTTCATTTCCTTAAATAGGACTGTTGGCATTACCTTAACTAAGTTATCCATTATCAGAACATCCATAATAAGAACAGTTATCATTATAAGAGCAGCCTCCTGTGCAGAAAATGCTGATTTCTGCCTAAAATTTTTGTACGGAATAAGTCCCAACTACAGCATTTTCTGCACAGAAAACAGTGTTTTCTGAACCCAAAACATTATTTTCTGCTGTTCTTTGCACAAAAATATCTAGTGTGGATTGTGTGCAGAATGAGCCCCAAACCGAAAATACTCTTTGAAAACTATATAGCTTTTGAAAGCTCTCTCAATGGCAAGAAAATTGGTGAAAATACTCATTGCTTCCTTTGAGGAAAAATTAGCAAAATTATTACATCCTCTGTCTCTCCCATGTTGGCTGTATTGATGTGGAAGCTGCCCATTTTAGTATTTTTTTTTTTACTTGCTTAGCATTTTGATATAATATGTGTTCCTCTGTTGACTATCATTTTAATACATTGTATTAAATATTTTTGTTCTTGTCTTTGTTGCATTACTTCTGTTTATTTCAAAAAGGAAAAGTAGTCACAAGCAGTACATGGAATTAAAGTCCTTAGGCAAACCCCAACTCAGAGGGGACTCAGGCCCAAAACACACAGGCAAAATGACATAGTTTCAGGTCACATTGAGGATGTGCCATTTACATGACATACGACCAGAACATAGCCTGAAACTGCACCAACACCACCCCAAACAAGAAGAACTGGGCCAAAAAGGAGCAGATAGAATCTGCTCCTTCTGGTGGCCTGGTTCAGGACCACAGTCACCAAAGTCACGGCACGAATGGCACTGGCGTGGTCCTTTTGGCCCATCTGCTTAAGGCCTGAATTTCTGTTGTCCTGAGTCATGTAGAGGTACTGTGTCATATTTGGGTATGGGGATATACAAAGTATGGGTTATACTCCCCTTGTTAATGCTCAGACAAAGATTACTATGGTAGAGCTTGATTTAGTGGAATTTTAATTAGCTCAATTAGTTAACCTGCCAATTTTCACACAGGGTGGGGAGATAAGGATTAGCAAAGACAAAATTCTTCAAATGAATTGTATTTTATTAAAGTAAAATTCATAGCAATGCATGCAAACACACACACATACACACTCACCACACACAAGTACTAATAGGAAAGGTTTCACTTATGAACATAATTACCATAGCGTGGGTGCTCCTCTTCATGATGAAAATCTTACTCAGCTGCTTACAGAGTGGCACTGTTTGGGGGAGGCAGCATGAGTGGAGACTAGCAGAAGTTCAGAGAGAGACATAAAGTCCCTCTGCACTACCTACTAACTTGGAGAAAAAAGAGATTTGAGGTCCTTAAATAGGCCAAAACTAGCCTCCAGGCAAAGGTTGTTTACTATACTTCACAAGATGCTGAATCTACATAGCAAAGATCACTTTGATATAGTTACATTCAAAATAGATAATGGGTCTACTCTGGCTCCTATAAAGAAAGCATCCTGGGGCATAAATTGCCTGGTCTTCCTGCTGTAGAAGGTGTGAATGTTTCTTGATTGCGATTCCTCAAACTAGCTGATTGATCTGTAAATCAGTGCCTTCGTGGTGTGCCTATTTTTGGGTGCATGGTTTCAGAACTACAATAGAATATATAGGATGCACAATGCACAGTATAGGATACTATTCTATTCAGTTCTATTCAGGGCCATAGCAGAAACCATGCACACACAAAATTGTGGAAGACATTCATTTCTCATAACAACATTATCCACTAAAATGACTCTAGTAGTCTCAATGCTGTATCTGAAGCCTGTTTTCAATGGGTCTGGATAACTTGATTTTTTAAAAAGTGGTCATACCACCACTTTTTTTTTTTTAAAGGTGGAAAACTTCCTTCTATGAGAGATGAATTAACAATATGTTGAAGCTAAGATCTAAATGCATTTTCTCCATCGACAACCAGCCAAGAATGACAAGGATCAAAAGGACACATTGTACATTCCTTCCTTACCCTAGCAGCTTATTCACATCTGTGGTACTCACCAAATGAAATTGATCCAGTGTAATCCTACTCATTGAGTAGCTAGACAACCTATTGTCAATTTCTGCTATCACAATGACATCTAAATTGGCTCTTATCTGAGAGATTTTAACTATGAAATGATTATTAAAGGCATCACAGAGAACTGCTGAAGGCCCTTAAACTGGGGGGAAAGGTGCCTGAGTCAGACTCCTCGCCAGCCTGAATAATTCAGCTGCCTAGTCTGCTCCAGACATAGGACAGAAAGCACTGGATTCAAGTGACAGGAAAATAGATTCCACCTAAACATTAGGAAGAACTTCCTGATGGTAAGAGCTGTTTGACAGTGGAACATGCTGCCTCAGAAAGTGGTGGAGTTTCCTTCTCAGGAGGTTCTAACAGAGGCTGTTGGGAGTGCTTTAATTGTGTATTCCTGCATGCCAGGATAGTCTTTGAGGTCCCTTCCAACTCTATGAATTAGCAGATGCAATACATACAAAGAAGAAGGCTTTCTTCACTGTATGTATTGACACCCTACAGGAATAAAGACATTCTTTATATTGTGTCATGTTTTATATGAGTCATCTGTACTCCAGTCATTTTTCCCATCTGAACTCCTTAACATCCTCTGTGTACCAAGGAGCCCAGTTAGTAACAGGAGCCCTGTGTATCAAGGATTCCAATTATCAGCAATACAATTAAATGGTAAGAGCATCAAAATGGCTATATGCAACTATAATTCTATAATAACAAAGGTAATATAATAATTCTAAGCTGTCATGCTGATTTCCTGATTAAATCAATTGTTATACCAGAATGGTTCTGCTTACTTATACAGCATGACTTCAGAACATATTCAAACATTGGGTTCTGCTTTATTTCCAAAAAATGCTAGGAAAGGAGAAGATAACATATTTATTTATTCTCAATTAAAATGCCCACTCTATCTGTTTTATCCATGCACTTCTATTACCCCACTATCCTTTGGCTTTCAACCTGTATGGATTAGACTGGCAAGCTCATCCCCCTCCAAGAAGGACTGCAGAATATGTAATAAATTATTCTGCTATAGCCTAGGGATGGGAATGTAGCCCTGTAGATGTTGCATTGCAAGTTGCAGCACCCCTAGGTTGGCATTCAGTTAGAGAAATACACAAGCTTAAGTCATGCTATGCTTGCAAGGCCAAAAATTCATCATTGCACAAGAGACACATTTTGCTGACAGCAGCATAAGTGGAATAGCACAAACAGTGTGTTCATCTGTGCCTTGTCTTTGTAAGATGTACATTGTGTGTTGCATGTTGACAGCAGCATAAGTGGAATAGCACAAACAGTGTGTTCATCTGTGCCTTGTCTTTGTAAGATGTACATTGTGTGTTGCATGTTGCAGTTGCCCATTGTGCATTGGGGTTGTGTATACAGCCAGCATATTGATATGGTTTGAGCATTGGACTATGGCTGTGGAGACTAGGGTTTGATCCCCAGTGAAACCCACTGGGTGACCTTGGGCAAGTCACATCCTCTCAGCCTCAGGGGAAGACAATGGCAACCCTCCTCTGAACAAATCTTGCCAAGAAAACCCTATGATAGGTTCACCTTAGGGTCACCATAAGTTGGATATGACTTGAAGACACACAACAAGTATCCTATACTGTGCATTGTGCATCCTATATTTTCTATTGTGGTTCTGAATGCCATATTTTGCATTGTGGTTGTGCATTGTGCATTGCACAATAGCACCTAGTTATTGAAATGTGTTGTGCAATGTTACTATTCTGCCTAGGGTTGCATAATGCTCACACAGCATATCTCTGTGTACAGATATTTATGGCACACTGAGAGAATATTAGATTGTAGCTGTAGTCAGCATAGCCAATGACAAGGATTCCTGAGAGTTTCAGACCAACAACATCTGCAGGGCAGTATGGCTACAACTACCAGTTTGTTCAAGGGCAAAACAAACTCCACGACAAACTTGCTTAGAAGGAAAAATACAGTGGCCCCCTGTTTTTGCCAGGGGATCCATTCTGGACCTACCCACCTCCCGCAAAAATGGAGACTCGACAATATTCAAGCCCCATAGGCTTGAATGGGGCACTCCCCCATTGATTTTAATGGAAGTCATCACTCCATGAATATGCAAATCCATGGACCTCAAGTCTGCAAGAATGGAAGGGCAACTGTACTTTCCTTCTGTCTGCAAGCACCATCAAACTGCAGAAATCATCCCCCAGTAACAAATTTGGAGGGACAGTACACTTGTCCTTCCAAATTTGCAGCTTTGACTTATACAGCTTTGATTATTTGATTTTTTTAATATGTTCTCTCTAGAAATATCTAGGTCCTCCAGTGCAACTCTATGCTCAACTTTAACCAAAAGTCGCAACTAAAGGACATAGAGTGTTGTGGACTGCCCTGAGTCTGTTTTGGAAGCAGAGTCAGACTCTGAGCCTGAGGAGGAGAGAGTTCTGTGGTTACCTGAAGGCTCTGTAGTCTCAGAGGAGATGCAGGAGGCTGCAAAGGAAAAGACAGACTCTATGCTGCCAGTATTAGGACCTGTGGAGTGAAGACAAACCAAGGAATCCTTGAGGTGTTCATCTAGACTAGAAGTCAAAAGGAGAGCTAATTGTGATTAGCTGAGGCATGCTGATGCATTTAAACAGGCTCCAGATGACATGATTCCCTCCAGCTGACAATCAGTCTTGTAGCCTCCCTAGTTGTTGTGTATCCTGTTCTCTGCTATTGAACTCCTGTTTTCTGATCCCTGGAGCTGCTTGTGACTATGCTTCTGCTTCTCCCTTTGCTGTTAAGTACTTAACTCTTGCGGTGTGACATTTGGAATGGATTTTTTGACTACTCCTTCACTTATTTCTCTGCAGAGCTGTCCTTGGAAGAGGTAAACAGGACATAGAGATTACTAGAGAAAACATTCCACTAGGCATTTGTAGTTCCTCCACTGCAATTCTATGGTCAATGTCTGGCAGTGCACATCATTTCTCTGGACTAAGTACAGATTTCTAACACAGACATCCAATCTTCACTAAAGCACTTTGAAAAATTGGAGGATTGAAAGTGTTCTTTTAATTACTTTAGATCCATTTCCAATCTGTTTGCTTGTATCACTTTTACTGATATACAGATATTGAAGCCTGCCATATAATAATAATAATAATAATAATAATAATAATAATAAGTTTTATTTATAGCCCGCCTCTCTGCATTGCAATCGAGGCGGGTTACAGCATTTAAAATATAACAAGTTAAAACATACCCAGCGCCCACAATCTCCCTCCCACCCCTTAAAACAGAATTAAATTGAAAAAGGATTAAAAAAAGGCAATGCATTAAATTAAAATACTATAATATAATAAAACCAAAGGATCAATTGTGCCAGCTCGGAGAAAAGGAATTAACTCATCTCGTTGCTGCAGATGTTATTCTGGGAAGGCCTGTCGGAAGAGATCCGTCTTTACCGCTTTCTTAAAAGCAGCAAGTGTGGTAGTCAGACGGATCTCGTCCGGCAGGCCATTCCATAGTTTTGGGGCAGTGGCGGAAAAGGCCCTCTGGGAGGTCTGAGACAGCCTGGTCTTTATTGGCTGTAACCGATTCCTCCCAGAGGACCACAAGGCGTGGGGGGGATCATATGGGAAGAGGCGGTCCTTAAGATAAGATGGACCTAAGCCATGTAGGGCTTTATAGGTTAAAACCAACACCTTGTACTGCGCCCGGAAACTAATCGGCAGCCAGTGGAGGGATTTAAGCACTGGTGTTATGTGCTCCCTCCTGGATGTTCCAGTGATTAACCTGGCTGCCATATGTATTTCATCTAGGACAATAATCTCTTCAGACCCATTGGATCCAGTTTCAGTTAGTTTGTGCAGTCTGGAAACAAGGGCTCCAACTAATTTATTCTTACACATAAAACCTGTATGAAATTCTGATTCTATAAATGCTTCTTCACTCTGAAATGATAAATGTAAAGCAAAGAATTCTAGGAAAAATCAATGTACATATTTGTTCATGTAAAACAGCGAGATTTAAAAGGTATTCAATACAATGACATTTAATACTAAGGAGTAAGTTGAATACATACTTCTGCTGACTCAGGTTTGCTCAAGTGGAAATAAATTGACTCAAGAGGGAATAACATATATAAATTAATTATTGTTTAATAATCTCTGCCTCTGGACTGACTGATGTATTGTCTCTCCCCTTTTCCTCTCCCTGAATGACACTAGTGTTTCATGACACCAACTTTTCATGGGATTAAAAAAAAAGGCATATAGTTCTGGGTCCTTTGATTATTATTGTTTTGCCAGTTACTTCTGTTGAGAGGTTTGTCATAAATTACTGATGCCAAATGCAGCAGTGATATGTTCTGTCAAACATTCCAAAAAAAAAAAAAAAGCAACAAGAAGGACAAAGCTGAAATGCAGTATACTGTAATCATTTAATTAATTAATCAATCACTTAAAATAGTTATCTCCACCCTTTGTCATGGGATTTCAGGGCAGCATACAATGTAAACAATTTAAAGCACTTCCAGCTGAAGACTATGCATGATTTAAAGACGATTTTAAAAATATTAAATAACAAAACAATTAAAACAACATTAAAAGCACCAACAATTTAAAACCATGTATATGTTGAAGTAAATTAGTCCCCAAAAGCTTTAATAAACTTGATTTGGCTTTACAAAGATTACAGTGTTGGTACCAATAAGAGCTCCAAGAGAACATAACCAAGAAGGTTGTCTCCCATGTCCTCCCACTTTGCACTGACCACATGTTTAATTCAATAATAATTAAGCAATTCAGCCTATGCTTAGTTCCTTCTACATGCAGTTACTCTGATACACCAAATTTATGGTAGAACTCTAAGGGTCTGTAAGTCTTCACAGGATGGGAACCTCTGGCTGCTGAAGCCCTGTTGCCAAAGTCTTCGCAGGACCTGACCTGAGCTGCCAAAGTCCTGGAAGAATCAGGGCTAAGTCATCAGGCACAGCTGGCTCTATTCATGCAGTGCAGCTGGAACTAAAGCCATTTAAGGGCTGCATTGGCCTCTCAACCCTTGTCATAGCAACATGGTCTTCTGTGCTGTCTGCTATTGCTCTGGTTGCATTTTGCCTTGTCTCACTAGTTTTGACATACTAACCCCTCGGTCTGCTTCCTGACTCTGGCCTGGATTTTTGCCTTGCTGTGCTTACAGCTCAATCTGCTTCCTAATCTAGCCTCCTGTGTCTGGTCTATTGGACTCATGGAACTCTGCCTTGGCCTCAGCCCACTCCCTGACTCAGTCCCAGCCTCTGGCACATCTTGGAATGCTGTCTTGTGGCACCAGTCCCTCGGCTCTGCCTCACCTGCGTGTGTCCTAGTGTGTGGGCTGGTTCCCTTCCTCTTGTGATAGGTCCTTGGACTCTCTAAGTTTCACTATCCTTGGTTCTGGCCCCAACAGTCCACCTTGGATTCCAGGCTGCCCATGCCTCAGACTCTGGCAAGAAGAGAAGTACAACCTGTAGGTAATTATATAAAATAACTAAACAGGATCCTGGGGACTAATCCATGCAATATGGGTTCTATGGAAAAATAAAATAGTACAATAAAAAGGCTCCAGATAATCATAATCAAGTATATGAAAGTCTGGATGACATCCAGAAAAGGAGATCCTCACCACCTTTCTAGGAAATTGGCTCCACTGACAAATTGCTCTTACTGTCAAAAAGTTCATTTCTAATGTTCAGTTGAAATAATCTCTCCTGGAACTTCAGATCATTACACCGGATACTACCCTCTGGTCCTTTATAGCATAGCAAGGTAAGATGTTTATGCATGTTCATGTCTCATGTTTCCAGAATCCATGTGACCAGAAGACTATGGGTCTCTTCACCAGAAGAGCCACAGAAGAGCCGTGTGGTGGCTCTTGATGCGTCCCTTCTGCCAATTCTGGAAGGACTGGCATATTAGCGTTCCTTTCAAGGCTGGTAGAAGGGAGGATTGGCACCGAGGCATGGGGCAGCCTCAGCCCCAATCCTCCACTTCCCAGGGCCACCCGCTTGCATCTCCCCTATAACTGTTCTTGTAAACTTTATCCCTGGTCTATATTTGGGGAGATGGGGATCATTTAGTGAAATACAAGTATAATTTAAATCTACATTTTCAGATAATGTGATTAATTAAGTTAGAATCATAGAATCATAGAGTTGGAAGAGACCACAAGGGCCATCCAGTCCAACCCCCTGCTATGCAGGGACTCCCAGTCAAAGCATCCCTGACAGATGGCCATCCAGCCTCTGCTTAAAGACCTCCAAGGAAGGAGACTCCACTACTCTCCGAGGGAGTGTGTTCCACTGTCGAACTGCCCTCACTGTCAGGAAGTTCCTCCTAATGTTGAGGTGGAATCTCTTTTATTGCAGCTTGCATCCATTGTTTCGGGTCCTAGCCTCTGGAGCAGCAGCAAACAAGCTTGTTCCCTCCTCGATATGACATCCCTTCAAATATTTAAACACGGCTATCATATCACCTCTCAGCCTTCTTTTCTCCAGGCTAAACATCCCCAGCTCCCTAAGTCGTTCCTCATAGGGCTTGGTTTCCAGACCCTTCACCATTTTAGTTGCCCTCCTTTGGACACGCTCCAGTGTCTCCACATCTTTTTTTAATTGTGGTGCCCAGAACTGGACACAGTATTCCAGGTGAGGCCTGACCAAAGCAGAATAGAGTGGCACTATTACTTCTCTTGATCTAGACACTATACTTCTACTGATGCAGCCTAAAATTGCATTGGCCTTTTTAGCTGCTGCATCGCACTGTTGACTCATGTTCAACTTGTGGTCCACCTGGATTCCTAGATCCCTTTCACACGTAGTCTCATTCAGCCAGGTGTCCCCCATCGTATATCTGTACTTTTCGTTTTTCCGCCCTAAGTGCAGTACCTTACATTTCTCCGTGTTGAATTTCATTTTGTTAGCTTTGGCCCAATTTTCTAGTCTGTTCAAGTCATTTTGAATTTTGATCCTGTCCTCTGGGGAATTAGCTACTCCTCCTAATTTGGTGTCGTCTGCAAATTTGATAACTATGCCACCAATACCGTCATCCAAGTCATTAATAAAGATATTGAATAGCACTGGGCCCAGGACAGAGCCCTGTGGCACCCCACTGGTCACTTCTTTCCAGGTTGAAAAGGAGCCATTGTTGAGCACCCTTTGGGTTCGACCAGTCAACCAATTACAAATCCATGTAACAGTTACTTTGTCTAGCCCACATTTTACCAATTTGCTTGCAAGAATGTCATGGGGAACCTTGTCAAAGGCCTTACTGAAATCAAGATATACTATATCCACAGCATTCCCTTCATCTACCAAGCTGGTAATTTTATCAAAAAAAGAGATCAGATTTGTCTGGCATGACCTGTTTCTCTGAAACCCATGTTGACTTTTTGTGATTATGGAATTACTTTCCAGATGTTCAGACTCTCTGTTTAATGATCTGCTCCAGAATCTTTCCGGGTATTGATGTCAGACTAACTGGACGATAATTGTTGGGATCCTCTTTTTTCCCCTTTTTGAAGATGGGGACAACATTTGCCCTCCTCCAGTCCGCTGGGACCTCTCCTGTTTTCCAGGAATTCTCAAAGATTATTGCCAATGGTTCCGATATTACATTTGCCAGTTCTTTTAATATCTTTGGATGTAATTCATCTGGTCCTGGAGACTTATATTCATTTAGAGTAACCAGATGTTTCTGTACTATCTCTTTACTTATTCTGTGCTGAAATTCTCCTATTCCGTCCTCTGCTCCATTACACTTAGGTTGAGCACCCTTTGCCTTTTCTGAGAAGACTGAAGCAAAGAAGGTGTTGAGTAGTTCTGCCTTTTCTCTGTCTCCTGTTAACTTTTTGCCATCCTCTCCACACAGTGGCCCTACCATTTCCTTCTTTTTCCTTTTGCTGCTGACATACCCCCAAAAGCCCTTTTTATTGTTCTTAACCTCTCTAGCAAGCCTGATTTCATTCTGCGCTTTAGCTTTTCTGACTTTAACCCTACACGTGCTAGCTATTTGTTTGAATTCCTCTTTGGTGATTTCCCCATTTTCCCATTTCTTATACATGTTCCGTTTAAAACATAATTCAGTTGCAAGTTCCTTAGTCATCCATCCTGGTTTCTTGAGACACCTCCCATTTTTCCTCCTCGTTGGCACGGTTTGAAATTCTGCCTTCAGTATCTCCCTTTTGAGAAACTCCCATCCTTCTTGAACTCCCTTCTCTTTTAGTATTCCTGTCCATGGGATCACCCCCAGTATTTCTCTAAGTTTAGTAAAATCAGCTTTCCTAAAGTCTAGAATGCGTGTCTGACTATGCCTGGCTTCTCCTTTCCACTGTATAATAAACTCCAGGAGGACATGATCACTCCTGCCTAAGGATCCAACCACTTGCACCCCATTAACTAGGTCTTCCCTGTTAGTTATTAGTTATTAGTTATTAGATGTCTCATGTGTATTGAAATTTTTGAAAACAGAAGAGGAAAAAATAAATGTAATTTTAATAATAAATGTTATCAGCATTGTATGCATGTAACCAAATTTCAAATGCTGACATTCAGGGAAAGAATGTACCTGAATACATTCAATACATTCTTCTAGAACATGGCCTCACAGCCTGAAAAACCCACAAAAACCTATGGATGTTGGCCGTGAAAACCTTCGACTTCACATTCAGGAAAAGAGAGTTTAGCAATGAACTTGGGGTCACTATTTCATTTAATACAACTGATTTTTTAAAAAAATCATCCAGGGTTCATATTTCTTAACTCCTGAATGTTATTAGCTACTCCAGTATAGTATACCCATTGAACAATTGCTGGATGATGAGTCAACATATAGGAAAATCCAATTGATTCATTAGATCCACTCCAGGTGGGAATACCAATAATTTAATGTCTCGGTGTCCAAATCCATGTTTATAACTTCAGATGCATTCAGATTCCTGGGTTGTAGAGTTTTTATTGTTTTTTCTACAACAGTTAATTTTGATGGAACATCTCAGCCCACCTTATTGTGCTGTACCAGCATGAGGCATGACAGCTTTCTAACTAACCAGGCTGAATACTTCAACATATTGCAAATCCCAGGACTCTGTAGGATAGAGTCCTTCCACCCTTTCAAGGGTGAAACACACATGGTTCTCCCTGGTCTACCACATGTCTGGGTACTTTGTCAGTTATCATACATGGTGGTCTTTCTTCACATGGTACAGACTGCCAAAAGCAGTTCCATTTGCTTTCTTTGTCTTGGCTTCTTTTATGTTCTCTCTACCCTCACCTAGGCTATCAGTTGTCAAATTAATATAAATGAGGTGACTATTCTTCATGCATGTTATCCAATGAAAACAGATCTTTTGATAAGATGTCACTCAATGTGATCAATTAGCCTAACCACCATCCTACCATCATTTGTTAGGGCATTATTATCGGTTACATCTGCTCACATCACACCGTGGTACAAGAAGCATGGTAAGATGTGCACTTCTCACTCCTTTCCCTAATTTACGTTTGAGGAGGCATTTTGCTCAGACTTAAGCTGCCACTAAGTTCTCAATGATGCACACACATTCAAATATCTCTAACTTTCTGCATTATACCCTGTACCATATATACTGCTCCCTATAGAATATGCTAGGTTACACTCTGTACTTTATGAATTTATTCCCTTGTTGCAAAGTTGGCAACCATATAAATCTGGTCTATAACAAGGGAGATGCTGGATCCAACCCTATAAATATGGTGTATTACTTTACTCTTTTGTTGAACTGGAATAAAGCCTTGGAAAACAGGCTGGATATCTTAAATTGTGTTCATTGATCTATGATTAAAAAATCTATTGCTTGTATAAGAGAATATGTTCATTGATATAATAATTAAACCCTGTTATTAAACTCTGTCACTTGCTAATGTTATTTGATGACACTAGGAAGCACCTGGCCAATGATGTAAACATTAAAATGTCATTTTACTGCAGCAATGAAAAGAAACAACATTTTTTTCCCAATATGAATGGAAGAAATGGGAGAAATATAAAATCAGGAAATTGCTTTTATTCAAGTAGTTCATGTACCAGCTGATATTATCAGATACTTTTGGGAACTCTACCAAAATATTGCAAACCCCTGTTTCCCAAACTGGTAATCAATCACAATTTAGATTTCAGGTACAAATAGCAGAAAGTTGCCTTTAAGAAAATGAATACAATATGTTGAAATATATCATGCATATGTAGGAGCTGGTTAATTCTGCTGCAAAGAAGAAGGCTAGAACAGAAGTTGGGAAGGGAAGAGAGAGAAAAAACAGCAACTGGGTGAACGTGAGGGAAAGAACGGGGGAATTCATCAATTTTCTGTATTTTATATTTTGTTTAAAGTTTTTTTCAGTAAACTGCCTTAATGACACTTGGATTGCTTTATAAACAGATTTTACATTAATTAATTAATTAAAAAGATGGAGACTGCAGACACATTTCATTTATATTCAGTGCTAGTCAGTAGCTGGCACAATAACATATATTTCTTAACTGGGATTTGGATTTGGATCCAGTTTCCATGTTAGTCCAGTTTAATCAGGCTGATCAGAGGATTAACCAAATCTAGTGTAGCCCTCATCTGGTAAGAATACTTTGAGAATGTTGTGGAAGAGGTGAAATTAAAGGTTTTATCTACATATTGCATCTAGAACATTAAATCCTCTGGAATTGGAGGTTAGTGGTGTATTATTACAAAATTATCAGTCTGACTTTATTTCAGTTCAAGTGCACTTCCCTGCACTGCAGTTCTGGACATACCTTGCTTTATTCCTCATTATTATCTGGAGATCTTGGAAACTGTATTTCAGAGCCATCCGGCAAAGAATGCTAAGTATCCAACTAAACTACAAATCACAAGATATATTAAAATGGAACCACGGCAGTTAAAATTTTGTAAAATTGACATAACTGTGTAGTGCAAATACACCTTAGGCCATGATATTTTGCATGGGGAAAATTGAAGCATGGACTCCCCCACTAAAAGGAAATTGCTGCAGCAGATTTAGCACTTTCCAAAGAGGAATTTGATATCGTTTTTTAAAAAAATATATTATCAGTAATTGCCAGCTAAATATGCCAAACCCCACTCTTATCTACCGTTATGTTGTACCTGTGGCTCTATGCTCCTAAGTTGTGATTGCATGTAATAAGTAAATAAGTTTATTTGTATAGCATATACCATTACAAATGTAATCTATATAAAATATAGCCATCAAATACATTGTAAAAATAATACATTATGTTACAATGTTAAAATCATCTTAAAAAAAAAAAAAACAGCTCCAAAACCTTGCAGGCTCAGATGAATCTAAATAAGCACAGGGACCAGATCTACTGAAACTACATAACATTGTTTTCCAAAGCTGAAGTTGTTCAAAAATAGTTGTGGTTCAAATCTATCCTGTCACCCAGCCATCATCTTTACAAAGCTTCCTCCTTAGAAGTGATGCCTTAAAAGCAAAACAGGTTACTCTTTCAGAAATGCATGGTTCGGTGTCCCCTAGTAAAAGATTGATCAAATATGAGTCAGACTTGTTTGGTTCCAAATCTAAATCTTTGAATAAAGTATTTCTTATATCTTTATAAATTGGACATTTCAATAAATAATGAGTTAGATCTTCAACTGAGTTGGAGCCACATGGGCAGACTCTTTCTTTCCAAGTTGTCCTTTGATAACACCCCTGCACCACAGCTGTGGTCATTGACTGACAACAAGGTATTGTAAAGGCATATCTCTGTTTGAAGTTACCGTAGTTATATTTAGATATTGTGGGTAACTTGGTTGGGGAGGGAGTTTGGCATACCAAGGGACACATTTTGATAGGCCAACAGAGGTACAATCTAATTAAAAGTTGTGCTTCAGAATGTGGGACTTCATATATTTTACAGCTCTATTATAGTTTAAAGAGGACAGCAAGTCACTTGAAAGCCCATACGAATCAATAAGTTGTAAAAAAAATTGTTTCCAAGATAAAAGTGTCTTGTTTTCAAATTTCAGCATTTCTTTGAAAGCAAACAATGCAAGGACTGTTCCTATTCCTTTAGTAAGTTTCAGCCAGTATTTAATAGCTTGTACCTGGGTTATAGCCTTAGTCCACCTTACAACCTAAGGATAGAGGTCTCAGTTTCTTTGGGCAAACCTAAAATTGATTGTAGATAATTATTTTGGACTGTTTCAATATTTGATTTTATCTTAGGACCCCAAATTTCAGCCCCATAATGTAACTAAGGGGCTATGCAGACAGGCAAAAAGAGGTGCTTTGAGAGTGACTTGTAGGTGTGGCTTTTAGATGACGCATGCCTAAAAGTCTCCAGGAAAGCACCCTCTAGCTGTCGTATGCCGAGAAAAGCCATTCCAAAAAGGAGCCACTTTTTTCTGCTACTTTGGTGAACATGCGCACCTTCGTATGTGTGTATGTACGCAGCAACACTGATGCACCAGGACACGGCCGTATAAATGCACTGTTGCATGTGCAGCGGAAATTGACTCGGTGATCCAGAGCATGTGCCCTATGCTCCCATGTGTGGATGCCCTGGTGCAGGTGTGCTTGAATATTAGAATCCTAACCCTAACCGTAATTGTTACCCTACCCTACCCATCCTAGCAACTGTCCTCTGTTATGACAATAAATGCATTCTGTTGGATGTACACTTGCTGTCAGCATGCACAGCAGTTTGCATGAAAGAGGCTTTTGTGACCTCTTCTGTGCAGGTGTGCATAAGACCTGCACACCACTTCCTGGCATGATGGGGGGGGGGGGGCTCCTGGAGTAATGTTTGTCTGTGTGTCCTGTTAACCATGTCCCTTGCATGACCACCAGCTGCATGTATCCAGTCTGTCCACAAAAACCTCCCGTGCATGTATCTCTCCCCTCCCCCCTGATCTGATCTGACAGACTATTATTAATGTCTGTAAGTAAGACTGAAAGAATAGAAGGATGATGGAGTGTCTTTTCAGTTGACAAACTGTTCCTTTGCCCCAAGGGTGGCACAATCAGACAATGCCACTTGTCTACTGCCCCCACTCCTTGGGGGGAAGCATAAGTCAGCAAATCCTTGCATGATTTGTGGGTGTATGACAGATCCTGTGCCGGTGCACAGGGATGCCAAACTTCAGTCACCTTTGTGGACAGTGACAGAATGTATACCACCCTATAACAGATCCTGTGCACATGCACAGGGATGTTTTCCTGCACAGATGTGCAGGTGTAGAGAGATGGTCCTGCACACATGCACCTGCATTTGAGAACAAAAAATAAAACGGCCACTGCTGGCCCATGTGGTTCCTCCATCTCCCTTTGCAGGGTCCTTGGGGCTGGTGGTATGGTGTGGTTGCTGGGGCTTCAATACAGCCTCATAAAAGCTGCATTGGCTCCCCCCAGTGTGGTTGCTCTGTCCCCATTTAGAGCAACCTCAGGGCAGTCAGTGCAGTTGCTGCACCTTTTCCTGCCTGTCTGCATAGCCCCTATGTTATAACTTAAGCCTCATGAATTTTGATAGCTGTTGGAAACTGTTTGCCACCTCTGTTCCAATAGAATCTTAATAAAGAATTGGCAGTGTTAATAGCAATTGCTTTCTTATTTTCAAAATATTTCTAAGATCCAGTAGAGGAAAAATGTAGTCCTAAATATTTTAAGGACTTCACTTGTTCTATAGCAGGGGTCAGCACATTTTTTTGTCGACAGGCCAGAGGGGGAATGGCGCTGGGGGCCGGTGCGCAACCCCGTGCATGCGCACGATGCTAATTTGAAAAACAAAATGGTGCCCCCCTTGCATCGCGTACGCATGTACACGATGGCAGGGGAGCCCCAGGAGGGCTCCCTTGGCCGCGCTGGGCCTCTGAGAGGCCCGGCGCTGCCCTGTAACCCCCCCAGGAGGCTTCCCTCGGCAGCGCCGGGCCTCTGAGAGGCTCAGCATCACTGCAGGGCCCCCAGGAGGCTTCCCTCGGCCACGCTGGGCCTCCAAGAGGCCCAGGGCCACCGCAGGGGTCCTCCGTGGTGCCAATTTGGATTCCAAAATGGCACCCTGGAGTCTCACGTGACCTTTCCCACAACAGGAAAGGTTGCAAGAGACTCTGGGCACCATTTTGTAATCCAAAATGGCACCCCAGAGGACCCCTGTGGCTGCGAACGGTGGCAGCGGTGGTGGCAGCAGCGGTGGAGTGGCAGCCCCAGGACCAAGCAGGGGCCGGTCCGAAGGCCTCTGCGAGCCATACCTGTCCCATGGGCTGTAGGTTGCCAACCCCTGTTCTATAGGTTACCCATTCACCATGTTTTTTTGTACCAATTGGCAAAAACTAATATTTTTGTCTTTTTATAATTTTAAATTTGTCTTGTGTTGCTAATTGACTGAAAGCATTTAATAATCTTCTCAAACCTTACTGTGATTATGACAATAAAATAGTATCATCTGCATAAATGAGAACTGATATTTTCCTAGGTCCCAATCTAGGAGGTACATAGTTGTCATTATCTCTTAAATCTGTTATTAATGAATTAACATAAACATTAAATAATGCTGGTGCTAACAGGCAACCTTGACAAACACCTCAAGTGGTTGGTATCGGGTTTGATAGTGAGCCAGCAGGATCCAATCTGTCTTGAATTTTAGTATCAGAGTGGAGCACTTGTACCAGCATCAGCAATCTTTTATCTATGGATGTTTTACTAAGGGCCTTTGCAGACTGCCAGAAATATTGCAAATTGAGTCCACTTTAAGGGTTAGGGTTAGTACTAGGGACTCATGGGAATTGTGTTTGTTTGTTTTCTGAGACATTGAGCCTTCTCTGTCAGAGAGCTCTGGTGCCACAATAAAATACAGTTCCCATGATTCTGTAACCCTAACCCTTAAAGTTGACTCAATTTGCACTATTTCTAGCAGTCTGCAAAGGCCCTTAGTTTATCCCAGAGGTGTTCTCTACTGAGAGTCAAAGGCTGCTGTAAAATCGATAAATGCAACATATAGGCATATTTGTGTATCAAGTGGCATAACACAAAACAGTGATCTATTGTTGAGTGATTGCTTCAAAACCCGCCTGTTCTTCTGCTATTATCTAATTAGATCCAAACTAGACATTAAGCTTTTTTAAAAAATAGATATTTGGTATATATTTTGGAAGAAATGTCCAACAGACGGATGGGATGAAAATTGGCTGGGTTGTTTGGGTCACTTTTTTTGAATATAGGTACAACATTACTTATGTTCCACTGGGGAGGGTAGTAATCATTATTATTAATGTCTGTAAGTAAAACTGAAAGAATAGAAGCCCATCAATTTGGAGTTGCTTTGTAGACTTCACGTACAATTCTATCTTCACCTGAGGCCTTCCCATTCTTTAAAGTTGCAATTATTTCACATATTTCCTTAGAAGAAATGGGCTCCCAACCTGCTAAGTCTTTTTTTCTCTCTCACAGGTATAACTGTTAATCTTCAAGTTATTTATAGAAACCTCCATGGAATTATTTCTAGGGATTTCATTAAATAGATTATAAAAATGAGATTCCCAGACATGTCAGGTGATTTTGGGTTCAGTTAATGATTGCCTGTTTGGACTTGAGTTATTAATAAGTTTCCAGAATTGTTGGGAGTCTTTGCTTTGAACTGCTGCCATAAATTCCTTCCATTGTGAACTAATATAAATCTTTTTTTGTACTTTAATAACTTCTTGCAATTGCTTTGTACTTGACAATAATGGTAAATTAGTCTAGGGGCTTGTGTCTTGCAAACTTTTCTTGCTGCAGCTTGTAATTTGGATTTCACCCACCTGCATTCCTTATCATACCACCCAGAAGAATTGGACTTCTGTAAGTCCAAATTTGGTTTCTTAGAGAACAATGGATCTAATGCCTGTAATATTTCAGAAAACTATATGATCAAGCCTTTGTAATTTGACATATGAATGAATTTGCTACGCAGATGAAGGCATTCCTCATCATAAAGTATCCCCAACAGTTTATGTTCTATTTGAGCAGTCCATCTAATTTTTTTAGGGTGTTATAATTAGAGATGATTTTAGGCCCTTCTTTCTGTATTGGATATGAATCCCATATTGCAGAGAATGACTAAAAAAGTGGAAAATGGTCACTCTCTGGATAGCAAATTACTTTAAATCCAATTATAAAAGAAATCAGGTCAGGAGAAACCACTGTATAGTCTATAACACTTCTTCTCCATCCAGCAAAGTGAGTTATATTGCCTGGTCTGTCATCAGGATGATTGCCGTTAAGGATGTACTAATTACATTTGAAAATTAAACTATAAAAGGCTTTACCTTGTTCATTAATCATACTGTCCTTTGATTTTCTACCAGAATGTAAGGGTGAAAGTTGAGATTGTAGGTCATGCATATTAAGATTATTCATTAGAAGCTCCTCATTTGGGCCAATATAGGTGTTTAAATCCCCATCAAGATTATAGATGCATCATGATTTATAGATTGAAGTTGTTCAATAAAAGACTCCAGGTCCCCCCATAAATGGTCAGAATTGTAATTTGAACTCTTAGGTGGAATGTAAATGTTTATCAAGTAAATTTTATTTTTAATATTTGAGTTCCTTATGTTAACACATTGGAAATTAGGTTAGCAGCAGTTACCTTAACACATTTGAAATTACATTTGTCAGCTATGTAAATGATTAGTCCTCCACTTGGCTTACCATATTTTGTCAACTTACATGCTAGTTTCAGCCAATGTTTATAGCCTACAATGCTAACATCAGTGTATTCCATTAGAAAGTTTATTATTTTTTTGTCATGCAGCTTATTTGCGAGAACAGCCACATTCCATGAGAGCAACTCAAAGTTCCCTTAGTTGGGAAGGGTCACATAGTATATATACCCCCCACACCTTCATGCCACCATTCTCTGAAGATGCCAGCCACAGATGCATGTGAAATACCAGGAATAAATTCTTCTAGAACATGGCCTCACAGCCTGAAAAACCCACAAAACCTATGGATGCCAGTCATTAAAGCCTTCAACTTCACATTTATTTCTAAATTTTGCACAGGATCTAAACAATCTTTAGAAATTAAACAAGCATAATGCCTTCTTCTTTTACATATTTTAAATATTTTTTAGAAAGATGCTACTTAGTATTGTCATGGCATAAAGGCATCCCAAAGTATATATGTTCACATAACTGCAAGTAAAATATTTTGAGCTTCCAAAAAATACATGTGAAACATATGCTTATTACTAGAATGAATTCCTAGGATTTTGCTATGATTATCCCAATGTGCAGCCACTTAAAGGATACAGGGAAGGATTATTACAGATGATGCCTTTTATGTGGAGTTTGTAATATTTGGAATATAGATCTAATGTGATGCATTGGTTAGAGTGCTAGACTAGGATATAAAACATCTGGCTTTAATTTCACACTCAACCATGAAGCAAATGGGTCTAAGTCAATTTACAAGGTGATTGCAGTGGCATCATTAGGGTTGGTGTCCCCCAATGTGGTAACTCATGCTGTCACCCCTCCATTGACCACCTCCCATACCACACCATACAGAATCCTTAGTCATACTTTTTGTAGTAATGTTATTTATAAATTGTAATTCCCGTATGAGAACGTGATAGCACAGAACGTGATAGCAACAGTTGTGATGTAAACGATTAGCAACATTAAAACAATGCCTTTAAATGACAATGGCATACATACAGCCTAAATGTATTCATATGTACATATAGTTTCATATGCTTAAAGGGAACATTTGGTAAGATACGATATTTTTAAATAAAATTTTAAAATATTTTTATTTTTTTTAAAAAAATATTTTAAAATATATTTGTTAAACAACAAAAACAACAACAAACCTCTATCTTCCCATGGAGCTTTGCCCCACTCATACCATCTCTTTAGCTTTTTAAAGGGATGCCGGTGAAGGCAACAGCCCATTTCTGCCAAAACGCAGATGTTTGGGAATCAATGTTGTCACTTCTATTAGGGTGCCACCCTAGTGATGCCCCTGGGTAGTTGTGCGAACAAAATGGGAGGAGAGCAACAGAACCAAGCATGAATCCCTGACCTCATTTAAGGAAACAGCTTTGATTTAGCTGTTGCTAATTCAGCAGCTGCAACAATTTATATCAGAGGAAGAGGAAAAATTGAAGGCATATGCTCCATCTAGGTTTAATTAAAAATGCTGTTTTTATTAGTGGGTGCTAGACTGTTTTAAATGCTGCTAGACATTCACCCTTATGTGTGTTTAATCAAAAGTCCATTGTACTTAACTGAGTAGAAGTAATAATGATTACCATTGCTCCAACGGCAGCAGGGCCCAGGAGAAGGGCCAGGAGAGCTGGGAAGAGGCTATATAGCCTGACCCCTTAACACCCTCCCCAACGGAGCCACAGCCACCAGGAGGAAGAAGAGGGAGGAGGTTTCGCCCCCGCCCCCAGTACCATCGCTCTGACAGCGGCAGGGCCCAGGGGAAGGGCCAGGAGAGCTGGGAAGAGGCTATATAGCCTGACCTCTTAACACACTCCCCAACGGAGCCACAGCCACTGAGAGGAAGAAGAGGGAGGAGGTTTCACCCCCGCCCCCAGTACCATCACTTTGACGGCGGCAGGACCCAGGGGAATGACCCCTTAACACCCTCCCCAATGGAGCCACAGCCACCGGGAGGAAGAAGAGGGAGGAAGTTTCACCCCCGCCCCCAGTACCATCGCTCTGATGGTGGCAGGGCCCAGGGGAAGGGCCAGGAGAGCTGGGAAGAGGCTATATAGCCTGACCCCTTAACACCCTCTCCAATGGAGCCACAGCCACCGGGAGGAAGAAGAGGGAGGAGGTTTTGCCCCCGCCCCGAGTACCATCGCTCCAATGGCGGCAGGGGCCAGGGGAAGGGCCAGGAGAGTTGGGAAGAGGAGGCATGCCAGAGCCGGGCTGGGCAGGGCAGGGACTCACCATCTATCCGTCGCCACCATTTACATCCACAACACCTGGGAGCCATGCCGAATGGCACAGGGAGACTGAAGGCAGGGAAGTGGGTGTGCTTGTTTGCCGCCCAGTGTCCATCTTCCTCGGCCTAGCGGCACCTGCCCCGACCCTCAGCTCCTGGCCAAAGGACTTGAACGGCCCAGGAACACCGCCAGGAGCAGTAGCGAATGACGCAGGGAGAGCGAAGGCCAGGAGGTGAGCGTGCCTCTTGCCGCCTAGTGTCCATCTCCCTCAGCTCTAGACTCTGGACAGTACCCTCTGCTCCTGGCCAGTCTTGCATTTTATAGTCGGGCTTGGTTGTTTTAGTCCCTGTGGCCTGGAGTTCCACTGCTCTTCCTGAGGCCGGGAATGCAGTAGGGGCGGCTATTGGAGTTGCGCAGGGGAATGGAAGGTATGGTCGTAACAGAGGGAACACATGTTACAAAAGAAGGCGGGATCGCTGTTTGGTAGCTATCCCGCCTTCAGTTCCCTCTGTTTCCCAGAATGGCCTGGAGAGCAGACCAACCATTCCACAGAACCTCACTCTGCTCCTTTGCAATGCCAGGTCCGTTAAAAATAAGACTCATATCATCCAGAATCTTCTCCTGGATGAGGATGCCGACCTAGCTTGCTTCACAGAGACCTGGCTGGGGGAGGATAGCGCAGTCACTTGGGTACTCTGTAAGTGAGCAGGTGAGGGGAAGTGGGTGGGGGGGGCGGAGTGGCTCTGGTTCATAAGAACACCTTGACCTTGACCAGGATACCTGTCCAGAACACAGCCCACTTCGAGTGTATGTACTTTAGCCTGAAGACCAGGGATAGTTTGGGGATTCTGCTAGTCTACCAACCACCCCATTGTCTAGCAGATTCCCTGACCGAACTGACACAGCTAGTCTCTGAGCTGATGTTGGAGACCCCCAGACTTTTAGTTTTGGGGGACTTCGACATCCCGCTCGAGACCAGCTTAAGAAGTGTGGCTTGGGAGTTCATGGAGACCATGACAAACATGAGCCTATCCCAATTGGTCAACAGGCACACACATTGTGCAGGTCATACACTCAATGCGGTCTTCAGTACGGAACAGGAATATCCGTGGGCAGAGGTGATAAATGCCTCCCCATTGTCATGGATGGATCATTTCCTGGTCAAGATGGAACTTAGAGCCAATATCTACTCCACCGGAGGGGGTGGACCCATTCGGATGGTCTGCCCTTGAAGGCTAATGGAGCCTGTGGGATTCAAGAAAGCCTCGGAGGGTTTAATGGTTGGTAATGCCGGTGATCCTGTCAAAGCTCTGGTTAATACTTGGAACACCGATCTTACCAGGGCAGTCGACACAATCGCTCCCAAGCGCCCTTGCCAATCTGCCTTAAACTTCTGGCCTTGGTATACGCCAGAGCTTAGGAGAATGAAGCGGGTTGGACAATGGCTAGAGCGCAGGTGGCGGAAGACTCGACTCTTATCTGACAAAACTCGCCATAGGAATTTTCTTCATTCCTATTAGAAGGCAATACGTGCAGTGAAGAGAGCTTTCTCCTCTGCACATATTGCGTCTGCAGAGTCCCGTCCAGTGGAGCTGTTTAGGGTGGTGAGGGAGATGACGCAGGTGCCTCCTGTGCCAAACCTCTTACTTAACCCTGTGACAGCCTGCTGAGACGTGTTTAACAACTTCTTTGCAGATAAAATCTCTCAGATAAGAGCCAACTTAGATGCCACTGTTGAAACAGAATCTATAGGTGAGACGTCCAGCGACTCCGCCGATGTTGTTATACTGGATCAGCTCCAATCTGTGAGTACCAAGGACATGGAGAAGCTGCTTGGTAAGGCGAGGAAGACAACCTGCCCTCTCAACCCTTGCCTATCATGGCTGGCCGTCCGGGGCGGGGGGATGCATTGATGATATTCCTCATGGATATCATCAATGCATCCTTTAGGGAAGGATATGTTCCATCCTGTCTGAAGGAAGCGGCTGTTAAGCTGCTTCTGAAAAAGCCTTCCCTATACCCCCTGGATATGAAAAACTATAGGCCTGTGTCATTGCTGCCATTTTTGAGCAAGGTGATCGAGAGGGCAGTTGCTCTTCAGCTCCAAGCTGTCTTGGATGAAGCCAATTATCTAGACCCATTTCAAACCAGCTTCAGGACAGGCTTTGGGGTTGAGACTGCCATGGTTGCCTTGACTGACGATCTGCGTCTGAGCATCGACAGGGGTAGTGTGACCCTGTTAGTGCTCCTAGACCTCTCAACGGTTTTCGATACAATAGATCACGGCATCCTCTTGGACCGCCTGAAGGGGTTAGGTATCGGGGGCACTGCTTTGCAGTGGTTCCGGTCCTTCCTCTCGGCTAGGTCCCAGAGGGTGCTGCTCGGGGACTGTAGCTCCAGTAAGAGGGATCTCACTTGTGGGGTCCCTCAGGGAGCTATTTTGTCCCCGATGTTATTTAATATCTATATGAAGCCGCTGGGTAAGATCATACGGAGTTATGGTGCTGGGTGTTATCAGTACGCTGATGACACCCAAATCTATTTCTCCGTGTCTCGTTCGTCGGCCTCGAATTCCAATGGCATCTCCTCTCTCAATGAATGTCTTTGAGCAGTAATCGGCTGGATGAGGAAAAACAGATTGAAACTGAATCCAGACAAGACGGAGGTGCTCACGGTAGTGGCCCCGAAACCAAGAATTGGGTTGCAACCTCCAGTCCTGGATGGGGACACACTCTCCTCCAGTGACTGTGTTCGCAGTCTGGGGGTGCTCCTTGACTTGTTGCTCCTGATGACAAATCAGGTAAATGCAATAGTCAGGAGCATCTGTTATCACCTTCAGCTGATATGCCAGCTGCACCCTTTTCTGGAAGTAAGGGATCTTGAGGCTGTTGTGCACACACTGGTAACCTCACGCCTCGACTTCTGTAATGTGCTCTACATGGGGCTGCCCTTGTGCTTGGTTCAGAAGCTTCAGTTGGTCCAAAATATGGCAGCCAGGCTTATTTCTGGAACATCTAGGAGGGACCACATCACTCCGGTTTAGAGGTCCCTCCACTGGCTGCCTATCAGCTTCCGGGCCCAGTACAAGGTGTTGGTTATTACCTTTAAAGCCCTAAATGGCTTGGGTCCAAGCTATCTCAGGGATCGCCTCCTTCCATACAATCCTCCCCGCACTCTCCGGTCGTCTGGGAGGAATTTGCTGCAGCCTCAAAAATCAAGGCTTGCAGCGACCCCCCAGAGGGCTTTTTCTGTTGTCGCCCCTAAACTCTGGAACGACCTGCCGGACGAGATCAGTCAGTTGACATCACTGGACAGCTTTAAAAAAGCTGTCAAGATGGATCTCTTCCAGCAGGCCTTTCCAGATTAATTATCCAGGCCTAGGGCTCCTTGACTCCAGCGTTCCTCTCGTGGCCCCATCATTTGTCGATGGATGAGGAACACAGTAGAGGTTGATCAGGGAATTGTAACTTGTATTAAAATGTTTATTTGTAATATATTTTACATTGTTTATGTTTTTAATTTTATGTCTATTGTCATTTTAACTATGTCTTATTTAATACTGTTTTAAGGGGGGTGGGTCGGAACAACACAGGGTTCCTATGGGTTTTATTGTAAGCTGCTTAGATTGTTTGTCAATAAGCTGGATATAAATTATCATTATTATTATTATTATTATTTTATAAATGTTTATTAGTTTAAAAAAAAGACAACATACAAACACATTTATACACATATACATAAAAGGCTTACAAAAAAAATTCTTGTGCATAGTTCATATTTTACACACACTCAAATTAGGATGTATTCAAAATTCTTCTTTTAGCTCATTGACATCCTACTTCCACTCCTTTATCTCTTCCTTTCGTCTTCTACATACACCCTTCCTTTCATTTACTTTCACATCTTCAACCCATCCTCTTCTTTCGTTCCTCTACTCAACCTCTCTCCTCCTTCCTACCCTCTCCCCCTTCTCAACATCCTCTTACCTTTCACTACATACTTTTCATTTCTTCTCTATTCTTATCTCCCACCAATCCTCTCTTTCTCCCTCCCTCTCTCTTTCCTCCCTCCCTCCTTCTCTCCTCTCCTTACATCTCCTTACATTATTATTGTTATTATTTTAGATTCCTGCCTTAAAATTAAAATGTATTTTAAAGAAATCCAGTAAGGATCTGATAAAATTAAAATGTATTTTAAAGAAATCCAATATAAGGAACTGAAGAAATGAATGGAAACAGACTCCACTATATCATATCCAGTATGGTATTAGTCCCATCCTTATCACCATATACTTCATTTATTTTTTGAATTTATGATCCATCCCTTCAATGGTGTCAGGTAGACATCAATGAACTTCATGGATAGCTTTATATCAGCTGAAATCTCACTTGTGTTTTTTAAAAAGTGTCCTCCCAGAAAGCTGAAAGATAAACTTTCAGTGCATTCTGATGTATGTATACTTGGAGGGAAGCTCCAGGCACTCCCTGGTTGTAAATTTATCTGACTCTCATGTAAACATGTAGAGCTTCACATCCTTAAGGAATAGTCTGGTCAACAAACACACCCCAACACACATGCTAGCAATATCTGTCATAAATCTGGCCTAAACAGATATATTTTTCAATCTCAATATGACATTTTAATGAAGTAGGGTTGGTAGAATGAAAATGGAGAGGGCTCATTGCTTTTCATATTTGTGTAGAAGAAGGAATTTCAGCTGCTATTGTTGTCATGCAACCAGGTAGCAAGCAACTGCTGTTGGAATTTCCTCCTCTATGCAGCCATTGAAAGTAATGGAGCCTTTCCAGTTCTTAATTTGGCAACCCTAGAAAAAATGTTACAAATTTCCTTGCATGCTGCTTCAAATTCTCTTCACCAAAATTACTTTTTAACAGCAAGGCATTAAATATCCTCCTTTCTTACCATAGAATATGACAACTTTCCTCAAATCAGAAGTTTAACCAGCTCATGCAAATATTCAATAAAAAATATGGTGGACAAAGTAAGAAGCAGTATAACAAAGCACACATCCTCCCTGTTTCTACTTCACTTCTTTCATTTTCACAGTCACTTGGTTTTTTTAATGTATCTTCCTGTTAAGCTAATGTTGTTCGTTGCAAATGTGATGAATATTCCACATTTCTTTCTTAGCTGAATTCAAAAATATTTAACTGATCTTGTTCTGTTCAAAAGAATTGATTAGGACTGTTAATAAACTGATTTAGATTATTTAATAGAGCTAATCTGGACCAATGAATACATTGATTTGAACTCTCTAAAAGAGTTAGAGGAAGTTTGATTGAATATTAGATAGTACAATAAGTTTCTTTCGCCTTTTGGGGTAATTTTTAAAATTACCTTCTTTATGTGTATTATTGTTAAGTCCTCTGTCTCTGTTTTGAATATATTGTTTAGAAAGCATATAGTAAATGAATTAAGTGCAGTTATCTAAATATTGAATGAAATAAGTTCTAGAAATTTATTGATAGTGAATATTGAGAAGTAAAGTGATTCATTGTTAAGCAATTAAATTTGGGGGGATTGTATAGATTAAAAGAACTGATCAAGTATAAAAACAACAAATTGATTAGTATGGTTTTACACTATCTTAAGAAGCTGAACCAAAAGATCAATTCATAATTTGAAATACACAGAATAATAATAGGTTAAAGAATTATTAAAGGACAAAATGTCAATGGTCACAAGAGAGAAAAAATACACAAATATCATAGCAAAGACAAATAATAATGAGAAGACCATCCATTGAATTAAAGATGACAGATTCCAATTTAAAAATTTTGGAAGCTATACAAAGAATAACAACAAATATCAGACAAGAAATAAAAGATTCTAGAAATGAGTTAAGACAAGATTTCAAAAAAAAGATTGGTGACCTGAAGGAGACAATGAAGGTGATATCAGATGATATAAAGGACATGAATAAGAAAGTTAGAGATCTGGAGAACAAGACTGAGGAGTTGGGAAAAGTGACAAAAAACTTATCCCAAGTGCAAGCCCAAGAAAAAGAATTGAACATAATGAGGGAGGTCAAATGAATGAAGAAATACATAAAGATAAAAGGACTAAATGAACAATATAATGAAATTCTATACAAAATAATTATCCCAGCACTAGCAAAATTGATAGATTGTTCAAAAGATTATCTCGATATGGATGTTGATTTAAAAAAATTGAATCAGTTCAATAGTCATGAGGAATAAAAACCTACCAAGAGATATAGTAGTCTATTTTACTAGAGAAAGGATAAAAGACAAGATAATTCAAACAAGCTATGAGAAGAAAGTGGTGATAATGGTTCGGAAGTCAAGTTGTTTAAAGATGTGGCCCACTGAGGTATTGCAGAAGAGGAGAAAATATGCAATTTGACAAAAATGTTACAAATGAAGAAAGTAAGATACAGATGGGAGCCAATAGAAAGTATCTCCTTTACATGGTGGATAAGGCAAGAGCCTTCTATGAAAGATGATTTAGAGAAGAAGAAAAAGGAAAAGAGAGAAGAGAAGACAAATACAGTTATGTGGCAGAAAATGCAAAGGACTGAAAAATAAAGGAAAAAGAGAAGGTACAGGAAGGAAAAATATATAAGGAGACAGAAGAAGAAACACCAGAAGGAGCTGTACGTGGAGAAATATGTAGCCTACAGGCAGAAAATGATAGCTTAGAAGAAGTGGAGCTGGAAGAAAGAGAAGAAGAAGAAGAAACAGGACAGCAAGATACCAAAGAAAGCCAAGAAGAAAGTGAAATAAATATTTAAGATGAAGTTCATATCATGGAACATCAAGGATATGAACTCCCTTTATTAGAGAAAATATTTCATATACTAGAAAAAGAAAAAAAACAGTCATAATTTGGATCCAGGAAAGACGCATAAGGCAACAAGAAACAAAATATTTGAAAAAATCCCAAATTAGGACAAAATTTTGTAGCAGCAAGTGACAAAAAAAAAAAAGAATGAAGTTGCAATGTATGTGAAAAATCAACTACCAACTAAAGAAATAATAAATGATAAAGGAGAAAGATACATCATAATAGAAATAGTGTTGAATGGAAGAAAAACATTGGTGATAGGTGTCTATGGTCCAACAGAAAATAAAGCAAAATTTTAT
This sequence comes from Phrynosoma blainvillii, assembly GCA_026167975.1. Taxonomy (NCBI): domain Eukaryota; kingdom Metazoa; phylum Chordata; class Lepidosauria; order Squamata; family Phrynosomatidae; genus Phrynosoma; species Phrynosoma blainvillii. The sequence goes on along the minus strand of JANUYF010000004.1, from coordinate 43,709,245 downwards.
TATAAATTTTATTACAAATACAAGAATTAGATTTATTTCATATTTTCATGGCGGATTGGAATGGTGTTCTGAATTCCCTATTGGATAGAAATTCAAAATAAATAAAAGAAAACCAGGGGAAAAATTATGAATGGAGGAGAAAAAGAACAAAAGAAATTCAGGAAATTTTGGGGGAAAAAATAAAGAAAAACAAAAAGAAATAATTAAAAACTCAAATAATAAAATTATTAATAATGAAATAAAAATAGTAAAGAAACAATTATCTCTTAAAATTGCAGAAGAAATAAATAAGAAAATGATATATGTGAAACAAAGACAATTTGAATTTTAAAATAAAGCAGGAAAAATTTTGGCATATAAATTTTAAAAGAAGAAGGAAAAAAGAATGATTCTTGAAATCAAAGAAGATAATAAAATATACATGGAGCAGGGAAAGATAATGAAGATTTTCCACAAATATTTTTAAAGAGTTCTTTAAAGAACAACAAAGAGGAAATGAACATCTAGAAACAAACAAATAAATTTTTGCAAGATATAGAGAAGATGAAGATAACTGAGGATATAAGATCTCTCAATCAAAATAATGCTATTATGGAAATAAAAGAAGCAATAAAACAAGCTAAAAATGGGGAAATCCCAGGTCTGGACAGATTCTCTATAATATATTACAAATAATTTGAAGAGGAATTGATTGGATGATTACATAAAATGTTTAATGAAATAATACAAGAAGGGATTTCCGAATCATGGAAGGAGGCAAACATTGCCCTGATTCCAAAATAAGCAAAACATTTGAGCTTACCACAAAATTATAGGCTGATATAACTTTTAAATTCTGATTATAAAATTTTTGCATTGATTCTATCCAGTAGATTGAAAAATGTTCTCCATGATTGGATACAAGATTATCAATGCGGCTTTTTACCCAAGAGATATGCAAAAAAGGTTTTATGAATAGTCATCAATTTAATTGATTACTATGATAAAAACCCTGAGAGAAAGATGGCAATGCTATTTTTGGATGAAGAGAAGGCATTTCATAATCTGAATTGGCAATTCATGAGAAGATTAATGGAAAAGGTGGCATTAGGAAATTAATGTTGTGAAATGAATTAAGGAGATCTATAAGGAACAAAGTGCACAAATAATAAATGGAAATAAAACTAAAAGCTGCAAAATTGTCAAAGGAACAAGATAGTGGTGTCCTTTATCACCCTTCTGTTTATTATGTGCTTAGAGATACTGAGTAATAAGAGATGAGAGCCAGATTAAAATTAACAGAACAAAATCGGCCTTATTAACTTGTAACATAATGAAAAGTAAACAAGATTTATTGCAAGAGAAAGTGGGGGTGCAAATACAGAAGAAAGTAAAACATTTAGGAATCTACTTAACTAAAAAAAATGCAGACTTATTTGACAACAACTACAAAACAATGTGACAAGAAATCAAAAAGAATTTAGAAAAGTTGGCAAAGTAATAGATAATTTGATATTTGACCAATGCAAAAAGGATTTGATGAGATTTATTTGGGCAGGGGAAAAACCCAGAATAAAATGGAGTTCATTAATTGATACCACTGACGATGCCACACTTAAAACAATATTATCACACATGTTTAATAATAATAATAATAATAATAATAATAATAATAATAATATGATTTATTTGTATACCGCCCCTCTGGCAAGCCAATCTAGGCGGTGAACAACAACAGGAAATTACAACAAATTAAACAATATCATTCCCTCCTCCCCGAACATCAAACAAATAACAACATTAAGATCCCATCCCTCATTCCTACCCCCCACCCCCAAAACAAATCAACAAACAAATTAAAAAACAATTATTAAAATATACAATATACACTATAAAAATACAATGTACAATATAAAATGCATAATTGCATTATTGCAGGGAAGGTGTTGCTGGGGAGGGATTATAAACTCTTCCCAGTCTCTCCAGCCACGCTCCAGCCACCTCTGTGTTGCTGGGGAAGTTGTTGTCCCCCTTAAAACTTGATCCTGAGCAGTAACTTCCATTTTAGCATTCACTTGTTGAATTACAACAGGTGTAGTCTCCAATTCTGTGTGCATTGTCTTTTGAATTATCTTTTCTTCATCTAGATCAGCAACTCGTGTTTCAGCTATCTCTAAAGCTTGTTCATTTGGGACAGCTTTGGCAAGTTCTTTTATGGAGGAAGGCTTTTCAGCACCACAATACTGAAGCTGTTCAGTAACCTCTGGCAGAGATTTTGCAGTGGCTTGTGGTGCAGGCACTGCTGCAAGTTCCCAGGGATGTTGAGCCTCTAAATCAGGGGTAGGCAACCTTTCCCCTTTAAGGGCTGAGGGACTTCCGCTCCCAGAATCCCAGGAGCTATTGGCCAACATGGGACCATTGGCCAACATGGCTGAGGCTTCTGGGAGCTGAAGTCCCTCGGCCCTTAAAGGGGAAAGGTTGCCTACCCCTGCTAAATCTGCCTTATTTCGAAGGAGATATATATATATATATATATATATATATATATATATATATATATTATTAACAGTGCAGGTTTCCCTGCTTGCGTCAGGCTTCTGTTGAGCAGTGGAAAGATCTTGGAAGTTATGCTCAAGAGGTTGTCGTCCAACATTTAGCTCATATACCTGTTCAGTACATTGGTTATTTTCTGAAGAAGTCAAATTAAGGGGATGATCCACAGTTACCACTTCCGTGGTGTCTCCTGTACAACAGTGGGCAGCATTAACTTCTGAAGCTAGTCTAGCCTCCTTCATGACATCCACACCACTGTCTGGAACAGATGGGGAAGTATGGTAGTTCACTTGTAATACTTGTGTCTCTTTTGCTTCATTGGGAAGAGACAAGGTATCAGCCTCATGCTGCTGTTTATCAATTTGCCCTACACTGTCTTTTCTGAAACTACCTTTGCATGTCCCCTGTGCTAGATCAGGCAATGCCTCCCCAACTACCGGTAGTTGCATTTCAAGAGTGCTTTCCAGCTTAGTGGTGTGGCTTTCTAACTCATTTTCTCCCAAACTGGTTTTGCTTGTTCTCTGTGTTACATCAGGCGATGCCCTCCGAGCTGGTTGTACCTCAATGATTCTTTCCATCTTAACTGCAAAGATTTCCTGGTCATCATGCACATCAGAACTGTGGCTGCTGTATTCATTTCCCATGATTGAAGGTTGCTATCCTAGACTTGTGGAGTCAATAGCTCTGAATACAGAGGAACAGGAAGGTTGTTTCAGATGTCCAACAATAAGCAACCTAAGAAGCAAGTTCTCCTAGACTTAGTGAACTGTTCTTTTTCTTTTGTTTGAACTGGTTAAAAAACTGGATAAATTTAAAAGATGAAAAATTATTAAATTTGGAAGGTTTTAATGCCAGATATAGCTGGCATCCATATCTCTGGTACAAAAAATTAGAACAAAATAAGGATTTCAATGACCACATAAGAGGAGCACTATTGAAGACTGGGGAAAAATATCAACAGATTCTGGATTGGATATCACCCCATGCAGCCTTCCTGAGGAGAGAAAAAGAATGATTAAAATATAAAGATATTTTGAAATGGGAAAAACCAATATTGAAAAATCAAGAAGAACTAAAAACAGAAGGAATAAATCTACAATGGTTTCTCTATTGACAGCTTATGGAAAGATTCAAAGTGAACATTAAGTGGGCCTGTCCCAAAACAAAAAGATATTGGCAAGAAAATCATGAAATAATACGAGACAAATACCAAATAAAAATTGTATTAGAACCAGAAATATGCCTATCAAATATGATAGAAGGTAAAGAGGAGAGGAAAAATTTGAAAGGGATATTGTATTTGTTGACAAGAGCAAGAATGGTATTTGTAAAACATTGGAGAGAGTCAGAGATTCCAACTATAGGTTTGGCTTTTAAAAGCCCTAGATGTAATCGAAATGGATAAATTAACAATGTTAATGAGATATAAAATAATTAAAGAAGAGATACAGGATCCATTATTGAAGTATTGTAGAAAGAGATGGTCCAATACTTGATTAGAAAATAAAGAAATTAATATTTTATATATTGTTTAGATTATGGAAAATAAGAGTTTCTTACAAATGGAAGAAAATATAATATAAATGTACATAGTCAAAAAATAAGAATAAAATATGTATATAGAATAGTGAGATGGAGATGAAAATAGAAAAAGAAAGAGGAATATATAAAGAAAGTGATAAAGAAAAGTTACAACTATATGAATTGATAATGTGAGGGTTAGGGAGGGGGAAGGGAAGGCAATGAGAACACTGAAAAGATTACAAGGGAATAAGAACTGTATTTTTTAAGTATCAATAAAGAATATTTTTAAAATAAAAAATAATGGTGATTGTGTAAATCTGTCAGAATTCACAGTTACTGTTTCCTTTAAATTACGTTTATTTAAATGAAATGAGAATGTGCATCAAATCAACATAAAAGAAAACAAATAAAGCAACAGATTCTGAATGCACAAGCTCAACTTCTAGTAACTGATGGTTGCAGGGAAAGAGAATATTTGTGTTAGCTAATGATGTACAGCTCATAACAAAGATATTTTTGATAGGACTGGTAAATATTTCAAGGGGAGAGATCTGAAAATTGATTCCATCATGCTTAACAAACCAAAGCAGTTTAGAAAAACTATTCCTACTTTCTCAGATAGCTAATAAACCTTTCATGTCTTTTGTTGTTGTTTTTTTTAAATAGGACAGTCAGAGGAAGGCAAAGGCAAACCCCTTCTGAACAAATTTTGCCAAGAAAACCCTGTGATAGACTTATCCTTGGGGTCACTATAATTCACAAATGATCTGAAGGCACCCAAAAACAACAAAATGATATCTATTGATTGGATTCAAGATTTAGTACTCCTACTAACCTACTATACCCTCCAACATTTAATAGATAAAAACCAGGACACATGTGGTCAAGAAGGGAAAAGTTATTAATAAAGAAGATCAGGCAAACTAGTAGAGGTTGCAGCAGTTTGCTTTTGTTTGAGTCTACTGGGAAGAACAAGATCCCACAACTTATTTTCCCCAGGTAATTGATTGAGTGCAAAGTATTTTTGCAATTTGATCTCAGTTTGCAACACCTGAAGAAAGCTGAAGACAAATTGGAAATGTAAGAGGAGAAAAACCTGGGGCATTTAAAAACAGCTGAAGTGGGATAACTGAGGATTAACCAGAATGGTCTGTCAAATCAGGACAGTTGGTTGGTATGACATAAAAGTGGTTGTTTATCCCTGCTGTCAACACAACTATTTTCCTTTTCAGTATTCTTTTTTTTTTTTTTCAAACCCACAAGCCAGTCTCATTTTGAATACAGAACTATGGTGAATTCTTTTGCTTTTGTGGAGCAGGATTTAGCTTCCTTTCCGAAAAATTCTGATAGTTTAAATGCATTATAAATTGTATTCTGATTAGTTTTGCTTTATTTTGCCTGCTAAGAAGATGCGGAGGGGGTGGTGGTGTTGCTACAACTCTTTATTTTCAACCCCTTACCATTTCAGTAGAAAGACATTGTGCCCTAAGTGCAGGGCCAGCACAACTGTACCTGTTCAATTTTCAGCACTAAGCCTGGTGAGCTATGTAAGATTAATTGATGGGATTTGACATGGTAGAGTGGAATGTATCACTTTACAATGCAGGTTGGTTTTGTTTTTTAATGCTGTTCTATGACTGCACCCACACTGCAGAGATAATCTAGGCTGAGACCGTTTTAATTGTCATGGCTCAGTGCTATGGAATTCTGGAAACTAGTTTTGTGAGACATTTAGCCTTCTCAGTCAGAGACCTCTGGTGCCACAACAAATTGCAGTTCCCAGAATTCCATAGCATTGAGCCATGGTAGTTAAAGTGGTACCAAACAGGATTATTTCTGCAGTGCAGAAGTAACCTATATTAAAACAAAAACAAAACCCTGTTGTCTGTCTGTGTTCTGTAAAATAAGACTTTAGGGAGAATGCTTCTAGCCTATTTGCACCTTGTGATGGTAATTTAATCTTTAATAAGAATATCCATACATAAAAACATGGCAGTCTGTATGACAGTTCTTAAATATATGATCATTTACACTCTGAAGTGGTTCATTCACCTACCTTGGAATTCCATCACCTTATTCTTTTGCAGACAAAAGTTGCAAATGGAGGTGGTGAGGCATGTTACAATATTGCATAAACTCTAAGTCCTCCACAGAGGAATAAATATGCACATAGGCAAGGGAAGCACTACTTCATTAAAGCAATGACCAGCCCTTCTCAACTCTGGACAACAGAAGATGGATATTTATGGTCATAGTGGATGTGAACCTCTGTTTAATCCAGACTTACTATGAAGTAGCCATGCTGAAATGGCTGTAACTAAAACTTTCAAAAACCTAAAAGAAATAAGAAATGGGAAGACCATGGATAAGCTGCAAGAGATGCAGAAATAGCCAGGAGAGCCAGCCTGAAGATGAAATAACTCAAGGCAAAACCAAGGAGGGTCTGCAGAAAAGAGAAACTGCTGAAGCAGCCTTCAGAAAGCCCAGAAACATGCATGATAACTGATGGCAGAAGTTGGGGAAAATGGTTGTGGGATCAAATTTTAAGACTTCAAGAAGAATATAGGAAAACTGCTTTAGGGTTTCAATGTTCAGAAGAAAAAAACAGATCAAATACTGCTTATCCAGACCTTAAAAGTAAAGTTTGAAGCTAAATGAGGAAGAATTTGGCAGTGGAATTGTGCTGCTGACTGAATATGAAGTGGCACTTCAACATCCTTATTTATCTTGTTCTGTAGATTCTACAGAATATAACAGGTACTTAGAAATTTATGTTAATTTTAATAATAAACTTTACTGTATATTCATTTATTTAACATTGATTGAATCTCTTCTTTTTTGTCCTAAACCTTTATCCTGCTATTCCTTTCAGTGCCTTCTTCTTCTTCTTCTTCTTCTTATTATTATTATTATTATTATTATTATTTATTTCTAACCCACCCCTCTGCAGAAGCAATCAAGGCAGCTTACAACAATAAAATACCACAATGTACGCCCCCAAAACTGCCCACCCCTTAAAATAGTATTAAACATAGAAAGATTAAAATAGTAAATAATAAATAAACAGATAGAGGGTGCTCTTACATTTCTTAGCTTCCTGCATCTATATTCTTTATCAATTCAGGTCTGTTTAGCCTATAGAGGACAGGTGAAGAAGCAAAGGTAGTACCAAAGGCATAGAAAGGAATTGTAAATTTAAAAGGGGAGTTAACTTATATGGTGGGTAAGGTATCATACAAGATCCTTCATGATGTAGTGGCAATACTATTGGGATAATGATGCAAGGACCTCCACAGCCCCTCAAGAGGGCAAAGTCATATAAGTGTGCATTAACTTTTTAAACGCAGGAACACAGGATATAAGACGTCATGTCTATATCAGGTGAAATATTATTCATGTCTGCTCAGAATTAAATACTACTGAGTTAAATGTGGTATATTCCCAGATAGGTTTGTTTAAGATGTCTGTTAGAAGATCTTTTAATAGCCTGATTACTCTGATACATTGATTTTAACCAGTGTCCCACAGAAAAGGCAGACTAAGGTACCAGGTTCATTTTCCACATGGGTTATTGTCTCATCCAAGGACATTCAGCCATATTTTAGGCAGGTTTTTATTATCATTTATAGAGTCCCAAATTCTGGTCGCTTCCAAGATTTTTGAGAAGCACTCTATAAAGCATGTGAAAATTACATGTCTTTGGAAAGAGGAAGAGATCAGAAATCTCAGGTCTTTGTATAAATCACTAGGTATCCACTGAAGTGTTCAAATACCATGGTGATGAGATAGATAAAATAAGACAAATTTCACAGATTAAATAGCTAGACCAAACTTTCTTTTATCTATGGAATTCTTCCTTCTCTCAATCTTTTAAGATTCACACACACTGAATTCACTAGCAACCAATATATGAGCTATATGAAATAAAGCATAATGTTGAGAAAGGGCAGGGTACAGGTATGTAGTCCATGCCTATGGCTTATTATCTTATTGCTATTTCTGAAAACCTGTTTAAATCATGCTTTTTTGGGTACAAATCGCATCACATTTTTTCAATCTAATTTATAGCCTTAATACAAGATATTATTGTTTTTCTATTTTAAGAGACATAGGGAAGAAGCAGATGGCTAAAAGGGCCATTTTGGGGGCAAGGAAGGGGAGGGGCAGCCCTCCACATGGCTGGCGCTCTGACGATGTCTTCCCGCCGCAGTGTTTGCACACGCTGCGGCGGAAGAGTCGCTGAAGGTGTGCCGCCAGCCTTTTGCGGCACACCTTTGGCAACTTGTGGAAGGAGCGCTATTTTAGTGCTTCTTCCAGGGGCGGCGAAGCTGCGCCGCTGGGCCGAGGTGTGGGGATACCTCAGCCCCGCGGCGCAGCTTCCCGGGGCGGCCCACAGCCGCCCGTCTGCTTCCCCCCATAGTCCTATTTCATTTCTACTACTATGTCAGGTTACAGTCTATCTGCTACCTGCCTATTTTAGACAACCCAATTAGCTATGCAATGTCAAAATATGTCCTATTTTTTAATATTGAGTGATGTACATTTTGAGTACCTAGATAGATTAAAATTAAGTATGAGCATTACTTGGGCAAGCAACCAGAGTGATATAACAGCAAACTTAAATATGATGCCAAATATTATGTAAGGTAAATTATAATTGAATTGCCCTGAGTCGTATTTTCATAGAAAGATGGGATATTCTCATCTTATATCCTGCCTTTCTCCCAACATAGGAACTCAAAGCGGTTTGGATATTGAATATAAATTCAATAAATAAACAAATAAAGGCACATCAAACATCAGATCAAGGTCATCTTGTTGTTTAAAAAATCTGAACTACCTTGTAGACATCTTTTCTTTGCTGTATGTGCATTGGCTGATTTCCTCATATTTACACAAAGTAATTGGCAAAGGACAAGATGTATGCAGTCCCAAGACCATTGTTGTACCTGTTCCTCACCCCCATTTAATTAATATAGAAATAGCAACTACATTTCTATACCGCTTATCAGTGAACAATGCACTCTCAGCAGTGTGCAATGTGTTAGCCAATTGCCCCCAACAACCTAACACTCATTTACTGACCTATCAAAGGACAGAAGGCTGAGTTGACCCTGGACCTGCAGGATTGAACTCACAACTTTGTGGCTTCAGTACTGGCATAAAATAGGCTAGAATTCTATCAAATTTCTATAATGACTTCAAACTGGTGACAGTTAATTAATTTAATTAATTTAACTTTGGTTAAATATGCCCATGGCAATCACAGAGGCCTCTGAATATGATTGGTATTTCAATCCTTTTTGTTTTTTGAGAAAGCAGATCTCTTTTAGGTTGATGTGATCTTTTTAGAAATGTTTTGGCTAGTTTGGGGGAGTGGAAGAAAACAATGACAGGTGGTGGGCATATTCAGCTCTCCAGGGTCCTAGGGGGAACTGGTCAAACATCCCTCCTGCTGGTTCTGCTCTAGAAATTGCCACCAATTAGATGTCATTATAGAAATTTGATAGGATTCTAGCCTATTTTAATTCCATCCAGAATATAAGTGTAATTCTGAGTCAAGCAGCTCAGAGCCCAAGTTGATTACATGAGGAAAGCTGCTTCTTGGTCATTCAGACACCACAAATGAATAGTTTTTACACAAGATGTTGGCTTTTTGCAGAACTTTTACATAAAGCACTTGAGAGATGTTGAAAAGATTTCCATTATTAATCCCATGCTGTAAATAAATAATAAATAAAATTATTAATGCCTTCATGACCAATCATATCATAGCTCCCATATGAGTTTCAGGCTTAGTTAATTGTCTACATTAGGTGAACTCTGAATGTAAACATACAATGAGGAATTTAGTATTCCTCCATGTAGAACATTATCTTCCAGAAACCAATAAATGAATAGGGAATAGAGAAGAAACTTGCTTAAGTACACTAATTTCAATAAATTCAAGTATGATAATGTCCAGCTGTGTGCTGCACTAGGAATGTTATGTGCAAGAGATGTTGATTAGTGGAATGATCAGCATAAAAAGGGACATAATTGATTTGGACATATATATTTTAACTGAGGCAGTTTGGCCTTCCAGAAAGCAGTGAGGGAACAATGAAAGAGAGATTAACTGGTTGGTACAGATATAATAATTGTCCTTTGGCCAAATAAAATAGAAGGTCAAAATGCCAAGTATGATGAACAATGCAACATATTTCACAACAGAGTTGTACCACAATAAATTACTGGATTTGTCATCCTGGCAACGTATCATTCAGCCAAATCAAGTCAGAGAGACAAGGAGAAATAGTTGTGACTATAACTTAAAGGACTTCACTACAGCTACACAAAGGCCCCAATCACACTATGATATAAACTGGTCTGGAAACTGGCTTGAAGGGGGGCAGGGTCATTCATACTCATGCTGATTGTCTCTGATGTGTTTTGCGGTGTGTGAGAGCAAAACTCAGTTAAACCGGTGCTTTTGAATCCGAGGCATTTACAATTTCTCTTCAAAAGCACCAGTTTGTTTTTGTGTGGTGTTTTTTTTTTTGTTTTTTTTTTTAGGGAACTGCCAATGGGAACGCACTTTAAAAATTAAATATCCCAGGGAATACAATAGAAGAATGCAGTTTAATGTTGAACAAAGTTGGGGAGTGGGTTCTTTTGGGAACATGATGACACGTGGATTTTTTTTAATAGTCTGCCAGCTTCTGCACACCATTGCTTTTGTATGGTTGCAACAGGTTACTACAGTTCAAGTGACAGGTGCATGAGTCAGTATTTGGCAAGCTGTGCATCATGGGAGGTCTGATGCAACAGGCAATGGGGATGAAACCAGCCAGGTTTCATTAGTGCATGGTTGTCACATGTTACCAAGAAGACCACCTATATATGGGAGAAAGTCAGAATCTCTGCTGTTGGTTAGTTGTAGTTGGTGAAGCACTTTGTTGGTCTGTATAGCTGTAAGTATTCAAGACGTATGTTTGATACTCCATGTATCTTTGCAAATATTTGCAACAAAGATTAAAGCCCTCACTGAGTGAAGTCTTGCTGTTCAGCTATTCATTTCTCCAAGATGAAAGCAGCAGCTGCATGTAAAAGGATTTTTCCTGTGCCATCTAGAGCAAGATTCTTCACAGAAGACCATCTTCTGGGGGTTTCTGCCTACGTGCTTCAACTCTGCATGTGTGTTCTACTTGTCTGCATACCTCAATATGGGTTATGAGCCCAATGTGCATGTAGACAATGCCTGAGTGGCTGTGAGTATTCCAGAAAGCCAGTGGTTTGCTGCTGAATTCACAGAGGATGAAGACGAAATCCTGAAACTGAGTGAGTTAAAGTGTGTTTCTCACTGTCAGTGTCCATATCAGTGAGCCGGGGAAGGCTTATCAAGCTTCCACATGTGTTGGCTGCTTGCCCAGGCAATTTGCCCAGAAGTCCATCTACATCTGTCTGTTGTTCACACAGAGCAGGAAAAATGGAAACAGCTATTAGATTTCAGAAGCTGAGTGATTCAAATTATGCTTCTTGGAAAATCTATATGCAAGTTTTACTGATAGAACAGGACTTATGGAACATAGTGCAAAACCAACCAGAGTCAACAGAAGAATCTCAGATTGATGAGGATTGCAAGGCACAAGCTACGATTCTTCTAGCCCAGGGGTAGGCAACCTTTCCCCTTTAAGGGCCGAGTAACTTCAACTCCCAGAAGCCTCAGCCATGTTGTCCAGTAGTCCCATGTTGGCCAATAGCTCCTGGGATTCTGGGAGCTGAAGTCCCTCGGCCCTTAAAGGGGAAAGGTTGCCTACCCCTGTTCTAGCCATAGACGAAAGCCAGCTGGATCACATTAGGAAAAAGCAGACCACTTTTGATGTGTATACCTTGGAATGAGTTCATCAGCCCGATGGAGCCTTATCTAAGATGCTTTGTTGTAGAAAACTGTATGGATGTAAGTTGCAGGAGAGTGCTTCTGTAACTACTCATCTGGAAAAAATGCAAGGCTTGTTTGCAGAGTGCAGCAGCAAAGGCATCCAGATGGAGGAGTCTTAAAAAGTCTTCATACTCCTGGGCAGCTTGACCAGTGAGTAGGATATTTTTTTTATGTATGGCCTACAGGTAGTCTCTGAGGCAGATCTGAGGACTGAGCTTATGGCTTCCAAGAATCCTGGAGGAGGTCCAGAGATGAGACTCCGAGGCGAAATCCAGGGAAGCTGGGAAAACAAGCTGGAGACAACCAACTGAAATGTCCCAGGAGGGGAGTGCTGCCATCTGCAGGACCAAGCGATGCATTTCCTGTGAGGAGACTGGACATTTCAAGAAGGACTGACTGAGAGTCTCTGCAGCAAAGAAAGGACAGTCTTCACAAAAGAAAAAGTCCCAGTATGGGAGGGGGTTTGTTTCTGCTGTGGAAGGTGTTGGGAAAAAGGGAGACCCTGTGTGGATTTTGGACAGAAGTTGTTCTCATCACATGGTACCAGACAAAGGGAGACTATAGAACCCAAAACCAGCATCAGTAGACACAGTGGTGTTTGCTGATGGTGAATCTGGTAGACTGGCATTTAAAGGGTCTGTATTCATCCCAAGGCTGGGAAAAACATTTGATAATGTTTTGTGTGCACCTGGACTGCAGAAATCCCTTGTGAGTGTGGCATCCCTGACCAATGATGGGTTTGAAATCCATTTTAAGGGGGATGAGGGGGTAATCTCCAAGGAGGGGGCAGTGTGTGGTAAAGCTGTAAAGAAAAATCATGTATACCATATGGTGACAAAGGTGCAATGTAACAGTGTTGCAAACAAACCATTACATGAAAATTGTGCACACTATTTTCATAGGGTAATGGGGCACACAAGTTTCAAAGGTTTGAGAAACCTGGAGAAAGTTTGCCCAGAGTTCAAGGTGGAGCAATTCAACAGTTACTTTCATTGTGCAGTGTGCAAAAGGGTGAAAGTCAAAGCTTACTTGGTTGCCAAAATAAGCAAGTGCGCCACCCAGAAGCCTTTTCAGGTGGTGCACACAGATTTGTTGGGACCACACCAGATCAAGAGCATGCTGGGGAAGGGAACAGGTTTACCCTGCTTATAGCGGTCCCGACACAGCCAGTATTCCTATGTTGCCTTGCTGAAAACCAAGGGTGAACCTTCTGACCAGATCAAAAAGTGGGTAAATGCCATTGAGGGGGAGTTTCCTTACAAGGTGGGCACTTTTGTGATCAATGAGGTGGGGAGTTCCTTGCTGAAGGTCTGCAGCAATGGTTTAGGAAAAAGAGAATACAGCACAAAACCACCAATCTGGCTTGCCCAGCTGAGGATGATTTGGCTGAGAGGCGTATTGGCATAATCAATCAGATGAGGGATTGCATGCTGGAAGATGCTGGGGCACCACCAAATTTGTGAGCAGAAGCCACAAAAGTTGCATGCCATATCATTAACAGGATGTGGTGTAGTGTAATCAATCAGACACCATATTTTCTGTTACACGGTAGAGCACCCAATCTCAAGTACTTGAGGTTTTTTGGCCAGTTTGCCTCAGTATTATTCCTCCTCAACTCCGAAAGAAGAACAAACTGAAGAGCCAGAGGTTAAGGTTCATGGGCTATGAGGGGAATAGTTACAGGTTTCTGTTGGTTGGTGGCAGAGTCTTTTACTCAAGGAGTGCAAGGTTTGAGACGTATGCTGGATGGGAAAAGATCCACAGTAACCATGATGTTTTTGTGAAGTTGGGCAAATGTCAGAAATGGAGGGGTGGATGCATCCAGAGATGTGAAGGAGGAACCTAGCACTTCCGTGGACACACACACACACACAAACACAAGCACCAAAGCAGGAACCAGTTCAGAGACAAGACATCCAGGAAAGCAGTAGTGATACTGAGGATGAGCATGGAAGGGATAGGGTCATCATTCCATACAGGACAGAGGGAATCAGGAGGCCACCAGACAGATTTGTTGTGCAGAGGGCACAAGTCTGTACTGTTGTGACTGATCAGGAAAAGTGGAATGTGGCTATGGATCAGGAGTTTGGTGCATTGGTGGACAGGAGAGTGTTTGAGGTGGCTGACAGGCTTACAGGGCAGAAAGTGATTGGTTGCAGGTAGGTCTACAGGAAGAAAGACATGCCTGGTGGGACTATGAGGTGCAGGACCAGGTTGGTAGCCAAGGGCTACTGAGCGAAGCCCAGACTGATGGACTGGGCATCAGTGAAGTGCATTGTGCAGTACCTGAAAGGCACAAAAGACAAATGCTTCGTAATAACAGGAGGGATGTCAGAGCTGGAAGGTTCTGCTGATAGTTCCTTCGCATCTGAGGCAGCTGATAGGAAGTCAGTAACTGGACGGATCATCAGTTATGCAGATAGCCCTGTCATCTGGAGGTCCAGAAAGCAAAGCTGCATTGCACTCAGCACAACAGAGGCAGAGTTTGCTGCATTGTTAGAGGTTGCTAATGAAGTACAATGGGCTAAGGAGTTGTTGCAAGACCTAGGTGAAAACTGTAGTAGAGCAACTGTGGTAAATGAGGACTCACAGGAATGCATTGCCATGGCCGAGTCAGAAAATCTGAAATGTAGGACCAAGTACATTGCAGTGATATACTAGAACATGAGAGAGCTTGTGCGGAATGGGATGCTGAAGCTGCAGTATGTTGGTACAGAGGACAACATAGCTAACATTGTCACAAAGCCTCTACCTGTGGAATGCCATGAGAGGTTGGCTAGCAGGCTGGGTATCAGTGGATGAGGTCTGCATTACACACGGGACAAATGCAATGACACATGGAACACATTGCATATCATTTTGGAGGGGACTGTCAAGACCATGTGGCACCCTGGTCTGGAAAATGACATGGATGTGGCTGCTGAAAGGAACTGGAGCAATGGTAACAGGGTTACTACAGTTCAAGTGGCAGGTGCATGAGTCAGCATTTGGCAAGCTGTGCATCATGGGAGGCCTGATGAAACAGGCACTGGGGATGAAACCAGCCAGGTTTCATTAGTGCTGTCACATGTTACCAAGAAGACTACCTATATATGAGAGAGGGTCAGAATCTCCGTTGTTGGTTAGTTGTGGTTGGTGGTTGGTGAAGCACTTTGTTGGTCTGTATAGCTGTGAGTATTCAATATGGATATCTGATACTCTATGTATCTTTGTAAATATTTGCAACAAAGATTAAAGCTGTCACTGAGTGAAGTCTCGCTGTTCAGCTATTCATTTCTCCAAGCTGAAAGCAGCAGCTGCATGTGAAAGGATTTTTCCTGTGCCATCTGGAGCGAGATTCTTTACAGAAGACCATCTTCTGGGCATTTCTGCCTACGTTTTTCAACTCTGCATGTGTGTTTGCTAGATTCTACTTGTCTGCATACCCCAACAAAGAATTAGTAGAAAAGTCCTCAGTTTCAGAAACATATAGCATATGAGTTCAAGAGCCACAATTAATAAGCATACTCAATATGGATTTCTCTAGTTTCCCTAGACCAATGAGATCATCGTGTGTTACTACTGATTTTCTCAGATGTTGTATAACTTGTTTGTTTATTTTTCTGTTTTTCCTATATCTGAAGATTTCAAGGCTTCCAGAAGTGTAGTACTGGAGGAGGAGGAGGAGGAGGAGGAGGAGGAGGAGGAGGAGGAGGAAGGTGGCAGCTATGTATAGGATAAAGAACATGTTTGAGGGGTCTCTTTGGAGATTAGATGCTAAAACAGTCATAGGACATGCACACTGAGGAAAAACAACTGATTATTACAATTGCACATATTCTGGCTTAGTTACAAATAAAATACAAGGACTACTGGAATTACTGTATAGCTTATCACATCATATAAGTTTTTGGGGGGGGCTTAATGGGCATAAAAGAGGTGGTCACAGAGAAATGTTCTAGGAGGTACTTGCTCCTCCTTCAACTTCTGCATGTTATTTCAAAGGCTAATACAAGACCATATTTACAGCATCTTGAGACATGTCTACTTTTATTTTTGTACCTAATGGCTGAAATCACTGGTATGATTGAAGTCATTCTGGGGTCCTGGAAGATTTAATATTTTAGTGCATATTTGTTGCTTTTAATGGTTATGCCTTTAATTCTATTGGTAGTCTACATATTCTAACTTTTCTATGCTTCAGTGCTGTGCATTTTTATCTGTATCTGTTTTAATATTTGTAAGCCACCTTGAGTCTCAGGGTTGGGAGAAAGGTGGGATATAAGGGATGGTGATAATGGAGTGGCCCATTGATCTCCGCACTACAGTTTTCATGCAGGCTTGAAGATTCTATGAGTTAGTCCAAAGCACTAACCTTTTCAAGCTCTAGGGGTTTGGGGTTTGTTTTTTTCTTGTTACTGCTGTTCTTTAGAATAGAAATCATATTTCCCACAACAGTTCAGTACTCTTTTACTCTAAATCAACTCCATAACTCTAAATCAAGTCAATAAGATTGTTCCTATTATGCGGACAGGTAAGTGGGTAGTTTTGGATACCTGAAGCAGAAATCCATACTTTGCAGTCCTGTTAAACATCTACATCTCCTACAGTTTTTAAAGATGCAGTATATTTGAGAGAAGAAAAGGTGGTGAAGAAAAGGAGTTAGGGGATGCACAAAATAGTTAGGCTACAGATTGTGCAGTGATTCCTTATATGTAAAGAAGTCAAGAAAATTCAACCTTGCCTGTATATAAATTTTGAAATGAGAAATTAGTGCTGTGTGGGTTCCCACACACATGCTGATCAGCCCTGTCATGACTTTTCACATGATTTGCATAATAAGCAAATAATCTGCAAATTGGTTATCTGGATTAGCAGCCTTGAGTTGCCTTGAGTCCCACATCAGCATAAAGGCAGGATATAAATTAAATAAGCAAAATAGAGAAAACACTAATATAGACACCCTAAGAATGATGTGGAAAAGGAAAGATAGTTTTGGTACCAGAAAAGGATAGGCTGCTGAGTTAGGAGAGGGGAAGACTAACTGAACATTGGGAAGTGCAATGGTGAGAAAGATCTGCAAAGAAAAAAGATTTGGCATGAGGTAAAACAGAGAAAGCAGACGGGAAGGAAAGAGCATATGAGGAGGAACTACATGGTTTCTCACCAAAGCACAGCTGATACAGGCAGGGCAAGTACTGGAATGAATACTAGTGAAGAAGCAATGGGACACTGGGTTTGAAACCAAATGAATGTTGGTACATTTGCTAGTAACAAATGCATTTCAGTGTCTAACATTGTTATGTCAGAAACATAAGATGAAAGGGCACAATTATTTTATGTTCATACCTATTTCTAATGCATGTCTTTTTTAAATAAAAATAAATTGCTTAAGTTATCTGTCATTCCCTTTAAGCAACTGGCCATGTTTAAAATCATAACAGAGCCAGAACTTCAGAGATGTCTCAGATCCTGTGAAAACCAGATGACCTAAACATAAAAGTGACAGTGCTTTTGAAATCTATTTAGAGGAATCTTGAGTTGAATGATCTGTATAAGTCAAACAGGCAAAATTTGGAATCACTATTGATCATTATTGTGGCTCCTGTGCATGGTATGCTATGGAATCTCTGCATTCCATGCAGGCACATGCAGGACTGGGCTCTATAATGTTGCAGTTATTATTAGGGCCCATGACTGGATAGAATGAATTCAAATTCTGTTTTATATGTATAGGCGTTGCTCATGATAGTGATAGAATCTTAAAAGGTAATGAAAATTTAAATATTCATTTACTGCTTATTGTAAAATGTTGTTTGCTGGTGTGAACAAATCTTTTAATTGAATTTTTATCATAAAATTACAGTTTGTGATTTTCATTTTTATGGTATAGAAGTTTTTCCTATCAACAGTCACCCACTTCATATGTGATGACAATTATAATATGGTGATAATGGATGGGAAATATTAAGCCTTTCAAAAGAATGTTATATTTACAGGATACAAAGTAATTTTTGCCCCCAAATATGTGAATTTTTATGTTCCAATTGCAGTCTTCAAAAGCTATCAAATGTGTCTTAAAAGCTGTCAAATGTGGAAGTGCATGTATTGGTAATATCCCAGTTGTTAGTATTCAGTATGGTTACTTTGGGCCTTTGCAGACTGTGAGAAATAATGCAGATTGAGGTCACTTTAACTGTCCTGGCTCAGTGCTAAGGAATCATGGGAATTGCATTTTTTTTCTGGGACATTGAAACTTCTCTGCCAGAGAGCTCTGGTGCCACAATAAACTACAGTTCCCATGGTTCATTAGCACTGAGCCAGGACAGTTAAAGTGACCTCAATGTGCATTATTTCTGGCAGTCTGCAAAGACCCTTTGTCTCTTTAAATAATATGTAGAGAGATCTTGTAGCACCTTTGAGACTAACTGAAAGAAAGAAATTGGCAGCATGAGTTTTTGTAGACTTCAGTCTACTTCCTCAGTGTATCTGAAGAAGTAGACTGAAATCTATGGTAGCTCATGCTGCCAATTTCTTTCTTTCAGTTAGTCTCAAAGGTGCTACAGGATCTCTCTACGTACTGATTCTACAGACCAACCCGGCTATATCTTTGAATTCTACCACTCTTTAAATAATAGTCATATCAGAAATTCATCTTTCTGATACAAGTCTTTCTTAATTCCAAAGCAACCATCAGTATCAGTATAAGCCAAAGGAATGCATCACCTTTTAGAAGAGGTAAATAGCTAGATGTCTTCATCATCCTGGAGCATTATTTCCTGTTGTAAAAATAACCTTGGTGTTTTTTATTCTTCTCTTTCCTTTCTTCCCCTCCCCTCATATTCATTCTGTTCCAAGTGGAGTCATTTCAAATTCTGATTGTTTTATTTATAGTCACTTCATTTTAGATGGAATTTTTAAAATATAAGAAGTAACCTTGTGCAAAAGAGAGAGAGAAATCCCTTTCTTTCTGACCACTCAAGTGCAAAATCTTGTTTGCACTGTGACATGAGTAGGAACTTCTCATTTATACACTTCTGTAGTTTCATCTCAACCTCCTCACCTCTACCACATGATCGCCTGCCTTAAATATCTATACTGGCTTCACATTTTCTTAATTCAGAACAAGCTTCTCCCCTCTCCCCCTTTTATCTTTGCCAACTAAGGGCTGGATTGCAGACCACTGCACTAAGTTGTGAAAATATAACTTCAGCCTCTCAATTTGGAGTGTAACAAAATACTGAAAGCTCAACCAGACTGCCTCAAAATATCAAAAGCTTCCCGTTCTCTTTGTTTTGAACATGCAAACCCCATCCCTAGATTTGCATCTAGTCCTTCTTGAATTATGCTAGGCTTCCCTTCCTCCTTCCCTCCTTTGTGTCCTGCACCTGCCACTGATAACATGTTAGATCCAGTCTCATGCAAGATTTCAGAAACTAATTCTCATCAATTTCCACTCAGCCCTTTTTTAAAATTCAGGACTTACTGTCATAGTGTTAAATTGCTTTTGCAGTATACTACTTAAGCATTAGGATCATCTTGATTTAGTGTCAACATACCTTGTTTTAAACTCACTTGATCTCTGTTGAATCCATGTCCTGGAGATGACAGTTGTGTTTATTTGGTTGCCATCTTTACTGGGTCCAAAACAGTAGAAATGCACAAAGCAAGTAACTGATACTTTTCAGAAAGAAATGGGTTGGTTTAAATTGACTTGGGGAGTGGGAATAGAAAGATTTTGATAATGGTGACATATGTATTTCTAAAAAAACTGGCATTTCCTGAGATTCTTTTCATGGTTGGAAGTACACACCTGGTATTTGTAGTTTGGTTGACATACTTAGAATTTGCTTTTGACAGATCTACTGTACTGGACTACACTATTAGCAATCTCTAGCAACGGGTCTAAGAATTCTAAGTACTGATCCACCACTCTTAGCCATCTCATTATGTTGTGCTTCCTCAAATAATTTTGGCCTTCCTCCCCTGTTGCTCCTTATGCTTGGAACTGCTTCTAGAACACCTGCATGAAGTCTGCTCTCTTACAGAGAATTGTCCAAAACTACACCCAATTAAACTGAAATGCTTGGCCAGATCCCAATTTGTGCTATCTTTCTCTAATACTTTATTGTGACTTTTAGGGTAGGATTTATCTCTAGAGAAAATGTGCAGAAAAGGGCATATTAAGATACAAAATTCATACAGATTTTTAATAAAATATATTTTAACTGTAGAGGAGCAGGTACTTAATCTCTGATGAAGTTTTCTGTAACATTCACATGGATGTAACATTTTCAAGCATACTTTTCCCTGTGTAGGGCCCTTGGCATCCACTGAGCTTTGGATTCAGGACCCCTCATGGATACCAAAGTATATGCTCAAGGATTTTCAAGTCCTGTTACAGGCTGAGTCTCTGATATCTGGAAATCCAAAATACTCCAAAATCATTCACATTGATGGCTGAGATACTGACATCTTTGCTTTCTGATGGTTCAATGAACACAAACTTTGTTTCATACACAAAATTGTTTAAAATGTTATGTATAAAATAGTCATGTATGTAAGGTATATATGAAACATAAATGAATTTCATATTTAAACTTGGGTCCCATCTCCAAGACATATCATTATGTATATGCAAATATTCAAAAATCTGAAATCACAAACACTTCTGGTCCCAAGCATTTTGGAGAAGTGGGACTCAACCTGTATATACAATGACATAATAAAATTGTGTCCCTTATGTAAAATGCTTTTGGGATTTTTATGGGGTATATTTTCAAGCTGTGAGCAGTTGAATCTGTGGATGCAGAATCCATGGATATGGAAGGCCAACTGTATTTTTGGAAGGAAGAAATGTAGCATTAAAATTGGTTCTTCATAATCTTTGATCTAGATACAGTGTACATAAAACATGAAGGCTGTCTGTGAGGGATGCTGCTGGTCAGCATCTACAGAGGGTACTGGTTGTCTGAGGAAACATTTCCCATTCTCAGGATAAGTAAAACAACTTCACCCACTGTGTTTCTGATTCAGCTTTGATCCTACAAAAACACTGTATGTTGTTCAAAAGTATGATCATCTATTCCAGATTAGTATTATACATGGGGAGCTTGGATGTGCAATGTTCTGGATGCTTCACTATTGTGAAAACTGAATTTAGATAAAAATTGTAAATTATTAGTAAATAACAGATTCTGAAGAAACAGACTGAAAGTGGTAGGAGAGGGGTAAAGCATGTAATTATACAAGTCTCTTCCTTCAATATGAAATGGTATTCTACTGACAATTACTTCTTCAGGAATTAATGAGAGTTGGGGCACTGGCATGGCTACAATTCAAGATGACAAAAACTATAGTTCGACACAAGTGTCATGAAATCATTACAGAATTCTTCGAGATTGTCACTCTGCTGATGCAATGCTTCAGCTGGCTTCAGTTCATCCCAGGCTAACAGCTGATTCAGCTGAAATTAAGAAAATACACCTAGCAAGTCAAGTAGTTGGTTTGATTTCAACATATTACAGGGTAATATGTTAATGTACTAATAGTTGAATCCAGCTAATTTTTGTATCCTGAGCAGCTATTCTAACTGTCGCTGACCACTGTCACAAAAAAATAACACATGCATTATTGGCCAGACAATTACCTAATCAGACTCTTAACATCCTTCCACTGTTCACATTGCCATTAATAGTGGTATCAGTACAACTAAATTGTCCCTTCCTTGTTCCCCTGATTGAAATCACAATATTGTAATAATTGTATTGATCGCTAAGAATGGCACTTGTAAAGAACAGGGGAAGGTGAAGGGAAGTAGGAAAAGAGGAGGGCCACATGTCAGATGGATGGACTCTATTAAGGAGGTCATGGGTATGGGTTTGCAGGAATTAAGCAGAGCAGTGGAGGACAGAGGGGCTTAGAAATGTCTCATCCATAAGATGACCATGAGGCAAGATTGACCTGAGGGCAGTTAACAACAAAACTAAAAGGAAAGCAGTTTTCAAAGGCATGACAGTTCTGATTGAAAGTTAACATCTTGACTGAATCTTTCAATCTTGTATCACCAAGTCCTTTGTGTTGTTATCTAGTGGTTCCCTTTCTTTCCAGGGTTACAAATGAATAATACAACAATAAACTAAAATACAGTAGTAGCCTGCAGCCATAGTGCCATAGGTTGTGATCTTGTCAGATCTTATAAACTAAGCAAGATCTTATAAGCTAAGCAAGAGACTCTTGTCAGGACTTAGAGCAGAGAGATAAAAGGAGGAAAAATATCTCTGATTGTGTGTGTTTAAGGCATATGTCAATCATTCCATTCATTTAGTCAAAGAAAAGAGCTCCCCTATGAATAAACTGCTTCACCATTGCTATACAACCAATATATCATTTTAGATGTTATCCACTAAAGACATAAATTACCATGTCCAATGTGATTTCTGTAGCTCACTTTAGTTTACACATCTCCAAGACCATGAATCCTATGAACCTGGTACTTGGCATGCATAACAAAGAGGCTTTAGTGGTGTGTACCTAATTATTAATTAATAAATGCATTAATTAATTTAAATTTGTCCATGTGTTTGAAACCTGCAAGGCCATTATTAGCAAGTAAATGACAAGACGTCCCTAAGCAGTACGTAGTTTTGCAGTCAATACAGTCTGAAGCCATGAACAATTACAGTGCTGTAGCTTCTGCTAGATGTTCAGCAGGCTTCTTCATGGAAATGGAGGAAAACTATAAATGAGGCTATAGATGTTCATCATGTTAGAGACAGTGGCTTCACATAGGCAGGGATAACACAATGTCTCAGACTTTCATGCCTGTGAAAACTTTGAAGGCTTCAGTGTATTAAAGTTGGGGCTGTTCTACCCTGGGCAGAAAAAAAGTTAAAAATAAAATTAAAACATAATAACTATTTTCACACATGACAATGAAGTTCTATTACTTTCAATTTACAGGTGCTTCCTGTATTGTTTCTTGAGTATGATGTACTGATCTGCCAATGCCAATTCTTTAATTTACAATCCATGTTACTTTTGTTGACATAAGGCTCCAGGTTCCTCAGATGTGCATTTTGGCTAGATTTCATTGTGTGCCATGCATTATTTCAGATTCTGAACTCTTTGGCAGATCTCTTGTATCTTTAGGTTTTCACGCTTGATTAAATTGTGTCTTCATCTTTTCACATTCGCTGTAGCAAAACCCATCAAATACCTAAAGCAAATACCTAAAATGTAACTATGTTAAAATCATAGAAGGAAAACAAAAGGCAGGGCTTTTTGCTAACATTTGTACAGCATTAAAACTGCCAGTAGCAATTTTTAAGTGATTGCTTTGAAAGGTATGGAAAATATTTGCCTATTAAACACTGTATTCACTTTTAGCTGGTTTTGCTTGCCCTCAATGACATCAGCACAGTCAAATCTGATGGATTATACAGGGCGATTAAAAAAGAATGGTGCAAAAGTGAATAAGAAGCACTTTATTTTGCATCATCCTTTTTTGAATCACCCACTATAACATTATGATGTCATTCTATTCAGTATATGATCCATATTGGTTGGGATTATCTATATGCTCAATCCAGAAAGAAGACTAAGTAATGAGAAGAGGAAAATGGCATAGAGACAGCAGAGAATGGTGAAGCATTGTTAATGGACAGAATAAGAAAATAGAATGAATTTTCCTGTCTCTATGGGCTTTGTTTGAAAGACAATCACCTTAATTTTGTTGTTGCCTCACCTGCAAAAAAAAAAGTGTTAAGAATGCAGTTTTCTGCTGGGTCTAAATCCCAATGTATTTACTAGTACGTGCTAATGAGTAAACAGAAGATTGAGCTATAAGGCTGATAGTGCCTAATCATTGCTAAATAAATGTAAAATAGATATTTTGACATCTAATCCAAAGTGTCTGCTAACTTTCTTCCACCAATGCAAACACTTTAAGTAGTGACACCAGATGTAGATGGCCACACATACGTTTACATCAGACAGAAAATAATTCTAAATTATTGCCTTGTCTCTAGTCCAAGATGTCTGTTGCCTCAAGCAGAGGTGGCTGACAGCTTTCATATCAGTAGGGCAGTAAATCCACTTTAGGTTTTAGATAAAACTTTTAAGGAGCTATCCAAGGTGCTGAACTCTACTACCAAAATTCACCACCTCTACACTGACATGGTAGCTACTAGCCATGATTGGTCTTAAGGTAAAATTGAAAATCATAGAACCATAGAGTTCAAAGACCTCAAGGGACATCAAGCCCAACCCCTTGCCATGCAGAAATACATTGTCAATGCACTACCAACAGATGGACATCAAGCCTCTGTTTTAAAACCTTCGAAGAAAGACACTCCATCACACTCCAAGGCAGCTTATTCCACTGTTGAACAGCTTGTACTGTCAGAGGTTCTTCCTAATTTCAAGGTGGAATATCATTTCCTGTAGTTTGTCTTCACTGCTCAGGGTCTTGTTCTCTGGATATGCAGAAAACAAACATGCTCCATTTTCTTCCATATGACATCCTTTCAAATATTTAAACTTGGCTATTGTATCATGTCTTAACCTCTTCTTCATAGGGCATGGTTTCCAGATCTTTTACCATTTTGGTCACCCTCCTTTGGACATGCTCCAGCTTGTCAACATCCTTTTTATAATAATAATAATAATAATAATAATAATAATAATAAATTTTTATTTATAGCCTGCCCCTCTGCACGGCAATCAGGGCGGGTTACAGCATTTGAAACAGACAAAGTTAAAACATTCCCTGTTCCCACAACCAACCCTCCCATCCCCTTAAAACAGAATTAAACTAGAGAAAAAGTAAAAATGCAACAATACAATAAGCAATAAAACAATAAATAGGATCAAACAGCAATAGGGACAAAATAAAAACTCATCTCCCTAGGGCAGAAGTTATTCCGGGAAGGCCTGCCAGAAGAGATCTGTCTTCACTGCTTTTTAAAAAGCAGTAAGAGTAGTAATAAGACGGATCTCATCCGGCAGGCCATTCCACAGTCTGGGAGCGGTCGCAGAAAAGGTCCTCTGGGCAGTCTGAGACAGCCTGGTTTTTATTGGCTGTAACAGATTCATCCCAGAGGACTGAAGGGCACAGGAGGGATCATACAGGGAGAGGCGGTCCCTAAGATAAGATGGACCCAAGCCATGTAGGGCTTTAAAGGTCAAAACCAACACCTTGTACTGCGTCCGGAAACTAATTGGCAGCCAGTGGAGGGATTTAAGCACAGGTGTTATATGCTCCCTCCTAGATGTTCCGGTGATTAACCTGGCTGCCATGTTTTGCACCAGTTGAAGTTTCTGGGTTAGGCACAGGGGTAGCACCATGTAGAGTGCATTGCAGTAATCCAGACGTGAGGTTACCAGAGCATATACCACAGTTTCCAAGTCCCTCATATCCAGATAATTGCGCAGTTGGCATATCAGCCCAAGCTGATAACAGGCACTCCTGACCGCCGCATTCACCTAACTAGTCATGTGAAGCGATGAGTCAAGGAGTACCACCAAACTGCGAACACAGTCCTTAGAGGAGAGTGTGACTCCATCCAGGACTGGAGACTGTATTCCCAAATCTGGTTTCGAGCCTGTGACTGTGAGTACCTCTGTTTTGTCTGGATTCAATTTTTGAATTGTGGTGCCCAGAACTGGACAAAGTATTCCAGATGAGGCCTGACCAAAGTAGAATAGAGTGATACTGTTACTTCCCTTGATCTAGACACTATAGTCTATTGGTGCTGCATGGAACCACATTGGCTTTTTTTAGCTGCTGCATCACACTGTTGATTTATGTTCAACTTGTAGTCTGCTATGATCCCTAGATCTCATTCACATATACTGTGGTCAAGCCAAGTGACACCCTTCCTATATCTGTGCATTTCACTTTTATTGCCTAAGTGTAATCTAACCTGACATTGCTCCCTATTGAAATTCATGTTCTTAGTTTTGGCTCAGCTTTCTAATCTATTAAGGTCAATTTTAATTTTTATTCAGTCCTCTGGGATATTAGCTGCTATCCTAATTTGGTGTCATCTGCAAATTTGATAAGCAGGCCCCCTATTCTTTCATCCAAGTCATGGAATCAGAGAATCATAGAGTTGGAAGAGACTACAAGGGCCATCCAGTCCAACTCCTGCCATGCAGGAACTCAAAAGCAAAGCATCCCTGGCAGATAGCTATCCAGCCTCACTTTAAAGACCTCCAAAGAAAGAGACTCCACCACACTCAGAGGGAGTGTGTTCCACTGTCGAACAGCACTCACTGTCAGAAAGTTCCTCCTAATGTTGAGGTGGAATCTCTTTTTCTGTAGCTTGCATCCGTTGTTCCGGATCCTGCTCTCTGGAGCAGCAGAAAACAAGCTAGCACCCTCCTCAATATGACATCCCTTCAAATATTTAAAGAGGGCTATCATATCCCCTCTTAACTGTCTCTTCTCCAGGCTAAACATACTCAGTTCCTTAAGTCATTCCTCATAGGGCATGATTTCCAGACCCTTCACCATTTTAGTTGCCCTCCTCTGGACACACTCCAGTTTTTCAACACCCTTTCGAACTGGGCACAGTACTCCAGGTGGGGCCTGACCAAAGCAGAATACAGTGGCACTATTACTTTCCTTGATCTAGATCAGGGGTAGGCAACCTTTCTCCTTTAAGAGCCAAGGGACTTCAGCTCCCAGAAGCCTCAGCCATGTTGGTCAATAGTCCCATGTTGGCCAATAGCTCCTGGGATTCTGGGAGCTGAAATCCCTCGGCCCTTAAAGGGGAAAGGTTGCCTATCCCTGATCTAGATACTATATTTGTATTAATTCAGCCTAAAATTGCATTGGCCTTTTTAGCTGCGGCATCACACTATTGACTCATGTTCAACTTGTCATCTACTAGGACTCCTAGATCCCTTTCACACGTAGTCTCGTTAAGCCAGGTGTCCCCCATCTTATATCTATGCATTTCAATTTTTTTAACCCTAAGTGCAGTACCTTACATTTCTCCGTGTTGAAATTCATTTTGTTAACTTTAGCCCAACTTTCTAATCTATTAAAGTCATTTTGAATTTTCATCCTGTCTTCTGGGATATTAGCTATTCCTCCTAATTTGGTGTTATCTGCAAATTTGAGAAACATGCCCTCTATTCCTTCATCCAAATCATTTATAAACATGTTGAACAGCACTGGGCCCAGGACAGAACCCCGTGGCACCCCACTGGTCACTTCTCTCCAGGATGAAGAGGAGCCATTGCTGAGCACCCTTTGCGTTCGGTCAGTCAACCGGTTATTAATCCACCTAACAGCTGTATTGTCTAGTCCACATTTTACTATCTTGTTTGCAAAAATATCATGGGGGACCTTGTCAAAAGCCTTACTGAAATCAAGATATGCTATGATTACTTAATTCCCTTCATCTACCAAGCTGGTAATTTTATATTAAAAAAAGAGATCAGATTAATCTGGCATGACTTGTTTTTCAGAAACCCATGTTGACTTTTAATGATTATGGCATTCCCTTCTAAATGTTCACAGACTCTCTGTTTAATGAACCATTCTAGAATCTTTCCCGGTTTTGATGTCAGACTAACTGGGTGATAGCTGTTGGGATCCTCTTTTTTACCCCTTTTGAAGATGGGGACAATATTTGCCTTCCTCCAGTCTGCTGGGACTTCTCATGTTCTCCAGGAGTTCTCAAAGACTATAGCCAGTGGCTCTGAGATTACATTTGCCAATTCATTTAATATCCTTAGATGTAGTTCATCTGGTCCTGGAGACTTAAATCCATTAGGTTAACTAGGTATTCCTGTACTTCCTCTTTACTTATTCTGTGCTGCATTCCCCCTATTGTGTCTTCTGCTCCATTTTCCTCAGGTTGAACACTCTTTTCCTTTTATGAGAAGACTGTGGCAAAGAAGGTGTTGAATAGTTCTGCCTTTCTCTGTCCCCTGTTAGAATTTCTCCATCTTCTCTGTGCAGTGGCCCTACCTTTTCCTTCTTCTTTCTTTTGCTATGAACATACCCAAAGAAGCCCTTTTTATTGTCCTTAACTCCTATAGCATTCTGTACACTGGCTTTCCTGACTTTATCCCTACACGTGCTAGTTATTTGTTTGAATTCCTCTTTAGTGATTTTGCCCCTTTTCCACTTCTTATACATCTCCCATTTAAAACTTAGTTCAGTTGAAAGTTCTTTTGTCATCCAACCCGGTTTCTTGAGACATCTCCCATTTTTCCTTCTCATTGAAACAGTTTGAGATTGTGCCTTCAGTATCTCCCTTTTGAGAAACTCCCATCCATCCTGAACTCCCTTCTCCTTTCGTATTCCTGACCACGGAATCACTCCCAGTGTTTCCCTAAGTTTGTTGAAATCAGCTCTCCTAAAGTCTAGAATGTTTGACTATGCCTAGCTTCTCCTTTCCACTGTATAAGAAACTCCAGGAGAACATGATCACTCCCACCTAAGGATCCCACCACTTGCACCCCATTTACCAGGTCATCCCTGTTGGTTAGGATCAGATCTAAAATAGCTGATCCCCTTGTTGCCTCTTCTGCCTTTTGGACAAAGAAATTGTCTTCAAGGCAAGTGAGGAATTTGCTAGACCTTGAAGTATTAGCTGAGTTTGACTTCCAGCAAATGTAAGGTAGTTGAAGTCACCCATCACTACTAAATCTCTCCTTTTGAGTGTGTGGTCATCTGTTCTAGAAAGGCACCATTCAATTCCTCAATGTGACTTGGGGGTCTGTAGTAGACTCCCACTATAGCATCCCTGTTGTTTCCTTCCCCTTTAATTTTTATCCAGATGCTCTCCACCTGATTTTCAGGATTTAAGTCCTCGATCTCTTGGGAGGAGTAAACATCCCTGACATATAATGCTATTTCTCCTCCTTTCCTGTTTGGCCTTTTTCTCTTAAAAAGGTTATACCTCTCTATTCCTACATTCATATCATGAGTCTCTTCCCACCAGGTTTCAGTGATGCCTATTATATTGTATTTGCTTTGTTGTGCTAGGAGTTCAAGTTCATCTTGTTTATTTCCTATGCTCTGTGCATTAGTTTAGAGACATCTAAGAACATGGGTCCTCCCAACTTGCTGCCTGTGTGAGGTTTTTTGCCTCCCACTGATGGGCCCTTGCTTCATTTGCCTTGTTCCCTCTATAACACTTTGACTATTATCTCCAGCCCATGATGTACTCCTGCCTTCCAAGATACCTTCCAAGATACTGTCTCCTCCCCAACATGACTCAGTTTAAAGCCCTCCTGATCAAATGTTTGAGACTATCAGCAAAAATGCTTCTGCCAACTGGTGTGAGATGCAGCCCATTTCTTGCTAGAAGTCCACCCTCATGGAACCACAGCCCATGATCCAAGAATCCAAATCATTCTTGGTGGCACCATCTGCAGAGCCAGTTATTCATGTCTGCTATCTTCCTCTCCCTTTCTGGACCATGCTCTTCAACTAGGAGAAAAGATGAGATAACAACTTGTGCATCCAGCTCTTTCAGCTTCCTACCCAAAGCCTTATAATCCCTTCTGATATTCTGAAGACTATGCTTTGCAGTATCATTGGTTCCCACATGGACCAAGAGGAAGGGCTAATGGTCATCAGGCTTGACAAGTCTTGTCAGCCTTGCTGTCACTGTTAAGGAAAATGCAACATGGGACTTACAGTAATAGAAATAAAATGTGTATGTGAATGTCAAAGTGACTAAGCAGGAGCAATCAGGAAGATACACAGGTGAAAAAGATAATATAATTAAGAAGCCTTGAGAGCCAAGGACAAAGTTATAGAAGGTATATTGAGAACACCTGTGATAGATTGCAAACACCTGAGACTCATTAAGTGGTCAAGGTAAAGTGATGAAACACTTGGGTTGGTCTTAGGTATGGGATGATCTATGTGGACCAATCAAGATGTATGTACACACCCACTGGGTGGAAACTGACTGGTGGGTGGTGTCTAACAATGGCTATAAATTGCAATGTTTGCTAATGTACATTGTGGTGTAGTGTGGAGTATTTTGGTGGAGTAGAGATTGTGATTTGTAGGGCATATAGTATTTATGTATATAGTAGAATAAAGTAGATCTTTTATATAAGACTACTGAGTTGTCTGGTGTCTTGAGGGAAGATACAAGAGCCAGAAGAATCCTGGAGAAGTTTGGAGACATCTCAGGAAGAAGAGTGAGAAGGCTTGGAGAGTTTGTCAGGGTCTTCAGCCTATTCTCTGAAACTCTGCTGCTTGAGAAAGAAGCATCAACCACTGATCAAAGCTGGTCAGCTCTGCTGCATAACAAGGTGGTGAGTTAGAGCCAGAGGTGAAGAGCTACAACTCCCATCATCCCTGACAGTCACATCATGGATTTTTGCTCCAGGGAGACAACACACCTCCCGGTTTATCTTCTGAGGCCCACAAACTACTGCTTCTGTACTCCTCAACAATGAGTCCACCACCACCACCACACGCCTCCTCTGAGGCTTAGCAGTGGCTGTTCCCTGCAGTGGTACTCTCAGGGTCCCCTGCACTGTCCCTGAGGACTGTCCCTGCTGCTCTTCCTCTTTGTCCTTGATAAAGAAAAGAGCTTCAAATCAATTCTGAAGCTGCAGGAGGGCTACAAACTTGCACTTGGTGCAGGTGAAGTTTCCCACATCTCTTTGCAAGAAGACAAATAACCCACAAGTGTCCATATTGAGAAATCTTAAGTAAGCACTGAAACAGAATTGTGGGTTTCTCCCTCAAAAAGTCCCCTGGTAAAGACCCATGTAAAAAGCACCTGTTCTCTTGGTCTTTTCACCAGGCTTTGTCAGTGAGCTCAATAAACTGGGTTTCTAACTCTACAGCAGGGGTAGGCAACCTTTCTCCTTTAAGGGCCGAGGGACTTCAGCTCCCAGAATCCCAGGAGCTATTGGCCAACATGGGACTATTGCCCAACATGGCTGAGGCTTCTGGGAGCTAAAGTCCCTCAGCCCTTAAATGGGAAATGTTGCCTATCCCTGCTCTACAGAGAGCTCCTGGATGATACCTTATTCTGGAAGCAAGTCTCTGTTTCATTTCCTCCACTCAAAATGGCTGCCCAGAAACTGCTTTCCTTCTCCTTCCTGGCAGAAACTGGCCTGGAAAGCCTCTGGGAGGAGTTGTATAGAGCTAATTGGCTAGCTCCGCCCCCTATTGACTCACAAATGTGACTCACAAAAGCCCCACCCACTCAGCAATAGACACACTCTCCCCATTTTCTGCATTGATAAAGATGTTGAATAGCACTGGGTCCAGGACAGAACCCTGTGTCACCCACTGGTCACTTCTCTCCAGGATGAAGAGGAACCATTGCTGAGCACCCTTTGGGTTCAGCCAGCTTTTACTAGCTTGTTTGCAAGAATATCATGGAGGACCTTGCTGGAGGCCTTACTGATATCAAGATATGCTACATCCACAGCATTCCTTTCAGCTACCAAGCTTTCCAGGTGTCAATGGCAGACTTATTAACAGGTCCAGCAGTCATCCATCATATATCTGGCAAGGGTGAGTTTTTAATTGGGATGCTGCACTCACTCAGAAAACAGCCATTAAGATTACTCGTACTCTGGCATGATTCTTGCTTTGAAAGCCTATCATCTCAATAGTTATGGCCAGTGGAGTGATTCAAAGCCTCTAGATTTTTACAAACCAAAGCTAATACAAGCCTGGATTAAGAGTAAGGAATGTAAGTAACACTAGTAGCATATGTTTTAGTGGCATGTGTGAATAGCTGGTAGAAACTGGGATGGTTTTTTTCAACAGAAGCAATTTCTTCCTTATTATCTTATTTTAAATGCAAGAGTTTATATGTGGATGCTAATTTAAGAAAGTTATCACTGTCATGGAATAAAAAAAGAAGATGTCAAATTTAAGAAAACAGAATATGTAGATGTGTCAAAAACTTGCCATTTTGCCCATATGGTGTGAAAATAACAGGAGCTCAGTAAGGGCCATCCATAAGATGGACAGTTATCTGGCAGTTATCTGTTACTTTATTAGTTTTACAAAGATGAGGGCTAAGATGCTATAATGCCACAGAATCTTAAATCCAGTTTACTGAAATTAGTCCCTACAAGCTGGAATTTCATATCTATTCACCAACATTCTAGCTTCTCAATGTTCAGGACAAAAGCCTAAAGATATGAGGTGGATGTGTGTTGTGAATGCGAAGTAGTACAGGAAAGTGAGAAGATCTGAACAGAGAATAAACATTTGAATAATTTTTCTACACATTTCAGAGGCTTTCATACATTTAAATCATGGTATTTGATTTAAATGTATATGATAACTGCAATGAAAAAATAGCTGTGGTTGTTTAGTGACAATGCTTGATTTTCATACAGACATTTCTTCAGATCTTAAGAAAACATTATGCATCCCATCTAGTTGCTCAGTGCCTCATGACCTATGCTGGGCAGTATACTAGTTAGACTATCACCCTACAGCATTGACTTCCTACTGTGTAGTTCACCTTTTGAATCAAGAAATAGCAGCACACTGGATTTTATATTACCCTTTTTTAATCAGCAATACTCTCTCATAACTCTCCCAATTGGATCAAACCATTGGTGACTTTCATGTTCATCCCATCTGCTCTATCAGCTTTACTCAGGTTGAGAAATTGTTGTTGCTGTAATTTCCAACACTTGGTCACCCATGGAACAACACATGGTACTGTTGGAAGAACTTTGAATCAGCCTTGATCAATGCAGAGTTAAAAATCTAAGCACGCTTCTCTATCCATAAACATAATGTCATAATGACATTTGAACCAGGTTACAAATTTAGAAAGACCAAAGGCACTCTAAGCCATTGTAATGCAACTGCACTGAAGAAAACATCAGGATCCTATTGGGTCACTAGGATAAGAACCGTTGTACAAGTAGTTGTGGACTCTTGGCAGAAGCACTAAGATGATGTCCTAAATTGGGGGTTGGGTAATTGTGGAAGACTAGGGAGTTACAAGTAGTTAAGACGCTGACTCTGTTGATTGCAAAATCGGCAGGTTGGCAGTTTGAGGCCGGGAGCTGTATGATGGGGTGAGCTCCTGTCAATAGCCCCAGCTTCTGCCAACCTAGCAGCTCAAAAGTATGCAAATGCAAGTAAATAAATAGGGACAACTTTGGTGGGAAGATAAACAGCGTTCTGTGCAATCATGCTGGCCACATGATCACAAAGTAGTCCTCAGAGAATGCTGGCTCTTTGGCTTAGTAATGGAGATGAGCACTGACCCCTATAGTCAGACACGACTTGACAACCGGGAATAACTTTACTTTTTTAGGGAGTTACATTAGCCCCTGCATGACATTTTGGAGGGTCACACCTTTCCATTTTATATGGTTCCTTCACATTTTTAATTATTTATTATGTCCTCTAGAGGACATGAGCATTTCATCATGCTTTGGGGCCTTTGTAATAACAGGTTATGAGCAGAAGTCATTTCCTATTGACTTCTTCCTTCAAAAAGGGCCTCTCTTATGCCTAAATTGCCCCAAATATAGTGAAAATGCATCCTCACCCCCTAGTGGACATTTTGGGAACATGTTAGGGAAAATATTTTTTGAAAAATGTTGCATACATTGTTTTTGATCCCTGGAGGGGCAGGATCCTCCAAAGGGGGGGGGGATTCTGAAGCAAAAAGAGAGGAAGATTTTTTGCCAAAGATTTTGCCAAAAATATTGGGGGGGGGAGTCTGGGGGCCATAAAAATGGGTCTTAGGACTACATGTGGCGTGCTGGACTTTGCCCCACCCCCCATCTTAAATGTGCTTGCCTTTCTTCTATAGCTATGAACACTCTTCCACTTGATAGAGCTGATGCAGAGATGATAAGGTGTTCTACAATTGGCTTAGTGTACAATTTTACACTGTGTACACTGTACACTGTGAAATTAGTTGTTTAATGATCCAGTCTAGTATACCTCTATATATTTATGCTTTGTTGTTGTTAACTGCTCTCGAGTCGATCTCAATTCATGGCAGCCCTATGTATGAGACATCTCCAAGACCCTCAGTCCTCCACTGCTCTGTTTAATTCCTGCAATCCCTTAATACCCATGACTTCCTTAATAAGAGTCCATCTAGCATATGGCCTTCCTCTCTTTATACTTCCCTCCACCTTCCCCAGCATTATTGTGTTTTCCAAAGAGTCCGCTCTTCTCATGATGTGTCCAAAGTATGACAGTCTCAGTTTGGTCATCTTGGCTTCCAAGAAGGTTCCAATTTGATCTGCTGGAGGACCCACTTGTTTGTCCTTTTGGCTGTCCATAGGATCCTCAGCACTCTTTTCCAGCACCACATCTCAAAGGAATTGATTTTCTATCATCTTTCTTAACTGTCCAGCTCTCACATCCATACATGGTAATACGGAATACAATGGCTTGTATGATTCTAACTTTTGTGCTGAGTTGTATATCTTTGCATTTTAGAATCTTTTCTAGTTTTTTCATAGCCACCCTTCTTAGTCTTCCTCTGGTTTCCTGACTGCAGTCCCCATTTCTATCAATGTTTGATCCCAGATGTGGGATTCTTTTACTATTTCCTTCATTTTCTAGGTTGAACTTGTGAAGGTCCTCAGTGGTCATTATTTTTGTTTTCTTTTTGTTCAACATTAAGCCTGCCATAGCACTTTGATCTTCCTTAGTAGGTGTTCCAGGTCTGTGAGGTTTTCTGCTAGTATTATGGTGTCATCATTTGCATATCTCAGATTGTTTATATTCCTTCCTCCTATTTTCACTCCTACGTCTTCTGTGTCCAAGCCTGCTTTTCTTATAATATGTTCTGCATACAAGTTGAACAGATAGGGTGAAAGGATGCAGCCTTGTCTGACTCCTTTGCCAATTGGGAACCATTCTGTTTCTCCGTGTTCTGTTCTGATAGTAGCCTCTTCCCCTGAGTACAGATTCCTCATCAGGACTATCAGATGTGTTGGCACTCCCATTTCTTTAAGGGCATTCCATAGCCTTTCATGATCTATGCAGTCAAAGGCTTTGCTATAGTCTATAAAGCACATGCTGATTTTCTTTTGAAATTCCCTGGTGTGCTTCATTAGCCATTGTATGTTTGCAATGTGGTTCCTTGTGCCTCTTTCTTTCCTGAACCTTGCTTGGATCTCTGGGAATTCTATCTCAATGTATGGTTTGAGTCGATGTTGCAGAATTTTGAGCATGATGTATGCTATACTACAATAAATAGACATTTGGCCAGAGTAACTATCACAAGGCATCAAACAGAAGGCTCAGGTGTCCAAAAACTGAATACAGAAACACAGTTATATCTCCAAGGAACTGGAGCAACTTCCAAATAAACTGCTGAATCATTCTTTGTTTCATTTTCTATGGTCTCACACGTAGTGTGTCCCCATTTTGGCATCTCCCAACATGGCCAATGTATGCTACTGGACATGGAAAGCTAAAGATATACCTTGGGATTCCATGGCTGGGTTTCTGAATGCCTGCCTGCATATTTTTCATGTGCTTTTTGCTCTGCAGTTAGCAGAGTTGTTCTGGCCACATGGAAGTGATGCATATATATTTATTAATTGCAAAATTGTTTCAATCCTGTTGTTGTATATGTTAGTATAGTCCGCCCGTCCCATATGCGGGCTTGCCATCTGCAGACTTGAGGTTATGCGGACGGCAAGCCCAGGGGGACAAAATGATACATGTGGGGG
Organism: Phrynosoma blainvillii; assembly: GCA_026167975.1. NCBI lineage: Eukaryota > Metazoa > Chordata > Lepidosauria > Squamata > Phrynosomatidae > Phrynosoma > Phrynosoma blainvillii. Next base: position 43,673,607 of record JANUYF010000004.1, on the reverse strand, counting down.
AGTGCACCACCATTAAAATCAATGGAACTTGAGGTCCCACAGTTTTTTTCCATATGCGGGAGGTCTGGAACAGATCTCCCGCATACATAAAGGGCCCACTGTAGTAACATTATTATTGACTTCAATAAATCAATGCTTCACTAAAGCCCATTTTTAAAATATTTCCATTACTTTGTATCCTTGATAACTTCTGTGTAACAAATATAACTCCTCTGTGTGTGTGCATCCAGGACATTGCTATTCCTAAAAATAGCCTTGTTTTATACAAATGTGTCATTTTAAATACATAAAATGCATAACGTATACATTTAAAATCTGTATTGCTAAATTAACAAAAAAAATATAGGTGTTTCAAATTAAGATACAATCCTGCATGCAAATGCATGTTAGTGATTAAATTTGGGAACATGTTCACCCATTGACTCAAGTTATTTATATTTTTAGAAGATGATAATTTGATTTTGAATATCGTATTATCAATGTATATTTTCCCATGAACTGGTCAATACTAAGAGGTGTTTGACAATGGAACACTGTCTCAGAATATAGTGGAGTCTCCTCCTTTGGAGATTTTTAAATAGAGGCTGGATGGCTGTCAGGAGTGCTTTGATTGTGTGTTCCTGCATGGCTGGGGGTTGGAGTGGATGACCTTTGTGGTCTTTTGCAGCTTTATGAGTCTAGATGCATGAGGTACATATTAAATTAAATGACACATCCATGCCATGATGCAGATTAGGGATATATAAATATGTTTATATATTCAGCATGACTATTAAAGTAGCTTACTGTTTTCAATATAATCTGTTGCTTTCTGAAGTGGGGAAGGTGTTTAGAAATTCATAAAGATACCTTGGTATTTTCCCCTTTAAGCCTACATATTTATTATAAAATGTACATTTCTGCTGTTGATTTCCAAATGCAGTTGATAAGAGAGCAGCTGGGAGCAGTGCAAAAAGCCATAACAAATCTACAAAAAGAGCCAAAATAACTATTTTTATTATTATGCATTTTGAACTCCAATCATAAAGAAAGTATTAGGCAATACACAAGCAGAGAGATGAATCGGCTATTTACTGTCATTTCCTAGGGAAAACTGGGTTTAAAAGAAATGAGGGAAATGAAGGATTTAAATAAAAAGGTTTAATTAAAACTACAAACTTTGTGGAGTACTTATATGTATGGGACCAAATGACTGAATAATTCACATACACAAAAAATAATTAAATTGCAATAGGATAAGATCAAAATGATGTAATCAATCAACCGATGGGTCAACAAGATAACCACTAGTTGTATAAGAGTAATTTTACCAAATGTTGTTAGGAAAGTATACATAATGTCAAGTATTTTGAATTATTCATAGACATTGTAACAAATTCAAAATGGAAACAATTACAGCCATCTTTATCAATGAAGACAAGGGAGTTGCAAATTAGTAAATAAATAAGGTGGCACTAGGTATCCTGATTGTCTTCAAATTTAATTTAGAAATAATAAATGAGCAGCCTTGGGAGAAGGTGGGGGAAGAGGCGGTCCTCTGGTCCCCACCCACCACAACCACCCCCACACTGAGCGGCGGAGGAGCCTTGGGAGGCAGGCAAGGGGCAGGGCAAGGCTATTTAGCCCACCCATTCTTCCAGAGCCCCAGTAGCCCCAGGAGAAGTTGGGGAAGGGATGGTCCTCTGGTCCCCACCACCACGCTGAGTGGTGGTGGGAGGCAAGCAAGGGCAGGGCAAGGCTATTTAGCCCGCCCATTCTTCCAGCTCCCCAGCAGCCCTGGGAGAAGGTGGGGAAAGGGCAGGGAAAGGCCATTTAGCCCACCCGCTGCCTTACCTTAATAACAGTGGGAAGGAAGACCCTCTTCCCTTAGCATGGCTGATCGGCCATGGCCTTCTGACAATGATCTGCTTAAGAACCCCAGGACTGTTAAACCAACCTTTTAGATGGAAGGTAATGGAAGAGCTAGTAGAGGTCTCTTTGAGAGCAACAATTGAGGTTGTGCAGAGCAGAGGAAGGTACAGCAACAACAGAGTGGAATATTGTTACAAAAGAAAGCGGGCTCTATGTCTGCAGGCGATCCCGCCTTCATTTCACTCTGCTACCCAAAGTAGGCTGGGGAACTTATCAACCATGCCACAGAACCTTACCTTGCTCCTTTGCAATGCCAGGTTGATAAACAACAAGACCCATATCATCCACGACCTTCTCGTGGATGAAAAGGCCGACCTGGCTTGTTTTACAGAAACTTGGCTGGGGGAAGATAGTGCCATCACCTGGAACCAAGCTCTCCCAGCCAGGTATTCCGTTAAGGAGCAGGTAAGGGAAAGTGGGTGGGGGGGATGGAGTGGTTCTGGTCCATAAAGGCAACCTCACACTGACTAGGATACCTATCCGGAAAATAAACCACTTCTTTTTCCCCCCCATTTTATTGTATATAAGATACAATATTACAACGTAATATCATCAAACAGAAATTTTAACACATATTTACTCACAAAATATTATTTAACCTTACGCATATATCTTCCCTACTTCCAATATTATTCTAAATCAACATCAATATTTACAAATCAGAGTTTTAGAGTCCTTTTCAAAAATCCTTTATAACTTTCTGCCACTTATTTTCATATTGTTGCATTGTTTTCCCGGCGGCATACATGGACAATATATCCATGATAGCTGTTTCTTTCAGTTTTATAACCCATTCATATATATTAGGTATAGCCTGTTGTCTCCAATATCGAGCATAAACTATTTGTGATGTTGATACGATATATAAAATTAGGCTTTTATCATCTAAACTTAATTTAGTCTTAATCTTAGCTAACATATTGAGTAGAAAAAGTTCAGGGATAAATGGAATATTTATCTTTAAGATCTTACTATCTTTTTCCAGTAACTTCTTGCCTTTTTACAGGTCCACCACAGGTGATAGAATGTTCCCTTCTCTACTCTGCATTTCCAACACCATTCTCCTACATCTTTTTGAATTTTATGTAATCTGGTGGGGGTCATATACCACCTTTCAAAGTATTACATTTTGAGAAGGTTTGGGTGTCTTTTCATATGGTTTCCCATTCCTGTAATGAAATCGGATTTCCTATATTCTGCATTCAAATTACCATATTAGTCTTTAATACTTCTGTTTGCAGTTCGTAATCTAATAGAATCTTATATATTTTAGTGATCTAGTGTTTTCCATATTCTCTTACTACTCTATCAAAATTGTTTATTTCCAATTCGAATCCTTGATTCTCCTTATCCTTTCCATAATCTGTTTTTAATTGGTAATATTCAAACCAATTCAGTTTTATCCCCTCTGTCTCTAACTCTTCCTTCGTTTTAATTTTTAACCCTTCTTGCGATCTCTTCAATACCTTTACATATGTTAACCAATGATTATTAACCGGCCCTTCTTTCTTATGGTATGCTTCTCATGGAGAAATCTATAGAGGTATTTTGGACCAAAAATTTTCTTTATTTCTTCTCCAGACCATGTGCAATGCTTTTCTTATACTATGCTTTTTAAAATCTTTCTCCTTTTTATCAAGCTTGAAACCCAATATACCATGCCATCCTATTTTCATTCCATACCCTTCTAATTCTAATAATTTAGTATTTTCCAAAGTAATCCAGTCTCTTATCCAAGAGAAGGCACACGCATTATAGTATAATTCAAGGTTAGGCAATCCCATTCCACCTTTATCTTTTTTGTCCTGGAATGCCTTTACTTTTATTCTGGCCTTCCTCCCTTGCCATATAAATTGTGAAATATCCTGATTCCAATACTTAAATGGAAGATTTGATACTAGTATTGGTATCGTTTGAAAAAGGAAAAGCATCTGCGGCAACACGTTCATTTGAATAGTGGCAATTCTTCCTAATAAAGAGAGTTGCTGTTTCTCCCATGATAATAAGTCAGCTTTTATCTTAGCCCATGTGTTCTTATAATTATTTTTATATAACTCTCCATTTTTATTTGTTAACACGATTCCTAAATATTTTATTTTGCCAATAACTTGATATTCTGTTATATTTTTTAGTTCTTCTTTTTCTTCTTTAGACAAATTCTTCGTCAAAATACCACTTCTGAGCTTATTAATTTTAAGTCCGGCTAACTTTGTAAATTGTTCTAATATACTCTCAAGATATTTAATATTCTCTTTTGGCTTCTCCAACATAATTACTAGATCATCCGCGAATGCTCTTAAACAATATTTGTGCTTTCTTATCTTCGGGAATGAGATCTTATCATCAGCTCTTATCTTTCTATTCAAAATTTCCATTATCATTATAAAGAGAAATGGAGAGAGTGGGCAACCCTGCCTAGTACCTTTGCTAATATTTATAGTAGATGTTTTCTCCCCATTAACCAAAATTTGAGTTTTTTGATCCCGATATATATTCCTTATCCAATTTATAAACCGACCCTGTATTCCTATTTCTTCTGCTGTAATTTCCAAAAAATCCCAATTTACATTATCGAAGGCTTTCTCTAGATCCAGGAAGACCAAGCCAAGCCTTGATTAATATTGATATTCATATTTTTCTATCATATTAATAATTATTCTTATATTATCTTTTATGTTCCTTTTAGGCAAAAAGCTGGCTTGGTCTTCATGGATCCAGAGTTCTAATATCTTTTTTAACCTTTTTGCCAAAATAGTAGCAAAAATTTTATAATCATTATTTAAAAGAGAAATTGGGTGGTAATTTTCAATATATTCTGGGTCTTTTCCTTCTTTGGAAATTAATGTTGTTATGGAGTGTCTCCACAACTCAGGATATAGACCAAAATCTATATCATGCAATACTTTTTGGAATGTTGCTGTCAGTTCCTCTTTGAACATTTTATAATAGATGGCAGTTAATCCATCTGATCCAGGGGCCTTATGTTCTTTCAATTCCATTATTACTTGATCAATTTCAGCTGTTGAAATTGGTTGGTTTAGCTGTTTTATAATTTCTTCATTGAATTTTGGTATATGTAATTGCTTTATGTATTCCCTCATTGAAATTCTTTCCCCTTGTGATGTTTTTTCCACTTTATATAGATTACTATAAAATTCTCCAATTACTTGTTTAATTTTTCCCTGCTGACTTACTTCTATTTTTTACATCTAATTTTAGTTATTAAATTTCTCTCCTTTTCTTTCTTTATTCTATACGCAAGCCATTTTCCTACTTTATTTGCATTCTCAAAATGGTAGTGTTTTATATATTTTATTTTATTTGTGATTTCCTGCATATTTATCTTATTTATTTGATTTTTAATCTTTTGAATTTCTTGTAGAAACCTTATATCTTTCGGTTTCTTTTTGAGTTCTAGCTCTTTCTATTCTAAGTTTAGGGTCAGCTCCTTTTCTTTCTTAACTCTTAATTTTTTCTTATAGCACTCTTGCTGTAATAATAATCCTTTAATATATGCTTTCCCCGCGTCCCAAACAACATGCACTGGTGTACCTTTGTTCAGATTTTCTTGGGGGGGGGGGATTAATTGTTGCTTTAACTTCATCACTATTTTTTCATCCTTCAGTATTGATTCTTTTAATCGCCATGTATATTGTTTACGTCTTGGCCAAATCTGCACAGTTACAGGACAGTGATCTGAATAGATCATTGGTAAAATTTCACTTTTAGAAATTTCATTTGATAATGATTTTCCATGATCTAAATCTGTCAGAGTAGAATGTATAATCACTAGAGCCTTTATGTTTAATTTTCCATGCATCCACTAAGTTTTGTTCATCCAAAATTTCAAATGCCAACTTGGGTAGTTTTCCCTGAGCTTTTCTTTCTTTCTTATAGGGATATCTATCAACTTTTGGGTCAACCACCCCGTTTCAATCTCCTGCAATTTTTATATACTCACAGGCAAGTTCCCTTAATTTTTCTTTCATGTTCTTATAGAATTCTGTCTCATTTTCTTAGATGTTTATCAACACTATCTTACCAATTTGGAGTTCTAACTCTATTGCCAAGTAATGCCCCCTTTTATCTTTTAATATTTCTTTAGCCTTAATTTAATTCTTAACATATGTCGCCACTCCCTTTTTTTGCTATTTTATTAGATGCTATAAACAAATTACCTAACTTTTTATTTTCTAATAATCTTTCATCTCTAGCTCTTATATTTCTTTAGCCTAATGCTGGTACAACTCTTGTATACATAAAATATCACTATTTTGTTTCTTTAGATAATTTATCACTTTATTTCGTTTAACTTTTGAATTTAATCCGGTTACATTCAAAGTAATAATTTTAATAGACATCACTGTTACAAGAGGTTTTAGTTCTTACTTCCTAGACGCTATTCTTCTTTTCCCTGTCTTAGAGTTAAGATAGTTGTATTTTCTTTTTTCCTTTGTTTTTCTTGCAGTTCTCGTTATCTTTCCTTCCTTCTCTATTTTTTCCCGTGTTTGTGGTCTTCTTGTTCTACTGTTTTATGAGATTTCCTTACCGAAGGATCATTTAAACTATCGCTTCCTTGCTGTGTCTCTTCTTTTTCTTCTTCTGAGTCTGTTCCAGTATCTGATATCTGTTGTTGTGAGTCATTGGAGCTTAGCTCTCCTTCTTCTTCTCTATATTCTTTTCCCCCCAATTTAGAGGCTGACCTTGTTTTCATAATCATTGTATTCCCCTCTTGTGATGTTTCTTTCTGAGCCGCTTCCTGAGAATGGTTTCTCTTTTCTAAAATTTTGCTCTCTAAAAATCTCTGAGTTTTTGCTGGGTATTTATATTAAATCTTTGCCCCCCTATCAAGAATTGAACTCCTTCAATTCTCCCCCATTTGTATCTAATTCCTTCATGTTGCAAAAGTTGTGTCAACTTTTGATAATCCCTCCTTTTTCTCAAAATATGAGATGGTAGTTCTCGATATATCCATATCTCCTGGTTTTCTATTAAAAAAGGACTTTTGATAACTTGTTTCTATAACCAGATCACAGACCCGTTCTCTAACAAAATAGATTATTATATCTCGAGGGAGTCTTCTATTAGTCGCTGTCCACGAGTTCTTCCTATACAAAATATCTATCTCTAAGTCTAGTTGTTCCATTGACCATCCTACAAACTCCGCTAATGCTGGTACAACTCGTGTAGTCAAATTTTCCATGTATCTTTCCTGCAATCCTCTCAATTTTATTGCTTTCCCTTTTAATTTTAAATCCAAAGCTGCTTTATATTTGTCTTCCCGTTCTTCCGACCCTTCTATTTTAACAATTTTACTCTCAACCTTACTAGTCCTACTTTCTATTGCAGATATTTTTGCTTCTATATCTTTTATTTCTGTTGACATGTAATGTAGTTCCTCCTTAAATTCTTGAATTTCTTTATGAATTTCTGCTTTGATTTCCTCCTTCCATTCTTTTATTTCTGCCCTGATCTCAGCTCGTATTTCAGCCCTGATATCTGCCCTTAATGACCGAATTCAGTAAGGACTTATTTAGATCCAATGAGTCTCCATTTCCCTCAATTTGTATATTTCCTACATTCTCATTTCCTTGTTCTATTAAATTTGTTGGCTGCTCATCTGTCCTGTCTATAATTATAATGAGGGACACAACAAAAGCAAAAAAGAGGGGGGAGGGGAGAAAAAAAAGATTAATATTTTCCCACTCTTGCTATTGACTTCAATCATCCAATGCCTTACTATATACTAAACATGCAAAACACCACACCATCAATATACCCCAGAGAGAATATTATTGACACTATACAATTTTAAACCTTGAAATTCTTTTTTTTGTGCTATCCTCTAATAATCCTAATTGACTATATTTAGTTCACCTAATATATATAATTTTCTTATCTTATTTTCTTGCTCTATCAAATAGTTACTATAGAAAGCCCCCCAAGAAAGGTTCATCAGCTTTACCTCTCTCTTTTGTTATTATTGATCAATCTTTATACAATACAACTTAAATTAATCTGAAAATGAATTACCTGATAATTAAATATTAATAAAAAAGAAATATATGACAAATCTTAAGGGTTTCTAAACATAAATAAAGAACAAGAGGAACAACTTCCCCACCAGTAGGAAAAAAACAAAACACCAGAATGAACTCCCTCCCCCCCAATAGCAAAGGGAGATATGCTCTTGATTTTCTGTATTATCTACCTCCGGCTTGGTTCCTCCGTCACCAAGCTAGATAGATAGATATGATATCAGGACTCCTTTGCTGTTTTTACTTCAATTATTATACAATCAGGGGCAATGAATCGATCCAATGATTGTCCAATCATAAAACACCTTTGTCTATTTTCACTTCAATTTCTCCGTGTAGAAAATAAATGAAAGCTGGTGTAATTCTCCTTCCAGCACCCCCTCGGTAGCTCCGTTGCCTTAAAAATGGAAAATAAACCACTTCGAATGTGAGTTCCTAAGCCTGAAAACCAGGGATAGTATAAGGGATTCTGTTAGTATACCATCCATCACATTGTCTAACAGACTCCCTATCCAAGCTGACACAGCTGGTCTCGGAGCTGCTGTTGGAGTCACCCAGACTTTTAGTCTTGGGTGACTTCAACATCCCATTTGAGACCAGTTTAACAGGCGTGGCGTAGCAGTTCATGGATTCCATGACAGACATGGGCCTATCTCAATTGGTTTCTGGGCCAACACACTGTGCGGGCCACACACTCAATGCAATATTTAGTACGGAGCAGGCATATCCGTGGGCGGAGATAAAAAATACCACCACACTGTCATGGATGGATCATTTCCTGGTCAGGGTTGGACTTAGGGCCGCTTTCCATCCCACCAGGGATGGAAGACCTATTAGAATGGTCCACCCTCAGAGGCTAATGAAGCCAATGGGTCTTCAGAAAGCCTTGGAGGGTTCCTTGGTTGGTAATGGCGACAATTCTGTCGAAGCCCTAATCCAGGGGTAGGCAACCTTTCCCCTTTAAGGGCCGAGGGACTTCAGCTCCCAGAAGCCTCAGCCATGTTGGCCAATAGTCACATGTTGGTCAATAGCTCCTGGGATTCTGGGAGCTGAAGTCCCTCGGCCCTTAAAGGGGAAAGGTTGCCTACCCCTGCCCTAATCGATACCTGGAACACCAATCTCACCAGGGCTATCGACACGATTGCTCTTAGGCAGGGGTAGGCAACCTTTCCCCTTTAAGGGCCGAGGGACTTCAGCTCCCAGAATCCCAGGAGCTATTGGCCAACATGGGACTATTGGCCAACATGGCTGAGGCTTCTGGGAGCTGAAGTCCCTCGGCCCTTAAAGGGGAAAGGTTGTCTACCACTGCTCTTAGGTGTCCTTTCCAACCTGCTTCAAACCGTCAGCCATGGTTTACAGAGGAACTTAGGAAGATGAAGCAAGTTGGACAATGACTAGAGTGCATCTGGTGAAAAACTTGGCTCTTATCTGACAAGACTCGTCATAGGAATTTTCTTTATTCCTATCGAGAGGCAATACATACAGCAAGGAAATCTTTCTTTTCTGCACGTATTGCGTCTGCAGAGTCTCACCCGGCAAAGCTGTTTAGGGTGGTGGGGGAGCTGACACAGGTTTCTCCTGTGCAGAACCCTCTACTTAACCTGACAACAACCTCCTGTGATGTGTTTAACAACTACTTTTCGGATAAAATCTCTCAGATAAGAGCCGACTTGGATGCCGGATTTGTAACAGAATCGATGGAGGAGGTGTCCAGTAAACCTGTTTTTGAAATTAAACTGGATCAGTTCAAGCCAGTGAGTACTGATGATGTGGACAAGATCCTTGGAAAAGTGAAGAAGACAACGTGCCCCCTCGATCCTTGCCCATCATGGTTGGTCGCCCAGGGGGGTGATGCCTTGATGGTCTTTCTTAAAGAGACCATCAACACATCTCTCAGGAAAGGAATTGTGCCAGCGTGTCTAAAGGAAGCGGTGGTAAGACTGCTCCTGAAGAAACCTTCCCTGGCCCCCCTGGACTTGAAAAATTTCAGACCTGTTTCATATCTGCCATTTTTGAGCAAGGTGATTGAGCGGGCCGTTGCCTTCCAACTCCAAGCAATTTTGGATGAAACTGATTTTCTAGATCCATTTCAAACTGGTTTCAGACCGGGACTTGGGGTGGAGACTGCCATGGTTGCTCTGGTGGAAGACCTTCGCTTAAGCATCGACAGGGGAAGCGTGACCCAGTTGATGCTTTTGCATATCTCAGCGGCTTTTGACACGATTGACTGTTGCATCCTTTTGGAAAGCCTGGGAGAGTTAGGGATTGGAGGCACTGTTTTTCAGTGGTTCCATTCCTTTGTCTCAGGCAGATTCCAGAGGGTGATGCTCGGGGACAGTTGCTCTTCAAAAACAGAGCTTAATTGTGGCATCCCCCATGGTGCCATCCTGTCCTCGATGCTCTTTAATATCTATATGAAGCCGCTGGGGGAAATCATCCATAGACATGGGGCTGGGTGTAATCAGTATGCTGCTGACACCCAAATATATTTCTCCATGTCTCGGTCAGCAGCCATGACAACAGGTGGCATTTCTCCCCTCAGTCAATGTCTGGAAGCGGTAATGGTCTGGATGAGGAAAAATCGACTCAAACTGAATCCAGAAAAAACAGAGGTGCTTACAATAGGGGGCCCTAAACCAGATATTGGGATACAATCTCCAGTCCTGGATGGGGTCACGCTCTCCTCGAAGGACTGTGTTCACAGTTTGGGAGTGCTCCTAGACTCGTCATTTCACACGATTGACCAGGTGAGTTCGACGGTCAGGAGCACTTGTTATCAGCTTCAGCAGATATGTCAATTGCGCCATTACCTGGAAATAAGGGACCTAATAATAATAATAATAATAATAATATTTATTTCTATACCGCCCTAAACTGTAGTACATGCACTGGTAACCTTGTGACTCGATTTCTGTAATGCATTCTACATGGGGCTACCTTTATACCTTGTTCGGAAACTACAACTGGTACAAAATATGGCAGCCAGGTTAATTACTGGAAAATCTAGATGGGATCATATAACACTGATTCTGAAATCCCTTCACTGGCTGCCTAGAGGTTTCCAAGCACAGTATAAGGTGTTAGTATTGACCTTTAAAATCCTACAAGGCCTAGGTCCAACCTATCTAAGGGATCGCCTCCTTCCATATAATCCGCCCCACGCCCTCAGATCATCTGGGAGAAACCTACTGCAATTGAGAAAATCTAGACTAGTGGGAACCTCCCAGAAATCCTTCTCCATCATTGCTCCCAGATTTTGGAATGCCTTGCCAGAAGAGATCCATCAAATTACCAGCTTGGACAATTTTTTAAAAATCCATTAAAATGGATCTCTTCCGGCAGGCCTTCCCAGAATAGAATAGACTCTACTTAATTTGTGTCTCTCCCTCTCTTATATTCTTAGATTTTCTTTTCACTGGTGCTTAAACATCAGTTAATTTTTAACTATTTTAGCAAGGCATCTAATTTAATTCTTTTTTAATGGGGGGGGTGTAACTTGTTTTTAATTATATTTTATTGTCTAATGTGGGGTTCTTTTATTTATGTTAAGATGTAAGCTGCCTTGATTGCCCAGGCAAAAGGCGGGGTATAATAATAATAATAATAATAATAATAATGATTATATTGATTTCAATGGAACTTTCTTTAAAATGAGTACCATTACTGAATTGCAGCTTAATGGTCTGCAGCCCAATCCTAACTAAACATAATTAGAAGTTCACTCATTCACTGAACTCATAGGGAGATTGGCTTCATACTGAATTTGTTTGGGATTGCAGCCATAATCCTATTAGCTACTGTGCTGGCACTGATCCTTCCACCCGCCCCCAGCACTGGTGAAGCACAACACACCAGATTTTGAAGTGGCCACCTCATGTATAATTTATAAATCACCTTCAGTATGTGGACAACCAAGAAGAGAGATTTAGGGAATAGGCAGGGCAAGAGAAAATCTTGCTGCTGCTAGCACCAACCATCTCTACCAACCATTTTGTTAATGTGAGAAATCAGCTTTCAGATATGGTAATAGATAAGTATTTGTACCTATGCCAATTTTCTTTTTTCCTTAAGGCAGCATAAACCAACATTAGCCTCACATGTGTGGGATGTGAAGGGGGAAGATTACTAGAGTAGCTTGAAATCCCAAGACAACATTTTACAAAGATACTGTAAGGAGGGGTTATGTGGTTGTAGTAGATCTATGTTTAAATACTGATTATCTGTTTCTGCATGAGATAGTATGAAATAAATGGTTGTTGACACTTTTCATAACAGTGCATCCAGCAGATTTCTTCATCCCCTCCATATCTCAGAAGGCTTTCATTTGCAAAGCAACAGCAATAGCAGCTTCATTTATATTTATTGATTTATTTCATTTCTATCCCGCCTTTCTTCACAGAGGGACCCAAGGCAGCTCACAGGTAAAACTTTTAAAATTTCAATAAAATTCAAACAATTATACATCTATATAAATCACATATAAAATCACATAAAATATACACAATATGAAATATAAGGCCTTTGCAGACTGCCAGAAATAGTGCACTTTAAATTGAGGCACTGCCCTGGCTCAGTGCTAGGGAATCATGGGAACTGTAATTTATTGTGGCACCAGAGTTCTCTGACAGAGAAGGCTCAATGTCTCAGAAAAAACTACAATTCCCATGACTCCCTAGCACTGAGCCAGGGCAGTGCCTCAATTTAAAGTGCACTATTTCTGGCAGTCTGCAAAGGTCCATACAAAATCACATCAAATATACACAAGTTAAAAACAGACTAAAAAGACCACCTGCTCCATAAAAACACCCTGCTATGCATTATATACAGAAAGCTTGCCAGCATAAAAAAGTTTTTACTTGCTGGCGAAAGGCCAGCAGAGAGAGGGCCAGCCTAGTCTCCTGAGGAACGACATTCCAGAGGGTGGGAGCAGCAACCGAGAAGGCTGTCATGTCCTCACCAGGTGAGTCTGTCATCTTGGCAGGACCGAGAGAAAGCCTTCTCCTGCAGACCTTAGGACTCTCAGGAGTTCATATGGAGAGATACGATCTCTCAAATAGTCTGGACCCAGTATGGCTTTATAGGTCATGACCAGCACTTTGAATTGTGCCCAGAAACGAACAGGTAGCCAGTGGAGCTGTTTTAACAAGAGAGCTCTATGCTCCCTGTAACTGGCCCTGGTCAGCATTCTGGCTGCAGCATTTTGAACCCGCTGAAGTTTCTGATCAGTTTCCAAAGGTAGCCCCATGTCCAAATGGGATATAACTGTACACTGTAGCCAGATCTGATGTCTCAAGGAACAGGCACAGTTGGCACACAGGTTTAAGCTGTGCAAATGCACTGCTGGCCCCAGCTGAGACCTAGGCATCCAGGCTCAGAGTGGAATCTAGGAGCACACCCAAGCTGCGAGCCTGAGATTTTAGGGGGAGTGTAACCCAATCCAGCAGAGGCAATGTTTCTATTCCTGCATCTGCCTTACAACTGACCAGGAGCACCTATGTCTTTTCTGGATTTGTTTGCCTTCATCCAGTCCATTACTGACCACAGACATTGGTTCAGTACAGAGACAGCTTCTGTGGAATCAGATGGAAAGGAGAGATAGAGTTGAGTGTCATCAGAATATTGGTGACACCTCACCCCAAAACCCTGGATGACCTCTCCCAAATGTTTCATGTAGATGTTGAATAACATAGGGGACAGAACAGAACCCCGAGGGACCTCACAGGCCAGCGGCCAAGGAGTCGAACAAGAGTCCCCCAACAGCAGCTTCTGAGTTTGCCCCTCCAAGAAAGAACAGAACCACTGTATAACAGTGCCCCAAGCCCCATCCTAGAAAGCAGCCCAGAAGGATATCATAGTTGTGTTGGGATTTGTAACCTGAGTTTAAATGTCCAGATGTGGGAAAGTGACAAAGGTTACTACAGGTCACTTTACAGCTTGCTAGCTGGGAAAGTTGTTTGCAGCTGGGACTCAAAACATCTTAGCAGTGTCCAAGGTCAGGATGTGCCAGAGAGCACGTAGACCAAGTGTAAACACATTATGTCATCGTGTTTGGGGGACAACAATTCAAGTGACACAGGAAGAAGTCACAGGAAGAGGCTGGACTTAGAGGCTGCATGGCAAGTGTCTATAAAAAACCGAGACCACAGGCTTGTGTCAGTTGTTGTTTGCTGGTGGTGAGTGTATATGGTTTTGTACATATTGCAACTAAAGAATAAAAGTGCCTCTTTGGAGTTAAAACTTGGCTTCAGTCTGTTTCATCAGAAGCAGGGAGGATATATTCCAAAGCAGCCAGACAGCTCCAAGGTCGCCTGGTGTTTTTCTCTGCGAAGTGAAGAAAGCTTCCGAAGATTTTGTCTGTCCCCCAACAGCACCTTCTGAGTTTGTCCCTCCAAGAAAGACCAGAACCACTGCATAACAGTGCCCCAAGCCCCATCCTAGAAAGGCAGCCCAGAATGATACCATAGTTGATGGTATCAAACACCACTAAGAGATCCAGCAGGAACAACAGGGACACACTCCCCCTTCCAGTTCCCTGCATAGTCATCCACCAAGGCGACCAAAGCTGTCTCAATCCCATAGCCAGGTCTGAAGCCAGATTAAAATGGATCTAGATAATCCATTTTGTCCAGAAACCCCTGAAGCTGCACTAAGTGGTTTACAACTGTATGCTAATCGGGTACTCATTTTAGTGACTTCGGAAGGATGCAAGCCTGAGTTGACTCTGAGTCCCTGGCTGGGATTGAACTCACAACCTTGTATTTTGTGCATGAGCATCAACCTTGTGTCCCTCAGCATGGAGAGAGGGACTGCTCTCCCTTTGATTTTCCCTATCTCTCTTGGGCAGGAAGAAAGGTGTTGTTGTTGTGTGTCTTCAAGTCATTTCCAACTTATGGCGACTGTAAGGCATATATCATGGGGTCTCCTTGGCAAGTTTCTTCAGAGTGGGTTTATAGCAGCATCAAAAGTCAGTCAAAATATTTTTTTTCACAGCAGGAAGACTTAGGAGCTTAAGACAGGACACAATCTTAGCAGGAATGTTAAGAACAGCCCTCCTCTCGTGTGGGAAGTGAAAATATTATTATTATTTTTTACTTGAAATGGGAAAGGATGGTAAGTGGCACCAGCAATGGTAAGAGATGTCTTCTAGCATCTTCAACACAAGCAGAGGCACCGAGGGGCTGTGGACCACTTTGCACACAACGAAGTTGCCCTCAGCTGAGCCTACTGTTCTTACGCCATCTTTTCAGGTGCCTTTGCTACACAAGAAGCTGCTGCGGTGTGTTTTGTGCATATGTTTATAGCATGGCAAAATATAACCCCTCAGGTGTCGGTCGCTGAGGTGGCAGAGATAGCAACTTTGAGGTGAGGGGACAGTATGGCTCAGCTATGGAAACCCACTGGGTGACCCCGGGTATGACACACTCTCTCAGCCTCAGAGGATGGCAATGGCAAACCCCCTCTTAAGAAACTTGTCAAGAAAACGCATGATAGGTTCACCTTCTATAAGTTGGATACTACTTGAAGGCACACAACAACAACAGCAGCAACAACAACAACAAGGAGCAGCAACATATGGCTTTGCAGTTTGTTTCCCACATCCATGTGTATGAGCCGTGGTGGCAAGTTCACTTCCCATCTTACCCTCATGCCTGCTTGTATGTGTCTATGTGTCTCACATAGATGTGAGTGTCTGTGTCTATGGGTGTCCTACTGAGGGAAGGTGTGTGTGTCACACAAGAAGTGTATGTATGTGGGTGTCTCACAAAGGTGTATGTCTATGTGGATCTTTCTTACAGGAGGTGTGTGTGGATAGATGTGGGTGTCTCACACAGGTGTATGTGTATGTGGGTCTCTCCAACAGGTGTGTGTGTATACATATGGGTGTCCCACACAGGAGATGTGTGTGTGTGTCTCAGGAGGGGTGTGTGCATGTGAATCTCTCACACAGGTGTATATGTATGTCTGCTACAGGAGGTGTGTATGTGGGTCTCACACAGGAGGTGTGTATACATGGGTATTTCACACAGGAGATGTGTAAATGTGGGTATTTCTCACAGTAGGTGGAATATATATGTGGATGGGTGGGTATCTCAAACAGGAGGTGTGTGTATGGGTGTCTCACACAGGAGATGTATGTGTGTGTGTATTGGTATCTCACACAGGAGGTGTGTGTATGTGTGTTTATATGGGTATCTCACACAGGAGGTATGTATATATGTGTATTTTACAGAGTTGTGTGTGTTTCACACAGGTGTGCGTATATATGTGGGTACCTCACACAGGTGTGTATATATATATATATATATATATGTATGTATATGTCTCACACAGGAGGTATATGCATATATATGGGTGTCCCACACAGGAGTTGTTTGTATGTGGGTGAGAACACAGGTGTAGGTGTATATCTCCTAAAGGAGGTGTGTATGTAAGTATCTCACACAGGAGGTGAGCATATGTGGGTACCTCACACAGGAGGTGTGTACGTATATATGTGGGTGTCCCACACAGACACATGTGTACGTCTCTTACAGGAGGTGCGTATACGTGGGTATCTATCTCACACAGGAGCTGTGTGTGTGTGAGAGAGAGAGAGAGACAGGAGACACACACAAACACACGCACGCCAAAACAGCCGCTCCTCTCACAATGCTCAGCGTGAGCTTTGGGGAGGTTTTCCCCCCTTTACTCCCCTTTCCTTACATTCCTTACGGCCCCTCCCCCTCAGCCTAACGGTTGGTCCCTTCCCGAGCGCGAGCCAGGCAGCGAGGGCGCGCGCGCGCCTCCCCCTTGCCCAACCGCCCGCTCGCTCGCGCGTCTCGAGCGGGCGGCGCGTGGGGCACCTGCTTGTCTGGCTGCCGAAGCTTGAAGCTTCTGGCTCTATCCTCCTCCTCCTCCTCCTGCTCCTCCTGTTCTTCCTCCCCTTCTTCTTCTTGTTCTACTGCTGCTTGTTGCCGGTTCCATCCTCACGGCTGCCGCTGTCTTCGCCGCTGGTGCTGAGGGCGAGTGGGGCTCCTCCGTTGAGGTTGGCCCCTCAAGGCTTGGAGTCAGCCTGGCTCCGAATCACATGGCAATTGCCTGAGGCAGAGAGACTATAAAGAGCGTGGATATTATATATATATATAATATATATATAATATAAGCGCTTCATTTCTTCCTCCAACCGCCATACTGTATTTTATAGTAACTCGCATTTTTATTCCTTCCTTTTACTCCCACTCGGTGAGTACCTTTCCGCTGACATTCTTGTCCTGCTCTTTTTCTTTTTCTCTTTTTTTATTCTCCTGTTTTATTTTTTGGGTTTTTTTTCTTCCTATATATATATATATATATAGATATATATTTGGGGCTGCTTTTTTAAACAAAACAAAACAAAACCTCTTTTGTTTTCATGGATTTGAACCTTTCTTTTTTCTTTCTCTGATGATGATGATGATGATGACAAGTTTTTTTGTGTTTTTTGTGTGGGTTTTTTCCCCCCCTCTTCTTTTTCTTCTTAGTAAGCAAGGGTTTGTAACTAAACTGGGGAGCAAAAGAAAAAGGTGATGCTGGAACTGGAAGTCGCTAGAAAATCTGAAAAAGGAAAAGAAAAAGGGAATGCAAAAAAACAGAAATAAAAGACTTGCCAGTTCAGCTATAATGTAAATTATGCATATTTATGTTTATATTGATATATGCAGCTGGTTTTGTTGTGACATGTGAATTATGATGCATATATATATATATACATTTATATTTAAAAACAAACAAAGAGATGAGAAGTGGGCATGTTCCTTAACACTCTTTCGCAGAGATTTTTTTTTTTTTTTTGATGATGATGTTTTGGGTTTTGGGGGTTTTTTTTGTGTATATATATATATATATATATATAATATGGGCTTTGAATATGCATTTTACAGCAAGGTTTACCAAGAGTTTGTCATCTTGCAATACTGGTACAAGCCACTGAGCAAGATCATTAATTTTGTTTAAAATGTCTTCTTTTTTGTTTTGTTTCCCCCCCCCCCTTTTTTTTTTCTTTTTTCTTTTTGGACACCGGCTTGCAATCAACTGTTTTTCTTCCTTTTCTGTTTTTGATGCTGGTTTATAATGTGAAACTTTTCTTGCAGCTTGGTACTACTGTTGATCATTTTTACATCCTATCTCCCAATATCATATTGCCAAAAAAATGAGGGGGGGAAAAAAGAAAAAAAAAGAGCGAGCCATTCCTTTCCAACATTTCACTTTTTTAAAAATTCTTTTATACCGAGATAATTTTGTGATGATGATCGTAATGTTGATAGTGTACACATACATTATATATATATATACACAGAAATAAGTTTTCAAATGATGGCAGTGGAAGGTTTTGCCTGGAGAATGAAGTGCGGTTTGGTTTCCTTGTCAACGGAAGATGAAGTGAACAACTGAACATCTCCCCAGTGCAGGTACTTCAGCTCCTTGTAGGCGTTTCCACTCTTTGTAAATTACATTACAAATTACATTACTCTCTTTCCTCAGATGAGATCTCTTGAGCCTTAGCTGCAGAAGGCTGCAAGTGATGAAATGAAGATGGAGCTAGGTATTCTTTTGTTGCGAATGGGTGCTTAATTGTGCACAGGTTGTCAAAGCTTGCCTGGTTTGAGCCTATAAAGGGAGCTTACTCGAATGGAAGAAGGCATCAGACGCGTCTCACAGTTGGACTCCTGATACTAGGTTTAAAAATTGTCCGTGCCAGGGCTGGATTGTTGGGAGGAAGAAAGAAAGATGTTGGGTTTTGTTCGTGCCCACTAGGTGTCTGAGACAGATGCAGCAGCAGCATCCCTCTGAGGTTTGTTGCCTCCTGAGCTTGAGACACAGTTCTTCACTCTCTCGCACACAATATGTGCAAATTCTAAGTTCAACATTGGGGGTTGTTTTCTCCCCTACCCAAAACAAAAGCATGTGTCAGTTCCTGCTTTTCCAGCTTTCCATTAAAGAGCTGAAAATCCCAGTGTCAGCAAATGGTGGTTGTTGTTGATGATGATGATGATGATTTTCCTGGGTTTATTTTGGATTTTGTGATAGTGTCCCTGAGGAATAGTTGCTTTCTGTCACAGTTCCTGGTTTTGCAAGAACTGTGGAACTCTTATAGGCAACGTTCTTAATTGTTTAGCAGTGTCTGGATGGATTGTGATGAACAGGCTTAATTTATATGTATCATTTGGAAGTATTTTCTCCCTTCCCATCCCTTTTGAGCAAAGAAGGATGCAGTTGGCCATGTGGTCAAGCCTGGAGCACTGGCATTTTGCATGTTTGCTGTTTTTGTGTGATTAAGGCTTAGGCTATATAGGCAGTTATGAAGAGATTGAATTTCTTTAATACATATACAACAAGTGAGTGAAGACAGTCTTTAATGTTTTTAACTGTGTGGAAAGTAATGTTCCTCGATGGGTCCGAAAGGCAGTAGCTTCATCCATTTGTATGGAATTTCTGCAGTTTGAAATACTTTCCACATCCATATATAATAATGAAAAACTTTGTGTGTAATTGAAAGTGTATGTGAAAATTGCTGGGTTTGTGGAAAACCAGACTAAACGAATTGAGTGATTTTGCAGAGGCTGTTGGCATGTAATAAACAATTTCAACAAACATGATGCACTTCTCATTCAACTAGCCCAGCAAGACTGGTTTGGAGCAAGTACTTTTGGAAAGTGTTTTTGGATTCATGTGTGGCATTTTACTTTAGGGTTTAATATCTCAAATGTAAACACATTTATGTGGAAATAGGACATACATATGTTTATACTTGTTTTGTTGAAAAAATTACATGAAAAAACAAACATGTAAATATGTTTAAGGTTACAATCTTGCATCCACATTCACTGGGGAACATTGCTACTGAACTCAGTGAAATGTCTGAAGAAACATATGCATGTTTGGGCTGCACAACTAACTGTGCATTACTCTAATAGCATATACCATGCTATAAGTTGAAAATAAATAATGACAGCATTTGGAATATCATCTCATTCCTAAACACATTCACTTAGGGGTTAGTCCCACCAATTTTTGTAGAATGTGCATTTAGGATATCCACTATAGCCTGTAGGGCCATTTGTTGGAATACTTGATCAATGTTTCTTGTGTTGAAAAACGTGATTTTAAAATGTCTGTTTCTAAATTGGTTGGTTAGGGTCTGAGTAGTTTTTGCATTTATCACCTTTATTTTTAAAATGCCTTGACTGTTTTGGGGTTGTTGTTTTTTCTTTTACCAAACCAACCACAATTAGATTCCCTTGTTGCATGGCATAATACAGATGTGTTACCTTAGTGATCTTAGAGAATAACGCTTGTGTGTCATATCTTAAGTCACACATTCACTCTAGTATTACATTGATTATAAAAAGTTTCCCACATATGTGGTAATAAAAACAGTTTTGTGTCAATTATACCTTTTGAGGAGGAAAATTCAAAGTATAAGTTCTTAAGTGGTCATTTAGAGCACTTGCGTTAATGAAGTTCCATTTCCTGCAAGGTAGGTTCTCAATGAATGTGGATGTTTCTAAAACTGCAACCTGATATTTCTGAGTTTTTGAAGGGAAAAGCACAATATTTTGAGGTATCAGGTGAGCAGAGTACAGCTTGGTCCTTTTATTTCTGTGAGTCTTGTTTCCAGTTAACAGGGGTGCTGATTTAGACATGCTTAAATCTGTCTAAGATTAGACTACAAAAATGTTTCAAAATGCAGTTTTAATTTTGATTTTTGTACATCACTATATGTATTGATTGAATTTATTTCTATTGGAAGTTTAATTCTGTCAAGGAGTTGATTGGACATTTGTAAATCTGGCAATATAATTACTGTAATTAACAGTAATAATTTGAAGAATCCCCCCCCCCTCATATCCAGAGTAATGGATTTGTAGTTGTACATAAGGGATGTCTTGTACCAGACACATAAATAGGTGGGCAGAAAGATTTCTGAAAGTGGAAAAATGACTGTAATACCATTTAAATATCTTTCATCTTAAAGCAAAAAGTTAGTTAATGTTGCTATAAATGTTAAATATCTTTCATCTTAAAGCTGTTTAACTGGAGTGTGTTGTTGAGCAGTCAAACTTAACTGGGAATAAATCTATACAGTGAAGGGCTAGGCTCAACAAGGTATGGAGTGTCCTCCAGTTAATAAGAGCACTGTACTATTGAATTCATACAGATTGCAGCATATAGAAAGGAAAGTATCACAGTATCAATGTTTCTGTGCTTGATGTTTGTGCTTCCCACTTGCTCTTTGAATTAACATAACAATAATTTCAGTCCTAAGTATACAGATATGAAAGACATTTATATCTGTAAAACTTATTTCCATGTATCTGTATTTGGACAGGGACTATGTGCTAATAGTTTGTATGCAGCATATCAAAACAGTATAGTATATTCTCATACCCTATTTACTCATATCCTCGCTAAAGTATGAATATTCACAGAGACATACATAAGTTTAAATCCTATTTTAATCCTGACTGGAGGAGACCCATTGAATCCATCAGATTTATCTATGTGTTGACTCACCATTCAGTGGTTGATTGAATGGATCTACAGTCGCCCCTCTGTTTTCACGGACTTGAAGTCTGCATCCCTTGCCTGTTTGCGGGCAGCAAACAGAGGGGACAAAATGGGGCATGCACTGCCATTCAAGCCTATGGAGCTTGAATATTTGCAGTTTTCCATTTTCACGGGGGTGGGGATTGGGGTCCGAACAGATCCCCCATGAAAACGGAGGGGTGACTATACTCTATGTGAGATTAACTAACAAGATCTGAGCCATCTATTGCAACCTAAGCAGAAAAGGGTCTAGAGTTGTACCACTTTTTCTTAATTAGCATTTCACAGCATCACTGTAGTGTGTGTATATATATATATATATATATATATATGTCTTTGACTGTATCATGTCACTGCAGCTAGTTAAACACATTAGAGAGCTTTGTCTTGGCCATTTCTTTGCTGATTAGAAAGAAAGGAATTTTTAAAAAGATGTGTCCAGACTTTTATCATGCATGCTCTATCTCCATCAGTAGTAAAATTCATAGTCAATATTATTTTGTTCACATTTTACACATCGGGTTAAGTCTAGAGTAGTACATAGCAGATGTCTGTTCACATTGAAGAATGTGGGGGAGACTTCTTCCTAATTCCTCTCCTCCTCCCTTTTGCATCCTGAAAAGCTGTTGGTGGTAGTAGGGGACAGTGGTTTAGTGGAATCAGGGCTCACACAGTCAGAGTACTAGCACTTTGATTACCAAGAATGATTATGTAATTTGCCACCTGCTTCAGACTTCTGTTTTTTCTGTGCTTAACAGCATTCTTCACAGTAGCTGGAGGCAGATGGAGATGATTTTTCTCAATAGCCATGTATTGCTGTGACCTCTATTGTAATATATTTTGGGCTGTACTGATCTTGAATGGAAATTCAGACCCATTAATTTTTTTTAAAAAAAGACCTGTTCCTGATGGATATGAAAGGTCATAGAAATGGTTTACAGATAGAGAGCAATATAGCTGCCTGCACTTTAGGGATAAGCTGTGGGGTCTACCAGGAAGAACAGCTATACTTCATGCATTTCTGGAGGACAAGAAGTAACACAAAGAGTGGCAAAAATAAAGGGGAAACCAACGAAGATCACCTCCCTGTCCCTTTCCTTCTGCTGCAGTATTACATTGATTGACACCCAGTGACTTCCATGAATGAAAGGAGCTTCTGGTCCATAGACTGGACAAACGGGTCCAACCCATTGAGTTTTCAATTTTCCTCTTTCTTTCTTCATATTGCATACCATGATTTAGATTTCTCTTCTAAAGAAAAACAGTATGATGATAGATTTTACACAGAGTGTGTTCTTGGCACTATTCTGTTTTTATAGAAACTGAAGTCTAGAGAATGGTTGGGCATCCCCTTCCCCCATTTTGATTACACTGATAGTGTAAGTGAAGTGGTGGATATGCAGCTTTCAGCAATGTCATGTTCCTTGGGATTAGGAGCACTTTTTGATCACTACACTGGAGACCCACATATAATGCAGATATTTGAATGTGTGTACACATCTCTCACGTACCATCTGTGCGTGAGAAATCAAAAATTTAGCATTTAGTTTTCCTGGACTAGTGGCATTGTGACAGACACACACACACATATATATGGAGGCGGAGAGAGAGTTTGAATTCATTTATATATCTAGACCTTGCATGTGTCCGCTTAAACAAAAAATGGTTGCATGCATTATTGACCCATCAATTTAATATCATTACTTCAGGACTTAACTCCTATATATTTATAGCAATATATAATTTGAGTTTCCTGGAAAATGTTTTATCAGAAATGTTTCTGTGGCCCTAAATTAATTGAGATCAATTATTTATCTAATATTTTAAAG
This sequence comes from Phrynosoma blainvillii, assembly GCA_026167975.1. Taxonomy (NCBI): domain Eukaryota; kingdom Metazoa; phylum Chordata; class Lepidosauria; order Squamata; family Phrynosomatidae; genus Phrynosoma; species Phrynosoma blainvillii. Next base: position 43,650,263 of record JANUYF010000004.1, on the reverse strand, counting down.
GTACTTCTGTGGGCTCAGCCCACAAGCACATTCAAAGGTGATAAACAAATAAAGGCAATTAAAATACTTGTTGTTAGGTGTCTTCAAGTAGTTTCTGACTTAAGGTGACCCTAAGGCACCTAGCACAGGATTTTCTAGGGCTGAGTGTGTGTGACTTACCCAAGATCACCAAGTGGGTTTCCATGGCCAAGAGGGGAATTGAACCCTGATTGCCAGAATCATAGCCAAATGCTCAACCCACTACATCTGGCTCTCAATCAAAAAGGTGCAAATATATAAAAATATTTAAAAACCCATTAAAATATTCTTTAACAACTTTTAAAAACAGTCCCAAAACAAGCCTAAAATACAATTTTAAAATGGTTAAAGCAACTTCAGACATTAAAGGCCAAGTGGAACAATACCGTTTTTAACATATTTGACTTGCATTTAGTTAACATAAGTTTTTTTTAATGTGTATTTTATAAATGATATATCGTATAAATATCAGAATAATCTTTTCAGCAGCCAAAGTAAGTGAACTGAGGTTTATATATATATATATATATATAGAGAGAGAGAGAGAGAGAGAGAATTATAATTGCAAATGCATTTGGCCTCAAATCTCTGGTTAATACCAACCAAGTAGATTGGTGGAAAAACTTACAAAGTTGACACATTTATTCAGTGGGTTTATTCTAGTTCACACCAACAATAGGATTTAAGCATTTCTGAAGAGCTGTGCATATAAATATGTATATGCACAGATAGTCACCTGAAAAATGTTAATTAGAATTTGAGTTTAGGTTTGAGTAATATTGTTGCCTAGTTTGACTTTGTATTCATTCATTCATTATGTTACTAATTGACTTTATGAAGTACAGTTAAACATTTCCAGAAGTAAAACATTTTCTACAATGAAATATTGTAGTTGAATCAATTCCAGAAATGTTCACAGCCCATATTATTGGGTAGTAATTATGGAAGTATTTGCAGGGAGTGGGGAAGGCCTGGACTGGCCAAAGAAAGTTACTTGCAAGCAGTTTGGTTCGGGCTAGAAGGGCAGGGAGTCTTTGATTTCTGGTGATCCACCCCTTCCTCTCCTACAGCTTCTTGCATCTCTTCACCTGAGCCTAATGGCTGACTGTTAGTTTGATAGGACATCTCCTCTCCTCTCTCAACTGGAGCTACCTGTGCTATCTGAAAAAACAGGACATGTTTTCCAGGCTTCCAAAGCAGGTTCTGACATTATGTAGGGAACTGTAAGGGGAAGAGGGAGATTGCTTCCTTCCATTTCTACCAATGGAAACAAACTGTTAGATATAATTAATAATAATAATAATAATAATAATAATAATAATAATAATAAATTTATTTTTATCCCACCCCTCTGCATACACAACCGGGGCGGCTTACAACATTAAAAATACAGTAAAAATACAATACATATCCCCTAAAACCACCCACCCCTTAAAATAGTATTAAACAATGAAACAATTTAAAACATACTTAAAATAGGTCATAATAACATACAACAAACAAATAACAATAACTGCAGCAAAAAAATTAAGGGAGAAAGATGGGCTGACTCTTGAAGGCCGGGGTATCTATTCAGGAAAGATCTGCCAGAAGAGATCCGTCTTAACAGCCTTTTTAAAGCTGTTTAAGGTGGTGATATGACAGATATCATCTGGCAGGCCATTCCATAATCTGGGAGCAGTTGAAGAGAAGGCCCTCTGGGTGGTTGCAGACATCCTAGTTTTTATAGAGCACTCAGAGGACCTGAGTGTGCAGGATGGATTATACAGGAGGAGGCAGTCCAGAAAATAGGTTGGACCCAAGCCATTTAGAGCTTTAAAGGTGATAACCAACACCTTGTACTGTGCCCGGAAACTAATGGGCAGCCAGTGAAGTGATCTTAAAATTGGAGTTATATGGTCTCTTCTAGTTGTTCCTGAGACCAAGATTTCACTCATGGTCCCCTACTCACCAGGAACAGTTTTAGTGAAGACAAAAAGAGCTGTATTGGGGAAAAGCTTGAGAAACCAAAAGCAGAACACTTCCTCTAGTTCTGGGAGAAGCCAAGATCTGCAGTAAAAACTTCATGCCTACATTATCTTGCCGGCCTAAAGTAGAGCAGATTGGATTGCCATATAATTGAAAATTACATAATACACTGGATCTTTCTTTTACAAACATTTTAACATGTATATGTTTTTGATGTATTTATTGATGTATAGGTACTTTTACATAGACAATACAACGTGTGGTATGCTGAGATACTGCATAAAATATTTTAGACAGCCTAATTACGTGTTAATCTGAGAAATGTTAGAATGGTTGATGTAGTAATTCATATGCTTACAAGCACTGGCCTTTCTTTCTTGTGTGCAAAGAGATATAGAAAGTGATCATTATTTTCTTTCAGTTTAAAAATGAAGGCTAATTTCAATAATTTCTTTAATTTTTTAGAAGCCATTGGACTTGGATTTGGGATCATTTATCTAAAAAGCATTCCCTTACACAGTAAACTCTGATTTTATAACTCATTGAGTAACCCACAGACAATTAACTCTAACATCTTCACCTTTTTTTTTCTCCTGTATGATTTTGAAACATCTTTGCCTGATGAAGAAGCTAGTGAAGCTTCAAAAGCTTGCATGATGTATTTTGTACATTTTGGTTGGCCAATAAAGGTATCACTCTTTTGTGGCTTCTGGATTTAGTTGTATTCAGCACTGCCTATGTGATCTGTATTGTTTGTTGTGCTGATGTGTAGGTGTATGCAGTGTTGATTAGTTTCAGTTTTATGTGATGGATAGAACAAAAATATGATATACCAGGCCTAGTCACTCACCTTACCTTTTCCAGTTTGTCCATTAGAAAAATGGTTCAGCTGTCTCAATGAGTGCCTGTATTTTAGGAATTTGAATGAATACACAAACTTTCATTGGCATTTCAGGGAAGCTTTTGACACTGCTGGTATGGGTGGAAAAATGCATCAGTGCTGCATCCACACTGCAGAAATAATCCAGTTTGACACCACTTCATGGTTCAGTGCAGGGAATCCTGAGAATTGTAATTAATTGTGGCACCAGATCTCTAACAAAGAAGGCTAAATGTCTCACAAAACTACAATTCCCAGAATTCCATAACACTGAGACATGGTCTTTAAAGTAGTGTCAACCTGGATTATTTCTGCAGTGCGTATGTATCTGAAGTGCAGGAGAAAGCACAAGTGAAGAGACTTCAGTCTCACTGAAATAAGTGAGTAAATAGGTTCCAGAGATTTTAATGGGATGGAGATGTGTCTTAGGTTCAATCTAATCTACACAGTACCTTTTAAATTGTTCATTTTTTTAAAAAAAAATCTGTTGTGTACTATCACAAAGATAAGACTGACACTCAAGTGTGTCTTATATTTAACAGCATGTCAGTTAATTCTTTTTTTAAAAAAACACAGATGGGAGGCTTCAATCTTAATAGGTGGGATTGTGTAGGTTGCTTCTTTTCTTTCAGGCAGTTTTTCTACTCAGCACTTCCTCCCCTGGTTGGGTTTCCCATATCTTTCTTTTTGGGAGGAATAAAGCATGCAAAAGTATTTTGAGCAGGAAAGTAGCAGAAGGGGGAAATGATTAGGCAGCCCTTCTTCTCTCTTGGCATACTACAACCAACTTTATCATTTAAAACAAACAAAACAAAATAATTAGGACAGAGTTATACAGCTGTAGCCATAACGTGTAACTTACCCCATATTGTGTGTTGTTTATTTTACATATTACTATTAACAAGTTGAAAGAAATATCACTGTTGGTTTGTTGGTTTGTTCTTCAACATATTTCTATTCTTGGATTGTATGGGACAAAATAGTGAAAGCTGTTCTACGCATTACTGGAAAATTCTGAGTACAGAGTGTGGAACTTTGCATAATAAAAAGTGATGGTTAATTAGGGAATGATCACACTTATTAAGTAAAGTGATGCATTATTAAATGCATCTCAGACTAACAGTTTGTACCTGAAAGCAAAGGACATGAGAAATAGACAGACAAAAAATGTTTGCATTTAATTTATTTGAGTTGCTTCCAGTTTTTTTTATAGTAGTCTTGTATTTAAGTAATAATGAGACTGCCTAGTTAAGTATTAATAAAAAGGATCTATCTTATCAAAATCACATTTAAACTTTCTTTAAAAGAAACTACAGTATGGGTTCCAGCACATTGGTGCCACTGGGGGCCAGGAAAGTCTGTCTATCTTTTCTAGGAGTTTTGTAGAGACATTTAAGTGTTGATACGCCACAGATAATGGAATGTGTGAATACCCACAGTGTAGTGAATTTTATTGTTTTGCAGATAAAGATAAGTATTGCATCATGCATAACTCTTAACAATAAACATCATGCATAACATTTAGGTTTTTATTTATGTATTTTGAAATCATTTTCTTCATTGCCTGATTTCATATTAATCCTGTTTGATATTTAGGATGTAATTCTATGCATATTTATCAATGAGGCATTTGCACTGAACATAAGGCAAATTAATTGCCAGGAGCAGATGGAGGGGAAAAGCTGGCTTACCCACATACTTTCCCAATTTGTGTGAAGAACCATTGACCACACTGCAGGCTCCTACACTAGCCCAACAACTGACACGCAGTCTGCACTACCCCTCCCTGCCATAATGGAACATTTGCAGCTACAAGCTGCACAGCGCTATTATTTTCCCTTGTTCCATGAGAAATGCATACGCATGAGCACAGGCCACCAGTGGCTGTCAGTTGCCCCCTGTCCTGCTCAGCCACTGGTCCATTGGATGCCCCGAGCCGCTGGCCATTAGATTGCATGATTGATCGACTACCCATTGAGTGCATCGGGGCACCCAGTGATACATTGGAACATCATGATCATGGAGTAACCCATGTACATACTTCATTTCTCCCCATTCCCCATGGCCTCCTGTTGGACCAGCAAGTTTGTTAAAGTTTTAAAATCCATTATATTGTTGGTAAACTAACATGCTTATCATTTTGCTCCATAGAGTATGCAGTGGGTTGATGGTGCAACTGACCACTTGTACTCATGTGCAATTGATTCATGGGTGGGTGACAAAAGAATACAGTCTACAATGGTGCTAGTAGCCCAGAGTGCCTGTTCCTGACTGCTTCTGCACTGGTGTGCAGTATGCATACCATTATGAGTTACCTCTTTCTGGCTTGAACTGGAGAAAAATTGGGTAGCTTTTGTTCCAATGTTAAGCCCTGGAGCATGACCTGAGTGCATTTTCCTCCCATTTCTGCCATGTGCATCATTTGAACAGTTAGGTTTTGAAATGGGGCAGGGCCATTTCTTTTAGCCGTGCCCCATTTAGTGTGAACAATCCCTTAGTAAGTACCATATGCATAGTATTGTCAGAATAAATGTATTTAGAACAGGAGTGAGCCACTTTGGAAAGTCTAGGAGTAAAATACCTTCCCCATAGGCTGCACTGTTCTCCAGGTTTATTTTTGTTTTAAATAGAAGTGGCTGGAAGTCAACTTGTGACTTAAAAAAGGGTTTTGGTGGTTTGGGCAGAACTCTTGCCACACAAAAAAAAACACAGAACTGCAGATCCTAGAAACATCTAGGAGCAGAAAATTATTTTTTCCAACGGTTTTTTTTTTCTTTTCTGGATTGCAGGCATGGGGCAGGCGCTAGAGAAGTCAGCAAGTTGCAAAATTAATGTCCATGTGATGGAAGCAGTGATGAAAGGAGAGTGAACCCATCTTGTAATTATTTCACATACATTCAGAATGCCAGAGTAGGGTTTATGGGTGTAAGTAGGAGCCTGGTATATGTAGGTGTCCATCTCAAAAATGCTTTTAAGGAAAGTAGAAGTCCATGTTTCTCTCTTCAGTATGCTTGCCCCAGGACCTGAGAAGCCCATTATAATGGGGTTTAGATAACACACTGAACAAGTTACTTGATGGTCATGCTATAAATTACATAATCACTGAGGAACATCAGCAGAACTTTGAATTTGACAGGTCTTTTATGTTAATAATGGAAGCTAATTGTGTCTCACAAATAATAAGTTAAAATATGGGAAATAATGGACAGTGAACTACATATAGTTCTCTCTCTGATTATTGACATTTAGTTATTGTTTCAGAGGTACTGTAACATTCCTGATATAATTTGTTGTGACCATTGATAAACTGTCCCTCGGTGGAAGGTTTTATGTATCAAGAGATAGATATCTGAATCAAATACATGTTTAGCTAAATACAAATTGAGAGGATTTTTGCATGCATTGGGCAGATTTCAACTGACAGTACTGCTGTTTAATGTTAAGCTGCCTCATGCTGACCAAATGCTTTCAGTGGAGATGGTAATGAGTACCAGTAAGATATAGTACAGGGTAATGTGACTAATAGAATACTTTGAATAGACTGAATTGCTTCTCAACAAAGTGGTGTACTATTCAGATCCTAAACTAAAGTGCAGAAAGCATGCTGTAATAACCTTACTGAAAAAGCCTGCATCAGTGGGCTTGAGAAAACTGATTATTAAGTACCGGTAATGATAGGTACTTGACAGTTTTCACTGTGCATAATACAGAGTTAACTATTTTATAACACCTATTGTGTGGCCAAGCTTTTAAGCAGCAATTAATGTATATTTAATAGAGTAGTAGGTAGCCTTAGAGGCATTTCATTTCATTGTTTTCCTAGTTGTTGTTAATTTCTGTTTGAAACTGTCTATGTATATGCTGAGGAAATTAGGAAACTTTCAAAGTCTTTCACCTTTATCCACTTGGTTTTTATCCATTCTTGGGATTAGGGAAGAAAAATATGACTGTATGTGGTATATACATTTAACCAATAATTTTAAGTTTTTATTATTTTCTTGCATGGACATGTATAGACAATTAATCTTAATGTTTACTTTAACAATATTCCTTAGCAGTAGTGCAGAAACAGGTTACTAACTTAGTTCAGAAAAAGTTCACAACAGTTTTGAGAACTTGTGTATAGCTCCATGTCTATGAATTCATTCCACAGATGATAAACCTGTTCACAAGACAGAATTCAACAAGGAACTGCATTTATTTATTTATTTATTTATTTCCATGATTTATATCCTGCCTTTTTCCCACAATGGGATTCTTTTTTTATACATTTAGGGCCTCTACAGATGGGCCCTTTGGGCTGTCCTGGAGGCAGGGATGGGGAGGGGCAACTGCACGTCAGCTGCCTCAACCCCTCCCTGAAGATGTCCTGACACCACGCGCTGTTATGCACAGCGCACAGCATCAGGACTTCCTTCTGACACAGCCTTTTGACGCACTGCACCAGAAGGGGCGCTAAAGAGCTGTGCACCAGCTTTTAGGGCACCCTTTTTGCTGACTCTGAAAGGAGCGGGTTCCCAGGATGGCCCAGGGCCACCCGTCTGCATCCCCCCCCCTAGTTATTAAACATTAAAACATTTATATCAAATAAACATAACCTGCTCTCCTTTTTCACCATTATTTATGGTAACCATTCTGCTCTGTAATTATCTGGAATCATAATATCAGTGTTTTCATTAGCACACTGAATACAATATGACTAAATTGAATGAAACACGAGTAAGTCTTAAGTGAAACAAAAACCTTGTAAATTGCTGGATAGATACATATGCATTTGGGAATAATGGGGCTCAAAAAATCACTTTATTGTTTACCACAATTTATTTAATTTTGTATGAAATGCAGAATGCGTAAAAGGTTATTTTTATGCATAGCTCCTGCAGCACAGACCAGGACACATTTTAGCCCTTGTAGGATATTCCTGCAGAGACCGCTTGCATAGTCTGCTGTACTTCAAATGTAATTGTTCTGGAAGGAAGAGGAACCTTGCTGCAAGGTGGTGGTCACATAATATGTGTATGATGGTTTTAAAAAGACATATGCATCAGCACCTGTGAGAGTTCTAAATGGAGTAGGTGGCTGGATTTGTGTCCTCTCTAATAATGATGTCAGAAGCATTAGAGCTGTATATGCAGATTCTTTGTACCACTGAATAGCACAGTAAAAACGCTAGCTTTGGGAAATACACTCGGCAGCAAAATAAGTAAAAATGAAATATTTTTGTAACAGAACTGGTTTTCTTGAAGAAACTCATGTCATCTTTTGCAACCATTGAAGGTAGAAAGGAAAAGAAAGGAAAAAGAAATTATAATTTGGAAGTGCTTTGGTAATGTCCATCAATTTAATGTCATAGTTTTTTGTGGGTTTTTCGGCTGTGTGGCCATGTTCTAGGAAGAGTTTCTTTCTGACGTTTCGCCAGCATCTGTGGCTGGCATCTTAGAGAAGTTAAAAAATTTCATGTCAGCTTCAAGGAACTGTCAGTTCAGTTTTCATTTTTGGTGCTTTTTAATGTTTATTTCTATTTACATACTCATAGAGCATGGTTAAATCCAGTCTTCCAGATAATAATTATTTGACAAAATACATTACCATAAAAGTAGCTCAAAACATCAGCAAAACAACCATGAAGGCAATTGTGACTTTGTTTTACAAATGTGAACAGTAAATTAACAGTGATCCAGATATTTGGTTGGGCTGGAATTTGATATTCTAATTAAAGTTAAAAATGCTAGATTTTTTAAAAGAAAATCTTTGACAACCAGACTATTTTCAAAGCCTATTTGCAATTTGGTATTTATGCTGTATAAAATTTGTGTGTAATTGTTTTGTACAGAGGACAGAATTTTCTGTACAGGAAACAGGATTTTCTGTACAGGAAACAACATTCTTTTGCAGAAATATTATTTTATGTGCAGAAGAATGTGCTTCCTACATAGAAAATGCTGTTTTCAATTAAATGCAAATTTTGTGCAAAATAAGTCCCAAACTGTGAAGATTATTGTCATTTCATGATTCTTCTCATCAGATTGAAAATCCTCAATAAAAAAAGAGAGAGAAACTGGGAATTAGACCTAAACATAACAATTCAAGTCTCTCATTGGCAGAAAATCTGGGGTTCCCCTCCTTATAAAACACAGTCAGTCCTTATTAGGGAGTTCACCTTGAATTTTATCCACAAATGGTACTTCACTGTGTCCAAATTGCAGGAATCGCTAACAGTATGTCTACTAGGTGCTGGAGAGGATGTAGAGACAAGGGCATGTACTTGCACATGTAGATGGAATGTGCCATAGTCAGACAATTCTGGTTGGAGATTATTTCAATAATCTAAGAAATTACAAAACAGGACATCACACTTTGTCCAAGTCTTTTATTGCTTTTACTCTTTTTGAATGTAAACAGAAAACTGAAACATAAAACCAATCAGGTTTTTTATGTCAGCAACCAGGGTTGAAATTGCTAAAAATGAGAAAACTGGTAATCTCTACATAGGAAACTGGTGGCGCTGTGTGTGAGATGTCCTGTTAATGGAAAAGTTGGTTGCAAGATCAAAAGCCCTAAAAAACAAGATGTTTCGTAAATCTTTCGAAGAGACCTGGTTCCCTTTCCTGGACTATGTTAACAACAACACCAAATATCCAAACCCACCAGCTCATCACCTTGGTTTCTGGAAGGACGTTATACAAGAGGTTTCATGAAGGAATTATACTAGGAGACAGTAATAAAAAACCTTTAATTTTCCTTCTAACTTTTATTTTGTCATTTGAAACAAAGCTTCTACATTTTGTTTTGTGATATTGTTTGTTGGTGGAATTGCAAAATTTATTCTTGTTTAATTAATATATAGTGCCTTCTACAATAAAATTACTTTTTTTTTTAAAAAAAGAAAATCCTCATAAAACACATTTTTACCATTTTTTTGAATATCTTAAAATATGTTTTCCATCCCTAATATCAGAAAACCCTGGATTTCCTCAGTGGTATGTAGTCTTTGGTTGAAACTTCTCAGACAGTGTCAGCAAAAGTGGTGAGAACCAGAAGAATTCCCTATAATTTTTTTTTTAAAAAAAAACACCAACATGGATTGTTGGAACATGGCACACACAAGCAGATTTTTGTCAATAGTGTGGGCCTATTTTTAATTTGCATCCCACACAAAAAATTAAATTAAATTTTATTGTGGAATAGAATTATTTCTGTAGAATAAAATACAATTAAAAAATTCAGTATGAAAAAATGAGAAGGAACTGGCACACTGATTTTTTAAAATATGTATTTAACCAGAGCTCCCACACAAACAATATATGACTTTTTGTTGTTATTGCTAGAAACTGTTTCATTGTGCAATGATGACTCATCACTGGTCTTTGCTCTCAGGCTATGAAGTGATTCTCTAGGGAGAGAAACATAATCTGTATCTGTCTTATTACTGTGAAAAGTGAAGGGAAAATGCATATTTCAGAGAGCTTAGGTTTGTTTGAACCATGCTGATTTAAAATATGAATTTTACCTTCATGCATTAAGAAGATGGTCAAGAAATCTATCTATGAAAAAATCTCCTAACTTTTTTGTGAGCCTCAGAGGCATGTTTCCTTTGGAGTGAACAAATGACCCCTTGCCAACTGACAGCTGTAAATACATAAAACGTTGAAGCTTTCTTGAAGCATGATTTGAAATGCCAACACAAAATCAATACTGAAAATCAATACTGTATATGTGCAGTAGTTACTTAATCATATTTTTCTTAAATTATTGCAGTGACATGGAAAGAGAAATAATGTGTGAGAGAGAGATCATTAGATGCAAAAGTGCTGCAGAAATCAATGGAAATATGCAAAATTACAACTTCTCTTGCTCATCTGTTCAGTCCCAAATTGTATAACTAAATCTAGTGTAAGTTCTATTATGTGTGTAGGTTTTTCTGGCAATGAATATAATTGTGACTCCTAATCACCAAACAATGTAGAAATCTGCTTATTAAGATGTAGAGTTTTGGTGAAGTGATACCAGGAAAACCTCCAGTGGTGTTTATGGAAACTGTTTTGGATTACATAAGTGGTATAAGATATTTATACATATCATAGCATGGATACATAAAATATCTATTGGGTGAGATCTAGATCTATTGAAATTATTGTTGCCATTGATATCTGTGCAGCATGAGTTTTAGCCATATATTGCAAAAAAAAAAATGGTAAGATTACAGTGCTGATATGAATGAATAAATGAAATTATTCAAACTACACAGTGTTTATATTATCTCTAAAAAGCATTTGGCATAAGGACAGTGTGTAGCATGGGCAGAACCAATATGTAAATATTACACTTTTGGTATGAGACCTTGAAGAGACAATAAATGACCTCATCAAGATAAGCATGTGCTATATAAAATTGCACTATATGCAGTGGATGCACAGGAAAAAAAGATTTAAACAGATTTAAACAATTTATATTGGTTGAATATAATGAGCTAGCATATATATAGCATATGCTCTAGTTTAGGAGAGTACAGTTAGGAGGGTGACCATATAAAAGGAAATCACGATGTTATAGTCTAGGTTCCATGTTGCATTATTACTCCTGTTTTCTCAGTTCCCAGGTTCAGTTGTTTGAAATTCTGAGTTAAATGTTTAACTTGCATAAACTTTTAATATAGATTAAGTTTATTTTTATTTTTACTATTCAAGGAAAATCCTCATTAATTCTAGTTCTCACCTTGTAGGGAGAACATAATTTGGTTGCACCAGAATACATGATATACCTAATTTAGATGAATATGTCGGGTATTTTCTTCCTGAATCTTCATAGTTTTATTTTTGTCTCCAAGCGGCTAACCATGCTTTGTCTTTTTCCTCTTTCAATATTTGAATAATAGCAGAGATAGTTGTTATAGCCATTTCCTTGTGCTACATGGAATAAACTAAATTAAAACATGTAGACGTTTTTCACTTCTGGGTGAAAAATACAAAACAAGGCAGTTTAGGCAGAATGTGTTAACGATGACTCTCTATTACTTATTTGCAAATAGCCAAAAGTCAATCTGATTATTTGAACATAAAGCATAATTATCTTATGATAAAACACACACTAATTTATTGCTTAAATAGGAGATCCTGATTTCTGTGGGTAATTTTAAAGAATGGGGGGGGGGGGGGGGGGAACTGCTAGAAAATTTTTGTATGGAACCAGCATTAAAATTACTGGGAATTAAGACAAAGAAGAATTATAGCTGTGATTTATTTATTTATTTATTTATCTATTTTGTGGTGAATATAATGCATTCCTTCTAAGCATGCACAAATATCCAGCACTTTTCAAGAATACTCACCTTTGTGAGTATTCTAGTTGTATGCTTGCGAGGTCTCAAGTGCCTCTCATCTGCACCATCATTTACCTCTAATTCCACCATCGTTTACCTCTAATTACAGCAACTAACAAGGTTTGGTGGAAGGTGCCAGTGGATATTTCTAGATTTCACTGAAGTATCTGTACCTATCAGACTCTTCAATGAGAAAATGATGACTCTGCATGTAATTTCTGGTGATGTCGTCACTTTAGCTGAAGTGCTTTGTAGAGTGTCATGTTCCACCAGAGTAAAGGTAGGTAAAGGTATTTACTTTTGACAAGGTTGTCAAGTCGTGTCTGACCATAGGGGGTGGTGTCCATCTCCACTACTAGGCTGAAGAGCCAGCATTGTCAGAGACTACTCTGTAATCAGAGTACTCTGGACATTATAGTTCTAGAAACAGAATAATAATAATAATAATAATAATAATAATAATAATAATAATTTTTATTTATATCCCGCCCCTCTGCCAGGCAATCAGGGTGGCGTACAACATTTCAAAACATCAGAACAAATAAAATCAATTCAAATCCCATCCCTCCTTCCCACACCCACCCATCCCCCAAAAACAAATCAAACAAACAGATTGAATAACAGTAATTAAAAATATACAATTTAAAAGAAGATGCTCTGCAAAGGCCCTCTTTGTTCAGCCTTAAGAGTATGTGGAGGTGATGGCATGTAGCTTCAGGAGCATAGGCTTGTGCTCAGTCTTTTTCGTAAGCATTTAAGCATTGTGCTGTGTAAAGACTATAGAGAAGTTCATGGAAGCAATGTGCTGTGGGCTTGTAGAGATGCTTAGCTATCCTATTTGCACATATTTTATTTGGACCAGGAAGAGTGAGAGTCATTCTGTCTAAGAAGCTAAACGTGCCTTGCTTTTCATACTGGAACAATCAAGGCAGCCTCATAAGTAATCAGGATGTTGTTATATATTGTCCTAAACAGCATTTTTACCACTTCTCAGCCATATTTGGTGCTTTAGAAGAAAAATTGCCTTCCAAAGCATATAGGGAATGCCTTGAGACTAGAGGGGCATTTAAGATGCCCTGTTTATATGCTTATGTAATGTTTTTAATTTTAATAATAATAATAATAATAATAATAATAATAATAATAATAAAATTTATTTATATCCCGCTTATTGAAAGAAACAATCCAAGAGGCTTACATAAAAAAACCCATACAATATAACCCCTAAGACCAACCCACCCACCCTTAAAACAATATTAAATATCTCATAATTAAAATAATAGTAGCCATAAAACAAGCCATAAGTAATAACAAATAAAAACATTTATAAACCAACAAAACCCAGCCAACCTCTAAAACAATTCCTCATCCATCAGAATGATGGGGCCACGAGAGGAAAAAGGGGGCCGGGTATCCTAAGGGGGCCGGTAACCCAAGGGTAACCCGAGGGGACTGGGAAGCCCAAGGCTGGGATAATTAATCTGGAAAGGCCTGCCGGAAGAGATCCGTCTTAACAGCCTTTTTGAAGCTGTCTAAAGGTGTCAGGTGACGGATCTCGTCCGGCAGGTCGTTACAGAGTTTGGGGGCGACAGCAGAGAAAGCCCTCTGGGAGGTCACCGCAAGCCTCAATTTTTGAGGCTGCAACAGGTTCCTCCCAGAGGACTGGAGAGCGCGGGGAGGATTGTATGGGAGGAGGCGGTCCCTGAGATAGCTTGGACCCAAGCCATTTAGGGCTTTAAAGATAATAAGAAACACCTTGTACTGTGCCCGGAAGCTAATAGGCAACCAGTGGAGGGACCTCAAAACAGGAGTAATGTGGTCCCTCCTGGATGTACCAGAAATGAGCCTGGCTGCCATGTTTTGGACCAACTGAAGCTTCCGAACTAAGCACAGGGGTAGCCCCATGTAGAGCGTGTTACAGAAGTCAAGGTGTGAGGTTACCAGTGCGTGCACAACAGTCTCGAGATCCCTTACTTCCAGAAAAGGGCACAGCTGGCGTATCAGCCGAAGCTGACAACAGGCGCTCCTGACCGTCGCATTTACCTGATTTGTCATCAGGAGCGACGAGTCAATGTTTAATTGGTTTTCAAACTTTGTCTTTGTATTTTGAAAATAATTTTGTATTGTTTTTAATTTAATTTGTTGTTAGCTGCCCTGGGTCCCTATATGTGGAGAAAGGCAGGATATTAAATGAATAAATAGTCAAACATTTGTTTAAATAAAAGCTTGCCTGTCTAAACAAAAATGTTTTTCCCTGCCACTAGAAGGAGAGGGGGCTAGCCTATCTTTCTGTGGAAGCAGCCCTCTCTAACTAAGGGCCTTTGCAGATGGCACAAAGCGCCGTCTTAGAGGCAAGGAAGGGGAGGGGCAGCCTCACGTAGGAAAAAGATTAGAGAACCCCCAAAATATTTGATACTTCTAGTTTCATTAATAGTGGGTGATTTTTTTAAAAAAGGTGCCAAACCAAATAAGAACAGGTTTTTGGGTTTGTTTGTTTTTGCATCATACTTTTTAAATCACCTGGTACTCTGAACATTCCACAAGATACATTACATGAATGTTATAATTAAACGTGTCTCTGGAAATTTCTGGTCAATTTTGCATGTCAGAAAATTGTAAAATAAATCATGATAAATTTCCACAATGGTCTTCCAGATGCCATTTCATATACTTCATGTACACTTTGAATCTAGAAAATTTATTCATCCCAACTAGAGTAGACATATTAAATCAGTGAGACTTGTGTATATGTTAATTTAACAAGTACTGTATATTCATTCAGTGGGTCTGCTATAGTTGAAATGATAATTGGATGTAGTCCCTGATCTGTATATGCTCTATATTAGCATTATGAATTATAGATATAGTAATCTTTCTGGACCTACAGGAATTTTTTCTAGTGTTAATTCATTTTAGGTTTACATACTAAAGTATATAATAAAATCAAAGTACATGACAATGAAAAACCTTCCACAGTATTCTGAAATGAGTATAATTGTTTGTTTTGTTTTCCTTTGTGATATACTTATTTATTGTTTAACTGTAATCTTGCTTTCTTTCTAGTGTATGTAATAAGCAGGTTTTGGAATTCACTAAACATTTTTGCTTTGCTTAAGCTATTAATCTCAGCAGTCATTTATTGGTTTGTATGTTACAAAGCAAGAGAGATTATCCCTTAATTAATTCCTCTGAGGGGTTCAGCTGCCATCATCAACCACAATATAGTTTCATGAATTAATGTTCCATGGAAAATAGAATGGAATGCATAATAAAATTTAAGTTAAAATACTAGTTATAAAACTAGAAATAATATGGCAGAAATTTAAATATGTTGTACTAAATACATCAGACCTAGTTATTAAAGAATATGGACATAATCCATTTAAGTAATTACACACTCTCTAAAATGTTTTCAATTGTAATTTCTTTAGACATATCAAAATAGGATTTATTCTGAATCACATTAGAAATGACATATTGTTTATAATAATTAAGTGGCAGTTCAATGACCAGTAACATTCCTATAATCTTTTGGAAGTCATTGAGATTGGAGTAGTATAAGTAGCCATTGCATTGCAACACTATAATTACTTATATAAAAAAATAATCATTGTAATATTCATCTTTCATTATGAAGAGACTAAAACCATAGGCTGCTTTGCCATTTACTTAGTTTAGCTGGGATTTTATCCAACCTGGACATATGAAAGAAAGACATGCTTGGAGATTATTACAGCTTGAAGTACACTCTAATTTTCCTTGTTTGTCTGATTTTAAATATCATTTGAAGTAGATTTATAGCAGGGCATAGATACTTAGCTTTCCATTTTTATGTCTTAATGTAATTCCTTTGCCAAATGAACATTCTTACACATCTGTTTTTATTGTATAATGTAATTACATTTGGAGCACCATTTTCCCTAATATTGTGCTGTTTATGATCAAACTTTTATTGTGCATTATTTTAGTCAGCTTGTGAACATGGTTTATTTAGTGATCTAAGTGTAACTTTGTCTAAATTGCTGACCTCTTGAAGGCATGTCTTACATTTCAAATGGCAGATATCTACTATTTTAGATGAAAACAGTTTCTTTGGATCAGGATTTCACCAAACATTTAGTAGGACACTGTGCAGTACTGTTGTAAAGCAAGTAATCCTATTAGATTTGTGCTGAATCTGAAAACTAGAAAATGTGTATATATCTTAATATTACATATTATATGTAATAAAGCTAAGGCATCATGAGAAGACATGATTCATTAGAAATAATGCTGGGAACGATGGAGGGAAGTAGAAAGAGAGGAAGACCACACACTAGATGGATAGACTTTATTAGGGAGGTCATGGGTATGAAGTTATAGGACCGAAGCAAAACTGGAGGACAGGGAGTCTTGGGGATGTCTCATCCACAGGGTCTCCATGAGTCAATGTCAACTTGAAGGAAGTTGACAACAGCAACAAAGGAGTAGAATAAGGGGAAGGAGGCATGAAAATTGGAGGGAAAAGCATCAACAACCTAAGGTATACATTCAGCCCTCCATATCCATAGATTCTGCATGCATGGATTCAAGCTTGAAAATATTTTTTTTTTTTAAATCCAAAAAGCAAATCTTGATTTTTCCATTTTACATGAGGAACACAATTTTACTACCCCATTGTATATAACGGGACTTGAGCACCCATGGATGCTACGCAGAGAACTGGACGGGGGAGTGTGTCCCTGTTGGTTTTGCTTTACCTCTCAGTGGCTTTTGATACCATCAACCATGGTATCCCTCTGAGTCGCCTCTCTGGGATGGGGCTTGGAGGTACTGTTCTACAGTGGTTCCCTTCTTTCTTGGAGGGGTGCTCTCAGAAGGCGGTGCTGGGGGATACTTGTTTGACTTCTTGTGCATTGGCCTGTGAGGTCCCTCAAGGCTCAGTCCTGTCCCCTATGCTTTTTAACATCTACATGAAACCACTGTAGAGGTCATCCAGAGTTTTGGAGTAAGGTGTCAACTGTATGCTGATGATACCCAGCTCTATCATTCCTTTCCACCTAATTCCAGTGAAGCTGTTTCTGTCCTAAACTGGTATCTGGCTGCTGTAATGGACTGGATGATGGCAAACAAATTGAAGCTTAATTCAGAAAAGACAGATCTGGGAATAGGGATTCATCCTGTGTTAGATGGGGTTAGACTCCCCATGAAAACTCAAGTTTGTAGTTTGGGGATACTTCTGCATTCAGCATTAAGCCTGGAAGCCCAGGTATTATCAGTGATGACCAGGAGTGTCTTTGCACAGATAAAACTCATGCCCCAACAGTGTCCGTTCCTAGAGAAGTCAGATTTGGCCACGGTGGTACATGCCTTGGTTGCATCTCATTTAGATTACTGCAATGCGGCCTACGTGGTGCTCCCTTTGAAAAGTGCTCAGAAACTTCAGCTGGTCTAAAGAGCTGCAGCCAGCCTGTTAACTGGAGCTGGTTACAGGGAGAATACAACTCCCTTGTTGCAACAGCTCCATTGGCTGCCAGTCCATTTCCGGGCACACAAAAGTGCTGGTTTTGACCTATAAAGCCCTATATGGCTTGGGTCCAGGCTATTTGAAGGACTGTATCTCCAGAGTATTGAGGTCATCGGGTGAGGCCCTTCTCTCTGTGCCACTACCCTCTCAGGAGCATTTGGTGGGAACAAGAGAAAGGGCCTTCTCCGTGGTTGCTCCCAAGCTCTGAAATGCCCTCCCTAGGGAGGCCAGGATGGCTCCATCCCTGCTGTCCTTCCGGCAGCAGGTAAAGATCTTTTTATGCCGCCAGGCCTTCACATGACATGGATGCTGTTTTGTTTTTGTTTTTGTTTTAAAGCGTTTTAAACTTTAAATTTTAATAATGTAATGTTTTGAATTGTTTGAATTTTTAATTGTTTTTTAAACTTTGTATTTTTAATGTATTAACACCCCTAGAGGCCATTATGGACCACACTTTGCTCACCCTGGTTTAAGGTCAGGTTATCTCAGAACCTCAGTTCGCTGCTACAAGTTAAAAATGGTATCCAGGACTCTTCTTGTAGCCTCATCCTTTCAAGAGATGAAACAGCTGGCTACCTACAATCGGGCTTTTCAGTGGAATTGCCACTTTTTTTAAAAAACAAAAGCATTTTTAATTGAAAGTAATGTAAATTGAGAAAATTCAACAAAACAAAATACAATTTAAAGAATGTCAGCATTTTAATATATCAAGAATCGTCATCTTCTTACTCTATTTCTGAGTTACTTTGGTCTGCTAAACCCCCAGTTTGAATTTACTACTAACCTGTGATAAGACTGGAGGAGGAACATTTGAACCTACTGTTCTGTTCTGACTTGTTCATGTAACACTAAGCAGTTGCTTAAAATTATAAAAAGTCAGCCTAGTAAAATGGAAAGGAGTAGAACTTTTATTCTCTGTATAAATTAAATTAACATTATTAGGTAATTAATTATCCAGTGAGGCTTCCCCACTCCCTTTTTGGCTACAGATTGTTTTTTGTTTTGTTTTGTTTTGTTTGTTTTTTGTAATTTTCCCCAGTTTTGGTCCAGTTTGAGACTTGCTGTTTGTGAGAAATGTTTTGTTGTTGTTTTTGCACAGGAAATGGCATTTTCTGCACAGGAAGAATGTGTCTTGCATAGAAAACATGATTTCTGCACAGAAAATGCAATTTTCTATATAACCACCACCCCACCCCACCCATTTATTTCCAGGATGAATCCTGATCTGCAAATAATTCTCCAGTACTGTGAAGTTGTCTATACCTTTCTCATAGTGGGGAGAAAAAAATGATAAAAGTATTATTCATTATCCACCTATCAGAATGAAATCCAATAAGATTTACAACTCTAATCCAATCACTCCCATTATGGAAAGCTGGCAAGTTGCCTACAACTTGATTTATTCATCTGAGGTACCCTACTGTGTTTGTTTGAGGGTACTTTGATTGTGCATTCTTGCATGGCAGGGATTGGAATGGATGGCCTATGTGATCTCTTCCAAGTCTCTGATTCTGTGATCTAGATACTAAAGGCACTTAGCAGGTGGGTGCTTTGTTTTGCTTTAAGCAGGATGCCTGTTGCCTAGGTGTTTTATTTTAGATTATAAATGTACAGATTCTAGCAAATAGGAAGTGGATTTTTCCCCATTCTCAGCTGGTACACAGCATCAAAATGCAGCAGACTACAGCTGCCATGAAAAGGGATACTGGTCTCCATATCAACTGATATTACCTGTCAGCCTCTTCCTGACATTTCAGTCTCAACTGTAGTCAATAACAGCAAATTGAAAGACTTGCACTAGCTCTATTCAAGTGTTAAGTGTAAAAGCATATTCTAATGTGCAAGTAGAGGAGCACATTTTCAAGCAGATGCAACTAGAACCTCCAAATATTCAGTGTCCTCTCACCATTGAGCATTGGCTGTTCTTCAGTTCTTCCCTCCCTCAGTCCCCTTGGTTTTGTTCTACTTCTGATGAATTTGAGATTCTTTCTACCTGCTGATAACTCCCTCTTGTGTGTAGATGGTGTCATTTTGGCAGCAGAAGGATTGGTACTCAGAGAATGAGTTCACTGTTTGATGATAATAATGGCACAGCAGATAATAGAATATTCTATTCCCTATCATTCTTACACACCTTCTAATCTTCAAGCACTTTAGAAAAATCTTGCCAAGAGGATATGTTCCCTAATCATCTCGGTTAATAGCCAGTGATGTTCTGAGTTCATCAAATCTTTTTTGAACTCACTTTTCTGTTAGCTATTACCACATTCTATGGCAGTACATTACAAGGATCAATTTGTTTCATGTCATGTAGAGGGAATGCCCTTTGTTTCTCTGAAGGCTTTTCTGATCTACAGAGGCAATCAACTTTTTAAGTGATCGTACTGTCATGGCTTTACCTAAGGAAGTTTGAAAACTGACTTTTTTTTTTTTACAGAGGACATCAGGCATCCACATAATTTCTCAGCAGCCTTAAATACATTTTACTCTGTGAACAGATGTCTAGTATGCAGTGTATAACCAATAAAACATTTATAATGTTATATAGGCACAGCACATCCAACAAGGGGCCTCGGCAGACGGCTAATAGAGCCGTCTCCGAGGCAGGGAAGAGGAGGGGCAGCCGCACGCTCGGCGCTCCTTCCTCCTCCCGAGCTTGCCCTTGGAGCTGCCGGCCCTCCGCATGGCTGGCGCTCCCAGGGCAACCTCCCGCCGCAGCATCCGCACATGCTGCAGCGGATAAGTCAGTGAAAGTGCGCCCTACGCTTTTAGGGCGCACTTTCACTGGCATCTGAAAGGAGCACTGATTTAGCGCTCCTTTCAGGGGCGCCGACGATGCGCCGCGGTGCGGATGCCTCGCTCCCGCGGCGCACCGTCCCATGGCGTCCCGGACACCCTCGTCTGCTTCCCCCCTTAGTCATCCATTTTAGATGAGTGAAGATTACATTCCACAGTGGGATAGTTCCATCCAACAGAACTGGTTCCATGATATAGATGACATCTCCAGGAACAGGTGCTGCTGGCACATTAGGTTTCACTGGGCAAATGTGTTCCTGGCTACAATTGAAATATGGGCATCTGGGCTCACTGCTTAGTCCAAGAGTACACCCAAGCTGGAAACCTGAGATTTCTGGAAATGTAACATCTCCAGCAGCGGCTGAGCCTTTTCCTTTCAGCTGACAAGGTACACCTCTGCCTTTTCTCAATGAAGCTTCAATTGGTTCATCCTCATTCAGTCTGTTACTGACAATAGACACTGCTACATATTTAGCAAAGACATGAAGATGTTACAGTTCAGTAACTTGGAGTTACTGCATCAGTCTCAGGGCTTCAGAATAAAATACTGTGCAGATTTATTGAGAAATAAATCTGACAACATTCAACGGGTTTTACATCCAAGTTTCTCTGCATATTGTGTATGTACATATGGCACGTTCTTTGTAGAACCACTGTCCTCGTTTCCTCACAAGATGAGGACAAAATTGGATCCTTAGATTTCAGTAAGCATTCTCTTTTAACTAATTATGTATTTTAATTTTTGTGACTTTTTTTTAACGGATGTTATGTGCCCATTTGTTCTTGTTGTATTTTATTCTGTTTTGCCTAACTTAATCCATAGAGGGACCATGGTAAGAAATAAACAACAGCAACAATAACAACAACATTGCATTTTTTTCTTTTCTTTTTTTGAGAACTGAAGGATGAGTATTCTTGTGTTATATTTTGGATAGCAAATGTTAGTTTTACTGGATATATTGGCTAGTGCAAGAGGGGGTTATCTCAATTTGTTCTTCTACTGGTTTTGCAGTTTAATTGATTTGTTGTTTTTATTTGAAGTCCATGTGGTCCTTTGTGTCAGCATCTACACACGTGGGAGAAAAAATAATTTATGAAAGACAGAGAAAATACAATGATTCAGTATGTAATACACTGTCAACCTAATTGTTTCCTTTCTTTATTCTGTCTGAAAACATCATCTTGTACATGTGGATAGTTTTGATAAGAGAGCTAAAGTAAAATATTTGAAACTGCACACAATTGAATGCCAGCATGCTGCTTCTTGTTGTGTATTCTATTAACCTTTTTATTGTTGCATTTCTTTAGAGTCTTTTATAAATTGGAGTTGCTCTTAAACTGTGTTCATATAAATTTGCTTTTCTGTGTGTTATACTATACCATTCTGAGTCACTGAAGTATTATTACACATGCAAGGAAAAGGGACTGAATTATAGGTGAGTCACTTAAGTGATCCATCTGTGCTCTTTTGTTAAAATACAACAACATGGTATTTGTTAAGGCTTTGAAAAATTACCTTTCTTGGAGTGACTGTCCCAGAATCTCATGCTGGCTGGAGTTTCTGGGAAAAGTAGTCGAAAACTACCTTTTTCTGTTTTGTTGTTGTTGTTGTTGTTGTTGTTGTTTTAAATATACTGTTGTTTCTAGTTGTCACAGATGTTATTGAAGATGTGGTTTAATAGGCATGGTTGAGCCAAGCAAGACACAGAATTTTGGATAATATCTAAACTGCAGGAAGTATAAGGTTATTGTGTCCCATACTCTGAATTAGGATATGAGACTTCTTGTTTGTATGATTGTTATCTTGAATGTGTCCTCCAACAGCAGATGCCTCATAGTGGAGTAGAAACTGTATATGTAGAATAGATATGGACGCATATCTAGACTTTGGGCATTGCCATCCATGCTACCAGGTGTTGATCTTTTTTATTTCTGTTTTACACTGTAGGTAGAAATGTGTATCTTATCTACATCCTCAATGCAGTAGTTACAGAAACAACCAATCCATGTGGTTGGACCAAGAACAATACTAATTTTGGGCATTTGATTTTATAAAATTAAATCCAGAAATAATGCTGTTAATCATGAAGTATTAAAGCTAAAATATTAAAATGCTATGTTTTTGCTTTATGCCAATATAGAAGGTCTCCATCTATTTTGAAAAACTTAATTGGGTTACGTGTATTGGATATATATATATTTATTTCATCAGGTTTTCTCACCTGTTTAGTGGTTTTACAAACCACTAAAACCATTGTTTAGTTCTATTGTATTAATAAAAAATGCAATTGCATTGCTGAGTAGAAACTCAAGGGAAGGATTATTTACTTAGGGGGGAAGCAGACAGGCGGCACGGGGCTGCCCCAGGAAGCTGCGCCGCGGGGCCGAGGTATCCGCACACCTCGGCCCCGCTGCGCAGCTTCGCTGCCCCTGGAAGGAGCGCTAAAATAGCGCTCCTTCCACAAGTCGCCGAAGGAGCACCGCAAAAGGCTGCCGGCGCACCTTCGGCGACTCTTCCGCTGCAGCGTGTACGGATGCTGCAGCGGGAGGTCATCCTCGGAGTGCCGGCCGTGCGGAGGGCCGGCTGCTCCAAGGACGTTTTGGGGAAGGGGTTGGGGCGCCCACCGTGCGGCTGCCCCTCCCCTTCCTTGCCCTGAAAACAGTGCTTTGCGCCGTCTGCATAATCTGTTCAATAGTTGTTATTAAGAAAAGTTTAGTTTAGTTTAATGGAGAATTATTTTTGTTGTTAAACATTGTCAAGTCAACTTTGACTTATGGGAATTTTATGAATGAAGACTTGCAGGTCACCCTGTCATCAAGAGCCTTGCTTAGGTCTTGCAGACTCAGGTCTGTGGCTTTCTTGATTGAGTCTATCCACCTGTAATGTACTCTTCCTCATTTTCCACTGCCTTTTAACTTACCAAGCATTATTGCCTTCAAGTAAGTCATGTCTTCTCAAGATAGGTCCACAGTTATTTCATGCATTTTTAATGTAACTAGGCTGGGTATCTTTACTTGTACTTTTCTGCTCTCACTACAGAAATTATGCTTAGCATTAGCTGAGTGCAGTCAAAGCAGAACTAATGTTGATATGTAGCATGTTGAGTGTGTTATGGTATTTAGTTTGTGTGATTTCCCCTTTCCCCTAGATGTATGTGGAAGTACTGTTACATTTTTTGCTTGTGATAACTGAATATTTTTACTTCCTGCAACATTGATAATATCTAAAGGTTCAGGGTAGGATTAGTGAGGAAGATAATTAATCAGAATAATGGAAAGATGAGATAAAACTTTATTGATTGCAGCTTAGTAGAATGCAGCACAACACTGGGCATGGACCTGGTCATCTAGCCTTTCTGACCAATGCCCTTTTCAGCCTACCTGCTGGGGTATTGTTGGGAAATTTGGATCAGTCGCACCACTGTGTGAGCTGCTCTAATATAATTAGGAGTAAGACTAGCAGGGCAGCTTCTTCAGCTGTGCAGTTGTGCCTTGGGCCACCCTTCAGGTCCCATAAGGGGATCTCTCTTTGGGAGCACATGAGCCTTCAGGTCTTATCAGAAATGGATCAGTCTCAGTGCCCCTACTGCCTCCTATTGTACATTCACGACAAAAGAAAACAGCATGCTTTAACAATGTGAAAAAACAAGCAGCTGTTTGCAACAGGAAATAATAATGCCCCCCCCCCAGATGAGGGTGAAGTGAGCTCCAGGATAAAATTCTCCCCCAGCACCATTCATTGGTGGCTAATGAATCCCCATGGCAAAACCTACATCAGCAGAAGGGAAGATGAGTGGGGAAGCCAAGTAACACAGTGAAGCCAAAGGCTTACTCTGTTTAAGTTGTGGCAGTAGACTGGGTTGAAAGCTGCTTGTTTTGGGTCTACCTTTGGATGATCCTCTTGACCACTGTGTCATGGCTTGGGCAACCGAGGCATCCAGCATGCTGTGCAGATGCAAAGAAGGCCAACACCAAGCTTGAAGACAGTCCTGATCTTCTTTCTCTGTTTGCTCAATAGCACAGACTGAGGTGGGAAACAGGCTTTGGCTTAAAAGGAATCTCCAAATTTGCTTTCACCTTTGCTATAGGATTACCACCTCACTAACTGTCTCTATTTTCTAGAATAACAGGTTCCACACGCCTCTTGAAGAAAGCATGATAACCCTTCTTGGAATGCTTATTTTTGACAATTTATTATACATTTACATAGAGTTTAATGACTGAAATATGGTAGTATTCTGCTCAAAAATGTTCATTATCTGTTTGTAGTATATAATTGTTTACTCAGGTTTTAAAAGCCACTAGAGTTTTTAAAAAATGATACCAGAAATTGAGTCTGCATTCATGTTTTTGACTAGAGTCTGAGAAAATGCAAGGTCTTGTCCTCAGCTGATTTCTTTAGAATTAGTAATGTAAGAACGATGGCAGAGATACATCCTCTGTATGGTAGATGTGGTTTCAGAACAAATGTGTTTTGCCTTGAAAATAAATGCCTCTGAATGTAGCAGATATGGAAACTGTTTCCAGAATAGTTAAAATGTTATGTCTTTGTTCACTCATAAATTTTATGTTGGCTCTCCAGAGTAAGAGGGATTTGAATTATGCCTAGAACAAGTTTTTGTAGGGTGTTTATGTTTTCCTAGGTAAATACATGGACAAATGAGAATGTGTGTGCAAAAACTATTTACTCAAAATTGCCAAAAGAAGTTAAGTGCTGTAAAATGATGTTTCTATTTTTTGCATTAGCTCAGTTACAGATAACTTTACTAGATTGTAAAAAAATACTGCATTTAAAGTCAGTTTCTGTAAGATATGTTTACCATACTGCAGCCTTACTCAATCTGGCCCCACTCTGGCATCTCTCCAGATGTGTTGGCCTATAATTTCAGGATTCCCCAGCCAACATGGTTGACTAGTGTTGTCATTCAGCATTTTTTGGATTCTTTTATCATTCACTGTACGTACATACTGCTCTACTGTGTACATTATTTAATTAAAGATACTGGATTTATTTATTTCATTTTATGCTGCCTTTCTTCCGCAAGATGGCTCACAGATAAAATCATTTTAAAAACTTTACAATAATCTAGCTAAACACTAGACAATGAGAAAATTGAAGTAGTCAAGGAGTTACCATACCTTGGTTCAAATACTGATCAAAATAGGGACTGCAGTCAGGAAATCAGAAGAAATCAAAAGATTAGTAAGGGCAGCTATGAAACAACTGGACAAGATGATAAAGTGTAAAGGCACAGTGCTGAACACTGAAGTGAATATAATTCCAGCCATTGTATTCCCCATAACCATGTATGGAAGTGAGAGCTGGACAGTGAAAAAAAAGTCAATAGGAAGAAAATCAAGTCATTTGAGGAGTGGTGCTGGAGAATAGTGCTGAGGATACTGTGCCAAAAAGACTAACAAATGGGTGCTAGAACAAATCAAGCTGGAACTTTCTCTGGAAGCCAAGAGGACTAAATTGAGGCTGTTGTATTTTAGCCACATCATGAGGAAAAATGAATAATTAGAAAAGGCAATTATGCTAGGAAAGGTGGAAGGCAGCAGAAAGAGAGGAAGACCACATGTCAGATGGTTAGACTTGAACAAGGAAGACACATGGTTAGACTCGAACAAGGAAGACACAGGCTTGTGCCTACATTGCCTGAACAGAGAGATTGAGGACTGTGTCTCATCCACAGTCTCCATGAATTGAAGTCTAATCAAGGAGAGCTAACAACAACAATAACAAAAACTACATAAAGACATGCAAAAGTTAAAAAACATAACTAGACCACATACACTGTATAAAAGCCACCCTGATATGATTGTATATTAAGAGAATGCTTGGACAAAAATGTCTTTTCCTGCTGGCAAAAGGAAAGCAGTGGGGAGGCCAGTCTAGATGCCTGTGGAAGGGCGTTCCAAAGGGTGGGAGATAAGTCATCTCACTTATGTCCTTACCAGGCAATCCTGTGGTTGTGGTGAGACTGTGAGAAAGCCTTCCCCTGATGCTCTTAAAGCTCTGGCAGTGGCATGTTCATAAGGGGAGATATGATCTGAAGTGGAAAGGCACTAACATTGCTGTTTAGTAATTAGTAACATTTAATAGGGCACCTTGAATAATATTAATAATGCTGAAAATACTATTTAAATTAATGTTGAGATGTTCTGTGTCTTAACCCTATGAGCTACATTTGTCACACCAGTTTATTTGATATCAACCTGTTAATAGCAGGGATGTCTTGCATGCAATCTCGGAAATTTCCCTTAATCCAAAATGATAAAGTTCTGGAAAATGCACAAAATGTAATCACTTGAAGTTCAAATCCATGCTAGTCTCATACTCCTCTTGTACATCATTAAACAGAGTCACTTTTAGTATCACAGATTTTGGCATAGCACATTGTAGAAAATGACTGAACATTTTCTACAATGTGCTATTTTCTCATGCAAGGACTGGACTTAATTGGAAGTGATTTGTAGACTCCATAAACTTGGTAGATGCGTAATTGCTACTGTTTAGTTCAGTTTAACTTGCACCTAATTCTTTTGTGTTCAACTACATGTGCTATGTAACTTATTATAATCAAGGATATGATCCCCAAGCAAACCCTGGAGTCTCATGATAGTGAGGCTAAATAGATGGCTCAAGATGACAGTCAACATGAGAGAGAATCTGAATCTAGATCTATCATATTGAGACCTATCAGTCAGGAGACTGTCTTTTTGATTACCAAACAACACCATCCACACTGTTTGTAACTGTCTCTGAAGTTAGCTGTCACATATATCAGATATATATGCAGCTGATACATAACCTGGATGAATTTTCATTTTATTATAAAATGCTGTTTTATGATTGGGCTATAGTTTATATTTAACAACATTTAGACAGCACTACTATCTAAATGTGTAAGCATTTCAAAACTGTTGATTTCAGCAAGAGAGCAAGGCATGTGGTCTAAATCATTCTCATCAAAACCAATGGGATTTAAAAGGGTTTCACTTTAGCTGGGATTGTGCCCAGTGTTTACTCTTATCAGCACATTTCTGGAAGCTTGTTGCAGGAAAGCATGTTAATAAGGAAGCAGTATTCTAATTTTATTGCTGCATAAAAAGATGTAATAAAAATGTCAATGTTATTTTGTAACTCTTTGCTTCTGTTTTTAGTTCATAGTATGTTGTTATGCTGAGCATAGAATTTTCCATGAAACTTAAAATAAATTAGATTAAAAGGAAGTAGGATTTTATAGAATATGTATTTATATTTGACTGGCAGTTTTTTTTGGTATTGACCATAGGACAAATGTTGCACTTCTCTGCATTCAGGTTCCTCTAATCTGGGATTTGATCATCAAATCGAGGAAAATGCAACTCTATGGATGCTTGCTATATTGTAAGCAGACTTGTTGTGGGCAGTATTTTTCTACCAAGGCTGTGTTTTTCATATGCTAAATAATTCTTTCATTGGAATTGTTCATATTGGCAAAAGTAGAGTTGACATATAAATCACACATGATGATTCTAAAAGAAACATTTAGAATGGTCCAGATAAACACATTGGGTCCCTTCCTGATAGACTACAGCAGATTAATCTCTCACAGATGTTCTTTCCCCAACTATGATAAGTATTATCACTTATGGGGAAATGCTTGCCACTCAGCCCCCTCATCCCTGTTGCTTTTGGCTTGCCATCCACCTTGACAGAGAATTACATCTTCTTTTTCTCCCCTGTTTAAGATCTTCTGATACCCTTCCCAAAACAGCTGTCCTATTAAGTAGTAATTTTCCTTAACATTAGATACTTTGAAGGCATATAAAATCAGCATGTCTAGTCTAGTCTATATCACCAACATCCTAGAATGGTATACAGGCCAGTAATAAATGAATTACCCATGGGTTCTGTTAATCTGTTACAGTTTTGTTATTCCAAATCAGTAATTCCATTCTGTGCATGGTGGGGAAATTGCATGGAACCGCAATTTTGCATGTGGAAAATGCAGTGTATCCCACTGTAGATGGAATATAAGAGTAGCCACATTTTTCCATCTTCTATTTGTAAGTCTATGTGGTGTCATATGTATTTATAAAGGAATACAGGACCCAAAGATGTACCCACACAGAAATGACATCCCCCGCCTCTCCCTGGGACAGCTGTTATGCCAAAGGAGCAGACTGGCAGTTGGCACTAGAATCTCTTTCTGGGGGAATATCAGTAAAGGACTGCATCTTCTGTGCATGTGCAGATCGCCAGGTACTAATTTCTACAGCAGCCAACCGGATTCTAAGCTTGGAAGGATTTGTGCAGATAATGCAAAACACCGTCACTTCACATGCACAATTTTTAAAAAGGAAAAAGCAGGAGGGAATAAATATGGAAGGAGAACTGATGTGGTTGTCAAGTGGCCATCAGAGGTTCCCCGGGTTTTATTCTGTTCTGTTTGTTTGTTTTGTCGCTCTGTAGGTTTTTTAATGTTCTTATAAATGCTTTGACTTTTTAATTATGTAATGTTTAATACTGTTTTAAGGGGGGGTATTCTGTTTATTGTAAATTGTGTTTTAGGCTGTAAACCGCCCGGATTGGGTTACCATTGGGCGGTATATAAATAAATTTTATTATTATTATTATTATTATTATTATTCCCATGTAGTTTGAGAGACCAGGCTGTGCACGGGAAAAACACAAAGTGACAAATGGTAGATACAATCTGTTCTTCTAAATTAGCTGTCCTATTTTATTAGAGTTCCAGATATGGCGGCATGTTTAAGTACAAAGCAAAATCTGATACAATATGCACCAACATCTCTATTTTAACATTCTAGCTTTGTTGTCTTTTTTCATGGTGACCATTTGTGTGAATATAAAAATAAGGTATAAAGGAATTGAATTGTTTTCTGAAATTCAGTTGAAACTATAAAGTGGGAAAATTATATGTGAAAACTTGTGAAGGCTAAAAGGATTTAGAATCATAGATTCATAGAGCTGGAAGAGACCACAAGGGCCATCCAGTCCAACCCCCCCTGCCATGCAGGAACTCATAATCAAAGAACCCCCCAATAGATGGCCATCCAGCCTCTGTTTAAAGGCCTCCAAAGAAGGAGACTCCACCACACTATGATGCAGCATGTTCCACTATCTAACAGTTCTTACCATCAGGAAGTTCTTCCTGATCTTTATGTGGAATATCTTTCCCTATGGTTTGAATCCATTGCTTTGTCTCCTAGTCTTTGGAGCAGCAAAAAACAAACTTGTTTCTTCTTCAATTTTGACATCTGTTCAAATATTTAAGCATGGCTATTATGACACCCTCCAAGGTCCCATATGAGGCCAATTCAGCCCCCCCTCCCCAATACACAGCAAGGTTGGTATAAATACAATACAATACAATTTATTACTTTCCTGCTCATCATCATCATCAGTCTTCTCTATTGCCACTGTTAACATTACAGTTTTGCTGTTAATCTCTGTCATAATGTCATTTTAACTGTTGTCATCTCAATTTACTACCTTAGCACTCTAGACCAGGGGTTGGCAAGTTCCTCTTACCTGGGGCTGGTCCGGGGATCCCCTGGTTTTCCGCGGGCTGCTGCTGTCGTGCGTGTCGTGGCTGCCATTTTGTTTTCCAAAATGGCGGCCATGTCTCGTTTGCGCATGTGCAGTACTCCTGCGCATGCGCGAACGGGCCGTGGCCGCAGCGCATGGGGAGGCGATGGGGTCGGTGTTGGCCGGTCCAAAGGCCTCAGGGGCCGGACCCGGTCTGCGGGCCGTAGGTTGCCAACCCCTGCTCTAGACACTTATTTTAAATGAACTAAATATCAGAATTGAGTTTGTTAACTGCCAAACCAAACTTCATCTTGAGGAAAATAATGAAGGCTAATATTTTGGCAGCATATGTAGTTGAAAAGGCATATTATAGATAATCAAAAACTCTGTTAATGCTTTCATGTTTGATAAGATATGAAATCATAGAACTATAGAGTTGGAAGATTATCTAGACCCATCTCTTGCTAGTGTGGGAATCTTCAGCTTAATCCTCCCTGACAGCTAGCCATCCCAGTTCTGTTTACAAAATCTCAAATGAAGGAGAACTCAATACCTTCTGAGAGAGATTGTATGTTGCATAATCTATACACTTCATTTTTTGCAGCTGTTAATTGTGATGTTAGCTGAGCTACCTAACTTATTTTTAGTGAAGTGGGTAAAGAAATTATTTCCAGTACTAAAATGGTATGGGTTTCCTGTAAATACTATGCAGTAATAGGCATAGTGATATATGTGATCTGTTTGCCATTAAAGAACTCCACCCAACAAACAAACAAACAAACAAACAAACAGAAACAAAGAAAGCCCCAAACCCAATAATTGTCTTGCCTTTTTATCTATGGTAATTGCTTCTAAGTTGTTTGTACTGATAAGTCATTCCTATCCATAATTAGGCTGAAAATAGCAGTTTTTCTACAAGGTGTTGCATATTGTTCAACTATTCTAGATTCTCTTTCAATAAGAGATTGATTTTGTAGTTTTCGAGAGGTAGGGTGCAGTGGAAAGGTTGCAAATATAGGAATCCTGTTTGAGATAAAATAAATTAAATATGAGAGATTATATGAATCTGCATGTTCCTGGGCATGGGTAACCGAAGAGAATATGGCAAGAGGATGTCGCCCCACCCCTGGTTTATGTACAGATGCCAGATGGAGTGGCTAGTGAATTATGCTTCAGCACTGGCAATGGGACATAATTGAGGCAGAGAGTTGGTTTAAGGACTCCAAATTAGATTGTTTGACATTCCCTGTCCTGTAGGGTACACTTGGAGATTCTTTGAAAAAAGAAGGGATGTTGCCATTACTTGCCACCTTTGCCATCTGAAACAATCATGTCACTGAGCCTAGTGGTGAGTTTGGCCCTATCTGTTAGTGTATTGTATGTGTCCTGCTACAGCAAAACAGCAGAATCATGCTTGCCTGTAGTAGATGCCTATATTTCCTCATTTTACAGTTGAGTGTGGGAAGGAGAAAACTGGAATTCAGCACACTCTCCCCACCGTTGTTTGCCAGGTGGTTCATAGAATGTCTCTAAACACTAGCCATTTGTCGATATGTGAGTCTTTCTGGATTGAACAATCTTGCTTTTATGGACTTCCTGAATATGCAGAGAGAGTCCAAGTCTCTTTGTCCTAGTTGCTTTTTATCTGAATGAATGAAAATCAGTGGTGGATATGGACATGTAGATTAGGGTTGTGAAAATAGGCCAGTTGTCTTTTGTTGAGTCTCAGATCCTTACCAGCATTCTTGTCCTGTACAAGTCCAATATCTGATTATGAAACTCCCCCGCCCCCACACACAGAATTCATACTTTTCATAGAGTCATCAACTCATTGAGTTGGAAGGGGATCAAAGGACATCTAGTCCAACCCCTTTCTTAATGCAGGATTTCCACTCCAGCAGGTAGCTGTCTAACCCCTTTATGAAGACATCCAGAGAAAGAGACCTCACCACTTCTTTAGGTAATTGGTTCTGTTGTCTAACAGCTTTTATTGTCAAGAAGTTCCTTCTATTGATCAATCAAAATCTGTCAGCCTGTAACTTAAAACCTTTAGACCTGGTCCTACCCTCTGTGGAAGCAGAGAACAAACTTTTACCTTCCTCCCTGAGACAGCCCTTATGCAATTATGTCACCCCTTAGTCTTCTCTTCACTAGGCTGAACAATTTGAACTCCGTCAAGCTTTCCTCATATATTTTGTCATACTTCTTATCATCCTGGTTGCTCTTCTCTCAACCTACATCCATTTGTTTATATCCTTCCTAAAATGAAGTACCCAGAGCTGAACATCCCGAGACAAAGTCAGTGAGGAGCAGACTGAACAGAAGGAATTCAGAACTTGAGTAATCACTTCCTACATCTTCAGGAGGATAGCAGCAGTGAAGATGGTCACAGGAAACATGTAACAAGGGATGCCACTTGCCAAGGAAAGAGTCAAGGTAATCATCACCCACAAGAAGAAGAAAAGAAAAGTGCTGGAGGCTGAGGACTCATTGCTCAGGAGTATAGAAGCACCTGTGTGCCAGCCTGAGAAGCTGAATCAGGAAATGTGCTGTCTTCTTCGCACATACATCTGGACTGTTGCTGACAACTTGCCAAAACTCATCAAGGTACATGGGTACCAAGGACATAGCCAAGAATATGGGCCTTTGCAGACTGCCAGAAATAGTGCACATTAAATTGAGGCACTACCCTGGCTCAGTGCTAGGGAATCATGGGAACTGTAATTTATTGTGGCACCAGAGCTCTCTGACAGAGAAGGCTCAATGTCTCAGAAAAAATACAATTCCCATGACTCCCTAGTACTGAGCCAGGGCAGTGCCTCAATTTAATGTGCACTATTTTTGGCAGTCTGCAAAGGCCCTATGTTTGAGCAGATCACCTTTGACTATGAACCTGAAGCTGAAGGGACTGAGGCATACATGGTATTCTTTTCAGTTCTGCCAGTGAAGGATAGAGGACTAAATAGGGACAGGAAGATACTAAGAGTAAATGTCCAACTCTGTAAATGGTATAGAAAGGAGAGGTTTGGCTTCTGGGGCCACAGGCTTCACTTATACAGAGGAGTACTGGCTACAGATGGGCTACTCCTCAAAAAGCCTGGGAAGAATGTCTTTGGTGGTAGCATGACATGTCTGATCAAGAGAGCTTTAAATTAAATAATAGAGGGTCTGGAATAATAATAATAATAAATAATAATAATAATAATAATAATAATAATAATAATAAAAATAAAATTTATTTATATTTATTTATAATTTATTTATATACCGCCCCAGTGGAAAACCAATCTAGGCGGTGAACAGCAATAATAAAATACAACCAAGTTAAGACAATATCATTTCCTCCTCCCCCCTTAAAAAGTTATTAAATCAGATACAGTTTAAAACAACTGCAATTGAGCAGTAATTAATAAAAAACATAACTTCCATTAAAAACAACAAACAACAAAACAACAATGCAACCATCCTCTGCGATCAACTTTAAAGGGAATTATAATAAAGTCCATAATAAAGTCCTGATAAAAATACCAGGATAGCTCAAACAGTCCAATGGCAAGCTCAAACAGTCCAATGGCAAGCTTTAAACACAAGGATATGGATTCTAGAAGAGAAGCTGAGGGAGAGAATGGGATCCAAATAAAAACTGACAATAAAGTAATAAGTGGGAACAAAGCTTCAAATGTCTATTCATCAATGCACAGACTTTGGGAAACAAACAAGATGCTTGAAATCCTAGTGTAGGAAGGTAAATATGGCTTTATGGGCATAACAAAGACCTAGTGGGATGACTCCCAGGACTGGAATATTACAATTGAAGTGTATAACCTATTGAAAAGAATAGATGTGGCAGAAAAGGAGGGGAAATAGAATTATTTGTGAAAGACAAATTCAGTTATACAGAAATCTATGAGAGTGATCAGAGTGGACCAGTTAAGAGCATTTGGGTAAAAATAAAGAGAGAAATAAATAAATGCAACATTGTGGTAAGTGTTTACTACAGCCCACCAAACCAAGAAGAGGTAGTGGATGATGCTTTTCAGAAGGAAATCTCAGAAATCTTAAAGATGCCAGAATTAGTAGCTATGAGGCACTTCAATTACTCTGATATCTGCTGGAAGACTGACTGTGCTAGGCAGGGGCTATCCAACAAATTCCTAATGTGCCTTGCAAATAATTTCTTATTTCAAAAGGGAGCAGAATGAACAAGGGGACTGGCAATTCTGGACTTGGTCCAAACCAATGGGGAGGATTTGGTCACTCAAATCAAAGTAGTAAGTACTTTAGCGGGAAGTAATCATGTAATTGTAAAATTGACAATTGTGGGAGAGAGCAAAGAAGAATATCCTCAGACATGGACCTTGGATTTCAGAAAAACTAATTTTAACAAGTTCAAGCAAAAATCCATCAGTGATACCTTTATGGGACAACCAAAATGCACAATATACTTGTTGCAGGCTTTCGAAGCTCCATGGGCTTCTTCATCAGGCAAGATGAAACCAAACAAGAGAAAAACAATTGGATATGTTAGGGCCTAAGCAGACTGGTGGCACGGGGCCGCCCTGGGAAGGTGCGCCGTGGGACCGAGGCATCCCCACGCCTCGATCCTGCGGCGCCCCTTCGCCGCCCCTGAAAGGAGCGCTAAAATAGCGCTCCTTTCACAAGTCAGCGAACGTGTGCCGCAAAACCTTGCGGCGCACTTTCGCTGACTTTTCCGCCACAGCGTGTCTGGACGCTGCGGCGGGAGGCTGTCCTCGGAGCGCCGGCCATGCGGAGGGCCGGCGGCTCCGAGGATGACCTCGGGAGGAGGAAGGGGCGCCGAGCGTGCAGCTGCCCCTCCCCTTCCTTGCCCCGAGGACGGCTTTTTGAGGCCCTTAGTCAGATGTCTACATGTTGTTTCAGTCTTTAGTTAAGATGGTATATGATGGAGAGGATATATTTTGCAGGCAGGTCCTCCTCCTCCTCCTTCTGGCCATGTGGTTATAGGGAGATTTTCCAAGTCCAGGAAATTTAAAATCCATTTGCATCTCAACAGGGACTCCTCTTTTGAAATCCAATATGTCTCCTTTCCAGTGAGATCACAGTCCTCTTTGTGGCAGAGAACAATGGATTCCTCAAGAAGTCTCCATGTGTTTGCATCAGGAATACTTTGTGGATGTAGAGGTAAAACATGTGAATCCAGTCCAAATTTAAGAAGAAAAAAATTGTTTTACCATGGTTGAAGTTCCTGATCCACAGGCTATTCTTCTTGGTTCCCCTGTTGCAGCTACAATGCGGTATCTCATAATACAGAAAACATTCAGGGGTAGCTGTGCTGGCCATTTAGCAAATTCAAACAAAAATACATCAGTGATACCTTTATTGGCCAACCAAAATGCACAATATACTTGTTGCAAGCTTTTGAAGTGTCATGGGCTTCTTCATCAGGCGGTTTAACAAGTTCAGGAAATTACTTTATGGAATCCCATGAGTGGACGTGCTGAAGGAAAAGACAGTCTGGAAGGGTAGAAGTTCTTGAAGAAGGGGTTGCAGAAAGCACAATCGCAAAAGAAGAAAAATGGGAAGCATCTGAAAACACCAATGTGGCTGCACAGCAAACCCAAGATGAAGTGAAAAAAGGAAGTACATACAGAGAATGGAAGGAAGGACAAATCACTAAGGAAGAGTATAAGTAGCTTAATCTGGAAGGGATAGTGTAAGGAAAGCTAAAGCTCAAAATGAGCTGAGACTGACTAGGTGAACTGCAAGTGTTTGTTTTTTTCCGATTCTTTAAAGGTAAGAACTGCTGTTCAATAAAGATGGAAAAATGCTAGTAGATCACAATGAAAAGGAAATGCCTATTTTGCTTCAGCCCACCCCCCCGAAAAGAGAACTGTGTGTTCCCATGCAGCATCAGGGACCTTGACAAGGGATATGGATTGCAAATCAAGATTGATACTTAGGAGTTACATAGATAACTTAAACTGTTGCTTCTCTTGACTTGGAAACTTTTATTTCACTTGACTTAGAAACTACCCCCCTTTGCAGACGTCGCTGTCTTGGAGGCAAGGAAGGGGAGGGGCAGCCTCACGCTGGGTGCCCCAACCCTTTCCCAAGGACGTCATCGGAGCACCCACCATTGCACACGGTGTGCGCTCCGATGGCATCCTTCCGGCTCAGCGTCCAGACATGCTGAGCCGGAAGAGGTGCAAAAGAGCCGCATGGTGGATCTTCGGGCTCCCCTTTCACGGCTTGTGGAAGAAGTGCTATTTTAGCGCTCCTTTCCCAGGCGGTGAAAAGGAGGATCGGGGCCGAGCCGTGGGGCAGCCTCGGGCCCAATCCACCACTTCCTAGGGTGGCCCACGGCTGCCTGTCTGCATCCCCCCAAAGACTATTAATGTAGGCTAAAAAAAAATATTATTTGTCTCCTTTGCTATAGCGTTATCATCAACAATAATCCCAACCCCAAGGTCCTCTTCACATGTGTTACTGCTAAGACAAGTATCTCTTATTGTATAAGTGTGCATGTTGATTTTGTGGCCTAAATGTAGAATTTTGCATTTCTCTCTGTTGAATTCACTTGCAATTCTACACAACCAGCAACCCCAACTTGTCATTCGGTACAACACATATTTTTTCACTTTAGAGCTCTCTCTTTCCACTTCTTTTCTCTCTCTTTCACTCTCAATTTTTCATCTTGGGTTTGAGCCCAATGAACCTTTGAGAAGAGTTGGTCTACCTCCTATGAGGACATCATGCCTGCCAGGAGTGAGAAGGCCATAGGTTAAGAATCTCTGATTTAATTCATTCCCAGGGATACTCTTCCTAATAATGGGAAATCAGAGATATAGGCACACATCCTTTGTTAGTGTTACAGAGCATGGATTGGATAAATCAACTAAAAAAACCCAAAAGAAAACAAACAAAAAACCTCAGTTAATGCAAATATCTTTTTAATGCAGCTGTAGATCTTATCCTACCAAGTGCTCATAGCGTACTAATATCTTGTATGAAGATGACTTGTGTGAACCAATTACTGCTTTCATGTCTATCCTTTCTCATGTATATAACATGCAAAATCAGTCTGTAGGACAGATTTTCATGTAATATTGTTAATATTTGAATATTTCTCAGTGCACATTCATCTGCAGTAATTTTCACAGAGGTCATTATAGAGTAGTTTCCTTATCTAAATTTCTGTTTCCTAAGAATTTCTTCATGAGCAAAAGTTGTAGACCTCAGGAGACAGAAAAGAACAATATGCAGGACTATTCCTAAATTGTGGCTGCATTTCTTTTCTTTTCTTTTTTTCTGTTAGGTTCTCACCATTGGGTCTGTAACAGAGGACAATAAGTGCCATTTTGAGTACTGAGTAGGTGAGTGTTTAAAAGCACAAAAACTGCCTTTGAGTATTTCTTGCCTAAGAAAAGTTATGAAATTCATGGGGCAAGTAAGCAGGTGAGCATAAGTCAACAGATGAGTTGAAGGTGCATGTGTGTACACACACACATACCTGACAAACAGGTACAAATTTACTGAGAGGATTTGGAAGTTAGATGAGGGTCCTTACAGCTATCCAAGCATTGGTTTTAATTTGTAAGACATTTCTGTGGCTGAATAGGCTAAGCAAATGTCAGTATTTGGAAAATCCATCTGTAGTGCAGGACAAAGGGATGAATAATAGAAAGTTGAAGACAGAAGAGCCTGAACCAAGGCAGGTTTTTCAGATGTGAGCAGAAAATGTTCATAGAATCATAGAATCATAGAGTTGGAAGAGACCACAAGGGCCATCCAGTCCAACCCCCTGCCATGCAGGAACTCCCAATCAAAGCATCCTCGACAGATGGCCATCCAGCCTCTGCTTAAAGACCTCCAAGGAAGGAGACTCCACCACACTCCGAGGGAGTGTGTTCCACTGTCGAACAGCCCTTACCGTCAGGAAGTTCCTCCTAATGTTGAGGTGGAATCTCTTTTCCTGGAGCGTGCACCCATTGTTCCGGGTCCTAGTTTCTGGGGCGGCAGAAAACAAACTTGTTCACTCCTCAATATGACATCCCTTTAAGTATTTAAACAAGGCTATCATATCACCTCTTAAAGTTCTCTTCTCCAGGCTAAACATCCCCAGCTCCCTAAGGCATTCCTCATAGGGCTTGGTTTCCAGACCCTTCACCATTTTAGTTGCCCTCCTTTGGACACGCTCCAGTTTCTCCACATCCTTTTTGAATTGTGGTGCCCAGAACTGGACACAGTATTCCAGGTGAGGCCTGACCAAAGCAGAATAGAATGGCACTATTACTTCTCTTGATCTAGACACTATACTTGTATTGATGCAGCCTAAAATTGCATTGACCTTTTTAGCTGCTGCATCACACTGTTGACTCATGTTCAACTTGTGGTCTACCTGGACTCCTAGATCCCTTTCACACATAGTCTCGTTCAGCCAGATGCCCCCCATTGTATAGCTGTGCTTTTCGTTTTTCCGCCCTAAGTGCAGTACTTTACATTTCTCCGTGTTGAATTTCATTTTGTTAGCTTTGGCCCAGATTTCTAGTCTGTTCAAGTCATTTTGGATTTTGATCCTGTCTTCTGGGGTATTAGCTACTCCTCCTAATTTGGTGTCGTCTGCAAATTTGATAACTATGCCCCCAATACCATCATCCAAGTCATTGATAAAGATGTTGAATAAAACTGGGCCTAGGACAGAGCCCTGTGGCACCCCACTGGTCACTTCTTTCCAAAACCTGCCTTGAAAAGGAGCCATTGTTGAGCACCCTTTGTATTCAGCCATTCAACCAATTACAAATCCATATAACAGGTACTTTGTCTAGCCCACATTTTACCAGCTTGTTTGCAAGAATGTCATGGGGAACCTTGTCAAAGGCCTTACTGAAATAAAGATATACTATATCTACAGCATTCCCTTCATCTACCAAGCTGGTAATTTTATCAAAAAAAGAGATCAGATTTGTCTGGCATGACTTGTTCCTCTGAAACCCATGTTGACTTTTTGTGATTATGAAATTACCTTCCAGGTGTTCACAGACTCTCTGTTTAATGATCTGCTCCAGAATCTTTCCCGGTATTGATGTCAGACTAACTGGACGATAATTGTTGGGATCCTCTTTTTTTCCCTTTTTGAAGATGGGCACGTTTGCCCTCTTCCAGTCTGCTGGGACTTCTCCTCTTCTCCAGGAGTTCTCAAAGATTATTGCCAATGGTTCTGATATTACATTTGCCAGTTCTTTTAGTACCCTTGGATGTAATTCATCTGGTCCTGGAGACTTATTTCATTTAGATTAACCAGGTATTCCTGTACTGTCTCTTTACTTATTCTGTGCTGAAATTCTCCTATTCTGTGCTCTGCTCTATCATCCTCAGGTTGTGCACCCTTTGCCTTTTCTGAGAAGACTGAAGCAAAGAAGGTGTTGAGTAATTCTGCCTTTTCTCTGTCCCCTGTTAACTTTTTGCCATCTTCTCCACACAGTGGCCCTACCATTTCCTGCTTCTTCCTTTTGCTGTGGACATACGCAAAAAAGCCCTTTTTATTGTTCTTAACCTGTGTAGCAAGCCTGAGTTCATTCTGCGCTTTAGCTTTTCTGACTTTAACCCTACACATGCTAGCTATTTGTTTGAATCCCTCTTTGGTGATTTCCCCATTTTTCCATTTCTTATACATGCTCAGTTTAAAACTTAGTTCAGTTGAAAGTTCCTTAGTCATCCATCCTGGTTTCTTGAGGCACCACTCATTTTTATTCCTCATTGGAACTGTTTGAAATTGTGCCTTCAGTATCTCCCTTTTGAGAAACTCCCATCTATCTTGAACTCCCTTCTCTGTTAGTATTCCTGACCACGGGATCACCCCCAGTATTTCTCTAAGGGGGGAAGCAGACGACTGCTTCCGAGACGCCGCCGGACGGAGTGCTGGCGGAGCGGAGCCTCCGCACCACGGCGCTCCTGCGGCGTCCCTAAAAGGAGCTCCAAATTGGCGCTCCTTTTAGATGTCAGGGAAAGTGCGCCCTAAAAGCAGTGGGCGCATTTTCCCTGACACTTCTGCCGCAGTGCATGCAGTCGCTGCGGCGTGAGGTCATCCCCGGAGCGCCGGCCGTGTGGAGGGCCAGCGACTCCGAGGGCGACCTCAGGAAGAGGAAGGGGCGCCGCTCGTGCGGCTGCCCCTCCTCTTCCGGGCCTCGAAGACGACTCTATTAGTCGTCTGCCGAGGCCCTAAGTTTACCAAAATCAACTCTCCTAAAGTCTAGAATGCGTGTCTGACTATGCCTGGCTTCTCCTTTCCACTGTATATTAAATTCCAGGAGAACATGATTACTCCCACCTAAGGATCCAACCACTTGCACCCCATTAACTAGGTCATCCCTGTTAGTTAGGATCAGATCCAAAATAGCTGACTCCCTTGTTGCCTCTTCCACCTTTTTTGACAATGAAATTGTCTTCAAGGCAAGTGAGGAATTTGCTAGACCTTGAGGATTTTGCTGAGTTTGAATTCCAGCAAATATCAGGATAGTTGAAGTCACCCATCACTACTATATTTCTCCTTTCTGAGTGTGTGGTCATCTGTTCTAGAAAGGCATCATCCAATTCCTCTGCCTGAGTCGGGGGTCTGTAGTAGATTCCCACAACAACATCCCTGTTGTTTCCCTCCCCATTAATTTTTATTCAGATGTTGTATATCTGTATTCTTCAGATGAGTGGGTGTAGATGTGTGTTTAAAAACACAACATTAATGTACTTCTGTTGGCACTGTAATCAGTCTCTACAGTGTTTACAGGAAGCTCCCGCCTTTTGATGCCCCACTATCTGGCGACTTGCTATTTCAACACTTCCAAATTAAGGACAAGTTCCATTAATCCAACAAGGAATCTGCTCTTTTGTTAGTTCTTCTTGCCCTCAGAGGCTTGTTTCAGACCAACCGTGCATGCATGGGCTGCTTGCAAAACAAGCTGAGAGGGGAGAAGAGGCACCAAGCTGAGTGAGAGACTTTGCAAGTAGTATGTGCAGGGGCACGTCTAGGCATCTGTGGATGGTTCCAAGCAAGCCATTGTAATTCCTTCATGCTCCCTACATGGGTTCTGTTTTTGGACCAATTCATTTCTAACAGTGCTGCAGTCCCTGACCCATCGGATAAGCAGGAGACTCCTATATTTGGAAATGCTAAGGCTATCTTCAGTATTTTCCCAACATGAGTGGAAAATTAATAGAAACCAACATTTTAATTATTCAGGTTGGACATTCATTGTAATTCTTTAGCTAATCTTGAACAAAGAAATATCTTTTACCTCACTTGGCATTTCATGACCTTCTGAACAATGAGACTAAAAGACTGACACACATGAAAAAAATTCTTAAGCATTCTGATAGTCAGGCAGCAGCTTAACATTAGATTTAATTCATTAGTAAATGGAGCAGTATTTCATTGCAGAAATATTGCTTCCAATTTATTTATTATCTTCCCTTATTTGTACCACTTTCATCTTGGTTCTGTATGTTAGAAAGTACTAGTTGTTTTTTTTAAAAAAGTCTTGTTAATTCTAAGTATTGAATGCATCACTACTGATTATAGGAAGGCAGTTTAAATAACAGTAGCTTCATGAGCAAATTCAGCCAACTTGATGGCACTTAGCAACAAAAAGGTGCATAAACTAGGGAGTTGAGATCATAAGGTCATAATCAAGGTCATAAGGGGATTATCAGAAGGAAAATGTAACTGGAAAGTATCCTGTCCTGAGAAATAAGGAGGTAAATTTTGGGTTTTGTTTTTGATTTGGGACGCATGATAAATGAGATAAAGAAATGTTGAACTGACATCAGAGAATTCTTGATAAATAAGCTATAGAAATCCATGGGGATAATCTTGATGCAAGTATACTACTTGCTATATCTATTTCCATCATCATTCTGCACTATGCTACAAGGGCAATAATGTGGGGTTTTTTTTTGGGGGGGGGGGTTGTTCGCAGGTTTGAGGTGAACTGGGCATGGTATCTCTGTTACCTCTACCTTGTTAAACCTTCCCTCCCATTTACACTTGCTGCAGTAAGATGTAGGAAGGAGACCTTGGAAATTACTTTAAAACATCATTAAATACAGTTGCAGTTCCAAGGCTGCAAGAATTAGTTACATTAATATCTACATGTTTCTTCCATTTCTCAAAAGTAACTAAAAAGCTTGCAATTTTATTACTTTTGTAAAATGTCAGACAACAACAACACCAAAAATCTGAGTGCTGTAGTCTGCTGACTTGTTGTACAAAATGCACTTTCCTCCCACCCACATTGTCATCCATAGGGAGAAGCGGGTAAGAAATAAATGTTGCTATATTGTTGCTGTTGTCATCACCTCAACACCCACAGAAGAGCATGAGACACAGCATGAGCCAGCAGCACTTGAATCATATAATATTCTTCTTTCATCTTTAGTATGCCCGCACTTATATAACTATTG
Organism: Phrynosoma blainvillii; assembly: GCA_026167975.1. Classification (NCBI taxonomy): domain Eukaryota; kingdom Metazoa; phylum Chordata; class Lepidosauria; order Squamata; family Phrynosomatidae; genus Phrynosoma; species Phrynosoma blainvillii. The sequence continues at coordinate 43,607,803 of JANUYF010000004.1, read as the reverse complement.
GAATAACTAAAAATCACAGTTATAATTCCAAAGGAGTGAAGTTGTCTTTCATTAAGTCATAATTGTAATTTAACATATACTACTTGGAAGATTAAATGACTAGTTATTTATATGTAGTTACTTCCTGTTCTGGTAAAAAAGGCGTAAACACTTTTTAATTTGCTAATAAATCATTATATGATGTTTCAAATGTAGAATGAACTTCCAGATAACGTGTGTATGTGTGTGTGTGTGTGTGTGTGTGCAATCCCGTCATATTCATGGAGTTTATCAAGGACTCCAGATGTTATGACCATCCATTGGTAATACAGGAAATCCACCAAGAAGGGTAAGCCAGAATAGCTGTACTATACAATGCCTTTGATTGGTCTGGAATCCAGCTCACAAAAGGAAAAGGGTGCTCAACCTGAAGAAAATGGAACAGAGGACACAATAGGGGAAATGCAGCATAGAATAAGTAAAGAGGTAGTACAGGAATACCTGGTTAATCTAAATGAATATAAGTTTCCAGGACCAGATGAACTGCATCCAAGGGTATTAAAAGAATTGGCAAATGTAATATCGGAGCCATTGGCAATAATTTTTGAGAACTCCTGGAGAAGAGGAGAGGTTCCAGCACACTGGAGGAGGGCAAACATTGTCCCCATCTTCAAGAAGGGGGAAAAAGAGGATCCGAACAATTATTGTCCCATTAGTCTAACATCAATACCAGGAAAGATTCTAGAGCAAATTATTAGAGTCTGCACATTTAGAAGGGATTGCCATAATCACTAAAAGTCAACATGGGTTTCTCAAAAGCAAGTCATGCCAGACAATCTGATCTCTTTTTTTGATAGAATTACCAGTTTGGTAGATGAAGGGAATGCTGTGGATATAGCATATCTCGATTTCAGTAAGGCCTTTGACAAGGTTCCACATGACATTCTTGCAAACAAACTAGTAAAATGTGGGCTAGACAAGGTAATTGTTACATGGATTTGTAATTGGTTGACAGACCGAACCCAAAGGGTGCTCAACAATGGCTTCTCTTCATTCTGGAGAGAAGTGATCACTGGGATGCTACAGGGTTCTGTCCTGGGCCAAGTGCTATTCAACATCTTTATCAATGACTTGGACAAAAAAATAGGGGGCATACTTATTAGATTTGCAGATGACACCAAATTAGAAGGAGTAGCTAATACCCCAGAGCACAGGATGAAAATTCAAAATGACCTTAATAGATTAGGTAGGGCCTCGGCAGACGGCTAATTGAGCCGTCTTCCGGGCCTGGAAGAGGAGGGGCAGCCGCACGAGCGGCGCCCCTTCCTCTTCCTGAGGTCGCCCTCGGAGTCGCCGGCCGTCCGCACGGCCGGGGCTCCGGGAATGACCTCACGCCGCGGCGACCGGATGCGCCGCGGCGTTTGAGTCAGGGAAAGTGCACCCATCACTTTTAGGGCGCACTTTCCCTGACATCTAAAAGGAGTGCCAATTTGGTGCTCCTTTTAGAGTCGCCGGAGGAGCGCCGCGGTGTGGAGGCTGAGCTCCGCCGGCGCTCCGGACCAGGGCGTCCCCGACGCCCTGGTCTGTAGAGGGGGCTAGAAAGCTGGGCTAAAACTAACAAAATGAAATTCAACACGGAGAAATGTAAGGTACTGCACTTAGGGCAGAAAATGGAATACATAGATATAGGATGGGGGACACCTGGCTTAACAAGACTATGTGTAAAAGGGATCTAGGTGTCCTAGTAGACCACAAGTTGTACATGAGTCAACAGTGTGATGCAGCATCTAGTTCTAGGCTGCATCAATAGGAGTATAGTGTCTAGATCAAGGGAAGTAATGGTGCCACTGCATTCTGCTTTGGTCAGACCCCACCTGGAATATTGTGTCCAGTTCTGGGCACCCCAATTCAAAAAGGATATTGAGAAACTGGAACGGTCCAAAGGAGGGCAAATAAAATGGTGGAGGTCTGGAAACCATGTGAGGAACGATTTAGGGAACTGGGTATGTTTAGCCTGGAGAAGAGACGGTTAAGAAGTGATATGATAGCCCTGCTTAAGTATTTGAAGAGATGTCATATTGAGGAGGGAGCAAGCTTGTATTCTGCTGCTCTAGAGCAGAGGTAGGCAACCTAAGGCCCGGGGGCCGGATGCGCCCCCCCCCGAGGCCTTTGAACCGGCCCCAGGCCGGTCCTGCCACCGCCCCCTCCCCATGATGATATTGATTATTGTTGTTATTACTTGTTCTTGGGGTTTTCTTGGCAAAATCTCCACAGGGGTTTTGCCATGGATTTTCTGGGGCTGAGAGAGTGTGCATGCATTTTTTTTTAATTAAAAAAAATTAAAAAAAATTATTTATTTATTTATTTTTGGTGCTTCGGCCCCCCAATTGTCTGAGGGACAGCAACGCGGCTCCGAGCTCAAAAAGGTTGCCTACCCCTGCTCTAGAGAATAGGACCCAGAATAAAGGATGCAAGCTACAGGAAAAGAGATTTCACCTCAGCATTAGGAGAAACTTCCTAACAGTAAGGGCTGTTCAACAGTGGAACACACTCCCTCAGAGAGTGGTGGAGTCTCCTTCCTTGGAGGACTTTAAGCAGAGGCTAGATGGCAATCTGTCAGGTATGCTTTGATTGGGAGTTCCTGCATAGCAGGGGGTTGGACTGGATAGCCCTTGTGGTCTCTTCCAACTCTATGATTCTCTGATTCTATAAAACTGATTTTTTTTATTAGTATAGCAAACAACTTTAGTTACATTTAAGTTTTACTTTTTAAACATTATTTTAGTTACATTTAAGTTTTACTTTTTAAACTTTATTTCTAGAGGCATTTTGACAGGATTTTAAAGTTTTTATATCATTTTCCTTTCAAGCCTATTTTTTTTCTCAGAAAAATAACATAAAGTAATGGAAAATTAACAAAAAGCTTAGCAAGTAATGTGTATTTTTTCAACATAATAACTAATAACAACAGGTTACTTTTCAAGCAGTATAATGAGTCACAGGAATGAATCCCAATGAACAAGTAATTTTCCAAGTTATGGTCTGGAAGCACTCCAAGTCAGAGTGGTTCTTATGATTTTATCATTTGTCCAGCACTTTAAGTTTGTACAGTGAAATATGTAAGTGCACATAAGCATAAAATGAGTTTTAGACTGTAGTCTTATGTACACATTTAGTATAATTTGATATATATGTAGTCAGAAATAAGTCCAGTTGATTTTCAGTCACCTTATTCCTAGGTATACGTATATAGGATTGCACTGTCAAGAGGAATTATTGAGCACAGTAAGGTTTTTCAACATGCATGTTTTCTTTTTTTGCAATATATTTCTTCTTAATAAAGTGTTTAATGTATTCTTGAACCTGTATAGTTCTTCTGTCCGAAAGGGCTGATATGTCTTTTTAGTAGCTTACGCTCTGGACAAAAATCCATTAACACTGAAGAAAATCCTACTGATGGAACATTTGCCTGAACGAGAATTCCTTTTACATAAATATATTTTGTGTCACAGTGTAAGCATCTAAAAGGACACTTCAGTTCTTTTAGATAGAAGAAACAATCCTAAGTCAAGAACAGGTTAAATCCATTACTAAAGAATATAGAATTTCTGTTTTTCATGAATGTAAGAATGTAGCTGTTTTAATTTTACAATAAAAGACTAGTATGCATAATTTGTTTGTTTGTTTGCAATGCTAAAATTATGGTTACAACAAATTACAGCTAACACTGTTCACAGCTTGTGACAATTTCTGTATGGCAAACAGTCAGTATTACCTGAAAATGGAAAGAAACATTTATGTTCTTGCAGCCTTGGGGGGATTGGAAGTTTCCTTGTTGATGGTTACTTGTGATTGAACCTCAGATAAACTGAGGAAGTAGACTGAAGTCGACGAATGCTCATGCTGCGAATTTCTTTCTTTCAGAAGAGCTCTGTACATACTGATTCTACAGACTAACACGGCTATATCTTTGTATTTAACATAAACGGTGTCAATGTTAACTGTATCTTATGGGAATATGACAATATCAAAACCAGCTACATTTTCTAGGTTTGATTCCCTAAACCAAGATTAACATTAAACAGTTCTCAGTTCAGATGAAACAGGTAATAGTGCTCAGGAGAAAATGGGGATGGTTTCTGATCTGCTCTTCACAGGTGGACCATTTTCATCATAATGGCTTTCAGGGAGAGTTCAGGCTTAATCTGTTCTAGGACAGATTTTTGGCAGTCCATGGTATCCTCAGCACTCTTCTCCAGCATCACATGAGTTGATTTTCTTTCTGTCAGCTTTCTTCACTATGCAGCTCTCACATCTCTACATGGTGATGGGAAATATAGCTGCCTTTCCCATTCCTAGTCTTTTTATTTCTTGAATAGTTTTCATTCTGTTCAACATTTAATCCCAGGTACAGGAAATCTTTAACCATTTCCATTTCCTCATTATCTGGGTTGAATTTATGTAGATTCTCTGTGGTCATTATTTTTTCTTTATGCTCTTTGTGCTTTGATTATATATTCTTGCATGGCAGGGATTTGGATTGGATGGCCTTTGTGATCTCTTCCAACTCCATGATTCTATGACTGTTGAAATCTGTTATAAACTTAACTGAAAGCAGGTAACACAGTGATTTTCTCCTGAGTAAATATGGGTAGGAGTTAGGCTGAATGGCTGAAATTTTATATTAGGGATAGGAAGGAAATTCATCATTTTCCTGAAATCAGAGTTCTTCACTCCTTGAATGTGAAAAGAAGGAAAAAAATTAAAAGTTCCTACAGCTTTGCTGGGACCTTTTTTCTTCCCAACCCAAAGCTGTGCAGCTGTCATTGTAAAGTGCAGACCTTTTACAGCTGACATTTTCTGTGTACTGTTTTTCCACAACTTTCCCTCCTGTCTCCCCACCACAGCCCAAAGCTCTTATATGAGAAGTGTCACCTCTAGCCAATATTTCTTTGAAAGATTTGGAGGTGAGGAATTGTGGAGACAAGCTACTAGTTTTAATATAGTTTTGTTTTTCCTGCAGCTTCCCTCCCTCTAAATCCCATTCCCGATGAAAGGAACATCAGCAACTCCCCCCTCTTGCAACTTTTCTCCAAACCTCCCCCTCCCTCAAGTCTTTCACAGAAATCCTGGCTCGATGCTGCAGCTCTCAAATGAGAGCTGACAAATTTCTGGCAACTTTTTTTTCTCTCCCCAGGTGCCCCAGCTGATTTGACCGTTTGACAGCTGTAATCTTTTCATAGGTGATGATTTCTGTGCAACTTTGGAGCTGGGGTGAAGAGAAGGGAGGGAAAGCTGTGGAAAAACATACCAGTTGGAAAAGCTATGCACCTTTCAGTGAAAGCTGTGCAACTTTCTGTCACCTCGATTGCTGTGCCTTCCAACAGCACAGGAAGAAAAATTGATAGATTCCCCTCCCCAACACCCATCAGGACAGAGAAAATTGAGAATTACCATCCCTAGTTTATATACAGTTATATATACACAAGTAGAGAATTTTAATCCTATTGAAGTCACCGAGATTCCACAGGTGGAATCTGCATGTGTTAACATAGTAAGAATTATGGTATTCAATTAGACTTCCTGGAAATACACTTATGTATGGGTTCTAAGATTTGGGAAGGCCTTTAGAACATATCTTCTGTAGTCTCACACCTTTCTCTTCTTTGGCCTCAAGTAATTGACTGGACAAGAGACAGTGGAAAAGAGTAGTTAGAACTTCCACAGTTTTATTTGGCTGCCCTCTCACCCAAGGTAGTATGTGGCTAAGTGGCATGGTTTTCTGAGCTGGATATGCCAATGCATCCATCCCAAATACCAACTCAGTGCATCCATCCCAGATCTTAGCTTTGAAATCCTAAAATCCCCCTAGCATGGCCATTTCCAAGGTACTGGAGAGCAAGTCAATGAATAATGATGTATACAGCCTTCTTTCCATTGTGGCAGTTGCAACTGCTAAGACATTCTATTTTTCCTTCATTATGGGAGACAAATTATTATAGGAGACTAATTCTTACATTAAAATGTTAAAGTCACATGCAAGCCTTTAAAACTCTCATAAATAATTCTTCACACTTTCTTTAAAAAGCCCTAAACAACAAAGTAGATTCAACTTTCCATCTCCAATCAACCAATAAATAGTGGGGTAAAAAACTGAAACAAGACCCGACCAACAAAATCACCAGGAAAACGAACACCTTGATCAAAAACTCCTCCATTCAGCCATCCACATGCTAAAGTTTATGTAAATCTGAGGCTCTCCCACCAAGATTATATGATTCCCCAGATCCACAAGGATTCCATTCCACTCTGATCCATAGTGACCACCATTGGATACCCCACATATGACTTGGCCAAGTCTCTGGTGACACAATTACAAACCCATATAGGGCAAGGACTGCTCACTTCATAGGGAAAAAAATCAATAACTTCTAACTCAAGTCCAGAGACATACTAATCAGCTTTGATGTGGTCCCCTTGTTCACCAAAGTCCCCATAATGGACACCATGACATTCATCTAACATTTTAGTTCTGGAAGACATCACAGCCCTGTTCGAACATTGTCTCACTACCAGCTACTTCCAGTGAAACAATGGATTCTATCAGCAGAGAGATGGGGTAGTCATAAGATGCCCTCTGAGCCCCATGATAGCAAACATCCAATTCACCATGGAAAAAGAAAGGGAAGGAACGTTGCCATTCTTGGATGTCCTGGTCATCTGCAAACCGAACCAATGGTTGGGCCACACAGTATACAGAAAACCTACACACATGGACAGTTACATACACAAGAACTACAGCCATCACCAGGACAAAAAAGAAGCACAATAAAAACACTGGTAGACTAGGCAAAAAGGATCTGTGAACCCCACTTCCTGGAAGATGAATTGAAGCACCTAGACTGGGCTCTACAGGCTGATGGTTACTCCTGTTCAGACATCAAAAGGGTGGTCAGACCCCAAAAAACCCATAGGATGAAGACAAACAACCACCCAAAGAGAATGTATTCTTACCATACATCAAAGGAGTCACAGACAGAATAGGGAAACTGGTGAGGAAGCACACCTCCAAACGATCAACAAACTGACAAAGAAAATCCAGCAAAATGCTGCACTCAGCAAGGGACAGGAGAGATCATTTCACAGCCTCAGGAATTTACCACATACCATGCAGCTGCGGACAAGTCTACATAGGGACCACCAAATGCAGTGTCCAAACATGAATCAAGGAACATGAGAGACACTGCAGACTGGGCCAGCCAGAAAAATCAGTAGTAGCAGAACACATTATAAACCATCCTGGGCATAAAATGCTATTTGAAAACACTGAAATTCTGGACCATGTCAACAACTGTCAGGTCAGAATGCACAGGGAAACCATTAAAATCCATAAGCACCTGGACAACTTCAACAGGAAAGAAGAAACCCTTAAAGTAAACAAAGTTTGGCTACCAGACCTGAAAAACACCAAAATCGAGACTCAAAATCAAAATCAAGTGAAAACCACGCAGGGTGAGGTGGTTTCCCAGCAGACAATGGATCATCCTGAGGCCTTGCCATTCAACAACAAAACAATAAACAGATTAACATGCAAATCACATCCTCTCAGCCACAGTATATATATCCCCCACTCACTTCCATGCCAGCATTCTCTGAAGATGCCAGCCACAGATGCTGGCAAAACATAAGGAATAAACTCTTCTAGAACATGGCCTCATGTTTGCAGATGGCACTTCAAGCCCCATCCCCTTCCTGAGGACGTCATTGGAGCGCTCCCTTCCACATGACAGGCACTCCGATGACATCCTTCCAGCTCAGCATCCAGACACGCTGAGCCGGAAGAGGCACAGAAGAGCCGCTATTTTAGTGCTCCTTTCCCAGGCGGCGAAAGGGAGGATCGGGGTGAGGCATGGGGCAGCCTCGGCCCCAATCTGCCACTTCCCAGGGCGGCCCATGGCCGCCCGTCTGCATCCCCCAATAGTCATTATTACTCCCAGACCATAATTAAAAGAAATAAAATACTGCATGGTGGATATAAACAATAAAATCTTACTTATCATGCAAGGAAGGTGCACTGCTTCCATAATAGCAGTATTATGGAATAATGGGAGTATTTCATCTTCCTAAACTGTAGTTTACACATCAGCTGTCCTAATGACATAGTTTATCCCAAAATGTTGTCCCTAGCGTACTTTTACTATACTGTAATCTTATTCTGCTTCACAATACAGAATGTAGAGACTCTTATTGAGATTCAGTATATTGAATTTCAATAATTGAGACTCAATAAGAGACTCTTATTGGCTAGACTCTGCCTTTCATATGAATTTTGCCAAATTCAATTCGTAAAGTTGGTTGATAGAAAATATGGGGCATTATTCTTTGCTAGAAAGAGGTTGGCACTTTGGTCTGGGTGGTTTATTCATTTAAATGTAAACACAATAGTATAACTACAAACAAGGAACAACCCAGTAATGTAGAGACAAAAGTAGACAGCAGGCCAGTTTTAATTAGGCCTTGCTGTTACCCGAGTCATGTTTCCTGGTGGACAGCCAGATTTACAAAACACAGTAAATTTCTTATCTGTTTGGTATATATGCATATGCTGATGAGGAGATAAGCAAGAAATAGATAGGTTTAAAAGCCAATTCAAGATAGATAATGCACAAGCAATCCCACAATTACGGTACTTCCAGTGGCTTCATGCATGCTGTTTATGCTGTTTCTGGGATGTGCAAATTCTAATGATCACTCACTACTTGTTGACTTTCCTGCTTTTAAACAGGGCATTTTAATAGTTTTAATCATTAAATATTTAAGTGCCCCTTAGAATACAAGTTAGCAATATGTATACATTTGTATCCTTTTTTTCCAGGAGCATAAAGGTAAAGGTAAAGGTAGTTCCTTGATATAAATGTTTAGTCATAACTGACTGTATGTCTGACTAAGGACCAAAACAGACGGGCAAGAAACAGCAGCTTCAGAGTGGTGTGTTGTGGTGGTGGTGGTGGGGTGACGTATACACGGTGCATGCCCCAATCCCACCTCCAAGCTAGTGTCATGCTGTCCCACTGACCACGGCGTTTCTACAGCACAGCGTTTACATGTGCCCCATGGCACACGTGGAAAAGTCACTGCTGTGGCAGCAAAGCCAGCTCTTTTCCATCCCAAAAAGGAGCAGCATTTAGCCCAGGGTAGGCAACCTTTCCCCTTTAAGTACCGAGGGACTTCAGCTCCCAGAAGCCTCAGCCATGTTGGCCAATAGTCCCATGTTGGCCAGTAGCTCCTGGGATTCTGGAAGTTGAAGTCCCTCGGCCCTGAAAGGGGAAAGGTTGCCTACCCCTGATTTAGCCACTTCTTTTTGGGCCAGAAAAATGCCAGATCAGGATTGCAGTGTGCCTTTTCCACAGCCCTGATCCAGCGCTCAAAGGGGTGACATAGAGCCAGACTTTCGGGACGGTCAGTTTCGCCTCTGAGCTTATAAAGCTCTTTCTTCTGTGGGTAGTCTATGCTGAGAGACAATGAACAGCATGATTTGTAGCTGATGGTAGATTTGAACTTGGGTCTCCATAATTCCAGCCTAGAACTCTTAACTGGTATACATTAGTGGCTAAAATTATAGTAAATCATTTGGAACAATGGTAATATAGGAGATTCTGTATAAAAGTCCATCAGAATTTGGAAGCTCCCTTGGTGCCTTTTTATAGATGAGAGGATGCAATTACTGTCATCCCATTATATCCACAAATTCTTTATCCATGGATTCAGTGGTCATTTTATATAAGGGACATCATTTTACTGTACCATTGTAGAAAATGAGAATTTGAGCATCCACAGAGATCGTTATCCAAAATTTTGGTATTTTGGTATATTTTGGTCCTGGAACTAAACCACAGCAGATACGAAGAGTCCACTGTATTCCAACTACAGTGGACCCTTTGTATACATGAGGGATCCATTCTGGACTCTCCCACATATGGGAAAAAATGCAGGACCTCAAGTCCTGTTGTTTACAATGGGTGTGTGCTCCTGCACAAATGCCATTTTAATGCCCAGGGCTTGCCGTCTACATGAACTTGAGTCTGCGGATGGCAAGCCCACTGATGGGGTGGGCTCACTATATATCCAAAATCAGAGGTTGGCAGTGAAATTATTATTTTGTTATTGTAAACTGCCCTCAATCTTGACCCATGGTGACCCTATGTATGAGACATCTCCAAGACCACCTATCCTCCACTGAACTGCTTAATTCCTGCAAAGTAATTCCTATGAATTCTTTAATAGAATGCATCCATCTAGCATACAGCCTTTCTTTCTTTCTGCTTCCCTCCACCTTTCCTAACATTATTGTTTTTTCCAATGAGTCATGCCTTCTCATGACGTGTCCAAGGTATGACAGTTTCATTGTCATCTTGGCTTCCAGGGAGATTTCTGGCTTGACCTGTTCTAGGATTCATTTGTTTGTCTTTTCGGCTCTCCATGGAATCCTTAGCACTTTTCTCCAGTGCCATATTTCAAATGAATTGATTTTCTTCATATCTTCTTTCTTAACTGTCCAACTCACACATCCATGCATGGTAATAGGGAATACAATGGCTTGTATGATTCTAACTTTTGTGCTAACTTGAATCCTGCAAAATTGCATTCTAAAGTTGTATAAAGATTATTCATTTTGGTCTTGTCTACACTGGCCAAATGTCTGGGCTGGTAGTCACATGCATCAGGCTGAACCTGGTGCGATACTGCAGTGGTGTCCCCCATGGGCCAGCAGGGCCAACACTTCCTTGCTGGCAGGAGATTTGTGGAAAGGCTGCACCATGCTGACACTTCTAAGGGTAGAATGGACTCCTGTGTGAAAGAAACTTGCCAAGAAAACCTATCATGGGGGAAATCCCATGATAGGACCCTGGCCTTAGGGTCGCCAGAAGTCAGAAATGGCTTGAAGGCACACAACAACCACAAATTGTTTATTGAATCTGTTGCCAAGGATTAGGTGTGTGCTCCCGTTGTTCTTCTGGCTTTATAAATAAAACCCAATATAGAGGAGGAATAGATGATTTGATATTTGGAAATTAATGTTCTACTAGACCAGGGGTAGGCAACCTTTCCCCTTTAAGGGCCGAGAGACTTCAGCTCCCAGAATCCCAGGAGCTATTGGCCAACATGGGACTATTGGCCAACATGGCTGAGGCTTCTGGGAGCTGAAGTCCCTCGGCCCTTAAAGGGGAAAGGTTGCCTACCCCTGTACTAGACTAATAATAGCTCCCTCCCATTTTCAGTTACAGTGTGTTCTCAACCAGTTTCTGCAATTGGGAGCTACAGCAACCAACTGTACTTTAACTGCTGGGTACACCTGTAATCTGATGGACCCCTCAAGTCAGATACAGCTTGCTTAGAGGATAAGATAATAATAATAATAATAATAATAATAATAATAATAATAATAATAATTTTTATTTATATTTCCCGCCTCTCCCTACGGATCGAAGCGGGATAACAGTTGATATAAAAATACAAAACATAAGATATATAAAAACCAAAACAACAATACCCCCCCCCACATAAAACCCCATAATCCCTCTGCTAAAACCAATACCCTATCCAGCGAACTGGTTATCATAATCTTCACACACCCTGGAGGTCGTATTAGTGAAGCAATTAGTTTTTACAGATAAGGAAGGTCAGGTGGGTAAGATCTCTTACTCATGACAGCTTCAGGAGAAGTTGCATTTTCACACCATAACTGTGTTAATTCAATACAAACAAAAAAATCCTTAATATTGTTATTTTTTTCTGAACAGTTGGTTTTGTGTACCAATTATAGTTCACATATGGATAATACATTTTGCATTTGAGATGGAGAGTTAATAGCTATAAAGCATAAAGTAATTATGCAGTTTAACTTTCCTGCTAAATGTTGGGAACAGTATTGCTGTATGTTAAAGACTATGTTTGCTTATCAGAGGTGCCATTGACTTATTGATCATATAATTAGTATTTTAGAATGACTAATCAATGGTAGATGTAGGTGTCTGTTACAAGCTTGCTCCTGCCAGCTCAACATTTAGAGAAGCTTTTATAACCCAAGCAAATAGAGTAGATTATTCTGCATGGAACATAGATACTATTCTAACTTGGCAGACCAATGCATAAAACACAAAGTATAACTAGGAAATGACTATTCACATTTACTTTCCCTACAACTGACAAGTTCTGTTTCTTTTCTGCCACTTCTGGCTGAGTTATCATAGATCTAATTATGAGGGGTGAGCAACTACACCAGATTCAAGGGTTGTACACCACTCCCACTGGTCTCTCTCCTCCCATGTTCCCCCAAACTGGCAACTCACCTAGGGGCTGTTTCTGCAAGCTTATGAGATGTCAGAAAAGAAATAATGAATATCATCATCAATAGGTTTTGATTTTATTAAATCTGTGAATTGTGATTCTTGGTGAAGTATTCTAAGTAGGGCTAGGCTGGGCCTAGGTTATGAATGTACAACATAATTTATTTTGGATGACGTCACTGTACCTTTTTATTATACATATTATTATTCAAAATCCTGTGTTCTCCTGTAGGTAGCCTGGATTGCAATGACTGTGCTACAGAATCAGATTATATTGGTTAAACTATTGTTTATTCTATAATATTTATATTAGCATAAGTGAAGATATGTAATTCTTGTGTAACTTTGTTATGTTTTAATTTAGAGATAATTTATTCAGAGATAATGCAGGAATAAGTGTTTCGAAGGGGGAAACATTGACATCATTGCTAACAAATCACCTATCATTGTTATTTATCACTAGCTTTGTTGTTGTTGTTAACTGCCCCCGAGTCAATCTCGACCCATGGGGACCCTATAGATTAGACATCTCCAAGACCCTCTGTCCTCCACTGCTCTGCTTAATTCCTGCAACCCCTTAATACCTGTGACTTCCTTAATAGAGTCCATCCATCTGGCATGTGGCCTTCCTCTCTTCCTACTTCCCTCCACCTGATTGTCTTTTCCAGCGAGTCCTCTCATGATGTGTCCGAAGTATGACAGCCTCTGTTGGGTCATCTTGGCTTCCAGGGAGGTTTCCAGCTTGATCTGCTCTAGGACCCATTTGTTTGTCTTTTTGGCTGTCCACGGGATCCTCAACATTGTTCTCCAGCACCACATCTCAAAGGAGCTGATTTTCTTCCTATCATCTTTTTTAACTGTCCAGCTGTCACATCCATACATGGTAATAGGGAATACAATGGCTTGTATGATTTTGACTTTTATGCTCAGTTGTATATCTTTGCATTTTACAATCTTTTCAAGTTCTTTCATAGACACATAATTGCTTTATCACTAGCATTTATGTCTATATGCGTATATTTAAAGTCCAAACATTGTTCCTGTTATTATTTTACCTTGCTGATAATCTGATAACTGTAATTACTCTCTAGCTTTTTGTATCTGTTTTTTTAATCAGATCCTTACTGGCATGAATGACTGTCCAGACCAGTTGTTTTCAACTTTTGTTTTTCCAGATATTTTGATTTTAGTCACCAGAATCTGTGACTATTGACCAAGCTCTTTGGAGCCATTGGGAACTGAAGTTCAAAACTAGGATATGGATTAAACAGTTCTTGGTTTGGCCCAATAAATATTTTCGAGAAGTAATGCAACTTAGCCTTTGAAGAGATATTGAACTCTTTAAGTTGTTTTGTTACATTTTTGTAATTAAATCATTGTTGTCACTTATATTGACTTTGTTTAGACTCATTGTGTAATAAATGTTGTGTACTGTTTTTTAAGAGCCAAGCCCAAAAGGTTTCAGTGTTATCAGGGGATGCTTTCAGTTTGAAGCAGAAGGTAAGAAAAGTAATTGTGGTTTATATCACTTTCCCAGAGGTCAGGATGTCCTGAAATTATTCAGTTAATTTGCTCTTAGTTCTAGGGAAGTTTAATAAATGATTGTAAATTGAAGACATCTTTGTGTGCCATAGTGAGCAATCATAGAGGAATAATATGGAGTATGTGTGATCTGGGACTGGGCCAGTTTTACATGTTTTTTCCAATGTGGCATCCAGGCCTTAGATAGGACCTTAGGAGAGAAATGTGAGCCCATCTCTTTGCATCAGAGTTTCTGGAAAATCTTTCATGCTGACTTGGTTCTAATATAACACCAAACCGGACTTCCACAACATAGGAGTAAATGCTGTGGAGGTACCATCTTTCCTCTGTCACATTCTCCCAATAAGCGAGATAATTAATTTTTGATGGAAAGAAGAGTTTTCTGTTACATCAGATTAGTCACTGATGACATGCATTTGCTTTCTGAAGTAGGAATGAAAACTGTAACCTAGTCTACAATTCTAATTTGGACAGTAAGTGCATTGGGTTTCAGTATCTGTTTTCAGATGTTACACTAATTGATCAGTCACTTTAGCATGAGTCATCACTCACTTTCTGTGTTACTAACAGATGTGACAGTTCTCTGTTATTTTAGGCATATAGAAAAGCTACCTTGTACCAAATTATATCACTGTTCCATAGACCTCATTATTGACTTCAGTAATTGGCTTTAATTCTCCCTGGTTTCAGGAGATGCCAAGGATGAACCTCAAGATTTTTGCATGTATAACATGTTCTGTATAGAACCTGAAGTGTTTCTTTTTCTAGGTAGAATTGCAATAGAAGGAAGTGATAAAAAGTAGAGTCTCCAGCTAATGCTGGCTTTCTCTGTTGAATCTTGGTTGACCAGGAATACAGAATTTCCTTTGACACACCCCTGGGTCCAAGGAGGTTCTCCACAGAAGAGGATACAATACAGTCTCCTATGAAATTCATGAGGTCACTCTAAGTTGACAGGTGAAACCTTGTGCATGTGTATGCACAAACACATGCACACACATTCTGGTTTGAGACACAGAATGGGATATAAATATAGGCTTATGTTGGAATTCTTAGAAATTAAAGAATTTTGCTTACTTTCTTTGATTTGTGGACTTGTTTGGTTATAAGGCCTTATCACTTTATATTAAGCTGAAAAGGCTATGTCAAAGGCCTCTGACCTGTACAGTGCAAGAGTCTTATCTGTTGACTTTCAGGCAGCTGAAAAAATTTACAAAGCCTATTTACTGATGTCTAATTTTTTGTGATTGTCTAACAATTTTTTTTTTTTAGATCTAACAATGATTGTCTAACAATTTAGTGTCTAACTGCTTTGTGTGATTGTCATAACAATTCATGCCAGGTACCCCGGGGGCTCAGTAGTTAAGACGCTGACTCTGACGATTACAAGATTGGCAGGTCAGCAGTTCGAGGCCCAAGTGCTGCAGAACAGAGTGAGTCCCAGCTTCTGCCAACCTAGCAGTTCTAAAGCATGTAAAAATGCAAATCGATAAATAGGTACCACTTTGATGGGAAGGTAAGAACATTTTGTGCAGTCATGCTGACCGCACAGTCACAGAGTTGTCCTTGACAATACTGGCTCTTTTGGCTTAGTAAAAGACATGAGCACCATCCCCTACAGTCGGACACAACTAGATGATCTTGTCAAGGGAAAACTTTTACCTTTAACAATCCATTAGATGGGATGAAGTTAGCCACTTATCTTTCATCTTGGATTGACTGCAGTGCCTATGAGTACAGAATGAATTGTATAGATGATTATCTTAAAATTGGTGGACATAAAACTGCTTCTATAAGTATATTGAAATGATGTGTTCCTGTATACTGAAACTGCTATTTGTGCAAAACTTGTGCAAAAGGAGATGTATTGTCTATCCTGAAAGAGTGGACAGTTTAGGGGCCTTGTTTCGAAAAACCAGCCATCAATTCATTCTAAATAAATGGCAAGCAGAATATCCAAAGTAAATAATGTATAAACCAATGCAGCTTTAATACAAAATGATTATATTCTTTCAAGCAGGCGGACAGATGAATGCTCACTAAATGTTTGGTAAACCTATT
This sequence comes from Phrynosoma blainvillii, assembly GCA_026167975.1. Taxonomy (NCBI): domain Eukaryota; kingdom Metazoa; phylum Chordata; class Lepidosauria; order Squamata; family Phrynosomatidae; genus Phrynosoma; species Phrynosoma blainvillii. The sequence goes on along the minus strand of JANUYF010000004.1, from coordinate 43,591,874 downwards.
TACCATTTTCTTTGCCACATGACAGACTATAGATTCCATTCATGCTCCTCTCAGTATGACATATGGCCATGTTTAACAAACATATATAACAAAGCATGAATGACTCTTTTCTGTTGCAGCAATGAAACTACAGTGGTCCCTCCATGCTCACTAGGATTAGGGGCACAGTACCCTCATGAATGTGGAAAAACAGCAGATAACAAAAATAACTATGTTTTTACCTGAGAGAACACCTCTCTAGGAATCTAGGTCCTCCAGTGCAACTCTGGTCAACGTCTGGCAGACACTGACCATAGAATTTTGCTGAAGGAGCTACAAATGCCCTAGTGAAGTGTTCTCTCTAGGAATCTATAGGTCCTTTAGTGCGACTTTTGATTCATGTTGACCATAGCGTTGCCCTCTAGGACCTACATACTGTATTCCTAGAGAACATACTAATACAACCCGTGAATAATCAAATCCGCAAATGTGGAGGGATGAGTGTATTTAAGACAGGGGTAGGCAACCTTTTTGAGCCGGGGGCCGGGTTGCTGTTCCTCAGACAATTAGGGGGCCGAAGCACAATAAATAGATGAATAAATGAATAAATAAAAATAAAAATATTTTTTTTAAAAAATGTAAAAAATTAAAAAATATATGCATGCACACTCTCTCAGCCCCATAAAAGCCATGGCAAAACCCCTGTGGAGATTTTGCCAAGAAAACCCCAAGAACAAGTAATAACAACAATAATTAATATCATCATGGCGGGAGGCGGCAGGACCAGCCTGGGGCCGGTCCAAAGGCCTTGTGGGGCCGCATCCGGCCCCCGGGCCTTAGGTTGCCTACCCCTGATTTAAGAGATCTAATGCAAAAGTAACTTCCCCATTTTAATCTTATTCTTCAAAGAATTTATAACCATTGTTTTCATTGTTCAAAACAAAGGGTTTATTTTGGGGGGGAAAAACAATGTGTTTCCTGTACTTGTGAAAAATTATAGTTCTTAGCTCTATGGTATATAGCACATTTTATTTATGCAATTCTAATAATTGACTTTCACCAATAACTATAAGAATAAAAGAGTAAATCCACCAAAACAGGGACCATTTAGCTATGTTAGTACACATGTAGCTTCTTTCTCCATGACTTTGAGGAAGAGGGCAAAGCATGTTGCATTTGCATGATGCCCCATTAAAAGAAAATTATCTTACTTTTTTTCTCAGCCAGCTTCTCAAGCCCTCTTCACGTAGTTGTTACATTGTGTTTAAAACACAATGAGCATTCATTATGCCAACATTAATCTGCAGGCATTACACTTGATATAACTGCTGTCTGCTTTAATTCCTGGTTTGTCCTTTTGTAAGCATTAATTACATATGTCAACAACAATCAGTTTAGAGGAAAATAATTAAAGGTATAGGACAAGGTTACTCTTGGCAAATTTGTACTTGAAAGATAATGTCTTCATGTTATTAAAGTTCTATCTATTGACAGTACATTATAATAAAATCGCTTCCTTGTTAATAGTTTCCTTTGTGACATTACTTTACAATCCTGGTTTGTAGTCACCAGCAGTGCTGAGACTCGCAGGAAAATGTGGTTTAACTAACCAGAAAGCCTTATTTGCAGTTGGGCATCCTGGAGGGAGAGTTTCACTTTTATCACATTTTTTATTTTGATTGGACCTGTTACACCAAAGCTAATAAATGCAATTCAATAAATTTGGACTTATTTTAAGTAGAAAGCCAAAGTAAGTGTGACTCAACTTGTCCTACTTGCTGTCCATTTCAATCAATTTGACATTGTAAAATCACAGTGAAATCTTTAAAAAATTTAAAAATGTATTTATTTTTATTTATTTGGGATATTTATACCCCACTCTTCAGCCAAAAAGGCTCTCAGAGCAGCTTACAAATTGTTAATTAGACAGTTCTCTGCCCTCAGGCTTAAAATAGCAACACTTTATTTATTATATTTATCGATATCTCGCTTTCCCCCCCAAAATTGGAACTCAAATTGGCTCACAATATCAAAGAACAATAGAATTTAAAACATATAAAAAGTGAAGATTAATGTAGAATTAAACTATTCACAGTATTAAAACAATCACACATCAAATTAAAATAATAAAATGCAATTAAAATGAAAACAGTTCTTTAAACAATACAGCATACCTTAGCTTTTTCTTTCTTTCTTTTTTTTCTTCTTCTTTAACAAACTGTTTTGAAAGCCTATCTTTTCTCCTTTTGATGAAAGGACAACAACAAGGAGGGAGACATTCTGGGAAGGGAGTTCCAGAGTCTAAGGGCAACCACAAAGAAGGCCCTCTTGCATCCCCATGAACTGTACTTGTGATGGTGGCAGGATTGAGAGAAGAGCCTCACTGGTTGATCTCAGAGCCCATGCCAACTCATACAGGGACATTTGCCAGATAGCCTGAACCTGAGCCATATAGGGCTTTATAGATCATAACCAGCACTTTGAATTGTGCCCAGTGCAACTTCTTGTGGGCTTTGTGGGAGGAAACATACTGGCAGCCGCTGAAGCTCTTTCAACAGAGGTGTTGTATGGTCTCTGTAACCTGCCACAGTTATCAGTCTGGCTTCAGTTCTTTGGACCACTGAAGTTTCCAAGCATTCTCCAAAGGCACCCACCCCCCGCCAGTAGAGATGTAAATAAGGCATGTACCACTGTGGCTATTTCTGATATTTCAAGGAACAGGCACAGTTGGTGCACCAGGTTTAAATATGCAAAAACATATGCAGAAACCTGGGCCTCAAAGATGAGTCCAGGAGTATACCCAAATTTCAAATATCTGTCTTCAGGGGGAGGGTAACCACATCTAGCACAGGTTGAATCCATATTCTTTTATCTGTCTTCTGACTGATCAGGAACATCTCTGTCTTGTCTGAATTAAGTTTCGATTTGTTTACCCTTCTCCAGTGCATTACTGATGCCAGACACTGGTTAGGATCAGGACAGTATGCTTGGAATGGGGTAGAAATGAGTAGTAGAGTTGGATGGTATCAGCATATCGATGTCACAGCACCCCAAAGCTTTGGATAACCTTTCCCAGTGATTTCATGTATATGTTAAATAGCATAGCCTTCAAGATCAGGTGAGATCTGGTCTCTTTAGGGTATTTAAACTAAAATCCCCATAATCCTATTGGCTGCAGGAAGCCAATCTGGGAAAAAGTGGGTTGCTGGGCATTGGGTACTGTCTCCACCATCTATCAAAGCTCAATATTCTAGTGAAGGCTTCCTAGTGATTATGTTTAGGCAACAATACTGTCTCTGCTTTTCAGCTTGTTAACCAGTTCTAATTTCCAACATGATGACCCAGAATCAAAGTTTGACTATTCCGCAGCATAAAGCAGATGCATAGCTAGACCGATTGAAGAGAGCAAGGCTCATGACCACCAGCCAGTCAGGATCTCCAGATACTGCCTGCTTCCCTGTCCCTAAGCCCCTGTCATGGAAGAAGGAAGTGGGGGAGGAATGAGGAACATGGCCACAGTGGTGGCTCTGGAAGCCCTTTCATATCAAGAGGAGTTTTCCTTTCTTTTGCAGCAGTGTGCAAGGGCCATCAGAATTGATGCCACCCCCAATGTTTTCCCCTTCTACTACTTGCATGGCAGGAAGGGTGCACAGGCGTGTGTGCACATGCACTGGAAATGTAAAATTTCCAGAAATTTTGAAGCCATGAAGGTGAAACACATTTTTGTAGGATGTTAAAAAACAACAACCAAAAGACAGTTTTTTTTAGTAAATTGGGAAAAAAACTGCAGTATTCAATCCCTTTATGTTTGATTGTTCGACAGATGGGCAGGATATTATTATTATTATTATTATTATTATTTACTGACTAAAATTCACTTTGTTAATTTAGGATCATAAAATGCCTTATGTATAACTTAATTTGGAATAAAAATGTAATGTTTCAGATATTAAAAGTATTTTCCCCAAAATAATTACAAATTAAAAATTTCTTCTCCAAACTGATCTTCCATGTGAAGACACAGAACATTTTGACTTGACACTTATGCTGGAATGTGAACTTACTCAACTATTAAATTAAAGTGGTCTAAGTGATTTTATTTTTTCTTGTTTTGATATGTTGTATGCCGCCCCGATTGCTTGGCAGAGGGGCGGGATAAAAATAAAAATTATTATTATTATTATTATTATTATTATTATTATTATTATTATAACATTGTAAGCCCACAAAGTTTATCGGGCAGGCAGTGCTCAACCAACATAAAGCAAAGTGCTGAACTAACATAAAGACACTCTTTAGGATAGAAATGAGCCAAACGTAGTGACTTCTCAGCAAGACAGTAGATTACTCCATGATTTGTAGTGAATCAGGAAGCGTTTCTGATTCTGTTTGTTTGACAGGGACAAAAGAAGTTTCCCTCTCCAACTTCTCCCCACTTCTAAACTAAGCTATTAGAAGAATATCTGGATTGTAACAATACAGATAGAGATTTGTATTTATATAACAGGGGCTATCCTCCAGTGCAGTGGCGTACTTACAGTTAGTGTCATCTAGTGTGGGGGTGGAGCCTCAAAAGCAGAAGGGGTGGGGCTTCCACAGTTGGACAGGGCATGTGCACATATGCCCCATTCCTGCTTGCTTTGGCTGGCTTTCCTTGGAGAAAGCCAGGCCGAAGCGAGGAGACAGCTGGAAATGGCTGCCTGGGCTGGAGGCCCTTCCCCCAAGGCACCGTGTGGGCCAAGAAAAGCGACCGCATGGCTGGGGAAATAGCCACCCCTGTGTGGTCCGCACCCACCCACACCCCAGTGACGCTTGCTACTGGTCCAATGTATGACTCATAGCTTCACTAGGTAAAACGATACATATAAATGAAGGTTGTCCATCACAATCTAGCCAGGCACTGTTAAACAGTTAAGAACATTGCATATAAAGTTCCACAGTTCTTGCAAAATCATCAATTGTAATGGAAAATAATGATTCCTCAGGCCCCTCTTTCCAGTGCCAATTATGTTTTGCAGTTGGGGCTGCATCCATCTATGCTCCCAGTTAGTCTTTCTCTTCCGTCTACTCTAAACTTAGATTACCATAAATGTAATGTAACTTCATACATTACATTATTATACATTATCATATAATGTAGCTTCATACATTATAAACATGTGCTGACTCATATGTGTTGACCTTAAACCAGACTGATAAGATTTAGCCACAACCTGGGGATGCTAAACAAGGGGGAAGTAAGGGCTGTGACTTGACTCTCTGAGCTTTCTACCTCCAACAAAGGTAAAACTTTTTCTTTTGGACTATAATTGGCTGAATTTTACCTATACAGAAAAGACCTGTGGCTTCACTAAAGACAGACACCCTGGATTTTACTTCTGGTAATGGAGTTTAATCTTGCTGTCCTTTGTCTCGGTCCCACGAGGCCAAGAGAAGAGTGGCCTTTGCCTACATTGAGATCCCTCCAGTTCAACTGAACAACAGAAATAATGTCTTGATACAAAATGTAGGCCTGTGACTTCTACACTGTCACTTTTTTTCTTCTTCTGTATGATTTTTTAACATCCTTTGCCTGATAAAGAAGGCAGTGGAACTTTGAAAGCTTGCATGCTGTGTTTTGTGTATTTGGGTTGACCAATAAAGGTAATCACTCTTTTGTGGATTTTGTATTATGTTTTATTTTGCTGAATGGCCAACACAGCTACCCCTGAATATGTTTCCTGAGTATTATATGTAATCTTTTGCTGACTATTTCAGAAATTTTACACAAATAAAATCATATTTTTTAACAAGAGGTATATTTATTTGATGGGCAATTATAAATAAAAATGGTAAAAGAAATATCCTTTGGCAAATGGATTGGCAATGAAGTCAACAAGACAGAGCAACCCCTAAAGAAGACATGAAGTAGCTAAAATCTAGCAGCCATACTAAAAACTAGGTAAGATGGAAAGGAAAGCAAGGCTTCAGCTTTTCTCCAGAAGCCATTCTACTGGCAGAAGAGAAGGAAAAGAACCAGGAACCCCTTATAGGTCAGTGATGGCGAACCCTTTTGGGGCCAAGTGCCCCAACTAAAAGTTTTTCCAGCACTGGGTGTTCCAGCAGATCTTCTCTCCCTCTGACCCCTGGACCATGGCATATGGACTTCTTCTTTCTCTCGCTAGGCCTGATGGAACTGGCTTACTACTCTCTCCCTCTGAGGCCAGATTATGGTGGATGAAGGGAGGGCCTTCTTCTTACTCTGGCTGGGCTTGATGGAGCTGGCCTGCCACTCTCTCCCTCTGAAGCCGGATGAAGGTGGAGGGAAGGAAGGCCTTCTTCTTAATCTTGCTGGGGCTGATGGAGCTGGCCTGTCCCTCTCTCCCTCAATAGAAAATATATTTTCTCTACTGAAATGTTCAAATTTTGTAATAGTTTCAAAATGTTTCCTAACCTGCTTTCTTGGTTTCTTGGATATGTAAGCATTGATATAGAAATAAATGTTTTTATTCACTGAATATCTACACTGGTGCAAAGGATTAGTCACTTCTCCATTACAGTCCTTAATAGGTTGATAACTAGTTTGCAGCACTTAACAATAATGGTATGGAGAATATATTTTTGTCCTATGTTTGATTCAAATTATATTATTTAGTTAAAGTGAGAATTATCATTGGCAACTATGAGTCATTCCGCTGCTAATTTCATTACATCAATCTTTGCACTGTCGTGCTAAAATAATTAAAGCTATAACACAATTAACACCTGTCCTATTGCAATTGAGATAAACCTGGCCTGTGAATGAACTGCTAGCCCCAAAATTATTTACCTGTTCTCTCCACATTCTTTTCTTTTGTATTATATTGGCTAGATTGTAAATCTCCCTTGTATAGGGGCTATTAACCTTTTAATATTGACACAGTCCTTATTATTATATAATTTTTATATGGCAGAATGGAAAAGCAATTGTTTTATTTTTGTTGTTGTTGTTTGTTTTGTTTTTGGAGTATAGTTCTCCATGTCCACAGTGGCTGGGGAGTCTGGGATCTGTACTAAATACATATATATATTAAAAAAGAACTCTAAAAAATGTAGGCTCTGTTTCATGTAATAGAAGTACATATCATCTCTAGTAATAGACATAAAAATATGAGTCTAACAGGTTAAGGAATTCAGTACACTTATATGAAAGGAAGGATTGTGGAACTCTTTGCATAACAAAGGCCTTGCCTGCATGGGCATAACCCCATCCCCACACCTGATCACATGCCAGCAGGTATGGAAGTGATAGGCACGACTCTGGGGATGGGATGGACCAGCTGAGTTGATGCAGTGTTGGCCCAGCTGTCTCATGCAAATAGTGCTGTGTTACCACAAGCAACGGCCATTGTGGCCATTCTGGGGCTAGTTCCGGAGCATAATGCTGAGACTGGCCCAGACTTAGCCTGGCCAGTGCAGGCAAGACTAAAGAGGGTTACACAGTGGCTAATAACATTTAAAAAGACCCTACTGGACCATAGACTAATAGAATTGGAAGAGAACACAAGGCTGACCAATTGAACCACCTGCCATGCAGGAATAAACAATCAAAGCACTCCTGACTGATAGCCATCCAACCTCTGTTCAAAAACCTCAAAAGAATGAGACTCTACCATACTCCGAGGGAGTGTGTTCCATTGTTGAATAGCTCTTACTGTATGACATTCTTCCTAATGTTTAGGTGAATTTTCTTTTCCTGTATGAATCCATTACTCCATGTTCTGTTCGCTGGAACAGGAGAAAATAAGCTTGCTCCATCAATATAACTTCCCTTCAGATATTTAAACATGGCTATCATATAATCTCTTAACCACCTCTTTTCCAGGCTAAGCATACCCAGCTTCCTAGACCACTTCTCATAGGGCATTGTTCAGAACTTTTACTATTTTGGTCACCCTCCTTTGGACATGCTCCAACTTGTCAATATTCCTTTTGAACTGTGGTGCTGAGAACTAGACACAGGATTCCAGGTGACATATGAGCAAAGTAGAACAGAGTGGCACTATTACTTCCCTTGATCATACTGGTTTTTCAGCTGCTGCACCATACTGTTGACAAAGGACTGCGGGTCTTTTACAAACTGCCTGAAATAATGCAGCTTGAGGCCATTTTAACTCTCCTGGCTCAGTGCTAAGGAATCATGGGAACTGTAGTTTATTGTGGCACCAGAGCTCCTTGACAGAGAAGGCTCAATGTCCCAGAAAAAATACAATTCCCATGATTCCCTAGCACTGAGCCAGGACAGTTAAAGTGGCCTCAAGCTGCATTATTTCAGGCAGTTTGTAAAGACCCGCAGTCCTTTGTCAACAGTATGGTGCAGCAGCTGAAAAACCAGTATGATCAAGGGAAGTAATAGTGCCACTCTGTTCTACTTTGCTCATATGTCACCTGGAATCCTAGTGTCTAGTAGCCTGGAGAAGAAAAGGCTGAGAGGTGATATGATAGCCATGTTTAAATATTTGAAGGGATGTCATATCGAGGAGGGAACAAGCTTGTTTTCTGCTGCTCCAGAGACTAGGACCCGAAACAATGGATGCAAGCTGCAAGAAAAGAGATTCCACCTCAACATTAGGAGGAACTTCCTGACAGTAAGGGTGGTTCGAGAGTGGAACACACTCCCTCGGAGAGTAGTGGAGTCTCCTTCCTTGGAGGTCTTTAAGCAGAGGCTGGATGGCCATCTGTCGGGGATGCTTTGATTGGGAGTTCCTGCATGGCAGGGGGTTGGACTGGATGGCCCTTGTGGTCTCTTCCAACTCTATGATTCTATGATTCTATTTCTGGCAGTCTGTAAAGGCCCTTTATTACATAGGCGGAAAAGATGGGAGCATGGCATTATGCTCCCATCAATATTGCACAATAATGTGATTTTTCACATGATGGCACCATTATTGTGTGATTATCCCATCAATAAACCAGCAAAATTGCACCCCTTTTTACTCACAAGATTTCCCCATGAAAAAAAAGCGGTGCAATTTTGCTACTTTATTCATGGGATAATTGTGCAATAATGGTGACATTGTGTGAAAATCTTCATGTTATTGTGCGATATTGACAGGAGCATAGCGCTATGCTCCCATCCTTTTTTTTTTTTGGCCATGTAATAAAGTCCTAAGACACATGGTGTCAGGGACAGCCAGGTTGAGGACTTGGAGGACTCTGAGGGGGAGGATGTGGAGCCAGGTCCTAGCTACCAGCTCCCATAGACCTAGCTGAACCTGGACCTAGCTGTGTGGGACCCATTGAGGCACAGCCCCTGCCTCAGCAGCCTAACCTCCTTCTTCAGCAGCCTAGCCTCCCTCCAGCAGAAAGCCTTTCCCCAGCAGAGGTTTCAGGCCTGGAAGAAGCAGAGGAGCAAGAGACTGAGATACCTACCTTTGCCCAGAGGAGAACAGATAGGGCGGGGCTACAGCGTTCTCGAAGGCTAGCTGAGAAACGCACAGCTAAAGATAAACACCTGTGAGAGAGGAGCTGGGGCTAGATAAGCAGCTGGGAAAAGCCAAGCTCTTCGTCAAGGCTTATCTTGGATTCCCCAGTGAAAGCTCTTGACTCTCGGCTTGACTCTAGACTGGTTTGAATCTTGTGACCTTTGGAATGGCTCTGGACTACCTGCTCATGATAACCCTGGACCTTGGATTGCTCTCTTGACTTGCCTTTCAGAACTCTGGACTTGTTGTTTGCCTGCTGCAAGCAAACATTGGTACGTTACTTGCAACTGTGTTTGTGTCTTGGAAAAGGGCCTTGTCTTTATCAGCCACATGTTGGCAGCTTTCCCGGACACATGGACAAGATATAGCTGCTTCCAGATGCTTTGCCAGTGGGGCGTGCATATGATGCATGCTCCTGGAGTGGTCAGAAGCCAGTCTAAGGCTACTGGAAAAAGGAGCACAAACTGAGGGGGGAAGCAGACAGGCGGCACGGGGCCGCCCCAGGAAGCTGCGCCGCGGGGCCGAGGTATCCGCACACCTCGGCCCCGCAATGCAGCTTCGCCGCCCCTGGAAGGAGCGCTAAAATAGCTTGATTCCAGCTATGAATACATCAACATTTTTTTCCTGATATTGCTAGTCTTCTCCTGAATACTATGACTTCTGAAGATGGGATGTAAAAATTTCCATACTAGACACACTCACACGCACACCTGTAGTTGACAGGGCTGTTGTAGCACAATCAATGATGTTAGATGGGTAAATATATGATGTAATATTCTAGTTATTCTAAGGGGATATGCAGACTGGCCTAAAGGGATGGCCTGGGGGTGGAGTTGGGGTGGGGCAGCCTCATGCCAGCCACCCCAACTCAATCCTGATGCCATCCTGATGCCGCGCACCTGTACACACAGTGCGTAGCATCAGGACGCCCTCCTGGTGCAACATGTACACAAGCGCTGCCAAAAGGGTGTGGAAGAGCTGCGGTGCCGGCTCTTAGGGCAGCCTTTCCCCCCCCCCTAAAAGGAGCAGCATTTTGCTGCTCTTTTGGGGGTGGTAAAAGGGAAGATCAGGGTCAGAGCATGCTGTTGCTGTGGCCTCGATCCGCCGCTCCCAGGGGCAGCTCTGTGCCACCCCTTTAGGTGGGTCTGTAAAGGCCCTATGGAACTAAGTATTGACAAACTACTGCTCAGAGGAATAAACTAATGAATGAAGATTGTTGGGAGTGAAGCTGAAGGTATAATTTTCAGGTGTAATTTCCCCCCCCCCCCCCATACACTACAAGTGGAATATATCCTATTTTCTTTACATTATTACAAATACTCCATTAAAATATTTTCCACATGAAGCACAGAATGTACTTAATTTCTAACATTTAAACCAATTGTATTGAATCATATAATATTATTTAGATCACTGGAAAATTTTCTAGTTCTAATTTTTCCAGAAAACCCATATCACTGCATGCTTCTCAGAAACTGCCTAAGGTCCTCTGATCTAGCCAGGTGACGCCCAGAGTTTGGAAATTTCAGGTTTTTTGGGCTACAGATTCCAGAATCCTTCAAAGAAATTATTAGAATTGTAGACAAGGAAGTAACTATTTTAAGTTTATCTTGCATAAATTACAACATATCAAAACACCTTTTCCACGTGATATAAAACAGTGGCCATCCAGTGCTGTGTATGATTTGGGTTACAGCTGAAAGATCCTATTAAGTAAAGGAACCATTCAGGTGGACAGGAGAGCTCCTTTTTGTATAAAGGCCCCAGAAAGTCATGCTTTCTAGACATAAAATTAATGTTTGTTTGCATTGTTAACACTAGCCCTGATCCACTGGAATTGTGAAGGTAAATACATAAAGGCATATATCCCTACTTCTCTGGAAGCATAAATGCCACAATAGAATGGATAGTGTTTTCTGATTTCAGAATGATTATTCATCCATATGCTTATACCTTGCTACATAACAGATATGTGTTACGTTTCTCATCTCCTCAGTAGTTCAAATGCTACTAAGAATATGTTATAATTTTTCAGTACATTGAACGAAGGAGAAATATGACAGCAGAAAGCATCTGATAAATTAAATTTGACATGTTTTTTATCTATATAAAATAGATTCTGAACAGCTGGTAATTGTGAATATTTTAACCATAATTTTTATGTGGGATATTACCTCTGCACTCAGTACTAATGAGATGTGAATTGTACTTCATCACATTGGCAGTTCTTACTCCTTTTGATCAGTGAGTGATCTGTATTTGTCAGAGAACTGGTTAATGGGTATACTTGCTATTTAAAGAGAAGAGCCATTTCTTAGGCCTGTATAACCATGAATGACTTATCAATGTCTTGGAAGGAAAAAAAGGAAGAAGGACAAAAAGAAAAAAGAAAAACCAACAGAACCTTTGGTTTATTGACAACGTTTAAATGACAACATTAAATGACAACATTTACTTAGGGGAGAAATGATAGCATAATAAATAATGTTTTTCAAATTTTATTTAGAGAGCTTTTACCCCAAAAAATTATTTATAAATTTAGAACAAAACAAACCAGTGCCATTGCACAATAATGGATGAAATGTTCTGTATGTTTTTATTTTAATTATGTTTCAAAGGACTAGAACACTGTATAGTGATGGAGAAATTGACTTGCTGAACATTGTAGATTGTTATGTGCCTGTTGTGGATATGAGAAGGCGGTAATTTAAGAGGCAGAGGAGGATCTTCAGATGATTTTGGTAAAGCTGAATCTGGATTTTGTTATTATATATTGATGTATAATATTAATAATAATATGATGATAATAACAATAGTAGTAGTTTTTTTCCCTCTCTCTCTATCATACTTTCTCGTATACCATTTTCAGCTTGTTATCTTCACTGGACAAGAGAATGATCTAAGTTTGTTTCAGGTAATTACAGTTTTAATGAGATCCTGTAATTATTATCACTAAAGTAGTCATCAATTTTTTTCTCTTCCAGCACATTCAGAAGTCTGTTCAAAATTCCCGCATGTTAAAAGCATTTATTAAGCAAAAACAAAGTTATTTCTAGTAGTTACTGTGAAGGTGAGACTCACCCACCCAACTTCTTTACTCAAATGGCAGCACAATGGGCCTTTTTGATCCCACCGCTGCCACTGATTATGTGAAGGTCATGGCCACTAATTCTTCACTGGAGACTCAAACCCAGGACTGTAAGTGTCTCATGCACTATAACTCTCTTTAGATACCAGCACTCTGGGTTTCAAATTTTCCCCCAGCTTGGCACCAACTGTTCATTGACAGTCACGCACCCACTATTTAATGTGTCCCAAACCTAAAAATGTCCAAAACCACGGTTTGCAGTCTTCTAGGTCTGATTGAAGTTTTTGTTTGTTTGTCTTCTAGGTGTGTGGACTTTGAGGTCAATCCTTTGAAGGACTGAAAATTATTTCCAGTTTTAAAATGAAAGTTTAGCAAACTGTAGGCTTGACTCCCCCCCCCCCCCCACACACACATTTCATATCCTTTTAACAATTACTTTTATTTATTTATGGGCCCTGTAAAGACCTCCGGTAACAACAGAACATGATCTGTATGATAGCACTGTAGCAACTAAGCAGCCACCTGTATAATTGCCTGCAAACAAAAGGAAATTAGAATGTCTTGCTAAAGTGTCAGTGACAGCTTGGACTAGAATGACAAACAATGGTGAGAGAAAAATCCTTCACTTTAAAAATTTTGTTTTGGCTGCTTAGCCTTGCTTAATCATAGCTGTAATTGAGGTTAATTTATATGAACTACATCACTCTATCAATTAGTAATCAAGAAAGCCAATTAAACCAATTAGAATGTATTGATAATTGGGTATTGCCATCTGGAAAATTCCATTGTGAGAATTTACAGATCTAGTGACCTTTTGATTTAAAGAAACTGAAGTCCTTTTTCCCTTCACCATGGTACTAATTCAGCCTGAACTAGATTAACCAGGACTAGAATGTCCTCTGCCTACACTCAGTGCTGTTGCTTTTATGTCCTCCCCCACTCTTTCTTTTTCATGAGTCTTTCTGTTCATCCACTTCATTCCTCATTAGCCTTTACATCTCCTGACTTTCCTTCTCATTCTTACTAGTCAGATTGTTTGCTCATTATACAAATCATGTTGTGGATCATGAAAAAGTTTATCAGAACACACACATCCCACTTATTTTCCAAACAGAAGCATTTCTCACAAAGTTGGTTTATACTCAGGCAGCAGAAGATAGAGGTGTTTTTGTAAATGATTGTTTGCACATAATAGAAAAATGCACAACCTGCAGCCCAAGTTGTTTTGTGTACCTCTAAAGGCCCTTTTCTTTACCACCTTTTACCCACCTTTTCTCCTCATCAGGTTCTTCTGCTTTTAAGAGCTGCAGATGTTTAACAGATAAAGCTTCCTAAAGAATGGGCACTCTGCAAAGTTCTGTATGTTTTTTGAGACAGACTACTAAATAGTTATTGAACTGCCTCTATTCTCAGTGTTATCAGCCCAAGGTTTCATTATATCTTTATTTATTTTTTTTGTACTCATCCATTTTAGTTGTATCCTGCCTGTCTCACAACATTTGATCCAAGATGGCTTTCAACAGAGCTTAAAGAAAATAAAAATTAAAAAAAATTATAAAAGAGTTAAAATTACACAGGTTACCATATTAAGGGGCTTTGCAGACGGCACTTTGCACTGTCTTCAAGCCAAGGAAGGGGAGGGGCAGCCAGACGCTGGGCGCCCCATCCCCTTCCTGAGGACGTCATCGGAGCGCCAGCCCTTCCACATGACAGGCACTCCGATGACATCCTTCCGGCTCAGCTGAGCAGGAAGAGACAGCGAAGAGGCGTGCTACGCCTCTTGCGTCACCCCTTTCGCGGCTTGCAGAAGGAGCGCTATTTTAGCGCTCCTTTCCCAGGCGGCGAAAGGGAGGATCGGGGCCGAGGCATGGGGCAGCCTCGGCCCCGATCCACCGCTTCCCAGGGCAGCCCATGGCCGCCCGTCTGCATCCCCCCTAAGATAGTAATTAAAATCTGCTTAAAGGCACCAAATTCTGTCTGGTCTTGAAAGCTAATCAGTTTCAGCCTTGGTTCTAAATGGGAGATCACTAACAAATACTAGGTTCTGTAGGCTTTATTTCAGAGGAAGGAACTGGCAATAACACCTGTGAATATTCCTTGCCTAAGAAAACCCTTTGAAATTCATGGGGTTGCCTTATGTTGACAGGAGATTTCAACACACACACACAAATACATTAAAACACCATTAATTTAAAGAAGTGTAAAATCACCTAAAACTTAACAATAGAGATAAAAATATAGTCCAAGCACCTTATAAAAAGACTCATTAGTACATGTTCAAGTAAAAAAGTGTTTGCTTACTAATGAAAGGGGAGTAGTGTGTGTGTGGGCCAGCCTGCTCTCCTGTGGAAGGAAATACTACAGCCATTGAGAAGGCTTTCTCCTGTGGTCCCACCAGATGTGCCTCTGACAGCGGTGGGAACCAAGTTAAAGGCCTCCATCGACCAACTTTTCTAAGATAAAAAAATATATTCAGAACAGCTTACTATAACATATTACATCATACATAACTTTTTCAGGTAATTTAGGGGCTGTACAGATGGCCCCTAAGGGGTGGCTCCGTGCCGCCCATGGGAGCGCCAGATTAGGGTCATGGTAACCACATGCCACGGCCCCAATCTGGCACTTTACTACTCTTAAAAGAGCTGGCAAATGCCACACCTTTTTAGAGTGGCAAAAAGCTGCCCTTACTGCCACGGCGGCGGCTTTTCTGTGCTCCTTTGGTGCAGCATGTATGAACGCTGTGCCAAGGGAGTGCCCTGCTGTGTGGTGGGGTGTACAGCGTGACAGTGGCATCAAGGCGGAGTTGGGGCGGCCATTATGCAGTCATCATGCCCTGACTCCACCCCCAGGCCGGCCCTTTTGGCCAGTCTGTATTCCCCGTTAATTACAGCTACAGCTCAGGATTAAAATTGAAAAAAAATTTTTAGCTATAATGATAATATTTCTTTTTAGATTGTAGGTTTTAATTATATTGCTAATGGATTTTAATTATATTGCATTTAATACTGTTTTATTGGGGGGTGGGATGTTTTGGAATTTGGATGTATGTATCTTTTTACTGTAAGCCGCTTGGATTGATTTTCATTAAGCGAGATATAAATAAATTTTATTATTATTAATTTTTTTATTATTATTAAAATAATCACATTACAAATATATATTAATAAATATGCATTAAGATGAAGCAATCAACAAATAATTTACACTAAGATCTAACAAAGAAGATTGGAGACTAGTTGTTTGATTCACAGGTAGAAGCCCTCCAAGACACCTTGTACAGAAACTACAATTTTTATAGTTAGATTCAATCAAGCCCTTGCCTTTTAAAGCTAATTCCAAATGTTTCAGACAAAGATCATATTCTAAGCAAAGGATAAAGCATAACTGCAGTTACAAGTGTTAAATATACTGGAGGATGGAAATATGTGAATCATATATAACATTATAAATGGTTTTCTGTAAAATTAAAATGTTTATTAGTCATAAAAGCCTAGAACATCCTTATATTTGAGATCCTAGATCCCATCTAATCTCAGACACTAGGCAGAGTCAGGCCTGGTTACTTCTTGGATGGGGAACTGATATGAACCAGGATCTGTGGCCTATATTGGAGAAGGCAATGACAAACCACCTTTGAATACTCCTTGCCTAAGAAAACCCTATGAAATTCATGGGATCACTCACTATGGGCCTTTGCAGACTGCCAGAAATAGTGCAAATTGAGTCCACTTTAAGGGTTAGGGTTAGTGCTAGGGAATCATGGGAATTGGGGGTTATTTTTCTGAGACATTGAGCCTTCTCTGTCAGAGAGCTCTGGTGCCACAATAAAATACAGTTCCCATGATACCCTAACCCTAACCCTTAAAGTGGACTCAATTTGCATTATTTCTGGCAGTCTGCAAAGGCGATGTGAAGGCATGAAAACACAAAGTGGATATGGACCAAATAAAGGTCCTTGCAGCAGCATTTCTTAGGAAGAGTATGGAAAGATGTTTGTCTTTGCCACTGAGTGGGGCCAGGGAATGCCTAATCCTGTGATTGAAAGAACAAGGATCACTACACTAGCAGACTACAGTCAGATTCAGTTTATGTATGGCAAAACACTCTTATCTCTGAATGAATATGAATAATTTTGTGAATAAAGGATTCATAGTATTCTGGTGGGTTTTCAATAATGATAAAGGTCCAACAATAACATGGCTATTTTCATACTTTCACGAGAGAGAGATAGGGTAGGAGAATAGACATGGTCAGCTGTAACCATAATAACATAGGGCCTCTGCAGATGGGTGGCACAGAGCCGCCCTGAGAAGTGGTGGATCGGGGCCGTGGCAACCCCATGCCACGGCCCCGATCCTCCCTTTTAATAATATAATCATAATAATAATTTATTTATATCCCACCTTTAGCCATAGCTATCAAGGCGGTTTACACGTAAAAACCAATACATAAAAATGAATCATACAGTAAGTTACAAACAATGTAACTAAGGGGGGTTGCAGACTGCCAGAAATAGTGTGAATTCAGTCCACTTTTAGGGTTAGGGTTAGAGTTAGGGAACCATGGGAACTGTATTTTATTGTGGCATCAGAGTTGTCTGACAGAGAAGGCTCAATGTCTCAGAAAAATAACAGTTCCCATGATTCCCTAGCACTAACCCTAACCCTAAAAGTGGACTAAATTCACACTATTTCTGGCAGTCTGCAACCCCCCTAACACTATTACACCCCCTTAAAAGTAGATTAAATACAGATCTAGTTAAAACTAAGTTGAAATAAACAATAAAACAGTAAAACTTAGATAAGCTCTCTGGGAAAACAATGTAGATATAAGAGAATGTCTGACAGGGGAGATTAAGACAGGTGGATAATTTTATTCTGGATAAGCCTGCCTGAAGAGATCCGTCTTGATGGCTTTTTTAAAAAAAATTATTTATAGAAAACAAATAAATACATTCTTACATTCATATACAACTTACAAAATGCAATTTACACACTACTTAAGACATCCATACATACCTATAACATCACAAACTAATTAACATATATATCTACCACACTTATCTACTAACATTGAACATAAAACACTCATCATATATGATGCTTCATTTAAATGCTAAATACATTTCCAGTATGAAGAAACAAATATTTGCCTTTTTTGTGTGTGTATAATTCCTTGGCACCCCTATCTTGTCTATCTGTACAGCGTTTCATCTTGATTTTTTGACATTCCTTTACATTTTTACTTGAAAATTAAACCTATTAAGTAACTAAATATTGATTCCTTATTATTATTATTTATCTTCATATTTCCCCCTTTTCCAATACATCTTAAAGCCTTTCCATTCTTCTTCCACCTCTTTCTCTTCTTTCTCTCTCATTAATGCTGTTAACATATCTGATTTTTTAAAGCCATCTGGCTGCCTCGGTAGACGGCTAATAGGGCTGTCTCCGAGACCCGGAAGAGGAGGGGCAGCCGCACGCGCGGCGTCCCTTCCTCTTCCTGAGGTCGTCCTCGGAGCTTCCGGCCCTCTGGACGGACGGCGCTCCGGGGATGACCTCCCTCCGCAGCGACCGGACGCGCTGCGGAGGATAAGTCAGGGAAAGTGCGCCCTACGCATTTAGGGCGCACTTTCCCTGTCTTGTAAAAGGAGTGGCAATTTGCCGCTCCTTTTAGGGTCGCCGCAGGAGCGCCACGGTCCGGCTGCCGCGGTCCCACGGCGTTCCTAACCAGGGTGTCCCCGACGCCCTGGTCTGCATCCCCCCAAGATTAGTTATCTGACGGATCTCTTCCGGCAAGGCATTCCAGAGTCTGGGCGCAGTGGCGGAAAAGGTCCTCTGGGAGGTCGCCACCAGCCTAGTTTTCATCGGTTGAAGCAGCTTTCTCCCAGAGGACCTGAGGGCGCGGGGCGGATTATATGGGAGAAGGCAATCAGGTAGGTTGGACCCAGGCCATCTAGGGTTTTAGAGGTCATTACCAACACCTTATACTGTGCTTAGAAACTAATAGGCAACCAGTGGAGGGATTTCAAAATAGGTGTAATATGATTCTTCCTCGATGTTCTGGTGATCAGCCTGGCTGCCATATTTTGCACTAGTTGTAGTTTCCGAGTTAGGTATAAGGGTAGCCCCATGTAGAGAGCATTGCAGAAATCGAGTCATGAGGTTACCAGACCATGTACTACAGTTTCTAGGTCTCTTCCAGGACAGGGCGCAGCTGGCGTATCAGCCAAAGCTAATAACAGGCGCTCCTGACTGTCGCATTCACCTTATCTGTCATGTGAAGCGACGAGTCCAGGAGCACCCCCAGACTGTGAAAACAGTCCTTAGCAGAGAGCGTGACTCCACCCAGGACTGGAGGTTGCAACCCAATACCTGGTTTGGGGGCCCCTACCGTAAGTACCTCCGTTTTGTCTGGATTCAGTTTGAGTCAGTTTTTCCTCATCCAGTCCACTTCAAAACATTGATTGAAGGGAGAATAATAATAATAATAATAATAATAATAAATTTTATTTTTATCCCGCCCCTCTGCTTAGCAATCGGGGCGGCTTACAACAATTAAAAATACAATAGTTAAAAGCATTCTGGTATCCCAATCCCTCCACCCATCCCTCCCACACCCCTTAAGACAAAATTAAACTTAAAAAATTTAAAAGCAAACATTAATAAGATAAGGACATAGTTATATAAGAATGGCAGAGCAACAGAGAGCTTGGGGAGGAAAGTTCAATGTTCGTTCCTCTAAGGAGGATCAATCTGGGAAGGCCTGCCGGAAGAGATCCGTCTTAACTGCTTTCTTAAAAGCAGTGAGTGTTGTAGTAAGACGGATCTCATCCGGCAGGCCGTTCCATAGTTTAGGGGCAATGACGGAGAATGCCCTCTGCGAGGTCTGTTTGAACTTTGTCTTCGGCTGTTGAAGTAGGTTCTTACCAGCTGACCGAAGGGCACGGGGGGGCTCATACGGGAAGAGGCGGTCCCTGAGGTAAGTTGGACCCAAGCCATGTAGGGCTTTAAAGGTCAAAACCAACACCTTGTACTGCGCCCGGAAACTAATTGGCAGCCAGTGGAGGGATTTAAGCACAGGTGTTATGTGCTCCCTCCTTGATGTTCCGGTGATTAATCTGGCTGCCATATTTTGCACTAGCTGAAGTTTCCGGGTTAGGCACAAGGGTAGCCCCATGTAGAGTGCATTGCAGTAATCTAGACATGAGGTTACCAGCGCATGCACCACAGTTTCCAGGTCTTTCCTGTCCAGGTATGGGCGCAGCTGGCGTATCAGCCGAAGCTGATAGCAGGCACTCCTGACTGTCGCGCTCACCTGATTGGTCATGTGAAGCGACGAGTCAAGGAGTACCCCCAGACTGCGCACATGGTCCTTGGAGGAGAGTGTGACTCCATCCAGGACTGGGGGCTGTAATCCCGAACCCGGATTCGGACCTGTAACCGTGAGTACCTCCGTTTTGTCTGGATTCAACTTCAATTTGTTTTTCCTCATCCAATCCATTACCGCTCTAAGACAGTCATTGAGAGGAGAGACGCCATCAGAGGTCTGAGACGATGATTTGGTCATGGAGAAATAAATCTGGGTGTCATCAGCGTACTGAAGACACCGTGCTCCATGCCTCCTAATAATCTCTCCCAGCGGCTTCATATAGATGTTGAACAACATCGGGGACAGAATGGCGCCCTGCAGGACACCACATTTTAGCTCCATTTTTGAGAAGCAACTGTCCCCGAGTTACACCCTCTGGGACCTGCCCAAGAGGAAGGAACAGAACCACTGGAGTACAGTGCCTCCAATTCCTAACTCTCTCAGGCGTTCCAAGAGGATGTCATGATCTATTGTATCAAAAGCCACTGAGAGGTCCAAAAGCACCAACTTGGTCATGCTCCCCCTGTTGATGCTCAGGCGCAGGTCATCTACCAAAGCGCCCATGGCAATCCCCACCCCGTATCCAGGTCTGAAGTTGGTTTGAAACGGATCCAGAAAATCGGTCTCATCCAAGACCACTTGGAGTTGGAGGGTGATGGCTCGCTCGTTCACCTTGCTCAAGAATGGTAAATGAGAGACCAGTCTGTAATTTTTCAAGTCCAGGGGGTCCAGGGAAGGTTTCTTCAGGAGTGGTCTAATGACTGCCTCCTTTAAATTTGGTGGAACAATTCCTTCCCTAAGGGATGTATTAATGACCTTCTTAAGAAAAGTTATCAATGCATCACCCCCCTGGACGACCAGCCACGATGGGCAGGGGTCGAGGGAGCATGTTGTTCTCTTCACTTTTCCAAGGATCTTGTCCACGTCATCAGTACTCACCGGCTCGAACTGATCCAGTCTAATCTCCAAAACGGGTTTTCTGGACACCTCATCAGTCACTTCTGCTATAATTCCGGCATCTAAGTCAGCTCTTATCTGAAATGGATGGGGAACTTTTAAATGGCACTGTGGGCCTCTGCAGACCAGCCCAAAGGGCTGGCCTGGAGGCAGAGATGGGGTGGGGCAGTTGCACGCCGGTCGCCCCAACCCCACGCCAATGCTGTCCTAATGCTGCGTGCCGTTATGCATGGCGCACGGTGTCAGGACACCCTCCCGGCACAGCGTTCTGACACGCTGCAGTGGAAAGGGCGAAGAGCTGCACTCCAGCTCTTAGGGCGGCCTTTTGTCGCCCCTCGGGGCAGTAAAAGGGAGGATCATGGCCCTGGTGTGGGGTAGCTGCGGCCCCGATCCACCGCTTCCTGGGGCGGCCCAGAACCACCCGTCTGCACCCCACCTATGAGAATATTTATTTTCCACTAGGCATTAATGTAGTTTAATCTTGCCTGCTTCAGACCTTTTAAAGGTTTGTTTTATTTTAGATTTGTAGTGTTCCATCATTTAATTGTAAGAGAATTTGGATTGTTGTTGAGATATTTTGTAAATAAAACATTTGAAGAATTTAGTATTTTCTTTATTATTATTTTTTTACTAATTTTTCACTTCAGATAGGAGTGCTAGAGTCCAGGCAGGAAACTATGGTTTCCTTCTTTGAAAATGCTGTGGAAAGCCTCCACCTTTCCCTTTCCTCTTCTGTATACCATTGGAGATAAGGCATCACAGAGAGCTGTGGCTGTTTCTGAACTGTGAGAACAAAGCCAGTATTTTAAACTGCTGATACCGGGGGGGGGGGGGGGGGGGACCAATTCCTTGAGACTGGACACCATTGGAAAATGTAGTTAGAGGGAAAGGGAGCATATGAGGTTGAGGTTTGTTATTCACATAGTAGGAATTCCAAGATTTCCCACTGTGGCTTAAGCAATCTGATTGTGAACCAGCCTAGAGATAGAAACTTTGCTTGAGATAATCTATACATTGGACATGTTTGAGTTCTGTGAAGAAGTTGTTGAAAACAAACTTTGATAACAAAAATGTCTATAATCCAGTGCTACTTTCTTTCAGGCAGCTTCTGTATCAGTATAAAACTGGGTATTATATTCCTGTCAGTTAATATTTGAGATAAATGAACTGTTGTCTGCTGTCTTTTAAAAAGATTTATGCTTGGCTATAAAGGTGTGCTCTACTGAAAGGGGTGTGTGAAAACACATTTGTTCTAAATAGTTTCTTCTCAAAAATAAGGATCAGAAGGTCATAAATTCTTAATGTAAATAACTTCTGCTTGGACATTGACTCATTTCTCACAGTGTTAAGAGTGCAGCATTTCTTTTTGCTTATAATGTTGGTTCCATTCTTTTATATGAGATTGGATTTTTTGGAAACCAACATACACGTGTAGTTGGAAATAAGGTTATCCTTCTGGAGATGCAGAATTTTATTGGAAGCATTTTGTTCCGCATATGCTTTTCAAATCTCCTGGCAGAAGCTGCACAAAATCAGGGAATGTAGCAAGGATAGAGGTAGCTTCCAGACAACTTTATTGTACATTTTCACTGTCCATTGATGGAGGTTTACAGGAGGGACATTTCTGCTATTGATTCCAAGTGGGAGACCTGTAGTTCTTCCTACTGTTGTTTTTTTCCTACCATTTTTCTCTTCAGAGAAATCTTATTAAGGAAAACAAAAAAGATTTTCAGTGTCCCTCAGTTGGAGCTATAGGAACCCTCTGTCTTGAAAGTTCAAAAATTACATTCCCTCATAAAGGCCCAGAAAAGCAACTCAGATCCAAGCATTTTGGGGGGGGGGGGGGGGGAGGGACACTGGAGGAATTCTTCCACTCCAGTTTCTTTAGAATGTTTAGAGATTGTCTCATTATAAGTATTTCATTAATTAAATTGAGCAAACTAAGGGTTGTTTATTGAACCAGCTGAAGTTCTGCAGAGGAATACCAATATATACAAATTACCATTTTGTTTCTACATAGTCAGAAAAAAGGGGAATCTGGATTTCTTGACGTATAATAAGTAGAATTGCAAATATCTGGTTGATTAGTTTGAGCCACACTTGAGCAATTTTAAGTACAAGCTGAGTGAGTTGTTTCCATACTTCACTGATATTTTTTCTACTTCTTACAGTGTCAGAAGCAGATTTTCTTGTGTCTCCTCTTACTATGAGGATTTTTCTGATTAATGTTGCATTTGGTGAAATGTGCATATTTTGATAAGCATCCAAGAGAACTTGTACCTGTTCCTTTACATTGTCAGCTAACAGCTATGTGGTGGACCGATGGTCATATTCCAAGGCAAACTCTAATGCTTTTGATGACAGGTTCACAATAGGTGTAAGCATATGGAACACCACTTGTTCCAAAAAAATACATTTTTAACCTTTCAATATTGAGCAAGTAATTTTAAAAAATGAACATAAACTACATCCATTTTTGGTATTTCCAATGAGATAATTATTTTTCATTGTTTAATGCTAAGAAATGTTCCAATTTGTGCTAGCCTCACAGTTCTATGTTTTGTAGGTATTTTCTATTATTGATCGCTCCTGTATTTTAAAATTATTTATTGAAATACCAGATTAAAAGAAATAAAAATAAGAGATGATCTTATTGTTGACAAACCCATTCATAGCTTGACATCCACACACTTGCAGCCAAGTCCCTGTTGGTTGTGAGTATAATTTTTTTCTTAACCTTATGCTAAATAATAATTAGATTGAAAGAATGTTTGGTGTAGCATGTACAATGTAACCCAAATTCACCAGCTGTATCTTTGGGTGTGTATGTTGGTTTGAATGATCAAGATATAATAACATTGGCCTACTAAACTTAATGAACAATATTACAAATGGATGGTGGTAGCTGTGTAATGTTCTCTGAGAATGATGCCTCTACTTGCTCAATTGTTGCTGTTCATACTTTTGTCCCAGGCAAATTGCATAAGCTTATTTTCCAACACTAATGTTGCTTTGGGGTTTTGCTAAAGATTCAAGCTGTTTTATGTCCCATATTATATTTTATACTCATGAGTTCTCTACATGGCTGCAGTGAAGCAAGTATCTTTCAGATAAAACTCAGTGGAAAGGCCATATTTTTCCTTACTAGAACTAAGGGCAGCAATAGACGATAGAGCAAACTTTAAAAGATACAAGACTTTTGCTTCAATTCCAATGCCAATTCATCATGTTGTGAACTATGACATATAGCCTGTATGTTTCTTCAGAGAGGTTTATAATAGCTCCCATTAGTGAGAGATAGGGGGATGCAGATGGCCGCCCCAGAAGCAGAGGATCGAGGCCGAGGCTGCCGGACACCTCAATACCGATCCTCCCTTGCGCCGCCTGCAAAAGGAGCACTAAAAAATAGCGCTCCTTCAGCAAGATGCGAAAGGGGCGCTGCAAGAGGCATGGCACGCCTCTTCGGCGTCTCTTCCGGCTCAGCGTGTCCGGACACTGAGCCGGAAGGACGTCATCAAAGCGCCCGCCGTGTGGACAGGCCATCTCTCTGATGATGTCCTCAGGAAGGGGATGGGGCGCCTAGCGTCCGGCTGCCCCTCCCCTTCCTGGGATTGAAGAAGGCACTTTTCGCCATCTGCATCCACCCTAGTGTCCTTTAGTGCATATTTAGTGCATATTATTGTTTTTATGTCTTGTTATTTACACACATAAGGGCTGCTGTATTACTATACAGGTCACAAATATTTTTTTTCATATTTGCCCACCAAATCACATGTAATTCTCAACACTGAATTACAATACTTATGGTAGCATTTTCCTCAGCAAAAAAAAGTTATCTTCTGAGGCAGGAAAACCAAAGCAGATGGACTATTGAACAAAACGCTGTCATGGTTTAATCACATAGGCCACCAGTGTAGTATCCTACACTATTATGTGTAAAGCAAATCCCCTAAGTTTGATAACTCTGTTTATGCCCCGTTTATTGACTCCAACCCAGTTTTCACAAAGGCCAAAAGAAATCTGTGGTTCATCAATCCTTTGTTGGTACATAATTTTTTTTAAAAAGCCTCCTTCCCTTCCTAGTCTTCCTATCCTTTTTAGCCTGTCGTTTTGATCATATTACTCTGCTTGTGACACATCAACATGGTTGCCTATTCATTTGAGTTCAGTACAAACTTCTTGTTTAACTTTTAAAGTCCTACATGACCTATCTGCCCTCATCTTTCAGCCTTCATTTCTTTTTATCAGCCTGCTTAAAATCTGTGTTCTAGAAACTCTGGGTTTCTCATTCAACCAAAGGTTTCCTCTTCCTTGGCTTTCCTTTGTCCTTTTGCAATTGCTAATTCTGGAATTACCTACATGAAAAATCTCTTTTCTACATTGTTTTTAAATCTTGATTTAAAATTTTCTTGTTTTCAAAAGCTTTTGGAAATTTTGCTTAATACCGTTATATAATTTTGTATATTTTAGTTGTATGCGTTTGTCAGCTTGCTTTATATTATACTGAGATATATATATATATATATATATATATATATATATATATATATTATATCTCCTCTCAATGACTGTCTTAGGGCAGTAATGGACTGGATAAGGAAAAACAGATTGAGATTGAATCCAGACAAAATGGAGGTGCTCACTGTAGCGGCCCCTAAACCAGGAATAGAGATACAACCTCCAGTCCTGGACAGGGTCACATTCTCCGTGAAGGACTGTGTTCGCAGTCTGGGGGTGCTCTTAGATCCGTCGCTTCAGATGACCAATCAGGTAAATGTGACGGTCAGGAGCGCCTGTTATCAGCTTCGGCTGATACGCCAGCTGCACCCTTTCCTGGAAGTAAGGGACCTTGAGACGGTGGTGCACGCGCTGGTAACCTCCAGTCTTGACTTCTGCAATGCGCTCTACATGGAGCTACCCTTGTGTTTGGTCCAGAAACCTCAATTAGTACAAAACATGGCAGCCAGATTGGTCTCTGGAACATCTAGGAGAGACCATATAACACTGATATTAAGGTCTCAACACTGGCTGCCTATTAGTTTCCAGGCCCAGTATAAGGTGTTGGTTATTACCTTTAAAGCCCTAAATAGCTTGGGTCCAATCTGTTAGAATATGGATGGGCCATATAGTCAAAGGTGAAATGTAGAGATGTGTGTGTCTGTATTTTCCTCTTGAGAACAGCATCTAGGCAAACACAAACAACTCAGTCCAGATGGCCAGAGAGTCATACCAATAAAAGGTTCTAGCTGGGAAAACAGGCTTGTTTTGATCACAGAACTAATAATAAAAAGCTAGGATGGGAAAGTAGATCACGTGGTGGATGATGGAAAACAAGAGGCTGGGTTAACAAACATCACATACAGAACATCCAATCAACTTGGAGGTTAACACCCAAAAAGGTGGAGAGGGGGCAGGACTGAGAAACTCTGTGTTTGGGATTGATATTATTATTTGTCTCTTTTGGATTGCTTCTTCTTCTCT
Source organism: Phrynosoma blainvillii (assembly GCA_026167975.1). NCBI lineage: Eukaryota > Metazoa > Chordata > Lepidosauria > Squamata > Phrynosomatidae > Phrynosoma > Phrynosoma blainvillii. The sequence goes on along the minus strand of JANUYF010000004.1, from coordinate 43,565,552 downwards.
TTACTTCTACTTTACTTTGTATCAGCTAATAAATCTGAATAAAAGACAAAATCTTGGTAGAAGCCCTGTTACCCACTGAAATATCTGATAACAGCTTTTACATTTATATCTCTGTGTATCTGTCCAGGAGCTTCTTTGGCTGAAGGATATGGGTATAAATACTCCAAAAATCAACAAATCAATCTATCAATAAGTTGGCATAGTTGTTCACACAGAAATGCAGTGCTGCTGAACTAAACTTCGTAATGTCACATGTCAGAGCTACAACACCTTGGTCCTGTGCAAAGAGCTGCAATAAAAAGCTTCACTGTAGTATGCTTAAAAATGAATCAATTTATAGAAGTATCAACTTGCCTGTACAATAAACTGCTTGATTGGATTTATATGAGGAAATGGCAGAGGGCCCCTGGATGGCTAATTGTCACTGCCAGTCATTTCTGCATTTAATTTCCCTCAGACTTCACTATCTATAATCCTACACCAGTCTATGTGTATAATTTCATAAATCTGACAAACTAGGTTATAATTCGTGAAAGCTCATTCTGTGATATACATTTATTCATCTTTAAGGTGTCCAAATTTCTTTCGGTATACACAGCACTATAGCAACATTATAATATCTTTGGCTAGCCCCTTGGAAGTAGCTGTGCTTGTTGTTACTTAAATGCAAAGTTCACGTCTCAATGACACAACTAAATTGGCTTTGTCAAGAATATTGACAGTATCTGAAAGTATTGTTTTATTGCACTGTTTATGATTTTATTAATAAAACTCATGGCATGGCACAGAACTTAAAACAACTTGAATTTCTGGAGCAAATAAATCCCTAGAATTGAAAAAGCAACAATAATGTTTCCCTTAATGAAATTTGTATATTTCTTTGCTGCCTGTATGATTTTTAAAAAAGTTTTCTTCATATACAATCAGGCAGCATCAGCAGGAAGTATATTCTTTAACTGGATTATGAAGCATGTGACAAACCAAAGAGGTATAAATATATATACATGCCTCCAGTGGTTTTACTGCAGTAGAATGAACATGAGAAGGAGGAGGTAAAGTGCTTACAGTGCTATCACATTTACTCTCTGACATTCATAAGTGGTTGAACAATTCTGAGTTAATAGGACACATGAAAGCACTTTGACATTTGAAGGATCTTCCTGAACTTTTCAGGTTCTATCATTGTAAAATAATGTACCTGTTTTGCAAATAACTGAGGACTCAAAGACACAAAGCACTTCAAGAGCAGCCACTATTGGTGATTTGTGTAAGGACTATATGCTCCAGTGCCAGATGCTCTTGACTGTGGATTGCTCTTGCAGAAAGGAGTGTGCCACAACATTTGATTGTCCTGATGCATAATGTGTACTGAAGACAAGAAGCTACTGTTAGGACAGAATACAGAGAAATGGAATGGTTTCCAATTAGCAAGTGGGTCAGACAAGGCTGCATTCTATTAATTTGTTTAACTTGTATGCTCAACACATCATACATATTTAGATATGGAAGAAGGAGGTGTGAAGATTGGAGGAAGTAACATCAGCAGTCTAAGCTATGTAGATGACACTATATTACTAGTAGAAAATAACATAGACTTGGACTGATTACTGAAGAAAGTCAAGGACAAAAGTGCAAAGGGAGGTTTACAGCTGAATATTAAGAAAACAAATAATGACCATGGACATATACATTATTTTAAAGTAGATGACGATGATATTGAAATAGTTCGAGATTTTCCATATCTTGGCTTAATTGTTAATCAGAGTGGAGATTGCAGTCAAGAAATCAGAAAAAGACTAAGAATTGGAAGGATGGCTATAAAGAAACAAGACAAGATCCTGAAATATAGAAATAAATCTTTGAATATTAAAGTCAGGATGGTCAATGCAATTGTATTTCCAATCTCTATGGACCTTATCCCACGCTGCTCTCAAAAGTGGCAAGAAAGCGATATGAGCATCATTGCAGTACTATAGCGCTAGTATAAATATGGTGCTAGCGCTATAATAGCGCTATGGATAAACTCGCGCCATTGCAATGCCCGCTGAAACCGACATTGGACCTTATCCCACGCTGCTCTCAAAAGTGGCAAGAAAGCGATATGAGCATCATTGCAGTACTATAGCGCTAGTATAAATATGGCGCTAGCGCTATAATAGCGCTATGGATAAGCTCGCGCCATTGCAATGCCCGCTGAAACCGACATTCAAAAGAATGCGAATGATGTTGCATTCTGAGCGGTTTCTTGCTGGATTCTGAGCGACATTGTGTAATCACACGGAAAACTATAGCGCTATAGCACCTGATTCTTAGCTGATTCTGAGCGACGTCGTGTAATCACTCGGGAAGATATAGCGCTATAGCGTCTGATTTTTAGCGGATTCTGAGCGACGTCATGTAATCACTCGGGAAGATATAGCGCTATAGCGCCTGATTCTTAGCGGATTCTGAGCGACGTCGTGTAATCACTCGGGAAGATATAGCGCTATAGCGCCTGATTCTTAGTGGATTCTTGCTGCTTTTGGCCCCGTGGGATAAGGTCCTATGTATGTCTATGAAAGCTGGACAGCAAAAAAAGCTGATAGGAAAAAAATCCACACATTTGAAATATGGTGCTGGACTGCTAATAATACAAACAGATGGGTCCTAGAGCAAATCAGTTGTGAACTGTCCCTAGAAACCTAGAAGGCTAAACTGAGATTGTCATACTTTGGCCATATTATCAGGACACAAGACAATTATGCTTAATAAGGTAAGTTAGGTAAGTAAGTAAGGTAGTAGGAAAAGAGGAAGACTGCACTGCAGATGGATAAACTTAAAGAAGCCATAGATAGTCTTCCATGTTGAAGATAGGATTATAGAATCTATGTAGTGTCTTGGATCTAAAGAATCAAACTGAAGGAGACAGTACATTATGTTGTGCTGTAAACTCTTATGTAAGACTCAAGGGAGAAGCAGACCAGCAGCTTGGAGTGGCTTCTGGCTGCTCCAGCCTTGGCTGGGCTCCAATCAGCACAGCACTACAGTGCTGAATGGGCCGCCAGCAAGGAGCACTTTTTCTGTGTTCCTTTTTTGGCTGGCTTTGGGCCTTAGGTGGCTGTGGAACAACTTCCAGCCACTCTGGAGGCGGGTGTCACCTGCACCCCCTGCATCCATAGCGGCCAGAAACTGTGCTTTCCCGCCTGTCTGTTTTGGGCCTCAGTGGAAGATTCCTCACAGTGACATGCCACAAAAGTATCAGTTTGTGTTTCTGCATTAAAAAATAGCATATAAGAATACGCTCATGCACATGAATCAGATTGAGCTTGTTCAGAGTTGTGCACAGACAAAGGAATTCCTCAGGATTTCAGATCAGAACACAACACAGTCCTTTTCTGCAAAGTAATAGATAGTCTCTCTCTGTGTGTGTCTGTCTTTCTGATTTGTGTGTGTGTGTGTGTGTGTGTATGAACAGAAGATGCTTTCTACTAGTTGAAGGACATTTTTGCCTAGTAGCTGCAAGGCAGGTTGTCTCCTGTTGGTTTGCTATTACAGGGTCCCTGGATTAACATCAAGGCTGTACGGTAAATAAAGTGATGAGCCATTAGTACTGATGCTAATCAGTTTATCCTTCTGACCAAGAAAACAGTGTTGCATTTTGAGAAATCCTTGCAGTTCTCTTTATATACTGAAGATTTTCTGAGACATTTATGAAGTTGGAAGCATATTCTTGTAAATATTCACTTGGCCAGAAACGACTTACTGGCCATGTGATTTTGATTAATAGAGGGATTTCAGCCCCTTAAATAAAGATTTTTTGCACTCCATTTCACCCATCAGGATGAAGCATATGCTTGGAAACTTGCTGATGATCACTTGCTAAGTGGGCTTATGGCCATCCTAGTAAGATCTGGTTAGGAGAATCAGTGATTTGGTTTCTTTTGGGAACAATCAGTTCATCTGGTAAGCTGAATTGCCCAAAGGCTTTGAAATTTTGGTCTCTAGCTCAAACATACCAGAGTTTGATTACAGATTCTGTAGTTGGTTTTGTTAGGAATCTGTACCAAGGACAAGAGGTCACCGTCAGAACAGAATTCGGGTAAACAGAGTGGTTCCCAATAGGCAAAGGGGTCAGGCAATGCTGCATCCTGTCACCCTACTTGTTTAATTTATATGCAGGAAACATCATAAGAAAAGCAGAATTAGAAACAGAAAAAGGAGGAGTTAAGATCAGAGGAAGCAACATTAACAACCTAAGATGGCTTGGGTCCAGACTATCTCAAGGACCGCCTCCTCCCGTATAATCCTCCCCGCACCCTCCGGTCCTCTGGGAGGAATCTGTTGCAGCCTCAAAAAACGAGGCTGGTGACAACCTCCCAGAAGGCATTTTCGGTAGTTGCCCACAAACTGTGGAATGGCCTGCCGGAGGAGATCTGTCAATTATCATCACTTGACAGCTTCAAGAAAGCTGTCAAGACGGATCTCTTCCGGCAGGCCTTCCCGGATTAATCAAATTTACCAGCTCCGGCTCCAGAATCTCTCTCCGAGATTCTCCCCTTTATGTGACCAGGTTCATATGAGCCAGTGTTTATACATCGCCAGCATTTTTTTTGTTTGTATTGTTGTCTTTTTTGTATGGAGGAATTTACCTCTTTTATACTTTATTTTAATTTGGAATTGGTTTAATAATTTTTTAAGGGGGGGAGGGGGAGGAAATTATTCTTAATTGTTTGTTGTGATTTTATGATGTAAGCCGCCCCAATTGCGCTCAGAGGGGCGGGGTATTAAATAAAAATTATTATTATTATTATTATTATTATTATTATTATTATTATTATTATTATTATTAAGATATGTGGTCAACCCCATAATATTAGCAGAAGACATTCAGGAATTGGAACAATTAATAAGGAAGGTCAACGATGAAAGTACAAAGGCAGGTCTGATGCTGAACATAAAGAAAACAAAAACATTGATCACAGAAATACACAAATTCAATCTAAACAATGAGGAAATAGAAATAGTTAAAGAATTCCCATATCTGGGATCAAACATTGACCAGAATGGAGACTACAGTCAAGAAATAAGAAGAAGACTGGGAATAGGAAGGGCAGCTATGAAAGAATTGGGAAAGATACTGAAGAGCAAAGTCATACAACTGAGCACTAAAGTCAGAATCATTTAGGCCATTTGATTCTCAATTACTATGTACAGATGTGAGAGCTGGACAGTGAAGGAAGCAGACTGAAAGAAAATCAACTCATTTGAAATATGGTGCTGGAGAAGAGTACTTAGGATACCATGGACAGCCAAGAAGACAAACAAATGGGTTCTTGATCAGATCAGACCAGGGCTCTCCTTGGAAGCAAAGATGATCAAGTTGAGACTATCGTACTTTGGCCACACAATGAGAAAGCACTGATCACTAGAAAAAACATTAATACTAAGAAAGGTAGAGGGTAGAAGAAAGAGAGAAAGACCACAAACCAGATGGATAGAGTCAATCGGGGAGATGGGGGGTAATGTGCAAAGGCTTGCAGGATCTGGGCAAGGCATTGGAGGATAGGGCTTCTTGGAGATGTCTCATCCACAGGATCGCCATGAGTCAGAACCGACTCAAGGGCAGCTAACAACAACAACAAGTTGGTTATATTGTTCCTATCTTAAACTTCCATTTGTATAGAAGACTGCTAAGTGAATAGTTCAGGTTCATACACTGTTAGCCATTATTCCAGATCCACAGCTGAATTCTCATCTGAGCACCAAGACTCCTTTCTTATTTTTACTGTTGAATGCAGATAATATTGAGCTTGCTGAGTTTCAGTTTGTACATGGGCCCATCCTTAATGCCGTCCAAAGTCATTCATGGTACTGAACCTGAATTGTTCATAATTAGAGAAGTATATCCCCCCCCCCAAAAAAAAAAGTATGTTCAAAACCATCCTTTCATGCCACCAACTATATTCAGAATGGAGGACAAACATGCCTGCATTCCAGTATTCAACATGTGCTTCTGCTTCCCTTGGAGGAATGGACAACTCATAGCAGGATACCTTAACAGCAGTCCTATGCACAATTTAGGTTACTTTAACTCCATTGACATTACTGAGATTTCAGCTGTTTAATTCCACAGGATTTCAGTTTTTCCTAATTGTTCACTTCTGCCTAAGCACGCTACTTTTTAATACATTTTTTCCATAGAAGATTAAATATTATCTTCTTTTTTACTTAAATGTTTGCTGTAGGACATTTTAGGTATTTATGACTAATGTGCCACATAGGTGTTATCTATAAGCAAAATGTGGAGCTTATGCTAATATCTCCTAGTTGTTTATTTCCAAGTAATCCTATGTAAGTAATCCTATGGCATGCTGGGATCTAGGAAGTCCTTTCAACATGCTAGTAATAGAAGGAAAAGGGCAGCAGAAATCTTAGCTTTGAAAACTTTCCCCCTCTCTAAAGCAATGTAGTCTTGGTGCATATTTCTTAGCAAATAAAAGTCTGGCTAAGCACATTTTCTGGCTTTAGAAAGTATATTTAAATTTTAATGGTGCGAGAACGTCTATGGCTATTTTTATTTCATTACCTGCCTCTCACTGATAATTTTACATCAATAAACATTTGTTGAATTATTGTGCACCATTTGAAAATAAAAAAGAAATAAGCTTAGATCAGGGGTAGGCAATCTTTTTGAGCCGGGGGCCGGATTGCTGTCTCTCAGACAATTGGGGGGGGCTGAAGCACCAAAAATAAATAAATAAATAAATAAAAATAAATAAAAATTAAAAAATATATGCATGCACACACTCTCAGTCCCAGAAAAGCCATGGCAAAACCCCTGTGGAGATTTTGCCAAGAAAACCCTAAGAACAAGTAATAACAACAATAATCAATATCATCATGGCGGGGGGCGGCGGCGGCAGCAGGACTGGCCTGGGGCCAGTCCAAAGGCCTCGAGGGGCCGCATCCGGGCCTTAGGTTGCCTACCTCTGGCTTAGATCTTGTTATGAGTTCAAAGCAAATACTTGGTTTACACACAAAATATTTCTTAGAAGTACTTTATATGAGAATCACTCCCTTTATTCTCAGTTCCCCACCAAATGTAAAACTGTTTTCAGTTTCTGTTGCATTTAAGGGGTGTGTGTACTTCATCCTCAGCAGTACTTCTTTGTTATCTCTGTGCCTCACACAATTGGGTCTTACACCTGCACAAATCCATGGAATGTTCCAGAGCTGAATAGCTTTTGGTGGTAACCCCATCCATTTGGGCACCAGCATAAATAACACCAAGAGCTACTCCCCTCAGTCCTTTTCGTCTGTCCTGTGATTCACTTCTGCATCTTCAGTGCTGAGTAGCACATATTTCTTTTCTTGGTGTCCTTCATTTCCTTGTTTATTTATTTTTGTTACATATTTTAAAAACTCCTATTGTGTCCCCCTTTTCCTGTTTTTCATCAGCTTTATTGGTGGTATGGCCTCCAAGGCCTTATTTAAAAATTGCTGCCCATGCAGAGGGAAAGCTTCCCATTCCTTCAGCCACAAGGAGTACTTACCTTGTCTTAGAGAGGGACATCAATTGATGTCTGATCGATTTGTTGAGGTTTTACCCACCAGGCTGTCAAACATTGACTCTCTAGACTCCTGACACATTTGTGGGGGAATGATTTCTCAAGGTTGCGGATGAAGCCACGAAAAATTGCCCCCTTCATACGGCCTCTATCTCTATCTACAAAAAGACGCTGTTGGCTTCAATCCTTTCCGGGCCTTTACTCTCCTCTACTCTGCCTGCAATGGCTTTGACTTCCAACATTTGAATCCTGGCCAAAACCATGCACACTTCCCTCAGCCAACGAAACTGGCTCAGATGTGCTATGAGCCCCTTCAACATTTTTTCAATTTGATCCTTTCCAGTTTGATCAAAATCAAGCAGAGGGCAAAAAAGGATTGTGGCAGATTTGACTGCACCTCTGGTCCATAAGAAATGAAAAAGATAAAATCAGGTCAGGATGTTTCCAGATGGAGTGCTCACCCTTTGGTCTCCCACTTTGGTCGTGATCAATGATCCTGCCCACACGAAGGATCAGTTAGTTCAGGAAGTGCCTCAGAAAGCTCACATCTGAGCCTATCAGCCCTCAATAGAGCAACCTTCGGGAGCTAGCTCTCCAGTCCTGGAATCACAGGACAGTCATTTCCCTGCTTACCAGTGCCCCACTCCTTCATTGTGCCCTCCAACTCCACCGCATGGGGATAGAGTTAGCTCGCAACCGGTTCAATGTGGTTTGTGACTAACTCTAAATCTTGGCCAGTGCCCAGTTATGCCTCCTTGGTTCTCATCTTGATCCAGAGAGTGAGCATCTCAGACTTGCCTCTACCAGGATTCAGTTATTTGGCGTGACTATAAGGACCTTGCCCAGTCAATGCATGCCTGTGAGTCCTCATTCACTACAGTTGCTTTACCACAGTTCTCTCCTAGGTCTTTCAACAATTGCCTAGCCCACTGTATTTCATTTGCAACCTCCGACAATGCAGCAAACTCTGCCTCTGTTGTACTCAGTGCTATGCAGTCTTGCTTTCTGGACCTCCAGATGACAGGGCTATCAGCATAACTGACGATCAGTCCAGTTATTGACTTCCTGTCAGCTGTCTCAGATGCGAAGGAACTGTCAGCAAAACCTTCCAACTCAGACATCCCTCCTGTTATTACCAAGCATCTGTCTTTTGTGTCTTTCAAATATTGCACAGTGTGCTTCACTGCCATCTAGGCCACCTGCCTGGGCTTTGCTGCTTTCCTGCTCAGTACCCCTACTGCATAGCTAATGTCTGGCCTGGTGTTATTTGCCAAAAACAACAGACTTCCTATCACCGAGTGATGCAAGTCTGAGCTTTCAAACAACTCCTCTGACTCCAGGTTCTGATAGTCAGGTGGCACCAGGCTCTTTACAACCTTGGCTTCACTCAAGCCAGTGTTCTCTATCAGCTTTTCTATCTTCCTTTTCTAGCACAATTTGAAACCACCACTCTGGACCCTTTCTACCTCTATCCGTGGTAGTTCCTCAGATGTCCAAGGTCCTTCATCTTAAACTTTTGTGCTTACTCACATTGCACTAGTTTGATCTCCTCCTGATCTCTGGCTGCAACACACAAGTCATCAACATAAATGACTAGGATTATGCTGGTCTTCGTGTACACACATGCATTGGCCACACTGTGCCGATAACCTAGCCTCATTAGCTCTTTGTGTATGCACGAGTTCCAGCATCTGGCACTTTGCTGAGTCCATACAAATGCTTCCTCAGCCTGTAGACCTTGTCACTGCCTTCACACTCATACCCAGGAGGTTGCTCCATGAGCACAATCTCCTCTAGGGTGGCATTGAGGTATGTTGTCTCAAAGCCAAAATGATTGTCAGCTTTGGGTAGCTACAGCAAGCACCAACCTGAGACTCTCTGTCTTAGCTGTTGGTGAGAACTTCCTGTCATAATTTTCAAACCGCTCCTGTGAGTATCCTTTGGTGACCAAGCTGGCTTTGTACTTCACGGTCCCATTAGGCATGTCTTTCTTCCTATAGACCCACCTGCAACCAATCACTTTCTGCCCTGCAGGCCTGTCAACCACCTCAAACACTCTCCTGTCCACCAATGCACTAAACTCCTGATCCATGGCTACATTTCACCTCTCTTGCTCACCAACTGGGTACCTGAGCATATCTCTGTAATCAGGTTCCTCAACCGCAACAGTACAGGCTGGTGCCTCCTGCACAACAAATCTGTCAGGTGTCTCCTAATTTACTAAGTTCTGCATGGAATGATGACCCTAGTCCTGCCATGCTCATCCTCAGTGTCACTACTGCTATCCTGGATGTCATGACTCTGAACTTGTTCTTACTTTGGTGTTTGTGTGTGTGTTTGTCCACAGAAGTGCTAGGCTAATGTGAAGTGCTAGGTTCCTTCTTCACATCTCTGGATGCATCCACCCCTCCATTTCTGATGTTTGTATCAATGTTGCCCAGCTTTACAAAAAGATCATGGTTACTGTGGATCTTTTCCCATCCAGCATGCGTTTCAAACTTTGCACTCCTTGAGTAAAGGATTCTGCCACCACCCACTAGAAATCTATATTCCCCTCATAGCCTCTGGCTCTTTGGTTCATTTCTCTTTCAGAACTGGCGGAGGAATCAGTACTGAGGAAAATTGCCCAGAAACCCTCAAGTACTTCAAATTGGGTGTTCTCCCATGCAACAGGAAATATGGTGTTTGACTAATTACACTGCACCACATTCTGTTAATGGCATGGCATGCAACCTTTGTGGCTTCTGCCCACAAATTAGGTGGTGCCCCAGTGTCTTCTAGTATGCAATCTCTCATATGATTAATCATGCCAATTTGCCTTTCAGCCAAACCATCCTTTGCTGGGCAAGCTGAATTGAAGGTTTTGTGCTGAATTCCCTGTTGCCTAAACCACTGCTGCAGACTTTCGGCAAGAAACTCTCCACCCCATCAGTCACAATGGTGCACACCTTGTAGGGAAACTCCCTCTCAGTGGCATTGACCCACTTTTTGACCTGATCAGCAGCTTCACCTTTGGTTTTCAATAAGGCAACAAAGGAATACCGGGTGTGTTGGTCTACTATGAGCAAGGTGAACCTGTTTCCCCCCATGCTCTTGACTTGGTGCTGTCCCGACAAGTCCGCGTGTACCACCTGAAAAGGCCTCGGGGTGGTGCACTTACTTACTTTGGCATCCGGTCAAGCCCTGACTTTCACCAACGAATAGCGTGCAGGTGGCAGAAGACTCGACTCTTATCTGATAGAACTCGCCATAGGAACTTTCTTCATTCCTATTGGGAGGCAATATGTGCAGCGAAGAGTCTTTTCTTCTGCACGTGTTGCATGTGCAGAGTCCTGTCCAGTAGAGCTGTTTAGGGTGGTAAGGGAGATGACGCAGGTGCCCCCTGTGCCAAATCCCCTGCTCAACCCAACAACGGCCTGCTGTGATGCATTTAACAACTTCTTTGCAGATAAAATCTCTCAGATAAGAGCCAACTTAGATGCCACAGTTGTAACAGTCTATAGATGAGGTGTCCAGCGACTCCGTCGATGAGGTTATTCTGGATCAGCTGCAATCTGTGAGTACCGAGGACGTGGACAAGCTGCTTGGTAAGGTGAGGAAAACGACCTGCCCTCTCGACCCTTGCCCATCATGGCTGGCCGTCTGGGGGGGATACATTGAGGAGATTCCTAATGGATATCATCAACGCATCCTTCAGGGAAAGACATGTTCCATCTTGCTTGAAGGAAGCGGCTGTTAGGCCGCTTCTGAAAAAAACTTCCCTGGACCCTCTGGATATGAGTAATTATAAGCCTGTGTCATTACTGCCATTTCTGAGCAAGGTAATCGAGAGGGTAGTTGCTCATCAGCTCCAAGCTGTCTTGGATGAAATCGATTATCTAGACCCATTTCAAACCAGCTTCAGGACAGGCTTTGGGGTTGAGACTGCCATGGTTGCCTTGACCGATGATCTGCGTCTGAGCATCGACAGGGGTAGTGTGACCCTGTTGGTGCTCCTAGACCTCTCAGCGGCTTTTGACACAATAGATCACGCATCCTCTTGGGCCGCCTGAGGGGGTTAGGTATTGGGGGCACTGCATTGCAGTGGTTCCGGTCCTTCCTCTCGGGCAGGTCCCAGAGGGTGCTGCTCAGGGACAGTAGTTCCAGTAAGAGGGAGCCCACTCGTAGGGTCCCTCAGGGAGCTATTTTGTCCCCGATGTTATTTAACATCTATATGAAGCTGCTGGGTGAGATTATATGGAGTTATGGTGCTGGGTGTTATCAATATGCTGATGACACCCAAATCTATTTCTCCGTGTCTCGTTCATTCTGGAACACTCACAACTACCCAGGCGTTGGTATGATACCTCTGTATACCTGTCTGGGATCTGGTTCCGACATGGCCCTTGCCCAGTAGATACAAAAGCCATTTGAGCCTATTCTACCATAGACCTCTGAGTTTTCATGTTGAAAACAGTGTTTATGGTTTCAGTTACCTTGGATGTGTGGTGGGCCCTGGCATTCTACACCCACTGTACTGCCTCTTCCAAATATTTACTAGATATTTTGTCTAATATGGCACACAGAAACGTGGTCTCCCAGATTTGTCCCAGAGGTTGCTGAGATGGATAGTTGACTTATTCAATTAGACATACCAGCTTGCTAACAAACTTTCACCTTTGGAGCTGCAATCCCACCTGACCGGTGCTGTCTCCAACTCTCACACATGTCTGTGGGTTGTGTCCTTGCCAGAGGTGTGCAGAGCAGTTACCTGATCTCAACCATTCACCTTCATCCATCATTATTGGCTCAACTGTAGAGCAAGTTTGGATGCAAAGTTTGGATGGGCAGAACTGTCATCTATCCTCAGCTGACTTTCCTCACCATGCACCTGATTGGTTGAGGCACAGAGACCATGAAGAAGGAGGACAGGTTTCTTATCTGTAACTTGAGTTTTTTGAGTGGTCATATGTGTCCTCACACAACCTGCCCTCTTCTCTACAAGTCTGCCATACTTATAAAATACATTGAAACTGAGTAGAGTATCTCTTAGTGCTATTTATGCTGATGCCTGAAGGGGTGGGGTTACCGTCAAAAGCTACTCAGCTCTGGAACTGTGAATGGATCTAAGTAGTTGCAAGTCCTGGATGTGTGAAGACAGAGATGACTACTCGAAGAATTAGTTAGATTCAGGGCCATTAATGGAATGGACTTGCAAATGACCTGTGCATTATGACATTCATTTCATCTGCCACAGGTACATAGAATAGTGTGCTGATGTGTGTTCTGTCTACATGTATTTAACCAGTTTTTTTTTTATAGCACTGCATTTGTTGTTTCAAGCTGCTCTTTTGATGCCCTCCTTGTTATCTCAAAATCTCATGACAACTTATAATAATGTGTGTCTATTTCACTGTTCTCTTAATAATAATAATAATAATAATAAAGACTTATTTGTAAATCAAACACTTTAGTGTGAGATCTGATGAGAAATACATAGTCAGCAATAGTAAACTAAGCAAAGCATGAGTAATGTTCTGAGACATGTTACTAAGTTGGTACTGGTGTTGAAAATCTCTTCTGGATTTAGAAAGCCATGCAAATGAAACATGGATATATTAATGCTTAAGTGGGAGTCCCAACTGTATAGGAAGGCATTTCTGTGGCTTCACAGTGAATAAGATAATACATGCTTTATATCAGGGGTCGGCAACCTACGGCCCGTGGGCCAGGTCTGCCCCCCCGAGGCCTTTGGACCAGCCCCCGCCGACCCCCACCGCTGCCGCCGCCGATGACAACCCCCGCCGACCACCGCTGCATGCATTGCAGCCGCCATTTTGTTTTCCAAAGTGGCGGCTGCAACTCGTTTGCGCATGTGCAGTACTCCTGGGTCGTCGGCGTCATCGTCAGCGGGGGCCGTGCACGCACGCGCTGCCATTTCCCCCACACACACCATCAGCCCGCAGAAGACCCAGGGATCCCCGGCCCAGCCACAGGTAAGGGGAACTTGCCAACCCCTGCTTTATATCCACAAGGTAGACCAATCTCTTTCTCCTTTAAAAATAATCAATGTTTAATGTTATCTTGTTCGATTTTTAGTTCTATTCACTATTCATTTCAATTCATTTTTATTACTTTAGCACAAAACCATAGTGAACAACAAAACAGTACAATACAATACAATATCATAAAACTTTCTCTAATAAATTAAAACACATCATTTCCATATGCAGATTATATTTGTCAATATATTAAAACAGTGAAAAAAACAATAACAATGGCAGAATAAAACAATTAACTAAAATTCAATATCTAATCAAAGAAACTCCTGAGTGAAGTACCTGATCTAACTGGCAATTTTGTTTGTCAAAGAAAATGTTAGTTTTAATGTTAATTTAGAGCTAGCGTGCATCTATACTGTAGAAATAATGCAGTTTGACACCCTTTTAAGTGCTGTAATTCCATTCTGTGGAATCTTGGAATTTGTGGTTTTACACCTGCCAAAAAGTGCTGGTCTCTCACAAAACTACAAACCCCAGGATTCTGTAGGATGGCACTTAAAGTTGTGTCAAACCACATTATTTCTGCAGTGTCTAATAACCAGAATGGTAAACATCATCAATCAAAATGTAACAAGCTTACCTACAGCTGCTGTTGCCTGGTAAGTGAGGATTGAGGAGGGGGTCAGGTTTGGAGACACCTGCATAACTAATGTGGTTAGGTAGCTACATAGCTGATAGAGAATTCTGGACATTTTCATTATAAGAAGTACCATTATACAGTCGCCCCTCCCAATTTGCGTGGGATCTGTTCTGCTGCCCCCCACAAAAATGGAAAACCACAAATATTCAAGCCCCATTGAAAATAATGGCAGCACACTCCTGCGCACAGCCCGACACACATGCCACTGGCACATGAGCCATTTTGTCCTCCTGGCTTCCTGTCCACGGAAATTCAAAACAGCGAACAGGAAGTCAGCGAATCCGGAGGGATGACTGTAGTGGCCTTCTAATTTGGCAAGGTTTGGTATATTAAAATGAGCTTTTGTAAGTGACTTTCTATAATCAAAAGTTTTTAATATCAATAAAATAGGGTGGAAGGGTTAGGGCGAAGGGGGGTATATTAAAAATTCAACCACCCAAGGCTTGAGAATATTTTTTAAAAATCTGAAAAACAAACTGATTTTGCCTTTTTATACACACTTGTTCCTCCACATTCGCTGGGGTTAGGGGGCACAGGACCCCTGAGAGTGTGGGGGGAAAAACATAAATAACAAAAGCACTGTTTTTACCTAAGAGAACACCTCTCTAGGAATTTCTAGGTCCTCCAGTACAACTGTATGGTCAACAACTGCCAGACATTGAGCATAGAATTGCGCTGGAGGAGCTACAAATGCCTAGAGAAGTGTTCTCTCTAGGAATCTCTGGGTCCTTCAGGGTGACTTTTGGTTAAAGTTGACCATAGTTGTCCTCTAGGACCTAGATATTCCTAGAGAGACCATATTAATAAAATCTGTAAACTATCAAATCCACAAAAGTCAAAGCCGCATATGTGGAGAGACGACTGTACATGTTTGCCTGATGAAGAAGCCAGTGAAGTTGGTCCAATAAAGGTATCAGTCTTTCACAGATTTTGAATTTTGTTGTGTCTTCTAGTAGTAAGGGGTGTTAGTACATAATCACATTTCTGTCCGGGAATGCTGCAACACACATGCAAACATGGCTGACAAGAGCGGCTTGGCAAAGACAAGGCCGAGCTGCCAGCAGGCAGTCTCCAAATAACAGACCTGTCCTCCGTCCGAATAGAATAAGCCACAAGCCAGTCCAGGTTCAGGATTCCAGAGGTCAACAACTACCAGTCCAGTCCAAGATCAAAGACGCCACAAGGTTGGTCGACGAGTCTGTTCCAAGGTTGTAGGTTCAAGAGCAGTCCAAGGGCTAGGGAGCAAGGTATCCAGGGACAAGGTCTAGGGAAGCCAGAGCCAGCAGCATTCACTAGATGGAAAGCACAATAATCTCTGACAAGGGAACTCAGCATCTCCCACGTGCCTGAAATCAAAGAGCCACTCCCTTATCACAGCTGCTGAGTGATTGATGAGTGTTTCTCAGCGAGCCTTCTGGAACACCGAAGGCATGCCTTTTCAGATCTTCTCTAGCTGAAGGTAGGGATTCCCATGTCCTGCTGCTCTACGTCTCCCAAGCCTAGGACCTCTGCTGGGGCAAGGCTGAGCTGCTGAGCCCCAGAGTCCCCTGAAGGAGACTCCCCACAGCTAGGGCCAGGCTGAGTCAACTCTGCAGGGGCTGGGAGAGCAGAGCTGGGACCTGGCAGGGCAGAATTGGGCCCTGGCCCAGGCTCAAGATCCTCCTGCACCTGAGGGGCCAAGGCCTCCTCCTTGTCCTCTAAGTCCTCCTCGTGGCTGGCCATGACAATTTCTCCCCTTTGGTCCAAAATAGATAAATTCCTTATATTTATAACCTAGGTTACCATTCAATTTTATTAAGCTGAATTTGTTGATTACCTGGCAGACGAATTCTCCCAATGTATTTATTAACAAAGGTGTCTTTTGCATTCCTCCTTTGATCATGATGACACAGTGATTAAATGCCTGTACTGCGGCCACTCACTCATAGACCACAAGGTTGCGAGTTCAATACCAGCCAGGGCTCAGGCTAGACTCAGGCCTGCATCCTTCTGAGGCTGCTAAAATGAGTACCCAACTGTTGGGGGGCAATAAACTTACAATTGTAAACTGCTTAGACACCCCATAGCACAGTATGAAGCGGTATATAAATGAAGCTGCTTTGCTTTGCTTTGCTTTGCTTTATGACCCTTGAGAGGCTATCAGCAATGTGAGCATTAATGTCTCATAGTAATAATATTTAGGCCCTGGGATATTTAACTTCTTGTTCATATATGTATGTTTCTATATAGGGCCAATGATGTACAGTATAAAAGGGTAAAGAACATGGGAGAATATTAATATTCATTGCCAGAAGTGTGTGGCCACTAAAGGTGAAGAGGTAGGCCATTGCCGTTGTCTTCAAAGACTGCAAAAATCACACATTTCTGAAGAAGGTACTAAGCAAGACAATCCCCCATTCCTTAGGCATCCTTTAGTAATGCGGAATGCACGGTATGTGTTGCATTTAATGAATAAGAAATAAATTATTTTAATTCAAGGTCAGATTTAGCCAATAAAAATTATACCTGCTTCCAAACTGCAGAAATATTGGGTCCTGGATTTTATTTGACAAGCCAAATAATTTTCACTCTGGGTCTCAGGGTGTCAATCTAATATGAAAACCTGCCAAATCCCCAGCAATGTATCAAAGTAAATTGCACTGTTATTCCTCGATTTACTCCTATTATTAATGTTAACCTCTCGGGCAGGTCCCAGAGGGTGCTGCTCGGGGACAGTCGTTCCGCAAGGCACCATTCTGTCCCCGATGTTGTTTAATATCTATATGAAGCCGCTGGGTGAGATTATTCGGAGTTATGGGCTAGGTGTTATCAGTACGCTGATGACACCCAGATCTATTTCTCCCTGTCTCAATCGTCGGCCTCAAATTCCAATGGCGTCTCTCCTCTTAATGACGGTCTTAAGGCAGTAATGGGCTGGATGAGTTAAAACAGATTGAGATTAAATCCAGACAAAATGGAAGTGCTCACAGTAGCAGCCCCGAAACCAGGAATTGGGTTGCAACCTCCAGTCCTGGATGGGGTCACACTCCGTGAAGGACTGTGTTTGCAGTCTGGGGGTGCTCCTTGATTTGTCGCTTCAGATGACTAATCAGGTGAATGCGATGGTCAGGAGCATCTGTTATCAGCTTCGGCTGATATGCCAGCTGTGCCCTTTCCTGGAAGTAAGGGATCTTGAGACTGTGGTGCACGCCCTGGTAACCTTTCACCTGGATTTCTGTAACACGCTCTACATGGGGCTAACCTCGTGCTTGGTCCGGAAACTTCAGTTGGTACAAAATATGGCAGCCAGAGTGGTCTCAGGAACATCTCAGAGAGACCACATAACTCCGGTGTTAAAATCTCTTCACTGGCTGCCTCTTTGTTTCCAGGCCCTGTATAAGGTGTTGGTTATTACCTTTAAAGCCCTAAATGGCTTGGGTCCAATTTATCTTTGGAACCGCCGCCTCCCATATAATCCTCCCTGCGCACTCTGGTCCTCTGGGAGGAATTTGCTTCAGCCACAAAAATCTAGGCTGCCTACAACCTCCCAGAGGGCCTTTTTGGTAATCGCCCCCAGATTATGGACAGGCCTGCCGGATGAGATCCGTCAGATGACGAGCTTGAGTAGTTTCAAAAAGGCATTAAAGACAGATCTCTTTTGGCAGGCCTTTCCTGATTAGATCCCAGCCTCAGAAGCTGCGCCCTTGCCCTTTTGTGTCTCTGATTTGCCTGCTGTTTGATTCTTTTATTGTTTATTCTAATTTATTTTAAAATTTAGCTGGATTTTAATGGTTGTTTAGTTTAATTCGTTTTTATGGGGGACGGTGGGGATTAGCATTTTTAGACTGTAAAGATGTAATTTTAATTGCTGTAGGCCGCCCCAGTTGTTTTTAACAGAGGGGTGGGGTATAAATTATTATTGTTGTTGTTGTTATTATTATTATTATTATTATTATTACCTCAACAGACAGATCAGAACAGTTCACACCTAAAGTTCTCATCCAGCCTGCATGGCAGCTAGTACCTACTTCAGGAGATTTAGAGAAGTGATAGATTTCTGCATGCCTTAGGGATATTCATAGATAGTTCAACTATTGGGGAAGTTGGCATTTTCAGCTTTGAATTTGTTTCCCAAGTCAGTTTAAATTATCCCCAGTCTGGGCCATATCTAAGACTGGTAAAATGGGAGGCATAGACAGACCAATAAAATCTGATAAATTCTAAATTTAAAGTTTTCCTGTCTATTATGCCCTTAACTTTGTTCCCAGGAAGTTTTCATACCATTCATGACAACTATCTCATGGCTCTGCATGTGCCTTCTCAATATATCCCTTCACCCATTTTTCTGCTATTGACATCCTAATCTTTTCACCAGAGTACTTCTTTGCCAATGCTTGAGTGTTGAGGTTTGATCCAGAGCATAGCAGGGGTGGAGAAAGACCCCCATGTGTCTCTTCCAGACCCCTGCCATGCCTGGATTGCCCGATCCAGGCATGGGGAGGGGAGTAGAAGGGGCCGTGCGAGCTCTCTTCTGACCCCTCCGATGCCCGAACCAACTGTTCCAGGCATGGGAGGGGTCATGTGAAACCTCGCACATAACCAAATTCATGAATTCCAAGTTTGCAAATTAGGAGGGACGACTGTATACTTGACTATAAGTCAACCTCATGTCTAAGTTGAAGACAGGTTTTGGAACCAAAATTATGGATTTTGATATGACCCACAGATAGGTCAAGGGTAAAACCTAGGGACATGTAACAAAGGATGTAAAGGATGAAGCAAAAGAAAATGATGCTAAAGAATGCCACTATTTTCCCACCCAGGCAAAAAAAAAAGGCCAGATGCACTGCTACAGCAGAAAGAGTAAAGGGGGCCAATGGTTCTTTTAGGTTTTCCCAGGATGGACTAAGCTCTTACCTTTCACCATTCTGCTCAGAGGAGGGGATGGTTCCTTTTTCTATAAGAATTAAAGTACAGTGCTTACATTGACCTGTGGATAAGTCAAGCTATGTTTTTTGGGTCCATTTTTTGATTAAAAATTCTAGACTTTTACATGAGTATAGACAATATACCTCAATATAGGTAGTGGCATTTCCATTGAGGTAAAAGTCATAACACACATATCATTTTTATTGAAACAGCTAAGATATTCACATTCATAATAGCTTTGAGCCTTGCAGGGTGTCCAATGAACCATTCCAAATTTGCTTTAATTTGGGATTTAGATTTCCAGCCAGGAGTATACTCATTACACAGAAGAAATCTGAGATTGTAAAGGTGCTGCAGACAAGCCTCACACTTCTAAAATATAAAAATTAGCAATAGGGGTTTTCCAAACTGCACCTTTAATCACTTTTTTTCTAACACAACCATCAGTATTAGGAGGCCAAACTAATTTCTCACCACAGCACTTAATTAGATGTTAGGCATATCTAACTTTTTTTCCTAATACAGACATTAATATTAATATCAAAGGAAATGGGCCTGATGCAAATAAACTTATGCTTAAGTCCTGTTGACATTGATATGATTTAATTCTGAATTGTGGCCAGTATGTTTGACATAATCTCACAATGGGATCATAATGGATGTTTTTGGCTGATATCAGCATGGACTATGTTTGTAGAAAAGTAATATGACAGTTGATTCTGAGTTATCCTCGAAGAGAGGATGAGCTGGTACAATGTGATTCCTCCAAAAATAAGACATTGTAAATCTGTTTTAAGTACATTTTAGCTTTAAGTATTGACATGTTTTCTCATGTTGCAGTGGCTTTCCTAAAGTGATTCATGAAATATACTTTTCGCCATATAAGACGCTCTGGCATATAAGACGCAACCTATTTTTAAGCAGGAAAATCTAGGAAAAAAAGATTCTTAACCAAATACAGTGGTACCTCTACTTACGAAATTAATCCGTTCAGGGTGGAAGGAGACTTCCCTTTAGCCGTGGCCTCGGTGGTTCAATGGGCTGCCCCTGGGATCGGAGGACATCCTCCAATCCCAAGGGCAGCCCATTGAACCACCGAGGCCGCGGAGGCCTCCTTCCCCCCGCGGCCTCGGTGCTTCAGTGGGCTGCCCCTGAGATCGGAGAAGCCCTCCGATCCCAGGGGCAGCCCACTGAAGCACCGAGGCACTCCGCGGCCTCGGTGCTGTGGGGGGAAGGAGGCCTCCGCGGCCTCGGTGCTTCAATGGGCTGCCCCTGGGATCGGAGGGCTTCTCTGATCCCAGGGGCAGCCCATTGAAGTACCGAGGCCGCGGGGAGAAGGAGGCCTCCGCGGCCTCGGTGCTTCAATGGGCTGCCCCTGGGATCGGAGGGCTTCTCCAGTCCCAGGGGCAGCCCATTGAAGTACCGAGGCCGCGGGGAAAAGGAGCCCTCTGCGGCCTCGGTGCTTCAATGGGCTGCCCCTGGGATCGGAGGGCTTCTCCAATCCCAGGGGCAGCCCATTGAAGTACTGAGGCCGCGGGGAGAAGGAGCCCTCCGCGGCCTCGGTGCTTCAATGGGCTGCCCCTGGGATCGGAGGACATCCTCCGATCCCAGGGGCAGCCCATTGAAGTACCAAGGCCGTGGGGGGAAGGAGGCCTCCGCGGCCTCGGTGCTTCAATGGGCTGCCCCTGGGATCGGAGGGCTTCTCCAATCCCAGGGGCAGCCCATTGAAGTACCGAGGCCGCGGGGGGAAGGAGGCCTCCGCAGCCTCGGTGCTTCAATGGGCTGCCCCTGGGATCAGAGGGCTTCTCCGATCCCTGGGGCAGCCCATTGAAGCACCGAGGCCACGGAGGCCTCCTTTCAGCCGCGGCCTCGGCCGTTCCTCCGCTTTATAAGACGCACCAACTTCCCCACCCCTGTTTTGGGGATGAAAAGGTGCGTCTTATATGGCGAAAAATACGGCAGTATATCTTTATGGATTCTCTTCTCTGCCCTAATTAAAGCATTTCAGCACTTGATTGATTGAAATACTAGACAATAACAGGAAAGATGATTTCTTATTTTGTTTTTGTATTTTTCATTATTATTATGTAAACTTCTCTCTGTCTTAGGCCAGAGTTTCATAAACATTTTCTAAAACTCTTATTTCAACCTAGATGCTAAGTATAGTCTTTCAGAAATTCATTTATTTATATAAGATATGTATGTATTGCCTCTTACTATACCAGAGCCCTCAAGACAACATACAATGGATAAAACAGTTAAAACTTTAAATATATGAATTAAAATTTTAAAAAACAGACAAAGATATTGCTTAAAAATAATTTTAAACCAGACAACTAAAACAACTTGAGTGATTTCAAAGGCAAAACAACCATCTGAACTGCCCATCAGAAACTCAAAAGGCATGAGTTAGCCTGACTTTCCTAGAGGGTAAATAAAGTTCAACAGTTGAGGTGTTGCTACAGAGGATGCTTTTTATGTGTATCACCAACCTAGCCTTCCAATGGACCTAGCCTTCCAAGTCACTTCATGTTGGGAAAAAGAGGACTTCTGCTGGGTCTAAAATGGCCCAGAGGGTCTAAAAACAGGGTGAGAATGTCCTATGTCCTCACTGTGGAAGGGAGTGTGGTGTAGGTAGGGCACTCCAAGGTCCTTTGGGAAGTTAATGCAGCCCCCTAGCCTTCAATGGCTGACCACTGTTGCTTTGAGACCCTGTCTTTAAAGAGTAGTTTAGAAACTGGATGTTAATTTAGTGTAGTAATGTCCTAATTAGGATACTAATGATAGAGACACAGTGGCTCAGTGGTTAAGATGCTGACTGACAATCGCAAGGTCAGCAGGTCAGCAGTTGGAGACCTAAGCATCGCGTGAAGGAATGAGCTCCTGTCACTAGTCCCAGCTTCTGCCAGCCTAACAGTTTGAAAGCATGTAAAAGTGCAAGTAGATAAATAGGTACCACTTCAGTGGGAAGGTAACAGCGTTCCATGCAGTCATGCTGGCCACATGATCATGGGCTGTTTTTGACAGTGCTGGCTCTCGACATAGTAAGGGAGATGAGCACGGCCCCCTACAGTCAGACACAACTTGACAATCATGTCAAAGGGGAAACCTTTACCTAGTAATGTCCAGTGAATGTTTCATCAATAAGGGACTTACGGTTGCTTCTTTTAGATGGGTTGGAACATTGGAGGAAACCTTTGGGGAAATCTCCACCACCCAATTAGCTAGCCCTCCTCTGGCAGTTCTAATCAGCCAAGATGGACATGGGTTTGACAAACAAGTGTGCCTCACTTCTCCAAACAACTTGTCCATATCATGATGTTGAACAAACTGAAACTGAAACCAGAAAGTATGTACTACTCTCAAGCCTCTGTCTTCAATATGGAATCAAAGTCAGAATGGATCTCAGCAATTTCCTACACAAAATATTTAGCATATTTGTTACAGGACATATCTGAGGGCTCCTCCTGAGGAGTGTAACATCTTGAAGGTAATAGCTCTTTAATTACCCCAAATAGCTCTGCTAGACAATAGTATACTAATAGAGGTAGCAAAGAACTAAACATTGCCACTTCTTTGGAGTATACTCTAAAATGGGCCCCAACCCAATCTAATGTGTCCTCAGTCAGATTCATCCTGAGTCTTTCTCCACTGTCATTCTAATAATCAGCTGAATACATTTATTGAAGACCAAGAGGCCTATGCTCTGCACCCAGGTAAAGGATCCCAGTCCTTGGGTTAATTTGCAATTTTCATTGAAAACATGTGGCCATGTGCAGGCCAGCATGGATCTCTTATTATTTCTTTTCTTGTACATTGGAATTACAGTCAAAACCCCCCCCCCCATTTTTGTGGACTTTTAAGTCCGCGTTCTTGATTATTGGTGGCCATTCAAGCCAGTGAGGCTTGATTATTTGTGAGTTTCCATTTTCGCAGATGGATCCCCCGCAAAAACGGAGGGGCTACTGTATTATTCCTTGCACACAATTGATCATTCAGATCTGCTCAACACTAATTCAGCCAACTTGGCACTCTGTGAACCTTGCTGATTAGTCAAGATCCAGTTCAGTGCTGTGGTTAGGCTTAGATTTTGACTTTGGGTCCCGGGTTCAAATCTCTTTTCAGACAAAAGGAGAGGGGGGTTGCAGAGTGCCAGAAATAGTGCAAATTGAGTCCACTTTTAGGGTTAGGGTTAGTGCTAGGGAATCATGGGAATTGGTTTTTTCCTGAGACATTGAGCCTTCTCTGTCAGAGAGCTCTGGTGCCACAATAAAATACAGTTCCCATGATTCCCTAGCACTGAGTCAGTTCAAATGGACTCAATTTGCACTATTTCTGGCAGTCTGCAACCCCCCTAAATAGGACTGGTATGTTTTCTTGAGTTCATTGGAGGAACACAAGATTTTTTTAAAAAAAATAACAATGTGAATCCAGTGAAAATACCTATTAGATGAAGTCCACACTTCCACACAAAAAACAAACAAACAAAAAAAAAACCTTGCTTTTGAATACCCAGTGGGATGTTTTGAGTCCTCCACTCTGCTAAACTAGTTTTGAAACTGCTCAGTTCCAAAACCAGGCTAACGTGGTGTGGGACTAGAGAGAATGAGATAATATTTAGAAAATGCAGACCACTTCCCCCCCCCCTCCCCCAGCATACATAGCAGATCATATTGTTTTCCCCATTTCTGTCACTTTGATAATTCATGTGGCCTCTAGTAGTTTATGGTAGAGAAATTGTTGGGATCACTAAGGGTCCCAAGCCTTGATCTTTATATTATGAAGACTTTTGTCTGAGGATATACTTTCTTTAATGTGCTGTTCCATGCAATTTTAATTCTCTTTGTTTAATTTTAATGATAATTAATATCACTTTTCAATATAACTAGTTGCTTTTCTCCAGCACATTGATTGTTAGGATTCATATGATAAACTGTGTTTGAAATTCTTTTAAATAACAAAGCATTGGAGAATTTAAATTTTTAAAATGATAACTATATTAGCAAATTAAAAGAGCCAAACAATTTTTTTAATTTATCTTCCAAAACTTTATATATTTAATCTGCACTGGTATCTGTCTACTGAATTTTCAAGTAAAAAATAAGGAGTTTTATACAAGGCCTTTGAATTTTCTATTTGATGCTGTGTTTCATCTGCTCTCTGTGGTGCTTCTTGCTGATGAAGGGAAAAATAAACAGTGGAAGTGAGCAGTATCTTTCCTCCAATTAAAATATACAAACTGTAGCATTCCAAAGGAGTGAGAAAGGGTGATGGTTTCATCAAAAAAGCTATCTTGTTAAAATATTTCATGCTGAGCAAGTAAAATAGATAAAGTGAAATAGGGATCTTATAAGAGGCAGCAGGCACCTCCCCTTGTAATTTACCACCCCCTGGTCCCACTCAGCCAAGACACCTCTGTCAAAACGGGCAAGGGTCAAGTTTACATGTAGTGGGATAGACTAATTCAAGAATCTTGTTCCTATCATTAGGTGGCAACAGCTGCAATTAATCCCAAGAACAGCTCCCTAGGCTCTGCTATAACTATGGTACTGAGTTCTGAGTAAATATGAATGAATTTCTCCTCCAAGTGTCTTGTAAATTTGTTACTGGAGGTGACTTATGGACTTATTTTGCTAGTTTCTTTGTGCCAGATCTCAACAGGCTCATCATTTGCAAGGAAGCAAGTAGAGAAAGAGATGATATAGGCAACAAAAGATTTATTTATTTATTTTGCCAACCTCACTGATGCCTAATAGACAGTACGAGGAGACCTCACTGATCTTAGATGGCATTCACTTTGAGACCTATGCCACCTGCACTCCAGCCATCATCTTGCCTGTTTCATTGCCTGTGGATCTTTGTAAAACCACTGTGAGTGATGGTCTCCACACCCTTGTTTAGATGCCACAGTGGGGTGGAGATAATAATTTTATGGGCAAACTTGTATTGAAGAGTTTGTTTTTTGAAGATGGAAAGTAGCTGTAATCATAAGATGAAAAGAGTTTTATGCCATATCACCATTTAGCACTTCAAAAGAAATCTGCAGAGCTCAGTACCTACGTAATGCATACTGATGCACTAAGTAAATGCTTTAATTAGGGAGATCACTCTGAAAAGGTTTGAGCTATCATCATTTGCAAGTTAAATTTGCTATCACTGTACAAATTTGAAGAATAATCTAAAGTTTGAATAGTTTATTTGTTCTGTTAGTGAATGCTAATACTTGGATAAAATTAAACTAAATACCATTTTATGTATTTATTTGGTGGATTCATATTTTGTTATTAAATTGAAATAATGGACTTTGTATCAGACTACTCAATCAAAAATCTGCAAAATAGTGTATTGCTCCATGACTAGAAATCATTGCTAGTTTGGAAATTGTTCTATTATATGTTGCTGTGTGTTGACAACACAGAGATTTTCCAGAGTTTTAAATCAGCTGATGCCTCTGTGTGGAAGTCCATGATGGACTGCTTGTAAAATATTTCTTTGAGGATGACCTCACACAGGAGGGGTGAAAACAAAGGCATGTTATTTCCATCTTTTGAACAGATGTAGGATTCATAGGTTCTTCACCACCGAGACTGCCTATTTGCTTGTCCAGGCTTTGGTTATGTCATACCTGGACTATTGTAATAGCCTGCTGATGGGTTTGCCTTCTTGCTCTCTTTTCCCTCTGGCCCTAATACAGAACAGTGGCATCTGGGTTGTTTTAAATCTCCCTAAAGATTCATTTGTTTCTTTACCCTGGAGAGCTCTTCACTGGCTATTAGTTTGGGTCAGGGCTTGTTTCAGAGTTGGTTTTTGTATTTAGGGCTCTGCACTCTAATCTCTCCCAATACCTGTCAACTTGACTTGTATTGTAGGCACATCTAAGAATTTAAGGTCTACGGGCAAACTGACACATACAGCTGGAGGAGGATCTCACACATTTTCGTGAGGGATTGAAGACCTTCCTCTTTGATTCGCCAGACTGAACTGCTGAGTTTTGCCTGAGGTTGCTGGGTTGACTGGTGGGATGTTGGGCAGGTGGTTATACATATTTCTAGTGCTATTTTTCTTGTTGTCTCTGACTGTATATGTTTGCTGTTCTACCCTTTGGTGGAATAGGTGTTATAAATGTCATTATTATTGTAATTATTATTGCTCTACTTTCCCACGCATGAGTTTCCTAAGACAAGTTAATCAATATTGTAGTGAATAGGCCTTTGGTCTGATTGGGTATGGCTCTTATATTTTTCATTATCAGATTTAAATCTTTTGGTTAAATTAAATACATTGAAAATAAGTACCAAATGCCCAGTGAAGTAAACTTACAGAGTGCTTTATATGGTATACTTTTTAAACACTCTATTTTTTAGAACACTTTGTGAGACTTTATACCACCTTAAATATCTTTGAAGAGTTTGATAATAGGCTACTTGTGACATTGTTATTCATTTTTTAAAAACATGATTTAGTTATGTCCATTTGTGTTTTCATTTGAGATGAAATTAGCACCTGTATTGACTTCTTATTGCAGCAATTTTTAATTTTGCAAATGTGCATGTGCTCTTACACTATTTACGCATTTCTTGGAAATCAATAGCTAAACAATGGAAATGGCTTATCTGCACCCTTTTGTAGTGGGGAAAATACTGCAGCTTCTAACATCTGCATGTGTGACATACAGGTATCAGCTTTATATTATGGCATTTGATTTTAATGAAGGCAATGCCTTAATTTTCTTTTGTTGTTGTTTTATTCTTTTCTTTTCTTTATATGATTTTTGCACAAGAAAAAAATGATATTTATTCTCTCCAGAATACCAAAGGTCGCAATAGAGGGCATCGTTTTTGTCCCATTTTTCATACATACTTGAGATAGCTGGAAGAGGTCTGTATGCTCTTGTGTTGCTCAACACAGATCAATTAAAAAACTACTATCTGACCTCTTAAGGTGATGACACCAATATCCTTTCTTCTTCTAGAAGCAATAAATTAAGGTCTTTTGCTATACTTCTCCATACTCCTCCCCTTTAAATAGATATATAAAGCCTTAATTTAGTTGGCAGACTTTTGCTTCTGATTAGAACACAGTGCTACTAATTATTAATCTGTTGTATATGTGCTGGCATTGCTTTGTGGTTAGGGTTTATGCAATAGATAGAAGCTATCCAGAGGCACAGGAACCAAAAAGCAATTGGTTAATTGTGGCTCTTTTTAAAATGTACAGACTTCTGAAGTATTTGAAATGTCTGTTAAACAATGGACATGTCTAACAGACATTTCAAATATTTCAGAAGTCTGCAGATTTTTTGCTTCATTGTATATAATTGGCCTCATTGTATATAAATGGTGTTCATAGTCATACTCAAATTATACATGTGAAAATCATGAATGTATTTAAAAATTTAAGTTGTCACAGCAGATTGATGGCTTCATTGTACTTAAATGTACAATAATTAAAACATCCTTCCTAGCTGTACAAAGGGTGTTTTAAAGTACCGATAAATACAACAGAAGATAAAACACTCAACAAAAGAATTTCAGAAAGTGTCAACATATTTATATGTGACTTAGCCTTTCTTAAGAAGGACAGGTTATGTGCTTTTTTTGTTTCTGAAAATAAACTCTTCATTCCTTCACATGGGTCTCTAACAATGCTATGTTTAGATATTTTCATTAGCAGAATCTAAAAGAATAACTATTTGCAGCAGTATCTTTTTTGACTGGTAAATTTGTTTGGAAAAGCTAGAATTTATATTCTAATTACCAAGATAAAAGGTTATTTCTTTTTTTAATCAAGCAATGGGTTTTATTATTTCAGGGAGAATTATTTTAAACCAAGTCATTCCTCTATAAACTTTGAACAACAACAATAAACCAACATTTTTGTTTCCATTTTTTCCCAAAGTAGTTGTTACATCTACATGCCCTGTAGAAAGTATGTAATATTAATCAATTATGCAAAAGGAATTATAGTTCTTAAGACTAATTTTTTAAAGAAACAAGGAAGATTTGGGGGATGTAATTTTTGTTTTCTTTGTACTTTTTGACATGTATTAGAGATTTATTAATTATTTATTTCCATTTTAATAAAGATAACAGTATTTTCCTTCTAACTGTAAAAAAATGAAATTGTCAGTAGCCTTTTTGATTGGTCTGGCTTACTGACTTTGCATGCTAATGTATGCCTGGACCAGTATTCTGCTTCTCTCTGTCTTGATTTCTGCATGGCAGCTTCATCCTGAGATTGATTTCTTGCACTGTTTCTGATCACGACTTTTGCCTTTCTTCTCTTTTCACATACTCATCTTCTTGTTCCTGGGTATACATCTGCTCTGTATGGTTATCATGACACAGCCAGACTGTATATCACATCTGAGTTCACTGTACTCTGACCCTTTGAAACAAACTCTTGCCTTGGTTTGATAATGAAGTTTCTCATCTCTTGCAACCTACAGTGACTGCCTCTTGCTATGCTCACTTTGGACCTTACATTCTCTCATCCTTTGGCTGGTGCCTGTGTTCACTCCAGGCACTGATCAGGTAGAGGCCACACATGCTGCCAGTTTCTGAAGAATTTGCACAGTGAAAAATACTTGCTGGTCTGAGCTTCATGAAGAAGTATAAATAGAACTGGATGTTTGCCCAGTTGTGCATTCTGGTTAAACAGTTTCATAGCTTCCAAATGCATATTTGATCTTTTTTTGATTGATGACTGTCTCAGGAAAAAACACTACCTATACTTTGCTGTGGCAAAGAAAATGACCGAGAGAGTCCTGGGAAGAGAATGTAAAGGGAATACATCTGTGTATCTCTACCTGTTGCTAGTGCCTAGTAGCCCCTTTTATGGGTAAAGGAGAAACTATATTAATAGAAACATTGAGTTGGAAGAGACCCCAAGGGCCATCCAGTCCAGCCCCTTGCCATGTAGGAACACACAATCAAAGCACTCCCAACAGATGGCCATCCAGCCTCTGTTTAAAATTCACCAAAGAAGGAGACTCCATCAGTCTCCAAGGAAGAGTGTTCCACTATCAAACAGGTTTACCATCAGGAAATTCTTCGTAATCTTTGGGTGGAATCTCTTTTCCTGTAGCTTGAATCCATTGCTCCATGTCTTAGTGTCAGCAGCAGCATAAGACAAACTTGCTCCAACTTCCATGTGCCACCCCTTCAAATAGTTAAATATGACTATTGTATCACTCCTTAACCTTCTTTTCTGCAGGCTAAAAGTATCCAGCTCCCTAAGCTGCTCCTCATAGGGAATGACATCCAGACCTTTCACAGTTTTGGTAACCCTCTTCTGGACACATGCAAGCTTGTCAACATCCTTCTTGAATTGTGGTTGTCAGAAGTGGACACATCCAGGTGAGGTCAGACCAAAGCAGAACAGAGTAGTACCATAACTTCCCTCAGTCTACTCCTTGTTGATGCTGTCTAGAATTTCATTGGCTTTCTCAGCTGCCACATCACATTAATGGTTCATGTTCAACTTGTGGGCCATTAAGACTCCTAGATTCCTTCTACATTTACTGCTGTCAAGCCAGATGTCAGCTATCCTATATCTGTGTATTTCATTTTTACTGGGCAAGTGTAGTTTCCCACATTTTTCCCTATTGAAATTCATTTACACTTTTTGCAGACCAGCCTAAAGAGCCAGTCTGGGGGTGGAGTTGGGGCAGGGCAGCCGCATGCCAACTGTCCCGACTCCACCTGACGCTGTCCTGATGCTGTGTGCCCATTTGCATGGTATGCGGCATCAGGACGCCCTCTTGGTGCAGCGTGTGAAAAAGCTGCTGCCGTGACTAAAAAGGCAGTCTTTTGCCACCTCCAAAAGGAGCGGCGTTTTGCCACTCCTTCGGGGGCAGCAAAAAGGATCAGGGCCACAGCATGCAGTTGCCGCAGCCCTGATCCACCGCTTCCAGTTGCAGCTCTGTGACACCCCTTTAGGCCAGTTTTCATTGGCCCTTAGTTAGTTATGCCCCAATTTGCTAATCTGTTACAGTCATTTTGAATTCTGATCCTGTCCTCTGGGGTATTAGCTATCTCTCCTAATTTAGTGTCATCTACAAATTTGATAAGCATGCCCTCTATTCCATTATCCAAGTCATTGATAAAGATGTTGAATAGCTCTGGGCATACGACATAACCCACTGGCACCCTGCTAGTCACTTCTCTCTAGGATGAGGTGGAGCCATTGCTTGTTTGTTTTTAATTTAATTTTATTTCACTTATAAAATGAGGTGGAGCCACTGTTGAGTACACTTTGGGTTTGGTCAGTTAACCAATTACAAATCCACCTAACAGTCGCATTGTCTAGCCCACATTTCACTACCTTTTTGCAAAGATATAATGAAGACCTTGTGAAAGGCCTTACTGAAATCAAGATGTACTACATTCATAGCATTCCCTTCATCTACCAAGCTTGTAATTCTGTCAAAAAAGACATAAGAGTGGTCTGGCATGACTTGCTTTTGAGAAAGCACTGCTGACTTTTAGTAATCACAGCATCCCTTTCTAAGTGCTTATAGACTGTTCTGCTCCCTTTCCCCCAATTTAAGCACAGTTCGCCTTTTCAGAGAAGACCAAGTCAAAGAAGGTGTTGAGTAGTTCTGCTTTTTCTCTGTTCCCTGTTAGCATTTTGCCATCTTCTCTATGCAAAAATGACTCTATCATTTCATTGTTTTTCCTTTGCTACAGAAATAACCAGAAAAGACACTATTATTATTTTTAACCTCTCTAGGAAGCCTGAGTTTGACCTGTGCTTTAGCTTTTCTGACTCCCCCCCCCCCCCCACACACACACAACCTGACAATGTGTTTGAATTCTTCTTTAGTGGATTCCCCTCCCCCCCATTTCTTGTACATGACCCTTTTGAGTCATAGCTCAGCTGACAGTTCTTTAGACATCTATCCAGTTTTCTTTAGAAACTTCCCTTTTTTCCTCCTTGTTTGAACTTTTGAAATTGTGCCTTCAATACCTCACTTTTAAGGAACCCCTATCCCTCATGACCCTCCTTCTCTGTGCATTAGTATAGAGACATGTAAGGCCATGGACTATTGCCCCACCTGCCTTTTAATTGTTTTTCTCCCCTCCCACTGTTTGGCTCTTGTGTTGTTTGCCTTTTCCTCTGTGTAACATTTGGGCCATTACCTCCAGCACTTGATGAACTCCTGCCCTCAAGAATACTGTCTACGTCCCCCACAAAACTCTGTTTGAAGCTCCCCTGATCGGATCTTTCAGACTTTTAGCAAAAAAATTTCTGTCAACTGCTGTAATGTGTAATGTAACCCATTCCATGCCAGAAATCCACCTCCATGAAACCACATAACATGATCTAGGAAATCAAATGGTTTCTGCTGTATCATCAGTTCCAACAAGGAGGAAAAATGGGAAGTTTCTAAAGAAAACTGGATGGATGTCTAAAGAACTGTCAACTGAGCTCCCCTAAACGGTGCATTTACAGTGGCCCCTCCATTCTCACAGACTTGATATCCATGGTTTTAAATATTCATGGAGGGGCGATCAATGAGGCGCACCCCTGTGGGTGTGCACCTGCACGCACCTGCGGAGCGCACCCCATTCAAGCATATGGGGCTTGAATAGCGGCAAATCTCAGTTTTCATGGGGTGGGGTCCAGAATGGATCCCCCATGAAAACGGAGAGCCAACTGTAGTTTTTGAAAATATTTGCAAAGTGTAAATAGAAGAATTCCACAAATAACAGAAACTATTCTTGGTGGAACATTCATTTTTATTGTGTTTATATTACCCCACAGACTCATCTTTAAGTCTGTCTCTCTCTCTCTAAATCTTGGTGGAGTATCTTTTATCAAATTACTTATATTAAGATTAATCATCTGAGATAAATCCCTACAGCAGAGATTCCCACAGTTTGTTCTCCAGATTTTTTGCACTTCAACTTCCAGAAGCCCCAGCTATCATGGCCATTGTCCAGTAATCCTGGGAGCAGAAGTCCCAAGACACCCGGAGGATCAAAGTGTGGGAACTTACTGCTGGGCTAGAGATAATTATACCCAAATAAATAATAGAATTTGGGTAATATTGAAACTGCGATGCTTCAAATACACTAGAGTCTGTCTTGTGTTCCATTGGCAGTATTTCTGACTTGGACCAATTAACTAAGTACTCAGCTGTTTTGCTGAAATTATTAATCAACTGCATCAAAACAGAGATCAATTGCTGGGGCTTTGAAAATGAACAACAAAATATTGTCTGTGAAAAGAATGTTTTTAAATTCTGAACCAACAGTCACAACTCCATTGATCCTGGAATTTGTCTAATTGCACATGCTAAGGGTTCCAAGCACAAATTGAATATCAAAGGAGACATTGGACATGCCTGGCTTGTACCCCACTTCAGTGTAAAAAAGGATGAGAGAAATCCATTGGTCATAACCCATGCTCATGGTGCTGAATTTAAAGATTTTATCCGTTTCAAAAATATTTTAGGAAACTCAAAATACTGTGAAAATAAATGGCCAGTATATCAATGGCCTTCTCAGCATCTAAAGAAATAATGGCTGACTGATCAGTTCTGTCTGAGTTTAAAGCAATCAAGTCCACAACCAGTTAGTTGTTTGCTATTGACTCCCTGCCTGTTTTTTTATCAATCCCACCTGGTCAGGACTTACGAAAGATGAAATGACTTTTTGTAATCTGTTAGTTAAAATAACTGTCAAAATTTCGATAGCCACATTAAAGAAGGAGCCTTTAGGAGCCTTCGTAACTTTATTTATTTATTTATTTTTGATAGTTTAAGCTTTCTTGAAAACGAAACAAAAATGTGTCCTCTTTTTCTCTCTCCTCCTCTCAGTCCCCATGTCTAGCTTTCTGCCACTTTGTGAATTATTCAAGGCAGACTTCACTTGAGGTAAATAGTTTGATTTGAAGGTTTTTGTATCTGGATTTGGATGCAACAAGATGTGTTAACTGCACTGAATGTTAAGTGAACAGAATTGCAGGAGCCTTGTTATTAAGATGGAATACGTTGGCTGTTAGTGCTCTGGGGCTGCCATTGAAATTTCAGTGTTGTGCTATTTGTCATTCTGGAGTAGGTAGGCATTATGATGTCTGGAGTATAAATCAGCCTGTACAAGGTGTCAAGTCCTGAAGCACTTTGAACATTCTAATCCACTTCAGAGTTAACAGAATACACACACACACACACACACACACACACTGGTTTTACAAACTTTAAAGTTAAAGTAAAAATTAGCCCTCTCATTGTGGTGTCAAGCGTGATGCATATTTTTCAATATGTTTTTGCTTTCTGTGTGAGTAAATACCACCCTCAGAGCTTTTGGCATAAACACGATGATCATCATGTCTGAAAGAATGGATGTACAGTAGTCTCACATTTTTACACAATTCCTATGCTAGTAATTCCCTTTTCATTATTCTGTCTGAACTAACTGAATATATATATTTGGTTATGGGACAAGGGCAGAAATGAGAAACTTTGTTGATCAGACTGACGGGGTTTGAATCTTCTTTGTCGGGCATTTGTTTTCCTTATGCATTTAAACTTAGAATTTATATCTGTAGGAGAAAAAAGAAGCCTTGAGGCATATAAAAGATTAACAGATTTACTGTGACATAGTTTCATGGGCACATCTCAATTGGATGAAGTGGCTTTTAGTCTATGAAGACATATGCCAGAGTAAATCTATTAGTCTTTTGAGTGCCACAAGACATTTTTTTTGTTTTGTTTTCTCCATAGCAGTCTTATGTAGCTACCACTGTGGAATTTATTATCATCATAGAATTTCTGCAGGACATGCTAGGTTAAAAGAAAATTTAGATATGGATCAGACACTGTGGATTTGCTTGTGGCTACCTTTTGTCAGAGTTTTAACAGAACAGCCATTACTGGGTTAGTATAGCACATAAAACTATGGCACGTTGTCTAGGAATTTCTCTTTTACATGTGGTATCACAATGGATCAACTGATAAAATATCAACAGAAGATTCTATCTCCCATAAAATTGGCGCATACAGTCTGCAACCGCACTACAGAAATAATCCAGTTTGACACCACTTTAACTGCCATGGCTCAGTGTTTTGGAATTCTGTGAATTGAAGTTTGTTATGTCACCAGAGCTTTCTAAAGCTAAATCTCTGACAAAACTACAACTTCCAGAATTTCATAGCATTCAGCCATGGCAATTAAAGTGGTGACAAACTAGGTTATTTCTGCAGTGTGAATGCAGCCATAGGAAATCCAAAGTTTCATGTACCATGCATAATCTGGTGGCATAAGCAAGATGGTGAAAAACAGTTCCTTGGCTTATTTAGATTTTTAAATACATGATTCCCAAGCCCCCATCACTAGAGAAACCTTCAGAGCCAGTTAAGAACCAAATATTTTGATTCTGTGGCACAAAGCCAAAATACCTCCTTACATTTTCTGACTTGAGGTAAATAACAGGATGGCATCTTTTACTCTTCCACCTTCCCATTCAGCATACAAAATTTTACTATAATAAGATCTGTTCACTACTGTTCCAACATGTAAGGCAGACCATGTGATTAATACATAATGGTGCCCCCCAGAATATGACAGCTATGTGATCACTGCTGTGCCTGCTTTTTTGCTCATTCCTCACTCAGACAAATGGTGGTAGTGAAGTGGCAGTTGGATGGTGCCAATTTGCATCATATCAGTCTTCCCAAATGTATGCCTTGTCTGGCTGCTTGCTTGGGCAATGAGTTTTCCACTGGGAAAAGGCATTGAGAAAGCCAGGCAAGCTATAAACAAACACTGCCACCTCTATGAGGTGGGCAGGACATGCCCTGGAGGATGAGAGCAACTGGCAACTAGGAACAGCTATAAACTGCTGCCACCTGAGCCACTTGTTTCACTCTGCCTAAAATACTAGCACAAGACATGTTTTGAGAATCCTCCTCTTGATTAATAGATTCAGGGTCACGAAACAAACTCATTGTGAGTTTGTTCTATATATTTTAAACCTATTTAATTTAATTTAATTTAATTTAATTTATATGCTACTTTTTTCTCAGCATGTGACCCAAGATGGTTTATAAAAAGTATATTTCATACACTGTGAAAGTGCTGGTTTGCTTCTTTGTTGCCTTTTAGGACAGTACAATGAGTCCTTGGTGTCTGCTGGGGTTTAGTTCCAGGACTCCCCATGGGTACCATCTCCATAGATACTCAAGTCCAATTAACTACAGTGGGGTAGTAAAATGGTGTCCCTTATATAAATTGGCAACATTAAGGTTTGCTTTTTGGAATTTATATTTTTTGTATATTTTCAAGCCATGGATGATTGAATCCATGGATAATGAATCTGTGGATATGGAGGGTGAACTGTGATTATATTGTTTAACAGGACCAAACAGGAAAGGAGGAGGAATAGCATTATATATCAGGGATGTTTACACCTGTGAAGAGATCAGGGACTTAAATCCTAGAAATCAGGTGGAGAGCATCTGGATAAAAATTAACAGGGAACGAAATAATAGGGATGTTTTAGTGGGAGTCTACTACAGACCCCCAAGTCACATTGAGGAATTGGATGATGCCTTTCTAGAACAGATGACCACACACTCAGAAAGGAGAGATGTAGCAGTGATAGGTGACTCCAACTATCCTGATATTTGCTGGAAGTCAAACTCAGTCAATACTTCAAGGTCTAGCAAATTCCTCACTTGCCTCGAAGACAATTTCTTTGTCCAAAAGGTGGAAGAGGCTACAAGGGGATCAGCTATTTTAGATCTGATCCTAACCAACAGGGATGACCTGGTCAATGGGGTGCAAGTGGTGGAATCCTTAGGTGGGAGTGATCATGTTCTCCTAGAGTTTCTTATACAGTGGAAAGGAGAAGCTAGGCATAGTCAAACACTCATTCTAGACTTTAGGAGAGCTGATTTCAACAAATTTAGGGAAAAACTGGGAGTGATCCCGTGGTCAGGAATACTAAAGGAGAAGGGAGTTCAGGATGGATGGGAGTTTCTCAAAAGTGAGATACTGAAGGCACAATCTTAAACTGTTCCAGTGAGAAGGAAAAATGGGAGATATCTCAAGAAACCAGGTTGGATGACTAAAGAACTTTCAACTGAACTAAGTTTTAAATGGGAGATGTATAAGAAATGGGAAAGGGACGAAATCACTAAAGAGGAATTCAAACAAATAGCTAGCACATGTAGGGGTAAAGTCAGGAAAGCCAGTGTGCAGAATGAGCTCAGGCTTGCTAGAGCGGTATGTCCATAGTAAAAGAAAGAAGAAGGAAATGGTAGTGCCACTGCACAGAGAAGATGAAGAAATTCTAACAGGGGACAGAGAAAAGGCAGAACTACTCAACACCTTCTTTGCCTCAGTCTTCTCACAAAAGGAAAAGGGTGTTCAACCTGAGGAAAATGGAGCAGAGGACACAATAGGGGAAATGCAGCACAGAATAAGTGAAGAGGAAGTATAGGAATACCTGGTTAACCTAAATAAATTTAAGTCTCCAGGAGCAGATGAACTACATCCAAGGATATTAAATGAACTGGCAATGTAATCTCAGAGCCACTGGCAATAATCTTTGAGAACTCCTGGAGAACAGGAGAAGTCTCAGAAGACTGGAGGAGGGCAAACATTGTCCCCATCTTCAAAAAAAAAAAAGGGGGGGGAGGATCCCAACAACTATCACCCAGTTAGTCTGACATCAATACCAGGGGAAAATTCTAGAACAGTTCATTAAACAGAGAGTCTGTGAACATTTAGATGGGAATGCCATAATCACTAAAAGTCAACATGGCTTTCTCAAAAACAAGTCATGCCAGACTAATCTGATCTCTCTCTTTTTTTTTTTTTTTTTGATAAAATTACCAGTTTGCTAGATGAAGAGAAAGCAGTAGACATAGCATATCTTGATTTCAGTAAGGCTTTTGACAAGGTCCCCCACAATATTCTTGCAAACAAGATAGTAAAACCTGGGCTAAACAATACAACTGTTATGTGGATTAGTAACTGGTTGACTGACCGAACCCAAAGGGTGCTCAGCAATGGCTCCTCTTCATCCTGGAGAGAAGTGACTAGTGGAGTGCCACAGGGTTCTGTCTTGGGCCCAGTGCTATTCAACATTTTTATCAGTTATTTGGATGATGGAATAGGGGGCATGCTTCTCAAATTTGCAGATGACACCAAATTAGGAGGAATAACTAATACCCCAGAAGGCAGGTTAAAAATTCAAAATGACCTTAATAGATTAGAAAGCTGGGCCAAAGCTAACAAAATGAATTTCATCACAGAGAAATGTAAGGTACTGCACTTAGGGCAAAAAAATGAAATGCATAGATATAAGATGGGAGACACCTGGCTCAACAAGAGTACATGTGAAAGGGATCTAGGAGTCCTAGTGGACCACAAGTTGAACATGAGTCAACAGTGTGATGCCGCAGCTAAAAAGACCAATGCAATTTCAGGCTGCATTAATAGAAGTATAGTATCTAGAATAGATCAAGGGAAGTAATAGTGCCGCTGTATTCTGCTTTGGTCAGGCCACACCTGGAATACTGTGTCCAATTCTGGGCACCACAATTTAAAAAGGATGTTGAAAAACTGGAGCGTGTCCAGAGGAGAGTGACTAAAATGGTGAAGGATCTCGAAACCATGCCCCATGAGGAACCACTTAGGGAACTGGATATGTTTAGCCTGAAGAAGAGACAGCTAAGAGGGGATATGATAGCCCTCTTTAAATATTTAAAGCTTGTTTTCCGCTGCTCCAGAGAATAGGACTTGGAAAAATGGATGCAAGCTACAAGAAAAGAGATTTCACCTCAACATTAGGGAGAACTTCCTGACAATGAGAGCTGTTTGACAGTGGAACACACTCCCTCAGAGTGTGGTGGAGTCTCCTTCTTTGGAGATCTTTAAACAGAGGCTGGATGGCCATCTGTTGGGGATGCTTTGATTTTGAGTTCTTGCATGGCAGGGGGTTGGACTGGATGGGCCTTGTGGTCTCTTCCAACTATATGATTCTATGATTCTAACTGCCTAGTCAGCTTTGACTTATGGCAACCCTGCGAATTAAAGATGTCCAGGACACCTGCTTGTTAACAGCCATGTTCAGGATTTTCAAAGTCAGGGCACCAGCTGCCTGACAGAGTCAATCCACCTGTAATACAGTCTTCCTCTTTACTTATTGCCTTCGATTTTCCCTAGCATTATCATCTTATATCAGGGACAGGCAACCTTTTTGAGACCTGGGCCGGTCTCAAAAAGGTTGCCGCTCGGCTGGGCCAAGGGGGGCGGGAAATGGCGGAGCGCGCGCGACCCCCGCGCACGCTGCCGGCGCGGCCACTACCGCGGCCGCCGCTGTAGCGCGCACCGCCGCAGCTGCCATGGCGCATGCGCGGCCGTCATTTTGGAAGCCAAAATGGCGGTCGCGATGCGTTTGCGCATGCGCAAAAGTATTGCGCATGCGCAAACGTGTCGCGACCGCCATTTTGGTTTCCAAAATGGCGGCCACGACAAGCGCGCCCGAAAACGCTCCCCGGCAGCGGCGCGTGGCGGCGGCAGCCTTCAGACGGGGCCGGTAAGTCCGGGGCCCGGGGCCTTAACCGGCCCCCGGGCCGTGGGTTGCCGGTCCCTGTCTTATATAATGGGTCATGTTGTCTCATTACCAAAGTACAATAGTCTCAGTTTTGTCATTATGTTCTTTAGGGAGAGTTCAGGCTTGATTTGCTCTAAGGTCTATTTATTTGTCTTTTGGCAGTTTTTGGTATCCATAAAACTCTCTTCTAGCACCACATTTCAAATCAGTTGATTCTCCTCCTGTCATTTTCTTCAATGTCCAGCTTTAACAACCACTGGAAACTGGAAATACTGTGCCCTTGGTAATCCTGAATTTGTCATGAGATGATATCTTTACACATGAGGATCTTTTTATTGAGTATTTCATATAATATCTTCAGTATCATTTTGATTGCATGGGGTATTAATGTAATTCTCTGGTGGTTACTGCAATTTATGGTGTTCTCTTTCATGGGGCTTAGAAAATATATTCATCATTTCCAATCTTTGGGCTATTGTTTATTTTCCATATAGTGGCAGATTTTGGTTAGAATTTTACTAGATACTGTCTCTGTAGCTTCAAACAACTCTATTGATATACCATCTGTTCTTGTTGATGTATTCTTGCAAGTGCTTTGAGTGCAGCTTCCTCTTAGCTTTCTACAGTTGTGGGTTCATCACCAAAGGTTCATCCTCAAAGGAATCTGTCATTCTTTCATCTCTTTTCAGTGATTATTATAGTAGTTTTCTTTTCCCTACTCACAAGTATTTGGAATTATGATCCTATTTCTGTCACCTTTTGTTTTTGCTTCTCACCTGTCCTTCACTGTTTGCAGGGTTTCATCTGTTATCCAGTAAGGTTTTTCTTTTTTCTTTTTTTGGCAGCAGATACTTTTTGCTTTCTTCCCTGACAATTCCCAATCTTTATTTGGTGCAGAATTGTTCTGGTTTAATAGTGTAGATCTATTATTTACATCATCTTTAAATTTTACAGTGATGTTCTTCAGGTTGTATATGGGTACAGTAATTAACTTAATATGCGTCTTTAGTTTTATTCTAATTTTTGGTATTAGCAGTTCATGGTCTGGGCCATGATCTGTTCCTGTTCTTGTTTTAGCAGAGAGAATAAAGCTCCTCCATCGTCTGTTCCCAGTTATGTAGACTAATTAATTTCTATATTGGCTGTCTGGTGACATCTGCATACATACTCATAATGACAGTAATTATTTTGGCCTAAATTATTTTAACTGGTGTAGACCCACTGAATCAATGGCAATTTGGTAATGCAACATATATATGTACATTATGTTGAATAAATAGATCTACTTCAATTGGAACTACCAGCTGGATATAGTCCTTTATCTGTATATGTATTTACAGCTGTATTTGATAATGTCTACTGTTGACTAGTAACATTCTGGCTACCACAGGAAAAG
The DNA here is from genome assembly GCA_026167975.1 of Phrynosoma blainvillii. NCBI lineage: Eukaryota > Metazoa > Chordata > Lepidosauria > Squamata > Phrynosomatidae > Phrynosoma > Phrynosoma blainvillii. Next base: position 43,525,448 of record JANUYF010000004.1, on the reverse strand, counting down.
TAGAAATGCAATAGTAGGGAATGTAAATATATAATGAGGTTAGGGAGGAGGTAGAATCTTAGTGACCTTGCTTGGAAGGCATAATAAGAAATATGTGCAACATAGGCTATGCATTAACAATGAAATGACATTATTCTAATTTCCCATTAGATTCGTATGCAAAGGAATTTTGTAGTGCCTTTGAGACTTGAAATTAGTAGTATGAGCTTCATAGACTTGAGTCTACTGTAGACCCAAGTCTACAAAAGCTCATGCTAGCAGTCTCAAAAGAGCTTTGCATAGTTTTTTGATATCCCTTTGCATACTGATTTTTGAGACCTTGGTCCAAAACACACTGCAGAAATAATCCAGTTTGATACCGCTTTAACTGCCCTGGCTCAATGCTAGAGAATTCTGGGAACTGTAGTTCTGTGAGACATTTAGCCTTCTCTGTCAGAGAACTCTGGTGCCACAACAAACTGCAATTCCCAGGATTCCCTAGCACTGAGCCAGGGCAGTTAAAACAGGATCAAACTGGATTATTTCTGCAGTGTGTTTTGGAGTTTGTTGTGGCACCAGAGCTCTCTGACAGAGAAAGCTAAATGTCTCACAGAACTACAGATCACAGAATTCTCTAGTATTGAGCCAGGGCAGTTAAAGTGGTCTCAAACTGGATTATTTCTGCAGTATGTTTTGGACCTAACATGATCATGTCTTTGAATTCTCCCATTAGATTAGAAGATGACTTCATTCTGGTTCTGCTCCAGGCAGAAGCAATTTTCTTGGGCTAGATTTGGAAATAGTTGTTATGAACCATTCACTCCAATGTTTATTTTTTCTTCTTCTGTTGTTACAGAGTATTAGAGTAACCAGAGGCCTGACCTTCATTCTCAATCCCTAGTAGATAATAACCACAAATTCTTCTATTTTGCAGGGCAGAAATAATGGATGGATAGGAGTGTGTCTGCCAAAGAAACCCTTTTCAAAATGCTGCAGTCTTAAATACTTAGTATTCAGCAAGGCACAAACATATTGCTCTTTGCTGAGCTCATTCTTGTTAAATTAGATTAGGCAGTTTTTAACGGCACAAAATGAATTTCAATATCTTTGTTTGCTAAAAATCTTTGAAAGCTGTTTATAATATTTTGAAAGCTGAAAATTATTTTTCCTAGTAGTCTTTTTAAATTAAAAAGGGTTTTGTATTTTTTTTTAAAAAAAGAGGTATTATAAACATAAGGAGAACAATAACTTGGTTAATAAAAAGGATGTTTCTACAGTCTGCCTTTGCTGTGTAGTAAAATGTAGTCATTACAAGATAAAAATAGAAGCTGTACATATCATTGACATATTGTATGACTTTTTCTGCCTTTTCTGTATCACTTTTCCTGTATCTAAAGAATAGAGATAGGTCTCTATTTGTTGCTGTTACATCAAGTCGACTTCGACTTATTGTGACTCTATGAATGAGAGACCTCCAAGTTACTCTATCTATCACCAGCATCTCTGCTCAGGTCTTGCAGACTCAGGTCCATGGCTTCCTGAGTCTATCAGTCTGAATTGCAGTCTTCTCTTTTCCTACTGCATTCTACCTTACCAAGCATTATTGCCTTTTCTAATGATTCATCACTTCTCATGACATGTCCAAAGTATAGCTGTCTCAGTTTAATCATCCTGGTTTCTAGGGATACTTCAGACTTGCTCTAGGGCCCATTGATTTCTCTTTTTTAGCAGTCCACAATATCCGTAGAACCCTTCTTCAGCATGCCATTTCATGTGTTTATTCTCTTCTTAGCAGCTTTCTTCATTATCAGGCTATCACAACACATTAGAAACTGGAAATACAGTGGCATAGACAATCCTAACTTTAGTATTCAATGATATATCTTGATACTTCAGGATCTTGCCTAGTTCCTTCATTGCTGCTTTTCCAAGGCCTAGTTTCTTCTGTTTTTTTGACTGCAGTCTCCATTCTGATTAATTATTACTGAGCTAGGGTATGAAAAATCTTGAACTATTTCAGTGTCTCCCTTGTCTACTTTAAAGTCATGTAAACTATCTGTGGTCATTATTTTTATTTTCCTAATGTTCAGCTGTAAACCTGTGTTTGCATTTCCTTTCTTGACTTTCTTCGGTATTCATTCCAAGTTTTTTTCTATTTTCTTATAGTAATATGGCATCATCTTCATATCTTAAATTTTTCCAATTTTCAGGCCTTTTTACTTTGAGTCTAATCCAGCTTTGCATATGACATGTTCAGGATACAAGTTAAACAGACAGGGTGATAAAATGCAGTCTTGCTTGACCCCCTTGCCAACAATTCCATTTCTTTGTAGACTCTTGCCCTGCATACAGATTACACATCAGGACAATCAGTGTGGCACACCCTTTTCTTTAAAAGTAATACACACACTTTCAGAGGCTTTGCTACAATCTATAAAGCATAGGCTGATTTTCTTCTGAAATTCTAAGTTGTGTTCGATTATCCAGGACATGTTTGCAGTATGATCCCAAGTGCCTCTTCCTGTCCTGAACATTTCTCACTCCATATATGGTAAAAAAAAAAAAGTCCTTGCCTTAGAATTTTGAGCTTCACTTTGCTTGCATGGGTAATTAATAAAATGGTCCTGTGATTACTGCAATCCCTGGTGTCCCCTTTCGACTGGAATGTATGTTGAGCATTTCCAATGTGTGGGCCTTTGTTTTGTTTTGTATGGTCCAAAACACACTGCAGAAATAATCCAGTATGAGACCACTTTACTGTCCTGGCTCAATGCTAGGGAATTCTGGAAACTCTAGTTTTGAGAAACATTTAGCCTTCTCTGTCAGAGAGCTCTGGTGCTACAATAAACTACAATTCCCAAGATTCCCTAACACTGAGCCAGGGCAGTTAAAGAGGTCTCAAACTGGATTTCTGCAGTGTATTTTGGACCACTATCTCTGTGTCCTTTACAGTGTTATCTATTTTTTCCCTAACCTGTTAATTTCTCCTCAAAATACAGTCCACACCACAAACCCGTAGTGTATTGGATCTAGGTCACTGCAATATTATGCTGTACATAAAAGGAGTTTCTGTGAGATTTGGAACACAGTGAAATAAATATGTGCCCTCAATACCACTGAAGTGTTTTCTTATTGTTATGAGATGCCATAAAATATAACATTAAATTATTTGAAGAAATAGCTTCAGTATACAGTGTTTGGTACAAATTAATGTTAAGCAACCATATTTACTGTCTACAACAGAAATGAATTCTGTTACCCATTAGATGGCAATTTGCAGGTATTTTTCAGCCCCTGTGTCTCCTCTGACCACAGACATTATATTTCAAGATCTATGGACAACCCCTCCCCCAAATATATGAGTGCTCAAGTGCCATTATATACAATAGTGTAGTAAAATGATGTCTCTTACATAAAATTGCAAAATCAGGGTTTGCTTGGGGGGATTTTTTGCATGTCAAAATTGAATCCCTGGATGCAAAATTCATCAATACAGAGAACCGACTGTGTATCCTTGAGGCTTAATGCATCCCACCCTAAACCCTTCCAGATTCCCCAGATTACCCTTTTTCTGCCCCTATCTTGGCAAATTACCTCTGCTGGAAGCCTTAAAGAGCAGTGGCTCACCTTTTAAATAAAGTGCAGAGCCCCTCCCTCCATTGTTCAACATGGAAAAGCCATAAGTGGACTTCTAGCCACTGATTTTGCTTTCCCCCCCCCCCTTTTTTTTTTTTTTTTTTTGGCAGTCCATGCAAGCCCTGGAAAGTGTTGGGGGAAGAAAACTGTTCTCTGAACCCACTGCTAGTCCATTTCCATTAATCTCAGTTGCTTGATGCAAGAAATCCAATGTTAGAACTTCCCTAAGCAGTGGCTTTCTAGGTTCTCTGCTTAAAGAGTTCCAATGAAGAAGAACTCACCACCTGAACTGATTGTTAAAACTTGACTTGCTATAATGATCCCACTTCAGTTCTCTTCCTGTTATTTCAGTTTGTGATTTTTGCCTTTACAGATAGGAATTACTGTTAGACATTCGTGAAATATTCTGGCAGATGATTTTTATCCTCCTCTCATAAACAGCTTCAAGTTTTTATTTTCCATTTCAGCACATATGTTTTTCTTTATTTTTGCATCACAGCAGGGATGCTGTTTCTATTCCCAGTCTTCTTAAAAATCATTTGGATGCACTGCTGCTGGTTTATAATTTAATGACATGGAATATAATTACTCTTGATGGTTGTATATCCAATGTTTCTTTTTTCCTTCTCCTCTGAAGTATATCTACTGCATACTCAAACCCAAACTCAAACAAATATTCACACTCAAACAAATTATTTGTTGCAATGAAAAAATTGTGGTTTCCCCAATAGTATTATCCTTCAAAGTAGATCAGGACAAATATTATTAAAGAAGAATGTTGTATAGAACAGAAAAAAAATCAAATTTCAGGTTTTGGGGTGTGTGGGGGTTTTGTTCTTCTATTGCAAATGCTACTAAAGATAATGGCAAATGGTATCATTTTCAATCTTACTTGAATGTACACAGTTATAAAATGTATTAATTAGTTTCTCAGTGTTCAGCTCATTGATTGGTTAGATTAATTAGATTAATTTACTAAAAACTTTTTGATCAACTGAAAAAGCTGCCCTAGTTAGTACACATGAAAGAAATCTAATGATTATGTGTGTAGTATTAAGAGCTTGCAAAAGTTACTAATAAAAATTACTAAACTACCAGAATCTGACAGGCAATATGGCCATGCTGCATGAGGAGAGGAGGTAGTTCTGTCCTTAAGTAAGTTTTACATATTGTTGAATTAGTTTCCTACGTAATTCATAATTTCTACACAGGTTTATTGTATGGAAGACAAAATTTGGCTCATATGTGGTTACTATTCTTCAAATGCATGCAACACTGTTTTGTGTGAAGCCTGTTGCTTATACACTCATGAGCTGTGAGCAGTAAAAAAAGGTGACTGGTCTAGTTTTCTTTTACCTGTCTAGGCTGGGAGTGGGAAGAAACAACTGCAGACTGGGGACGTTTTCACACGGGGCTTTAGGAGGACGCATTCCTACCTCCGTCCGGCCCCACTCTGGCTCCATTTCCAGGTTGTTCACATGCGCGCGGCGGCGGCAAACCCCGCCCCTTCCGGTGCCATCCCTGCATCCATCCGGCTCGTCGCTCCATGTATTCAAACACACGGAGCCCTAAGTCCGGCCTCACTCTGGCAGAAAGGCCTCTAATTCCGGCTTCAGCGGTGGAAAGGTAATTCCGGGTGGCAAAAGGAATTAGCCTGCCGCCGCCGGAGCCATTCCGGAATCAGCGGCACGAGCCGTTCCGGAATGGCTCCACCCGGCTTTGGGGACCCCTGTGTGAAAATGCCCTGGATGTTTCTGGAAGGAGGGGCTTTTCTTTGCCTGTTTAAGAAGAAAGAATGAGGAAGAGGAAGAAATCTTGGAGTCTCTGGTGTGTCTGGAAGTGGTTCCCTTTGCTTGCTTAGGTGGGGAGGGGCAACTGAAGTCTAGTTTCTTCACTTGGTGAACCTGCTGGAGAGCTCACAGCAAGAGGTGTGCCATCTTTCTCTCTCCTGATGTTTTTATTTTCATCTGGCAAGTCTGCTAGAGAAGATGTAGCAGAAGTACACAGTTCCTTTCTAGTTGCTCTCTGTGTGCTCCTTGAAGGGTAACCTCAGCCAAGCTCTGTTGGGCTCAGAAGTTGCTACTTCTTCTAGTCCCTCAGGAGAGCGTCTGCATATTTCTCTAGGCTGGAAAAAGTAAGCTCTGGCATATTATGCTTTTAAAATCTGTTTCAGCTCCATAGGAAACCATCTACTTCATTGTGTGAACAGGCTCTCTCCATTTTTATTAGTCCTAGATTGAGACCTATTCATAATCGGAAAACAGCAAAGGTGGAGAAAAATAGTTTCTAAGTCATATGTAAAAAGATGGAGCTGGAGAAGTGCATGATCATTTGCAAATAATACTGAAAGATTTTTGTTAGCTAGATCAAGTGTGATTTCCTCCAGTTGCTGTTGGCTAGGTATACCATACTATCTCCATTGTATGTAGTAATGCCTTGGACTTGAAGAAATTGTTTTCTTGTGATTTCTCTTATGACTAAAAGAGGTCAGGCTTTATAAAGTTCATATGTGTGCATGAGGAATATAACCATCTGCTGAAATTATGAACGGTGTTTTGGGTAAGTTTAGCATGTGGAGAAGAGGTCTGAAGGTCAGATGTTATTCGGTAGCAGTGGTGTATTGCAGGCAGACATTAAAGTTTATCCAACCATGTTGAAAAGCTGCAGTGAGTGTATAGCCATCATAAAAGTAGGTCAGTTTGTTTTTTCCCCCTGCTGTCCATTGATGGTGGAGTGATGAGGAATTAGAGACAGACTGTTGAGGGTTTTTTTGTTTTTATTTTACATTTTAGCTGGGACTGGAATAGTTATTTTACAAAGTTCATGCTGGCAATTTTTGCTTTTTAAAAAATTAATCTATGAGAACCAGAGCGGGGAAAGGCTTGGAGAAATCTGTTCAAAAAGAGCTGTTGAAGAAGCAGGAGAGGTAATAAAAGGCAAATACTAACAAAACAAAAAAAGTGTTGCCTCTTCTTGTTAAAAGAAGACCGAAGGGCCCTCTACAATGTCTGTAACAATGGAAGTTACCCATAATAAGCCACCTGATTCCATTATTTCTTACCTCATACAATCCATCCTTCCTTCTCATCCTCCACTTAATTACTTCTTGGTTTGCAGAAAAACATGCTGCTGCTGTTGACTTTATAAGTAACTGGTGCCTTTAAAATACTTAAGTTAGATTTTAGTAAACTACATATTTTATATTTTTCTTATTATTTTGGTAATGCACTTCTCCCTAATGGCCATGACTTGCTGCATTCTTTCTGTTCAAACAAAATTCATTCCTGATATGTTTCTCTCCCTTTCAGTTCACTCTCCTGGTCAGCTCTTCCAAGGTTGCCCGCAGGTAGTTTTGTTTCTTCTTCAGCATTCCTGGCTGTACTAGTTCTTGACTGAAACTGAAGATTACTTTAAATGTATAATCAAGTTCTACCCTAGTGAATCCCTGTAGCTTCTTATAAGTTATTCTTGGAAGAATTAATGTTGCCTGCTCGCTCTCTCTACACACACACACACACACACCACCACCACCACCACCATCATAATACTCTACAGACAGTGTGTTACTTCTAAGCTCTGGTCTAGTAAGAGATAAGGGAAAAGAGGATTCCAATATACAGAAGAGCCAAGAACCAGCCTTTTCAGTCCTCCACATATGGACACAAAGGAAGTTTATTCATTTGTTTTATCCATGAAAAGTCACAATTTTATTTTACTCCACTGATGGCTGAATATGGGAATATGAGAAAGAAAGAGTTGGGAGAGGGTGAACTCTTCTTCAACCAGTAGCGTCAGCTTCACCCACTATGACTTTGAGATCCTAGACAGATTAATGCAGAACTAATCTCACCCCTGATAGAGAAAAGGTTGCCCACCATAGTCTTAGTCTCTTTAGAACTATGTAATTTTTTTCATTGTTTGTATCAGATAGGTCCCTGATGATCCCACCTATAATGGGATTACTAGGAGCTCTACAGCAGATGTGGGGAATCTTTGGGCTGCCAGATATTTATAACCATCCTTACCATTGGCAATTAAGAGTGAAGCTGATGTAATTTGTAGACCAAAAAATCTGGATGGAAAAGGTTCCCCGCATCTACTCTAAAATTTGTGGGAGACCAATCAGAAGTGACTGCAAGTGTATGGATAGTCAGCTCATGCTATCCCTGCTGTTTCCTTGAATTATATAAACCCTTTCTTCAGCAACAGCATTGGCTAATTGCTTTCTTTAACTGCCATTTTCCATGTCCCAGTTTTGGGGAAAGGGTGGAATATAAATAAATAAATAAATAAATAAATAAACTTGCCTCTCTGTCTTGCCTCTGTCCTACCTACTGCCCATCAGCTCACCCACTTTTTTCTTCTCCTACTGTTACCAATCTAGGTGGTGTTCTTTAAATCTAGAGAAGCGAGTAAATACAGAATTAGACTATAGGACTTTCAATAAGACACATAAGAGACCAAATCTGGGTTTAAACACTTTGTATGTAACATTTATTCTAACAAATTATATTTATTCTAATATTAGTAACATTTATTCTAACAAATTACATATCAAGAGGCCTCATTCATACCCACATTCATGCAATACTCATGCACACAACTCTTCCCAGAGGTTGACCAGTTCTCTGAAAAAGTGTTGGGTGTCAGTTACAGCTGATTCTGGCACACTAGCATCATGGTTTTGAAGATTCCTTTATACTTTTTATGATGTGCATCATTTTTCTTGATGATTGACTTGTTGTTCCCATTCCATTCTTGTTCTGGTACTCCTTACATTAGGTTGTGTAGTACACATTCCATTCTTGTTTTGATATATTCAGTTTCATGTCCTTGCATTACGTTGTCTTTATCTTTTAAAGATCCTTACGTACATTCCTTTTCAACTCAGCAGTTTCAGTTTTTCTTGCTTATGTGTGCCAGATCCTTCATTTTATTCTCCATCTTCTAATTATGTCACATTCATACATAACACTATCACTTCTTCTCCTGCCACTTAAATAAATCAAAATACAAAATCACTTCATATATGTTCTGATACATTAGGGATGCTGTAATGAGTGTTTTTAATCCATCCTTCTAAATTTTACTTCCTGGTGTGTTTATTTGCACTACTAATTGCATTTTTGAAATAAATAATAATAATGACTAGGTTCATGTATTGAAATTGCTTGTACACTTCCTATTCATTTATTTCAGCCATAGGGTGTCAATTAGTTTTCACCTCCCACTTGGAATACCCAAATTTCAGATAGCTTTATCCATTAATTATAATCTAGGTAAAACTCCACAGAAAATACAAGTTGAAACTAGATGTATCATGTACTAAAATAGATATATCAGCTATGAAGTGGTTATTAATCATTATGCCTTGTGCATTGCAATATTAAAAGCACTGGGATTTGTTTATTCATAATGAAATAAATATATGTTGGAAAGTGTTACTCATCTTTGACATTGACAGTTTGATACTTTAATGTTTCTGCAACATCTTCTAAATGGAAAGTTGAAAACTGTATATGTGATATTTTGAAAATCTTATACCATAAATCTGCATAATTTTTTTTACAGATAATTAGGGACCACCTATCATTCAAAAACATTAATATATTTATGCATCACTTATAAGTTCAGTCATGCAATATCTCTGTTGGTAAAATGCTAAGGACATGTTATTGGTAGCCTGAAGAGATCTGATTCCTTCCTGGCATTATATACTACTCAGTGATTGGTAATCACACATTTTGGAATACACTCTCTGAATTCTTCAGCAAGAATGATGGTCAAGGTACTCAACCCAAATTTTTGTCTATTTTTTTGGCCAAGACAAGGACTATGGATTAGTTCATTTTTACTTACAAGTGTAATCTAGATTTCTGAGGCAAATATATATATATATATAATTTATGCTTTTCCCGATGTTAGTTAAATTGGTTTTGAAACAACATATTGTTAAAATTAATTAGAATTATGTTACTTGAAGAGATTCAGATATCCATCCAAATTGCCACAAACTGTCTTGTTCTCTTTAGCCCAAGCTCAATCTTTTCAACTGTTTGCCACCTTCCAGGATAGATTTTGGGAAGCTCTGAAAAATGGCACAGATTGAAAGAATAGGAACATTCACTTTAATTCACTTCATCCCATGGGCAGATACTTGGTTATGACCCCATTGTTCAACATGGGCACATGGTATACCTAGTGAAGGGTGGTGCTTCCCCCACCATTTTGAGAAGAGATTCATCTCCCTATTCACGATCAACAAACCACAGCTTTTCAAAGAAGTAGACATGTCTCTTGCAATATAAAAGGGAAGAAAGAAGGGGGAAGGAGAAAAAAGAAAAACAAGTACACTGTACTGCCTCTGAAGAAGTGGGTTTATATCCACAAAAGCCCATGTGAAAATAAAAACCAGTTCCTCTTAAAGGTGCTGCCACATTTTTTTCATTTTCTTTCCTCCGCCCTTCCTTCCTCTTTTTAAAACTACCACTTTATTCACCATTTGTAGAGATAGGGCAGAGAATCACAGTGGCATACTATCTTAATTGCTTGTAGTGGTCACCCACAAATCACTTGTCTTCACCTAGAGCACTAAGAAAGGTTTAGATTGCTTAGCAGAGGGGCGGGATAGAAATAAAATTTATTATTATTATTATTATTATTATTATTATTATTATTATTAGTTACTGCAGTCCCAGTGTAATTTGATTTATAAAGTACAGAGCTAGATTTGTCCCCTTTAATTACAAGATTGCTGCATCTACAAAATTGCTGAATCTACCCTTTGTGCATCCTGTGACTACTTGATTAAATGAAATCTGCATTTCTGCAAATGATAATACTTAGAGTTGCTATGGGCACAGCAAGGAAGAAACAGCACCGAGAGATTCTTCTCTGCAGGGGCAAACAGACAGAATGAAACAAGAATTGATTCTTCTATTATACATTAAATATGAGCATTTTTAAAGAATTTTTTGAAATACATTGGCGTCTCAGATGAATACTATTGTACAAATGAACAATAACAATTTTATACATTTGCATTAATTATTCTGTTTTGAGGACCCTGGGGTATTAAGCTAATTTCATCTACTTGAGTTGCAGACTTGGCAGTTTTTTTAAAGAAATTAAATTCTACATCAACTGTAAAGGAACTTTCAAGCATATTTGCTTGTAAATATTTTGTAAATGTTATAAATATTGTAAATTATAACTAGTTGCTTGTAAATTTGCACTGTGGTGTGCAATTAAAAATTAATGTTCTTTAATTTAATGTCCAAAACTGAGACTCCAATCTTATGTAGCCTTACTTGGTAATAGGCCACTAACCTCAGAGGGATTCACTTCTGAACAAGCATGCATGGCATTGACTGCATGTCTGATATTACAGGTATATTTCAGTTAACATGTGTAACAGGGAAGTATTTCTTTTTATGGAAAATTGGTACTGGAAGCATATGAAAATAAAGGAGAAGTCTCCACAAAAATGAAGTTTAGTTCAATAGGTTCCAACACCCATTTTGTTAAAAATTAACAGTATGTACATGTGAAAAGAAGCAACCAGGTCAGGTAAGCCTATGAATAAATAAAGGAAAACATTTGAACTTTCTAGAGAGCATTTGAAGTCTTCTTCCAATAGGTATTCAGAGATTCCTTTTTTTCACCAACTTCCATTTTTCATATAATTTTTATTTTGGTGTCCAACTGAACTGAGTTATAACATAATGAAGCTAACTGGTGAGATAGGCTTTCCCATTCCCCATTTATTTCTGTTTTGCATGATCAGTAGGGTTTTCACTGAGATAGAGAGTGGCTGAACCCATAACACAACACCATGTTATAGGTTAGATAGAATGGCCTCAACTTTAATATAAGATGTGATCGTTTTATTCAGTGAGTCCTTGGTAGCTGCAACTGCCACAACTTTATTGACAACAGCTATAATGTAGAGTTGGTCCGCAAAGCATCAGGTCTTGATCTGTCATCAATGAATCCTGTATTGATCTATGAACCCATTTGTTTGGTCACGGCCAAGCATCAGGATGACAAAAAGGGGGGACCGGTTAATCGCCCATCTGTATCTTCAGTAACTGGTTGATCACATCATTTCATCTCCACCCCTTGTCACTGGGGGATGCTGACTCAGTGTTTCCCCTGCAATGGCAACACTGCAATCTTCCCAGCACCCCCGGGTCCCCGTTGGACTCCCGATCCAGTGCCATGCCCATCAGATCCAAGACCTGTGCTATCACACTGATAGCACCAATCAATGTACCTGTAATCCCACCCTCAAGAAAGTCCCAAACAAGTCAATTAGCAGGTGGATGTAGCCCACAGAAGCCCTGGATTACCACTTGCCCAATCTTTTTATAGAGTCCACCAGCAAGCCACATCCCGCAGCAGTAATGGCAGCCCCAGTAAAGAATGAGTGGTCCCCGAAGTCCCTTGACAGCAGCCCTGCGTGTTGCAATGCCAAGCGAAGCACTGGCACCACCTGGAACTGTGTCAGTGGAGAGCCATTGGGTAAAGAGAGGGCCCTCGTTCTGGGGGTGAGATGCCACATATTTGTGCAAGGTTCATACTGGCCACAGGTGGGAGCCATGGAGCTTTCACAGCACAATGGAGGATCCCCTGCCATAGTGGTCACACTTGGACCTGTGGAGAACGACTCTCTGCTTGAATCTCTCCCCCCCCCCCCCCAGTGGCTCTGGACTCGCTGGAAGCAAGAAAGACAATTAAAAAAGATCAGTGAAATTTGCTTCTCCACATGAGTATACATTATACTAATTTAAATATTTATCTGAGATGAATGTTTAACTGTGTAGATGGATTGGGGGTAAAATATACCCCTTAAACTTTAGCAGATGATATAACCGAGGATGTTTAGAAATACAGAGTAAAAGTCTTATGCCAGAAACCTAAAGATCGTTTTACTTCCCAATATGCATATACAGTAAGCCCTGCATGTCGACAGATTCTACATTCATGGAGTCAACCATCCATGGCTTGAAAATATATATTTTTTAAAAATTCCAAAAGCAAACTTTGATTTTGGCTTTTTATATAAGTGACACCATTTAACTGCACTATTGTATATAATGGGATTTGTTCATCTATGGATTTTGGTTTCCATGAGGGGAGGGGATCTTGGAACCAAACCCCAACAGCTACCAAGGACTCACTGATTAAAACTATCACATGTTTTCAAAGATAAAGAAAGCCATGTTAGTTGGTAGAATCAATATGTTGAGAGATCTTGTAGCACCTTTGAGACTAACGGAAGGAAAGAAGTTGGTAGTATTAGATTTCGTAGACTTAAGTTTACTCCCTCGGATGCATTTGGTCCAAGCTCATGCTGGCAACTTCTTTCTTTCAGTTAGTCTCAAAGGTGCTACACTATCACATGTTTTGTACACTATCTTTGGATAAAACCAAGGCACTTGCACCAATAGGAATATTTTGATCTGACTTGGGCCTCAGATCTGAAGTGAGATTCAAAAATCTGAAGATCTGTGCCCTTTGAATATCATGGGAAATTCAGAAATCTCTCTTTCCATGTATGTTGCAGAATTTTGAGCATGATTTTGCTTGCATGGGAGATCAGTGCTATGGTCCTATGGTTGCTGCAGTCTCATGTGTCTCCTTTTTTGTGGATGGGGATGTAAACTGATTGCTTCCAATCTGCTGGTTATCATTTTGTTTTCCATATCTGTTGACATATATTGGTTAGAACTAGAGTTGACTCTGTCAATGTGGATTGCAGCAGTTCAATTGGAATAGCACCTGTTCCTGGTGATTTATTTTTCTCTGTTTCTCTTATTGCAGTTTCAACCTCACTTTTTAGAATTTGGGGTTCATCTTCATATGGCTCTTCATTCCATGTGTCCTTCATTTTGTCATCTCTTTTGTATAATTCTTCTGTGTATTGTATCCAACGTTGTTTTATTCCTTCCTGGTCTTGAATTATGTTATTTTTATTGTCATAGATCATCCCAGTCCTTGGTCTGAATTTTCCTTTGATTTCCCAGATCTTGTGAATTAGGTCTCTTGTTCATCCCTTTTTGTTGTTATCTTCTGTTTCTCTGCATTGATCATTGTAGTAATTTTCTTTATCTTTCCATACAAGCCATTGTACTGTTGCATTCATAATTTTTAGTTTGTTCCTAGCTCCCTTTTGTTTTTCTTCTCTTCTTTTCTTTATTGTTTGTAGTGTTTTTTCTGTCATGCATAATTTTTTCTCTTTTTTTGTTTATTGAAAGTGTCTGTCTGCATTCTTCTTTTATTATGTCCCTGGCTTCAGACCATAGTTCCTCTGGTTCTTAGTCTATTGTGCTTGGTAGTACGAATCTGTTTCTTATGTCATCAGGAATTTCTGTTGAGATATTATTTAGATCATATTTTGGTATAATCACTGGTTTTGTTTTGTTCTTGAGTCTTACTCTTATTTTTATATACTGCATTTTATGTATATATTATTTTTATATAATTTTTATGTACAGCAGGGGGAAACATATATCCAGATGCTTCCAAAGAAACCAAACATGGAAATCATAAGGCATTTCTCAAAGAAGAAGAAAACTGCATGCATCAAGTATACATTAATTGTTATGTACAATAAGTGTTAATAGTTCATCAGACCTACAGAGTCAAAATAAGCAGCAAATGGTTAGATATAAACTTGTTCATACAGAGAACATAAAATAACCTGTGAATCTACGTATATGAAAATATCTGTCTATTAAGATGCATCATGGATAGATTAAGTGTCAAGAGCTATAAATAACAATGACAAATCACTTGCTCCTTGTAATGAGAAGTATATGACTGGTGTAAATTAAAGCTTCAGCTGTCTTCCCTTTTCCTTCCCTTATTTAGAACAGACTATAAAAAGGCTTGTGTGCAGTTTAATCCATAGCCACTGAAATCAGTACCAGTAATAATTTTCAATAGGTTATAGCATGTGCCCTGTAGGTCAGTAGTGTCAGAGGACTCAGTAGTCCATTTCATGTAAATGAAATTTTCTTTTGAAATATTTATTCTGTATGGTGGTTTCCTATGTCAGAACCATCCAAAGTCACAGGCATCTCACATTTATTTCTGGGTGGAGCAGGGAGAGAGTAGTGGACAGCATTGGATGCTACAGCCCCTATATCTATACCACTTGTAGTTAACTGTGAAGGTTCTTATATGTGCTAATCCATGGAAGGTGGAGTACTGCTACAGTAGCCACTGGAAACATTGCTCCATGACGTTCAGATTTGGTTTTGAATTTGAGACTTGATGTTGAGGTGCATGTAGAGATGGCTTCTGAAGTTTGCAGATGTGGCTTAGCCAAATAAAAATTGCTTTATTTTCTTAGATTTTCCTTAAATGTATGGTATGGTTCCTTATGAGTATGGTACCTTCACAGAAGAAACAAACATCTCCACAATTATGGTAATGATTCAGCCATATCTGTAGTTGTAAACACTTTGTTATCTCTATGCAAGTCTTTGTTTTGTCCCTAAGCAACTTGTTTTTTTATATAAACTCTGCCGGACTGTATTTAAGTATAGTTTCAGGCCTTTGCAGATGAATAATATTATCTAATTTCTCCTCCACAAAAGACTGACCACAAGACAGATATTTTAACAAGCCTCTTTTAATCACTAGCTTTTCATCAGTGGGATGAGTTTAGTACTGCACCTCTCGAATGAACTGCTGTAGAAATGATGAGAAATGGGCAAACTGTGTACCTCTAGATATTGTGGGAATGTAATTCCCTGGTTTTCCACCATTGACTATGCTAGCTAGGACTTATGGGAGTTGAATTTTGACAACTCCCACACAGGCTGCCACTCTTGTTGCTAGTATTTAACTACAGTATGTTTAACAGTGGTGGCCCCTCAATGAGCGGAGCAATCTATTTTTATTTTATTAATGTTCAAAAAGACCTTAAATGAAGATTTTCACAGGGAGAAGGGGGAAGTAGCTGCTTTTTTCCCTCAAAAAACTTTGTCTCACCCTTAAATATAGCTAAAACAAAATGGCTAATTTCCTGGCAAGTTAAAAAAGAGAGTGAAATGGTCCTTGTCAAGTTAATACAGTATAGTCTATTCCTTGCTACTTCAACTGAAGATTCTGTTTACATAAGAGACTGGGTCTCAGGACTCTAGTGTCTTATGTTGTAAGATTTTTCAGGTTAACAAACTAGGTTTATAATACAAAACAATCAAAACTATATAAAATATTATTAACTGTACCAAGGTAACAAGCTGCAATGATTTGAATAATTGCATTGATTTACCAGACATTATTTTAGTGAGACTTCCTGGAAGACTGTAATTGAGATCAGGTGTTCATTGTGATATGTGCGTTGTTGAGCATAATAGATGGATACACGGCATGCAGAGTCTAAATTCAGAGGCCCTGGGGTGTAATTCACAAGATCAAATCTTAATAGAACTGGCTTCTGTTATGAGAGAGAGAGAGAGAGAAATCTTAGGGAAATCTTGGGGATGGAAAAAGACTAGTAATGGTAATTCAGATAACTGAAGGACAAACAGGGGAACCTAATGGATGGAGGAAAGAGTGAGAGTGAAGTGTGTTGATCCCTACTGCACATACAAAGCTTACAGAGATACATTTGGAACTTAGGTCCAAAACACACTGCAGAAATAATCCACTTGGAGACCACTTCAACTGCCTTGGCTCAATGTTAGTGGAATTCTGGGAACTGTCATTTTGTGAGACGTTTAGCTTTCTCTGCCAGAGAGTGCTGCTGCCCGAAACTACAATTTCCAGGATTCTTTAACACTGAGCCAGAGTGGTCTCACGCTGAATTATTTCTACAGTGTGATTTGGACCACAGTCCACCATTTCCACTGTCTTTAAAAAACATACCCATCTTTGTTAGCACAGGCTGTTTATTGTTTAGAGTATGTCACTGTTTATTGCCATCAAGTCAACTTGAACTTATGGCAACCCTGTCACAGGGTTTTCTAGACAAGATTTGTTCAGAGCAGGGCTTTGCCTTTGCCTTCCTCTGAAGCTGAGAAAATGAGACTGGTCCAAAGTCACCCAGTGGACTTCCATGACTGAGTAGGATTTGAGCCCTGGTCTTCAGAGACATAGGGGGGAAGCAGACGACTGCTTCCGGGACGCTGCCGGATGGAGCGCCAGCGGAGCGGAGCCTCCGCACCACGGCGCTCCTGCGGCGTCCCTAAAAGGAGCTCCAAATTGGCGCTCCTTTTAGATGTCAGGGAAAGTGTGCCCTAAAAGTGGCGGGCGCACTTTCCCTGACTCTTCTGCCGCAGCGCATGCGGTCGCTGTGGCGTGAGGTCATCCCCAAAGTGCCAGCCATGCGGAGGGCCGGCGACTCCGAGGGCAACCTCAGGAAGAGGAAGGGGCGCCGCTCGTGCGGCTGCCCCTCCTCTTCCGGGCCTCGAAGACGACTCTATTAGTCGTCTGCCGGGGCCCATAGTCCAACACTCAAACCACTATGCCACACTGTGCCTGAGACAAGGCATAAATCAGAATACCGTAAATACAGGTTATTTGAAAGTCTGCCTGCACCCTTATGAACCTACCTATGCTTTAATACTGCTGTTGAATGGCTTCTTCAGATTGCTATCAGTGAAGGCATCATAGTTTTATGGAATTTTTCCCCAGATGATTTATATTTGACCTCTTTAGCTATAATTTTTAAAGTGTTTTAGAACCCACCTGCTTCAAATAGTTTTAACTAATGTCCTTGATTTTCTTTCATCTGGTGGCACAGTGGTTAAATGCCTGTACTGCAGCCACTCACTCATAGACCACAAGGTTGTGTTCAATACCAGCCAGGGCTCAGGCTAGACTCAGGCCTGCATCCTTCCGAGGTCACTAAAATGAGTACCCAACTGTTGGGGGGCAGTGAGCTTACAGTTGTAAACTGCTTAGACATCCCATAGCATGATATGAAGTGGTATATAAATGAAGCTGCTTTGCTTTTTGCTTTTCTTTCTGACCTCCTGAGATTTTGTTGTTATTAGGCTGTGGCACTGGTAATATCATTACATTGGCTGATTTATATTTCAATATATTGTTGGTCTTTTACATTTATTGGATTTTTAAATTTTTATATTAAAGTGATATATTATGGTACAATATATACATCTGTGTTCTTGTATTTTTATGTTTATATTGCTGCTTTGGGTAGTGGTCTAAAAAAGTGGCTTACAAATTTTTTAAAATATAAATAATGGTGCTTGCTAGATTGTATCCTTTGAGTGCAGTTCCCTTGCTACTTTAAAAGTTGCTGGCGATGAAAACAGATGTGGATTTTACGCAATAAAGTCTAATAAAAGTTGTAACGTTCGACTGTCCGGCAGTTTATATTTACAATGAAGGAAGGTGGCTTTTTAAGAGGGAAAAAAAGAAGAAAAAGATATCAGCTTAAAAAGGCCCAGGAGACCTGGAGACACTTTGACAGGAGAAATCAGAAGTGTGCAGTCCAGTGAAGAATTAAACTACTGGGAGTAATAATATGGGCTGATGCACTCAATATAGCAGTAATGCCTTCGGAGAAGGGGAGGAAATAATTCAGATCCTCTAGGTTACACTGAAGCTAAATACAGTATGACATGAAATAGGAGCAGTACTCATTATGTCTGATTGCTAATTACCCCTTTGAATGATTCAGTTATGCCTGCTACTAGATAATTAGTTTAGTAATTTATAGCTGCAGCACAAACTAGTACTTCGGTGTTCACTGCACAATTTGCACAACACCTACCATTCAGATAATATTGCCTCTTTTTCATTCAGTTTTAAATTGCTTTTTCTGATAGCCTATATGAAAAACAGACACACACACACACACACACACACACACTTGTCACAATTTTAACATAAAATTAGGTACCTGTGAAATTAAGTCTCTCTATGGAACAGAATTCAAACTCAAGCAATGCAAAAGGTATCAAGGACTTTAACTTACATTTTTTTGTTTGTTTGTTTTCTTAGTAGATTATAGAAGTTAATAACCTTATATAATTGGTATTTCTTTATGACCCAAGCTACTTCCTTGGATATCCATGGATTAAAATGTTTGTTTGTTTATTAAATTTCTATCCCACTTTTCTTATTGCACAGGGCAGCTATAATACATTGGTACATTTTGGTGTTCCCTGTTAATAAAAAGTGACTGTGTGTCTCCTTAACTGTGAAATGCCTTTTGCCCAAAGGCCTATTTGGCACCAACACTATTTTCATTGAGGTGCCAGCTTAAAACATGGCTATTTTTTAAAGCCTTTGGCCTTGCTGATTTACTTCCAATGTTATGCACAGGGTTTTAAAACTGTTATAATCTTTTAAATGTTAACTTGTTAATGTATTGAGTGTGTGTGTGTGTGTGTGTGTGTGCATGCGTCATGTTGACTTACGGCAACCTCATGAATTTCACAGGGTTTTCTTAGGCAAGGAATACTCAGATATGGTTTTTCCATTTCCTTCTTCTGAAATATAGCCAGCAGCACCTGGTTTTCATTGGTGGTCTCCCATGCAAGTACTAACCAGGGCTGACCCTGCTTTGCTTCTGGTGCTTTTAAAATGCTTAGGTCATGTTTAATATAATTTTTGTCTATTTAAATTATTGTTGTTTTTTTAAATTATGTTAATTTGTTTATATTGATTCTAAAATCAATACAGTTTTATATGTATGCTCAGGGCTCTATGCTGCTCTGAGATCTTTTTATATAGGATAGGATAGACATATTTTAATGAATAAATAAAAAAACTGGGACAGAGTTAAGAATCTAGCTAGCTCAGATTCAGAAATCTGGCAACAACTGTCTTGCAGTAGTAGTAGGATAGTAATACAGCTGAGGGCTAAACTGTATATAACCATAACTGCTTAATTCTGCCATCAAGTACAGAGTTTCTCCCTCCCACCCCTAACTTATATCTTGACCCAATTTGGTGGGTTAAGGGGTTTTAGGTTTCTCACATCCAGAAAGTGCATTACATGTGGGTCGCTCTCTCAAATCCATTGTTTGTTGAATGTCTACATTCATAATAGGCTAAAAGATCATGTCAAACTCATTGCAGCTGGATCACTGTGTGCATGTGGGGAATCTACTCAAACCAGAGAAGTTAAACTTAATCCCACCCACCTATACAAATATTATTTCTGGTGTCTCGTTCGTTGGCCTCGAATTCTAATGGCATCTCTTCTCAGTGAATGTCTTCGGGCAGTAATGGGCTGGATGAGGAAAACGGATTGAAACTGAATCCCGACAAGGCGGAGGTGCTCACGGTAGCGGCTTCTTGACTCGTCGCTCCTGATGACAAATCAGGTAAATGCGACAGTCAGGAGCGCCTGTTATCAACTTCGGCTGATACGCCAGCTGCACCCTTTTCTAGAAGTAAGGGATCTCAAGACTGTTGTTCACACGCTGGTAACCTCATGCCTAGATTTCTGCAATGCGCTCTACATGGGGCTACCCTCGTGCTTGGTTCGGAAGCTACAGTTGGTGCAAAACATGGCAGCCAGATTAGTATCAGGAACATCTAGGAGGGACCATATTACTCCAGTACTAAGGTCCCTCCACTGGCTGCCTATCAGGTTCCAGGCCCAGTACAAGGTGTTGGTTATCACCTTTAAAGCCCTAAATGGCTTGGGTCCAACTATCTCAGGGACCGCCTCCTCCCCTATAATCCTCACCGCGCTCTCCGGTCCTGTGGGAGGAATTTGTGCAACCTCAAAAATCTAGGTTTTCAGCTACCTCCCAGAGGGCTTTTTCTGTTGCCGCCCCCAAATTGTGGAACGGCCTGCCGGACGAGATCCGCCAACTAACATCTTTAGACAGCTTTAAAAAAGCGGTCAAGACGGATCTCTTCCGGCAGGCCTTTCCAGGATAGAAAATCCCTGCCTCAGGCCCCTCCTTTATACAGGGGAGCCCCATCTGCCTGCCCGAAAACCATTTAGTATATTGCCACAGTCTTCTGTTGTTTTTATTGTATAATTGTGAGTGTTGTTTTAAACTTTGCTTATTTTTAACTTGTAATAGATTTAATAACCTTTTAAGGTGTGGGTGGGCTGTAATTTGCTTTTACTATGTACTGCATTTTTATTGTGAGCCACCCCAATTGATCTCAAAGGGGCAGGGTATAAATAAATTTATTATTATTATTATTATTATTATTATTTCTGCTTGTCCACGAGAAAACCGAAACACATCTACAATTGGGTAGTACAGAAATATACAAACTGGAGAACATTAAACCTTGCACATTTATAGTATTTTAACTTCAGATTTTATTTTTCAATATCAAGCTGTATTTTTTCATAAAAACTAGAAACTATGCACAGGACAAAGCAATATAGTCCTAATAGTCCTAATGATAATGATAATGATAACTATAATGATAGTCCTAATGAGGAATCCGTACTCAGGACAAGAGGCTATTGCCAGGACAGATCATGGAGAAACAGAATAGTTCCCAATTGGCAAAGGAGTCAGACAAGGCTGCATCCTACCACTCTACCTATTCAACATATATGCAGAACATATTGTAAGGAAAGCAGGCTTGGGTATGGAAGAGGGACAAGTGAAAATAGGAGGAAGAAATATCAACAATCTGAGATATGCTGATGACACCATAATACTAGCAGAAAACCCCACAGACCTGGAACAACTACTAAGGGCCTTTGCAGACTGCCAGAAATAGTGCAAATTGAGTCCACTTTAACTGCCCTGACTCAGTGCTAGGGAATCATGGGAACTGTAGTTTATTGTGGCACCAGAGCTCTCTGACAGAGAAGGCTCAATTTCTCAGAAAAAAATACAATTCCCATGATTCCCTAGCACTGAGATAAGCCAGTTAAAGTGGACTCAATTTGCACTATTTCTGGCAGTCTGCAAAGGCCCTAAGGAAGATCAAAGAAGAAAATGCAAAGGCTTACTGTTGAACATAAAGAAAACAAAAATAATGACCACAGAGAACTCACACACATTCAAACTAGACAATGAGGAAATGGAAATAGTAAAAGAGCTCTCATATCTGGGATCAAACATTGATCGGAATGGGGACTGCAGCCAGGAAATCAGGAGAATGGGGAGGGCGGCTATGAAAAAACCAGAAAAGATCCTAAAATGCAAAGGCATACAACTTAGCACAAAAGTCAGAATCATACAAGCCATTGTATTCCCTATTACCATGTATGCATGTGAGAGCTGGACAGATAGAAGAAGATAGGAGGAAAATCAACTCATTTGAGATGTGGTGCTGGAGAAGGATGCTGAGGATTCCATGGATAGCCAAAAGGACAAACAAATGGGTCCTAGATCAGATCAAGCCAGAAATATCCCTAGAAGCCAAGATGACAAGACTTAGGACCTCGGCAGACGGCTTAAAAAGCCGTCCTGGAGGCAGGGAAGAGGAGGGGCAGCCGCACGCTCGGCGCCCCTTCCTCCTCCCGAGGTTGCCCTCGGAGCCGCCGGCCCTCCACACGGCCGGCGCTCCGAGGGCAACCTCCCGCCGCAGCGTCCGGACACGCTGCAGCGGAAAAGTCAGCGAAAGTGCGCCGCAAGCTTTTTTAGCTATTTTAGCGCTCCTTTCAGGGACGACGAAGGTGCGCCTCAGGATCGAGGCGTGGGGATGCCTCGGTCCCGTGGCGCACCTTCCCACGGCGGCCCCGTGCCGTCAGTCTGCTTAGACCCTTAGAGTGTCATATTTTGAACATATCATGAGAAGGTATGCATCATTGGAAAGGACAATAATGTTAGGAAAGGTGAAGAGCAGTAGAAAGAGAGGAAGGCCATATGCTAGATCGGGGTAGGCAATCTTTCCCCTTTAAGGGCCGAGAGACTTCAGCTCCCAGAATCCCAGGAACTATTGGCCAACAAGGGACATCTGGCTGAGGCTTCTGGGAGCTGAAGTCCTTCGGCCCTTGAAGGGGAAAGGTTGCCTACTCCTGTGCTAGATGGATGGACTTTATTAAAGAAACCATGAATATGAGTTTGCAGGAGCTGGGCAAAGCAGTAGAGGATAGGGGGCCCTGGAGATGTCTCATTCATAGGGTTGCCATGGGTTGAGATTAATGTGAAGACAGTTAACAACAAACAACATACAAAGCAATGGTTATCAACTGTTATTTCCACCTAGATTAGACCCAGTGAATCAGTAGGAACTTGACTGTCAGGTTATGTAAATTTCATTGATCGAGGGGGTTTACCCTAGTAGCAATTCGATCCAGGCTAGGGTTTCCAAAGTGAAAATTGGAGAGGTTTCCTATACCTTTAATATTTGTGTACTTGCAAGTAAATTTAAAGTAAAGCTGTCCTTTTTACTACAAATTTAATGTCACATCTAGCTTAAACCCTTAGAGAAGGTGTGACAGTGCTGAACTTTGGCTCCCAACTTTTCTCTCCATTTACTCTGTAAGCTGGATCTACTGGGTACTGTAGTCCAGGAACATCTGGAAAGCCAAATAAGTCTCATTTCTGTGCTTTTGGGAAAAGAGCTGCTGTATTTTGGGTATAAGAGTAGTCGCAGCATAGAGTTGTGATGATCTGTGATAGTTCTTGGTGACCAATTAAAAGTGAAAAGTAGGCTGTTATGAGAAAAAGCATGATAGATTAGATTATCTTTTCCTCACTTTAAACTTCTCATTTACATTTTGCATGAGACTTCCTGTAGTGCTCTTTCTGTTTCACATTAAAGGTCACTTACTGATCTACACTAGTGGCTTGTCAGGCTGAGAGTTTGAAAAGGTATGTGATGAGCTAAATATAAAGATTTTCAAAGTATACACTGTGAGGATTGTTGATAGCTGTACAATACCAGTCCTGTCAGAATCCTTGGGGCAATTTATGGAAAAGAGCATGTGCCTGCTGGTTGGTAGGAAGATGTCAGCTTGTGTACTTGCATGTACAATTGGTCATATTAAACAGCTCCAAGAAACAGTAAGGACGGGGTCCTCACCCTTTCACAATTGTTGTCTTCTGTTTTGTGTTTTGGATGATCTCCTGCAGAGCTTAGTATTTCTGACTTTATAATCAGAAGAAAGAAGAGATCTACACTACACATTGGATTATGGCAAGCCTCTTTGCAGAAGTAATTATATAATTTTCTTGTTCAGGGACAGCAACTGAGACGTCTAGAATATCAAATTGAGAATAAAACCATTCTCAAAATCAGTGCATTAGTATTCCTAGCACATTAACATAGTTGCTGACAAATCAGCTGGGACTAGCAGGCAAATATTTAGATTATCGAAATGAGTTTTTTCCTTACAGGCAGCAATGCAGATTACATTTGAGGGTATTATATTACTGTAAAAAAAACACATTTGGCATTATGAGTTTATCAACCTTGTGCTATCCTTGCTGTTTTATTTTCACTGCAGCCTTGTAAGGTAATGTGCATGGATTTGTACATGCAACAAGATGCATTGTCCTATTACCCAGTATTTACCAGGCTTGGATCAATGTTCTAAAGGGCAATCCTGACAGTGCTGGTGGTTTTCTTTTTTCAACAAACATCAGGATTGTGTTTATTATAGAATGAAACTGTGCCCTTTATAGCCAGCAGTCTTGCTTGAAATATTAAATGGGTCAGAGAACAAATAAATGTTCCTGACAGGTTGGGTGCAGCAGTTTATCTTTTATGCAGTTTACTTGTGCACACAACATTGCTCCCCTTTTTCTTATGATTTTCTATGCATCATTTTGACTTTTCCAGTTTTATGCAGAATTATAGTTAGGATTTGTTATTTTACTTACAAGTTTTTATTGTTTGTACATGGCAAGAGTAGTACTAGTCAGGTATTCATTTTATATTGTTGGGTGTTGTTTTTTAAGAGCTTCCCTACAGGCAATTAAAATACTACTGTGGATTTGTCAAAGTAGCTGGGTGGCTTTTCAGTATGCCCACATTGCCACAGAAGAAACATATCCAGTTGTAGAAGCCTTTCTGTGCACTCTCTTAGAAAACCTATTATGTGCATAGGTGTTCTTCAGTTCCAAAGACCTGAAAATACATACTTGAAAGGACTGTACAAATAAGTGTTACAGAAGAACGGAAAATGTTTTTCAGGAACAGAAAGAAATGGTTGCTGTTTTTCATAGGGTTTGCATGCATAATAAACAAGATTACAAACTTCTGCATATTTCATTTCAGTCACATTACTTGGGAGTCCATCACACTGGGATTCAGTGTGAAATACTTCTCAGTAAACATGCTTAGGATCAGGCTACATGGGTGAAAACTGCATTGTTTGTAACTTGATTTACATTAAATTTTACTTTTAATGGTTAGAATATCACTAGTCCATTTTATCATATACATGCCAATGGATTTGCCAGATCAGGGGAGATCAAAAGCCAGAAATATCCCTAGAAGCCAAGATGACAAGACTTATATACTTTGGACATGTCATGAGAAGGCATGAATCATTGAAAAAGACAATAATGTCAGGAAAGGTGGAGGGAAGTAGAAAGAGAAGAAGGCCACATGCTAGATGGATGGCTTATTAAAGAGACCACGAATATGAGTTTGAAGGAGCTGGTCAGAGCAGTAGAGGACAGGGGGGGCTGGAGATGTCTCATCCATAGGGTCGCCATGAGTCGAAATCAATATGAATGCCGTTAACAACAATAACAAAAATAGCAATAGATAAACAGGGCAAAAGAAACCTGTTGGTTTCTATGTATAAATGTCTACTCAAATACAAGACCTAATTAGTTTAATGGAACCTGAATCTTTAACATGATGCAAAACAAACATGTCTCTGCTACAATTTCAAGATTTTTTGCTGGGGCAGTGGGGAAAGGAGAAGCCGTTGAAGAGGGAGACTGACAGAGAAACAGAATAGGACAAGTATAGTCAAAAGTTGGAGTTAAAATGAGAAAGAGTAAAAGAGCAAAAGAGAAGTGAAGGAGAGAAGTGTAGCAAGAACTGGGGAGGGATGAGAGAGAAAGAGGATTAGATAAAGGGTGATGAGACTAGGGAAGGAGCCAGAAGACAATGCACTATGAGATATAAAGGGAAGAGAGAAACAAAAAAGGCAAAATATGTTTAGCCAAGAGTTGGGAATGGAGAGGAAGAAAGGATGACAAAGAGAGAGATAGAGATAAGGGAATGAGAACCTAGGAGAATGTGGAGTGAGAGAAGGAGAAAGAGACAGGGAAATTATTTGGAAGACTAGGAAGGGAGGGAGAAGACAAGTGAAACTAGGAGGTGTGGGAGGGGAGGACAGAGTAGAGAAAACATTTAGCTAGGAGTTGTAGAAGGTGAAAATGAGAAGGTGAGTGTTGTGTATTCGTTGGTTTGGCTGAAGACAGGAGTGTATTCATAAAAAAATTGTAGTTGGGAAAGGGAAAGGGGGTACAGGGATTTGGAAAGGAAAGAGAAAATTGAAGT
This sequence comes from Phrynosoma blainvillii, assembly GCA_026167975.1. Taxonomy (NCBI): domain Eukaryota; kingdom Metazoa; phylum Chordata; class Lepidosauria; order Squamata; family Phrynosomatidae; genus Phrynosoma; species Phrynosoma blainvillii. The sequence continues at coordinate 43,499,447 of JANUYF010000004.1, read as the reverse complement.
TAATGTATAATCAGCAGCCACTTGAAGATGATGTGCAACAAAATCCTGTGCATTTTTACTTTGAAGTACTTTTTAATGTATCCAGTTGCTTTCACTTCTTGGCAAGTGGGGTTAATTGTGTAGCCTATTCCCCTCAAGGTCTCCCCTTCAAATTAAACTGCTCTATCCTTGTCCATGAGATCTCAACTATTTTAGAAGGAGGGATATTGTCCCAGGTGTCATTACAACACGTTAACCTTGTTAAATCAAAGGGAAACAGTTTTGTTTTTTATTTGTTTTTTGAACATTATACAAACAAATGGTTGGGCTTATACATGCTGTTGCCCCACCTCAGAGAGTGGTCTCTCTGCCTGGGGGCTTAGGAAACCACATTGAAGACTTCAGTTAAAATTTTAATTGTTTCATAGTTTGAGAGTAAAACAGTGTCATATTCTTGGCGCTCCTGGAGTGTATAGAACAAGGTACATTTGTAAATGAAAGGAAAAGGAATTATTTGAAAATTTAACAAAAAACAAACAAAACAAAACCCTGATAAGCAGTTGTGAAGATCCAGAATGTGCAGCACGGATGCAGAAATTAGTCTGTAGACAGTATTCAACCTCAACCCATTTTTTTGTTTCCCTCTATGTCCCCCAAATCCTCCAAGATCTTATTTAGTTTTGTTAATGAAAAATGGAATGGAGGAAAATGGGCCAATAAATGCACCCAAGTGTCAAATGGAGTAGCATTAGGCATCAAGTGCTCCAGCAACCCTGATTCTCACACCTCCCCAAATTATCAGAAAATGCCAAAAGTTGACTAATATATCTGGAATATTTATCTAGAACTGCCACAGATCCCATTGGAGCTGCCCACCCTGATGGCAAGGTGTCAGTTGAGGTGAGGTGGAGTAAGATGGAAGGCCACCATCCCAGGAGAAAGAGGCAAGATAAATACAATAAAAGTCACAGTAAGAATTCTAGAGGAGAATGGCATTCATTTGGCAGAAATACACACCCTGGAAGGGAAGACTTCTTTTCTGTGGTACAGCAATAAAAATCTCCATTCCAATCTGCCAAACCTCAGACCTCTACACTATATGCTACAGCAGACGAAGGCCTCCGGATGATGGAAAATAAATAAAAATGACCCTTTTTCTCATTCCTCCTGCTGCTTTAACATCTTCATTCTAAGAGAGTTTTAAAGAGCACTACAAAGTCATCTGGAATACTGAAGAGACAAACCGTATTTTTTATTCAAGGTCCCACTTGTTTCAATAATAATGGCAAATGTAGCTACTATATGGAAAATGTTTTTGGTCACCATATTAGCTGGAGCATAATCAAAATTTCCCTCAGAATTGTCTAAGCAGCCTTGTTGTTTTAAGAATGTTCTAAAGGGGAAAAATCTTCAAAGGTCCAAAACACATTGCAGAAATAATCCAGTTTGAGACTGCTTTAACTGCCCTGGCTTAATGCTAGGAAATTCAGTGAACATTTAGCCTTCTCTGGGCTCATTCACACTAACATTTTTGTAGCGAGGAGATCTGAGTGGAATTGATGTTGCAATTCTGAATCAAAGTTCACACTATGTTTACCCCCAATCGAATCTCTCTGGCACAATTTAACCCTGTTGGAGTTCACATTGGCATTAGCTGCCATTTTGATTGTTCTTTGAAGGTTTTAACTGCCAATCAAATGATGCACACCTACATCACACTGTTTGGAGAAATCCCCCCCCCCCCCCCGGTCAGCCTCAGAGGATGGTGATGGCTGTGAGCAATAAAATCTGCAAATGGCTGTATATGTGTTTCCATTTATCTCAGAGCCTCTGCAGGAGTGGAGGCACGATTAAGATGGTCCACCCCGGAGGCCTATGGATCCAGATGGATTCTTGATGGCTCTTGGGGAGTTTCCTGCTGCCTTAGCAGGTGATCCTGTTGAATCCTTGGCTGATCTCTGGAACAGGGAAATAGCCAGGGTGGTGGACACAATTGCCCCTAAGCGTCCCCTCACATGAAGTGGAGCCAGGTGTGTCCCCTGGTTTACCAGGGAGCTGATGGTGATGAAACAAGTTGGATGGAGACTAGAGCAATGATGGTGGAAGACTCAGAGTGAATCCAACCAAACACAGGCTAGAACCCAGTCGAAAGCCTATGCCACTATACTTTTCTGCCACCATTGCATCTGCACAGTGTCATCCAGCGGAGCTGTTTCAAGTTGTCAGGGGCCTCTTGTATTCTGGACCGCAAGAAGGAAACAAAGACCACCCAACTACTCATTGTGAGGAATTCGCAAGACATTTTGCAGACAAAATTGCTCAGATTCACTCTGACTTGGATGCTGTAGTTGAGACAGGTCCAGTGGATGTAATCATAGCACCTGCTTGTCCCACAGTATTGGATAAGTTTCAATTTGTGCAGCCTGAGGATGTGGATAGGATCCTTGGAGAGGTGAGAGCCACCACGTGCATACTGGATCCTTGCTCCTGGCTTTTGAAATCAGCTAGAGGGGGACTGGCCAAGTGGGTAAAGGGAGTGGTGAATACTTCACTGCAGCAAGGCAAATTTCCATCTTGCCTAAAGGAAGCTGTGATGAAGCCGTTATAAAAAAGACCTCCCTGGATCCTGCCATCCTGGATCACTATTGGCCAGTCTCTAATATTCCATTTTTGGGCAAGGTTCTGGAGCAGGTGGTGGCCTCCCAGCTCCAGGGATTTCTGGATGAAACGAATTATCTAGATCCATTTCAATCTGGCTTCAGGCCTGGCTATGGCACAGAGTCGGCTTTGGTTGCCTTGGTAGATGACCTTCGCAGAGAACTGGACAGGGGGAGCAGCTTTCAGTACCATCAACCATGGGATGCTTGAGCTGCCTTTCTGGGATGGGACTTGGGGGCACTGCTATGCAGTGATTCCAGTCCTTCTTGGAGAGGTGGACCCAGAAGGTGGTGTTGGGGGATTCCTGTTTGACTCCTTGGCCGCTGGCCTGTGGAGTGCCACAGGGTTCTGTTTTGTCCCCCATTGTATTTAACATCTACATGAAACTGGTGAGAGAAGTCATCTGAAGTTTTGGGGTGTGGTGTCATCAGTATGTGAATGACACCCAACTCTATCTCTCCTTTCCATCTGACCCAACTCTATCTCTCCTTTCCATCTGTCTTCATGCTGAACCTATGTCTGCTGTCAGTAATGGACTGGATGAGGGCAAACAAATTGAAACTTAATCCAGACAAGACAGAGGTGCTCCTGGTCAGTTGTAATGCTGATCAGGGAATTGGGGCTGTGCCTGAGATGGATGGGGTTACACTCCCCCTGAAATCTCAGGCTCGCAGCTTGAGTGTGCTCCTGAACTCAACTCTGAGCCTGGATGCCCAAGTTTCAGCAGTGGCCAGGAGTGCATTTGCACAATTAAAACTTGTGCACCAGCTGTGCCCATTCCTTGAGATGTCAGATCTGGCTACGGTGACACATGCTTTGGTTATATCCTGTTTGGACTATTGTAATTCACTCTGCGTGGGGCTGCCTTTGGAAACTGTCCAGAAACTTCAGCAGGTCCAAAATGCCACAGCTAGAACTGGAGCCAGTTATAGGGAGCATATAACTCTTGTATTGAAACAGCTTCACTGGCTACTGGTTCATTTCTGAGCACAATTCAAAGTGCTGGTCATGACCTATAAAGGCCTACACAGCTTAGGTCCAGACTACTAGGAGCCCTGGTGGCGTAGTGGTTAAATGCTTGTACTGAAGCCACTCACTCATAAATCACAGGGTTGCTAGTTCAATACTAGCCAGGGCTCAGGCTTGACTCAGGCCTGCATCCTTCCGAGGTCACTAAAATGAGTACCCAGCTGTTGGGGGGCAATGAGCTTACAGTTGTAAACCACTTAGACACTACATAGCATGGTATGAAGCGGTATATAAATGAAGCTGCTTTGCTTTTGCTTTATTTGAGAGACTGTTGTATCTCCCCATATAAACTACCTAGAGCCCTAGGATTCTCAGGAGAAGGCTTTCTCTCGGTCCCACACCATCCCACACTAGTTTGGTGAGTACACGAGAGAGAGCCTTCTCGGTGCCTGTTCCCACCCTGTGGAATTCCCTTCCACATGAAGCTAAGCTGGCCCCTTTACTGTTGACCTTTTGCCATCAGGCAAAGACATTTGTATTTAAACAAGCCTTTTAAAATCCTGCAGGCTTGCTTTCATTGGGAAATGGGGGGGGGTTAGTTTTAGATTATTATTATTATTATTATTATTATTATTATTAACTCTGTTTTAAATTTTATATTTGCAATTTTCATATTTTTTACAGTTTTAATTGTACTATTGTAATTGTTGTTTTAATGTGTTTTATATATGTTGTTAACTGTCTTGGGTCTCACTTTGGGAGAAAGGTGGGATACAAAATAAATAAATAAATATCTCCAACAGCCATGACTCACTGCTGGGTGCTTAGCTGGCTTCACTCCCTGGCCATCCACAGGATCCCCCATCCGCCCAGAGAAACCAAGGTGACCAGACATATCCTCCTTGTCCAGGACTTCTCCTCCATTTCATCCTTCTTCTCCAGGAGGAATTCCATAGTGCCATCCATTTGGAGCATGGCTCAGAAGCATGCATTCACTTTTACGTTAAGTGTTTTTAGATACAGATATAGCTCTCTGTCCATGGAGAGAGGAAATACCTGGGGCTCCAGGTGGCTGAGGGATGGAGGTGGAGGAGAGACAGGTTTCTCGTCGGTCCCCTGGAGCTTGGAAAGGTGTGGAAAGGCTGGCCACTAGTCCAGGCAGTTGTGCTCTCAGGGAAGAAGAAGGGAATCGATCTCTTCTCTTTCTTCCAAAACACACATAAACACACACACACACACCTGAGTGAGTGAGGCTTTTTCCCCTGTCAGCCTGCATGGAAGGAGGTGAGCCAGGTTTGGCCCCTGAAGAGAGCACCCCAAATCTCCTGTGCAGGTGCTTTCCCCAGTAGTCAGTCCTGCAAGGAACCCAGAGGGGGACACACTCCCTCTCCTTCATCCAGAGGCTAGGGGGTGGGAGGCATCTTGTGACTCGCCAGGCCCATAGTGATGATGTGAATATTTAAAGGTACTTTCTACTGCAGCCATGCAGTTTCAAAGATGTGCATAAGCTGTCATTTTATTTATTTATTTATTTTTAAAAGTACATTGATGATGTTCCTAGGAGAACTCCCTCCCTGGCTTTGGCTGGCAGGGAAGGAGCAAAGGGGTGGGCATGATCTGCCCCCTGTGCATTAATCCCTCCCTTCCTCTGCTCCAGACTGAATCAACAACAAGTTACCATTTGCAACTGGTAGAAAAAGACCAATTCTTTTCAAAAGAACCACTAAAATCTATGTTTCTGAAAAACCCAGTTTAAGGAGGATTTGTGCCAGGCCCACCCCAATTCGGTATCCACTGGGGTTTGGTTCCAGGACACCGCCCTAAGGATACCAAAATCTATGGATGTTCAAGTCCCATTAAATACAATGGCATAGTAAAATGGCGTTCCTTATATAAAATGGAAAATGGTGTTTGAATCCATGGAGAAGAACCCGTGGATACAAAAGGCTGACTGTACCAAATTAATAAATGTGCCCAATCTATAAATTGCATTGTCATAATAACCTCTAGAGTGTTGCATTAATATAACTCTACTGTAAGTAATTGTGAAGAATGAGAGCTTCTTTTAAATACTCTGGATTATGGTTGTGGTTCTAAAAATTATTTAAACAAATAGTGTTTGAGGTTGTTGTTTGTTTGTTTTAATGTGTTAAATTGTGAACATTAAACACAGTAATTATAATTACACAGATTATGGAACAACCTGCCAGATGGGATCTGTCAGATCACAATCTTAACCAGCTTTTAAAAAGCTGTTAAGATGGATCTCTTCCAGCAGGCCTTTCCTGATTAGATTCCCAGCTCTGGGAGTGCCCCCTTTCCTCTCCACTTTGGTTAGAACCGCCGCTGCTGTTTTTTGTTATAGGCAGCCAGAGCTGCCAGAGCTGTTTTAATATGGTCTATATGTTTTAATACATTATGTGTTTAATACTTTTTAAAGGGGTGGGTGGGTTCGGGGATTTTCAGGTTTTATGTATGTTGTAATTTGTTGGATTTTAATATTGTGAGCTGCCCCGATTGCTTGGCAGAGGGGTGGGGTATAAATTATTATTACTATTATTATTATTATGAATATTACTAATTACTTTTTCATTCTACATACATTATTTTTCATTATATTATATTTGCAGGTCTATAATTGCAATATTGAGACAATTCTGGTCATTGGATACACATGTTTGAAATATAAATTTGCAATATGTCATTCTTTCAGTAGGCCAGTCTCTTGGAAGAATGAAAGATGTAATGAACAGAAGAATCTGCATACATCTTTATTACAACTTTACTGCACACAATTCATACTGTAAAATAAGTTGTATCAGGCAAGGAATTACAGTATTATACTGAAGTGCTTGATTTCAAAAATTAAAAGCTCGTAAATATAGATTAAAATTTTAATGGAAGGGTTATATTGAGTTGAAATGTTATGTCATTGTAATAATAGCCTTTAAAATAATAGACAATACAGAGTTCCCCATGTGTTGGGGAACTGTGTCTCTCCAGATCTGTTTGCCCTAGAATTCTCAGTAGCCTTAACTAGCATTACCAATGAGGAGCTAAAATGGGGATTACAAATCCAAAAATATCTGCATGGCCACAGCTCCCGTCTCTCTTTTAGAAAAAAAATGTTTTTGCAGAGGTGGAACAGAAGCTGTCTCAGATCTTTTAAGATGTAAGAGGAGGAAGTTGTCCTTTCAGCAGCCTTGACCCAAACTATTTAAGCCTTGAAAGGTAGCCAGCACTATGAATTGTGCTGGTATAATACATATAAATTGGTTGGTATCAGTGCAGCTGTTGTAAAATATGTCCAGCGTGGTCCTTTACCCAACATTCCTTCCACAATCTGGATGAATTGAACCTTCTGAAGACTTTCCAAAGGCAGTTCCCATGTAGAGCACACACATTACAGTAATTTCACTATTTTTATGTGCCCTTTTAAATAGTCATTGAAGCCTGACTGTATTAATTCTAATTCAGAGGGGGAAAGAAAACCTCTGTGCTGAACGTCTTCTGAGTTCATTGCATTCTCTTGGAACTTCATCCTGATCTCTCAGTACAAAGTTTAGGAATAAATGTTTGATCAAATTGTTGTACATGGGGATTTGGATATCCAAGTATTTCTTCAACAGTCTGTTGAAGGCTCATCTGAGTAAAATTTGATCAAGGATGTTTTTGAGATCTCATTTCAGTTTAAGGACAGCTGAAGTAAAAATATCCACTTAAATCCTAGAGAACACAGTAATATTTGGTTTGTATATGCCTATTCAGAAGTAAGTCAAATTGAGTCCAGTGAGATTTATTCCCAGGTAACTGTGTATAGGATTGACACCGTTCATGTAATTCTTCAAATAGCTGCTATGTAGTAATTAGTGCTACATGCCTATTATTTGAGGTAAAATCAAGTTACTGATAGAAAAGATCTATTTAGGAAAATAGTTTAAAAAAAAACAAAACCCTGGTCTCAGGGGGAAGCAGACGGGTGGCAGACGGGTGGCACGGGGCCGCCCCAGGAAGCTGCGGATCGGGGCCGAGGCATCCGCATTCCTCGGCCCCGTGGCGCAGCGGAAGTGCATCGTTGGAGCGCCGGCCATGCGGAGGGCCGGCCGCTCTGACAACATTTTGGGGAAGGGGTTGGGGCGCCCAGCGTGAGGCTGCCCCTCCCCTTCCTAGCCTCGAAGACAGAGCTTTGTGCCTGCCGTCAGCAGTCTCCATAAATGCAGTGGGGGGGGGGGGGAATATAAGCTATGTATTTACAACAAAACAAAATTGTGGGGGAGGGACCCCTTTATACTGAACATATCTAGGAGACATAACCACTACAAGCCTGAGAGAATATTCTTCTATTTCATTCTGTGGTTGTATTAAAAGTTCAGTGACTTATTTGGTAAATGCATATGTATAGATGGGTGCAGTCTTGCTTCTGTAGATGCAATTTATGCTATGTATATTTCACTGATGAAGCAGGCACAGGAAGCAAATTTTTGCAAATATATTCCCAGAGCAAAGGTACAGAATTTTGTCTGATTTTTTTAAAGGGGCATGCTAATGTGCTTCAAATGAATTATTTATACAGGAAGTTTCTGAAAAAGGAAAACATGGTTTGATTAGAAACAGGGCTTTGTGTAGCTGGACATCTGAAAGCACTGCGAGATAAAATATTACTGGACATTGACTCAGAATTCTCTGACATCAGAAATATGCTATTGAAGAACTGCTTGAATGAGTTTTAAGCATATCCCTTAAATTAAGCAATGTAAAGACATGCATATCCATGAATATATGATATGATTAAGGATGTCTTTAATAGTGAAATACAGTCGTCCCTCCATATCCATGGATTCTTTATCCACTGAGGGGCTATGTAGATGGGTGGCTCTGGACTGCCCCTGCTAGTGGCGGATTGGGGCCTCAGCAACCCCACGCCGTGGCTCCGATCCTTCCTTTTGCTGCCCCTAAAAGAGCAGCAAAATGCTGCTCCTTTTAGGGGCGGTGGCAAAAGGCCGCCTTAAGAGTCGACGCTGCGGCTCTTCTGCACCCTTTTGACACTGAGCTGGGAAGGCATCCTGATGTTGCGCACCATGCAAATGGGCACACAGCATCTGGATGATGTCGGGGTGGGGTTGGGGCAGCCGGTGTGTGGCTGCCTCGCCCCAACTCCACCCCCAGGCCAGCCCTTTAGGCCAGTCTGTAACGCCCTATATTCAACCATCCATGGCTTGAAAATATTTTTTAAAATATATAAATATATAAATTTCCAAAAGCAAAGCCTGATTTTTCCATTTTATATAAGGGACACCATTGTATTATGCCATCAGATTTAATGGAACTTGAGCATCTATGGATTTTGGTAACTGCAAGGGATCGTGGAAGCAAATCCCAGCAGATAACAAGGGCTCACTGTAAATTTGAATTCTGCAACACTACCAAAGTAATGCAGTGTGGTAAATCTTGCCATCACCAATTATGTTGACCAAAGTATTCTGGAAGTTATGGTCCCAAAAGTAATTCTTCCAAGCCTTGCACCAGAGTCAGATTTCCCTAATGTAGCAGTCGATTCTATGGAGTAATCCACATTCAGAGGAAGCTGTGGAGTCTTAAGGAAGAAACAAGAGTAAGGAATGAGTAGCCATTAGATTTCACAAAAATCCACTTCTTTGTAAGTCCTAGCATATGAGGAAGGCCCAGAGCCTGTCCTTCCACAGCCAAAACCATCTGAGGTAGTCACAAGGTTACCCTTAACCCAGAATCTGACAGATTTGCCCAATGCCATGAGAACCAATGCTTGCCTACTTGGAGGAGACTTTTTAAGCATGAGATATCTTCACCAGAGATGTGATTGCTTGCATCTAAGATTCCATGAGCTTTAGACTGCCTCTGAAGCTTTGCTTATATGGGAGATTCTTGAGGGTCTTGAAATCTTAACTGAGGTCCAACACACACTGCAATACTAGGGAACCCTGGGAGTTGTAGTTTATTGTGGCACCAGAGCACTCTGACAGAGAAGGCTAAATGTCTCATAAAACTACAGTTCCCGGAATTCCCTAGCATAAAGCCAGGGCAGTTAAAGCGGTCTCAAACCAGGTTATTTCTGCAGCATGTTTTGGACGAACGTCTAAAAAGTTACTCGTGTTTGAGGGAACTCCTTCTTGGCCATGAACACTAACTGGATTAACATACCATCTCTCATTCCAGAATATTATACTGCCCAAAATACAATTAAAACTGTCCAGCCAATTTTAAGCACCATTTACATATCTTTGATTTCAATTAATTCAGCACTTGGTGAAATTCCACTGTTGGCACTGTTGTCATGCACTGAGCCAGAAAGGAGTGACTACTAGGCATGCTCACATTATATCATAGTTTACTTTTAAACTCTATTATTGCCATTTGGAACTTAAATGGTGGCCAGCATAGTTGGATCCTATGTGCTCTTACTATAGCTAGGAGGCATAATCCACTGTTGAAAACTATCTTGCATTCACTAATCAGAATATTTTACTGCTGTAGTCAATTACAAATTTGTATTTTGCAAGCATCAATTCCAAGTATTTGTTTGAACATATGGTCAACCCTGGGGTTTGATCCCAGGACCCTCCCATGGATACCAAAACCCATGGATGCTCAAGTCCCATTAAATACAATGAATAGTGAAATGGTGACCCTTATATAAAATGGCAACATCAAGGTTTGCTATTTGGAATGTATATATTTTTAAATATTTTCCAGCTGTGGATGCTTGAATCCGTTGATAAAGAATTGGTGGATAGAGAGGGCTAACTGTGTTAACTTAAATACTTTGTCCATATTCCTATACTTATGTATTACCCCATCTTTTCTCTTATCTCTATATATTATAGTGTTGTGTATGAATGACAATATAATAGTCCATCTTTATAACATAGTCAGATTTGAAAATTCTTAATAAACCAGCAGATTTGTCCACAGATGCAATTGTTATCCAGTTATTAGTTCCAATTAGAATGAGTCCATTAAATCTTTGGGAAATTAGTAAATCAATATTTACATAAATTCCATTAATTCAGTGGTTCTGTTCCAACCCATGCCCTATGAGGAGTAACTTAGAGAGCTGGTTATTTTTTAGCTTAAAGAAGAGATGGTTAAGATGTGATAGCCATGTTTAAATATTTAAAGAGATATCATATTGAGGACAGAGCAAGCTTGTTTTCTGCTGCTCCAGAGAATAATACATGGAACAATGGATGCAAACTACAGGAAAAGAGATTCCATCTAAACATTAGGAAGAACTTCCTGACAGTAAGAGCTGTTCGACAGTAGAATATGCTGCCCTGGAATGTGGTAGAGTCTCCTTCTTTGGAGGTTTTTAAACTGAGATTGGATGGCCATCTGTCGGGAATGGTTTGATTGTGTATTTCTGCATGGCAGGGGGTTGGACTGGATGACCCTTGAAGTCTCTTCCAATTTTTTTATTCTAACTGGGACTAAATTGGATATGTGCCAGTTATATATCATTGATTGGACTGAGATATTGGGCCTGGGGGTAGAGTTGGGGCGGGGCAGCCGCACACTGGCCACCCCGATCCCACGCCGACGTCGTCCTGACACCGCATGCCATTATGGCATCAGGAAACCCTCCCGGTGCAGCGTTTAAACATGCTGCACCGAAAGGGCAAGGAAGAGCCACGGCGCTGGCTCTTAGGATGGCCTTTTGCCACCCCTAAAAGGAGCAGCATTTTGCTGCTCTTTTCGGGGCGGCAAAAGGGAGGATCAGGGCCGCAGCATGGAGTTGCCGCAGCCCCAATCCACCACTTCCCAGGGCAGCACTGTGCCGCCTGTCTGCAGAGGCCCTTAGTCATGCATTGTATAGACGTATTCAAATCATTTGGAATTATCTTGGGGCCCTATGATACTACATAATTATATGATGATTCCACTTTAATTGCCATGACTGCACTCTGTGGAATCTTGGGATATTTAGTTTGTTGAGGCACTAGAGCTGTTTGACAGAGAATTCTAAATATTCCTCCCCAAATTACAAGCCCCAGGATTCCATAGGATGTAGCCATTGCAAGGTATGTGGAACATAGTGCTATAATTGTGTATGAATTCACAATAAGTTCCTCTTTCTGTCTCAAGGAGCCCTGGTGGCGCAGTGGTTAAATGCCAGCCACTCACTCATAGCCCACAAGGTTGTGAGTTCAATACTAGCCAGGGCTCAGGCTAGACTCAAGCCTGCATCCTTCTGAGGTTGCTAAAATAAGTACCCAACTGTTGGGGGGCAATGAGCTTACAGTTGTAAACCGCTTAGACATCCCATAGCGCGATATGAAGCGATATATAAATGAAGCTGCTTTGCTTTGAACTGTGTTATCCATCTCCCAAGTATCATTATTGGCTACAGCTTTACCTTAGAAGTTTCAGTAATGAAGGAATATGGTTTTGTTTCAGATATTTACTTTATGTATTCATGGGTGTGTGTGCCTTTTTTAGTTCTTTCTAGTTAAACAGCATATTTATGATGCAACCAAACATGCAGGCAACTTCTCAGTTTTAGTAGCCACAGCTCAGGCAATGTGTCGCTGCTGCACACTAATTTCTAAAACTAAAACAAGAACTTAATAAAACAGACCAACTAAACTGACTGGGAGGAGAAGGCAGAAGTGGGAATGATAGAAACGGCTGTTTCCCCCTGCCATTGAAAATGACCTGAAATTAAAATAATTGTAAGGTGGTATTTCTCTGCCAACATCAACTCTGACAATTGAATGATACTTCAGTATGGTGGAGTCTGCCTATTGTCAGCTACATTAGTGACAAATGCTGTATGTTCCTTGATAATATTTCAAAGTCTTTTTCCCCCGCAGACCCTGTATTGGAGCATATTAATACAGTCCACAAATCATCTCACCTTTGCTATATGGTCCATAGGATGCTTATCCAAATCTGAGAGTTATTTATGTTCTTTTTTTTCCTTTTTGCCTCTAATTCAGCATTCATTGTGTATAATTGTTGAATAGGGAGGTGATTATACTCCAAGGAATTACAATCAGACTCAGCTTGTTAGAATATAAATCTTTGCTTGTTAATCAAAATCATTTTAGCAAAAGCTAACCCACATGAAAACAGTTGGGTGGTTTTCTGTCTTAGAAGTCCCATGATCACATATATATGGGCATAGCATGGAGGTGGCAACCCAAAGAGGACTACACTGTTGAGTTTCTTCAGGAAAATATGTCTTCTCAGCATTGAACTTGATAGCTTCTCAGACTCATGAATACATTACAGCTGAATTAATTTTAGTGGGGGGAAACCCTATAGAGATATCTTCCCATCTCCTGCTGCTACCAAAATAAAGGATCAGAGCAGGGGAAAGGTAACTTGTTTGACTGAACTGCCAGCCTGTCCGATGTCATCTGGGAGAGAAAGACTAGGCCCAGCACCATCGGGCCTGGAATAAGAAGAAGAGCCCTCCCTCCATTCCATCCGATGCCATCTGGGAGAGAGACACTAGGCCCAGCACCATCCGGCCTGAAATAAGAACCCTTAAAGGACGGGTGGGAATTGGGATTTTTATGTTCTATTTAAATTGTATTAATATATATGTATGGTAATTTTAATGTTGTAAGCCGCCCCGATTGCTCTGCAGAGGGGCGGGATATTATTATTATTATTATTATTATTATTATTATTATTATTATTATTATTATCAAACTGACTCAGGGATTCTGGGAGTTATCATTTTCCAAAGGGAATTTTCCAAACTCTATGAATGCTGCCATTTACTTTTGTAGCCAGAATTGTATGAATGGGTGAGGTTGTACAGTATCTCCTCTTGAGAATCAACCTTCTACTTCTTGCTACATTGCAAAAAACAAACTGCTACTGTTTTGGCATAGGCTGTCATGACTAGACAATTTAGCTCCAGCAAGTGTCCTACTGTTTTCCACATTTTTTTTTTGAAACAAGATTTACCTTTTTCTCTTATTACATTCAGTAGTATTCCTCAGAAATCCATAAGATGATATATAACTTAAATAAGCCAAATAGTGCTGAAATGAAATCTATATAAGAGCCATAAAATAAAAAAAGCTAATTTCCAGAGTTAGGAGGGAGAATATTGTGGTGTCCTCTTGTGGTATAGGCTTCCACAGTAGTAGGTCTATTGTGGAGTGGAAGCTAATGTAATCTTATCAAATGCAGTACAAATGCTGGTTTTCTCCAGCACAGGTTGGGGTTTTTCCCAGCAAAGCCATTCCTAGAGGAAAACAATACCCAAGAGCCATGACAAGGCATTCTCAGACTTCTACTGACTCATTCACACTTCAGCTCCTGTCAATACAGGACTGTTTTATACAGAGAATGAACAGACTGCTGACTAGGAATGAGATGACAAATCAACATAGGACCTTATCACATGGGGTCTGAAGCAAAGCTAATCCAAAGGGCATCCACAGCTAATACATATTATTCCCCCGTGTTTACACATGACGCTGCCCCAGAACACGGAGCTAATCCGTATTGTTCCCCCGTGTCTACACACGACGCTGCCCCAGAACACGGAGCTAATCCGTATTGTTCCCCGTGTCTACACACGACGCTGCCCCAGAACTCGGCAGAATACGGAGCTAATCCGTCAGGAGCAGGGAGATTTTGACATTCGGTTTGTAGAGGATGTACCTAGGGAGCCTTCGCATTCATTGCGAATTGGTGGGCAGGGCGAAAATCCCAGCGAGGGGAAGCGATTGCCTTGGCAAAAGGCAAACCGGATTGGAAAGAAGAGGAGGAGAGGAAGAGGGAAGAGGGAAGAGGGAGGCGATCTCTCTCTCTCCATGGGCTGCCTTCCCTTCTCCAGTCCTCCAGCCCTCCTCCTCCCCGGTTCCCATGGCTGCCTTTCCTCCCGGCTTTTTGTGACGGGAGAGAAGGGAGCCTTGGTATTAATTGCGAAATGGCCAAAAGGGCGATTTCGCTACGGAACCGAATTTATTTCTACTTCTGTTTTTCTTCGCTTTTTCTTTGCTTCATGGCCAGCGTTTGATAAGGTCCATATAGAAGGAGGTATGCATAACATAAATTGGCCATGATTAGACATGCTGGACTGGCAATATGACTGTTACTATAGCAGTTGCATGGAGGTGGCAGTCATCATCGTCATCATCATCATAATCATCACCATCATCATCATCATCTTCTTCCAGCCTGTCTTTTTCTCAATTCAGTACTCAAAGCAGCTTACAACAAATTTAAAAATATATAATTTAAAAAATTTATAATTTAATTTACATCAGTCATGGTGTAAAAAACCCTTCTACAACTTGTTCACTACATGCAATATTGTCCGGTAGCATCACTAGGAGGGTACAAGGGGTGCAGGCCGCACCAGATGACACCCCAGAAGGGAGGTGACACCAGGTTGGCTTCCCACCCCCCATCCCCGGTGCTATTTTGGCCCTCATGGTAGCTCTTTAGGGCTGCAGCAGGTGCTCCTGGGCCCCGCCTAGGCCTTTCTGTGCCATGATGGGTGCTCCTGGTCCCTGCCTGGGCTTTTTCCCACCCACGGCTGGCACACCTGGGCCCTGCCTGGGCCTTTTCCTGGCCATGACTTGCACTCCTGGGCCCCGCCTGGGCCTTTCTGCATGGCAGCTGGCACTCCTTGGCCCTGCCTGGGCCTTTTCCCAGCCATGGCCAGCACTCCTCGACCCTGCCCAGGTGCTCTTCAGGACTATGTGGGTGCCGCTCCAGCCCGCAGGGGTACTCCCATGCACCCCCTGCCCCGAAAACCCCACCAGAAGTAACGCCGCCGCCCCCAGAAATCCCACCAGAAGTCCTGGACTGGAAGTCCCACCCAGGAAGCCCTCCCCCCGCACTGGGTGTCACCAAGCCTAGTGACACCACTGATATTGTCACCAAAGTTTTATCTAATTATGTAAACAAGAAACTTGATTACTAATTCATAAAATATGCCCTTTGATTGAAGCGTGGGATTTTCCTTCCAAATTGGATCTGGTGATAAAAAGTAAAACAATTTCCTACATTTCTATTGAGAACAAGCATTAAGTTTTCAGTAGGTCATAAAATAAGTAGCAGCTTGTTTTTTCAACAGTACTGACCTAAATAAAAGGCAGCCACTGTACATCAAGTGTTAGAACAAATCATAGCATCAGTGTCAAGCCTTTGGGCAAAGATTGTTAATAAGAATGGTGAAATGCATGATACATCACCATGATCACCACTTTGCCTCAAACGTTGCACTGTTCCAAAGGAGATAAAACATATATGTTTACACAGGATGAATTGCTACACCTAAGGACAGAGAATATCACCTAAGGACAGAGAAAGGCAGCATTGTTCTGTGGCAAAAGAAAGGGGAAACAAGAACAGTTGAGTGCTAATCTTAGTAGTAATCACTGATGTGCTGGGAGAGGTCCTATATTTAAACTGGAAAAATTTACATTTTATGTGAACAGGCTGATTTTATTCAATTGGTTTTCTTATTTGCTTGACGTGGCTTCTGTGTGAAGTGCTACTAGTTGTTGTTGTTAGTTTGTTTGCCTCTTCTTCCTTCCCTTGCTGCTCGTTGCTTACTTTCATTGATGTAAAAGTATAAGACTGGTTCCTAAATGACCATGGATCAAAATTGCCTTGGTCTAAGCTTTTTCTTGTTCCCCCCTGAAGAGTGGGTGGCATTTAAATAAGTATAACTGTACTTGAAAGTCTGCAAACCTGTGTTTCAACAAAAGAACTTTAAGCATGAGGATAATATGTTTAATCCAGATTCCTATGTCATCACAAATCCAGCTGGAGGCCGAGAGCCTTTACAGACTACCAGAAATAGTGCAGCTTGAGGACACTTTAACTGTCCTGGCTCAGTGCTAGGGAATCATGGGAATTGTATTTTTTTCTGGGACATTGAGCCTTCTCTGTCAGAGAGTTCTGGTGCCACAATAAATTACAGTTCCCATGATTCCTTAGCACTGAGCCAGGATAGTTAAAGTGGCCTCAAGCTGCATTATTTTGTCAGTCTGTAAAGGCCCTGAGAGTCTGCTTTTGAGGCTCTTGATCTAAAGTTGCTAAAGTCTGATCCTGAGTCTTGCTTTGGAGCCTTAATTGTAATTGTTATGTTCCATCCATAACACTACCCACGATACATGACTCTTTGTAATTGTGAGAGCTTGATCATTCAGAATGTTTCTTGAAACGATGGAGGAAAAGAAATTTAATAAAAAGGCCAATGCTACTAGGTGCAGCAACCTCTGAAAGTTCCAATGCAATTACAGGTTGGAAACATCATAATACTGCAATGCAGTATGCTGTCGTATAAAATAAATAGTCTAATTGTTTTATGAAAATTATCATTATAATACATAAGGGTTGTATCCAAAGGTTCCTTGAGAGAAACTCCACCCATGAAAACATCACTCCAACACAACACTGCAATGGGAAAGGGGGGAAGAGGACAGTTGTTGTTTTACTCATCCCTGCGTGCCCTCTCTCAAATCTGGAGAACAACGGGAGACTCTAGAATAGTGTAGGATATGATGCAGGATGCTACTGGGGAAAAGTGATGAAGTGAAAAATTTCTTCCTTTTCATAACACTCTCAGAAATCCACTTCTTTCATGAAAGGACTGTTTTTATAAATGGAGGGAGACATTGTTTCCAAGGCATACCCTGAAATTATTGTCAGCAGAATCAAGAGCTAGATTGTTTGGTTTGGTCTTTAACATTGTAGCCTTGAAGCTTGAAAGGTGGTTTTTCAGATCACCTTTACTCAGTAGTAGCCATTTCTTAAGTCAAGAGTCGAAGAAATTTGATTATCTGAAATCTGTTCCTAAGCCTTGTCAACATCTGCAGGGACACACGATCCCTGTCCCTGCTGTACAAGATTGCAGCTACAATATCTTAATATTCTCCCTTTGGATTAAACTCCCATGGCTGATCATGTTTAATTCGTAATGAAAATCAACACCAAAATATAGGAATAAATTTTACACTTATAGCACTGATAGGGTATGTAGTCATACTCTTTGAACTGGAGTTTTTGAAAGGCACAAATTTGACATGTGATTTCAATTGCAAATTGAATTAAGTTTGTTGCTTTCATTAATTGACCTCCTTTGAATTAATTTTCACACTTTACATGTTTTCTTTCTCTTAAAACCTGATTTATTCATGACATGCTGCTCTCTTGTGCTTTGAGATAGCCTCTGTCTAGTCAGGCATTTTCAGTGAGATAAAATTTTCCACGTTTTAATGAGGCTTCTTATGTATTCCTTTTGAGGGCAGGGTGAAGTCTATTGGGTATTTTAGAATGTTGTGGAAAATATGTCTACTTAGGAAAATGTCATCAATTGAGGTGTCCAGTCACATATAATTTCAATAAAAATGAAATTTACAAGTAATGCTTCATTTACAAGCAAGGCTTGTTTGTCTTTCCTGGCATTTCTTATAAAACACAAGTAACAATATCCATATTATGTAAATCACCTCTTCCACATAAACATTTTTGGTTTTTCTAGTTTTTAGTTCTATTAAGCTAAGAATAGTGCCAGGGCCTCATGTCAGGCAGAATTAAAGAAAATTGGATCTTGTTGCAAGGAATTCTTATTGCTGTCATTACGGGTAGCTCTGCCATTTCAAGCAATTAAAGTTTCTGATTCATATCAGTAAGAATATGCTTTATTGTGAATGACTTAAACAGAATGAAGGATGGCTGTATTTATTTGCCAGCTAATTGGATTATTGTTCCCAGACCACCAGTTTAAAAATTAAGAAGTGCAACTTGAGTGGGATAATACTGAGCTGGGTCGGTGCTAGGGAGTCCTAGGAATTATAGTTTCTCTGTCAGAGATCTCTGACAGAGAAAGATAAATGTCTCACAAAACTACAGTTCCCAGAATTTCTTAGCATTGAGCCGGGGCAGTTAAAAGCGGTCTCAAACTGGATTATTTCTGCAGTGTGTTTTGGACCTTCAGTAGTTTTGTGCTTATGGTTCTAAAAGGTCATATGCTTACTGCAGGAAATTTTCAGAATAATTGTTTTCTAACATATTATTCAGAGCCCCCTTTACCCATGTAAGTATTGAATTATTTGGAGTAGAAGTGGAATACCCAAAAATATGGGCATTATTATTGAAAAATATGTGTTGATATTTGGTTGTAAGCATATAAATAAGTGAAAGTAAGTTTTGACTCCTTACCAAGGGAGATATGATTGGCATCTACCTTAGATTCTTTTCTGTACAAAATCAAAATATTACTTTTTGCCCAGGCATTTTAATTGTTTTTAACTGGACTAATCTGTTTGTTCTCTGGCTGAACCACTTTTATGACTATATTATAGTTCCATGGCACCTGAGAGTGAGGTTCCAAGTCAAATCTTCCATCTAAGGAGAGACCACTCTCTACCCTTGAATAAGGATATCCAAAATTGCTTATAGTCCCTAGGCTCACACATCATACTTGATTTGTGTTTTCTTTGTGTTTTCATTGGTTTAGTTTTATAAGTAATTATGTATATACCTCTCAGGAATCATATGTGAATGAAGTCATTTTTATATGTCTTGAAATCAAAATGAATCAATATTTGCAGAAATGATATGCAAAAACATTTGTAACTTTCTACATGTTTACTAGATCACTTCCATGCATTTTGTGAAAAACTGTGCTTTAAATGATATAATGTACTCAGCTATAAAACATCAGTCATTTAGGCAACACACAATTACACCGTTTAAGACAATTTCAAACAATCCTTTCACACAGTTCAATTCAGGCACTAAAATACGTTAAAGGAAAACTGAACTAAACCAGCAGCTAGAAATGAAGTGCTGGGTGGTGCGCTTGAATCAAGTTGTGAGACTGTATAAAATTCCACATACCTGTTTAACATACACTGAACAAACAGCAATGGATACAAGCATTTCCCATTTACTGCTTATGCTAATTGTTTTTGGGTTAGATGCTACTACTGCTGCCCTGTACACACAGTCACACATTCCAGTGAAAACTTAAAGGTGATTAGTGTTACATCTACATCTCCTCTCTTTCTCATCCCCTCTGTCCACATTCATAAAGGTATAAATAAAACTCCACACACTTCCTCTCTGTCCTCACTATCATTATCTAGTTTGTGCACAGTTCCATAAGGTCCTGGAAGTAAGGGACCTAGAAACTATAGTACATGTGCTGGTAACCTCGCGACTCAACTTCTGCAATGCACTCTACATGGGGCTACCCTTATACCTAACTCAGAAACTACAACTAGTACCAAATATGGCAGCCAGGTTGATCACCGGAACATCAAGGAGTGATCATATTACACCTATTCTGAAATCCCTTCACTGGCTGCCTATTGGTTTCAGAGCACACCATAAGGTGTTGGTGATGACCTTTAAAGCCTTTACATGGCCTGGGTCCAACCTACCTAGGGGATTGCCTTCTTCCGTATAATCTGCCCCGCGCCCTCAGGTCCTCTGGGAGGAAGCTGCTTCAACCGATGAAAACTAAATTGGTGGTGACCTCCCAGAGGACATTCTGTGCTACTGCGCCCAGACTCTGCAATACCTTGCCGGAAGAGATCCATCAGATAACCAACTTAGGGGCTAAGCAGACGGCACAAAGCGCCATCTTCAGGGCAAGGAAGGGGAGGGGCAGCTGCACGCTGGGTGCTCCAACCCCTTCCCAAAGACATAGTCGGAGCGCCGGACCCTCCGCACATCTGGTGCTCTGAGGATGCCTATCCGCTGCAGCGTCCACACACGCTGCGGCGGAAAAGTCGCCCAAGGTGCGCCCACAGCCTTTTGCGGTGCACCTTCGGCGATTTGCGGAAGGAGCACTATTTTAGCGCTCCTTCCTGGGGCGGCGAAGCTGCGCCGCGGGGCCGAGGAATGCGGATGCCTCGGTCCTGCGGCGCAGCTTCCTGGGGCAGCCCTGTTCCGCCCATCTGCTTCCCCCCTTAGATGGCTTTAAAAAAGCCGTCAAGACAGATCTCTTCTGGCAGGCTTATCCAGAATAAACTATTTTGATCTCCCCCTATCAGACATTTTTATTTTGACTTTGCCCCAGAATACTTATTGTTTTTAAATTCTATTTATTGTTAAAATTTTAATTCTGAGATTGAATTTAATGTATTTTAAATTTTCTCTCACTGTCTCAGGGGGCTGCCTCCTCCTCCTCCTCTGACTCTTCCTTCTCTTCCTGCCACTTTGGCTGCTGTGCAGCCATGTCTGCCTCTTTTTCCTCCTCCTCCTTCTCTTTCTCCACCCCGGCCTCCACTGTGACCATTCTCTCCTCCTTCTCTTCTTCCTTGTTCCTCTTCCACCTTGCTTCCATTCGTCCCTCCTCTTCTCCTCTTCTTCCTCTTCCCTCCTCTTCTTCCCGTGGCCACAGCCACAGCCATTCTTCCCTCCTCCTCCTCCTCCTCCTCCTCCTCCTCCTCCTCCTCCTCCTCCTCCTCCTCCTCCCCCAGCCAGCTATTCACCCCCCCCGCCTCCTCCTTCTCCTCTGCCACCCCTACCCATGGGCTTGGCATCTGCAGATGCTGGAATCCGCAGAGGGCAAGTCCATGGATATGGAGGATGGACTGTACATAATAATAAGAAATTAAATTTTTAATTTTTAATTACTGAGCAGGATATATTTTTCAGGGGTAGCTGTGATGGCCATAAAGCAAAGTCCAAAATCCACAAAACAGTGTAGGATAGCTCCCAATCTTAATCTGATTAGTTGACAGATCTGCCTGAATGTATGAATGATTTACTCAGAAAGTACATTTTTAATACAATTTTCAAATGAAAAACAAATTGTATGTAATAAAAAATAAGAAACTAACTTTAAATACACTCAAGAAAATCAACTTACTAGTTTTTCTTATGTCCTGTCAAAACACAGGTCATGAACTGCATGCATAATTGTTTCAGCTATACACTTAGAGAGAAAAAATTGTCTTGCAGGGCATTGTGACTATGGAGTATGTGGTGAGCATGATCTCAAGGGTTTTTGAACTAATGTAGATGTTTCCACTTCATTACTCACAATGGAAGAGAGTTTTAACTGTCTGCATTAATGAATGGATACCCCTCCAAAAGACAAGCTACTGGTGATATTCTAATGATGATATAATTAGAAAGCAGAAGAAACTCGTGGTGAGAGGATCGCCTGTAGTCAAAACCTATAAGCTCCTCAGTTCGGCTGTGTTCAAATTCAGGATTAGTGAACCATAGAAAGATCAACTGAATGGTGTTAGCGAGGATGTCAAGATTATCTATATTTTCTAGAATAACCTCTTAACAGCTGTAGTACAGGGAAAGATTCCAGATGCTACCTTTCAACAACCTTTTAAAATAATTGTTCCTTCAAGATAATATTTCTTTGTGGTTTTTTTTTTTCTTGAAAGGCTAGTGACAGGGAGAATTAAAACATGCTGTTGAAATGTAGTTGCTTTATGCTTGGGGAGGGCCTTCCATTCATCCTGAACTAGTAGTTTTATGTTCTTACTAATGGTTCTTGCTAATGGTAGATAAAGAGTGCACTGTACAGAATAAACATTTTATGAATCTAGCTAGCAGGAGCACATTCCAAAATGGCATTATAGAATGAGATCTAAATGTTTTGTTTTGAAAAAGTAGATAGCCGCCTCTTCTTCTTCCTATATATTTTAATTTTCCCTTGTTTTCATCACTACCATCTCCTTCCATGTACTTTTCCATCTGAGGTATAGGATCTCAGCCAAAGTATGAATCCTATAAATGAGTAGTACAGTCTCCTCCCCGTATCCACACATTCTGCATCCATCGATTGGCTTGAATTTTTTTTTTAATTCCAAAAAGCAAACCTTGATTTTGCCATTTTATATAAGGAATACCATTTTACTTCTCCATTATATATAATGGGACTTGAGCATTTACAAATTTTAGTATCCACAGAGGGAGTCCTGGAACCAAACTCTAGCAGATACCAAAGGCCCACTGTAATAATAAACCAAAATTCTGGATTATAAACCAAAATAAGAAAATATTCAATAAGTGTATTCAAACAGCTCAATTTGCCTGCGAGATAAAATATTGGATATATTTAACAAATCTCAAGAACACCAGAGTGTAGAAGACTGGATCATATTAATCTTGGCTTTGTTCAGCAAAAGTTACTGTGCTTTGGAAGATGTACTTACTTCCGTCTCTCAGTATTGAAGTTCAGTGTCTCTCCCATCTATACACAGTTTATTGTACCAGCTAGCAAAAAATGTTTTAAACAGTTATATATCTTTCTTTAAAATAAATTGGGAAAAGATTCTCATATTCTTCCTATTAGTACTAGGATGTTATTGCAGAGAAAATGATTGAAAGATACAGAAAAAGCTCTGAAGGTTGGGTTTTGATATCTTCAGCAATATTTGCTGAGGATGCATGAGCAGTTTTTTATATAACAGCATCAAATAAATGTACACCTATAAAGCTAGTTTAAACAGATATGTGCATTGTCATGCTAAATTCATATTAAATAGGTTTGTAAGCTATTTCTCTCATGCTAAATGTTTTTTTTATTACCTATGGGAGGACAAACTATAATTCCAGTCACAAAGTAGGCTAGTTAAGGAAATTTAAAAAAAAATATTTTATGGGAAGGTATGATTAACTAATTCAGCAATATAATATTTGGTCTAATATTTGTTTTGTGCTGTCTTGATGATTCAACTTTAATGAGAAACCAAAAAATCTATTTAGTAACTTCAAGTTAATCTGGCATACTTCAGTGCTCACTTTGAAGTATAGGGGAAAACATAAGTTTTGTTTATAAATCAATGCCATATAATACTGTGAATTCAGGAAGCTATGAAAGTTCAAACAGCACTACATTAACATAAGTCATGATATCTTGTCCCTAGGTTGCAGGATGCACTTCTCATTGTTTGCATCTAATTGCAACAAAAATATCTTGGCAACATGGTAATCATAGGTTATAGGAAAATGGTTTATTATCAGATTGCATCTCCAGATCTCTCAAGTGCATTTCCACAGACATCCTTTTTTTGCAATTTATACTGAGTTTCATGTAGCAATAGCAGTAGCAATAGAAATACATTTCTATACCACTTATCAGTGCCCTTAAGCACTCCCTAAGCGGTTTACAATGTGTAAGCTAATTGCCCCCAACAAACTGGGTACTCACTTTAGCAACCTTGGAAGGATGCAAGACTGAGTCAAGCCTGAGCACCTGGATGGTACTGAACTCACAACCTTATGGTTTGTGAGTGAGGGGCTGCAGTACAGGCATTTAACCACTGTGCCACCAGAATAGAAAAAAATCCCCTGTGTTTGTATTCTTTGCACATTTTTCAAATACATACATTCATCAGCATGCTCCTATTAATTAAAATATGTTTATTGTGGTTTTAGAAAGATATGTGGTGATGTGGATTTTTAAGCATTTTTGAAAAGTGTGTATTTTGTCAAATACTTGTAATGAATAATGAAATTCATTACAAATTTAGACAGATTATCAATGACAATGAGTTTCATTCATTTTCTTGTTGAATCTCAGAAGTGCAGTACTGCATAAATTGCTTTCTTAAAAATCCCCCAGTTTATTTCTCATATTCCTATTTGCCATCAAACCCAGTATGTCCAGCAGAAGCTCTCCAATGTTGCTGGCAGAGGCCTTTCACATCTCCCATACTTCATTCTTTAACACTAAAAGGATAGACCTTGGAATTTTGCAATGCAATGGGCTTGCTATCCCATGCTATGGCCTGTTTTCCCATAGTATAGCTTCTGTCCACATCATAGCTGATAGCTTGTTTAGAAGAATAGTATAGAGTTGGCCTTCTGTATCCTTGGATTTATTATCCATGGATTCAACCATCCAGGGCTCAAAAATATTCTCCAAAAATGTATAAATTCCAAAAAGCAAACTTTGATTTTGCAATTTTACATAAGGGACACCATTTTATTATGCCATTGTATTTAATGGGACTTGAGTATCCATGAATGTTGGTATCCACAGGGGGTCCTGGAACTAAACCGCAGTGGATACTAAGGGCTCAATGTATGCATGGAATTCATTGAAAAGACAAACAGGCAGTTGGGGATCATTAGAAAGTATAAAATATTATATTGCAACCAATTAAGACAATGATTTTTAAGTAATGATAGTCAAACTCCTGTCATTTCGGTTTGGAACCTAGATGGTAATGGTTGCTGAGCTTTCATGGATAAACTGACTGTTTAAAAAAAAAAAAAGAATTGTCTTTCAGATTGTCATGCCAGCAGTATCATAGTACTGGTATCGCATGCATGTATTTTATTATATGACCACTATGTAAGCATAGCTCCGCTCACATTAGCTGGGGAAAAGCTGCTAAGAAATTTTCTTATATTCCAGAGAACAAGATAGGGATAACAACCACATAAAATATTTTCAAGAAGCAATTGAAATAATTGTACTTCTAGTTCCATGGTGTGAGCATGTTATTCAAATCAACCAATGGGATGTTTATCAAGAGGAAGGGGTAAGCATCAAAGAGTTTTGGTTCATATAGCTATGAAGCATGGCTGTTGGGTCTCATTTTGCTGACTGGAGACTGTTAGAGTATGATGTTGCAAGATCTTGCTTTCTGTCTTGAGTCAGGGAACAGCTTGGATAGAAGATGGCATTCAATTCATAATAAACCAGGATTTTACAAACAGGGCAAATTAATATTCTCAGCCAGGCAGTTTGACATCAGAAGATTTTGATATGACTAGTACCCTATGACTCATCAGAAACTCTGCCATTGCTGTGGCACTTTGCAGTAGTGTTGTTGCAACTGACATTCATAATTGGGAGATCTACTAAATCTGTGTATGGTGTGTATGTAGATTCAGTTCTTCCAAACAGTGATCAGCACTATAGTTTTTTTGTGGGTTTTTTCGGGCTGTGTGGCCATGTTCTGAAAGAGTTTCTTTCTGACGTTTCGCCAGCATCTGTGGCTAGCATCTTCAGAGGAAAAAAGTGATCAGCACTGTCAGAACAGGGATAGTCATATACCTATCCCCATATATTGTAAGCCATTCAATCTATTTGAATAGAGGTTTGTCCTTTGTCTCACTCAGAGCTTATTTGCATGTAGAATTAATGCAAAAGGCAATATAATCTGAAGCCTGTTTATGCATGCCATTCCCTCCTTCATTGCATCTTCCTTGACTTTCTAACTCACTTTCTGAAATGTCTTGATTTCTCATTTCTCTTCACAATAGTATGTTAATGCATGCCGAAAGCAAAAGGCTATCGAATCCTTAGCCAAAACATCGTAATCAAAAAATAGTTTGATAAGCAACTACTTTCTCTTGCCTGAGTTGTTTGCATACTTATTTGAAATGTTTATATAATTAGTTTTTTGGCATTTATCAAAAAATAAAAGTACAACAACAATACATTGGGGAAATTTTAATTAAATAGCATTTAAAATATTTAATATAGTAACTTTTTTAATGCGTGAGTGAATAAACATTTTTTTAAAAAAAGTATATTTTCCAGCTTGTCCAACAACTGTTATACTGTGTGAGTTATCTTGAATACTATCAAAAGGAACATAATCTTATATAATATTTTTAAAATGAAAGAATGGACAGGAAATGGTCTATTCTATAAACATTTCAACAACAAATTGGTTTTCAAGTTACAGTGCAACATTGCTAAATGTCATTATATTGGGATGTTGTTTTTCTTTGAAACAAAGAAATTCATTTATTTTTTTTGGCGGATTCAACATTTTTATTTATGAAATAAACTTAATATACAAATGAATGTTAAAATACACATCATTCTATACTCCATATCCTTTCACATCTATTATTTAAAATACATTTCTCCGCTCCCAAACGATCCCTAAATTTCCTGAAATAATAACCAGTTACAACTACTGTTAGAATCGCTTATTCCAAAAAAGAAAGAAAGAAAACAGAACAGAACAAAACAAAATCTTCCTATTGACTTAATTTAACTATAGAATTTAAATTATGCCTCTCATATTAGTTTTCCACCAAATTGTCTTTGTTTTGTTTGACCTCCTTTAAGTCTCTTTCAAGATGCAAGAAAACTTTCAATTTTTTTCCCATTTTGAAATAAAAGATTTCTCTTGTTTATCCTTAATTAACATTGTCAATTTGTCCATTTGCATTAAATTTCTTATTTTCTCTTTCCATTCCGAGAACATTTGCATATTATTAACTTTCCAATATTTAGCTATAACCAATCTTGCCCCAGTAATTAAGTACAAGATTACACCTATTTCCTCTTTTTTCAAAACCCCTTTTAAGCTTTCTGTTATATTTAATAAATACAGTTTGGGGTCCATTCGTATTTTAATGTTGAAGATTGATGTAATTTTGCTGTGGATAATCTTCCAAAATTCTTTTACCACTTTACAAGTCCACCACATGTGGTAAAGCTTAGCATCTTTTTGATGAAACAAAGAAATTCAGAGCTTGGGATATTACCTAAAATGTTACGCTAATTTGGCCATTGTAAAGGGAAAGAAGTTGGTCTGATGCAGTACTGTTCATCTGGGTATGTGGGTAGAGGGAAAGGACTAGTGGGTTCTTTTGTCACAAGAGTGGCAAGACTAAGCAACATGTAGCAAGCACATGAGAGCACCAGTATAACTGACATTATTCAGCTTCTAACCCAAGGCACTTTTAAACAACAACTTGGAATTGCATTATGTGCAACTGGCTATGTTTTCCTTCAATTTGATTACGCACTGATTGCAGATGTTCTTTGGATCAACTTGCTCTTGATTGTAAGTAACATTTGCCAGATGTTGTGAAGTTAGAAAAGAAAATGTCACAGACAAGGGTAAATGCCATATATTTCAGAGAAATTGCAACTCACCCACTTGCTAATTTCATAAATTAAGTCTTTCATACTGCAAAGCATGCCAGTGTTAAAAGGTTTCATCTCTGGTGGGCCTGTCCTCCTGCTCCTAGCTGTGCATCTCACAAAGATACTCTGCCATTTTCTTCTTCTGTGCACTTATTAAATCAAATCCTATTCATGCAATTCCTATTCAAATCTTTGTCATTAGTGAATGAAAGAGGACAAGGGGGCTACTTTCTTTTAAAATCAAAATGTATAAGCTCATTAGAAGTTCTGGAATAGTGAGTAGTGCCATAATTTTATCCATTTTCAATCAGAAGCATTTTTGTTGCAATTAGAAAATCCTTTCCTTAAAAAAAACAAAAAACACCTTGGTTGGCACTGCAGACCTACATTGATGGCTCAATGGAGAGAAGATTCAGGAATTATTCAGTCAATGATTGTATCAGTTCAAATAGTATTCCTGCAGATAACTTGCTTTTCTTTTCTTTTAAAAACAATATGAATTAGCATATGAGAGGTTCTCTCACCCAGGCATCTCCCCAAAACACCGAAGCTATCAAAAACTAAAATCTGGAAACCTAGGGTTTTTTGGTAAAGAGTGGGACATTCATGAGACACATTCACCAACAGAAGGCGAGGCAAAGTTCATCAATGGTCCCTTATTGATTTTTGCGTTATATTGATAATCTATTTCTCTTTCAGTAAGTTCAAGGTAGCATATATGTAGCTCTCCTGTTCAACATTTATTCTTGCAACCATATGAGATAGATCAGGCTGAGAGAGGATGATCATCTCACAGGTTTCAGTGCTCAATAGGACTAGAAGGGAGTCTTGTGTCTCCTGAATAAATCACTACACTACATTGCAGCACAAAAAAACCACTTCTCTACCTCCACTTCTTTATACTGCTGCTGCTGCTGTGAACCTATGTTAGATGTTTAAAAAACAACACTTTGGTAGTGTTAAAATACTTATTTCAAATTACTTTTGGGATAGTGCCCATGCTCTTTGGTTCCTTCTTTTCCTTCTGTATTCCCAACAATATCACAAGCAGATTGATTGTCTAAGGATTTAACTTGATTGTGATCCTAAAAGACATGGACATTGTAAAGCTATTTCTTTTATATGCATACATATTTCAATATTAAATGAACATCATTAACACCAAAAGTTTTTCAAATGTACTCTTTAAATGCTTTCTCTTTTTTCACTATCTGTATAATTGTGTCCAAGGAGCTAGATGCAGTGGGGAGGCATATATTTCTAAAGATCAAAGATTGAAAAAGAATAATAAAATGAAAATAATTTACTTTTCAACAATACAGAGGTCAAAAACCTTTCTGAGATCTGAGTCATCCAGAAGAAATAAATATACCACCATTGGTTTTGTTCATTTTAAGGCTGCTATTTATTTGACAAAAAATAATAATAAACATGTCATGCTTCCATTTTGGCAGTGTTAAAAAGAAATTTCAAAATCTCCAAATGACTCTATTATGGAGAAGTAGTAACATGGAAGGTACTAAATAAAACTAAGTTCTCTTAATATGTGTTACTTCACCCTTAAAATTTCACTACTCAGTGCAAGGACAGGTTGCACATATTGGCATATATAGCTCATCACAGATAACACTTTAAAATTAGATCACTGAAACCTATAATTACCAGGGAATGGGTATCAGTTCTGCTACAGTATAGTGACTTACAGCTTCAGGATAAACACTAACCAGGGATGTTGGGAAATGCACTTGCTTTTTAAGATAACAGTGTCTGAAAATGTTTCTTTCAGAAACCTCTAACATTCAAGGATATTGCATGGACATTTTCCTTTAGCTTTATTCTTGTGATATCTGAGTGAATATGTCATGTAAACAGATGTGAAATGTTTAAGGCTTACTTTTTCTTGTTCTTTTAGCCTCAAAGTGAACCCTTAAAACGTACTTTAAGTCCATGTGCTATGTAGAAGGAAGGAACATTTGTACATTTATTTTTATTAATGCCAGAATATGCCTTCTAGACTTATATTTCAGCCAGTGTATTAAATTTTATAGGGTCATAGCCAGAAATGATTTTAGCTGAGGTGAAAGCATTTCAGATGACTAATTGTTAAGTGACTTAATGTGTACCTTGAAATACTCCCATTAAATGTCATCATCAATGTATTATAAAGTCATACTTTAAAATATTTCAGTCCAAGAAAGGGCATCTTAAATCTTCTTACCTCCTCTTCATTTTCCACAAATCATAAGGTCACTTACTTCCCCTGCCTTTGCATTGACCATGCAGAGAAAGCACCAAGTGCGTAGCAGTGACCAGCCAACACCACCGGGTTTTTGCACAAATGGTAACCTAGCAACTGAAAGTATGCTCCACACTACACTGGAATTCTGTAGGTCAGTGAGTAATACCTTGCTAGAGAAGGTGCACATTTTTCCTGCAACTCCCATCAGCCCTAACCAACACATTAAGGGAATCTGGGAGCTGCAGGCCAACAACATGTGATTCTCCACAGATTATATATAGCCACTAACTGCAGGGCTGCCTGTAGATACAGACTGAGATATTGTGGTAGTAGAAAGCAGACTGATTGCAAACAACTACCCTTTGCCAGGCAAGGAGCAGTGCTTACCAGGAAAGGAAACCAGGCAAGGCTAGCCAACTGTATATCCCAAAGGCGCTGCAAGATCCCACTGTGTGAAGCTATGAGCTAGTCAGAAGGATAGAATGTAGTGTCAATACAATGTTTTCCATAGACACTCCCCAATATACTCATGTCAACTGTCATTTCAGTGCCTGTTTTCACAGGAGAGGAACATGTGCACAGGGCAGAAAACCACAACAAGAAAGGAGCACCAAGAATTACCTTCTCAATTAGTTGAAAAGAGCATTGCACTGGAAAACCTGGGATGGGATTGAGTCTTACAGTGAGGAGATTTTTAAGCTACAACAAACAACACTGGTGCACCAGAAAACAGCCGTATAAATGCACTGTCACACATGCGGCGGAAACTGAGTCAGCGATCCATAGCATGCACCCTATGAGGCAGGCTTTAATTTAAAGCACCCTATGCTTCCAGGTGTGGATGCACTAGTGCAGGTGCGCTTGAATATTAGAACCTTAACCCTAATTGTAACTCTACACATGCGCCCTAGCAACTGTCCTCTGTTATGACAATAAATGCATTCTGTTTCATGTACGCTTGCTGTCAGCATGCACAGCAGTTTGCATGAAATACGCTTTTGTGACCTCTTCTGTGCAGATGTGCATAAGATCTGCATACCACTTCCTGGCATGAGGGGGGGGGCTCCTGGAGTAATGTTTGTCTGTGTTTTCTGTTGACATGTCCCTTGCATAATTACCAGCTATATGTATCCAGTCTGTCCACA
The DNA here is from genome assembly GCA_026167975.1 of Phrynosoma blainvillii. Taxonomy (NCBI): domain Eukaryota; kingdom Metazoa; phylum Chordata; class Lepidosauria; order Squamata; family Phrynosomatidae; genus Phrynosoma; species Phrynosoma blainvillii. Next base: position 43,468,618 of record JANUYF010000004.1, on the reverse strand, counting down.
CAAACCTCCCTTACATGTACCTCTCCCCCCTGATATGTGTGGGACATGTTTTGTGGAGGACAACAGAGTAGGTGTCTTTTCAGTTGACAAACTCATTCCTTTGTCCCAAGGATGGCACAATCAAGAGAAACAGGACAAACAGGAAAGGAGGAGGAATAGCATTATATGTCAGAGATATTTACACCAGTGAAGAAATCCAGGACATCAATCCTGGAAGCCAAGTGGAGAGCATCTGGATAAAAATTAAAGGGGAGGGAAACAACAGGGATGTTATTGTGGGAGTCTACTACAGACCCCCAACTCAAGCAGAAGAATTGGATGAAGCCTTTCTAGAACAGATGACCACACACTCAGAAAGGAGAAATATAGTAGTGATGGGTGACTTCAACTATCCGGATATTTGCTGGAAGTCAAACTCGGCAAAATCCTCAAGGTCTAGCAAATTCCTCACTTGCCTCGAAGACAATTTCATTGTTCAAAAGGTGGAAGAGGCAACGAGGGAGTCAGCTATTTTGGATCTGATCCTAACTAACAGGGAAGACCTAGTTAATGGGGTGCAAGTGGTTGGATCCTTAGGCGGGAGTGATCATGTCCTCCTGGAGTTTATTATACAGTGGAAAGGAGAAGCCAGGCATAGTCAGACACGCATTCTAGACTTTAGGAAAGCTGATTTTACTAAACTTAGAGAAATACTGGGGGTGATCCCATGGACAGGAATACTAAAAGAGAAGGGAGTTCAAGAAGGATGGGAGTTTCTCAAAAGGGAGGTACTGAAGGCACAATTTCAAACCGTGCCAACGAGGAGGAAAAATGGGAGGTGTCTCAAGAAACCAGGATGGATGACTAAGGAACTTGCAACTGAATTATGTTTTAAACGGAACATGTATAAGAAATGGAAAAATGGGGAAATCACCAAAGAGGAATTCAAACAAATAGCTAGCACGTGTAGGGTTAAAGTCAGAAAAGCTAAAGCGCAGAATGAAATCAGGCTTGCTAGAGAGGTTAAGAACAATAAAAAGGGCTTTTGGGGGTATGTCAGCAGCAAAAGGAAAAAGAAGGAAATGGTAGGGCCACTGTGTGGAGAGGATGGCGAAAAGTTAACAGGAGACAGAGAAAAGGCAGAACTACTCAACACCTTCTTTGCTTCAGTCTTCTCAGAAAAGGCAAAGGGTGCTCAACCTAAGTATAATGGAGCAGAGGACAGAATAGGAGAATTTCAGCACAGAATAAGTAAAGAGATAGTACAGAAACATCTGGTTACTCTAAATCAATATAAGTCTCCAGGACCAGATGAATTACATCCAAGGGTATTAAAAGAACTGGCAAATGTAATATCGGAACCATTGGCAATAATCTTTGAGAATTCCTGGAAAACAGGAGAGGTCCCAGCGGACTGGAGGAGGGCAAATGTTGTCCCCATCTTCAAAAAGGGGGAAAAAGAGGATCCCAACAATTATCGTCCAGTTAGTCTGACATCAATACCCGGAAAGATTCTGGAGCAGATCATTAAACAGAGAGTCTGTGAACATCTGGAAAGTAATTCCATAATCACAAAAAGTCAACATGGGTTTCAGAGAAACAGGTCATGCCAGACAAATCTGATCTCTTTTTTTGATAAAATTACCAGCTTGGTAGATGAAGGGAATGCTGTGGATATAGTATATCTTGATTTCAGTAAGGCCTTTGACAAGGTTCCCCATGACATTCTTGCAAACAAGTTGGTACAATGTGGGCTAGACAAAGTAACTGTTACATGGATTTGTAATTGGTTGACTGGTCGAACCCAAAGGGTGCTCAACAATGGCTCCTTTTCAACCTGGAAAGAAGTGACCAGTGAGGTGCCACAGGGCTCTGTCCTGGGCCCAGTGCTATTCAATATCTTTATTAATGACTTGGATGACGGTATTGGGGGCATAGTTATCAAATTTGCAGACGACACCAAATTAGGAGGAGTAGCTAATACCCCAGAGGACAGGATCAAAATTCAAAATGACTTGAACAGACTAGAAAGTTGGGCCAAAGCTAACAAAATGAAATTCAACACGGAGAAATGTAAGGTACTGCACTTAGGGCGTAAAAACGAAAAGTACAGATATACGATGGGGGACACCTGGCTGAATGAGACTACGTGTGAAAGGGATCTAGGAATCCAGGTGGACCACAAGTTGAACATGAGTCAACAGTGCGATGCAGCAGCTAAAAAGGCCAATGCAATTTTAGGTTGCATCAGTAGAAGTATAGCGTCTAGATCAAGAGAAGTAATAGTGCCACTCTATTCTGCTTTGGTTAGGCCTCACCTGGAGTACTGTGTCCAGTTCTGGGCACCACAATTCAAAAAAGATGTGGAGAAACTGGAGCGTGTCCAAAGGAGGGCAACTAAAATGGTGAAGGGTCTGGAAACCAAGCCCTATGAGGAACGACTTAGGGAGCTGGGGATGTTTAGCCTGGAGAAGAGAAGGCTGAGAGGAGATATGATAGCCGTGTTTAAATATTTGAAGGGATGTCATATCGAGGAGGGAACAAGCTTGTTTGCTGCTGCTCCAGAGGCTAGGACCCGAAACAATGGATGCAAGCTGCAAGAAAAGAGATTCCACCTCAACATTAGGAGGAACAGTGAGGGCGGTTCGAGAGTGGAACACACTCCCTCGGAGAGTAGTGGAGTCTCCTTCCTTGGAGGTCTTTAAGCAGAGGCTGGATGGCCATCTGTCAGGGATGCTTTGATTGGGAGTCCCTGCATAGCAGGGGGTTGGACTGGATGGCCCTTGTGGTCTCTTCCAACTCTATGATTCTATGATTCTATGATTCTATGATCAGACAGTGGCACCTGTCTGCTGCACCCACTCCTTGGGGGAAGCTGAGGTCAGTGAATCTTTGCATGATCTGTGGCTGTATGATAGGTCCTGTGCCTATCATACAGCCACAGCATGCCTATCATGCCTATCATACAGGCATGCTGAACTTCAGTCACCTTTGTACAGACAAAATGACAGACTGTATACCACCCTATAAGAGGTCCTGCGCAGGTTCGCAGGGATGCCAAAGTTCAGTCACCTTTCTATACAGAATCACAGACTGTATACTAGCCTATGACAGGTCCTGCGCAGGAGTGTACGGATGTGTTCCTGTGCACGTGCACATGCGTCTGAGAGAACAAAAAAAATTTTAAAGCAGCCGTTGCCTGCCCATGTGGTTGCTCCGTCTCCCTTTGCGGTGTCCTTGGGTCTGGTGGTGCTGGGGCTTCCATACAGCCTCGGAAAAGCTGCATTGACTCCTCCCAGTGTGATTGCTCCATCCCCATTTAGGGCATCCTCAGGGCAGGCAGTGTGGTTGCTGCAGCTTACAGAAAAGGCAGCTTCAGGTCACCTTTTCCTGCCTGTCTGCATATCCCCTTAGTTACTCCACTCATATTCCATGGGGGATTAACTTCTCCCACTCTGCCCATCTGTGCAGCAGCAGGGAAGGCCTGGGGTGTGGCTAGGAGGAGTTGCAGTTTTGCAGCTTGAGCCCAGACGCCCAGGTTTCAGCAGTGGCCAGGAGTGCAATTGCACCGTTAAGACTAGTGCACCAGATGTGTCCATTCCTGGAGAAGTCAGATCTGGCTGCAGTGATGCATGCCTTGATTACATCATCATCATCATCATCATCATCATCATCATCATCATTTATTTCTTATATTCCGCCTTTTGCCTAAGCAATCAAGGTGGCTTACAAATATAAGATACAGATTAAAAACATACATTATAACCTTAACAGTAATACAGTAACACCCCCCCCCCCATGGAGGGAGGGCCTTCTTCTTTTCCGGCTAGGCCTGATGGAGCCGGCCTGCCTTCTCTCCCTCCTGATGATGGCGGATGGAGGTACATCCCCTTTGGAATACAGTAATGCACTCTATGTAGGACTAGCTGTGAAAGATGTTTGGAAACTTTTACAGGTCCAACATGCTGCAGTTAGACTGCTGACAGGGGAAGGTTACAGAGACCACACAACTGCCCTGCTACAACAGTCCACTAGCTGCTGTTCTGCTTCTGGGCATAATTCAACTGTTTATGACCTATAAAGTACTATACAGCTTGAGTCAAGACTATTTGTACTGCAGCCACTCACTCATAAACCACAAGGTTGTGAGTTCAATACCAGCCAGGGCTGAGGCTCGACTCAGGCCTGCATCCTTCCAAGGTCACTAAAATGAGTACCCAACTGTTGGGGGCCAATGAGCTTACAGTTGTAAACCGCTTGGACATAGCGTGGTATGAAGCGGTATATAAATGAAGCTGCTTTGCTTTGCTTTGCTATCTGAAATATCTTATCAGATATCAGTCTTTCAGTCCCACTACCATCACTGTTAAATCTGGGGAAGATTTGGGGAAGGGCCTTTCCAATGGCTGCTCCCTGACTGTGGAATTCCCTTCCCCAGCAAGCTAGACTGACCTTCTCTCTGCCGTTTCTTCTATTCAAATGCCTTTCTAGTCAAATACATAGTGATTAATTGACTGTAGAGTGTCATCTTGCATGGGTAGGTGCTGTATGCTTAACTTTGTTGCTATATTTTAAAATTATTTTATAGCTTTTATAAAGGGGATGAGGTGACTTAGTGCTTAAAACTGCCAGTTCTGACGCTCGGAAGGTTGGCAGTTCAAGGCCCGAGTGCTGCATGATGGGGGGAGCTCCAGTCAGTAATTCCAGTTTCTGCCAACCTAGCAGTTTGAAAGCATGCAAATGCAAGTAGATAAATAAGTACCACTTCTCAGTCGGAAGGTAACAGCTTTTGGTGCAGTCATGCTGGCCACATGACCACCAGAGCAGTCCTCGGACAACACTGGCTCTTCAGCTTAGAAATGGAGAAGAGCACCACCCCCTACAGTTGGTTATGACTAGACATTAATGTCAAGGGACTAGCTTTATCTTTACCTATATACCTTTGATATAACTTATTTAATTTGTTTTAACATTTTTATTATCAGATTTTTAGTTTTTCTTGTTTTGATATTTTTTCTAAGCCACCTTGAATCTCATGCTAGAATATTAAAGAAATGGAGATAGCATTGTTTGCTCAGTAGAGGGACCTTAGGCAGCCATGTCAAACCCTTTAGGTCTCTAGATGTATTAACATGAAAGGTTACTTTCAGTAAACCCCTTTGTGATTCTTCAGTGTGTTTATTATTACATCCAGAGTGCTTTCATAATTAAATGACAATCTTTTCTTGTATGCTTCTCCTGCATTTCCTCTGCTTTTGGCTTCTTATTCTTTGCCACCAGCCCTGTCTCTTTTCAACCCACCCCTGGTGGGTGCTTTGAATGGTTTGGTTGGAACCATTAAGCTCATTTTCATTAGACTTGAAGTCCAGATTGCTAGAGTAGTTGTTTGGGGCTATTTTAACAATCATATATGTATCAGTTGTGTTGCTATTTCAATTTCTTCCCAAACCTTTCCAGCAAACAATTTATATGTGCAAAACATTTGGTCGACTGCTGGTCTTTGAAGATCACACTTTCTGATTGGGAGTGGGGAGGCAGAGAGAATGCAGTGATGTTGTGACATAGAAAAATGTTTCCGTATGCTCAGATGTACTCAGAACATTCTGATTAATAATTTTCCATCTTTGATTCACTGAACAATCTTTATAACTGCCCACTTACTGCTACATTAGTAGTTGATTAATGTCCTCTAGTTGAAATAGCATATCACTCCTTCATAACCTTTAACATTATTCTTTATTAACCTTTATCAAACATAATGAACAGTGTACATGTTTGAACAAAGTAAGCAGTGTACGTATTAACAAGGGGAATAGAGAATAGAGATGTAAATTCACTGATGTCACCAAACTTAACCGAACAGTTTATAAGATCATTGTGGTTGTGGTTGTTGTGTGCCTTCAAGTTGTTTCTGTCTTTTGGTGACCCTAAGATGAATCTATCATGGGGTTTTCTTGGAAAGTTTCTTCAGAGAGGGTTTGCTATTGCTATCAAATTAATTTTGAAACCTAACATGCAAGACTCTATTGTAAATGTTGCACAAGGAGAAGCTATATTCATCAGTATTTGACCAGCTGTAATAATTGGTCAGCTTGAATATTAGGTGTTCATCTAAAATTGGCCTGAGTGCCCCACAGCCTGGTAGGGGCATATGTGGCCAACAGAACCTTTCTTTCTGCAGCCTGCCTGCTTACCCACATTCCCTGTGTAAGAGACAATGTTGTGACCTGTGAAATAAGGAAGGGTAAGCAAATACATGATTCTATATATTGCTAGGCTAGTGACCATGCTGTTTGGGAGGTTCTGGGAGTTGTAGTACAAAGAGAGTACTTTTTTCAAGCTCTAACATGGATTTATGAGTGCTCTGCACACGTTTGACTTGTTATGAAAGGATGTCTGGGAGTCCAGCTTGGAGGTAATAAGTTCCCCTAGTTTGGCTAAACTGTGTAGGCTTTCTTGCCACTTTGGCCCCATTTATTAAAGTGGAATTAGAATTCCTACAAGGTTTCTGAAAAGGCACATTAGATTTGTACCATTCAGTTATTAGGCATAGTACATGTTTGCTTATGTGAAAGCAGACAATGATCGCTGTATGCAGATCTTACACACATTTCATAGCTCTGATTCTGTAGGTAAGGATTTGAGCAACTCCAGTACATGTCTACATTATGCAAATTCATATTGTTAGTTAGGCAAAAATATTTATTATTAGTTCTTCCTTATTGCTATGCAGATTCTTGTCTACCTTCTTCTTTTTAGTCATATGAAAATTTAAACAATTGTATTATAGTTCCAGCCTCTGGGCAATCAAATCACAGTTAATACAAACATTAATATTATTCTTGCTTTTACAAATTTCCGCAATACATTTGCCTAGCCACCTATTTCAATATGAGAATAACATCAGACAAATCCTTCTCTTTCTGATGGAAAATATGGTGTATTTTGCAATGCTAATTCTGGCTACAGGAAAAATAGTTCAGGGTGTTATTCATGCTTTATTGAAACTTTAGCAAAGGAAAACTGAATTTAAAATGTGACATTCTTCTGAAATAAAACACAGAAAGTGCTCCAGTAATCTGTATTTATGACCCAACAACATTGTGAAAGACATTCAGATCAGGCTTGCTTGGTCTACTTAAAACAAAAATGTAAATTCTTTGGGGCCCATCAGTATCTGCTAAGTAGCAATCTTGTATTCATTTACCTTGGAAGTAAGCCTCATTACATTCAGTGAGTAGAGATCAATAGGATTGTGCTGTAAATTTATAGAAGAAGAATGTATGCTGACGCTGAAGTATACTTAAATGATACTAAATATGTATGCACTATTTCTTTAAAAGTATGTGTTTTCTAGATCAGGTTAAAGTCTTTAAAAGAATCTTTGGGCCAATGCAGACCAGCTGTTTGGGTTGGCAGAGAGCCACCCCGGGAAGCGGCGGATCAGGGCCACAGCAACTGGTCTGCAACAGCCCTTAGTAACCGCTAAATATTGGATACTTCACCTAAAACTGAATACTGATCTACTGAAAACTCCCTGATTTAGATATTTAAAATTTCTTCCTCTTGAATGCTATCTTCCAGCTAGAGTGGACCCATTAAATCAATTATTGAATTGTAAATCAACACAAGCAGATCCAGCATAGTGTGGTGGTTGAGAATTACGACTCTGAGAGACTATTGTTCAAATCCCTGCTTGGCCATGGAAATCCAAGTCACATTCGGCCTCAGAGGAAAGTATCTCAAATGCTCTCTGAACAGATCTTGCCAAGAAAGCCTCATTATAGATTTGCCTTAGGGTCACCATAACTCAGAAATTACTTGAAGGCATACAACAAGAACAACAAGAGTCAACATAAGATAAATCCCTTTGATTCAAAGTTTTAGTTAGGCCTACAATAGGATTCAAGCCTTTGTTTTTACCTATACTGTGAAAAGTAAAATTTTTACATCTGTTAAACCATTACCTCATATATGGATTTATGTTTTTCTTCCTATTATTAATTATCTATATCCAAATGTAATATGCCAAGGAATGTGACAAGCGTGTTGATGTAGGACTTTTGGACAGTGAGAAGCTGGGTTGACATCATACAGGATGAAACTGAATTATCAAATAAACATGTGGGCTTTTCTCAATTGAGACAGTTAAAAAAGATCTGAATCATTCAGATGGTTTTATACATGCTACCTTGTCACTGGGCCAGGCATTTGCATTTGTAAGCATTTGTAGTGGCAGCTGATCTGCATGGCAAGTTGTTGTGTACACTAACAGTTGTCTTTGTGAAGTAGTTGCCAACTGATTCCATAGTACTGGATATTGAAGGAAAGTGGGCCAAAGCATGAATTGGGCCAAAGCATAAACTGAACCCTTTCTGATTCTTTAAGATTTCACAAGCTGCTTTTCCCCACTTGAGGAATGAACAAATATCATCTCAGATTTAAACATCACTTGTACAGTGATAATGATAGGATCTAAAATATGACCACAGTCAAGATGTGTAAAGCAGTGATACAATTCTTACCCTGTAAGAAATGTTATGTTCTTAATTGCCATATAAATGGCCTCTTCTACACCAGAGTCATTTGTCAATATTAGGAAATACATTGTAGTTTTGGTATTTGTAATCTACTCAGCTAGCAAAAGCAGAAACCAGATGGTTTGCTTGAAAATACAATGCAGACCTCTAGTTAAGTGACAGGTGGTATACTAGCAGAGAATACCATTTATGTATATTACACTTAAAAGTCTCTTGGTATGGAGTAGACTGAGTACAAACCACAGAATCCTGGTCATGCTTCTGTGTCCTTAATCCTTAAAAGTAATTAGTAGAATGCATTCAGGAAGCTGAGGATAATAAATTTAGAAACAGAAATTGGTCTTTTAATTGCAGCAGAATGCATGATATCCTGGATAGCTTTATAAGAAACATTGTAATCATAAGATCAAAGTGTTCAATAAAATCTTGCCCATGTTAGTTCTTGCATGCCTTCAAATTGTTTTCAACTTATGACAACCCTAAGGCCACATCAGGAAGTTTTCTTGGCAAGGTGTGTTCAGAGAGGGTTTGCCTTTGCTTTCTCTGAGGCTGAGAGTATGTGACTTGCCAAAGGTCCACGAGTGGGCTTCTGTAGCTGAGTGGGATTTGAACCCCGGTCTCCAGGGTCACAGGCTAACTCTCAAACCTACACAAACAATTCAAACCATGCTCTCTTCAGGATCTCAATACAGAATCACAAAGGCATTCTTAATGTACACATAAGAGCCAACTGTAACATTTGATGAGAATTAACTCCTTTTTCTATTACTAATATTTTGCTTGGTTGGTGTCTCTCTCCGTGTGTGTTTGTTTACATTTATTCTTCTGAGCTATTCTAAAAAGCAGTATTGCTAGTTCCTAATGGGGACATATTGACTGTACTAAGCAGCCTTATGGTCTAGACTATCTGCAGTGATTTATAGTATTTTACAGATTGGGAAAGATACTGTGCATTGATTGACAGGAACCAGATAAAGGAAGAGCTGCCTTTCATCACTGTTATGATTTGCTCCCAGCCTGGCCTTGAATGTTCATTTCATTGGCACACAATAAATGTTTTATTCTCTTACTTTACCTGATGAAGATAGATGGATATTTAATAAGCCAGGGACTGAATTCTCAAGCTAATTTTAGAGAATATTGGTGAAGTGCTCAATTTTTAGTGGACTTGATTTATGAATAACATTTTTAAATTCATAAATATGTAGGTTTTGAAGTTGGCTTCCGATTATATTCTTAAAATATGCTCTGCCCCATTCTTATTGTCTACTATCATTGGATAATATATGTCTTACAAATTTGGTTTTAGATTAAGTTACTGTGCAGTGCTACGCATATCTACTCAAAAGTAAGTGTGAATTATTTTAATTAGGCTTATTTCCAGGTAAGTTGCTATAGAGCTGCAGCCTTAGTTGAGGATTATTTTTGTTAATGCAATTATATATCCAATTGGTCAGTATTTGGATCTAAGCATAAATCTTTGTGATCTTGTTTTAAGGGCTGAAGTCAACTAAGGCAATCATGACTGGCAAAACACAGACCAGTAATGTCACCAATAAGAATGATCCCAAGTCCATCAACTCCAGAGTCTTCATTGGCAATCTCAACACAGCCATTGTCAAAAAAGGTGACATAGAAGCAATCTTTGCAAAGTATGGAAAAATAGTTGGCTGCTCGGTGCACAAAGGTTATGCATTTGTACAGTACATGAGTGAGAGGCACGCCAGAGCTGCTGTAGCAGGAGAGAATGCCAGAATCATTGCGGGACAACCACTTGGTAAGGAGCTGCATGTTATACCATGTATTTATTTATTGGTATTTTATTTTTCTCCTCTCTGATCATTTTTCCAACTGTCTAATGGCTGAATCCATTAGAATGAAGATAACTGATATTTCCTGCTGTGCTTTATTTAGGTCCTTTTTTTCATTCTAGTACTAACAAGGAATTAAGAAGCTCTTTATCATCTGTGAATGAACAAGCAAGTATAGCAGGGGTAGGGAAACTACAGCCCTCCAGGTTCTGAGAAACTACCATTCCCATCCTGTATCACCATCAGTCAAGCTGAAGCAAGTTTTAGCCATGTTCATGAGGGCTTGGTTGAGCTCCCCCCATTATGTTGATGACCTGGAGGGCCATAGGTTCCCCACCCCTGAAGTATAGGGTTACATACTGGATTCTTTAATCTGAGTTGTGTATATTATTTTCTGCTTTATTCGGCTTGATATTGGTATTTCATATCAGTATATAGGTCTAATACCTAAACAAAAGCAATCCCCGTGGGTTTTGAAGTTGGCTTCCATAATGAAACTATAGTTAACTCATAATTGAAGGTCATGGTGCACTGTGATTAATGAAAATTACAAATATAAACTTCCTGACTCCTCATGGCTAAACCAGAAGAGGGAAACAAAGGAAATGGGGAAATGTGAACTCTAATGTCAATGTGCCTTTTTCTTATCATACTGTTAAAATCCAATGGTCTAGTAGCTGATATAAACTCTTTGGTTATAGGTGTATAAACAGTGGTATAATCCTGTGGTCTAGTTGGTATAAACTTAATACAAGTCAGTTTGATGAGCATGCTTGGCTTTCTCATTGTTGTAATACACCTTGGAAAGTTACTTGTTTTGTTAGAGTCAGCTACTGTTATAGTTACAATGTTTAAAAATTCAGACATATAACTGTGTTACTTTGGAATATTCCCCCTGCCTTTCTCTCTCAATGGTCATTATTAAAACTCAACTTGTCAAGTCATCATACCCACAAGTTTTGTGTTTCTATGGCTATTCATACAGTCTAGTTATAAAGGTTTTTCTTGGGCACCAATTCACTCTGTGCATCTGAGGAGGTAGACCAAGCGTACGAATGCTTATGCTACAACTTTTTTCACAGCCTCAAAGATCTACGAGATCACTTTGTATAATGTTTTAAAAGTTATATTCATTTTTCAGTTTCTTTGAATTATTCAGTATGAATACTTTTTATTTACAAAAATTACATGCTACTGGCCTATCCCTTATCATCATCACTTCAACATCCACTACACTGTGCATGAGGCTATCATTTGAATAAAATGTTAATCATCTTCTACTTAGTGCAGCTGCATCTCCTATAACTTTTAAATATACAGATATTCCACAAATGGAAGTTATTGCTCAGTGATTTAACTTAGCTAAAACTTTATTATTGAAAAAAGTAATTATAAACAAAATTTAGGGAAAGTACTTTTTGGCCCATAGTTCCCAGAATTATGCTGCCTGGCGGTATCTGGGAGTTGTAGTACCAAAAGTAACTTTTTAAGGCTCTGATTATAAGTAATTAGTTATTTATGCACTCTCATTTGTACCCTGCTGTCTTTTCTGTATTTGGAAAGACGAATACAGTTGCCTCTTGATATCCACTGGGTTTTGGTTCTAGGATCTCTGTGGATGCCAAAATCCTTTGATGCTTAAGTCTCATTGTATACAATGGCATAGTAAAATGGTGTCCCTTATAAAATGAGAAAATCAAGCTTTTGTGTGTGTGTGTGTGTGTGTGGATGTGGATGGTTGAATCTGTGGATGCAGAGTCCATGGATATGGAAGGCCAATTATATCCACTCATTCTAGTGTAATATTTTATGTTTTCAAAGATTATGAATCATGTGTCATAATGAGGTTTGGCTACAGCAGTTCTTTCAAGGTTTTGTAAAAGACTTGGCAACCACTGTTAACATTATATAAAATAAACTGACAGATATTAACCTTTTTATCCTGATGGATATTCATTTTGCTAAATGGTCAATTCCTGCCTGTCTGCAGATTCCAAATGATATACAGGAAAATCCATGATGTACTTACTCCCTTGACTAACTGAAAGTGTCCACTGCCTGCTCACAGTTATGCAAAGAAACAACCTTGAATGGAAGCAGAAATATGGGAAGAGTTGTAAAAAAATAAGGCACACTAATTCTTCGCTACTGATATACACTGAGTAATTTGAAGTGAGGATATCCTTATACAATGCCAATGAAGAGGTCAAAATAGCCTGGGATTTTGGAGCTTAATATTTACAGACAGTGATTCATCACAGGTATCCATGTACAAATGATTTGGGCACTTCTTATATAATCCATTACATCATCCCAAATTATTTACTAGGGATAAATCTTTGCTTTAAAGCAGGGTGAAAGACAGGGCCCCCAAAAAGACTGTTCTCCATGCACTGACCAGGTCCAGACCTTTTTCAGCAGGTTTACTGAATCCTGGATATTCAGATTGTGCCCTGTGACCAGACCTGGGGTAAGTTATTTTGTTGGACTGTATTTTCCAGAATTCCCTATCAGACACATTCAATGTCCATGATGAGTAGAGAACTCTGGAAGTTATAAACCCAAAATTACTATTTTTTAAAGCTCTTACTGTGACCTACCTACAAGGACTTGCTTTAATCAACTCCTTTTTTTTAAAAAAGGTCTCCTTCTTTCTATATAATGTTAGTGCCACATCATTAGGAAATGGTGAGAAGAGAGCTGGCATGTTTTCCAAATTTACTATGAGTATAATAACTCAAAGGCAAAGTACACATTAGATGCAAATTTATGTTTCTGTTGTTAATCAAAAGTAGCTTTAGAAGGCTGTGGTTGTTAGCAGATTGGCACAAAAGATCCAAAGTTGTACTTAATCCTACTTGTGTTTATCTGTTCAGAATCACAAACACACTAGTAACCCCCATCAGCAGCACAGATTTCTAGACAGGCAACAAATAGGGTTGTGTTTTTGTTGTAGTCCCCCCCCCCCCACGAGATGTAAACCTAACAACCTACCTGAAATTTTGATTCCATAGAAAAGAACCATGAGTTTGGGGCAAGAAAAATCAAAATGGCGGTGGTGGGGGGTCCAAATATGTGCAGTAGGGTTTTTTTGTTCTCTTTACAGTTACTTAGTAACATAAATTGTATTATGCTTAACTGGTTTTGCTGAGAAAATATTTGTATTTGGCATATTAAAATTGAAAGGACAGTTTATTCAGACAATAATTTCAAATTTCAAATCTAATATATATTTTTCATTGTTTTCAGTCTTTGTTACACTTATAACTACATATTGGTAAACACTAAGAAAACTAGCATCACTTTTTTTTGTCAGTTTAGGACTTGCAGACAAAATACTAAACTTGAAATCAGAGAAAACCATTGCAATAATAATGCAAATAAAGTTATCCTGAATTTAAGAGTGAAACTACACACTACATTAAATGCCTAACATACATATGACATTTTCCTTTTCAATTTCACATAAGCCCAGGGGTGATACAAATAAGACATACTCTATGTAAACATAGGAGGTATAAACTCAGTCCAGTCTTTTCTTCTCAATTCCTCCCCTCTCTCATAGGGGCAAACTCTTAATTAATACTATCAGCCAAATCCATAACTTTTAACAGAGTATGTAGTTTAGCTCTTAGCCTTCTCCACAATGCCAAGCAGACAGAGAAGGCATTCATTTTTAGGAAAAGCTAAAGGGAAAAACAGAGGGAGTGTTTTATTCCTGTTAATATTCCTGAATGAACCTTACCCCCCCCCCCATTTGTCTCATTTTCTGAGTTATTGGCATCAGTAACTGAAGTTGATAGAAGCCCAATTAATGCTGGCATTACTTCAGTGCCAGATAAAATGTGGTTCTTCAGTCAAGCATTTGGGCCCATGATTTGCTTCTGATCTACTTAGCTGTGGATTTTTGAATTGAAGTTCATTGTTTTATAATTGTTTTGTTTTATTGTCTCCACCATATCCTTATATCTTTCAGTAACAGGTTAAAGAGAGAGGGAAGGAGGGACAGAGGGATACCAAAATATTTTTCTTCTTTATTTCACATCTTCCTGGACTTCTAGACATTTCTTGACACTGATGACTTGAATTGAATTAAGATTCTTTGCCATTTAATGTGCCAGTTTATTTTTAGATTTGGTTTCTTTCCAAGCATAGCCTGGCATTTTTCATTTGCAGAAGTTGGAGGAATCTGAAGCTATCAAGAAGTAAGAGGATTGAGAGGCTGTGGTTTGCAAAAGACCTTGCCAGCATGATGCCGGATGTATATGCTTGGCAGAATCCTAAATTGTATTCTTGGTCAAAATATCTAAAGCTATTCTCTGTTCTGTGACATTTGAAAATTCCTTTCCAACATTAGGTTTTGAATGTGCTCAGAAATTGTTTTGCAAAAGATAAAGCGAAATATGAATACTTTATCTTAAATATTTGATTCTAAAATAAACTGTTGTGGACCTCTTGAGGATCCTTAATTTTATCAGGGGGGTGGGGTGGGGGCTTGGGTGGCATTCATATCCTTCTCTTTCTCCATGAAGAATGAAAGATACCTCAATAGACATGCTTTGATGAATTTATATTTACAGAACATTTTCAGTCACAAAGATAGAAGTCCAAAGTATTTCTGAGAATTCATTTAAACGCCCATGTGTCCTGAAAATAGAACTGGGAGAGTTAACTATCCCTGACAAATATTTCCTGATTTTTACTATAGTATTGTCCAAATTCTAAATACAAGGTATAATCTACATTGCTTAGACATGGTATGTATTCATTTCAGTATTTCCAGGAAGTAAAGCTAGGTAGCCAGTAGGTAATATGCAAGCCTTAATGGTGTTAAATGAAATATGGCAGTTAGGAATGTGGTTCAAAAAGCTTTATCCAGTCTGCTGTGCTATAAAATTCATTCAGGAATTATGAAGTGCTATAGCCATTAGTGTGCTGGTTTGCTGCCCAGAAATCATAAATTTCCCTGAATATGTCTCATAGCAATTGTGTAGAAACCAGTGAGATCTATTGTGTTATTTGTCTCTTGACTTATAGCAGTTTAGTTGCAGTAACTTCATATTTGTTGTATATTATATTTTTTTAAGAATGAGAAAAAAGCACAAGTTAACAGGTTTAATTAGATTTTTCTGGAGAAGCAGAACATGTAAATACTTGGAAACATTATCTTTTTCAATAACTCCCAGAATCCCCCAGGATTTGAAGGATCTGGGGAATTGTGTTGTAAAGGGATCTCTTTCCCAAGCCCTGCATTTAATCCAGGCTCAAAAACATCTAGATGAACCACTGTGTATAGGAATGTACATAAAGACTCCAGGTGCTACCGGTAATTAAAAATATTATGGGCTAAATTAGTTTGTTAGTTTGTTGGCATATCAGGTTTCCATTTGTTTATTGGGTCTACAGTAATTGCAATTTGGTGCTATGTAGATAGACTATTAATGTTTTCAATTGTCATGAGCAGTATTTATTGATTAAGGGTGAAAGCTGATCACTTGTTCATTCCTTTAGTATGGAAGGAAAAGCATATAGGGACCACATGGAATCTGTTAATATATGGTATATTTACTGTACATTTGAATCAAATGAGAACATAGTAGTAACCAGGAAATGCTGAAACATTCTTTAGAATTCTATGGGTGACCATGACCTAGAACAGGTTCTTCACATAACTGTGCTTCTACAGTGTTTGTACTACTGAAAAGGTTGCAATCTTGATTTATAGAGATACATACAGTGATTAGAATTTTGGTACTGGACTACTGTTAAATTGTACTGACTGCAACAGCAAGCTCATACCATATTTTCCCATTATCAGCTTCATTCACAACTACTTTTACTAGCAGTCTGCATCAAATTGTCGTCCTGTTCCTGCCAAGTTTGCCTAGCTGGTGAGAAAGCCATTCCATGGTTGTAAGACCCTGCTCCCTTCCTACCTTTTACTGATTGACATAAGTGGTCATATAGAAGGGGTGGGCAAATGTTGGATTGAAACTCTCATTACCATAGCTGTTACAGCCATTGGTGAAGAATGCTGGGATATGCAGTCCAACAACATCTAGAGGACTGCACTTCATCAATCCCAGTGGTAGACTGTAAGAGACACCACCATAGAGGTAAGCTTCAACTGCTAGTGTAATACTGCCAACAGAGTTTCCACCCAATGAGCTACTGGTTCCATGAGAAATCATAAGGTATTTCATTAAAGTTTTGATCCTAAATAAGTATGTTAAAAGGTGTAAACCAGAAATGTGTCGTGGTGGCATCTTCCTAAGGCAGTGATGTCAGCTTGCAGCTGTAGCTTTTGCAGCTGTCACACTTTTGTATGGTTTGTTAGTCTACATCTCCACTGCAGAAATAATCCAGGTTGACATTACTTAGGGGGGAAGCACATGAGTGCTTCCAGGACGCCGCGGGACGGTGCACTGCAGGACCGCGGCATCCACACCGCAGCGCACCGTCGGCGCCTCTGAAAGGAGCGCTAAATCAGCGCTCCTTTCAGATGTCAGTGAAAGTGCACCCCAAAAGCGTAGGGCGCACTTTCACTGACTTTTCCACCGCGGCGTGTGCGGACGCTGCGGTGGGAGGTTGCCCTCGGCGCGCCGGCTGTGCGGAGGGCCGGCAGCTCCAAGGGCAACCTCGGGAGGAGGAAGGGGCACCGATCGTGCGGCTGCCCCTCCTCTTCCCTGCCTCGGAGATGACTTTATTAGTCATCTGCCGAGGCCCTTGAACTGCCATGGTGCAGTGCTATGGAATTCTGTAAACTGTAGTTTTGTGGGACATTTAGCCTTCTCTGTCAGAGAGCTCCAATGTCGCAACAGACTACAGATCCTAGGATTCCATAGCATTGAGCCATAGCAGTTAAAGTAGTGTCAACCTGGATTATTTCTGCAGTGCAAATGCAAGTTTAGTGACAAACCTCATGTAACCTCAAAATAAAAGACATATGAAAAGACTCTGAAAGATAAAAAATGAAGTGATTTGTTTAAAATTTAAAGTTATCAGATGCAAAGTACATGATTTTGATGCAACACTGTTGTCACTGTTTTTCATATTTCAGTGGCTTTTTTTGACATAATTGCCCTGATTCAAAATCCTGTCTGTACTTTTTTTATAAGTAACATAATTCCCATCCAGGATGTGAGCTATTCTGTTGGTTTTAGAACATAAATATATTTCCATGCATTCAGACAGTATCTGTGCATCTGCTTTCCTTGATTAAAAGAATTAAAATGGTTGTTAGAAGTGAATACCTTTTTATGTGCCTCAGAACTCCTCTTCCTGTAAAGACAGTGTTGAATTGTAGCAAATGTTTTAGAACACTTTAGTTCACTTGCCAACATTATGTAATCACATGATTTAATAAAGATAGGACAGTGTGACTACTGCAGCCAACTGTAGTAGTTAATTTCTCATTTCTCAACATAGATCAGAGTGTATATAATTTTTAGAGGTAGTAGGGAAGTATTGAAATAAGTTTCCTGTGATGTCTGAGTTGCACCACTTTTATATTATTGTAAATCAATTGGCAGCCAATTACCTCTATGCAGGATAACCATTACCCAAAATTTAACACTGATTTCCAAGAACACAAACTTTTTTTGTGAGAAACTCTTAAAGTGTCTACATATATTCATTATTGTTAGGAGAAAAAAAGTCCTGCAAAGTCCAACACCAAACCACTGAATTTCTTTCTAGGCATAACAAAAGATGGACTATGGCTCCTTTTGTTGGTCTCCTTAAAAGCCAATAAATTAGTTCCACTGTGGTTTCCTTCCTGTTTCCTCTCTGTAACTATTATTCATGTATGTCTGCCTTCAGGTTCAAATTAGATAGAGTCTCCAAGAAACTAGTGAGTGCAGGGTGACATATATCCTCAGGTAAAACAGTGGTTACAGATAATTATTTTGGACAACACATTCTATTGCACAACCTCTTGGGCAGTACAGAAGCCCTTAAGGAACTTTTTAAATCATGACAGCCCTAGAAAATGTACAAGGTATGGATAAGTAATAAGGAACACCTTTAGCAAGAGTCCAACATGTACCTCTGTTGTAAAATGAATTGATGTGACAATGGAACCATTTCTCTCTTTTTTCACTGTGTGCCCTGACTTGCTTTTAGTGTGTCATCCCTGTAGTGGCTTGTGGAAAGAAACATTCCAGCTCTGCAGAGCCCATAATCTCTAGGGTGAATCAATTCAGGCTGAATATTTTAGATGGCATAAGTAATGTATGCTTATAACAGTTGTTTACTCATAAATGTGGAAAAAAGAAAACGCTGCAAAAATGTTTTCATACTTGCAAAGATATAAAATAGTCACTCATTCTTTTTTAAAGTAGCCTGCTTACAAAAATCTAAGAAAGGCAATCCAAATCATGTAGCAGTCTCTACAAATCCACTGAACACTGTAGTTGATAGCCTAATGAATTAATGAATAGATTAGATTTGTAAACCAGCTGACATAACAGCAGAAGTCAGGACAAGGAAGTTATGGATGACAGTGTAACATCTAAAACATTTTTAAAATATCAGAATTGAAATTATACACTGGACAACTTTTAAACTTGGCACATTCTTGAATGCCATGGCACTATGAACTTGTCAATAGTCCCATATTGTCCCAGTGGTGATTTATGTTAGACATTCTTGGTCTGAACCAAGAAGGATTTTTGTTGACTCATATATACACGCAGTTATATCAAGAGTGTACAAGTGCAGATGGGCCAAAGAGCAATTATTTCTCCATGGGGTGTGGGGACACATAAAAACTTCCAAAAATCACACACACAATAATAATAATAATAATAATAATAATAATAATAATAATAATTTTTAACCCATACAACAAGTTAAAACAGCACAAAAATAAAATATCTCAATCAAATCACTCCACCCAACACACACACACACACACGTACCCTTGCCTTTCCTTGACTTCTGAGTCATATACCATTTTAGAAAACTATCTGCCTTAAGTTAGGCATGCTTAAATACAATTGAAACAACAGGATGGAAATGTTTAAATGTATATGTAAGCAGGGCCACTTCTACATTTTTGTGGCCATTTGGGCAACAGAGTTTTTAGTGGACCCCTTGTGGTGGTTTCCATTTGGGCAATCACAAATTTCCACTTTTGTATCTTCCACCTGCACTTCAGTGGGACATTTTAGTCTCCCAAAGACAACACTTGTTGCAGAAGCTGCACTAACATGTACCTAGACAGTACAGTAGGCATTTTAAAACATCAGCAGGCATTCTATAACATCAGCAGCAGCATGGTTGTAAAAATGACCCTAGATTTCACCCACTTACAGTTTAGATGATAGATAGATAGATCAAGGTCAAAACATTAGTTTGGGGCAAATCTGTTGATTTCAGATACTTCATTTGTCCAATATAATATAAAAATGAAGCACACATATAATCACCATTATACACTGTCCGCATGGGTAAAAAGTACAAGTAGAGACTTCAACACCAGTGAATAACAGCAGTAAATGAAAAATTGGCCAAAAAGAAAAGAAAACCCCTACAGGATATACCAGGGACAGGCAACCTTTTTGAGACCTGGGCCGGTCTCAAAAAGGTTGCCGCTCGGCTGGGCCAAGGGGGGCGGGAAATGGCGGAGCACGCGCGACCCCCGCGCACGCTGCCGGCGCGGCCACTACCGCGGCCGCCGCTGTAGCGCGCACCGGTGCAGCTGCCATGGCGCATGCGTGGCCGTCATTTTGGAAGCCAAAATGGCGGCCGCGACGTGTTTGCACATGCACAAAAGTATTGCGCATGCGCAAACGCGTTGCGACCGCCATTTTGGTTTCCAAAATGGCGGCCGCGACAAGCGCGCCCAAAAATGCTCCCCAACAGCGGCGCGCGGCGGCGGGGGTGGTGCGCGGCGGCAGCGGCGGCGGCAGCCTTCAGACGGGGCCGGTAAGTCCGGGGCCCGGGGCCTTAACCGGCCCCCGGGCCATAGGTTGCCGGTCCCTGGCATATACTATACTTTTCTATGAGGAAAATAACATGGACCTTGGCCTATCAGCTACTATAAATATATGGTACCTGTAGTGACTATGTTCCAGCATGCACGTGTATGTCTCTGTCTCACCACTTCCCATGTATATTTGGGAACACAGGAGAGGGTTTATTGATGGTTGTTCCGAGGCTTTGGAATTCCTTCCCTAGGGAGACTAGGATGGCATCCTCCTTGCTGTCTTTCTGCCAGCAAGGTAAAACTGTTTTTGTTTCAACAGGCTTTTAGGAATGAATGGCAAGGACTTTTACCAATGAGCTATTCAGCTTAACTTTTATGTTTTGTCTCTTAATGGATTTTTTTAATTGTTTTAATTCCATGAATAGTTCCATTGCATTTAACAATAACATGTATATTTTTTTAAAGTATTCCTCTCGAATTACTAAACTAAATCCTACCTTGAGTACTGGTACTAGAAATTAAGCAGGATATAAGAGAATAAGAATTTCCAACATTTATTTGAGTAATTTCTTCTCATTTTAGCCAATCTGTTCAGGGTAAGATACCATCAGAATTGCATCTTATAGAAATTTTCTTTGATATCTAAATTTAAAGTATATTTTATTCTTGTTTTCCAGCATCTCTCCCACTGATCTAATTCAATTCAAAATGAATTACATTTTAAATCTTGGGCCCATTTTACCCTTTGTAGTTTGATTAAGTCTCCTTCCAGTTCTAATTTTAACAACATTTTATATAGTTTCGCTATTTTATGATTATCTTGTGACTCTGTCTTCAAATTCTCTATACATCATTCCAATTGATTTAGTTTTTTTATCAATCAGAAAACGATCTCTTGTTGACCATTACAGCACAATGTCAAGCAAATACAAGCATTTGATAATGATTATGATTTCTAGATTAGGCTGGTTTACACAACAGAGGAATAGTACCATTTGTAACACAGATTTCATTAGCCATGCAGAATAGATTCCCTGAAATATCACCCTCTTGAGGGGAGGTTTGGATAAGAAAAGAAACTATTTAAAGTTGAAGGCTTTCACCGCTGGTGTCCATAGGTTTTTGTGGGGGGTTTGGGGCTGTGAAGCCATGTTCTAGAATAATGTATTCCTGATGTTTCGGCTGCTTCTGTGGCTGGCATCTTCAGAGAAATCTGAAGCCACAGATGCAGGCGAAATGTCAGGAATACATTCTTATAGACTGCAGCCTCACAGCCCCAAACCCCCCACAAAAACCAATAATAATAATAATAATAATAATAATAATAATAAAATTTATTTGTATCCCGCTTATTGAAAAGACAATCCAAGTGGCTTACATAAATTAAAAAAAAACCATACAATATATCCCCAAAAACCAAACCAACCCCCCTTAAAACAGTATTGAACAGATTGCCATCCTATGAGGCTGAAAGAATGTGACTTGCCCAAAGTCAACCAGTGGATTTCCACAACACAGTTGGGATTTGAACCCTGATCTCCCTGTGTCCTAGCCCAACACTCAAATAATTATATCGCCCTGGCCCACATCTGGAATCTTGTATATCTGCCTTAGCTGGGACAAGGAGACCATGTGTAAAACTGTTTTTTGTAGATGCTAATGGAATCAAAACTTTGTTTTGTTTTGTTTTTCATCTCATCTACACCACACCAATAGTGAGACTATGCAGTAATGTTTACTTTGGGTGGGAGTTAAGGTACAAGAAGGGGCCATGGCTGTACCCCTGTTCTGAATTAGCATGAAGGGAGGTGCCCTTGCCTTGAGGGCTATAGCTCCAACCATAACTTTCAACTTTAACCCAAGAGGGTTTTCTTTTTCCTTTCTGCCTAAATGCCTAGCAAATCAAAACTATTAAAATACTGTAGGAAAGTGTTTTGGCTTCAAGTTTTATCAGCTGCTGTGAATCAAAGTGCACTTTGGCCATGGTAGCAATTATGCTTATATATAACTTGATGTCCTGAAGATTTGTGTCTAAGAGAGTGATTTAAAGAATTAGGTCCCAGATGAGTGGATATTTCTAGAATGGGAAGGTACAGAGGTTCCAAGGGAGTTATGACATTGGATTGCAAAGAACATTCACAGATTTTATTATCATCTATGAGAAAGGGTGTCTGATGTTCAGTTGAAAAATTGTCAACTGCTATGAAATTTTAAACCATAAATGAGTGTGAAAAGACCAATTCAAAAGGGGGGACCTTTTCATTTTTTCATTTTTCATTTTATTTGCACAAAAAACATATTTCATAAAAAAAAAAAAAAAGGCTCCAAAAACTTTTTAAAAATCAGAAAATCCACAATAGCTCTTGCTTATTTCTCCCAGCAGGACTAAGACTTTTGATTGTATTTTATTTTTTGTCAGATTCAGCTTAAATATTTAAATATCTATAAAATTCCACTATGACATGCTTTCCCCCATCTCTCTCTCTCTCTCTCTCTCTCACACACACACACACACACAGAGAGAGAGAGAGAGAGTTCATTTCTTGACAAAGAAGCACAATCAAAGAAAGAAGGGGAAAGTGCAGTAAAAAGGATGTGGTTATTTGTACCAGCTTTCAAGAGACACTAATAGCAGTTAGCTTGACTAGAAATACCACCAGGATAGTCAGCAATAGCTGGAAGTTACTTTGGTGAATTGACTAGAATTTAAAGCCTAAATTCTTCTTATATATTGAAAGTATAGTATAGTTTTTAGTATAGTATAGCAATATTTAAATAAAAGAGGCACTAGGGATCACATTGCAAATATACAACGGCTAATGAAGTGCACCAGGGACTTCCAAAAGAAAATCAGCATGTGCTTTATAGACTATTGTCTGCATAGATCATGAAAGGCTATGGAATGCCCTTAAGGACATGGGAGTGCCAACACAACTGATAGTCCTAATGAGGAATATGTACTCAGGACGACAAAAGGCTACTCTCAGAACAGAACATGGAGAAACAGAATGGTTCCCAATTGGTAAAGGAGTCAGACTATCACCTCACCTATTCATCATATGCAAAAGATATTGTAAGGAAAGCAGGCTTGGACATGGAAGAGGGAGGAGTGAAAATAGGAGGAAGAAATATCAACAATCTGAGATATGCTAATAACACCATAATAATAGCAGAGAACCTCGCATACCTGGAACAACTACTAAGGAAGATCAAAGAAGAAAGTGCAAAGGCAGGCTTACTGTTGAACATAAAGAAAACAAAAATAATGACCACAGAGAATGTACACCCATTCATACTAGATAATGAGGAAATAGAAATAGTAAAAGAGTTCTTATATTTGGGATCATACATTGATTGGAACGGGGACTGCAGCCAGGAAATCAGGAGAAAATTAAGAATGGGGAGAGTGGCTATGAAAGAACTAGAAATGATCCTAAAATGCAAAGACATACAATTCAGCACAAAAGTCAGAATCATACAAGCCATCGTATTCCCTATTACCATGTATGCATGTAACAGCTGGAGAGTTAAGAAAGATGATAGAAAGAAAATCAATTCATTTGAGATGTGATGCTGGAGAAGACTGCTGAAGATCCCATGGACAACCAGAAGGACAAACAAGTGGGTCCTTCAGCAGATTAAATTGGAACCTCCTTGAAAGCCAAGATGACCAAACTGAGACTGTTGTACTTTGGACACATCATGAGAAGAGAGGACTCTGGAAAAAACAATAATGCTAGGGAAGGTGGAGGAAAGTAGGAAGAGAGGAAGGCCATATGCTAGATGGATGGACTCTATTAAGGAGGTCATGGGTATGGGGTTGCAGGAATTAAGCAGAGCAGTGAAGGACAAAGGGTCTTGGAAATGTCTCATCCATAGGGTCACCATGAGTCAAGATCAACTCGAGGGCAGTTAACAACAACAACAAAATAGTATAATTTTGAATATAGGGAGAAAAATGGTTCAGGGATGAATTGGTAAAAGAGAAGGTACCTGCGTAAGCCCTTAAAAATGAGGTTTTGCAAGGTACAAATGTTTGCCTGGAAGTTTGTCCCAAACCAAACAAAACGTAGCCTAACAAATTGGCTTGCAGTCTCACAAAGGATAGAGACATACTGAATTGCAAAGGAAAAATCTTTTTGTGTTGCAAACAGATGTTAGATTTCCTGGACTTTTAGAATCTGCCAGTAGCCACATGGCCAGAAGGAGGAAGTGCCAGCCTGCAAGAAATACCCCTCCGTATCGTCTGAATTGGGAACAAAAACAGAAAAATGCAGGCCTATGCCAAACATCTTCAATTTTTTTCTCCTGCATGGTTTTTAACAACTTGCCTGATGAAAAAGCCAGAGAAACTTCAGAAGCTTACAATATGTACATTTTGCATTTTGGTTGGCCCAAGAAAGGTATCACTGTTTGGTGGATTTTTGATGTTTGTTAAACAGTTTACCAGTGAATTTAATTGTTTATTAAACAACTTTTACGAAGTGTGAAGTCGTAGGCTTTCATTAAACAACTTTTACGAAGTCGGCTACTTAGATGGTATGGAAGTTCAGTAGCAGCATATGTCAACTTGAGAAATGTGATTGTTCATAGAACATCATAAAGGAAGTCTTGTTCCCCTTAACTGCATCAGATTGTTCATAGGTGAAAGCAAGTCAAAATACATCATATATTGTGTAACCAAATGTCAATTTAATGTGCACCTTGTCATACATACTATCAGCACAAAGACATATATATAGATAGCTGTTCAGTTAATAAAAATACTGGCTGTGATCCTACATTAGGAGACATATCTTAAAGTTTCATCATAACAGAAGTATGATGTTTCCCCCTTCCACATTATTCTCCATCTTCCTGCAAACACTCCCCAACACACACACACTGACCACCTGTTGCCTGGTGGAGAGGAGTAGACTGTGAAGTATCTGCCTATAGCCAAGTCCTGATTTTTTTTTTCCAGGAGGTATCATTAAAGAGATGGGTTTTCAAGTGCTTTGGGTCATTGTGGGGGGGAGATAAACAATTCTGACTACCATCACCACTGCAACAACAAAAAAATTATTATGCTTGTGTATGTAAATAACAAGATGCCAGCTGCTATATATATTAGTTGAAGATTACTTAAATTTAATATAACATAAAATGTGTGCAAACAGAATTTTTGCACTAATTATTGGACAACTCTTTTATATGAGCATAGTTAATGGCCTAATCTATTTGATACTCCCAATTAGGAAGATCCACTGAATCTATTGATGAATGGTAAATCAATGCTTTTGCAAATCCCATAGATTTAGGAGGGCTACTGTGGTTGGGATTAGCAATTGAGGTGGAAATTGTGAAAGGCTTATTGGTCCCTAGCCAGCATGGCCAATAATGAGGAATGCTTGGTGTTGCCATTCAGCAGTATCTAGGTGTCCACACAATTCCCCCTCCTTTTTTTAGGCCAATAATATCTTCCTGCCTGGTGGCAGGGTGTCTCCTCCAGTGTATCTTGCATGTGTGTTTGTGTATGTGTGTGTATGCACAAAGAAGTCCTTATTATCAAAATTCTCAAAACACCCTATAAGGGAGGGAGTGTTTAGTTCCAAGGCTGGGCAGGGACTGTATGCCCCCAATGACTCCTTCAAATGTATTGTTGCTATGTGCCTTCAAGTTGTTTCATTCTTATGGTGACCCACATACATGGCAGGGATCACCCTTTCATGTAAGACAGTGATTCCCAAAGTGGGTGGTATGCCACCCCTGGGGGCAGAAGAAAGATGCAGGTGAGTGGAAAGGGGGCAGGGGGCTTCAGTTAAAGTATTGATGTACAAGAAAAACAAGGGGAACCAATGACCTTTAGGACCATAGTAAGGATGAGGGTTGCATAACTTTTCAGGATCCCTTAAAACCATCATGAAGCCTCCCACTCTTAACCTACCCACTCAAGCACAGGCTCTTAGCCGCATCTCTCACTAGTAGTGGCGAAACACTCTTGTGAGGCTTGGGCTCAGGGCATCATTTCTGTGGCTTGGAGTGGCACCATTTGGGGACAGACTGACTCAATGGAGCAAGAAATTAGAGTATGTTGCAGTGGGGAACAAATTAGCAGAAGAAGCAATGTCTGTGTGTGTGGGGAGAATACTTGAAGCTCTGTGGGGAAGATGTGTCTCTGGGGAAGGAGAGGGAGAAATATCCAGGGTTGATTCTTGGAAAGAGTTCTTTGCCTTGGAACAGCTACTGTAGTTAAAATATCTCCCTTTCCCTGTCCATGCCAGTGTCCATTCCAGTGCATGTGGTCTCTGTAAATCCACTATACACCAGCTGCACCCCTGTCCACCCCAATGAAGAAGGATTGAGAGTCCTTCCTAATCAATCAGAAACATCTCCCTTTGCACCTTGGGAGCAGCAACTGAGCCATGATCAAGAAGCTTCTTGCTACAAGTCTTTGCTACAAGGCCAGAATGAGTAAGAGGCTACTTGGTCAGCTGCTCAGTTGCTGCTCTGAGGGTGACTGGGTGCAAAGGGAGCAGCAACCAAGCAGCCAGTTGAGCAGTGACTGAGAAGTCTCTCACCAGCACCAGCCTTTACTAGGCTGGCACAGGCGTAAGGCTTCTTAATTACTGCTCAGCCAACTGCTTGGTTGCTGCTCCCAAGGTGACTGGGGGCATAGGGAATAGCGGCTAAGACTGGTTGTTTTAAATTTATAGTAGAACAGTGGACTATTGTTGGCATTGAGGGGTGCTAGGGGTGTCACCCAAGAGGAAAAGGGATGGCGGCCTGAAAAAGTTTGGGAACCACTGATGTAAGATATCTGTGGACTGGGCTAGTACTGTTGATGAACCACTTCCTAGACTTTTCCCAATAATTGTATATAGTATACAGCACTTCCATATGTGCATGTGGAAACTCAGAATTTGAAAGCCACTATATATATGAAATGGTATAGGCTAAATCTAATATTGGGATGCGGTGGCTTAGTGCTTAAAACTGCCAGTTCTGATGATCGGAAGGTTAGCAGTTCAAGGCCCAAGTGCTGCATGATGGGGTGAGCTCCTGTCACTAGTCCCAGCTTCTGCCAACTTAGCAGTTCAAAAACATGCAAATGAAAGTTGATAAATAGGAACCAGCTCTGCAGGAAGGTAAGAGTGTTCTGTACAATCATGCTGGCCACATGACCATCAGAGCAGTCCTCAGACAATGCTGGCTCTTTGGCTTAGTATTGGAGATGAGCACCACCCCCTGCAGTCGGTTACGAGTAGACATTCATGTCAAAGGACTACCTCTACCTTTACTTTTTAAATCTAATATTAATCCCAATTACAGCAGATGTGAATTTGAAATTTTTTTTAAAAAATTGCTACCAGCACTCACATAAGTTCCTCACTATGGTTTCAATGGGTCTACTCTGTTTGGGGCTAAGATTAGATATTGTCTATAAAGTTGCATAATTTGTATGCCACTTTGTGTCCCAGTTTGGAGGAAAGTGGGATATAATAATATTGATTGATTTATTTTACAATGATTGCTATTTTTGAAAATCTGTAAAATTCAAATAAATATTGGGGAATAGATGGAGATGAGCTGATCAGTGCTTTCAAAATACTGAAGTCAAAGTCAGAATCAGGTCTTTTGTATAGGTTTTAACATTCTGGCTTTGCTTTTTAAAGTAAGGAGCCCTGGTGGCGCACTGGTTAAATGCCAGTACTGCAGCCACTCACAGTCTCAAGGTTGTGAGTTTGATACCAGTCAGGGACTCCAGGGTCGATTCAGCCTGGCATCCTTCTGAGGTAGCTAAAATGAATACCCAGTTTGTTGGGGGCAATTAGCTTACACATTGTAAACCTTTTAGGGAGTGCTTAAGTGAATTTATAAGTGGTATAGAAATGTACTTGCTATTGCTTGCTAAAATATATTTGGGGGGGGGATCAAAATGTTTTGAATTTTGTGTTCAGGTTTGAAAGTATTCTGCATTAAAAGTGAATGAAGTTTCATTCAAAAGAGTTGCATGCAGTTTTCTTCATCTTTCAATGTGGGCCACAAGCTTGTTTAGATGGCTTAGGAGAGTGTGTTTTAGATCTAGATAATTGTTACCAGTAGTCATTAGCATTATCCAACTTTGCTAGTTTTAAACTTCTAAGTGCTAAAAGCGAAGTGTAGTCATGACACCAGAAACGGTACTATGTATGTTATCAGTACAGCAAATCTACCTTCTCTCTCTCCCAATCTTTTAATCTGGGGCTTCTGCTTCCAATTGCCACTACCACCTCTGCAAATGAAAATAGTAACAAAATTCACCTAATGCACTTTCCGAAGGCTTATCCAAAGAGGCATACCTTACAATGCCAGAATGTTAACTAAATTAATGTCAAATATATTGGAAGAGGACTTTCAACCCATGCTTTTGGAACAGCACAGAGCTTAAATTTAAATAACTTTTTTTTCTTATAGAACTCAAATTCAGTTAATTGGAAAGGTGCTGAAGTTCAGGAATCTGCAAAGTCATATTTTTAATTATAATTTCATACTTATTCTCTCTGAAATTTCACACAGTGTAGGAAGGAGCGTGTTTATATGAAATACCGCATTGAGAGCCCATGGAGTAAGTAGCAGCCAGCTTTTTAATCTAGCTATATCAATGGGAGTGTTTTCTCAAATAGAATTATGCCTGGGCTGCAAACTAAATTTTATAAAAAGGCATTACAGTTCTGTCTCACTTTCCTGTTTGGGGGAACAGTGAGTACCACATTAATGAAATGGAATACAACCAAGCAATATACTAAGCAGCAGACTGCCTGAAATCTGTACACAAAATAATTGGTGACAGTTGTGAAGCCTCCTCAAATGACACTGATACTGTGCCACCTGCATTGGCTGCAGTGACATACTGATCCCAACTTAAAATGCCAGTTTAACCTTTAAAGCAGGGATGGCAGGTCATGAGGCCACATTTCTGTCCCTGAGACTCTCTGGAGGCTACAGAGACTACCAAAAAAAAAAGGGGGGGGGAGGCAGGGGACAAAACTAGAAATGGGCATATCTCATTTTGACAATCATGTCTAGTTTTGGGGAGTATATGTTATTTTTAAATGTTAAACATGCAAGGTCAGACATTCAAAGACCTTGAATGGGGAGGCACACTTTTCCCAGCCTCCATTGATGTTTTAAATGGTTTGGGTCAAGTTGCTCAAAGAATTGCCATCATTGATACCAGCTATCTGTAGCAAAGGGCCTATTTAATTGCCCTGGTCAGTTAGGGGGGTTGCAGACTGCCAGAAATAGTGTGAATTCAGTCCACTTTTAGGGTTAGGGTTAGAGTTAGGGAACCATGGGAACTGTATTTTATTGTGGCATCAGAGTTGTCTGACAGAGAAGGCTCAATGTCTCAGAATAATAACAGTTCCCATGATTCCCTAGCACTAACCCTAACCCTAAAAGTGGACTGAATTCACACTATTTCTGGCAGTCTGCAACCCCCCTTTGTTGGTGAGTAAAGTGACAGGACTTTTTCACTGATGGCCATTCAGCTGTACAATCTGATTCCATCTGGGTCTGGTCTTTGGGACAGTTCTGAAGACCTATTTGTTTCCACTGGCTGTTCCTTGGCTTTTCAGATTGCTGGATTTATTGGTAATCCCTGTTGTTTTTGCTGATTTTTTTTTTTTTTTGTAGTATATTTGTTTTGGATTATATTCATCTTGTATGTTGCCTTGGTATGTTTACCTCCTGAAAGGCAGCCTTAATGTAATTAAATAATATTGGAGATTAATCTGACACCCTTAAGCATTTACCTTTATTTGTATTAGGAACAAAACTGCAGACCAGTGAAGATGCACTGTGGATCTCAATTTAAATTAAAGTACCCACTAATTTTCTGTTGAAAATAAGTGAAATCCACTTCCCAAGAAATGTGTTTAAGGGTGTATCTCTACTGTAGAAATAATGTGGTTTAATGCCATTTTAAGTGTTGTAGCTCCATCTTATGGAATCTTGGGATTTGTAGTTTTACAAGATCTTGAGCATTGTCTGCCAAAGAATGCTGGTGCCTCACAAAACTACAAATTCCAGGATTTTTTAAGATAAGCAATCCAGTTAAAGTGGTGTCAAACTGCATTATTTCTACAGAGAAGATGCACCTTAAAACAGTTTAAATCTAAGAATTTAATCTTAACTCCCATTTGCAGTACAGTTTAAAGTACAGACTTTCATACTCCCTCTATGTGTGTGTGTGTGTATGTGTGATTAATGAGATTCCCTGCTGCCGATGTGTAGCTTGCATTTGCATTGTTAGAAGTGTTACTTCTAACAAAGCTAGTATAATGAAATCCACATGGATTGCGTTTTTCTGGCTTGGAAAGCTTTAACAATGTTGAAAATGATGTTGAATTAAGAAAAGTAACTAGTTGACTATGCATTGCCTATCTGCTTCCTAGAGTAATAGTTCAAAATTGCTTTTCTTAAAAAAAAATGGGCATTTGTTTTGTATAGAATTTGCAACTTTCCCATTATCCTTAATAAAGTCATTTCTTACATATTACAGAGGATGGTGCATCAACTGAGCTGTCACAAGTTTTGAATATGTGTTTTTACATTAAGTGAAGACATGGATTTTTAAAACTTCGGGGTCAGAGAGACATGATTAGGTGAAAATAATGACAATCATCAGGGTTCCATCAAATACTTTTTTAGTATAATTCTTGAAGGAGCAGCTTAATGCAACTGTACAACTGCACAACAAGTCTTTTGATTATGGTTGATTCAGATCTTTATTTATTTAGGTAAAAGCAGCTTTACTATGTTCCCATTCCTCATGACCTTTATGTCTCATTTAGTCTGGAAATTGACTGCTGCTCAGCATTTTCCCTCCATACTAAAAGCTGTTACTCTGCAGGGTTTATATTTAAAGCATGCCAAGCAGCTATTTGCTAGGCTGGAGGGGGAGAAAGGGCCGCCCGTCATGCCACTTATGGGCTTTATTTATTGTAACAGTTGCTTGAGAAATAGTCACCATCCGCACATGATGGCATGCACAGGAGGAGAGAATTTTATTTTTCTTGAGACTTCACTAGTTTTGCTTTTAAATATTTAAAGCATTTGGTATCCTAGACAATTTTCATGTATTGTGTTCTCTATCAGGGCTGAGCAGTGAAGTGCTGAGTTGTAAATCTATGGCAAGGTGATGGTTATGCCAGATGTGGCTGAGAGGCAGGTGATCTAAACTACCCATCCCAACATCTGGTATTACAATCTATAATCCTATATGTACTATATCAAGCCTATGGTCCTACCTGTACTGGGAGAGTAATTCTTATTGGTCCCAGTGGGGTTTGTATGGCCATTGTAAAGCCAATATAAGAATGTGCCTAAACAATGTAAGATTATGTTATATGATGAGCCTTTCCAAAGACAGTGTATAAGGGTATAAACTAATTGTTTCACTCTAATACATAACTAGAAAGATTATTCTCCCACCTGCTTCTTCTCCTATCATATAACTATCCTAAAATTCCAAAACGTAAGATTATCTTAAGGTGTATGCTGATGTTGATCTGCCTACTGGTCAATACTGGTTACAACTTTGAGAGCTCAGGTGACCAAAACAGTTAAACTAGAAGGAACTCTAGTTAAATAATTGACAACAAATAGCAAAGAACTTTCAGTCCCACAACAAAGAGACTTCACAGTGGGAACTATGCCTCTTTCAAGCTGTTCCACCCTCGTCCAGCATCTACATCAATAAGAGCTTGCAGAGCTGTGCTCTTAATTTTTTCCCCATCAGACACACTAAAAAAAAAAAAAAAAAAAAAAAAAACTTGATGTATTTTTTTTCACCAGGCAAAATGCCTGTGGGGAAATCCTGAAGCTTCTGGGGTATGCAGTCAGCCATTTTACCTGGTCTTGTCTCTCTTTTTGCCTCATCTGAACTTGGATTGCCCTTTTTTAAAACCCAAAGAGACCAGATGTTCACTTGTTGTTTTAAAAAAGGCTCACTCATGGCCTAAAACATGTCAGATCAGGTGAATGGGGCTTAGTGGCTAATTGATACCCTGAATGCTTTGAGGAGCTACTGTTAGGCATTTCTAATTGAAAAGAAATGAGGGTTTGGGGACGCAGTATAGGTAGAAGAACTCTTATGGGGGTGACAAAAATGACCATGAGGGCTGTGTGCAGCTCCTGGCCTGCACTTTTACCCAGCTAGACATTTTTAATGCATGACATGCATCTTGTTGCATTTGAAGATTTCCAACCAAATGTCAACCACAAAAGCAGTAGAGGACCTACTAGGAACATAAAAAGCTCAGTATTACCTCTTGTGTGCCTACAAATTTCAAAGGTTTCATACAGGGTCTCTCATCTCCCACCACCATCCTTACCTGGAATGCCAAGGATGAGCCTTGGGCTTCTGTATATAAAATGTACACTCCCGCACTGAGCTATCTGATACTAAGTACAGGGCAATAGTACAGCTAATACAAGAGTTCTCCCAGAACCATGGAGAAGAAGAAGTTGAGCTGCATCTCTTGTGTATTTGAGTTTTCTTCATTCCCCTTCCTAGTAAGTGTTAATAGTTATATCTCCATGAATTTGTCAAGTCTCTTTTAAAGCCACATCAAATATCGACCATCACCACAATCTGTAGAAGTAAAATGGCAGTTTAGTATATTGTATGTGTAATAGAAAGACAGTGTCAGAGAGCATGCACACACAAAAGACACACAGACACACAGACATACAGAACACCTTTAAATAGTTTAAACCACCAGACACTTGAAGTTTAGAAAATAAATGCATGGTGAGTTTGATTCTAGGGCCTCTAGCTGTAGATTCCTATTAAGTGGTCTTTTATAATGCTTGGGTTGGTTCTTATTTAGAATTGCTCCAAGTAAAGCCAATAAAGATAAAATTGCAATGTTCATCCAAAATACTTGGATCTATACAGTTTCTGCATTGAATGGTTTTGACACTAAGCAGATCGCCTGGGGTGCTTTATTCATTTTTGTTTTTAAAACAGAAAATGGCACTGGCCTTCCACAGCATCAGATGCACGGTCATACCCTCTTTGTTTTGTTCAAAGTTTTACCCAATACTTAGTATTTACCTAGTTCTCTTCTTTTGTCCTTACAGCTGTCAAGTATGTATGTAAGAAATGCTTTATTGGTGCAGCTGAAACAAGAAATTATTTCAGATGTCTGCAGTTTCCACACAATTCCCCATCTTTATGCCTTTATTATATTTGCTTCATTATATTTGCAGCACAGAAAACAACTCATACCAATTGTACTGATGTAGTATTGATGTTTGTGACTGTAAGCTTTATACAGAACAAAGCAGATTTCTGATTGTGTAGCATTATTTAACAATTCATGTTTCACAATGAGCAACAGTTGTTTTGTGATGTCTTTGACATTCTGCATGGGAGAACATCCCTTCACTTGAAAAGATGTTGATCAGAATCTCACATTACTTTCAGCTGATTTGCTCTTGAGGTTGTGCTTTGAAACTTGCATTTCAGGCACAATGGTTTTAGAATAATTGTTCACAGATTGTCTGAGACTGTTGAAAAATAATTTAGTTGTGCTGTATCCAAAATTGAGAGCATTATTTCTTTATTTATTCGATTCATAAGTTGAATTTGAAGTTTTTCATGAGCTGCTCTACAACTAGACAGAATAAAAAAGCAAAATAAAACAATAATACCAGTAATATAACCAGGGTGACTTAAAATCAAAAGAATTTTTTAAATGTAAAAGAAGAACTACTAATATTTTAATAATATTTAAAACAAAAATTGATACGAAATGGTTAAAGAATGGAAAACAGTTGTGAAATGAAGCTTTAAACATATTAAATGAAAGAAGAAGCAACTTAAAATGAACAAGCATAAGAGGATACAAGAGAGTATGTAAAGAGACCTTGTAGCACCTTTGAAACTAAGAAGTTGGCAGCATGAGCTTTTGTAGACTAAAATCTACTTCCCCAGATGCATATGGTAGAATTCAAAGATATAGCCATGTAAGGGCCTCGGCAGACGACTAATAGAGTCGTCTTGGAGGCCCGGAAGAGGAGGAGCAGCCACACGCGCGGCGCTCCTTCCTCTTCCTGAGGTTGCCCTCGGTGCTGCCGGCCCTCCGCACGGCCAGCGCGCCGAGGGCAACCTCCCGCCGCAGCGTCTGGACACGCTGCGGTGGAAAAGTCAGGGAAAGTGCGCCCTACGCGTTTAGGGCGCACTTTCCCTGTCTTCTAAAAGGAGCGCCAATTTGGAGCTCCTTTTAGGGTTGCCGCAGGAGCGCTGTGGTGCGGAGGCTGCGGTCCCGCGGCGCTCCAGACCAGGGCGTCCCCGACGCCCTGGTCTGCATCCCCCCTTAGTCTGTAGAGAGATCTTGTAGCACCTTTGAGAAGATACAAGAGAGTTAGACTTCATTGGGAAAGTCAGAGATTAATGCCTAGTATGGCCTTTGAAATTACTTCAGGCCAACCTTGGTAAAGTAGTTCATCTCATCATGTTTTCTTCTACAAAAGAAAGATGATGTTGTTGGAACAAACTTTGTTTATATATATGGCAAGATTTATTCAGAGGAAGTGTGCCATTGCCTTCCCCTGAGCCTGAGAGGATGTGATTTGCCCAAGGTCACCCAATAGGTTTCATGGCAGGGAAGAATTAATATTCTTTGAAGTTGGGCCATACTAATGTAATATATGTACACTGAGCCTTCTCTCCTGAATTTCTGACAGATTTTCTGTATTTTTCTCTTCACCCTCCATACTGACACATTTGCCAGAATATTTGTATCTCTGAATGCTGCTCCCTAGAAACTAATTAGCATTTCATTGTGTAAGTACTTCTGTTTACATAGTGTTTACTAAACTCGCTGTAATTTATGCTAAAATGTCACAAATAATATATAAAAAATAAAAAATTGATGGTATGTAGCATTTTAAGATAATTGTATTTTAATTGCAAATTACTAAGCAATTCACATAAATTACATATCATGTCCACATAACTGCAAAATCACAATTAATATAACTCTAAAAACCCCATGAATTAATGATCACTTTGTCCAATTATTTTAAAGGGGTTTTGGATGAGGTTAACTTCCTAAGTGCACATTATTTTATTAACCAATGACAAAGGTGCTTCTAAAGGATGCCAAGAGGCACATTTTCAGGAAGGGAAAAACAAAATGAATTAAGTGTTAGATATTTAGAAAGCAAAAGCACTGGAAT
Organism: Phrynosoma blainvillii; assembly: GCA_026167975.1. NCBI lineage: Eukaryota > Metazoa > Chordata > Lepidosauria > Squamata > Phrynosomatidae > Phrynosoma > Phrynosoma blainvillii. The sequence continues at coordinate 43,433,144 of JANUYF010000004.1, read as the reverse complement.
TCACTGGAAAAGGAGTTTTTGGAATGTTCGGCTAATGATATCTGTAATTTGTCCGTCATCTGTACTCTTTTTAAATTGACTGGAAATAGACTTTGGAGATTTCTTGGAATTGTAAATATAGAATCATTATTATTATGGTGGAGGCATTTCTTCATGAAGACAACAATCCCAATGCTTTATTCCTTTGAAAATATAAGACCACTTTGATTGATTTATTCCTTGGTGCAGGAAAACAGTGGTTGAATGAGCAGTGAGAGCATAGTCATACAACAACAGCATAGAGATGACCTAGCATACCTTCTTCAAGCTGAAGAATGTAATATGCAACAACAACTTCAAATCAGCCTTCAGAATGCATATTATATGGTCATACAAATTCTCACTTCTGCTGTATGGTCATTCTAATCACTTCTACAGTACAGAGGCACTCACTTTAACACATGCTATCATAAAAAGAGAGAGGGGAACATTTGAAATGTGGTTTCACCCCAGAGTTAGGATTGGTAAGAATTTTCAAAAATATCCACAAAATGTTCAAATAACATTTGGTTGGGTTTTTGTTTGTTTGTTTGTTTGTTTGGCTGTTGAGAAATACTGATGAGAAAAATCCAGGACTGATGAGAATCAGTTCAGGACATATCCTCATGTGTTTATTCTGCATAGAAAACAATATTTTTATGCACAAATATAATTTTGCTGCAAATAAAATGTTGTTTCAGAATAATATTTCTGAAATAATATTTCCTGCACAAAAATACTCTCTCTTGTTCAGAAAATGTTATTTTCTTTGCAAATCAACTACATGTGAATACTGTGCAGAATAAACCCCCAATTTCAGCATCTGATGCAACATTTTATATGGATCAAAATTATATTTGTGCATAAAATAAATGCTGTTTCCTGCACAGAAACTGGTGTGTGTGTGTGTGTGTGTGTGTGTGTAAAACTACCACAAATGAATTTTGTGCAGATCAATCTCTTAAATGTGAATAGGATTCAAAAGATTTTCTTGTGGAAAGAAAATTGTAAAAATTACTCATTACATCTTTCAAGAAGAAACAATGAAAAATTGCATCGTACACAAAATGTTAAGAATTTAATGGATCAAAGAGTATTAAAAAGAATGTATAAAGGTCAAAAAATGACAAAACAAAAACATACAGAAAAAGAGGTTATTTGGATTATATAATGAGAAATAAAAAAAACTTTTTCAAAGTGATCACGTGAGACAAAATAAGTAGGAGAGAAAGTATAGGAAGAACCTCGTGGCTGACAATTCCTAGAAAATTGTTTGGATATAGTCCATACTGTTTTTAGAGAGGCCATATTCAAAGACAATTGAGCCATAATGATGTTTAGCTTAAGGAGAAGACTGAGAGGAGAGGAGAGGAAAGGAAAGGAAAGGAAAGGAAAGGAAAGGAAAGGAAAGGAAAGGAAAGGAAAGGAAAGGTGACTCTCTTGTCTTTTCCTACATGCACATTGTTTTGGGCATTAATATGTATTCTGATACTGTGTTTTCAAGACCAGAACAATAACCATCCTTTATCACTAGTAAAACTGACAACTTTCCAAATATATTTCAAATCAATAGATAGAAAATCAGTGGTTTCTTCATCAGAAGTAGAGATATGTGTGTGTTTGTTTCTGTGTGTGTATTTTAGTGTTATGAAATGTTTAAAAAGGAATCTATGTTTTGGTAGTGCGGTGGGCATTCTTAAAATACTTCAAGCAAAAAAGGTTGATCATCAGTTTGCACATTAGGTTTAAAAGATGTCCACAGAGAGAGGACGTTTTAACATGAAAACTCTTAATTCACAATACAGGCAAAATTGTAGTAAAAGGGTTATAAGGAAAAGAATTCACAGTTACCCAACAGATGTTGAATGTTGGATAGGTACAGAAGGGATATGAAAATCCTGTAGTTTTTGTTGCATGTCTCCACATCCCACTTGCATTTTCCCCAACACTTGTTTTTATCTTGTTGTGAGACTGGAGACTGGTCATGGAAGTTTGCACACATTTATCTACTCATTATACTAATTTATGGATGTCCTCCATTAACTAAAAGAGTGTTGGCATGAATTTTCACAATTCATGGACATTCTAGCCATTTACACTTTAATGTGTTGCACCGGCACAAAGGACACCGAACACGATTATTTTGGGTAAATCATTGGCCACAACTTTTATTTTCTACAGGGTCTTGATATCAATCAATTAAACATTTAAATAACAGTTTTCTTAAACACGAAATCGTTCTTGACGCATGCGTACGTGTAATTAAGCACAAGCGCTATGGATTAATTGCTTCTAACACGGCATGCATCAAGTCCATTAATTTATTTAGTATTACACAACAATAAATAATCTCTCCCCCAACTGGATATGACGTCATAAGGATTCTTATAACATCATAACATTATGATATCATAGAAAGTTAAAATGACGCCATACAAATTTGGTTAACCTAATGACATATACCGAATTTAGGAATTTTTTATTAACCCAATTAGTATTTTCTAATTAACCTAATTATTCCCCGAGGGGGGGGGTTCATGCCCGCCAACCACATTTATCAAACCCAATAACAATAGACCCTGAACTTCCAATTGTGACTAAAATTACACATTACAAAACTATATTTTTTTACCACAAACAATTCATTATTACTCCACCCCTACTAACTGTTAACCAGCATATTAGTAAAACTTTTTTTAAAACTTGTAATTGGTAATCTTATTATTCTCAGGGAGGGCGAAAAACCCAAATTGTTCCTCTGGGAAAATTCCCTCCCGGCCCCAGTAGGCGACCAGCCGAAGCCTGAGAGTAAATAACATGTTTACCAATTAATTAAGGGTGGGAGGGATGGGTTGCTCATCTGCCAATCTAAAATGGCTGCCGACACGTGGCAGCGTGAGGCTAAATAGCCCCCTGAAATCTCGCTCGAAATCTCGCGAGATTTGAAGTCTCGCGAGACCCAGGAGAGAGACCTCAATGTGATTGGCTAAGCAGGCCAGCAAGGGCGGGCCTTCCGGTCTGCTCAGCCAATCGCGCGTTGGTGCCCTTTTATGGGGCCATCGCAACAGAAGGCCCCTCTCGAAACGTTGGGGGGTGTCTTTCATTGGTTTGTGTGTATTTTATTTTTCCATAACACCCACACAAATATGCAAGTTGAGGCAAGGTTCATTTCTTCTTGCAGTAGAGATAGAACTACTTCAATCATGATTTCTAATAAAATTGTTTTCCATCCCATTTCAATTATTTTACAATTGGTGAGTGAGGTGAGTAGTTCTCAGAGCACTCCTTTTTGCATTGACTACAGCCCATAGCGTTCCATGGAACAACAGGGAACTGGGGTTGCTAAGACAGCAGGAATGAAGGGCCTAAATATCCTAAAGGCATCAGATCTTGTCGGATCTTAGAAGCTAAGTAGTGTTAGCCCTGGTTAGGATGGGGGACTGCCAGTGGATTCCAGGTGCTATAGGCTATATTTCAGAGGAAGGAAATATTCTTTGCCTAAGAAAACCCCCATGAAATTAATGAGGTTGCCATAAGTCAAGCGGTAGCGTGAAGGCACCTACAGTCACAATGACAGCTACAGTTTTGTTCTGGGTCTCAAGCTTGTTTCCTGTGAGAGCATGAAGATATTGTTATACCTTTAATTGTGCCATTATAATTTTTGTTAGTTACTTTATGCTTTTTTTCTGAAATATACAGAACAGGTGTGGGGTTTGTGTGGCTGTCCAGAAGTAGTTACACAGCAGCTCCCACCAGCTCTACACTGCATTGTCAATGTTGTAGGATTGTGAGAGTCATAGTCAAACAGTAGTTACAATAACATCTTTCAGGAGATAGATTTAGCTGCAAATTTTCAGGCCTTAATTACCTATAATGCACTTTATATGCACTTTACATGTAATACCAGCCTTCCATCAGCTTCTTTCCTCCACTGTGGTAGCAGCACTGCCTCCTTTAAAAATATAAAATTCATCCCATGTAAAGGGCCAGGAGCTGCAGGACTGGGATCCCGAGGAAGAGTCTGATGAGGAGGGAAGTCTTCCAGAGAGGGAATAGCCAGGTCATCCTGTTGAAGTGCAGCCTCGGTCAGCAGGACAAAGAGAAGACTCGCCTGGTGATGAGGCAGAGGACACAGCTGGGGTCCTAAGCCCATCATCAAGGAGGAGGAACAAAAGGATACAACAAAGATGCTCAGCCAGGCTGCAGCAAGCAGCAACAGAGAAGCTCTGATTAGGAACCAGCTAGTATCAGGCCATTTAAAAGCTGAGTCTGCCTAAGGCTAGTGCTGGAAGCAACTCTTCTGTTTCCTGGACAGCATTCTTGACCCCAACACATATTTCCTGTACTTCATACTTTGGACTTCATGGCTTCTTCAACCCTTGGACTGTGTTGACCTTGATTCTTGTTGCCTCACTCCACTCTCACTGCTTGGCAAATGCCTTTCTCATAACGGATTCCCACAGGCAAGGACGTTTTCTAGCTGTTGGTAATTTACTGCCTCTGCCTGCACTGTCAGTTGATGGTTCCCTCCCAGTCAGCCTGTGTAGGTGTTTGATAAATCAGGACAGGGCTTAATATATTTATAAGGACTTTGATCAATTAATATGTTTTTTTAGTTGTTTCTTTCTTCTTTTTCTCATTCCTCAGATGTGTTCATTATCAGTCATTACACCATATACCTTCCAAAAATTGCAAATGCAGATAAATTAGACAGAGGTTAATGAAGGCACAAAATGTTGGCTATTACTCTCCATTCTATAATATAGCAGAATTCCTATTTAGAATAACTTCTGAATTCTTATGAACTTTATAACAGCAAACTTTGCACATTTTCAGATGCTGGTACCAAGCCATTAATAGGTTCTGAATCATGGCTGTAAATTCTGACATTGAATTTTCTGTGCACAGATGTAGGTGGACAGCTCAGTCAATAAAAAGGCTATTCTTCTTAGCCCTGGCTCTCTGGCACAAGGAAGCCTTGTTCTTCATGCAGGTAAATCTCAAAGGGACCTCTCTGACACAGTGGATTATAGACTTGGACATCTGTTCCTTCTCATTAATCAAGCTTCGGAAAATGACAGGAAAAAATCATGACATGTCTATCCGCATTTCTGGGCTGGAAGTGGATCAGATGAAGTAGGCTTTGTACCTTGGAACATGTCAGTGTATAAATTGTCCTTAACAATTATTTATACATTCATTTTAATAAACTTCAAACTGGTTTTCAGATTTTGTAACTTAAAAAGTGGGGAATAGCTATGAAATGAATAACATTTTCAGCACAAAATGGGAATATCAGTAGCATTATATATCATTTTGTATAATGACTTTTCTCTGTAAAATGAAAAAATCTAAATGAAAAATGAAAAAAAACTAAAAGCAGAGTCAGATGCAGAAAATAAAGCCAGAGTTAAAGGCCCTAACAGCTTTCTGGGTACAGTGCCTATGTGAATAAAGAAGCCTTGATAAGATAGCAGAAGACAAGAAGATATGGGGACAAAAAGACTTCCTGAAGAATGGGATTCCATGGCTTTTGTGTACATCTACACACCCAAATACCCAGTCCTGGAAAATGCTTAAGGAATTTCTAAGCCATGAGGCACCATCAAGAAGGTGCTGCTATCTGTAGGATATAACTTCATTACTGATGGTGGCATTGTGCACAGCTACATCTGATAACTAATACTTAATAATTTGTCATCATCATTATTATCCTACATTTTCCCCATACTTTAATCATATAAAAATGTTAAAATATAAGTAGACTAACAATAGAATGAAATGCAATTTAAAAGTAAGATTACTTTTAAAAAAACACACAGTACATCACATTCTGAATGTCCTTCCCCTTCCCCTTAGTAATCAGTCATCAAAGGCTTGCCAAAGCAAAAGCTATGAAAGAATATAGCAGGGAATGTATCAATCTAATCTCTCCAGAAAGGAAAATCCAGAGCATGGGAGAAAGCATCAAGAACTATTTTCCCACTACATGTACTTGTGAAGATAGTGGAACGGAGAAGGGACTCCCCAGAAGATCTCAAGACACAGACAGGTTCATATGGGAGAATACGATCATGGACTCAGCTCATATAGGGATTTATAATGTTGTGTTGTGTCCAGAAGCAGAAAGGCAGCTAGTGGAGCTGTTTCAACAAGGGAGTTGTGTGCTTCCTGTAGCCATCCCCAATTAACAATCTGCCTGCATATCTTTGCACTAGCTGATGTTTCCAAACACTCTTAGAAGGCTCAGAAAAGTGAAGGTTCTTTCTCAGGTATCCTAGGCCTAGGGCAAAGTGGCTACAGAGCACTTGTTATACCCACTGATCACTCTGAAGCAACTCTGCAAATGCTCCTAAGGACTATTGCATAAGTAAACCACTACTGATTGCACAAAATAACATTTCCCTAGATGCTTTCTTGAAAGAAGCATTATTATATCCTCATTGCCTTCAAAAATAGCTTATTATAGGGAACATCCTTACATAATGCAGCAGTTCTCAAATGGTGGTGGGCACAAGAGTTGCTCAAGGTGGGCACGAGACTGGGACACCCTGATCCCTCCTTCTCCTCCAAACTCCTATATGTGAAAAATTTACATATGTGTTGTTAAATACTGAAATTTACTTACTAATTTGAACAATGTTATTTCCTATAAAATGCTAAAATATGAATATATGTGATTGCGCAACTGAAAATACACTAAATAAACTAAATATTTTTATTCTTATACAACGAGTGTGTGTGTGTGTGCGGCGTTGTGTGTGCAATGTCTGCATATAAAGGGGATTCCCAGTTTGTCAGTTTTACATGTTAGATTCATTCTGTCTCATAGCCATATCAACCTTTAAAAATTGGATGAACACCTTGTTACTTAAAATAACAAATGCCTCAAAACCTGCATTGTTTTTTATCATACTGTTTTAGAAAATATGTTTTTGCGTGAAATTCGGTAATAAATTTACTACATTTTATTCTAAAACATGATCTCCCCCCCCCCCCCCCCATGTATTTCAACCTAGAGAGAGAGAGAGACATCTGGGTGTATCTTTGAAATAAGAACTAATCACAACATTCTGAGAAGTGCTAAAGGATAATTATGTTCCTATCTTTTTGTTAGTGCTGGAATTAAGCTGGTAGGCAGAAAAATGGACAAAGAATGTCTACTGCACCCCAGTTTTTACAGTAGTTTAGTATCATGTTAGTAGCAGTCAATTTCTAAAGCTAAAACAAACCAAGAAAAAAAATTATTCTTTTGTCTCTTTGATTGTCTCTCTTTGGTTTGGCCTAAAATATCACACTACAATTGTCCTTCCGTATCTGTGGACTTGCCATTTGCCATTTTGATTACTCACAAATGGCAAGCCCACGGCTCCTTCCCTCCCTCCCTTCACTTTTTTTCTCCTGGGCTTACCTTTGCCTTGGGGGCCAGGAGAGGACCTTCCTTAAATCCGGGGGGCAGTCCGGGCTCCCTGTTTTGGGGTCAGCCAGGCCCCACCATCCCCTCCTTGACTCTCTGGGGTATGGTGCCACCAGGGTCTTGAGTCTGGTGGCACTGGGCAGCAGTGAGGCAGGGTGCAAGGGCCTCTGGGGCCTGGAAATGCACTGGATGCAATTGGGATTCACTTTCCCAGTGGCGCTTAGGACACAGCACATGCCCTGCCCCCCTCTGCCACAGCCAATGGATGTATCACATGCCCATTGGCTCTGGCAGAGAAGGGCGGGGCGTGTGCCACAGCCTCAGCACCACTGGGAAAGCGAGTCCCAATGGCATCCAGTATGTTTCCATGCCACACTGCCCTGCCTTACTGCCACCCAGTGCCACCAGATTCTGGACTGCCTGGCTGACTCCAAAACAGGGAGCCCAGACTGCCCTCCCAGGCTTAAGAAAGGCCCCCTCCCATCCCCCAGGGCAAAGGTAAGCCCAGGGGTACAAAAAAAGGGAAGGGAGGGAGGTAATACTTAAGTTCCCATTGTCTCCAGTGGTGGTGCGCCATTGGGGACAATGGGAACTTGAATATTCACTAAACACCAAATTTGGGGGGAGCCCGGTACAGATCCCCCACGAATCCGGAGGGACAACAGTATATAAATAAAGAACATACAACTGTTTTTCTAGATCAAACAAACCTCCATCTAATTAAATTCTATTACCAGCATGGGCAACCAAATAAAGGAAGGCAAGACAGATGTGTTTCTACCATCTGTGATTCAGGTACAGATTATCTCTGAACAAGATCCAATTTAGCTATTATGATATAGACACTTAAGAGTCCAAATATTTGTGAATTCATCTAATTTTTTTTAAAGTTAAGATGTCACGGTGGCTACTACAAGGAGGATGCTGTCAACATGGATAATGGAATAGTTGGTATATGTTTCTTTGTGTGTGGAGGAGGCATTTTAAAACTATTTTGTGATATATCCAGCCATCCAGCAGTGGAAGTGGTAAAATGAAAGGATATATCAGATAAATTGTGCAGGTTTAAAATTATTTTAATTTGGCTTAACTGTTAAATTGTTGCTATGCTTTTAGACTGTTGTTGTTGTTGAACTGCCCTCATGGCGACCCTATAGATGAGACATCTCCAAAACCCTCTGTCCTCCACTGCTCTGCTTAAATCCTGCAACCCCTTAATACCCATGACCTCCTTAATAGAGTCCATCCATCTGGCATATGGTCTTCCTCTCTTCCTACTTCCCTCCACCTTCCCCAGCATTACTGTCTTTTCCAATGAATCCTCCCTTCTCATGATGTGTCCGAAGTACAATAGTCTCCGTTTGATCATCTTGGCTTCCAGGGAGGTTTCCAGTTTGATCTGCTCTAGGACCCATTTGTTTGTCCTTTTGGCTGTTCATGGGATCCTCAGCACTCTTCTCCAGCACCACATCTCAAATGCATTAGTTTTCTTCCTATCATCTTTCTTAACTATCCAGCTCTCACATCCATACATGGTAATAGGGAATATGATGGCTGAGTTGTATATCTTTGTATTTTAGAAGCTTTTCTACTTCTTTAATAGCCACCATCCCCATTCTTAGTCATCTTCTGATTTCCTAACTGCAGTCCCCATTTCTATCAATCTTTGATCCCAGGTATGGGAATTCTTTGACTATTTCTATTTTTCATTGTCTAGGTTGAACTTGTGAAGGTCCTCAGTGGTCTATTTTTATTTTCTTTATGTTCAATATTAAGCCTGCCTTTGCACTTTCTTCCTTGATCTTTCTTGGCAGTTCTAGGTCTGTGAGGTTTTCTGCTATTATTATGATGTCATCTGCATATCTTAGATTGTTGATATTCCTTCCTCCTATTTACTTCCTCCTTCTGTGTTCAAGCCTGCTTCTCTTATAATATGTATTATAGACTGTATTCCTTATTAACTTCTTTTTTTCTAAATTGTTTTAAATGGATTTATCTGTATGCCACCATGAGGTCTTGTGATATAGCATATACATTTTAATATTTATATTAAAATATGTATTTAATAAAATTAAATACATAAATACATAAACAAACAAAAAACTGTGAGACTAGTGAATTTTTTTTAAAAAAGACTTCTTCCAAGTTTGAAAAAAATTACATAATTATCATATTCTAATTATGTGGATGCTACTGAAAGTGTCACCCCATTGTGACAATTTCTGCATAAAAAGTACTGCTTTGTTTTCACAGTTGCCCACCAACAATGAGCTAAGAACAGCTTGAACCAACAGGCAAAGTAAACACATCTCCCAGGCTCAGACTTAGTTTTATTTTGAAAGAAGCACATCCTGTTTGCCAAGAGGGAGCTAATCATTGCACAAAACTACTGTAGATGCAAGTCCCAGTAGGAATCTTTGCTTTATCAGTCTGTCTGAAGAAGAGCTAAAATAAGACTGCCCTAGTCAAACTCTGGATCCTTTAGAGCTCATTTATGCTAGGATGCTATAAACACCTTTTGTAGCTCAGCTCTGAAAAATATTCCATGCTTCTCTGCCATTGCATTTCACTGGAAACTTAGCTGTAGTCCTGATGCCTTTGTTTTACAGAAACAGAGGCACAGTAGTAGGATTCAAAGAAATAGTCTTGTTAGTTTGGAATATCAGTATGCAAAGGGATCTTGTAGGAGCTTTGAGACTAACTGAAAGAAACTGGTAGCATAAGCTTTCATAGACTGACTGCATCTGAGGAAGTAGACTCAAGTCTACAAAATGCTATCAGGTTCTTATGCTCACACGATCCCTTTGCAAAGGGGCACAACAGTCAAAGACCAATATATCATTCATTCTAGTGGATCAATCTAAACTATTTAATGTATCTGAGGGTAGCTTTTCCTTTGATAATGAGAATTGTGATATCTGAATAGAAAACAAACATATGCTGTCATCTGTAAAGAATTTCTGACTAATAGCAACACTTAAGATGAACCTATCACAAGGTTTTCTTGTCAGAATTTCTACAGAAGGGGCCTTCTCTTTCCTTCCTCCAAAGCTGAGAGAGTGTGACTTGCCAAAGGCCACCTAGGCTGAGCGGGGATTTGAACCCTCATCTCCCAGTGCCCTAGTCTAACTCTTAAACCACAACACCTTTCTGGTTCTCATGAATAGACATAATGTCCTTCAAAAGCCATATAAGCAGTAAATGGGAGAGAAATGGGCCACCACCCCTTCATATTTAAAACTGAGAAGTAATTACATGTATATTTTTCAGAACTGGCGTACACGTTATGTGCTCTGGTATCTGTATAAAACACACCCCAATTTTTCCTTCACAAGTGAGTTCCTAAACCTGTTAAGCATATCTAGTGGATTCGCTTGGTATTACTTGTCGCTGCATCTTGGTGCCACAACAACCCTACTGTCCAGCAGAGATTTGAAGGAACAGATATATGCACAGAATATGTATTGAGCCATAGATGGAGAGGTTTTGGAAACAATGTAATCAGAACCTGGAAATAATTCATTACCACAGTGGTACTCAAACTTTTTACTCTTGGGACGCCCCCCCCCCCTTTAAATCTACATACAGACATCTACACGCAGACATCACGCCTCCCCACATGCCGTAGTATATGAATAAAGTGGAGGAAAGTGATAACTTCAGTACCACAGGGCTCTGTTCTGGATCAGTTGTTGTTCAACATCTTTTTAAAAAGACTTGGATGAAGGCATAGAATGGGATGCTCATCAGTTTTGCCGATGACACCAAACTGGAATTCAAGATGATCTCACCTGAAAGAATGGGGGCAAAGCTAACAAAATAAATTTCAGTGGGAATAAATGTGAGGTGGATGTCCTTTTTGGGGTGCTGCAGGAGTTGACATTCCCTTCCTCATCCTCACTGCCCAAAGCCTCTCTTCCCAACTTGCTGAAAAGCCCTGAAACTGCCCCACACAGCCATTCCTTTATGATGAATAGGCAGGCTCAGAAAAGCATCTGGCAATGTCCCCCTAGCCAGACATGAAATGATCACTGCAACTCTGAGATCTTGGAGAACCCCAGTGGATCTCAGCACTGAAGTCATCATTTCACCATAGGTCTACTTGCATATATTAGCATTATACTGAGGGGTTGTTGAACTGAGGCCTTTCTTAACTAAAGAGGTACTCTTGGACATTATCCACAGATGAGGTAGAGACTGAATCCTAATGGATTTCTCCTTGGGTTCATATTGTTCAATTTAAGGGATTTGTTTTGAATAAATTTGAAACAAAGGAAATGAATGTATTTTAAAAATGGTTGCAAAAAAAAAAATCCCTTCTACAAATAAGTAAGCAATAAGTTCTACAAATAAGTGAGCATCTAAACTGTTATTTTGTAGATCAGTTATAATAACATAATAACTGTTATTATGTAGATCAACTTTCATTCTAAAGGTCAATCATTCCTATGTCAAAAGAACATTTCATATTTGCCTGGTAAGAGGTGTTCCTATAATGTACAATAATACATTGGCATCTCTAGACATGTTGCCAGATGAAGCATGTTTCAAGAAGCCAGAGTAGCCAAAAGAAAAAAGTTATAGCAGCCTGGAGGAACATCAGGGAGATTTAACTGAACAATCCAGACTCTGAACAACCACCAGCTGAGGCACTGATTGACATGTATAGTGATTATTTTTGGTCAATCAAAGCCAATACAGTCAAAACTGAATCCTCTTCTTTTCATTCCTCTACTTCAGTTGTCTTTTTACTTATTGAACTTTGGGCTGTACCCATACAAGCTGACAGGTATTTTCCCCAAAGGAGATACAAACTCTCTCACACAGCCATTATCTGACAGTGTTAAGGTTCCCCCCCCCTGCAGAGCTTATGATGGAAAGGCTATCAGACAAGCCGGCAAAACAGTTGCACTTGCCACAGCATTGCACTTCCTAGTAGGAAAAGGAACAGTCAGTCTCAAAACACTGGTCTGACTGACACTATCCAACTGTTTTGCAAAGTGTGCTCAAAAGTTCAGACAGGGAATGGTGTTGATTGACTAAAGCTGAGCAAAGGCTAAATGTCAGCCTTTCATGTCTAAACTTGTGCCAGTTCTCTTAACAGACTGACAGATGAAGCGATGTCTAGAATGAAGACTGACAAAAGAATTAAAGATTGAGGGAGGGTGTAGAAGAGGATGGCTGCATTACACATTTAGAAGTGAATCTAAGGACTGGGCTTTTTATTATTTTTTATTGCCCACATTTAAAATCAGGACACAGGTAATGCATGAAAAGGAGATCAAGCTAGTACTCCCACTGTATGAAATCCCAAACCAAATAAATTATTTCCAGTTGTCCTCAAATTGAGTAGTAATTGTGGCCTCCTCTCATCCACGCTTTGTTACTTATTTTGATGAGCTATATTTTTTACTCGACTCTTTACCAGGCAAAAGAATATTTGCCATATTTGCCATTACTAGTTTATATGGCTGGAAATATGAGTTTCCTGACACTCTGGAAACCCAGTCAGGAAGAATAACAGGGGTAAGAATTTTGCACTGTTTTTGCACTGTAGTCACAAACCCTGATAATAATAATAATAATAAATTATATATTTGTAGCCCACTCAATCACAAAGAATCCGGGCGGGTTACAACAATAAAAATACATAGAATACAAAAATTAATCCCTTCCCAACCCCCCCCCCCACCCATTGCTAAAATTACAGTTAAACAAACATTATTTAAAAACCAAAAATACAAAAGTTTAAAAAGGAAGATAATTGGCAGACAGAGCGACATAGATCACTTTGTGTAGGGAGAGGAACTAAGCTGGGAAGGCCTGCCAGAAGAGATCTGTCTTAACAGCCATTTTGAAGGCTGTAAGAGTGGAGATGTGATGGATCTCCTCCAGCAGGTCATTCCACAGCTTTGGAGCAGCAGTGGAAAAGGCCCTCTGGGTGACCGATGTAAGCCTAGATTTTTTGGGGACTGTAGAAGATTCTTCCCTGAGGACCTTAGTGTGCGGGACGGACAATATGGAAGAAGGCGCTCCTTTAAGTATTCTGGTCCCAAGCCATGTAGGGCTTTAAAGGTAATAACCAACACCTTGTACCTTGCCCAGAAACTAATTGGCAGCCAGTGAAGGGACTTCAGGACCGGTGTTATATGGTTATTACGGGAAGTACCCGTAATCAATCTGGCTGCCACATTTTGTACAAGCTGAAGTTTCCGAACTTGGCCCAAGGGTAGCCCCATGTAGAGCGCATTGCAGAAGTCTAATTGAGAGGTTACCAGTGCATGTACTACTGTTTCAAGATCTCCCTGCTCCAGGAAGGGGCGCAGCTGGTGTATCAGCCAAAGCTGATAACAGGAGCTCCTGACTGTCGCATCCACCTGAGCTGTCAAGTGGAGCGACGAGTCAAGGAGCACCCCCAAGCTGCGGACAGAGTCCTTCAGGGGAAGTGTGACCCCGTCCAGAACTGGCTGACATAACTCCATTCCCGGGTTCGGGTTTCCTATGACAAGTACCTCCGTCTTACCTGGATTCAGCTTGAGTTGGTTTTCCCTCATCCAGTCCATTACCGCCCCAAGACAGGCATTCAGAGGAGAGATGCCATCCTTAGTCACTGCATCAGTCCGAGACATAGAGAAATATATTTGGGTGTCATCAGCGTACTGATAACACCCCGTCCTATGCCTCCGGATGATCTCACCCAGTGGCTTCATATAAATGTGTCTTATCGGACAAGAGTTGAGATTTCAGCCAACGGCGCTCTAGTCGTTGTCCAACCCGCTTCATTTGTTTAAGATCTTCAGTAAACCATGGATTATGGGTTTTGGCGGGTTGGAAAGGATGCTTGGGAGCGATCGTGTCTACAGCTCTGTTGTTATTCCACATATTAACAGAATCACCGGCATTGCCAACCACAGAACCCTCTAGGGCTTCTTGGAACCTAATGGGTTCTATCAGCCTTCGAGGGCGGACCATTCTAATTGGTCCTCCACCCCTGGGGGGGAAGGATTGTGGCCTTCAGTCCAACCTTAACCAGGAAATGATCCGTCCATGACAATGCAGAGATACTAATTAACTCCACCCATGGATATGCCTGATCCATGCAGAAGACCACATAGAGGGCATGACCTGCACAATGTGTAGGCTCAGAGACTATCTGGGAGACGCCCATGTTTGTTATGGAAACCAATGAACTCCCTAGCCGCACCAGTAAGATTAGTCAAACCAGCCTCAGGAGGGATGTTGAGGTCACCCAAAACCAATAGCCTAGGTGACTCCAACACCAGCTCTGAGACTAGTTGTGTTAGCTCAGCTAGGGAGTCTGTTAAGTTACGGGATGGACGGTAAACCAACAGAATCCCCAGTCTCTCCCTAGTCTTCAAGCTAAGGTGAATGCACTCGATATGGTCTAATGCACAGACAGGTATTGTTTTTGTGGACCATGGATACACCCCCCCCTCGCCTGCTTTCCCTTACCTGCTCATTGACGGAGTACCCGGCTGGAAGGGCCTGAGCCCAGGTGGCAGCAGTATCTGCTCCTAGCCAGGTCTCCGTAATACATGCCAGTCAGCACTATGATCTATCAATAAGTCATAGATGATGTGTGACTTATTCTTCACTGACCTGGCATTACATAAGAGCAGAGAAAGGTTCTGCGTCTGGTTAGGCATTCTCACCAGATCTTTTAGGGTAGCAGGGTGAATGGAAGGAGAGATGGATGTCAAACATCTATCAAACAGAGAAATACAGATGGAGATAGTTGCACTAAAAACATGGGGGTTGCACAGAAAAAGACATTTTTCATGCAAGAAAAACATTTTTTATCCAGCAATATACCGGGTTTTGTACAGAAATTATGTTCTTTACATGAAACACATTTTTTGGTGAAAAATATAACATGTGTTTCTGGAAATTGTTTTCAGAAATGCATGTGATTCCTCCCCACAAATTGTGCATTTTGTTTTAAAAAATACAATTGTTGCACACACAAAATATATTTGGATTTATTTATTAATTTTTTTTCATGAAAACCATGGTGGTGTAGGTTTAAAAAAAACAACACTATTGTTCCAGAGCACACTACAGCATTTGTGCAGAAAGATTTCCTAAGCACTTTGGGATATATGCGTAACAGGTAAAAACTGTGTGAAAATGTGTGCTTTCTTCTGCAGCAAAAAGAAAGCTACACAAATTATTTTGTTCTTGCATTTCAGGACAAAACTTCCCTACACTATACTTAACCAGTTATGTTTTGCTAGAAATTTAATACCTCCTACATCAAATTTAGCAGCAATTTCTTTCTTTCTGCAAGATGAAGGTAAAAGGCAAAGGTTTTCCCTTTGGCAAGATTGTCTAGTCATAATCAACTGTCAGGTGCGGTTCTCATCTTCCTTACTGAGTAGAGGAGCCAGCATTGTCAATTACTACTCTGTAATCATGTGGCCAGCATGACTGCACAGAATGCTGTTACCCTCCCACCAAAGTGGTACCTATTTATCTATTTGCATTTTTATATGCTTTCAAACTGCTAGGTTGACAGAAGCTGGGACTAGTGATGAGAGCTCACTCTGTCATGCAGCACTTGGGCCTTGAACTGCCAACCTGCCAATCTTGCAGTCATCAGAGACAGCATCTTAACTGCTGAGCCACCAATCTAAAAAAAGAAAATAACAAAATCAGTATAGAATGTTTTTTTAAGTTCTGTTTGTATTCCAGTTCCAAGATATGGTTTTTACAAGGAGCTGGGATTTGTATGACTAAAGCTGGTAGCTGTGTAATCTGGGGGATTTGCAGAGCTGTCTACCAAAATCTTACATTTCCAAACTCCAGTGAAGCTTTTTGTATAATAGAATATGGTACAGAATATGATTTTGTTTTTTAAAAAGAAACTAACCCATTTCTGAGCCTTGCACCCTATTATGGCTTTATACATTGAAAGCATAATTATGGCCACTGTACAAGGATGCGTCTACAGAGTAGAAATAATGCCGTTTGACACCACTTTAAGTGCTGTTGCTCCATCCTATTGAATCTTGGGTTTTGTGATTTTACAGGCAATTTCTCCTTCTCTGCCAGAATGTGCTGGTGCCTCACAAAACTTGAAATCCCAGAATTCTGTAGGAAGGAACCATGGCAGTTACAGTGGTGTTAAACAGCATTATTTCTGCAGTGTGAATGCATCCAAAGAGAGCTACCTGTAATTCTGAAATCAGAACTTGGAAAAGATAGTTTTTGGACTATAGTCCAAGAGTCCCTCCATCAGGATGTGACCAGACTAACAGGGAATTCAGGGACTTGAAGTCTGAAAAGCCCTAAAACTTTTTCAGGCTGAGCCTGAAATAATCTAACAGACACTGAAACATTCCTAGCATTTTGACTACAGGTTGAGTCTCCCTTACCCAGAATTCTGAAATTTGAAATACTCCAAAACTCAAAACTTTTTTTTCATAGGTGACAGAGGTGTGACACATTTGCTTTTCTGATGGTTCAGTGTACACAAACTTTGTTTCATGTGCAAAAAAGTTTCAAATATTTTATGAAATTACCTTCAGGCTATGTGTCTAAGGTATATATGCAACAAATAAATTTTGTGTTTAGACCTGGGTCCCATCTTCAAGATATCTCAATATGTATATGCAAACATTCCAAAATCCAAAAATATTCCAAAATCCAAAACACTTCTTCAAGCATTTTGGATAAGGGAGACCCAACCTGTATGAAGCCCTCCTTCACTTGGTTAATTTTGGTCACTTGGATGAGAATGTCTTTGCCATGGGCAGCAGGGAGGAAGACATCTTGGTGCAAATTATTCCACCAGAGAAGAAAAACAAGAACAATATCCACAATTGTTGTGTGCATTCAAGTCATTTCTGACTTATGGCAGCCCTTAGGTGAACCCATCATGGGGTTTTCTTGGCAAGGTCTCAAGATGGAAATTGCTGAATGACTGCATCATTGGTAGGTGTGCCAGAATCAGATTATATCTAGCAGTGTGTTCTGGGACAAAGAACCAATGATTGATGTCTGTTTTGAAAAACACAAAGACTGATTAGAACTGAGAACTCTACTCCATGCCATCAGTGAAATACACAAGTTCCTGATCAGCATAGCGGGGCGTGTGTGTGTGTGTAGAGAAACATTAGTCTCATTGTACAAGCAAAGCTGGAAATTAAATGTTAAAGATCTGTCTGCTAAAATAGCGTGGGGGGGGGGTTAGTGCACATTGCTTTGAGCTTTTTGTCATTTTACTCTCTTGATATGCTGGGTATAGTGGTACAGTCCTCTTATACTGCATGTTGCTGCTACTTTGAAAAAATAATAATTGCAAGTCTGCACAACATGTAATCCCCAGACCTCACCACAAGATCACAGTCCAAGCAGAGGGGGCCATGTCTTTCTGCCACTGTGGAATGGGGCACCTCTGCACAAAATGAGAGTCACTTCTGTCAAGCCTAATGCAACTTACTTGCTCTTTACAGCAGACCACTGGGGAGTTAACCAAACTCTTTTCTTTTGCATGCCCAAGTCTTCACAATAGGGAGGCCTGGCAATCCATTTTGCTGTATGGATGGGCTTTCTTAAAAGTGGTAGATCAGCACAGTTTTGATTATTTGACATCAACAGAAGCATGCTCAGATTGAGAGTAGATTCACTATCCTCATGGTAATGGATCCACAAGATGATTCATTATTCTGGATTTTATTCTTGTGAATAAAAAATCAGTATCAACATTTTGATTGTCTAGAATATACAAGGGGGTATCTAAAGTTTTAATTATCATCTTTAAAACAATTTGACAGAAAGTTTGATTTGATTTGTAGTTGTTAACTTATCTCTACGTAGTCACCATCCAGATTTATACATTTATACAAAAATGTATACCTTTTTACTTGTTTTTTAAACTTGCTGTACGCCGCCCCGGTTGCTGAGCAGAGGGGCGGGTTACAAATAAAAATTTATTATTATTATATTATTATTATTTTCCCAGCATTTCTTGACCCCTCCCAGATACCGTTATTGTAGAAGTCTGCAGATTGTGCCTTAAACCTCTCTTCCTCTTCATGAGTAACA
Source organism: Phrynosoma blainvillii (assembly GCA_026167975.1). Classification (NCBI taxonomy): domain Eukaryota; kingdom Metazoa; phylum Chordata; class Lepidosauria; order Squamata; family Phrynosomatidae; genus Phrynosoma; species Phrynosoma blainvillii. Next base: position 43,414,642 of record JANUYF010000004.1, on the reverse strand, counting down.
CCATCTGTGTTGTCAAATTGATGACTCCACAACAGATTTTTCATTTTTGGGAAAAGAAGTCACTTGGTGATAACGACACTGACAAAATTTCATCACTATACCATAATAACTTCCAGGTGATAATTATTACTTTACGATATCCCCTCGTACTTCTCCATCTTACACTTTAGTCATTACTGGCACAACCTATAACAAAAATAAAGGACACAATGCACTGATTTTCTCAACATCATGCACTTAGGGACCAATGATGACACTGACAAAATTTCATCAATATACCATAATAATTTCCACGATACCCCTCATAAACCCCACAAAATAGTGACGCCTCTATGGGGGCAACCAAAATGCACAAAATACAACATGCAAGCTTTCAGTGCTCCACTGCTGGCTTCATCAAGCAAAGGTGTTAAAATTCATACAGGAGAAAGAAAAATATGATATTAGTCATAGGCCTGTGTTTTTGTCAAGATGTTCTTGCTGCTGCTGTTGCTCTCAGTTAAGATAGTATGGAGAGATATCCATACAGGGAAGCCACTCCTCCTTTCAACCATGTGGGATTTGGGAGACAAAGAATCAAAAGTCCAGGAACTAAAATTTAAATTTCATTAGCAACACAAAAAGAAATTTCTTTGAAATCCAGGTTGTCTCTTGTTATCTGTGAGGCTACCAGCTCCTTTGTTAGGTAGAGAACATTGAATTTCTCAAGAAGCTTCCATGCAGTTGCATTAGAAAAACACACCAAATGCAGTCCCATCTTTTAAAAAAATGTTTACATTTGTTGGGAGTAAAATCTTCAAAGAATAAAGTCCCAGTTCATTGGCTCCTTCTTTAGGATTCCCCTGTTGTGACTAAAATGTGGTATGATGCTTTTAGAGAGAGGGAGAGTTTGCTTTCTGCTCTGTAAGACACAGGCCACAGCAGGTGCTTTCTTTCTCATTTTCAGTGAATCAGCTATAAATGAAAACTATGTTTACCCTCAGATGATACTAAAAAGTAGAATAATTGCATTCCTAGAACTGGTGCAGAAATATAATCTGGTAATGCTACCTATCAGAAAGCTTAATAGCTATTAAATCCTGGGTATTTTTTTGTTTAAGGTGGAGGTCATAAGGAGTTCAGGAGTCCCATGATGATCATATTCCACAACACACTTACAGTATTCATATTTAAGGGGATTTTAAAAAATAAATAGAGAGAAATGCATAGTGTTTTGTGAAAGAAGCAGAAGGCTATATTTGCATATTATACACTTGAATGCAAAGCCATCAATCATCGTATTATCTGTACATTGAGAATGATAAATGGCTTTCTTGTGATGAGAGAATTTAATCACATAGAGAACTGAAGAGGGCACACAGCACAGATGCTTCATCTGTAGAAGCAATACTTTATCATTAGGCATATACCTTGCTAAGCATGATGCTAAAACAGTATACCATTCGCCATTCATTTCCATGCACTTTCGTGTAACTTTGAAGAGGTCACAACTTGGAAACCAGTGCAGAGACTGCAGGAGCTGTAGTTTTTTTTTTTTTTTTAACTTTTTCAATGCTCAAGGACAAGTTTATTTTCATAAAAAGCAACCACATTTTATGAAAGAGATAAACTGTAGACCTCATTTGTCATTTCAATAGCATCTTAAAATACAAGCTTGTTTCATGTCAAGTTAACACTGTTCATCTAACCCAGGGGTAGGCAACCTTTTTGAGCCGGGGGCCGGGTTGCTTCAGACAATTGGGGGGGCCGAAGCACAATAAATAAATAAATAAATAATTTTAAAAAAAATAAAAAATATATATGCATGCACACTCTCTCAGCCCCAGAAAAGCCATGGCAAAACCACTGTGGAGATTTTGCTAAGAAAACCCCAAGAACAAGTAATAACAACAATAATCAATATCATCATGGCAGGCGGCGGCGGAGGCGGCAGGACCAGCCTGGGGCCGGTCAAAAGGCCTCGGGGGGCCGCATCTGGCCCCCGGGCCTTAGGTTGCCTACCCCTGATCTAACCCATTCTTGGCTCCTTGGACTACCAGTGATTCTTTTGGCAGAGGCATCCTTCAGTCACCAGATACTTAATCTGTCTAGATGAAAATGCTAGGGGTTGAATCTGGGATCTTTGCATACAAAGCACATTCTCTGTCAATGACTTAAAAGTCCCTTCCTAAGCACTACATAGGAGAATATATCTTAAGAATCAAGACAATTTGCAGGCCTTCCCCAGATTTGCTGCTCCAGATCTTTTAACTGAAGAAGCTGGGGATCAAAGCTGAGAACATGTGTTTATGCTATAAAAATAAGAGACCTTATCTCAATGTTGTGCCAGCCTTTCTTTCTTGTTAGCAATTCCTTAAGTTGAGAAAGGAAGACATCTGCTTTTTGAAAGACTTGTATTTGAACATTACACTAGATACCAGTATTTTCTACTGTTAATTCAGTTGTTTTAGTGAGCAAGTACAAGCAACCTTGGCCATTATGGAGAAGCACCAGCTGTAGTGCTGAGTTGATACCTTGGATGTCTTCAACAGATGTGGAAGAATAAAAAAAGAGCTGATTCTACTGGTATTAGATATAGAAGTGCACCATTGGATTAGGAAACTGGATGTGAAAGGGTTTAGTTATACAAGTAAAGGCCATTGGCATCTAAGTCGGCTCTTATATGAGAGATTTTATCTGCAAAAAAGTTGTTAAACGCATCACAGCAGGCCATTGTTGGGTTAAGTAGTGGGTTCTGCACAGGATCTGATGGCTTTAGGGTATCTAGGCAAGCAAATGTTCCTAATCTTGTGTTAGTAAGAAGATGAGATATAAGCATCATTGATAGCTTGCAAAAAGGAAAGTGAGAAGCAGAATTATAACTTTAAAAACTGAGATGAGGTAGACCTTGAAGAGGAAGAAATGGGATTCAAAGAAAATAGATGAGAGAGAGAAATTTAATAGAGGCACAAGGAGAAGGTGAATAGAGATACAAGTAGAGGTATGAACTGTTGACAAGTTTTTCAGCAGTCCCTCCCTGTTGTCTTTTCTAGATGTTGCAGCAAACCTGGATTCTGGAGCCAAAAATGCAGGGCACATCAAATGAGGCAGATGCTTCTCCCTAGAAGTTCCATCAGAAACAGAAACGGGTGGCAGGTTAAATCTGCCATCTCAACTCCTTTATATATATTCTGCATGTCCAGAAATGGTGCAGAATAACAGAGTTGAATCAATATATGTCCAATGACAGATGCCAGAGTGTTTTATCCACGTGTCTTTCTCAGAGATGTTGTTTTCTCTAGCAACTTTACAGTTGTTGCTCCCTTATTAGCATACAATGCACACAAGGAGAGTTCTTTTCAATAAATGTGGAAGTGTTGTGATATACTGGCAATATCCTTTTTTTCATTTTCCTCCTCTTCTAATACCTGCAGAGAGCAGCATTGCTTAATCAAACATATTTGGAGTCAGGAAAGAATTAGTTGCTAAAATCTAAACTTCCACTGTACATCAATCATTTTCCACCCAAGACCATCTATGCCTACAGTTCCTGCCTTTGCAAAGGAACTCACTAAAAAATGTTTGTACAGTTTAAAATATATGAAGTGTGTGCATGCTGAATTCTTATTCTTATGGATCTGACTTGCACTCAGTCAGATTACTGGTTTACTAGTGCCGTAAATGCAAAATGACATCTTGATAAGGTGAGAGAATGGGAACCTTCAAACCATAGGGGCTCCCCATCTGCCTTAGGGAGGACTGCAGGGAAAGGAATCTGGCTCCTTACCCAGTTATGTATATCTTTCCACTCCTTTCGTAGGTGGAGATGTTGCCAATCCCAGTCAGAGGAGGTTTATTATAGACACCAATCATTGGATCTTACTGAGTCAGTCTAAAACATTATTGGAAAATGCTCAAGGATGCACATTGATTTTTTGACAAACTTTCTGATTAGGTGAACAGGAGAATGAGAGGAACTGATGGCCATAAGTTCTTTCATCCATTTCAACCCAACAATTCTGTCACAAGATTGTATGGAGAATGTATCTTGTGATGGAAAATAATCTGGAGGCCATCATTTTGATGAACTATATGTTTCTCCGACTAAATATAAGGCCATAAAACTGTTTATTACTGAGTTGGAATGAATTGTGAGAAAACTGGAAATACATGAGGCTTTTCTAGGAAAAACCTGTGGATGGTGTTTGCTACTAGTAGACCTGAGGAAACCACCTCAATTGCACAAAGAATAAACAACTGGGAATGGAAAATGCTGATATCAGTTTATCATAGAGAATGAGTTTATGAAAAATTACCAAGAATATGTTGATACAAGTTTGGCACAAACAGACTTTTATAAGCAGACTGTATACATAGCCATAGAAATGTAAAACTTGTGAGTACGGTGATGAGGTGACACGTTCTGTTTTAACTATGCTCATTGAATAACAAAGGCATGTTTTCAAATATAATGCTGGGAACAAGAGAGGAGATTTGATAAGCTGGCCAAGAGTGCCCTCATGAGGCTAGGGTGTTAACTAGTGTTATAATACACGTAATAACTAATATTGTAATACACATAGTGTTATAAAACACATATAATACATATAATATCCCAGGAAACCATTGTATCTGTACAACCCATTATTGACGCTCTGGAATTTGTAGGTATATTCCAATTTAGCTGTTTTTCTTTCCAGTTTTCCTTTGTAGTTCTTCATTCAAGGACGGCTGTCTTGAGGTCAGAGATGAAATGACCAGGAAGATTAGAGTATCTTGCCAGTGGCTTCTGTGTATTCCCATTCCTAATCTCTGATTTATGTCCATGTATCCTCTGGTATAAATACTGGCCTGTTTGTCCAATGTAGAATGACGAAGGGTATTGTTGACAGAGGATGGCATATATCACATTAGAGGATGAACAAGTGAAAGTACCTCTAATACTGTGTGTGAAGTGATAATATTTCCCAAGTAGATGTGTGGGCAGCATTGGCATCTGGGTTTGTGGCATGGCCTTATACCCATCTCCTTATCTGTGTAGTGTGTCTTCCTGTAAGTGAGTAACTGATACTGAAATGTTGCCTTTGCTACAACTTCTTTCTCTCAGGACTCATTCACACTCACTTTTTTGTACTAATGCGGATCTTCACAGTGATGTGATCCCAGATCGGCATTCACATTTTGTTTAGCGTAATTTAATCTCTCCAACCCGGTCTGACATTCACACTGGCCATGCTTGCAAATCAACATGGTGGTGCCTCATGGTGAGGAATGGATCCAAGCAATCCAGAGGGATTTGGTACTGCGTTCTCATTACTGAAGATGTGACTCGCTCCAGACCCCCCCAAAAGATGTGGCTATTTACCCGGTGCTGAATGCACCAGGTAAAGTTGCTTTTTCACTGGGCCCCCTGAGCACCACGCCGGGTGCACTCGGGGCACAGTGTGAACGACCCTGAAACAACTGGGTTTCCAAACAGGGTTATTTCATAGTGTGAATGACCCCTCAGGCTGTATCAGCATTGCAGAAATAATCTAGTTTGACACCACTTTAACTGTCATGCCTCAAAGGTCATACAAGATCCCTTTACCTCCTGATATTCCAAATTAACACAGCTATGTATTTGAATGTTTCAGAAAACTTTTTATTCAGTACTAGGAATATGCCCATGTAAAATTAAACAACCAGGTCAGGTAAGCTTTATATAAGAATATGAAAACATTTAGAATGTTCTAGAGACCACTTGAAGGCATTTTTAAAAAGGAATCCAAAAAGGACTTCATCTTGCTAGCCTCCACTTTTCATATTATTTCCATTTTGGTGGCTAAAATTATAGATGTTGGAAGGACTCCCAATACCAATATGCTGTGATATCTGATGAAGCAGGCTTATCTGCTATCTCCTTTTCTCCCTGTTTTGCTGTTTATGGATACTCACTATGGGATCCTGGCATCAGCTTCTATTTACCTTGCTTATTGTAGACAGACATACATGGCTATAGTAGGATCAGCTAGAGTAGAATCCCCCTCTTTTCTAGCTCAAACTTTAAAATTAAAATAAATAAATAAAAATATATATATTTTAAATTTTCTTTATAAACATCATATCCTATGAACTTTTCACTTTATGCATATGAACTATGTACCTGTAAATACATTTAGGCTGTGTGTATGGTATAATTTTAATTTTGCTAATTGTAATTATAATTCTTGCCATTCAGTGATATATGGAAATTACAATTTATGAGTAACGTTAGTGTAAAAAGATTAAGAATGTTCTGTGTTGTGGTATGAGAAGAGATCGGTGTATGTGGGAGGGGTGACACCATGAATTACTGTACCAGGTGATGCCAAACCTAGTGACACCACTGCCATCCTCCCAATACCAATTCTGTGTGTGTTTTTTTAAAAAAATACAGCAAGACAGAGGACAAGAAGAAAAAGAAGGACTGGGCAGACATAAAAGCACTTTTTAAAAGGAGTTTCTTTATCAGAGGCTTTGTTAACTGAGGTATGCCCTTACATAATAATAATGATGAAATAGTGCTGTGAGGCTGCAGTCTTGAAAGTAAATCCCACTCAAATTAAATGGAATAAATTATTAAGAAAACATAATTAGGCTGTTAAAAATACTATTGGAGATAAGCATTTCAACAGATGGCCATGTGGGGAACATAAAACTGCATTATGGAGCATATACAAAGCTAACTTAATGCTCTCAAGAAATTCATTTGTCTTTATGGGACAGTTAGGCATTAACTCAGTTTATGCTATATAAAATGAATGATTCTTTAATATAAGATGAGAATAATTGTAATTTAATGCAAAGGATATTGGAATTTGTGGCAAGAAATCTAGGTTTATGTAGCCTGCTTTTCAGTTGCATATATGTTCAGATCAGATGTGACTCTGCACCTGCCCTCCCTTGTTGAACAAGTGTGAAATCCTGACAATGGAAATCTGACCATGTCTACTGAGAAGTTAACTCGCTGAGATTTACTCCTAGGAATCTGTATATCTTCAGTACTGGTGGAAAGTAAATGAGAAATTGGAAGATCTACATATGGTCCCATAAATTATCTACCTGCTGTCTCATGACATCAGCTACAAAATGAGAATAATAAACAGCTACAATTCCATTAAGAGTATATGATGCCAGTATCATAAAATTCTGTGCAATTTGAAATCTGCTATAAATAATAATAATAATAATAATAATGTGGGAAGGAGGGAGGGGATTTGAAGTGATTTTATTTGTCCTTATGTTTTGATATGTTGTACGCCGCCCCGATTGCTTGGCAGAAGGGCGGGATATAAATAAAAATTATTATTATTATTATTATTATTATTATTATTATTAATAATAATAAAATATTATATCCAAAATTCTCTGACTTTTTTGGGGTTTTTTTCTTGTTCTTTTACTTCTGAGTAACATATTAATTTTACAAGACTGAATGTAGCAGAAAGCAAGATTATTAGAAAAGTTTTATGTGTTTCCTAAAATTAATAGCCATGAAAAAATAAATTCTTATACAAAAATGGGATAGAAGACTTTGGAATACCCAAGTCAGACTAACTGCTAAAATTTCACTTAATAATAATAATAATATTTATTTATATACCGCCCTATGGCGGACCAATCCGGGCGGTGAACATGATAAATAAAATATACAATAATACAATGTAAAACAACAACATTCCCCTTCCCCCCCTTAAAAATCCATTAAATCAAGATCAATGTAAAACTAAGTAAAAAATTATCATAATTATAAATTAATAATTAATAAAATTAATTAAAAAAATGATAGACTGCATAAAGAGACTGCAGAGCAATAAAGTGCTAAAGGCTGTCTGTGGCAGAGGGATTTTGTCTCTTTGCTTTGCTGACTGCAATGCTATATATCCTATTCATGCTGTTTTGTTTTGTGTGTGTCATTTTTTTACACACAGCAGTAAAATTCAGTCATTGTGTATAATCCGATGGATCCAATATTTGGACTTGCTAGGGAGCTGAGGTTGAGCACCATGGCAGCTGCTCAGATTTAACCTGGTAGATAAGAAGCGCTCCAAGAGGATTCCACAGCAGGTTCAGGTATCTGCGGCTCATCCCACTTCCAGAGATTTAAGTGGAGGCAGAACTGTAGACCATGACTGCTGCATCCTCAACATGGCACCCAAGCTTTTCTTCTTTGTTTTTCTCTCTGGATCTTCATTTTCTTCTTTCTTGTCTTTTTCTTTCATTTTGGATTTGTTCTTCAAATAAGCTTTTTTATTCTTTTCTTTCATTTTGGATTTATCTTTGGTCTTCTTGTGTTTCTTTGCCTTGCCTTCCCCATCTACTAATTCAGAACTGACGAGAAAGGATGATTCAAAGTTTTGAGCTTCCTGACCAGAGAGAGAACTTTTATCAGACATACCATCTTCTGCCACATCATCAGGTCCATCATAAGATTTGTCAATGGCAGCTCTGAAGCTCTCATTGCACCCTCTGCCACGGACCATATGAGGCCTGGGCCTATAGAAAGGAAGCTCATTCTTCTTCACTTCAGCAACAGCTGTCTGTAGACTCTCTAGGGAACTTGACTTCTTCAAACCCAGGGTTGGGCCAACATCCTTTCCAGGAGATTCTTGTTGATGCCTGCTCAACAAGCTCACATTGCTTTCATCTGCGACAAGATCCATGCTCTTGGAGGCTTTTAGAATAATTGATTCCGTCTGCTTGGCCAGTGTCAACGATCTGAAGTTGATCTGCTGATCTGGTAAATATGCTGCTGCTGAATCTGCTACTGAGCTATGATCATAATCTGTGAGCAGCTCATCACTAGGATGTGGAGGCAATGGGGGTGGGACTTCATTTTCAGCCATGCCACTCTCAGATGTATGAAGCTCTTTCAACCTCTCCTGGGGGCAATATGTGACAAAACAGTGCATAGCAGCATCACTACACCTTGGAATGCTTCTAAAATTAACATTCCCTTCAATGTCCAGTTTTGGAAATGAGGCAACAGGCTCTGTGTGCTCCACTTCCGTCTGCCTATCCAGCCTCCTGAGAACCACTAGCTGAATCATTCCACGAATATTTCCTTCCATAGACATGGAACGTCTCAAGGTCTCCATGGCTTCATGGTTTGATTTTCCAAGCAGAGATTCCCCATTTACTGCAATAAGCTGATCATTTTTTCGCAGTCGGCCATCCTTGTAAGCAGCACCTCCATGGATGATAGATTTGATGAAAATTCCAAGATCAGCTCCAGTCTCTCGAGATTTGTTGCCCTTTAAGCTCACACCAAGTCCAGCTGAGCCTGAGTCATTCAGAGGAATCTCAAAGGTCAATTGCTCAGTTGTCTCTAATGAAAGAACGTTGCAGTAGGGTTCCCCTTTCAGCTCTCGAGGCAGGAAGATTTCCTCTTGGCGAGCAATGATTAGGGAGACAATCTCTCCTTGCTTGGTGCTCCTCAGTGTGGCTACGAGTTCTTCTTGGGTTCTGCCAGTGATGTCTCTACCATTCACCTCCAGTATTCTGTCTCCTGACTGCAAACGACCATCTTTAACTGCTGCACCTTGTGGTAAAATATTTTTTACAAATATAGGTCCAGGACCATGTACTGAAGAGTCTCTGGTAACCACAGTGAAACCAAGTCCTTCAGAACCTTTTTTGAGGTCTATCCTTATCTTCTTTGCATTTTTCTTGCTGCCAAAGCCCAGAAGTGGAGATAAAGATGGTGATGATGTCTTCCTGCTAACCCTTGGCATGTTGGGGCTCTTGGCAGGACGTAGCACTGTCCACACACCAGTCTCAA